>CM077149.1:29924677-31277466 GCA_039583875.1 Platanthera guangdongensis | reverse complement strand
AAAGAAGCTCAAATATAGAAGGCAAATGCATCCAAACCGACGCAAACAACATCCCCGATCACAGTGGAGACACAGGAGACTCCTTCATAAGAGATTTTAAGAGAAGAAATTGTGTGTACACGTGATAATTGCAAAAAACACATATGAGAGGTCTCAACTATATATACGTGTAAACGTAAAAAAAATCATATGAGGTATGCAATGCTGTGCTTATGCCTAGAAATTCAGAGCACATCTAAATTGAATATCCAGATATAAGTTGCATAGGACACTTTACAATTCTTTCCAAGGTGCACAACCTCACAATGCTCATAAAGACTTATCAGGAGGGTAAGTAGTGCTTGGTGGAGGTTCCTTGTCGGGCCCTTTTGATTGTAATCTTGAAAGATATAAACAAACGTGTTGAATTGTTTTTTTAATGTTTTTTTTTGAAAAATTTTTTGTTAGGCATGACAAAGGAGTCTGAATTTACTTGTGAACATACAGGATAATCAAATATAAGAGGTGCAAGGAATAAACTAAGATAAATCATTAGCCGCAGCACACAAATCTAGTGGTTATGGTAGAACATTCACAATTCATATATGCAGCAAGGTGAATCCATATGAAGGTTTTCACAAGTGTAATTGAAAGAGCATTATCAGAACTAAAACATTTCTCATACTTAGAGGTATGGGAAAATAATTTCACAAGTAGATAAACATTGGGACTTATGTATGTATAAAGAGGACGTGATGGTAGAAAGTTGAACTATCCTGCTGGGAACCCAAAATCAAAGAATATACAGTAATTCATGCCTAATACTGAGAAATTAAGGAAAAATGGTAGAAAAGTTAAATGTCACTGTCGCCCGACGATACTAGGTATCGCTGATCATCGACAGTGTGAAATATTAATAAGGGGTATATTAGGTCAAAGGCATCAGATCTATCACTTTTTCCTGAAGACTAGTCGCGGAAGACGAAGGGGACAACAACAAAAGCTTGGATCAAGGTAAGGATCATGGTTTTTTTTTGTTGGATTCCTTAGATTTTGTAGATCTTTTGTATGGTTTTTATTAAGAATGTCAGATCTGGTATCTAAAAGAGGGGAAAAACCAGATCTGGATTCGGACATTGGATGAGATCAATTTCCTATATCGTCTAGCGAGAACGGGTGTCACCGTCTGGCGATACTGAAAAATATTCCTTAGACTTGATAGTAGATCTTTTGTATGGTATGTCATTAAGAATGTTAGATCTGGTATCTAAAGAAGGGGAAATTCCAGATCTGGAGACTGACAGTGGATGAGATCAAATTCTGATATCGCCCGGCGACAACCGGTGTCGCTGTCTAGCGATACCAAAAAATTTTGCTTTTTTTTAAAAAAACTTTTTATCTGCAGCAATGGCTTCCAGTTCGAAAGCACTCGAAGTACAGACAGTGATTCAAATTCCTCCTACCAAATGTTTCCTGGGATAGAAAATGCTAACATAGGGATTAGACGAGTGATCGAATTCGATCTCGTTCGTTCGTCCTGCACACATTCATGACTTGTTAGCAATGGATGGAATAATGTCCATCATTATCCCGGATACATTTTCATCTGTATTAATTAGGGTGCTCTACAATTCTCTAAAAGATCCTCGGTTTACAGACTTAAATGGTGGAGTACGATCAAAGATACAAGGCCAGATAGTAGAGATAACCCATTATGATCTTAGGGAGGAATTTGGATTAATAGAACACGAAAATAGCATGGATGTAGTAGAGAATTATCGAAAAGATAGAGATTGGACACTTTTGAACTTAGTTTTGCATGTAAATTACATCATAACACTTATTCAATGTACGACCTATTTCACTAAGGATGCACGATTAGTGCAAAATATATTGATACATACGGTTTTACTCAAATCCGGTGATACACGGAAAATAACGGCTCAATTGAGCTATATCACATATATGATTTTGGAGAGGGAGCCGTTCGACATGACGAACTTTACCCTATCGATAATACACTATGCATACAGGCTAAAGAGTCCAACTTGGAAGAAATTGAACACACTACCACTAGGAGCTATTATCCAACGCATTTTATATAAAAAATACATTTAGATAGATCCGGATTTGTATTTAAATGATTGTGTGCCTTTAATATTTGCAACGAGTGGAACACCTTCCATTGGCCGATCAAATCGAGGAGGGTCAACAAGGAGTAGTGAACCTGTAACCACTACCCGTAACCTGCCACTCCAAAGAGGTGGATCATTGCGAGAAGGGTTGGACGACTTGCGAGAGTCGTTCGAAGAACATAAGCCGGAAGTGAAGAAGAACTTTCAGGGGGTTCAAAAATTCTTCAAACTTCTAACCAAAAGCCTCAAATTGAAGCCCACTCCAGCAGAAACGGTCAAATGGGAGAATTCGGTTATGGAGCCTCCCCGAACATCTATTCGCCGACCTCGCCGAATAAGAAGCATCGAACATAGTTCAACTGATGATCAAGGAGACACAAGTGCATGTGATAGCAAAAATTTCTGAATATTTCAAGATGATCTGGACTGTTGGCTCTATCGCCCAGCAACAATCACTAACGTCGGCGACTGTGCATTTTTTTAAATTTTCATCTTATTCTCATGCTGTAATAATGTGACGTAGTGCAGCTGTAATATTATTATTGACTCTTAACATGTATTGTACTTGATACTTAATCATCACTTTTGTGTTAATTAAAGTGTGTTTTTCGTTTATTTATTATGTCAATTCATTAGCTTGTAATGTCCAGGATTCCTAGTTCTAATCTTAACAAAAAAAACATGAATCTGGAAGTGGTTTTGTGAAGATATCGGCAAGCTGTGAATCGGTGCCTATAAAACTGACTTTAATTGTTTTTAGCTTTATGTGATCTCTATTGAATTGATGACGCAAATCAATGTGTTTGGACCTAGAATGATGAACCGGATTATATGTTAAGTCAATTACACTTTTATTATCACATTTTAATTCTATTGTGTCATGTACAATTCCAAAGTCCTCTAAAGTTTGCTTCATCCAAAGGGCATGTGCACAACAACTACCTAGTGCAATGTACTCGGCCTCAGTGGTGGATAAGGCAACAAAATTATGTTTCCTACTCGACCACGAAATTAGCAAAGGGCCTAGAAAGTGACAAGTGCCACTTGTGTTCTTACGGTATAATGAACCTCCAACATAATTAGAATCAGAAAAACCATGTAAAATAAAGGCATCGTTGTGAGGATACCACAAGCCTAACTTAGATGTGCCAATAAGATATCTAAAAATACTTTTAACCGCCTTTAAATGAGATTCTTTGGGATTAGCTTGAAATCTAGCACATAAACATACAACAAACACAATATCAGGTCTGGATGCAGTCAAATATAATAGTGATCCTATCATTTCTCTATATAATGTTTGATCTATAGAGATACCACTTCCATCCTTTCCTAATTTCAAAGAGACACTCATGGGGGTATTTGATTGTTTTAGATTTTCAAATCCAAAACTATTTAACATATCATGAATATATTTAGATTGACAAATAAATATTTCATCATACTTTTGAGTAATTTAAAAACTAAGAAAATAAGTGAGTTCGCCTACCATGCTCATTTCAAATTCATTTTTCATAATTTTTGTAACACTATCACACAATTATTCATTCGTGGATCAAAAAATAATATCATCAACATATATTTGCAAAACTATAAGGTCATCATGAACATGTTTAATAAATAGAGTACAATCAACACTACTCATTTTGTAATCATTCTCTAGTAAATAATCAGTCAATCTATCATATCATGCTCAGGGTGCTTGTTTCAAACCATAACGGGCTTTTTCTAATTTAAAAACATGATCAGAAAACTTAACATCAACAAAGCCTAGAGATTGTTCAACATAAACCTCTTCCTTGATATACCCGTTAAGAAAATCAGTTTTAACATCCATTTGAAATAGTTTAAATCTTTTAAAACACGCAAATGCAAAAAATATTCTAACTGCTTCTAACCACGCTACGGGGGCAAAGGTTTCATCAAAATCTATTCCTTCTACTTGTGAATAACCTTTTGCTAAAGTCTTGTTTTGTTCCTTAACACCTACAACAGGATGATTTGACAGTCTTTCTAATAATTTCCAAACATATTACGTTCAAATTGATTAAGCTCTTCAGTCATAGCTAAAAATCAAGAATTATCATTCAAAGAGGTTTCAACATTTTTAGGTTCTATATCAGAAATAAAGCACATATGAAAATAAATAATGTAATGATAAAAGTGCTTATCATAAGAAGAAGGCTGAGGTGAATAAAAAATGGATGATGAGTTGATCTTGTATGATTTTTGAGAACCTTAGATCGTTTGGAGACAATATTCTTGCACTTCTTCTTCTTGTTGTTCATCTTCTCTTTCTCCTTCTTTCTCTCCAAAGATTTCATCATCATCCGACCTCTATAGGGGGAAGAGCTCTTCATCTTAACCTGTATTATTAGACTTTACACAAGGGAAAAGCTCATCAAATTTAACATGCATAGTTTTTTCAACCATTTTAGTCCGTTTGTTGTAGACTCTATAAGCCTTACTAGTTGAAGAATAACCAATAAAGATGCCTTTATCACTCTTTTCATCAAATTTGCCTAAATTATCCTTAGTATTCAAAATAAAACATTTATAACCAAAAACTTTAAAATAAGATACATTCGGTTTCTTTTGGAAGTATAATTCATAAGGTGTTAATTTCAAGAAAGGTCGAAGCATTACGCGATTTATAACATAACAAGTAGTACTAATGGCTTCTATCCAAAATGATTTTGGTAATTTGTATTATGATAGCATAGTATGAGCTAGTTCTTGCAAAGTCCTATTTTTCCTCTCCACCAAACCATTTTGTTGCGGTGTGTGAGGAGCAAAAAATTCATGTTTAATTCCTAACTCATTGCAAAAGGATACAAAATTTTCATTTTCAAATTCACCTTCATGATCAGAACGAATGCATTTTATTTTTAAATCTAGTTCATTTTGAACACAAAGACATAACTTGGAAAATTCTAAAAATGTATCAGATTTGGATAATAAGAAAATTATCCAACATAAACGAGAGTAATCATCAATTAAAACAAAAGTGTATTTTCTACCACCTACACTTAGTGTATTAACTAGACCAAACAAATCCATATGGACCAACTGTAAAGGCCTGGTAGTGGAAACAACATTTTTTGCTTTTAAATGAGGATTTTGAAAATTTTTTTTTGACATGGTGAACATAAAGAAGATAGATTTCCATTCAAAAAAGGTAAACCATTAACTAGTTTATTTGAGACAATTTCACAATTAGCTTGGAACTAGAATGTCCAAGAAGCCTATGCCACAAATCTAATTCATCATTTTTAGAAATAAAACATTTTAAACAAGAAAGTGACATGTCATTAAATCTAATCATGTAAAATTTTGAAATCTAGAAGTAGTAAGAACAATATCGTTAGTTTTGGAATCAATAATTTTGCATAAGTTTGAAGATGAATCAAATAAGACATTTAAGCCAACATCATATAATTGACTTATCGAAATTAGATTATGCTTCAAACCTTTGACATACAAAACATTTGAGATAGTAAATGATTTGTTACCTACTACTTCGATGTCGGTGATCTTCCCTTTCCGTTATCACCAAATATAACTACTCCTTTTCTCATTTCTAGGCTAAGGAACTTTGATTTATTGCTCGTCATGTGCTTAGAACACCCTGAGTCCAAGTACCACATGTCTTCCTTGTCCTTAGCCTGCCAACACATTTAGAAAGAGGATGAGAGTAAATTTCTGGTTACCCAAGTGGTTCCTCCCATAGTATAGGTGGAAACCTTAGGTACCCAGATTTGTTTAACAAAACAATGTCCCGCCTTCTTACAAGTGTGTGTTGTGTGACCAAACCTATTACATTTGGCACACGTGATGAAAGAAGTCAACGAGTTTTTCAAAATAAGATTTGAATTCTTTCTGGGTGCAACAGTGATGGTAGATTTATTATTCTTAATTTTAAATAAAGATTTTCGTGACTTTTCCTTATCGTCGACGACAGTGGATGTCGTCGGGCAATAGTGTTCTAGAGAGTACCAAATTCTGAATTTTGAAGAACCATAGCACTGGCTCCCTAAAATCATATTCAGTGATTTTTGGTCCATTCCAAACTTATTAGTGGTCATTTCTAGATCACAAACTCATCCTCTCAATGTAGTGTTTTCGGCAACTATGGTGCCGCATTGGTTTGCGAGGGACTTGTTACTGCCTTCTACTTGAGATTGAGAAAGCTTTAGAGATCTCTCTAATGCCACTTCCTCTCTTGTAAGAGATTCAACATGAGTCTTAGACTTAGAGAGATATTTCTCAAGATCTTGTATCCTTATCAAAGAGGGACAATCCTTTTGACAAGTTACTTTCTCTTTCCTAATTATTTTTACTTCATTTTTTTAGTTTTTTATTTTCATATTTAAGCATCTGAATTTAATCCAATTTTATCTAAATATTTGTAGATTCTTAAAAATTCAGATATAAAGCAGCATAAGATTCAGAGTTACCTCAGTATCGCTCTGGACACTACTCTCTTCATCATACACTGAAATGCTCTTTACCATCAGTCACATATTGGTTGCCTCCTCAATTTCTGAACCTGAACCGCTTGACTCCTCAGAAGTGGTTTCATCCCACATTTCTGCCTTCAAAAGTTTCTTCTTGTCTTTCTTCTTGTGTCGCTTCTCCTTCTGCTCTTTCAGATATTTTGGGCACTTGCTCTTAATGTGGCCAACTCTCCTGCACTGATAGCACTCAAGTGGTGATCTCTCCTCATCATCTTCTCCTTCAACTTGGGCTTTGCCTTTCTTATATCCAGACTCTTGCTTCTTGAATAATTTCCTGGACAAATTTCTTATTTCAAGATTTCTCATGAACTTCCTAAATTTCTTTACGAGCATGCTCTATTCTTCTCCATCATCACTCTCATCAGACTCACTTTCCACTTCCTTCTTGGACTTCAACGCCAAAGTTTTCTTTCTTGGCTCCAGCCTATACTCCTGTTGAATCCTCAACTCTACTTCATGGGTTTTTAGATTGCCTATAAGATTCTCAATTTGGAGAGACTTTAGATCGTGTGACTTCGAGATGGCAGTCACCTTTCGATTGAACTTCGGGGGAAGCGATCTAAGTATCTTTCTCACCAAATCTCCATTTGAGAAACGTTTTCCAAGGATCCTCGAGTCGTTCACTATCTTATTGAACCTTGTGTACATGGAGTCTACATCCTCATCAACTTACATTTTGAACTTCTCAAACTCAAACTCCAACTGGAAAAGCTTCGAGTCTTTCACCTGTGATGTACCTTCATGAGTAACTTTAAGGATATTCCATATACCATATGCAGTTTCATATGCACAAACATAATTCAATTCAGTCCTCTCAAATACGCAAAATAAGACATTGATCGCCTTAGCATTATTCTTGCAGCGAAGCGTATCAGCTTCATCCCATTTATCCTTGGGTTTTTCCACTGAGATACTTCCTACTACAGTTATTAGAGAGGTGTAGCATGTTTCTACCATGCCCAAAACGTCGATATCAAGTGCTATTAGAAAGAATCGCATTCGAGCTTTCCAATAGTTATAGTCAATGCTCTTGAATAAGGGAGGTCTACTTATACCTTGCCCCTCAGAAAATGCGTGTACGTTTTACACCATCACTCCCGGTGATGAAACCGATTTCGGAGTAACCTGTCTCTGATGACCAAGTGTTGGATCTTACGGCCCCCTTAGAGGGGGGGGGGGGGTGAATAAGGGTTAAATAAATTTTCTTACGCTAAACAAACTTTACTTGGTGAATCGAACAATGGTAGTAGAAATTATGGAATGAAGACAAATTTTTCATAAGCAAAATTAAACACTTTGAAATATAGAAAAGCTAAGATATAACAATTTATTTCAAAAGTACTAAAGTTGATACAAGCTGTCTCTATAGAGCTAGAGACCAATGCTTATGAAAATATACAATATACTTATGTTTTCGCCGGTCCTTCTACCAAAAACCAGCAGGATAAAGCGTATCTCTTCCTAGATCTTGCTACTATCTTCCCCTAGATCTACCTCGACCTAGACGCTGCACACAAGACAACGATTTATCCCTAAGCCACACAAGGACTTGGACGCCACGCACAAGGCGGCGATTTTTCCTAAGCCACACAAGGACTTAGACACCATGCATAAGGCAACGATTTCCCCTAAGCCATGCAAGGACTTAGACGCCACACACAAGGAGGCGATTTCTCCTCTCAAACACAATAGGTTTACAATAGGAATAAAAACAAGACAAATTCAAAAACTTCTGAACAAAAAAAAACTCCCTTCAAACAAAGTGCTGATGATGACGACGAATCCTAGCCAGGGTTGCTTTGAATGCTGCGTGCGTGCTGTCAATGTTTTGCGCTTCGGCCTTCTTGAGAATATGGAGTAAATCTGGAATCTGGAGCTCTCTGGTTCGTCTAAACGGGAAGGTGCACTTCAGGTAAAGAAATTCATGATCTCCTCAGAAAATTGCATGGCTTTTATACATTGGCGATATCGCCTGGCGACACTGGGTATCGCCACCTGGCAATATCGGTAACTGCTGCCACGTGTACGACGAGCTCCACATTTTCACATCGCAGATTCATTGATCGTCGAACGTGTACTGTAGTCTGGCAACACTGGGTATCACCAACTAGCGATGGATATAACTTCCACCACATGTCCCACGTACTGTTGATTTTCTCATAGGTGATTCGATGAACACCATTCATTAATCATCGAGCGCAGAATCATCGATCATCGCTGTCACCAGTGGGCGATATACAATTTCGCCTGGCGATATCTTCTAAGCACCAATGCAGATCGTCGAACGGAAATCATCGAACATCGATCGTTGAGCGATCATTCGTCGAACAGTGATCATCGATCGTCCAGTGTCATTGTCATCTGTGGGCAATACTCAATATCGCTTGGCGATATCTTCTAAACTCCATTGCAGATTCATCGAATGGAAATCCGAAGATTCGTCGAAGGATGATCGTCGATCGTCGAGCTCCACTGTCGCCTATGGGCGATACTAAATATCACCTGGCGATATCTGCACTGCTTATTTGTGCTGACCCGAAACATCACCAAACATCCATTAGAGTTAGACCTGTGATATCTGCATATCATAAACACCCATAGATCAAATACAAATGAGATTTGTTATTAGCAAACAAAGAAGCGTGGAACGCATGCTCCAACAGAAAGGCTAGAGAATACTGCTGGCAATGCTGAAGTGATGAGAGCTTTGAAGGAGTTAAATGCGAGAGCGAAATCTATTCTCAAGCAGGTGATCTCAACAGAGCTCTTGGACCACATCACCGGATGTTGGTCAGCCGCAAAGATTTGGACTTCCTTTGTTGGGTTGTTCAAGAAGGAGGTGAAGGGAGCTGCTGAGGTTAGTCCTACTTCATATCAGAAAGAGAGGAGTGGTTCTCCTAGGCGTGATGGGAAGAGGAAGAAAGGACCAAGTTGCTATAGATGCAAGCAGAATGGTCACATTAGGAAGGAGTGTAAGGTTGTCTTGCACTCGGTGAACATTTCTCATACTGGGAGTAAGGAGAAGAACTTGGTTAGGTCATCAACAAGTTCTAGTGCTGATCGAATAAAGGTCACTGATAGTGCAGCTATCTGTCATGAAAGACTGGGCATGTGGGGATGGACAAGCTAAAAGCAATGGTAGTAAGGAGGCTCGTGAGAGGCTTGCCTAGATTGTCATCCTACGACGACGGTCAAGCATACGCGGGACACTAGCACGGTCAAGTTTATCGCTTTATGATTGATAATGAGCGGTCCAGATGCAAAGCACCTTTGGAGGTTGTTCATTGTGATTTGTTAGGGCTGACCGTCACTGTCAGTCTTGGAGGCAGCAAGTACATGCTGATTTTGGTTGATGACTATACGAGGTATACTTGGGTATACTTCATGAAGGAGAAGTCGAACATATTCCGCTTGTTTGTGGAGTTCAAGAAGCTTGTGGACGGTCAGCTTCACCTGCGGATCAAGAAGTTGAGGTCGGGCAACGGAGGAGAGTTTGGCTCAACCATGTTCTCGAACTTTTGCAGGAAGCACGGGATACGAAGGGAGCTCTCTCGTGGACATACTTCACAGTAAGGTGGTGTTGTAGTTCGGATGATCCATCTATTACGGAGACCTGCAAGTGTTGGCTTCAGTGCAAAGGCATTCCTAAGGCGTTTTGGGAGGAAGGGATGGCATGTGCGACACATATCATCAATTGGATGCCTCTTAGTCCGCTTAATTCGAAGACTCCGGTTGAGTTGATGTTTGAGGTGAAGCCCAGCGTGAAGCACCTACGGGTGTTTGGTTCTATCTGCTATGTACACGCTCTGGATACTCTCAAGACAAAGATAGCCTTTATTGGGTATGATGAGCAGAAGAGGAGATGGAGGTGTATGGTTCCTGCGACGAAGATGTTCATCGTGTCTAGAGATGTTATCTTCGATGAGCTAACATTGTATTGGGGTAGCTCATATTTGGAGCTAGAGGAGAGCAGGTCAGATGGTGGGCTGAAGGACGCTGCTGCTAAGTTTTAGATGGAGCTGCCTGTATCACCAGGAGCTCCAGGTTGTTCTAGCTCCGGGGCAGAGGGGTTTAGGTCAGGAAGCAGGGGGAGCGATGCTCCAGGTGCTTTTGGCTCGAAGACGGAGGCTTCTGGTTCAGGAAGTAGGGGGAGTGTTGCTCCAGGTGATTCTTATTCAGATAGCAAGGGAGCAATGTTCCAAACAGTTCTTGTTCAAGAGCTGAGGCTTTTAGTTTAGGTAGAAGGGGAGCGTTGCTCCAGGTGCTTCTGGTTCTAGTGTAGTGGATTCTTGTTTAGGAAGCAAGGGGAATTATTCCGGTTTTGCCCTGGAACGGAGCTAGATCGGAAGGAGAAGCGGAGGTGGTTAGCCATGATCAGGGTCTCCAAAGGTCGAAGAGGATCATCAACCCACCAGCTCAATATTGCGTAGGAAACTCGGTGAGCATGGTCTCATGTTTCCTTGCAGGCCCTCAGATCGAACGAGTACCTTCTAGCTATGATGACACCATTGGAGTCAAGGAGGTGTGATGACACCAAGATTGAGGAGGTGACTACTCTCAGAGGAAACGAGGCTTGGGGCCTTGTGCCCAAGATCATGGTGATACTCATGTGACGCACAAGTGGAGGTCGAAGCTGAAGAAGAAGGCAGAGGGAAGCATGGCTCCTATTTGGAGATGGTGGAGGGATCCATTATGGTCTAGGATAGGCGAGGCGAGTACCATGTCTCGAACATTTTTTCGACGACGCTATCAGAGGGACCAAGTGCAAGGTTACGGAGTTGTTGTGGTTGTTCACCACTTCTCACTTCAAGGGGGAGTATTGAAAATGGTGAAGTGAAAGTGGGTGATTGGGCAACCAAGGCGAACTGGGCGACCTGTCCGCACAGACTATACGAACAAGACTGGCGGATAGCCAGGTTGGAAGAGTTGTTGTAGGCGTCTGGTTCTTTGTTTGCCTGGGTTATCTGTTCGCGCGGACTATGTGAACAAAGGAGGCGGCTAGCCAGGCCGGCTCATGCTTGGGAGGCAGCTTGTTCCCAGAAGGTAACTAGGCAGATAGCTTCTCTATCCACGGAGTCCGGCAAGAATCTGACTGGACTGGAGCTCGACAGACCGGCTTGGCAGATGCCTTGGTCTAGATCTGGTAGGGTGGTAAGCGGAAGCCCCAGAGGTTGCCAGTTAGTGCGGACAGGTGCTGGAGTTCGCTGGGATTGGCAGACTTGATCCAGTGTTTGCCAGTAACTGTGAACTGGCCATTGTGGCTAGTGGTGTGGACATGGAAGGTTCTGAACCAAGTCCAGGTTTGATTCAGTTCGGGGAGATCACGCAGTTAAGAGCGGACTGCTTCTCAGTCCCCGAGCTTGGCATCAGTATTGTGTGCCTTGGTTGCGATCTTGGGGAATGCGGATTGGAGTTGCACCTATAAGGCGTGCGGACTACTGCTTTGTCCGCTGAGTCCGACAGCTGTCTTGGTGGCATGGCTGCAGGCTCGTGGAATGCGGACTGGAGCTATGTCCGTGGTTAAGCAGACAAGGTGTTGTTGCAGAGTCTGCGGGTTGCTGTCTAAGTCCTAGTTGGCCTTTGGAAACAAGGGGGACTGGGTCATTAACCGGCCTTGGTGATGCTTAGGCGGTCTGGCTATCCTGCACATTTCGCGGTGGACTGGACGTGTATCCGCGGCTTGCAGATACACTTGTTCTTGCTGCGGAATGAGGCGGTGATCCTATCGGCTAGGGTGGTGACCACACTCCTCTTCATGCCTATAAATAGGACCTCCCTTCACATCAATTACATGCGCGAACGAACAGAAAGTGAACTCGGGAATAGTTACTGCAGACTGGATTTTGGTATCCGTGCGGGTTGAAGGAGTTGATCGGTTTGTGCTGTGCAGGTTGTGCGGATAGTGCTGGAAAGCCAGGACTTGGCTCTGATTGCGGTCAGGGACAGTGCGGACTTTGCGGTTAGCAACAGACGGTAAACAGCAGGTCACGGACAGAGACCAAGTGGTCTTCCCTTTGGCAACTATTTTCCCAGTTTAATAAGTCATCTGCTTCTGGCGGCCTGTTCAGTTCGACATCAGCAGCTTGTGCGGTCTGGCGGATAGGCAACCTCACGGTTAGGAGGCTTGTAGATCTGCATCTAGATCTCAGCATTGGAATAACGGGTTGTCTGCGCGGCTTAGTTTGCGGTCTAGTGACCTGGTGGTCTATGCGGACTCCATAGTGCAGCAGTAAAACCGGCAGCTACTTGTTCAGTCCGCGTAGTTTGATTTACCTTGTAATTATTCTGCTTTCCCTTTGGTTATTTTGGTGAATCATTTTTCGCCATGTATGCATCGCTTTGTAAGAAGACTGCTGTTATCAATAAAGACTCTTGTTGCTGCATGTGTCTGGTTATGATTTAACTTTCTAGTTGAGATAACCCCTTCTCATTCCATGATCTGGAAAATTCAGCACTACCCGCAAGCAAAATGTCATCAACATAGAGAATTAAAAAGATGAATTTGCTCCCACTGATCTTGAGATATATGCAGTGGTCCACTTTGTTTTCAACAAAACCAAATGAAGTAATCACCTCATCAAATTTCAGACACTATTGTCTCGATACTTGCTTTAAACCATATAGGGATTTACTGAGCTTACATACAAGTTAGTGTTGGGTTTTGTATCCACAATAACCTAGATTTGTGTGAAGTCACCCTTGAACTAAGATGAATTAAGTTGTATTTGATGTATTGTTTGAGTTATGTGTTTGCAGGACTAAATTGCCAAGTGTAGACCAATGTCAGTCTACAATGGGTCACCAAACACAAGACCATACAATGTAATCCTTCATTGTTTGATCCATGGTGTTGACTCATGTGTAGCCTCTCTATTGGGATACACTTCATTTTTCAAGCACTAGGCCTGTTGGAGAAAGACGTGTTAATGATTTTATTGAAGAAAGGAAAAGTTCTCATAAACTCAATTTTTCTAAGTATTTCACTCGAGTAAACGTATAAGTACTCGAGTTGAACCCTTCGAAAATACTCGAGTAAGTCCGTTTGAATTCGAGTAAGGGAAATGGTTCTCGAGTAGTCTAAATATAGCTCTCGAGTGTCCAATTCCATTACTCGAGTAGACCTCTTCTTATTCTCAAGCTGACAGATTTTCCTCTCAGAAAATATTCTAAGTACTTTACTTGAGTAGTCAAGTCCACCACTCGAGTAGTTGAACCAGTTGTCTGGAGTTATAAAAGTAATGTTCTCGTGTTGAATTTACCTCACTCGAGTAGTCTATTTTATGTACGCGAGAAGTCTGCTTACTTCTTGAGTTGTCTGGATCAAATACTCGAGTAATCGATTTTCAAACTCCCAGAATTTTTCTAAGTCCTTCTCATGAGTAGTTCACTTCTACCTCTCCAGTAGTTCACTTCTACCTCTCGAGTAATCCTTCCACGTCTCGAGTAACATTTCTGGCACTCGAGTTAATCTTCAGTTCACTCGAGTGATTATAATTTATGTTCTGAATCACTTGAAGGACTTCTTCTCAAGTAGTCTTTACTATCTACTTGAGAATCTGAAGTAGTACTCGAGTAACTTCTTCTTCACTCGAGTAATGCAGATAATTTTTCCAGAAAATTCACTAAGTCCAAAACTGACGGGATTTTCAAATGCCTCGATGTGATTGGTCCACGTGGACGTCATTAATGCAAATTATGACCGTTAGGGAGATCTTATATAAGGTCTTGCCATTTCAACTAACCCTAAGCGCGTTAACGAAGTATTCTAAGAATTCTGAATCGGCCAATTTCTCTTTCCTAAATCGGACGCCCCACCGCTCATCTTCCTCATAGCCAAGGGCTGTCGATCCAGGACGATTCAGAAAGGTTGACTTGCAGATTAAGATACTCTTCCATCTACAGATTTTCTCTTTGATCTTGTGAGTCAGGAAGTTTCAGATCCAGATCTAGCTAAGCATCTTCTTCAACAATTTCTGATAAAGCCGCAAAGTTCAAGAAGAAGACCTTGGCCGAAATCTCCAGATCTGAGAAAGATATATTGTTTGTATTTCATTTTCTCAATTTATTCTTGTAGGAAATTACTCTCCTAGTGTAGGAGCTTTGTTCTCCGAGTTGTAGGAAGTTTTCATCTTTCGAGTGTATATCCATGTTGTGGATCAGGTTGTAGGAACTTTGTTCTGCGGTAGATTGGTTTCAATCTGAGATAGTGGAGTAGCCGAGTCTAGTGCTTTGCTAGATTAGTGAGTGGAAAGTGGATGTACCTAAGTTTGGGGAACCACTATAAATCTCTTGTCGTCTGTGAATGTTTGGTAGATTTTTGTGCATAGATCACTAATTTTTTTATCCGCAAAAAGACGCACAACTCACCTATTCACCCCTCTAAGTGATTTAGATAGACAATTGAACTCTCTCAATTGGTATCAGAGCCATGTTGATCATTAAAAGGTTAACACCTTGATCAGATCTGACCTGAGTTGTCTTCTGAGTTATTCAAGCATGGATAAGGCCAAAGATTTTGCTAAGCTTCCCTTGTGTACTAAGAACAACTTTCCCATATGGAAAGAGAGGATTAGATTTTTCATGGAAGTTGTGGATCCAAGGATCTTCATGATTGTTGAAGAAGGTCCTTACATTCCGATGACCATCTCCACTATAGATCCAACAAAGAAGGTTCCTAAGAAAGTGATGGATCTCGACAAAGATGAGATAGCACTTGTGTCTTTAGACAAGAATGCCAAGAATATTATAGCAAGTGCAGTTGATGACTCCATGTTGCAGAACCAGATCCACTACCAGTCCGCTAAGGAAATGTGGCAGTCCCTCATCACTTTGATGGAAGGCAAAGAAGAGGTTAGGAATGATAGAAGATCCCTTCTTAATCAAAAATATGAAGCCTTCCGACAAGGACCCAAGGATACCATTATAGACGTTCGAAAACTTCATCAAGATAGTGAACGACCAAAGAGCATACGGCCGAGTCTTCACCAACGGAGAACTCAATGATAAGTTCTTGAGATCCCTAACTAAGGAATGGGATAACAAGGTTTGTGCCATTCGGGAATTTGGAAAGCTAGCTGAGATAAACCTGCAGAATCTCTTCGGAGAGCTTATGTCATATGAGCTACAAATTAATTCACGAAAAGTTGAAGAAGAGAAGAACAGGTCCTCATCCAAGGAGAAGTCTGTTGCTCTCAAACGGACACCTCTGTTGAATTTGTGAAGTGGAAGTGGGTGACGGGACAGGTCGGGCGGCCTGGGGCGGACAGCTTAGGCGGACTAGGCGGACTGTGGTTTGCGGCCTGGTGGAAGGTCTAGTGAGAAGTCAGTTGTTCTTCTGGGCGGTTTGCACGGGTTGAGTCCGCGGACTATGCGGCCTGGTTTCTGCGGATAGGGTGTTTGTTGATTGGCTTTGCCAAGGAGCGGCCTGAGCGGATAAAGGCTTGCGGACTGGTGCATTGCTTAATGGCGCGGGTGCAAGCTTGTGCTGATAGGCGGTTTGGCTCGTGTCCGCGGGTAGCTTGCGGACTGGAGTGTCCGCGGTGTGGGCTGTTGCGGACTGGTCTTAGAGCTTGGCTGAGGCCTTGTCGAGCTCTGGTGGCACAGCAGGCGATTTGCTGTGGAGATCGTTTGGCGGACTGGGTTTGGAGTCCGGGGTTGGCTGCTATTTTGGAGAAGTGCGAGGAGCTTGCGGACTGATGGCGGCCTGTGCTAGGGTGTTTGGCGGACGGGAATTTGAGTCCGCCATGCTCGCATTGGCCCTTGATGGTTTTGGACTTGGTCACACTTTGTGTCAAGGCCATGGTGCCCGCGGTATCCGCCAAGTCCGCTGTGACCGGGCGGACTGTTGCTGTCTTCCTTTGGTCGTGGACTTGTGGCGGATTGAGGTGTGAGTCTTGCAGACTGCCTCGGGTTGGTGCGGACTGCATTAAAGGGGGTTGCTGTCTTGCAGTGGTTGGAGCTTTGCGGGCTGATGCCTTGTCCGCATAGCTTGGGCGGACTGGAGAGGGTTCGTCAATCATTGCCTTGCTCCTGGCGGTTTCCCTTGGTATCCGGCTAAGTCCATGCGGACTCAGCGGACGGAGGTTTGCTATCGCGCGGGCTGGGATGGTGACGCTATCTCTTGGGCGGTGACCACACTCCTCACCTTGCTAATAAATAGGACCCCCTGGCATAAATTAAGCAACTTGAGTGAACAGTAAGTTGGGTTGAGCGAAGTGCTGCGGTCTGTGTTTGTCAGTCCGCGCGGATTGTTTCAGGCTGACGGTTTGCTGTGTGCAGGTCGCGCGGATAGCTTCAAGGAGCCAGGAGTTTGGTTGTGACTTTGGTCAAGTGCTTGGAAGTGTGCGGTCTTTGCGGACTCAGCAGGAGGTCGCTCTGCGGCTTGTTAGTTCTGTTTCATCTTTTCTAGCTTCAATAACCTGTCCGCCGGCTTCAGGCGGGTAGGGGTGTTCCTCAGTTCAGGTTCAGCAGGAGGCGAATAACGTGTGTGTCCGCACGGCCTCATGGCTTCGGCGGACTCCGTGTCTATTCGGCGGATTGCAGCATAGCTTGGGCGAGCTCAGCGGTCTCGGCGACCTCGGCGACCTCGCGGATCGGCGGACTCCGGTGCTGTCCGCCCGGCTTGTTTTTGGTGCTTTCTGTTTACAGCTGTGATACTAGCGAAATCATGTCTCGATATGTATGCCTTGTATTGTAAAGAAGTAAATGTATAAAAGACCTGTTTGTGCCTCCATTGTTTGTTGGGATTAACCTTTGTACCTCTAGTCCTTGGTTTCCGCTGGTTCAACGTGCGAACTGGGTAGTTCCGAAGATATTAATTTGGCGTTTAGGCTATCTTGCTGACCACGTTGAGAAAATTTAACATGGTATCAGAGCCAGGTTTCTGAGGTTCAGCTGCGTGAGCGGAAGTCAGCCAGTGTTGTTACTCAGTGATTGAGTGGTGATCAACCTGTGTTGTTGCTCGGAGCTGCTGAAAGGTTGCCAACAGGTGTTGCAATGGAAGGGAGTTTTGCAAGGGGTCTGGGCATTGAACTCTTAACGCCGACTAACTTCAAGAAGTGGAAGTCGTGCATGAAGAGTTATCTTCTTGGCGAAGAGCTGTGGGAAGTCATCGGTGGAGACGACAGGCAGGAAGTCACTGCTGCTTTCGGTACTGCTGAGCAGGTTAGGCTCTGGAGAAGAACAAATGCTAAGGCGGAGTTCATTCTGAAGAGAGTCGTGTCTCCGGAACTGTTTGATCACATCGTTGGGTGTGAGTCGACTGCTGATATTTGGACAACCATTGATGAGTTGTTCAATAGGAAGAATGTGGCGTGGCTTCAGTTCCTGGAGAATGAGTTGGCCAGGGCAACTCAGGGAGACCTTTCCATCTCCAAGTACTTCTTAAAGATGAAGAGCTTGTGTGCTGAGCTGTCGACACTGGATCCTGATGAGCCTATCTCTGAGGCAAAGATGAAAAGGCACATTATCCACGGCTTGCAGAAGGAGTATGTGGCCTTTGTTACATCTGTTCAAGGGTGGGCTACTCAGCCGTCGTTGCTAGAGCTGGAGAATCTGCTTGCCTCGCAGGAGAGCTTAGCAAGGCAGATGGCTGGAGTGAATCTGAATCAGGAAGGCAGCGAAGCTCTCTTCTCAGGAAAGAAGAAAGGATGGGAAGGGAAGAAGAAGAAGAAGGTGCAAGCCGCTGGTGAGAAGGAGACTTCAACTTCATATCCGTCGGAGAGGAGAAATGCTCCTAAGGACTGGAAGAAGAACTTGAAGTGCTACCGGTGTCATCAGCGAGGGCACTTCAAGCGGGACTGCAAGGTCAAACTGCAGCCTGGGCATGCTGCGGGAAAGGAGGAAGCTTGCTCGAGAAGTGAAGAAGCAGAATGGGGCGGAGCTTTCATGACGGGCACTTATGTCCGGGCCTTGTCTGCTGAGGACTTCAACATCGAGTGGATCGTGGACTCGGGTGTGGTCATCACCTCACCGGAGACAAATCGAAGTTTACCTCCATGCAGGCTTACTCAGGTAATGAAGCTATTATCACTACTGATAATACTGTTTATGTAGTAGAGAAAGAGGGGGTCGTGTCATTGGGTAGTGATCAGGGGCCACTCACGTTAAGGAGTGTGTATCACATGCCGGGCATGAAGAAAAACCTCTTCTTGGTGACCAATGCGGTGAATGCTGGGTATCACGTTCTGTTTGGGCCAATAGACGTGAGGTTCCTTCGCAACGTATCAGCGGTGAAGGCTGATGTTGCTCATGTTGGGAGGAGGGTGAAGAACTTGTTTTGTTTTTCCACCACTGCTTATGTTGATAAGATGAGGGCCAATGATAGCGCTGCTATCTGGCATGAGAGGCTGGGGCATGTTGGCATGGACAAGCTGAAGGCGATGGCGAGTAGAAGTTTGGTGAGGGGGTTGCCGAAGTTGTCCTCCTTTGGTGATGGGCATGTTGTGCGGGCTGTCAATACGGTAAGGCACATCGCCTTCTGTTTGATAAATCACAAACAAGGAGCAAGAAACCACTGGAGTGTATTCATGGCGACCTGATGGGACCAACGGTTACTGCCAGCCTTGGCGGAAGCAGATACATGCTTGTCTTGGTTGATGACTACTCAAGGTATACTTGGGTGTACTTCTTAAAGGAGAAGTCGGAAGCCTTCCGTTTGTTCGTGGAGTTCAAGGAGTTGGTAGAAGGCCGGCTTGGCTTGCGGATTAAGAAATTTAGAACTGATAACGGGGTGAGTTTGTCTCCTCCGAGTTTTCTAACTTTTGCAGGAAGCACAGGATCCAATGGGAGCTTACTGTGCTCACACTCCACAACAAAAGGGGTAGCGGAGCGGAAGATCCGTCATCTGACGGAGACCTGCAAATGCTGGCTTCATGCGAAAGATATCCCAAGTCCTTTTGGGCGGAGGGAATGTCTTGTGATGCTTATGTTATCAACGGATGCCACTCAGCCCTATCAACATGAAGACTCCCATTGAGCTGTTGCTGAAGGAGAAGCCGAGTGTTGGACACCTTAGGGTGTTCGGTTCAACTTGCTACGTACATGTCCCGGATGCTTCATGGACAAAGCTGGATGCGAAGGCAAGGAAACTTGTCTTTGTTGGCTATGATGAGCGAAGAAGGGATGGAAATGCATGGACCCTGTGACGAAGAAGTTCGTGGTGTCAAGAGACGTTGTCTTTGACGAGCTGACGTCATATGGGGTGGCTCGGTGGAGCTAACCGGAAGTAGTAAGATTGATGAAGCACCGGTGGAGACTGCTGAAGGCTTGGAAGAGGAGCTTGCTGTTTCACCAGCAGCTCCTGTTGCTTCTAACTCCGAGGCTGAGCCTTCTGGCTCAGGAAGCAGGGGGAGCACTACTCAATGCTTGCCTTAGGTAGGAGTGGAGCCCGAAGAAGCAACGGAAGCTGTGAGCAAGGAGCCGTGTCTTCGGAGATCGAAGAGGGTGGTTAAGCCACCGGCTCGGTACTGTGATGGGAATGCAGTGAGCTTTGTCTCCTGCTTCGTTGCAGGTCCTCTGGATGAGTGAGAGCCTGCAAACTTCAACGAGGCCACTGGAGTAAAGGAGTGGGATGATGCCATGAAAGAAGAGATTGATGCTCTGAAGAAGAATGAAACCTGGGACCTTGTGCCCAAGGTTGATGGCATTACTCCGGTTACTTGCAAGTGGGTGTATAAGTTGAAGAAGAAGGCTGATGGGAGCATTGATCGGTTCAAGGCTCGCCTGGTCGCTAGAGGATTCTCACAGCAGTATGGAGAAGACTATGAGGAGACATTTAGTCCAGTTGCGAAGATGACTTCTGTAAGAGTGGCGATCGCCTCAGCTGCTAGCAAGGGATGGAGGTTGTGGCAACTCGATGTGAAGAATGCCTTTCTTAACGGAGAGATTGACAAGGACATCTTCATGGATCAGCCGCTTAGTTTTGTCTCTGAGAAGCATCCGGACTATGTCTGCAAACTCAGGAAGGCTCTCTATGGGTTGAAGCAAGCTCTAGAGCTTGGTATGGGAAGATTGCAGAGTACTTGCAATTCTGTGATACCTTGCTTCTAACTCGGATTCAAGCTTGTTCGTCAAGAAGAAGGGAGAGCTACGAGTCTTGGTCCTGCTGTATGTGGATGACATGATCATCACAGGGAACTCGGAGGGGGAAGTAGCAAGGCTCAGGGCTGAGCTTGCTATATGCTTCGAGATGAAAGACTTGGGAGAGTTGCATCACTTTCTCGGTCTGGAAGTGGAGAGGAAGGAGTGCGGGGTTCTCATTAGCCAGAAAGGTTATGCTGATCGCATTGTAAAGCGGTTTGGCATGGGCGAAGGGAAGATGTGCTCTACTCCACTGGAATCTGGGTTGAAGCTTCGACGAGATGAGGGAAGGGTTCTTCATGATCCTTGGTGTTTAGGGCTCTTGTTGGGAGCTTGATTTACCTGACGATTACAAGGCCGGATATTGCTTATGCTGTTGGCGAGTAGTAAGTCGGTATATGGCTGAACCAATGCAATCTCATCTAGTGGCGGCCAAAGGAATTCTGAAGTATGTCAAGGCTTCTTCTGACATGGGACTCCTCTATAGAAGGGACGCGGAGTTTGCGTTGCTCGGGTACACGGATGCTGACTTTGGCGGTGTAGTCGGATGATCGAAGGTCTACTTCTGGTTATGTGTTCACTTGGGTTCAGCTAGCATCTCGTTGGTGTAGCAAGAGCAGACTTTTGTCGTTTCAACCACGGAGGCGGAGTTAAGGCTTCGCCTTGGCTACTCGGGAAGCCGTTTGGTTGAGGGAGGCTTATAGAGGATATTCATGAAGAAGTGCAAGGGCCTACTTTACTCCGGGGTGATAATGAGAGTGCTCTCAAACTGGTACAATCCAGTGTGTCACGCCAGGACCAAGCATATAGAGATTGATCACCACTTCATCAGGAGAAGGTGTGGAAGGATCTCTACTGGTCGGGCCTGTACGAGTGAAGATAATCTTGTGACATCTTCACGAAGCCACTGTCGAAGGGGCCCTTTGAACGCTTGCGCAGCTTGCTGGGCTTGGTCACCACTTCCCACTTCAAGGGGGAGTGTTGAAATTTGTGAAGTGGAAGTGGGTGACGGGACAGGCCGGGCGGCCTGGGGCGGACAGCTTAGGCGGACTAGGCGGACTGGGTGACTGTAGTTTGCGGCCTGGTGGAAGGTCTAGTAAGAAGCCAGTTGTTCTTCTGGGCGGTTTGCACGGGTTGAGTCGCGGACTATGCAGCCTGGTTTCTGCGGATAGGGTGTTTGCTGATTGGCTTTGCCAAGAGCAGCCTGAGCGGATAAAGGCTTGCGGACTGGTGCATTGCTCAATGGCTGCGGGTGCAAGCTTGTGCTGATAGGCGGTTTGGCTAGTGTCCGCGGGTAGCTTGCGGACTGGAGTGCCCGCGGTGTGGGCTGTTGGGGACTGGGCTTAGAGCTTGGCTGAGGCCTTGTCGAGCTCTGGTGGCACAGCAGGCGATTTGCTGTGGAGATCGTTTTGCGGACTGGGTTTGGAGTCCGGGGTTGGCTGCTGTTTTGGATAGAAGTGCGAGGAGCTCGCGGACTGATGGCGGTCTGTACTAGGGTGTTTGGCGGACGGGAATTTGAGTCTGCCATGCTCGCATTGGCCCTTGATGGTTTTGGACTTGGTCACACTTTGTGCCAATGCCATGGTGTCCGCGGTATCCGCCAAGTCCGCTGTGACCGGGCGGACTGTTGTTGTCTTCCTTTGGTCGTGGACTTGTGGCGGATTGAGGTGTGAGTCTTGCGGACTGCCTCGGGTTGGTGCGGACTGCCATTGAAGGAGGTTGTTGTCTTGCAGTGGTTGGAGCTTTGCGGGCTGATGCCTTGTCCGCATAGCTTGGGCGGACTGGAGAGGGTTCGTCAATAGTTGCCTTGCTCCTGGCGGTTTCCCTTGGTATTCGGCTAAGTCCATGCAGACTCAGCAGACGGAAGTTTGCTATCGCGCGGGCTGGGGTGGTGACGCTATCACTTGGGCGGTGACCACACTCCTCACCTTGCCTATAAATAGGACCCCCCTGGCATAACCTAAGCAACTTGAGTGAACAGTAAGTTGGGTTGAGCGAAGTGCTACGGTCTGTGTTTGTCAGTCCGCGCGGATTGTTTCAGGCTGACGGTTTGCTTTGTGCAGGTCGCGCGGATAGCTTCAAGGAGCCAGGAGTTTGGCTATGACTTCGGTCAAGTGCTTGGAAGTGTGCAGTCTCTGCGGACTCAGCAGGAGGTCGCTCTGCGGCTTGTCAGTTCTGTTTCATCTTTGCCAGCTTCAATAACCTGTCCGCCGGCTTCAGGCGGGTAGGGGTGTTCCTCAGTTCAGGTTCAGCAGGAGGCGAATAACGGTGTGTCTGCGCGGCCTCGCGGCTTCAGCGGACTCCGTGTCTATTCGGCGGATTGCAGCATAGCTTGGGCGAGCTCAGCGGTCGGCGACCTCGGCGACCTCGCGGTCTCGGCGGACTCCGGTGCTGTCCGCCCGGCTTGTTTTTGGTCCTTTCTGTTTACAGCTGTGATACTAGCGAAATCATGTCTCGCTATGTATGCCTTGCATTGTAAAGAAGTAAATGTATAAAAGACATGCTTCTGCCTCCATTGTTTGTTGGGATTAACCTTTGTACCTCTAGTGCTTGGTTTCCGCTGGTTCAACGTGCGAACTGGGTAGTTCCGAAGATATTAATTTGGCATTTGGGCTATCTTGCTGACCACGTTGAGAAAATTTAACAACCTCAAGGAAGTCTAAGGCTACCTATCCTGCCCCAGCACAAGAAGTAAGTGAAGAAGAAATCTCATAGTCAACTAACTTAGGCTCAAAACTATCTGAAGGAGAGTTCTCACTACTCTCAAGACAGTTCAAGAAATTTTGAACAAAAAGAAGCAATAGAAAGGCAAGGATCCCTCTTACAGAAGATCACGCCATGATGGCGATCGACACAGAAAATTCACAAGCAACCATGACATGTATACTACTAAACCGAACAAACATATTTCTACTGACATCATTTGTTATTACTATAATAAGCCAAGTCATGTGATCGCTGACTTCCCCCACAAGAAGTAGGAGGGTGGAAAAAGAGAAGAAAATAAATCTTCTTACAATAAGAAGAGAACAGAAAAGAGCCTAATAGCCAAGAAGGGAAAGACTCTTAGCGACTCTGACTCATCTGAGTCGAGTGAAGAAGAAGAAGCCTACTTCGGTTTTATGGCTCAGACTGATGATGAACAAGAACCCTAGTTCACTAGGAAGGTAAATTATCACACTCTGCTCTCTGACACTGATGTTTCTGAACATGATCATGAGGACAGCTCTTCTGACGATGAGTCTTAACTCATGGCCCTGTACAAGGAGTTGATCAAGGATTACGACAAATGTCGACCAGTCGTGAAAGCTCAAGCTAAAGAGATAAAGTCTCTAAAGGCTGAGGAGCGTACTTTGAGAGAGGAAGTCGCTAAGACTGACTTAATTAGAGAAAACTTCAATGCTTCCATTGAAGAATATAACAAGGCTCTCGAGCACCTAGACATTAAGGAGAAGATCATAAAAGAACTAGAAGCACAACTTGAAGATGAAAAGAAACTTGTTGAAAGTTTCTCGAAGCCCAAGACTATCCTCCCTTTCATTGCTGAATTCTCACCTAAGGCCAAGGGTGTTGGGCTAGGCCATGTTGAAGCTCCTAATAAATCTTCTAGGAGGAATAAGGCTCAGAGAAAGAATAAGGCGGCCAAGAAGGCTTTGGCCAAAGAAAAAGGGAAAGCCCCTCAATATTAGACTTCTTTCAAGAAGGTCATTTTTTCCAACAAACGAGTTTGATCTTGACTCGTCCTACGGTCACTTTGGTAGGCCTACTTATGTAGAGCCCAAGTTTCGTTACCAAGAATGGTCTCGTCCCAGAAACTTTGGTGAGAGTGTCTTTAAGGCACCTTATGAAGAAATCATTCTTCAGAGCAATGGTCCTTATAATCATGGTCATAACATTAAGAAGGCAACAAAGGTAAAGCCCATTGTAGAAATGCCTCTGAAGGAGAAGAAATCATGTGATTGCCATCACTGAAAGTGCAAGTTAGATCTGATATACTCTAGAGGGGGGGTGAATAGAGTATGGTGCTTGCTAAAAACTTTTTACAACTGTTATTATATTCCTAGGTGAACAGGGAAGCAAATAATATAAAGTAAATCTAAACACAGAACAATCACAGAGCAATCACAAACCACAGCCAGAAACAAAAGAAAGATATGCAACCAGATGACACAAGGAGCTATAGTGGTTCCCCAACCAACCTGGGCACATCCACGTTTCTACCACCCTAGGTAGGAATCCACTACAGGATGAGTTGATCAGGTGTCCTAGGCACCAATGAGCTTTTGATAAGGTGCTCAAAAAACAAACCAGATTTTTTGATCAGGTGTCTTGCCACCACTGAGTTTTGATAAGGTCTCAGAAACCAAACACAAACTTTTGAAGGGAGTTTGAAAAACCCTTTACAGCAGAGAGAGATAGAGAGACGGATGAGAAGATCTTCTCTGTCAACAGTCAGAGAGAAGATAATGGATGCTGTCAAAGCTCCACCTGAGATCTTGAGTTGTTCAGGAAGTGAAGCTTTGCAGTAGTGTGATAGGACTTTAAATGATTTGATCTCTAGCGAAAGATGATTTTAGCAGCAACTGAAATGTGAGGTGTTTGGAGCCTTGAATGATGATGACCTTTGAACACTTGAATCAAGAGAGATCTGAAAATTTCAATTAGTTAATCTCCTTTGGTGATGTGTTCTTGTATGAATCTTTGAGACTAAGAATGTCTGCAACTCTCTTTCTTTCTCTTGTGTAATTGTTGTTGTAAGAGTTGTAATTCTTGTTGTTGCAGAGAATTGTTATTGCAGAATATGTGTCTTTTTTTTTGTCTGACTTTGAGAAGAATGAAAAAGCTGATCTTTTATTCTCTTGATCTGAATAGAAATGATCCTCTGTCCAAGATAGCCGTTAGCCTGTCAATAAATGACTTCCTTAATTGCAATTGTCTTCTGGAGGAAAGTCCAATAAAACATTCCTTGAAAATTCCTTGAAACTTGCTCCAGATTAATTAAAAACGGCTAAAAGATCTCTGAATTAAATGCTGACAATAATTCCACAGCTGTCTAAATTTGAATCTTCAAAAACGTTGAACTCTTCAGAGAAACGTCGAACTGAGCTCCACTATCGTTGAACTGAGCTCAGAGATTGGACTTAGACAGAAACAGAGATCGTCGATCTGAGCTCAACTATCGTCGAACTAAGCTCAGAGATAGAGAATCAAACTAGAGTCAAGATCGTCGATCTGAGCTAGAAGATCGTTGAATGGAGTTCGACGACTCGTTGAAGTTGAGCTCAGAGATCGTCGAATGGAGTTCGATGATCCGTCGAAGTGAGCTCAACGATCGTCGAATGGAGTTCGACGATTCGTCGTACTGAGCTCGACGAAATGACTTGGTCTCCAAAACTGAAAAACCTGGTCTGAAGGCAGCTTCCAAACCTAAACACTAACCCTTATACTCAATTCTAATTGACCTTTGGATCTATACAATGAGGTCAAAACAGGTTTCCTAAGAGACATAGTGATCCTTGCCCAAATCAGTAATAGGGTCTTCCAACAATCTCCCCCTATTTGGGTTAGGATTACTATTTACAGACATTGAGGAAATAAAACATATAAAACAGAAATGCAACAAACAAAGCATATCAGAATCACAGACATTGTCACAGATAGTACAGAAATCAAAATGTATTGTCACCTTACAGAATTACTCTTTCTCTTTGCTCTTTATAAGGACTATTTCTCTATTTGGATTGAGAGCTTCTTTCTTAGATCTTCTATCATCAGCTGCACCTAAAGAGGTTTGTTGCTTTGGCCTGGGCACTACAGCTTCAGGGTGCAGCTTCATGTAGCTTTCTGAATCAAAGAACTTACTGGATGAATATCTTTCAAGTTCCTTTTTCCTTTGATCTGATAAGGTGGTTATACTGGAAGTGTCTTTGCCTTGTTCTCTAGCTTTCTTAATCTGATACAAAGCAGCCAATTCTTTCATCCTAGCTGTCCATGAAGTATGATTGTTTTCTGGATCCTCAAAAGGAAATGGAGGCTCATATCTATTGGAGGGATTGTTTGGAGGAGCTCTGGAGGAGACTAGTTCTTTCAGTTTGTAAGGAAAGGGACCAGATGTTGTATCAGATGGACCTTGTCCTTCCCTTGAGTATGGATGTTGCCTGGAATAAACTTTTGAATAAACTTGGAATTCTCTTTGATTTCCTCTGTAATTTCCTCTCCTTGACTGATAGCCTCTAGATTGACTTCCTCTGTATTGGGATCTACCTTGAGGTTATCAGAAGATTGGCTTCTGGCAGAAGGTTGAGATGCAGAACTACCACTTGCACCTGCACCTGGTGAAGGAGGAGGAGGAGGAGGATGATTGAACTGAGAAGATACTTTGTCATACTTTCTCTTTTTCTTCATAGCCTTCAGTTGATTTTTGGAGTATTGCATCCAATGTTCTGTGATAGGACAGTTATGCAGAATGTAGTAAGGAATATCATTTGTGTCTTTCACTTTTGCTGGGGGGGGACTCTCTTCATTGCTTTGCTTCTGGGTTTTCTTTTTCTTGCAATAGTAGCAGAGGAATCATCTGAATCAGTCCTATACTGATCACTATCTGAGCTTGGAGGGTTGTCATACACTGCATCAATCTTTTTAAGATAATCTATCTGTTGTTGTGACTGAGTAGGAGAGACAGCAGAAACAGCAATAGTAACAGCAGCAACAGCAGGAGGAGTATAAGCAATACTGGCAGAAGAAGTTATAACAACAGATTCAGATACAACATCAGATTTAGATACAGCACTTTCAGCGACAACACTTTCAGAAATAGAAGGTACAGCAGCAGTAATAGAAGGAGCATTAGCAGCAGTAACCGTAGGCTCAAAAATAAGTGCCTCTGTCATATATATGTCCTTAGATACTAAAATAACAGCAACATCAGAACTATCAGAAATAGCAGCATTAGTAGTAGGAGCAGCAGCAGTAAGATCAACAGAAACAGAAGGCTCAGTAGAATATAGGGAATTTACAAAAGAATTTATTATACTGGTGTCACAGCTGAAAATGGGGACAATGGCCTTAGAGAGATTCTCAAATTGCTGGACTACAGTGTGCTCTGGGAGACAGCTGAAATAAATAGAATCAAAATCTGATAATAGTGACCTGAGGTTCACTGTGATAACTGTAACTGGAGGTATTGAAGCTTGAGCTTGAGCTGAAGATACAGCAGCAGGAGGAGCAGCAGTATGCAATCTATTAGCTTCATGAGGCATCTCCCCATTCCTAGATTCAGTCAGGACTGGATCAAGGCACCAAGATGAAGGGATTGCCTGAGGAGGAAGGAGAGAGGAGAGCCTGACAGACAGTTCTTGAACTGTGTTTATAAGTGGAGCCAAAGAGGTCTCCAGTCAGAGAGATAGCCTGGGAGCTATTAGCTCATATAATCTGTCTGCAAGGGCTGGAAGATCTACATGCTCAAGAGGGGCTTGATCAGAGGTAGGAATTGAAGGTGGAGCAGCAGGAGATGTTGGTGGAGAACTTATGGATGGTGGAAATGAAGGTTGAGAGATGGGAATTGTGGAAATGGAAGATAATGGAATGGAAATAGATGGTGTGAAAGATGGTTGTGCAATGATATCTTGAAGTAGTTGTTGATATGAGGTGGATGAGGAAGGTGGCTCAATAGGGTATGAGGGACAATCATCCATAAAGGAATCATCTATAAGATTGAAAGATGGAATATGAGAGGATGCATCAATATCTAGATGTGGGTATTGATGTAGAGGGTGGAAGATTTCTTCTGTTATTGGAGGAATTGGAGATAGAATTGAAGTAGGAAAGGGAAGTGAAGTTGGAGATGGGTTGGAAATAATAATGGTGGATGTTGTAGATGCAACAAGAGGTGGAGGAGGAGGAGAAGAAACAGGAAAGTCTTCTGCAGGGGCAGAAACTTGAGGGGAAGTGACTGCAGCAGTCCTTGTGCCTGAAGTAGTAGATGCAGAGGGCCTGCTGGGCTTCACTATTTGCCTGTCCCATTTTCCAAACAGGGCACAGGAGAGCATCTTGGAGGCATTGATTTGCATCCCATTTGAAACTAGCAGAGCAGGGCATCTGTTCTGAAGAAACAGCCCTAATATTCTCCCAAAATTAACAAAGTTTTTGTTGATTTTCTTCTTGATTAGGTCAAAGAAGATTTCTCCACAATTCAGATGTTTCTTATCCACAAGAGCACCCATCAAGCAGAGCTGATACCTGGATATGGTATCATGGGCTGAGTGTTTGGCCAACAATACCTTTCCAACAACATCAGCTAGGAATTTGTACTCCACAGATAGATTTTTCTTCAGCAGCTTGCTAGGGTTTGCTACAGAGTGACCCATCCTTTCAAGCATAGCAGAAAATTCCTCTCCAGAAAGTTCAACAGACTCTTCTCCAGATTTTAATTGAAAAATCTCTGTCAGGGCAGCAGGTGTGAGAGATACCTGGGTTCCTGAGATTGTTCCAACAACTGTATTCTGATCCTGATTGTGGGAAGTATATACCCATTCCTTGATCTCATCTGTAGGTAATTTTATCCTGGTAGTCATGATGGTAACCAGCTGTTGTTCCTTGAAAAGGTTCAGAATATCCTGGAAGATTTGATCACTGTTGTTGAATGAGTCCATGTCGATGTCAAAACCTGCATCAAATTTCATCGCGGTCAGGATTGCAACTGAGACGGACATTGATTCCTGCAAAAAATAAACAACCAAATGACCAAGTGTAGAGAAGTTTGGAGGGAAAGAGAAAATTTGCAGGGAGAATGAAAGCGCAAAGGGAGAACGACGGCCGAAAAATTAATTTTATATTAGGGTTCGACGCAGAAAAGGAAAGATCGTTGAACTAAGTTCGACGATCTGGGATTCTAAGGGAAACTGAAAGTTCATCAATAGCGTCGATCTCCCTTCGACGATATTGGAGAGCGTCGAGCTCCTGTTTGACGATAGTTCAGAAAACAAAATCGTCGAGCTGCGTTCGACGATCGCTGACCTGGAGAGATAGTTTAGCACTATCTAAGAAGCGTTGAACTCTGGTCGACGATTTCGGAAAGCGTCGATATCCGTTCGACGATCTGGGGGAAAATCGTCGAGCGCAGTTCAGAGACCAGAAACACTCTATACACTAGAAAAATCAAGAAGTTTGCCTAGTCTTGGTCAATTTTTAGAGTTTTAAAATCTTGGATCTTATTTTAGACTTCCTCCATCTAACATTCCTAACTGATTCAGGAAGAAGGTGTGTTTATTTTCATTCAAGGGTTTGGTGAAAATATCTCCCCTTTACAAATCAGTTGGGATATATTGAAGTTCAATTTTATTTTTCTCAACATTATCCCTTAGAAAGTGATGCCTAATTTCTATGTGTTTTGTCCTACTATGGAAGACTGGATTTTATGCTATAGAAATAGCACTGGTATTATCACAAAATATTTTTGACTTCTCTAAGTTGTAGCCATAGTCTAGGAGCTGATTTTGAATCCACAAGATTTGTGAACAACAACTACTTGCAGCCATATATTCAGCTTCAGCAGTTGAAGTTGACACAGATGTTTGTTTCTTGCAAAACCAGGAGACAACTCTGTCACCAAGAAACTGACAAGTTCCACTGGTGCTTTTCCTGTCAATTCTGCATCCAGCATAATCAGCATCAGAAAATCCAGTTAAGTCAAATGCTGAATCTTTTGGATACCGGAGACCTAGATTTGGACAACTTTTTACATACCTGAGATTCCTTTTTACTAAGGTTAGGTGTGACTCTCTAGGGCTCACTTGGAATCTAGCTCATATACATGTAGCAAACATTATGTCAGGTCTACTAGCTATAAGGTACAATAGAGAGCCAATCATTACTCTATATGTTGTCTGATCAACAGGTTTCCCATGTTCATCAGCATCTAATACAATATTAGTGGGCATAGGTGTTTTTATATATGATGCCTCAGACATACCAAATTTCTTAACCAATTCTTTTGCATACTTGGTTTGTGAAATAAATATGCCTTCAGCATGTTGCTTGATTTGCAATCCTAGAAAGAAGGATAGCTCACCCATGCTACTCATTTGAAATTTAGAATGCATTAGGTTGGAGAACCTTCTGCACAAATTTGAATCAGTAAAACCAAAAATAATATCATCTACATAGATTTGTACTATTAGGGTATGGGACTTATGGGTTCTAATAAAAAGAGTTTGGTCTACTCTACCCCTTATAAATTCATTTTTCAGAAGAAAGCATGTTAGGGTCTCATACCATACTCTAGGAGCTTGCTTTAGACCATATAATGCTTTATGCAATTTGAAAACATAATCAGGATGAGTTGAAGAGATAAAACCTGGGGGTTGTCTGACATAGACTTCTTCTTTGATATCTCCATTGAGAAAAGCACTCTTTACATCCATCTGGTATACTTTGAAACCTTTGTGTGCTGCATATGCTAAGAAGATTCTTATGGCCTCTAACCTTGCAACTGGTGCAAAAGTCTGGTCATAATCTATCCCTTCTTCTTGAGAATACCCTTGAGCAACTAGTCTTGTCTTATTCCTTACAATGACTCCTTGATCATCCAACTTATTTCTGAACACCCACTTTGTTCCAACAATGGAGTGATCCTTAGGCCTTGGTACTAGTTCCCAAACTTTGTTCCTTTCAAATTGATGCAACTCTTCTTGCATTGCAATGATCCAGTGTGGATCTTGCTCTGCATCTTGAATGGATTGAGGTTCAATTTGAGAAAGGAAGCAAGTGTGCATCAGGTTTTGGTTGACCTGATTTCTGGTTTGCACACCAGCTGAGATGTCTCCAATCACTTGGGAAATTGGATGGTCTCTTGATGTTACTAAATCAACAGGGGGTGTTGATTGTTCACCAAGCTGTGTTGTTGTTTCCTCTGGTGGTACAACAACTGGCTCTTCAAGAAGTTTCTCTTCAAGATATGGAATGTCTTCTTCATCTTCACTGCTTTCCTCTTTTTGAATGATTTGTAATATATCCAAGTCTTCTGCAAGAGAGTGTACCTGCAAAGGTTCTATGGTAGAAGTATTCTTCTCCTTGAAAGACATGTTAGATTCATCAAAAGATATATGAACAGATTCTTCAATTTTGAGAGTTGATTTATTATATACCCTATAAGCCTTACTGATCATGGAGTATCCCAGAAACACTCCTTCATCAGCTTTAGCTTGAAATTTTGCTAAATATTTCTTGTCATTATTGTGAATATAACAGATACAACGAAAAATTCTAAAAAAGTCTACTTTAGGTTTCTTCCCTTTGAGTAATTCATAGGGAGTCTTGCCCTTCAGTTTATGTATTAAACTTCTATTCAGCACATAGTTGGAGGTGTTCACTGCCTCTGCCCAAAAAGATAGAGGAAGGTGAGCATCTGACAACAATGTAGTGGCAGATTCAATAAGGGTTCTATTTTTCCTTTCAGCTACCCCATTTTGTCGAGGAGTTCTAGGAGCTGAGAAAGTGTGCCTGATCCCTTCACTCTGACAGAACTCTTGCATAAGAAGAGAATCAAACTCTGTCCCATGATCACTTCTGATCAGGGCAATGTGAGTATTGAACTCACTCTGTATGCATTTGAGAAACTCTGTCAAACACTTGAAGTTATCAGACTTCTTCCTCAAAAAGAACACCCATGTGAATCTAGAGAAGTCATCTACAACCACTAAAGTGTAAGATTTCCATCCTAAGTTTTGTACTGTAATGGGTCTAAAAAGATCCATGTGTAACAGATACAAAATCCTAGGTGAATCACTCTTATTAAGTGACTTGAAACTATTTTTGGTTTGCTTGCCTATTTGACAAGCCTTGCAGAGTCCTTCCTTCTTGTAGGGGCCAGAAGGTAGTCCTCTAACAAGGTTGTCCTTGGATAGCCTAGCAATGGTTATAAGGTTTATATGCCCTAGTCTATTATGCCATAAAACATTAGGTCTACAAATAAAATTAAACAGGCAAATATCTACTTTTGTTGAAAGAAAGTCTACTAAATAGATGTTACCTTTCCTTTTACCTATCAACACAGTTGTGTTGTCCTCTGATTTGATCTTGCATAAGGATTTGCTGAAAGTCACCTGATAGCCTTCATCACATAGCTGACTGATACTGATCAGGTTGTGCTTCAGTCCTTCCACATAGGCTACTTTCTTGAATGTGACTGTGCCAATCTGAACTGCACCATATCCTTTTGATAGTCCAAAGTTTGAATCACCAAATATGACTTTGGGTCCAAGCTTGGCTTTAAAGGATGTGAAGTTGTCCTTGTTTCCTGTCATGTGCTTTGAGCACCCACTATCCAGATATCATTGCCGGTTTGATGTTGGATAGGTCTTCACCTACACATAAAACAATTTACTTGTTTTTGACCCAGTTTACCTTGGGCCTAGGTTGATAACCTTTAAATTCAGAAATAAATGACATCCCTGGTTGACTCTTATAACCTTCAGGATGATATCTCCTTGGAGGTAATATCCATTCAGTATAAGGGTTAAATCTTTGGGATGAAGGACCCCTAGGTTTGGATTTTGATTTACCCTTGAAAAGGTTTTCAAAGCTCTGATCTCTGCTCGACGATCGTGGAGCTGAGTTCGACGATCTTGGGTCAGATCGTCGAGCTCCGTTCGACGATCGGACTGTGGCAGAGTTCAGGGTTTAGAGATCGTCGACCTGAGTTCGATGATTTTGGCTGAGATCGTTGATCTTCGTTCGGCGATCGTCTAGCTCCGTTCGACGATTTCTGTTGAACCTTGGTTTTCTTAGGTAAGTCAGAATTTTTCCTAGCTACCTCTACAACTCCCTTGCCTTTATCAGAGATAAATTTAATTGGGGTTGTTAGTACTATAGGTTGTCTAGATGAAGCACTCAAGCCCAGTGTACTATTGAATCTAGAGTTCATTGTTCTTGTGATGTCCATTGGCTTGATGCTTCTCCCATTAAGGGATTCTTCAAGCTTTTTGGCCTCTGATAGCTCACTTTTCAGTGAAGCTATCTGCTCCCTACAGCACTCCAACTCCTCAGAGAGTTTGAGGTTTTCTGATTTTAAGGTACTGTGTTCAGACAATTGATTTCTGAGAGAAATGATTTCCTTCTCAAATTTTAATAAGTCTAAACATAGTGCTTTAAACTCGTACTTAAAGTCCTCAGAATTGAAATCAAATGAGTCTATTACCTGGTCCTCTTCAGGTTGAGTCTCTGATTCAGATTCTGACTCTTCTGCATCAAAATTGTGTTGTGAGGCATTGATAGCCATCATGCAGAATTCCTTCTCTTCAGCATCATCCTCATCATCACTTGAGCTGGAAGAAGTTTCAGATTCTTCTTCTGTCTCACTCCAAGTTTCAGCAATAAATCCCTTCCTTATGTGTTTGTTCTTGCTGTAGGAGGGTTTGCCATTGCTATTCTTCTTGAAGTCCTTGTCTTTTCTTCTTTCTCTCTTATCCTTTCTGTCCTTGTTTTTATTTTCTGGACAGTCAGGAAGAATTTGTCCTGGTTTCCTGCAACCAAAACAGATAATCTCTTTGTTATTTGATTTATCATAACTTGGCTTGTCATGCTCTTTGTATGATGTTTTCCTGAAGTCCTTTCTGGCCATTTTGTAAAATCTTTTGGACAGTAGACTAAGTAGCTCATCATTGCCTGTGACCTTGTCTTCAGGCTGATCTTCAGTGGCTTTGAAAGCTATTGACTTTTCCTTTCTTGTGGCTAGTGAGGCAGCCTTCTGCTCTTCTTCTCTATTTTTGATGAGCAGCTCATAAGACTTGAGCTTGCCCAAGAGAGCTTCTATTGTGATCTCATTGAGACTTCTGGCATCCTTGATTGGCCAGATCCTTGAGTCCCAAGTGCTTTGGAAGCACATTAGGATTTTATCATTTAGCTCAGTCAATGAGATCTCTTTATCCAAAGTCTTCAGTTCATTGACTATCAGGCTGAGTGTATTATACATGTCTGCTACTGACTCAGCTTCTCCTTTCTTGAAATTATCATATTGAGTTATGAGATGAGATCTTCTGTCTTTTCTCTCATCAGCAGATCCTGAGACTATTTCAGATAGCTTGTCCCAGATGTCCTTTGTTGAGTTGCATTCAGCTACCTTTTGGAATATCTCATTAGACATAGTCTGAGCAAGAATGTTCATAGCTTTTGCATCTGCAACTTTCCATTTCTTTATTTCTGCATCTGTTACTGATGGAGGTGGAACAGCATTTGTACTTGTGCTCTCTGGAGGTCTTGGACACACTGTCAAAACAGAATTGAAAATGTCCTCATCAATAGAATTCATGTACATTCTAACCCTTGCCTTCCAAAAAGCAAACTTAGACAGAATGCACACTGCAGGTCTGGTGCTAGCATAATCTTTGTTTTGGGCCATGATTTGTGAAGAAATAATTCTAATAACAAAATCAAAACAAGCAGATCTAACTATAGGGATCTTTGGGTTCAGGTGTTAGCCTGTGATACCAACCTGGAAGATTTTTAACCAACCTGGCAGATGTGGTATATTTAACCAACCTCGCTTTGATACCAATTGAAAGTGCAAGTTAGATCTGATATACTCTAGAGGGGGGTGAACAGAGTATGGTGCTTGCTAAAAATATTTTACAACTGTTGTTGTATTCCTAGGTGAATAGGGAAGCAAATAATATAAAGTAAATCTAAACACAGAACAATCACAGAGCAATCACAAACCACAGCCAGAAACAAAAGAAAGATATGCAATCAGATGACACAAGGAGCTATAGTGGTTCCCCAATCAACCTGGGTACATCCACTCTTCTACCACCCTAGGTAGGAATCCACTGCAGGATGAGTTGATCAGGTGTCCTGGGCACCAATGAGCTTTTGATAAGGTGCTCAAAAACCAAACCAGATTTTTTGATCAGGTGTCTTGCCACCACTGAGTTTTGATAAGGTCTCAGAAACCAAACACAAACTTTTGAAGGGAGTTTGAAAAACCCTTTACAGCAGAGAGAGATAGAGAGAGGGATGAGAAGATCTTCTCTATCAATAGTCAGAGAGAAGATAGTGGATGTTGTCAAAGCTCCCCCTGATATCTTGAGTTGTTCAGGAAGTGAAGCTTTGCAGTAGGGTGATAGGCCTTCAAATGATTTGATCTCCAGTAAAAGATGATTTCAGCAGCAACTGAAATGTGAGGTGTCTGGAGTCTTGAATGATGATAGCCTTTGAACACTTGAATCAAGAGAGATCTGAAAATTTCAGTTAGTTGATCTCCTTTGGTGATGTGTTCTTGTATGAATCTTTGAGACTGAGAATGTCTGCAACTCTCTTTCTTTCTCTTGTGTAATTATTGTTGTAGGAGTTGTAATTCTTGTTGTTGCAGATAATTGTTATTGCAGAATATGTGTCTTTTTTTGTCTGACTCTGAGAAGAATGAAAAAGCTGGTCTTTTATTCTCTTGATCTGAATAGAAATGATCCTCTGTCCAAGATAGTCGTTAGCCTGTCAATAAATGACTTCCTTAATTGCAATTGTCTTCTGGAGGAAAGTCCAATAAAACATTGCTTGAAAATTCCTTGAAACTTGCTCCTAGATTAATTAAAAACGACTACAAGATCTCTGAATTAAATGCTGACAATAATTCCACAGCTGTCTAAATTTGAATCTTGAAAAACGTTGAACTCTTCAGAGAAACGTCGAACTGAGCTCCACTATCGTTGAACTGAGCTCAGAGATTGGACTTAGACAAAAACAGAGATCGTCAATCTGAGCTCAACTATCGTCGAACTAAGCTCAGAGATAGAGAATCAAACTGGAGTCAAGATCGTCGATCTGAGCTAGAAGATCGTTGAATGGAGTTTGACGACTCGTTGAAGTTGAGCTCAGAGATCGTCGAATGGAGTTCGACGATCCGTCGAAGTGAGCTCAACGATCGTCGAATGGAGTTCGACGACTCGTCATACTGAGCTCGACGAAATGACTTGGTCTCCAAATGTTGGGTACATTGGAATAAATGTACCTGATTTGAAGAGGCCTCACCCTACTCAATGATATACATCAAAATGTATTTGGTGTATTTTGAGTTACCTTGTACAGGTTAAGTATTTGCAGGGAAAGCTAAAAAGTTTTTAAGTCCAAGTATCGACGCCCAGAAGCAAAGTGTCGACACTTAAGAAGACTTGTGTCGACACCCAGAGAAGCAGTGTCGACACTTGGAGTAATTGTGTCGACATCAGGAATGCAGAGTCGACACCAGAAGGAAAGTGTCGACACATATAGGTTGTGTCGACACTCAATGAAGAAATGTCCAGAGAAGCTGTGTCGACACTTAGAAGCAGTGTCGACACCCAGAGGAACTTTGTCGACATCAAAGGTGTCGACACTAGGAGGCTGTGTCTACACTCAGCAAAAGTTCAACAAAGCTCAAGTACAAGTGTCGACACTAGGAGGTTGTGTCGACACTCAGCAAAATGTCAACAGAGTCTAAGTACAAGTGTCGACATAATGAAGAATGTGTCGACACACAGCAAAAGTCTCAACACATGAAGAAAGTGTCGACACTAGGAGGCTGTGTCGACACTCAGCAAATTTCAATGAAGTCTAAGTACAAATGTCGACACAAAGGAGATGTGTCGACACTCAATAAAAAAATCAACACAGAAGGAATGTGTCGACACCAAGAATATGTGTCGACACTGAACAAGTTCAACACAAAGGAGTTGTGTCGACACTTACAAGAATTCAACTAAGTACTAAAGAAGAAGGACTTGTGTCGACACACATGATCAGTGTCGACACATGTTGAAGAAGCAGTGTCGAGAAGCAGATTCTACAACACAAGGAGTTGTGTCGACACTATGAAGGCTTGTGTCGACACTTAGTCTACTTGTGTCGACACTTAGTCTATAAGTGTTGACACTTAAAGACTGACTGTCTCGACACTTTCAGACAGTTACAGAGAATTCAAGAAGTGACTGGATGACTTGACAGCTGCCATTCCAGCCCGTCTACTGCAACTATCAGAGCTGTCAGAAAGCTGTTAGAAACCGGATCAGCCGGTCACCATGAAGAAGGCCTATATAAAGGCCTATTACTTCAACAGAAAAAGATGATTGAGAAGATCAAGCAATTCATTGAGAATCAATTCAAGTGAAGATCTAAGAAGTTGGAGAGAGAGAGCTCCTTCCAAGAAGACAGCTGTTGAACCAGGCTGTGAAGAAAGTTTCAGATTGAGATCTGATTCGCAGTGATTGAAGATCAGCTGCAGAGAGACTCAACCCTATTGTGTTCTAAATTCAAGAAGCTTTGAAGAAAGCCAAGGAAGGTTGATCTCAGCAGAGTTCTTCCAAGAACTCATCAAGAAACTAGACAACTCTTCTCTCTTATTCTGAGTTGTGGTTATATACATTGTAATTTTAATTTCTTGTAGGATCCTTAGGGATCTGAGTTGTAAGCCCGAAACTATACAGGCTGAGTGGTAGGGCCTGTGTGCCTGAGTGTAGGAGATCTATTTCTCTGAGTGTAGGCCTTGTTGATGGCTGAGTGTAGGCCTTGTTGAAGGCTGAGTGTAGGTCTTGGTGAAGACTGAGTGGTAGGGCTTTGAGCCTGAGCTGTAGGAACCTGTTTGGGGTTCTGAGTGTAAGTTCTGAGGATCTGAGGAATAGTGGAGGAGTTTGGCCGAATCTAGTACACTACTAGATAGGCGAAGGGGGAAAGTAGATGTACCCAAACCTTGGGGAACCACTATAAAACTGTGTGTACTCTGTGTGTATCTGATTCTGTGTATGCTGTTTATAGTTCTGTAAATTCTGTGATTAAATCTGCCTAAAAGTTTAAAAAAGATTAAGGTCACCTATTCACCCCCCCCCCCTCTAGGTGATTAGGTACAATTTCTTTCAAGTGGTATCAGAGCGAGGTTTCTCAAAAAGGACATAATTGTCTGAGTAAAAGATCCTGTTGGCAGATTCAGTATAATCAAGTGCAGAATCAAGAAAATCAAGAAAATGGTTCAACAGAGAATCACAAAGAACTTGGATCCATGAAGTTGCCAATCTGTAGAAAGGAGATCTTTGGCATCTGGAAATAAAGGGTTAGGCTATTTATGGAAGCCTCTGACCCTAGAATCTATATCACAGTTAAAGAAGGGTCATATGTGCCAATGAAGGTATCTGTGTTGGATGCAAATCAGAGAACTCCAAAAGACTTTTCAGAGATGACTAAAGATGAGATTATTCTGGCCACCATGGACAAGAGGGCCCAGAATATTATTGTGAGTGCAATAGATGATGCCACATTCCAGAACTTGATTCACTGTAAAACATCAAAGGAAATGTGGGACACACTGATAGTGTACATGGAGGGCTCTGAAGAAGTTAGACAGGACAGAAAGTCTTTACTAAATCAGGAGTATGAAAGTTTCAGACAAGGCAGGTCTGATAGTATAACAGAATGCTACAAGAAATTCTATAGGATTGTCAATGAGTTGATGTCTTATGGAAGAGAATTCAGCAATTATGAGCTGAATGATAAGTTCTTGAGATCCCTAACTAAAGACTGGGATACTAAGATTTGTGCCATAAGGGAAATGACCAAGTTAGAAGATATTCCTCCTCCAACATTGTTTGGAAAGCTGTTATCCTATGAAATGCAGCTAATGGTTAGGAAGGAGGAAGAGAAGACTACAAGAATTGAGCATAAAGAAAGAGCTGTGGCATTCAAGACAGAAGCCACCAAGAAATATAAAAGTAAGTCTCCATCACCACCTCCAAAAGTTGCTGAGACTGAGTCAGATGAGTCAGAAAAACAAGAATTCTGAAAACAGTGAGAGTGATGAAGATTTTGCAGCTTTCACTAGACATTTTCAGAAGTTTCTTAAGAAGAAACAGTGGAGGTCTAAGCCATCCACTTCACAGAAGTCATCAAAGTATGACAGGAGAAAGCCCAAGACAAGTAGAAGTACATCTTCAAAGATAGTCTGTTATTGTTGTAACAAACAGGGACATGTTGTTGCTGACTGTCCAGAGAAGAGAAAAGAGTCAACTGATAAGAAGAAGACTCGGATCAAGGGTAAAAAGGAAAGGTCCTTTGTTGCTAAAAAGGACAAAAGTCTGTCAGATATGTCTTCTTCAGAAACTGATTCAGAAGCTGAAGCTTACATTGGACTGTTTGCTGAAGAAGAGGAAGAGGAGTTCATCTAGTTAATGAACTCTATATATGAGCATGAGGACAATCAGTGCCAGGGACTGATGGCCTTATCAGAAGGAGACAGAATCCAGGAGCAGTCTGGACCTAGTCAGGTACAAAATTGTTCTGTTGATTCAATTTCTAGTACTGAGTCAGATTCATATACATCATCATCAAGTGATGAGAGTGGATCTGAATCTGAAGGAGACATTCATCAATTAATTGCTAATCCTTGGACAAGAGTCAGGCTAAGGAGATTGCTAATCTTAAAATTGCTGCAACAGATTTTGATAAGTTGATTGATCAAAAATTAAATGAAATAGGCAGACTGAAGCACATAACTGTTATTCAGATGGGGACTATAACATTTAAAAATGATCAAATCAGAAATCTGGAGATTAGTCTTCAGAAAGAGAGAGACATAGTTGCAAGGTTTTCTAAACCAAAGTCTGTTCTATCTTTGATAGATGAATTTGTACATCAAAAGGGTAAAACTGGATTAGGGTTTACCAAACCTGCTAGGACTGTAAAGTCCAAGTCTAAGGGCAAAGCCCCAGTACTCAACAAGCCTGTTGTAGATACTACAGCCAGGGTTATACCTAAGCAAAGGTACAACAGATTTGAGTGCTGGTGTTGTGGCAAGGTAGGCCACTTTGCCATAGACTGTTGGCAAAATTCAAGTGCCAAGGTGAGTAGCAATCTGCCTGCTAGAAAAGCTACAGGTAGTTTTGTTAAGAGGCAAACTAACCAACACCAAGGACCCAAGAATTCTTTGGGTTCTAAGGTTAACTAATCTGTTTTGCAGGTGAGTCCAAGTGACATGCCCCAATATGGTACTTGGACAGTGGATGTTCCAGGCACATGACTGGAACTAGGGGATTGCTAAAGGACTACACACCAATCAAGGATGGTCCTAAAGTCACCTTTGGTGGTTCTGAAAAAGGAATCATCAAAGGTTTTGGTAACATTTCTAGCAACCTTATAACAATTACTCAAGTGGCTTATGTTAAAGGTTTGAAACACAACCTCATTAGTATAAGTCAGCTGAGTGATTTAGGATATGACATCTCATTTGTCAAAGATGGTTGTCATATCAGGAGATCAAATGATCAAGAGATCATTCTGACTGGTTATAGGAAGAGAAATGTCTATTGTCTAGACATTATGTGTGAGAACAATGTTTTTCCTGTGTGTCTTGTAGCTGATGAGAAAGTCTCTCATTGTGTCAAATGGCACAAGAGGCTAGCTCATCTTAACTACAAGACAATTGGTCAACTCTATAGTAAAGAGTTAGTGAGGAAAGGTCCTCAGGTTAAGTGTATTAAAGATGGTATATGCTCAGCTTGTCAAAAGGGCAAGCAGAGTAGATCCACCTTTAATAACATTGAAAACAAAGATGCTGTGAGGTGTTCATACCTCTTGCATATGGATCTTTTTGGTCCTATGACAGTTCACAGCCTAGGTAGGAAGGTCTACACTTTTGTAGTTGTAGATGCTACTCAAGGTTTTCCTGGGTGTTCTTCCTTAGACAGAAATCTGAAACTCCTAGTATCTTTTATAGTTTTGTCAAACAAATTCAGAATGAGTTAGACAGTACAGTGGTCAAAATAAGAAGTGACCATGGTACTGAATTCCAGTCTAACAGTATGACAAAGCTATTTGAAGAATTTGGGATATTTCAGGAATTTTCTTCACCAAGAACACCTCAGCAAAATGGCATTGCTGAAAGGAAAAATAGAACCTTGATAGAGGCTGGTAGAACCCTATTAAGTGACACATATATCCCAGAATATTTCTGGGCTGAGGCAGTAAACACTGCATGCTATGTAATTAATAGGGCTACTATCACCAAAATTCACAATAAGACCCCCTATGAGATTGTGAAAGGCAGAAAACCAAATCTATCCTATTTTAGGATCTTTGGTTGTAAATGCTATATACTTAACAATGGTAAGTTATACTTAACCAAGTTTGCTGCTAAATCCCAAGAGGGGATCTTTGTTGGGTACAAGCAACAACAGTAAGGCTTATAGGGTCTACAACTTGACTACTCAAGTTGTAGAAGAGTCAGTACATGTAGTGTTTGATGAAGCTAGACTCATTAACAATGAATTATCTAGATGTATTTGCAGCTCCACAGGTGTGACTGAGAAGATGGACAAGCTCACTATTAAAGAAGGATCTACTGCAAGTCAGCATGTGGATGATAGTGGCTGTTGTCCATGGGGAGTACTAGATGCACCTGATGTAGAAGAAGATCAAGGGGTGCAGCAAGTTGAAGATGCTGAAGGAGTACAACCTGAAGACAGGCTGCCTCCAGCTAATAGACATCTAAAAGATCATCCAGCCAATAAAATTATTGGTGATCTCATACAAGGGGTACAAATAAGGAGCAGAAATCTAAGTTCAGTACTCTACTCCAGCTTTCTATCCCTAGTTGAGCCAAAGAAATTTGAAGAAACCATCCTAGACCCTTATTAGATTGAGGCAATGCAAGAGGAGCTGAACCAGTTCAAAAGATACAAAGTCTGGGAGCTTGTTCCTAAACCAAAAGACCACAACATAATTGGAACTAAGTGGATCTTTAGGAACAAGATGGATGAACATGGAGTGATTATAAAGAACAAAGCTAGACTGGTTGCTAAGGGATATAGGCAGGAAGAAGGTATTGACTTTGATCAAACCTTTGCTCCAGTATCCAGACTGGAGGCAATAAGGATGTTCTTGGCCTATGCAACCTATCAAGGGTTTAAAGTATACCAAATGGATGTTAAGTCGGCCTTTCTGAATGGAAATCTGAAGGAAGAGGTCTATGTGGAACAGCCATCAGGTTTTGTTGATTCAACTAAACCTAATTATGTTTATAGACTTAGGAAGGCTTTGTATGGGTTAAAACAAGCCCCTAGGGCTTGGTATGAAACCATGTCTAGTTTCCTCATTGAGAATAAATTCACAAGGGGGAAAATAGACAAGACTCTATTCCTTAGGGAATCCAGAGGCAAGATCATTCTAGTCCAAATATATGTAGATGACATCATATTTGGGTCTACTGAAAGTAGTCTTTTCAGAAAGTTTGCAAAACTTATACAAGGACAATTTGAAATGAGCAGTATGGGGGAACTTAAGTTCTTCTTGGGTCTCCAAGTTAGACAGACTGAGAATGGTTTATCCATATGCCAGTCTAAGTTCACTCTAGAATTGATAAGGAAGTATGGTATAGAATCATCCAGTACCATGAAAACTCCTATGGGGTCAAGTATGTCTCTTAGCAAAGATGATGCAGGGAAACCTGTAGATGAGACTTTGTATAGAGGGATAGTTGGCTCCCTATTGTATTTGACTGCAAGTAGACCAGATATCTTGTATGCTACATGTGTATGTGCTAGGTACCAAGCTTGCCCTAAAGAATCTCATTTGATAGCAGTCAAAAGAATACTGAGATATCTTAAGGGCACTCCTTATCTAGGCCTTTGGTACCCTAGGAATGGAGACTTTGAACTGACAGGTTATTCAGATACAGATTTTGCAGGCTGCAAGGAAGATAGGAAAAGTACAACAGGTACCTGTCAATTCCTAGGTGGAAGACTGATTTCATGGAGTAGCAAGAAATAAACAAGTGTGGCTATCTCCACAGCAGAATCAGAGTATGTGGCTGCAGGAAGTTGTTGTGCTCAACTTCTATGGATTCAACATCAGCTAGAAGACTATGGTATACAAGTAAGTAGAACACCTCTATTTTGTGATTCTATTAGTGCTATTTCTATTGCAAACAATCCTGTCTCCCATAGTAGGACTAAGCACATAGAAATAAAATACCATTTTCTAAGGTAACATGTGGAAAAAGGAGATATTTCACTAGAGTATGTTAATACAGATAATCAACTAGCTGACATGTATACTAAGCCCTTAGATGAAACCAAATTCAATAGGTTCAAAATTGAATTAGGTATGATAAACTTAGAATAAGTTTTCAAAATTGGCTAAGTAAAAAGGTGTCGACACACAGAGTTGTCTGTGTCGGCACATAGAAGTGGTGTCGATATTTCAGAGAAATGGTGTCCACACATCTAGGAAGTAGGTGTCTACACTTCAGAGAATTTGTGTCGACACATGCAATGTAGGTGTCGACACATCCAAGGTGGTGTCGACACTTGGACTTTACTTAAAATTAGTCTAGTAAATTCTCGACTAAGTGTCGAGTTAAGTGGTGTCGGCACATAAACAAGTGTCGACACATATATTCTGTCGACTATACTTGTGTCGACACATTGTTGTCGAGACATTATAAGTAAGTGTCGACACTTTTCAACAGTGTCGACACAATTTAAGTATTTTGACGCGCCCTTTCATCTTCGATTCTAGAAAGGTATAAATAGGTTTTCGCCATTGTCTGTCGACACGCTCACCAAAGTTTCGAGACCAAACTTGTGTGTCGACATCTCTCTTCTCTAGATTCAAATTTCTTCAAACCCTAATGGCGCCCAAGCTAGAAGAGAATGTGAATGAAGGATATGAACTCGTGCGGCATGCTTTTGATGACGCGGAACCTGATATCAAAGGCGTGATAACCCTAATCGCAGAGACTGGGTTAGAATTTCTTGTTTCAGAACCAATTAAGATCTGGAAGAAGGAAGTTCTTGAATTTCTGAATGCAGCAACCCTAGATGAGTCAGGACTCAAAATTAAGTCAAGAGTTCATGGGGCAAAGGTGAAGGTCTCTCCTAAGAGTCTGAGAAAGGTACTACAACTACCAAGGACTAAGGAGGAAGAAGATGTTTCTGCTTCTAAGACTAGAGAAGCATTGACATGGTGTGGCCTGGACTCCAACATGAAAATAGGATCTGTTTTCAACAGAAAGGGAATGAATATGCAAGGCAAATTCTTATCTGAAATTGTTGGCAAAGTTATCTTGAGCAAGCCTGGAGGGCATGACAGAGTATCAGCTCATATGTTTAGTCTAATGACAAGAATTATCTTCCAACTTAATACTGATTGGTCTGCAGTATTGTTTGATAAGATAAAAGAGAGTATGAAGAAGCCTAATTTGGGTAGAATACTAAGTCTATACCTAGCTGGTAGTATACCAGAGGTGATGAGTCAAGTAGCTGGATCTAAGATCAACCACATGAGGAAGATGGATATGAGAATCTTCTCTAGGTGGGATAGAGTGTTAACCAAAGAAATGCCAACTCCTGAGAAGGTAACACCCCTGAAGAAGAAGAAAAAGACAGCCCTTGTGGCTCAAGAATCATCAAGCAGCTCTGAAGAGCATGTAGTGTTCACTCCTGATGAAGAAGACACTGGAAATGCTGGCTAGTCACCTGCTAGACAAGAAGATGCACTAAGGAAGGGGAAGCTACCCACAGTAAGCCCAATTCACCAGGATTCAATCCAGGGGGAGACTCTACTTGTGGAAGAGCCAACTCCACTAGAAAGTGAACAAGCTACCCACACAATCCTTGAGGTAATAACTGAAATTAATAAATTAGATTACCCTATTGAGGATGATGTTTTGTCTGATTCATTACCTAATGTAAATCAGCAAACACAAACACATAGCCAACCCCAAGATGTTGTCATGGAGGACACATCTGTTGCTGATCAAGTGGTTGATGAGATTAGAGATTCTCCACCCCATCATCAACAGGAATTTACCTTAGAAGAACTGTTCCCTGACCTTCTCCAAACAGACTTTGAGAAATAAAGTGCTGCTGCTGAGGGGGAGAAAGTAGTTATTGAGGGGGAGAAAGTGGAGAATATAGAGAAAACTGCAGGCAAGGACACTGAGGTGCCAAAAGATCCTGAAGGGCTAGAAAGGACTGACAAGGATTTACCTTCAAGCCCTAAGGACAGGGTTGATATTGCAAGCACATCTGCTTCTGAAGATGAAGAGGCTGCAAGAGCCAAGAAGAGAAAATTTCAAGTTTTCAAGAGGAGGAGCCAGACATATAAGAAAGCTTTACAAACAATAGCACCACAGCCTGCACCACAGCCTGCCCATCTACAGATTTCAGTTCTTTGATGGTTGCATTACAGATAAAGATGGATGAGCAAAGGCAAGCTCTGGAAAAGTACATAGATGAGGGGCATAAGTCATTACAATTTGATCTGGACCAAGACATTAAGTCCATCAGATTTGAAATGAATCTGAATAAGAAAGAGATGACTGACTGCTTCCATAAAGGAGGGAATGCAGTAGTCTTTTTGGCTACTCATCAAGAAAATATCAAGAAACAAATTGAAGACCTGGCAGTAAAGCAAGGCTATGTCCTGGAAAACCAGATAAGAATGAATGACAATTTGACTGAATCACACAATGTGATAGTCACTGAGATGCAGAATCTGGCTGCTGCTCAAACTACAGCAAGGACTACTGCCCAGGAAGAGTTTGATAAGAAGTTCCAAGAGCGCATCACTGCTTTTAAGACTGTTCTTGAAGACTCTAAGAAGGCAATAACTGAACAACTTCAGAAGTTCAAACCCTTCTATAAGGATGGAGTTAATTATCTGAATCATCAAATAAGATTTCAGAAAGATGATCTGAGGGATCACATTGAAAGAGAAGTCATAAAGGGGGAGAGGGTGTTAGTCAAAGCAGGCTCTGATCATGTAAAGTGGATTTCAAATTCCATCAGAGCCACCCTTGGATATCCTCCATTATGTGATGATGACAATGTTGCAGAGTCTGGGATTAATCCTGCATATCTTGGAGGGGAGCAAGCTGAAGTGGCTCAAGTAATATACCCTCCACCAGACTTTGACATGGTACAGTAAGAGATACAGACCATGTATAGTCCTCCTGAAGGAAATCAAAATGTCATCCTTGAGAAAGTAGTTCAGCCAGTGCCAGAGGCAATACTGAAAGAACAAGAGGCTTTGCTGAAAGAACAAGAGACTCAATTGTCTAATAAGAGATTCAGGGAGCAAGCTGAACTTAGGCCTGACTTTGAACAATGGAGCCCCACTTCCAGAAATATTATCTTGACTGCATGGAAGGCTGTCAAGGACAATATCCAGGATAGAAACAAGTGGTATTCTGAACTGGAGTGGAGGAAGCATGAGACCAGGCAAGAGGCAATTGTGCAATATAGAAGAAAGGCTAAGATGGGAAAGCTACTGCCCAGGAGCCTAGCAAGTACTTTCCAAAGCCTTATCATTACTTTGAAAGACAGAAGATCAAAGCTGAAGATTTGAAAAAGAAGGATCTTAAAGGAAAGAAGCCTTGCAGCTGCTGAAGATGCTGAAGCCCCAGTCCAAGCAAAGATATAATCAGGAAAGGGCATTGTGATCAAGGAGCCTAAGCAGCAATATGATAGAATTGTTCTTTAGTTTACAGTTGTAATCATTTGATTTTAAACTCTCTGTAAACTTTTGAATAATGAATATGTTGAAGTTCTTAGAACTATGTGATATGTGTTAAATTTATTACATTATTGTTCTGAGATATTTGTGAATACATGTTTGTTTATACATGTTTATGTACTTACCCTGTCATTTAATCTTGTTTTACATCATACTGTAAATTTGTTATGTATGGTGTATATCATTGACTAATGGTTATGACTTCTCCAAATAGGGGGAGATTGTTGGGTACATTGGAATAAATGTACCTGATTTGAAGAAGCCTCACCCTACTCAATGATATACATCAAAATGTATTTGATGTATTTTGAGTTACCTTGTGCAGGTTAAGTATTTGCAGGGAAAGCTGAAAAGTTTCTAAGTCCATGTGTCGACACCCAGAAGAAAAGTGTCGACACTTAAGAAGACTTGTGTCGACACCCAGAGAAGCAGTGTCGACACTTGGAGTAATTGTGTCGACATCAGGAATGCAGAGTCGACACCAGAAGGAAAGTGTCGACACATATAGGTTGTGTCGACACTCAATGAAGAAATGTCCAGAGAAGCTGTGTCGACACTTAGAAGCAGTGTCGACACCCAGAGGAACTTTGTCGACATCAAACGTGTCGACACTAGGAGGCTGTGTCGACACTCAGCAAAAGTTCAACAAAGCTCAAGTACAAGTGTCGACACTAGGAGGCTGTGTCGACACTCAGCAAAATGTCAACAGAGTCTAAGTACAAGTGTCTACATAATGAAGAATGTGTCGACACACAGCAAAAGTCTCAACACATGAAGAAAGTGTCGACACTAGGAGGCTGTGTCGACACTCAGCAAATTTCAATGAAGTCTAAGTACAAATGTCGACACAAAGGAGATGTGTCGACACTCAGCAAAAGAATCAACACATAAGTCATGTGTCGACACCAAGAAGATGTGTCGACACTGAACAAGTTCAACACAAAAGAGTTGTGTCGACACTTACAAGAATTCAACTAAGTACTAAAGAAGAAGGACTTGTGTCGACTCACAGGATCAGTGTCGACACATGTTGAAGAAGCAGTGTCGAGAAGCAGATTCTACAACACAAGGAGTTGTGTCGACACTATGAAGGCTTGTGTCGACACTTAGTCTACTTGTGTCGACACTTAGTCTATAAGTGTCGACACTTAAAGACTGACTGTCTCGACACTTTCAGACAGTTACAGAGAATTCAAGAAGTGATTGGATGACTTGACAGCTGCCATTCCAGCCCGTCTACTGCAACTGTCAGAGCTGTGAGAAAGCTGTTAGAAACCGAATCAGCCGGTCACCATGAAGAAGGCCTATATAAAGGCCTATTACTTCAACAGAAAAAGATGATTGAGAAGATCAAGCAATTCATTGAAGAATCAATTCAAGTGAAGATCTAAGAAGTTGGAGAGAGAGAGAGATCCTTCCAAGAAGACAGCTGTTGAACCAGGCTGTGAAGAAAGTTTCAGATTGAGATCTGATTCTTAAGTTAGCAGTGATTGAAGATCAGCTGCAGAGAGACTCAACCCTATTGTGTTCTAAATTCAAGAAGCTTTGAAGAAAGCCAAGGAAGGTTGATCTCAGCAGAGTTCTTCCAAGAACTCAACAAGAAACCAGACAACTCTTCTCTCTTATTCTGAGTTGTGGTTATATACATTGTAATTTTAATTTCTTGTAGGATCCTTAGGGATCTGAGTTGTAAGCCTGAAACTATAAAGGCTGAGTGGTAGGGCCTGTGTGCCTGAGTGTAGGAGATCCATTTCTCTGAGTGTAGGCCTTGTTGAGGGCTGAGTGTAGGCCTTGTTGAAGGCTGAGTGTAGGTCTTGGTAAAGACTGAGTGGTAGGGCTTTGAGCCTGAGCTGTAGGAACCTGTTTGGGGTTCTGAGTGTAAGATCTGAGGATCTGAGGAATAGTGGAGTAGTTTGGCCGAATCTAGTACACTACTAGATAGGCGAAGGGGGAAAGTGGATGTACCCAAACCTTGGGAAACCACTATAAAACTTTGTGTACTCTGTGTGTATCTGATTCTGTGTATGCTGTTTATAGTTCTGTAAATTCTGTGATTAAATCTACCTAAAAGTTTAAAAAAGATTAAGGTCACCTATTCACCCCCCCTCCCCCCCTCTAGGTGATTAGGTACAATTTCTTTCACCAAAACTGAAAAACTTGGTCTGAAGGCAGCTTCCAAACCTAAACACTGAAAGTGCGGTTTGTTGGAGTGCATAGCAAGAGTCTTAGACTCAATTCTAGTCTTCGGCTGCACGCTTGCAAAACAATTTTAACATTGGGTTTGCCCTGATCGGTGGTGGGACCCTGGTTCGCCGGTACACAATGATGTCTGAGTGCAAATCGTCGGGCCGCGTGGCTGATGGTTGTGAGAATGTTTCCTAAGAGACATAGTGAATATATATATCCTGTGAAATGTTTGCCCAGGGAAAATCAGTGCCCCGGGAAAGGGGTAGGGTGTTCCAACAATCACCATGACCGTTGCCTTAGCCACCTTCTTCTATGTAAGTGCTGGAGAACCAAGCAGGACATATAAAGGCTGAATCCTGCCCCTGCTAGACCACCATCTTAATGCTGTGTTTTGTTTAATGTGCCCGGCCTGTCGCCAATGTTTGCAGGAGATTTTCAGGCAAAGATACAACAGGTTTGACTGTTGGTGAACATTCAGTGATATGAAAGGTGGATTTTTATTGGTCACTTTGCCATTGACTGCTGGTTTAATTCCAAGAATGGTATGAGTTAGGATGCAACTCTGGTAACTCGTGACTCGCCGCCTGTTTTATAGTAAGTTGGGGCCCCAGCCGGAACTTCAATATGAGAAAGACATTTTTGGTATCACTCATCTCGGTCTTTCCCTTTAATTTGTGCTAATACTCTTTTGTAGGGGGACGTGTCTGTGCGAACCATTCTAACAAGAACTAGACCACTTTAGGACCCAAACATGTTGAGGAACCTGGGTTCCTAAGGCATATTGATTTGTAATTGCAGGTATTTCCAAAGGCCAACAAAACTCCTATATGGTATTTGGACAGTGGATGCTCTGATGAAAGTCGGCACATGACCTCCGCCTTCTGGGATAAGAAGACTTCTTCAGAACTATTCTCCAGTGGGCAGGCGCAGCCGGCCTTGATCGGGCAAAAGGTAATCTACAAGGCAGTTGGAGGTTTAGCTTTAACCACCAACGTTTTCGGGAATTACTAAAGGCTACTGGTTGTCGCGTGGTATAATCTCTAACGGTAGAGTACCTTCCTTCTCAGATGTGGCTTATGTTGAAGGATTGAAACACAATCTCATAAGCATAAGCCAACTCTGCGATAAAGGATATATTGTTGAATTTCATGCTGATGAAAGGAGAGGGCAGTGCTTGATAAAATCAGTTGACAATATGGAAAGAATTTTATCGGGCACTCGAAGCAGAAACATGAATTTTAGGTTTACGAATTTCATTGCGAGATGAAATATAGAATCTTCTAGTTTAGTGAACCAACACAAGTGTGTTTGGCCACTTGCGCGCTGGCAAAAGATAGGGTGCCTTGTATCGGAGTTGGTGACCAATGGCACAAGAGTCCAAGTCTAGCTCCTTCATGGTTGCATTAATTTCAAAACTCTTAATAAATTATGCTTTCTTGTTGACGGGTGAGCATTTAGCCCGTACATGTCAGGTTGTTCCTCAAATGTCAGGCGGAGCCCTACGCTAAAGATAGACCTTGTCACGCATGTGTAAAAGGCAAGCAAACAAGGGCTACCTTTAAAAGCGTTATTGGCAAAGATTCTAATAGATGTTTACATCTACTTCATATGGGCATGTTCGGTCCACTGCAAGTTAGAAGTTTGGGATGCTTCACATTCTTTTCTGAGGATTATACATTGGTTATTGTCAATGATTACCCGCGCTTTGCGTGGGTGTTCTTTCTGAAACACAAGTCAGATACCTTTGAAATCTTTACAATATTTTGTCAGGCAAGTCCAGAATGCCTTGAATATAATTGTTCCGTAGTCAAAATCAAAAGTGACAATGGAACAGAGTTCAAGTCTGGGGCCATGACATAATTCTACGAAAGCTTGGGTATCTTTCATGAGTTTTCCTCTGAGCCCAGGCCAGTGTACGATTATCAACATAATCGGAAGTAGCTGAGATAAGGAATAGGACACTCATAGAGGCATGTAGGACCATGTTGAGTGATGCCCCACTTCCGAAATACTTCTGAGCTGAAGCCGTCAACACTGCATGCCATGTTCAAAATCGAGCAGTCATAAACAAGAATCACAATAATACACCTTAAGAACTTCTAAAGGGCAGGAAACCAACTGTTTCATACTTTAGATTTTTTGGTTGTAAGTGCTTCGTCCTTAACAATGCGAAGTATCACTCTACCAAATTTAGCGAAAAGAGCATTTTGAACACGTTACGGGTATTTGAGTTCACAGTAGGGTATAGTAGCCATAGTAAGACATACAAGACTTGTTCGTATTTAATAGAAAAACTCTGGTCGTAGAAGAATCCATACACTTGCGGTTGGTGTTGTATTTGATGAGACGATCTTACTACAAAACAACTCTTCTAGTGTGTTCATTGAAGATGTAGGTTCAAAGATGATCCAAAGAACTAAACTTGGATGAGCCGTCTTCGGTGAAGAAGCAACTAGGTGAAAAGCTCATCAAGATCACCACTGCAACCCGATTGGAGAGGTTGATGATCAAGATGAAGAAATCGTCCAAGTTGACGGCGCCTGTGTTGAAGTCACCCCGGTGACTGAAGAAGAAGTTCCAGAGCGGCTTTGGCTGCGTTCTTCTGCAAGAACTCTAGAGCTCAGACATTTGAAGGATCACCGTCAATGGACGGCGGTGATCTGAAGTTAGGAGATCCCGGGAATGGTGTCAGAACTTATAGAGGTACAACTAACGAGAAATTATATTTGAGTTTTCTTTCTCAGGTTGAACCGAAAAAGTTTGAGGAAGCAAACTCAGATGCGTCTTGGATAATGGCAATGGAAGAAGAACTAAATTAGTTCAAGCGTTGTCAAGTCTGGAAACTTATTCCCAGACCCAAAGGTAAGAATGTCATTGGGACAAAGTGGGTCTACAGGAACAAGATGGACAAGGATGCAATGATAATAAAGAACAAGGCCAGACTCGTCGCCAAAGGATATCGCCAAGAAGAAGGAATGAAGACTTCTGGTGGACCAGACTGAAGAAAGATGTACGCTCTAGTGCCAAATGCAAGGCTTTGGTGGAGGCAAGCCTGGTGGTTTCGGGTTACCGATTCAGGAATAGTTTCATAATATTTCCATATTTTGTGCCGGGTTGCTGAGATCTTAAGGGCTTCACTGCCTTTCAGATGGACGTGAAGTCTGCCTTCCTTAATGACGGGTTGACATAAAGGCAAAGCTTTAGGATTGTACGGCGACACGGTGTCGGAAAAACCCCCGAATGATTGGGTTTCAGTTGTTGGGTTGTTTCTAACTTTCATGATGGCCAGACTATGGAGGTTTATCTCCGCATGCGCCCTATCTGGGAAGAGAAAGCTTTATATGGTTTGAAACAAACTCCTCGAGCATGGTATGAGACGTTATCTATATGGTAGAAAGTTTACACCTTCTTGGGCAGAAGAGAATAAGTAGGCGTCAAAGTTGAAGAACAAGGACAATACGAATCCGGGAGCGGCTAGATAGATCAAGCGAAGTACTACATGCCAAGCACCGAAATATTTCTTAGGTGGGCGGATATACTTGAAATACCCTTCAAAGGCAAGATCGACAACTGAAAAAGTTGCTAGTGCAAATCTATGTCGTTTGAAGTGGACGAATTGGGGAGCTGCATCGGCTAGCTTTTTGGCTTTACTGACGTTTCACAACTTGGTGCTCAAAAAGCCTCAAAGACCCAGCAAGTGATTGAGAATCGGGTGTCGGTGGAGTTGGGCTCGAAGGTTTGAAAACTTCGACAAACATGCGAAATAAGATGATCGGGGGTAGTTTGAAATGAGCGTGGAGAGTATGGGAGCGAGAGGACCATGCGAGCTGAAGTCCCGAGCTTTTTTAGGGCTTCAGGTGAAACAATCTGTTATATTAAGATGGAATAAAACAACTTGTTTTCATCTCTATGTGCATTCCGGGGACGAAATTTTTATAAGGAGGGGAGTGTAACACCCCAAATCCCAGAATTGGGAAAAAGTTGGGTGACACTGCCTGGGACACGGGCGTGTCCCAGGGCGTATCCTACTCTGGTGAGCAGCCGGCTAGTGGTCGACGAAAATCCATTCTAAGGAAAATGAGGAACACGCCATCTGACACGGGCATGTCAGAGGCCGTGTCCTCCTCTGGGCGACGAACTCCAGTTCGACAAAATTGAGCTGGGGGGTGTCTGCTGTCGTGTATGGCCACACGGCCTGGGACACGGGCGTGTCATAGGCCATGTCCTTTACGGGATGCGCCCGAGCATTTGCGGCCTGGTGAACACGGGAAGGACACGGTCGTGTTTTAGGGTATACGGCCTGTGACGTGGGCGTGTCATTGGTGTCACAGGCCGTGTACCGATCGAGTTGAAGTTGGTTTTGTGCTGCATGAAGTACACGACCATAAACACGGGCGTGTCTGAAGGAGTGTCAGGTGACACGGCCCGTGACACGGGTGTGTACTGGTCTGGATGAGTTGGTTGTGTACCGCTTAAGGTACACGTCCTATGACACGGGCGTGTCACAGGTCGTGTCAGGCAAAATTTAGCCTTTTTTGGCAAAATCATGGACGTCCATTTTCTCATCTGGGATGCAATGGCTGAGAGCCCTCCCTGCTTCCTTAAGGACGGAAAATGAGATGAGAAAGCTCATTTGCTTTGGCTACTCTCTTTCTAAAACCTAGAGAGAGAAAGAGAGGAAGAAGGAGGAGGAGGAAGAGGAGTCGTCCACCGGTGGAGCTGCGGAGTTCCTGTTCACAATCTGAGGCTAGCGTTGTGGAGGTGAAGCTGCTGCGGTGTTTTCCAGCCGACTAGGAATCCATGGCTCTGAAGCGATCTTCAAGGGTAATGACCTTTCTTCCTAGTCATGTGAATGCTTCCTTTTTGGCATGTGCACAAGATTCTCCACCAGCGGGTGGCTTGTTATGAGAGTCACTTTGGTTAATTCATGAAATCCCCACTCTTTTGGCATATAGATCCGGAAATGGAGTACGAAATAGGCATGATGTGTGAAGCCCATCTGGACAGGTTGGTCTGGATTGGTGATGTTGCATATACGCACCAGAGAAGACTCTGTGATAAACGTATAGTTTAGGAGTCGACGGGTTAAACCTGTGAAGGGCAGTAGCAGAAAGTACTGGAGTGGTAGTTCAAGAAAATACCCGTATAATGCTTGTATTGAATGGGTTGTACCTGTGAAGGGTAGTAACAGGAAGTACTGGATTTGAAGTTCAGGAAATACCCTTGTAATGCTTGATGTTCATGGGTAGTACTTGTGAAGGGTAGTAGGAGGAAGTACTGGCGTGGTAAGCCAGGAAAATACCCTTGATGCTTGGAATTCTTGAAGGATTGTGCCTGTGAAGAGGAGTAGCAGGAAGTACTGGCTTGGCATTCCAGGAAACTACCCTCAAGTGAATACTATGATGTACGGTTAAGCCTAGAGATTGAAATTGAGTTATGTCACTAACGCGAGGCTTGGCTCCTAGGTAACCAATGAATGTGAAGCCAGGTCCATGAGAATGGGCTGGTTATGTGTGAGCTGATAAGCTCACCTAAAGGAAACAGGTAAGGTGAAACCGACCCGTACCTTTTATGTAGCCGCGATTACATTGGTATTAGGTGATGGCAAGGTGACTTGAGCAACGTGGGGTGGCTGATCCGACCTGCGTTATGTCCGTCCAACTTGAAGACCTGAAAGTGCGGTCTGTTGGAGTGCATAGTAAGAGTCTTAGGCCTGCGCGCCATGACATAATGGGGGCTACGGGCCAATCCCGGGTCATTAAGACTGAAGTCTTTGGCTGCACGCCATAGAGCAAAATGCTCAATTTTAACATTGGGTTGTAGCCCTGATACGGTGGTGGGACCCTGGTTCGCCGGTACACCAAGAATGTACCCTGAGTGCACAGATCGTCGAGCCACGTGGCTGATGGTTGTGATGGAATGTATGTGCCTGAGAGCACAATGTATGAATATATATATCTGTCTGTGAAATGTTATGCCTGCAGGGAAGGAATACCACTGCCCCGGGAAAGGGGTAGGGTCGTTATAAATTAGTCAGCTGAATGCTGACCGTTGCCTTATTTGCCACCGTTGGGTGGGCTGTCCCTATGTAAGTGCTGGAGAACCAAGCAGGACATATAAAGGCTGAAGTCCCTGCTGCTACCGCTACTGCTAGCCCTTGAAGGCTAAGCTTAAAATGCTATGTTTTGTTTATATGTGCCCGGCCTGCTGGCCAATGTTTGGGAGCCACTGTTACAAAAGGACTTATAAGGCCATAAGGCCAATTAACTATGTATTTGGTGAACATTCATGTGATATGTAAAGGTGGATTTTTATATGGTGGACATTCATGCTTGGAGTTATGTTTCATGTTTTAAGCTTCCGTTAGAATGGTATGAGTTAGGATGCGCAACTCTGGTATCACTCCGTGACTTCGCCGCCTGTTTTGTAGTATATGGTGTGGGGCCCCAGCCGGAACTTCTATTATATACTATACGAACGGATGGAGTTGTTACATTTTTTGTATCAGCTATCTCGGTCTTTCCCTTTCGAATTTGTGGTCGAATTCTTTTGTGGGGTGGCAAGAACGTGTCTGTGCGAACCATGTTAACACTAATGAACTAGTGAATGTCCACTTTAGGAATGAAAATACATGGGTTTGAGGAACCTGCGCGTTCCTATTTTGTTGTGATTGCTTGTGTGAGGTCGCTAATATACGTGTCTTGTTAACCTATAGGTGACGCGAAGTGGTGCTGGGCAGTTGGAGCCACAACATTCTGATGAAAGTACGGCACCAGCTGAGGTGCCTACACCTCCGCCTTCTGCGGAAACTATGGAATTAGTTGTTGAGGCCTTGTTTGCCATGATTCAAGCACAGCCGATTGGGCAGGCGCAGCCGGCCTTGAGGCCCGAACAGGTTGCAGCGAGGCCAAAACCTGTTGAGGCTGTGAATCCTCTAGCAGCTACAAGGCAGTTGAAGCAGTTCATGAGCTTTAACCCACCAACGTTTTCGGGTGTGGGATCGCCTACGCAGGCTGAGGACTGGTTGTCGCGTGTCAAGTGGATAATGACGGTGATTGGGATGCAGGATGATCAGAAGGTCACCTTAGACACCTTCTTACTAGAAGGAGAGGCGCATTTATGGTGGGATGAGATGGAACTACACCACTTAGCGGGGAGACCGTTAACACAAGTGACGATTAAGGAATTCTCCCTACTCTTCCTGGCAAAGCACCTCCCGGTGGTACAGCGCATTGCCATGGAGAACGAGTTCCAAAGGCTGATGAAAGGAGAGGGCAGTGTTGACACGTACCTACATGAGTTCACGAGGTTGGGACAGTATACGGGTTTGATCTTTGCTGATGAGCAGAGGAAGATGAATAGGTTCTACGAAGGATTGCGAGATGAAATATGATTCCTGCTTTCTAGTTTAGTGAACCAATGCATCCAGGCATTGGTGGCCACTGCATGCGCGCTGGAAAAGGACATGAAGAGGGTGTAAGGGAAGCGGGCCTTGGCTGTAACAAAGCCGGAGTTGAAGGCACCCCGACCTGGGAAATCATACTATAAGAAGTGGGGCAAGAGGTCCAAGTCGGTTGTGATAAGCTCCTTCTATGGTTGCATTGGGAGCAACGTCGGGGGCCACTTTGAGGCCAGAGACTCGTAAATGCTTTACTTGTTGACGGGTGGAGCATATAGCCCGTGACTGTCAGGTTGTTCCTCCGAAGGTAGAAAAGAAGGCGGGAGCGCCCTATGCTGAGAAGGGAAAGGCGGTGGTGGAGTCCTCTGCCTCCAAGGCGCAGCCCTGAGTCTACAATCTTGGCCTGCAGAAGGCTATTAAGCAGAGTGACATCGTCACAGGTATGAGTTAAGTTATTGATTGCTTTGCTTATTGCATGCTTTCTTTATTGCATATTTGTATGTGGCTTGTGTGTGTGACATGGTTGTCACAGGCTTTGTGATGATTCGGAACGCGCTAGCGCGAGCACTATTTGATACGGATGCTTCACATTCTTTTCTGTCTAAAGATTTCATAGCTCGACTTGGGATACCTAGTCATATGAGAACAAATAGCGTCAGGGTGGTGTTACAGAATGGTTGTTTGATGCTTGCTGATAGGGCTTGCAAGGTGGCGGTGCAAATAGGAAGTCAGGATTTCTATTTGACTGCATCTGTATTGCCAATATCGGAATTCGACGTGATCTTTGGTATGGACTTGCTCGCAGAGCAGCATGCCTTGATTGATTGTAATGCCAAATAGATCATATTGGGACAGAATACCAAGCAGGAGACTAAGTTTGCGGGTATGCGAGGAGTGGGAGGGACGTTGATGTCTACACTCCAAGTCGTTAAGGCTGTTCGGCAGGGCGCAGAGTTATACTTCACGCTGATTCAGGCTGTTGAGCCCAAGGCCAGTGTAAGCGATGTTCCAGTTGTATCGGAATTTGCAGATGTGTTTCCCAAGGATCTCCCTAGGCTACCACCCTAGCGAGAGATTGACTTCACGATCGAGTTGGTGCCATGTGCGAAACCTGTGGCCCGCTCGCCATATCTCATCGCGCCAAAGGAAATGGTAGAGTTGAGGATCCAACTGCAAGAGTTGCTGGAGCAGGGTTATATATGCCCAAGCATGTCACCTTGGAGCGCACCTGTTCTGTTTTTTAAAATGAAGGACGGTGGTTTGCGGTTATGTATTAACTACCGCGAACTGAATAAGCTGACAGAGAAGAACAGGTATCCGATTCCACGTATTGATGAGTTGTTAGATCAGCTGGTGGGCTCAACCGTCTACTCCAAGTTGGATTTGAAGTCTAGTTATTACCAGTTGAGGATTCGGGAGGAGACATTCCCAAGACCGCATTTGGAACACGTTACGGGACATTATGAGTTCACAGTAATGTCGTTTGGGCTGTGTAATGCGCCATCGGTGTTTATGGACCTGATGCACCGAACGTTCCGAGAGTACCTGGACTTGTTCGTGATTGTATTCATTGATGATATCCTGGTGTACTCGCAATCTGAAGCTGATCATGAAAACCACTTGCGGTTGGTGTTGCATACTTTGAGGAAGAATAAGCTCTATGTCAAGTTCTCGAAGTGCGAGTTTTGGCTATCGTCGGTGGCTTTGCTGGGCCATGTGGTAAGCGGAGAGGGCATAACAGTGGATCCAACAAATATAAGGGCCATATAGGAGTGGCCAGTGTTGTCTTCGGTGGCCGAAGTCAGGAGCATCGTTGGACTAGCGGGCTACTATTGACGGTTTGTGGAAAGCTTTCTCTCGGATCGCTTTGCCTCTAACCACACTGACAAGAAAGGATCAGAAGTTCATTTGGAAGCCGGAGTGCGCACGAGATTTTGAAGAGCTAAAGTGTCAGTTGACCACGGCGCCTGTGTTGACATCGCCATGTGGTACCGACGGATTCAAGATCTACAGTGATGCTTCAGGAAGCGGCTTTGGCTGCGTTCTTCTGCAAAATGGAAAAGTGATTGCTTATGGCTCACGCCAATTGAAGGTGCATGAAATAAATTATCCCGTCAATGACTTAGAGTTGGCGGCGGTGATCTTTGCACTGAAGTTATGGAGGCATTATCTGTATGGCGTGAAAGTAGATATCTATACGGACCACAAGAGCCTAAAGTATTTGTTGGAACAGAAGGACTTGAATATGCTACAACGAAGGTGGTTGGAGTTCCTTGGGGACTACACCTTTGAGATTCATTATACTCCTCGAAAAAGGAAATGTGGTCGCTGATGCCTTAAGTCGGAGAGCTCCAACAAGGGCAATTTGGTTGCAGAGGCACGATGAACGTCTAATCCAGGAGTTGGAAGCGTTAGAGATTTCTTGTGTTGACAAGAATTCTACAGCCGATGCATGTTTGTACTGGACGAAGCTGCAGTGTGACCTTGCAGACAGGGTTAGACGAGCAACGGAGCTGGATGAGAGTCTCCAACACTATGCCAAAGATGGGCCAGGGGGCAAATTCTCCTGGGATGACGGCATTTTGCAGAAAGAGGTCTGTTTGTGCGTCCCGAGTTTGGGTAAGTTACGAGAAGAGTTGATGTATGAATCTCACTATACAAAGTACTCAATTCACCAATGGAGCACGAAGATGTTCAGAGACATGAAGAAGCTGTTCTGGTGGCCAGGACTGAAGAAAGATGTCGCTCATTATGTGGCCAAATGCCAAACTTGTGCTTTGGTGAAGGCAGAATGCCAGAAGCCTGGTGGTTTCTTGAAGTCGTTACCGATTCAGGAATGGAAGTTTCATAATATTTCCATTGGATTTTGTGCACGGGTTGCTGAGATCTCAATGCGGGAATGATTCAATCTGGCTGATTGTAGACCGGTTGACGAAAGTGGCACACTTCCTTCCGAATAAACGGGTTGATTCCATGGAAAGTTTAGCAAAGCTTTATGTCGAACAGATTGTACGGCGACACGGTGTTCCTCGGAGCTTCGTATGTGATCGAGATGGGCGCTTTACTTCGAATGATTGGAGACTTGTCCATCAGTTGTTGGGCACAAAATTGGTGTTCAGTATAGCCTTTCATCCCAAAATGGATGGCCAGACTGAGAGGGCCAACAAGACCATGGAGGATATTCTCCGCATGTGCGCCCTAGATTTTGGGAAGAGATGGGAAGCTCATCTCTATCTGATGGAGTTTGCATACAATAACAGCTACCAAGTAAGCATCGGTATGGCACCGTTTGAAGCTCTATATGGTAGAAAGTGTCGTACACCGTTAGCTTGGGCAGAAGCAGGCGAATCAAAAGTGTATAGGCGTAACGAAGTTGAAGAAGCGAACTCGACAATACGCACTATCCGGGAGCGGCTACTGATAGCCTAGGATTGTCAAGCGAAGTACTACAACGCCGAAGCACCAGAATATATAGTTTCGAGGTGGGCGATCTGATATACTTGAAGATCAAACCCTTCAAAGGCGTGTCCAAGATTCGACAACTGAAAAAGTTGAGTCTGAGATATCTTGGTCCGTTTGAAGTGGTATATCGAATTGGGGAAGCTGCATATCGGCTAGCTCTTTCGGCAGACGTGGATGGATTACATGATGTGTTTCACATCTTGGTGCTTCAAAAAGCCGTCAAAGACCCAGCTCAAGTGATTGAGACTGATCGGGTGTCGGTGGAGTATGGGACTAACGACGAAGGTTTGACCCATTCGGATCGGGGATCGTGTCGACAAACAGTTGCGAAATAAGATGATCGGGATGGTCAATGTCTGGTGGGACAATTGCAACTGTGGAGAGCTAACATGGGAGCGAGAGCAGACCATGCAAGCTGAATTTCCCGAGCTCTTTGTGTAACTGTTATGCAGTGTGTCTCGAGTTATATTAATGATTCTGGAATAAAACAACTTGTGTTTGATTTCCTTCCTATGTGCAAATTCCGGGGACGAAATTTTTATAAGGAGGGGAGGGTTCTAACACCCCAAATCCCAGAATTGGGAAAACGTTGGGTGACACGGCCTGGGACACGGGCGTGTCCTGCATGGGTGAGCAGCGGGCGAGTGGTCGATGAAAATGAGTTCTAAGGAAATTGAGAGAACACGCAATCTGACATGGGCGTGTCAGAGGCTGTGTCCTCCTCCTATCGACGAACTTCAGTTCGACAAAATTGAGCTGGGGTGTGTCTACTTCCGGGTATGGGCACACGGCCTGGGACACGGACGTGTCACAGGTCGTGTCCTTTGCGGGATGTGCCCGGGCATTTACGGCCTGGTGAACACGGGCAGGACACGGTCGTGTTTTAGGGTACACGACCTGTGACATGGGCGTGTCACAGGCCGTGTCCCGGTCAGGTTGAAGTTGGTTTTGTGCTACCTGAAGTACACGGCCACAGACACGGGTGTGTCAGAAGGCGTGTCAGGTGATATGTCCCGTGACACGGGCATGTCACATGGGTGTGTCTGGTCTGGATGAGTCGGTTGTGTACCAGTTAAGGTACACGGACTGTGACACGGGCGTGTCACAGGCCGTGTCAGGCAAAATTTAGCCTTTTGTGGCAAAATCGTGGTCGTCCATTTTCTCAGCTGGTATCCAATGGCTGAGAGCCCTCCATGCTTCCCTAAGGCCATCAAATGAGATGAGAAAGCTCATTTGATTTTGGCCACTATCTTTCTAAAACCTAGAGAGATAAAGAGAGGAAGGAGGAGGAGGAGGAAGAGGAGCCGGCCACCGGTGGAGCTGCAGAGTTCCTGTTCACAATCTGAGGCTACCGTTGTGGAGGCGAAGTCGCTGCGGTGCTTTCCAGCCAACTAGGAATCCATGGCTTCGAAGCGATCTTCATGGGTAATGACCTTTCTTCCTAGCCATGTGAAGCCTTCCTTTTTGGCATGTACATATGATTCCCCCATCAGAGGGTGGCTTGTTATGGGAGTCTCTTAGGTTGATTCATGGAATCCCCACTCATTTGGCATATAGATCCGGAAATGGAGTACGGAATAGGCATGCTGTGTGAAGCCCATCTAGACAGGTTGGTCTGGATTAGTGATATTGCATATACGCACCGGAGAAGACTCCATGATAAATGTGTAGTTTAGGAGTCGACGGGTTAAACCTGTGAAGGGCAGTAGCAGGAAGTACTGGAGTGGTAGTCCAGGAAACTACCCATATAATGCTTGTGCTGAATGAGTTGTAACTGTGAAGGGTAGTAACAGGAAGTACTGGATTGGAAGTCCAGGAAATACCCTTGTAATGCTTGATGTTCATGGGTAGTACCTGTGAAGGGTAGTAGCAGGAAGTACTGGCGTGGTAAGTCAGGAAAATACCCTTGATGCTTGGAATGCTTGATGGGTTGTGCCTGTGAAGGGGAGTAGCAGGAAGTACTGACATAGCAGTCCAGGAAAATACCCTCAAGTGAATGCTATAATGTATGGTTAAGCCTAGGGATGGAAATTGAGTTATGTCGCTAACGCGAGGCGTGGCTCCTAGGTAACCGATGAATGTGAAGCCAGGTCCGTGAGAATGGGTTGGTTATGTGTGAGCTGATAAGCTCACCTAAAGGAAATAGGTAAGGTGAAACCCACCCACGCCTTTTATGTAGCCGCGAGTACATTGGTATTCGGTGATGGCAAGGCGACTTGAGCAACGGGGGGTGGCTGATCCGACCTGCATTATGTCCGTCCAACTTGAAGACCTGAAAGTGCAGTCTGTTGGAGCGCATAGCAAGAGTCTTAGGCATGTGCACCATGACATAATGGGGGCTACGGGCCAATCCAGGGTCAATAAGACTGAAGTTTCCAGCTGCATGCCATGGAGCAAAATTCTAAATTTTACCGTTGGGTTGTAGCCCTGATACAGTGGTGGGACCCTTGTTCGTCGATACACCAAGAATGTGCCCTGATTGTACGTTCGTCGGGCCGCGTGGCTGGCAGTTGTGATGGAATGTATGTGAAAGTGAGGGTTAGGTGTACAATACACTAGAGGGGGGGTGAATAGAGTATATTTAAAATTTTTCAGGTCCCTATAAAGGTGCTGCTACAGCTTTTGCTGTAAACTGAAAAGGTGCAGTAATTAGGAAACTGGAAAATAGAAAATAGTAAACCTAATCACAGCCACACAACAAGAACAAAAAGAAAAAGATAGGCAATCAGACGACACAAGAAATTTATAGTGCTTCCCCAAATCTGGGTAGTCCACTCTTCTACCACCCTGATAGGAGTCCACTCAGGTTTTTGATCAGGTGCCTGACACCAAAGGGTTTTGATCAGGTCCCCAAATACCAAATCAAGTCTTTTGGTTAGGAGACTTGCAACCAGGAATCACTTTTGAAGGGAGATGACAACCCTTTACAGAGGTGGGGGTGAGAGAGTTGATTATGTCTTCTCTGTCAACAATCAGAGAGAAGACTTATGTGGAATGATGTTAGCAAACAGCTCCCCCTGAGATGTAGAATGATTCAGGGAAGATCTGGAGCTTTATTGCAGGGTGATAGGCCTTCAATCAGAGTTCTTGACTAGCAGAGATGCAGGAACTTCTTAACTAATTTGATTGTAGTTGTCCTTGGAAGTCTTTGTGAGTATGGGAAAGAAGAAGATTCTTGTTATTGTGTGATTGTTCTTCTTCTACTGAATAATAATCTCTGCTTGTCACTGTAAGCTCTGAGTAATTTTTCTGTACTTTTTCTCTTCGTTTTCTATCTCTATATGTGTGTGTTTCTTCTTCTCTGTGTTTCAAAATTTTGAATGCCTCAGTCATTAATGCTGACGCCCTTGAGAATAATCAGCATTGATTAATTTCTCAACTATCTTGTGGAAAATCGGCAAGTAATATTCCTGAGTAAGACTGTAATTAATGCTCCCTCTAACGGATACATTCAGAGAATGTTAGAGCATTAATTTGTCAGGAATTATCGCATTTGAGTGAGGACAGAATGTCGTAAATGGCTAAGTCTGGAATCGTCGAACAGTTGGCAGAATTTGTCGAACTGAATTACCAGTTCGTCGAGCTGAGATATTATATTCGTCGACCAGATGACTTCTTGTTCGTCGAGCTGAGTTCCAAGATCGTCGAGCTGATAACAGAGTTGCATGCTTCAGAGCCTTTGCCTTTTCTGTCTGAAGTTCGTTGAGCTGAGGTTGTAACTTCGTTGACTGGAGTTCAGCAACCATTCTGGACTTAGTCGAGTATTTTGTGTTGACTGATATTCTGTGTGTCGACATGAATCTTCTGGTGTCGACACATGTTTTCTGGTGTCGACATAAATGGTTGTCGACAGATTATTCTTGGTGTCGACACAAGTTTTCTGGTGTCGACATAAGTTGGTGTCGACACATGCCCTAAGTGTCGACACAAATCTTCTAATTAGAGAATTCGTCGAGTAGAGTACTGAGTTCGTCAACCTGAGAAGCTGACTTCGTCGACCTGAGATCTCCTAACAGAAGGTTGTTGTGAACTCGAGTTCCATGTTCGTCGAGCTCAGAATCTTGTTCATCGACCAAAGTCTGAAGTTAGACTTAAAATAATCTGGATTTATCCTGACTTTAGTTTGTTGAAGTATCCCAGTTTTCGTCGACCAGAGAATGAAGATCATCGAGCTCAGCTCAGAGAAATATCTCAAGATCGTCGAGCTGAGAACGTCTTTCGTCGACCTGAGTTCGACGAACGTCGAACTCATTTTACTTGGTCTTGAAATATTTTAAGTCTTGAGTCTCTGATAGTCTTGTTGATAGCTGGTCCATCTGATGTTGACTCTAAGGACTTGGCCTAGAATCTTGGACACAACTATGACCCTGACTATACATGTTGGGTCACATTATCCTAAGTTAGTGAACCTAGCCCAAATCAACTAGGGATCCAACAATATCCCCTATTTGGGTGAGGTCACTAATAGACTCAAAATAAAAACATAAAAATAAACAAAGCAGGGAAAAAGGTATATCTGGCAGAGATTTACTAACAATTGAATCAGATATATATGTATATGAGCTTTGTTTTAAATAGGCAAATTAGTTTTAAGGCTAATGCAGAGAAAAGAAAAAAAACTGAAGCAATGTAAAGATTATTTCTTCTTTTCCTTATCTGTGGACTTGTCTTCTTTAGTCTTTTCACCTGGCTTTGTAAAGATAATTTCTCTTTTTGGATCCAAAGTCTGTGTCTGTGTCATTGTCATGTCAGCTGCTCCAATAATCTTCAGAGATGTAGTTCTGGGAATAACTGCTTCAGGATGTAGCTTCATGTAATCATCAACATTGAATAATTTATTTGCTTTATCAAATCTTTTGAGTTCTTCTTTTCTGTATTTGGACATAGTTGAATATCCTGATATATCTTTGCCTTCAGCTTTTGCTTTATTAATCAAAGAAAGACCAATAATTTCTTGGAATCTAGCCATCCTAGCAGTGTTTGCTATTTCAGGATCCTCAAAAGGAAAAGGAGGTGAATATGGTCTTTCAGGACTATTAGCCTTCTGGTCTGCAGAGATACTTTGATGTTGCTAGTGATGTTGTGGATGTTGTTGATGTTGTTGTTGTCTTTCAGAAGTGTAGTGCCTTTGCTGACTATATCCAGAAGGTCTACCTTGGTGTCTCTGATAGGTTTGAATGGGGGAAGATCTCTGAGAACTAGAGCTAGTGGCACCAGCTGCTGGAGGAGGTGGAGGAGGTGGATCTCTTCTGTACTGATGAACTGGTAGAGGAGAATATTTTCTGCTTCTTTTCTTCTCCTTTTGCTAATTTTTAGACAACCACATCCATGTTGGCATTCCTTTGTAAGGTGTAATATTTTGGAGGATATAGAATGGAGTGTAATTCTTTGGGTTTGGCTTAGCAGTAGGAGGAGGAGGGGCTTTCCTATTCTTTGACAACAGTTTTTTCTTTTTCTTAGCAGCTTCTTCATCTGAATCTTCATCATCATCATCATCATCTGAATCCTGAGGATTATCATATAAAGCATCTATATCTCTCAAGAGGTCCTTAGATACAATAACTTTTTCAGTCGGAACCTGAACTGAGCTTTCAGCTGCTTTTGTTTCTTCTGCAATGTCAGCCAAGATCAACTCATCTAGATCTGGCATCGGAGAGTCATCCATCGCAAAGATTGGTGCTGAGATAGCTTCTGGAGGGGATGGAATGACTGACAAGGTTGGTACAGATACTGGAATTACAAAGCTATCACATAGTTTCTTAGAAACTGCTGGACTGATAGGTGAGGTATAAGGAATAATAGCCAAATGTAGCTTAGTAAGTTCTTCTGGAAGATAATGCATATGTACAGTGTCAAAGAGTTTCAAGAAATCTTCTAAGTGAACTGTGGGATTTAGAATAAAATACCAACAGGTTTGAATCCTTCAGAATCTGACTCATCAAAATCCATGTCAGTATCAATGAAATCAATTAACTCTTTACTTATACCATCTGATATTGTGCTGTGAAGACTGGAGTATCTGCTGGTGCTGGAGCTGAAGACTCTGAAGCTATAGCTGCTGCTTCATCATCAGGCATCTCCCCTTGCCTGGTTTCAATGGGAACTGAGGTCAGGCCCCTGACTGAGTTGGTTGTAGTCGGCAGAACAGGCGTCTTGTGGTACAGGTTAGCTCGTGCGCTAATACAACCGCAAGGCGGCTATTCTCGACAAAAGACACCCTTCATGTCGTGTTTTGCAATCCGGTAGGGGGGTCTTACAGTAGGAACTTTATTCTGAGGCGTAGGATTGGTTTTCAATCTGAGATAGTGAAGTAACCGAGTCTAGTTCTTTGCTAGATCGGTGAGGGAAAGTAGATGTACCCAAGGTTGGGAAACCACTATAAATCTTTTGTCGTCTATGATTGCTTGGTTGATTACTATGTGCATAGGTCTTTAAATTTTTATTCCACAAAAAGACGCACAAATGACCTATTCACCCTACCCCCTCTAGGTGATTTAGGTAGACAACTGTATAACTTTCAATTGGTATCAGAGCCAGGTTGATCAATAAAAAGTTAACACCTTGATCAGATCTTACCAGTTATCTTTTGAGATCTTCCAAGCATGGACAAGGCGAAAGATTTTTCCAAGCTCCCATTGTACACAAAGAATAACTTTCCCATGTGGAAAGAAAGAATCACATTTTTCATGGAAGATGTGGATACAAGGATCATCATGATTGTTGAAGAAAGTTCTTACATTCCCATGACCGTCTCAACTATACATCCAACTAAGAAAGTTCCCAAGAAATTGATGGATCTAGACAAAGATGAGATTGCACTTGTGTCTTTAGATAAGAAGGCCAAGAATATAATAGCAAGTGCAGTTGATAACTCCATGTTGCAGAACCTGATCCATTGCCAGTCTGCCAAGGAGATGTGGTAGTCCCTCGTCACCTTGATGGAAGGAACAGAAGAAGTTAGGGATGATAGACTTGGAATATTTTCTGAGAGAAGAGTATGGGTTACTCGAGTACTGGAACTGGGCTACTCGAGTAGTAGATGGACTACTCGAGAGGAGATTAACTACTCGAGTATAGGACTTAGAAAAATTCTGAGAGATAAAAATTTTATCACTCGAGTAGTAGATAGACTACTCGAGTACATGAACTTGACTACTCGAGTGGGGTAAAACTACACGAGAATCTATCTTCTGTAACACGAGACAAACGACTTAATTACTCGAGTGGTTAATATAACTACTTGAGTAAATGACTTAGAATAAATTCTTAGAGGAAATTCTGTTAACTCGAGAACAATAGAAAGTCCACTCGAGTAATGGACTTGGCTACTCGAGAGCTATATTCAGACTACTCGAGAGCCATTTCCCTTACTCGAGTACAGATAGATTTACTCGAGTAATTACCAAGTATTTAACTAGAGTATATAAACTACTACTCGAGTAAAAGACTTAGCAAACTTTTCTTCAACAGAATTTTCTATTCTTCAATAAATTCAGCAACATTTATTTCTCCAATCAGTCCTAGTGCTTGAAACATAAAGTATATCCCAATAGAGAGGCTACACATAAGTGAATACAATGGATCACACAATGAGGGATTACATTGTATGGTCATGTGTTTGGTAACCCATTGTAGACTGACATTGGTCTACACTTGACGATAGAGTCCTGCAAACACATAACTTAAACAAGACATCAAATACAACTTAATTCATCTTAGTTCAAGGGCGACTTCATCAAATCTGGGTTATTGTGGATATAAAACCCAATAATCTTCCCCTATTTGTAGAAGTCAGAACCCTTTGTACTAAGGTGATTTATATAGACATATAAAGAACTAGATATGCAATAGAAAAGCCGTGTAACAAGCATAAAGAATAAAATCAAAGAGTAGATGATCAAAATTAAGAATTATATAAATAAGATTGTCCAAAAAGTCATTTCTACACAGATTATATCCCCATTCTCATAACTCTCTTCATGCTTAGACTTGAGGTTGTTGTTTGTCCTTCTTCTCTTGTTGTCTTCTCTGATAACTGTAAGGCTTGGGGTAGTACTTTGGAGGCCTTGGAGGAGCAGTAGGGTTGTTTCTTCCAAATTCTCTGTCATATAGCCTTCTCTTTATCATAGCCTTCTCATACAATTCCCATTCTTGGGAGCTATAATGATCATTCCTATTTTCATTGAAATCCATGACTAGCTTGAGAGTATCCAGAAAGAGTGAATTTGAAGTTGGGGACAAGATTTCTGCAAACTCTGGAGCTTTCCTCTTTTCTATATCTGGAACTGAAATTGATTTGCTTGTAGAGGCTCCATCACCATACTTCCTTTTCTTATTTGGAATGTTAATCTCAGGAGGAGCATGAAGTAATATGTCTGCTGGGTCTGCCTCCCAAACCCGAGCATAAGAGTCTGGAGGAGGGCCTTTAAAGCCTTCAGGTTCAGGAGAGAAGGCATGCTGAGGAGCTGGAGAAATAGGGTCCAGGGGGTTCAAATGATGAGGAATGATATTTGGATCACCTGGAAAGTCCAGAAGTATCTGATTATGCATCCAGACTGCTGTATCATAAGTATGAAACTTCACACTTTGAATCTGACCTAGCACATAATCATGAATCTCTTTCATCTTAGCTTCCCAGAGAGTCTGCTTGATTGCATCTGATTTCTCTAGATATTCTTTTACTAAACTCTTCCCCTTTCTAACTTCTACAGTCAGAGTATTAATAGCATCATCTTTGAATGTGCCTACCTCTTCACAGAGCTTGATTTTATTTTCTTGTGCTCTCTTATCTAACTCAATCTAGTTGTTGGCAAGAGTGACACCTTATTCCATGACATGACCAACACTAATGATAGTGTGGTCTAGAGCTTTTCCACCAATCTGGAATAGATATATTAATTGATCTGTATTATGCTGAATCTCGGCAAAGCCTCTTCTCATCTCTTTCTCAAGAGCAGTGACTTTCTCAGTGACAACTTTGAATGAATCATCAAAATATTTTCTTTGTTCTTGGAGTAGTTGTACAAACATACCCATAAGATCAGTGGCAGTAGTAGGAGCAGCAGTAGATGTAGAAGGAACTAGAGGAGGAGGAGCAAACCATGATACAATTTCTTCAATACTGACTGAGCTCTGGGCTCTGGTGGTATGAATAAGAACATCCCTTTCTTCAAAGATGAAGGTGGGGATAGGGAAATCTAAGTTCTTCAATGGAGCTTCAACTAGTTCAGGTGACTGTTCTGGCTCATCAGAAATCAGAATAGTCTCAACCTGCTCTTTGTCAGCAGCAGGAGAGTGATGAACAGGGGATTGAGGAGATGGAACATAAGATCTGGGAGGAGTATGAGTAGGAGATGATACTGGAGTTGGGTGCTTGGATGCTTTAGTGGTTTGTTCTTTTTGAAGAGGGGGACGAGGTTCTTCAGAAATAAACTCTTTAATCATCTCATTGATAGCTGCATCAGTAGAGAGAAGGGCTTCTTGGATCGGAGCATCTATTGGAACTTCTTCATGAGTGGATGGAGGGAGAGAAGTATCAACTAGTGGAGTAGGGATTCTGTCTAGAACAGAAGGAGCAGGCTCCCCCTCAACAGTTGCACCAGAAGTGCTGACAACATGAGGTGGAGAGGGAGATGGGGTCCTGTCCTTTGCAGATGGCTGATCATGGGCTATGGCAGCCTGAGCAGGATTCGTCAATTTCAACTCCCATCTCTGAATGGAGGATATGGAGACTTTCTTCATTTGATGAAGTATTGTACCTTTGGAGAAGTTGAACACTTCAGGATTGATCTCATGTAGCAGTAGAGAGATAATCCTTGCGTAATTTGGAGCCTTGATGTTCTCTCTGATTTTGTCTAGAATCAACATACCAAATTGATATCTCTTCCTGCAGACAATAGCTTGCATGTTGTCAAACATGCTAAGTGAAATATCTCTGATTGAACTTGTCTTGCACATAAGTATCTTCCCAATCATGTCGACCAACAGTTTGCCTTCTGGGTTAAGTTTTGATCTTTTGATTGTGAATACATCTGGAGAAACACCACAGAACATACATGTCCTGTCAGACTCCTCAGGATCGAGAAGCTCTTCTTCATCAGTGACTGGAAGTTGGAGAAGAGTTGAAACAGTGGTTTTTGTGAGTTTGATCTTGATGCCTTTTACTTTAGACTTAAGAACCTTCCCGTTTCTCTTCACCTTAATATTTTTGAAGAACTCTTCGACCTCTGGAAACAATATCTTGCAAGGTTGCTGTAGAACAAAAGTCAGGCCGGCGGTGTCTAGAAGGATGAGTAGATTCTTGAAATCATCAGATAAATTGGCTATCCCTGCGACGACAAGCTCTGAACCTATTCCAATCTTAGATGGTGGCGCCATGAACCATTGATTTGAGTGAAAGCATTGCGGGGATGAAAATGGTGCAGGCTCTGCAACTGTCGGCAGAAGATGGAACGTCTGTCGGCTTTACTCGAGTGAAGGGATTTTGATTCGTGTAGAGAAATGAATTTCTGGACATTTCTACTTATATAACCCTAATGTATGATGATTATGAAAGTAAATAAAGCTTAATATACCTTGGAAAGGGCGGCATAAGCCTCGGGTTGCGAATAAAGAAATTTGAATTGAAGTAGAAAAATTGGCTGTCAGATACTCGAGTGAAACGATAGTACTCAAGTGAAATACAAAAGTACTCGAGTTAGATGAAGATAATACTCGAGTGAGAAATACAGAAGTACTCGAGTGATGATTTGGAAGTATCCGAGTGAAGTCAAAATAGCTCTCGAGTGGAAACAAAGTACTCGAGTATGTCTTTCTACTACTCGAGTGGGTTTACTTGAGTGGTTGAAGAGGTACTCGAGTGAAAGTTGGAGTACTCGAGTATGCTGAAGTACTACTCGAGTAGTCTTTGTCTTACTCGAGTCATAAAGTTTGAACTTTGAAAAATTTCACCTTTTGACAGATTTCGTGATCTCTGAGCCTTTTAGTGAGTCCACATTCTCTAATCTTCTTTGTTGAGCATTCCAAGTTCTATTTTGAATAACGAGAACTTGGTCTCGTCCAGCGGCTTCGTGAAAATATCTGCAATCTACCTGTCTGTTTGGACATACTGTAGATCTATGTCCCCATGCTCCACATGCTCCTGGATAAAGTGGTACCGCAGCTCTATGTGCTTTGTCCGGCTGTGAGAGACTGGGTTGTTGGCTATTGCAATTGCGCTGTGACCCGACTCGGGCTAACATCTCTCGAAGCCAAAACACAAGCATTCCCTGAGAGGCTCTGCCGAGTCACCAAAAACAGACTCCGTCTAGCTGGGGAACCTTGCAAACAGGCTACAAAACAAGCCACTAAGAACTACTCAAGAGCTAAGACGACGCTCTAACAACGACAAAGGCCGGAAATGTGTCAACGTAACGCCAAATAATGATTAAACAATCACAGGAAAACCGGGGGCTTTATACGCTGGAAGAGTCGCAAAACAATGGAATGTTCTGAAACTTCATGTTATAGTCTTCAAATTGGTTCTTTATCCATAGCAACTGTGTGCAACAACTGCCTGCAGAGATATACTCTGACTCAACTATTGAGATCGCAACACAATTTTGCTTCTTACTACTCCAGGATATGAGCCTTCTTCCAAGGAATTTATAAGTCTCGGAAGTGCTCTTCCTGTCGTCTTTGCTACCTGCAAAATCTGCATCTAAAAAACCAATTAGCTCGCTACCATTACTTCTTGGGTACCATAAGCCAAGATTTGGTGTACCTTTAAGGTATCTCAAAATCTGCTTTGCAGCATCATCGTGAGATTCCTTAGAGTTCACTTTAAATCTAGCACAGACACATGTTGAGAACATTATGTCTGGTCTACTGGCAGTAAGGTAGAGCAAGGATCCAATTATGCTTCTATACTTGGTTTCATCAAAAGGTTTCCATTTCTCATCCTTGTCCAGAGACACAATTGAACCCATTGGAGTCTTCATAGAGGTTGCGTTCTCCATTCCGAATTTTTAATTAGCTCTTTGGTGAACTTAGTCTGCGAGATGAAAATTCCATCTTCAGATTATTTCACCTAAAGCCCTAATAAATACTTCAGCTCGCTCATACTACTCATTTCAAACTTCCCTTGCGTAAGTTTTGAAAACTTCTTGCAGAGTTTGTCATCAGTAGAGCCAAATATAATGTCGTCGACAGAGATTTGCACTAGCAAAATCTTGCCTTTTATTTCCCTAAGAAATAATGTCTTATCTATCTTTCCCCTTGTGAACTTGTTCTCAAGAAGAAAGCTAGACAATGTCTCATACCAAGCTCAAGGAGCTTGTTTCAGACCATATAAAGCTTTATGTAATAAATAAACATAATCAGGAAAGTTAGAATCAATGAAACCTGGAGGTTGTTCCACATACACCTCTTCCTTTATGTCACCGTTGAGAAAGGCAGACTTCACGTCCATTTAATAAACAGTGAATCCCTTAAGAGTAGCATATGCTAGGAATAACCTTATTGCCTCCAGCCGTGCCACTGGAGCGTATGTCTGGTCAAAGTCGATTCCTTCTTCTTGACGATATACTTTGACGACGATTCTGGCTTTGTTCTTTATGATCATTCCATCCTCATCCATCTTGTTCCTGTAGACCCATTTTGTCCCAATGACATTCTTACCTTTGGGTCTCGGAATAAGTTTCCATACTTGACAGTGCTTGAACTGGTTTAGTTCTTCTTCCATCGCCATTATCCAAGATGCGTCTTTTCTTCCTCAAACTTCTTTGGTTCAACCTGTGAGAGAAAACATAAATATAAATTCTCGTTAGTCATACCTCGACGAGTTCTGACATCATCCCAGGGATCTCCTATGATTTGGTCCATTAGATGATCTTTTAGATGTCTGAGCTCTAGAGTCCTTGCATCTATAACTACTTCTTCAATCATCAGAGTGACTTCATCAACTTGGACGATTTCTTCATCTTGATCATCAACCTCTCCAATAGGGGTTGGAGTGGTGATCTTGATGAACTTTTCACCTTTTTCTTCAGTCGGTTCTTCCAATTTAAGTCCATTCAACTTTGTACATTCATCTTCAATGAACACACTAGAAGAGTTGCCTTATAGCAAGCTCGTCTCATCAAATACAACATGTATGTACTCTTCTATGACCAGAGTTTTTCTATTAAATTTCCTATATGCCTTACTATGACTACTATACCCTACAAAAATACCTTCAAAACTATGTTCGCTAAATTTGGTAGTATGATACTTGCCATTGTTAAGCACGAAGCACTTACAACCAAAAATTCTAAAATATGAGACAGTCGGTTTCCTGCCCTTTAGAAGTTCGTAAGGTGTCTTATTATGCTTCTTATTTATGAGTGCTCAATTTTGCACGTGGCATGCAGTGTTTACAGCTTCAGCCCAGAAGTATTCCGAAAGTGAGGCATCACTCAACATGATCCTGCAGGCCTCTATGAGTGTTATATCCCTTCTCTCAGCCACTCTGTTCTGTTGAGGATTACGAGGAGAGGAAAACTCATGAAAGATACCCAAGTTTTCACAGAATTCTGTCATGACTCCAGACTTGAACTCTGTTCCATTATCACTTCTGATTTTGACTACGGAATAGTTGTATTCATTCTGGACCTGCCTGACAAAATTAGTACAGATGTCGAAGGTATCTGACTTGTGTTTTAGAAAGAACACCCATGCAAAGCGCGAGTAATCATCAACAATTACCAACGTATAATCCTTACCTCGCAAGATTCTAATTTGTAGTGGACCAAACAATTCCATGTGAAGCAGATGCAAACATCTTTTAGAATCTTTGCCAATAACGCTTTTAAAGGTAGCCCTTGTTTGCTTGCCTTTTACTCATGTGTGACAAGATCTATCTTTGACGTACTTGACATTTGGGGCATCACGTACTAAATTAAGTGAAAATAATTTATTAATGGTTTTGAAATTAATATGTGCTAATCTATTTTGCCACTGATCACCAAGAGACGCGCTATCTTTAGCCATAAAACAAACTGGTGTAGAAGAGTCTATACAAAAGAAGTTTAAACAAAATATATTTCTGCTTTGAGTGCCTGATAGAATCGTTTCCATATTTTCAACGGATTATATCAAACACTTATCAGCATGAAATTCAACAATATATCCTTTATCGCAGAGTTGGCTTATGCTTATGATATTGTGTTCCAATCATTCAACATAAGCCACATCTGAGAAGGATACTCTACCGTTAGAGATCATACCATAGCCTTTCATAATTTCTCGGTCTGAACCCCAAAGATGACCTTTGGCCCGTTTAAGACTGGAGAATAGTTCTGAAGTAGGCTTCTTGTCCCAGTCATGTGTCGAGAGCATCCACTGTCCAAATACCAGATAGGTATTTTGGTGGCCTTTGGACATACCTGCAATTATAAATCAATTTGCCTTAGGAACCCAAATGCGTTTGGGTGCTTGGTCTCTTCTTAGAATACTCCCTCTACGAGTATTAGCATTATAAGTGGTCTTTCTCATATTGCTAACTTGAGGAGTTGCAAAATTCCTGAAATTAAACCAGCAGTCGATGGCAAAGTGACCAATTTTGCCACATCACCAACAGTCGAACTTGTTGTATCTTTGCCTTAAGTTCTCCTGCTTGACCTTTTGAGTTGGTGGTTTAGTAGGGGCAGCATTATTGGACAAAGAAGCTTCATGGTGATGCCAATCACATGATTTCTTCTCCTTCAGTGGCCTTTCCATAATAAGTATTACCCTTGGTGCTTTCTTGATGTTATGACCATGATTGAAAGGGCCATAGCTCTGAAGAATGACTTATTCATAAGGTGCCTTAAAGACACTCTCACCAAAGTTTCTTGGGCAAGTCCATCCTTGGTAATGGGACTTGGGCTCTACATAGGTAGGCCTAGTCAAGTGACCATAGGATGAGTCAAGATCAAACTCGTTTGTAGGAAATATGACCTTCTTAAAAGAAGTCTGATCTTGAGGGGCTTTCCCCTTCTCTTTGGCCAAAGCCTTCTTGGCGGCCTTATTCTTTCTTTGAGCATTATTCCTCCTAGATGATTTACTAGGAGCTTCTATATGTCCTAGCTCAGCACCCTTGGCCTTAGCTGAGAATTAAATAACGAATGGAAGAACAGTCTTTGACTTTGAGAAACTTTCAACAAGTTTATTTTCGGCTTCAAGTTGTGCTTCCAGTTCTTTTATGATTTTCTCCTTGAGGTCTAAGTGCTCGAGAGCCCCGTTATATTCTTCAATGACAGCATTGAAGTTTTCTCTGAGTGACTCGGTCTTAGCGACTTCCTCTCTCAGAGTGCTCTCTTCAGCTTTCAGAGATTTTATCTCTTTAGCTTGAGTTTTCATGACTCGTCGACATTTGTCGTAAGCCATGATTAACTCCTTGTACTAGTCCATTAGTTCAGACTCATCATCAGAAGAGCTGTGCTCACGATCATGATCAGAAACATTAGAATCGGAAAGAGGAGTATGAGAGCTTACCTTCCCAGTGAACTGGGGATCTTGTTCAACATCAGTCTGAGCCATAAGCCCAAAGTAGGCTTCGACTCACGTAATTTTCTCTATCCTCACGAGTAATATTTATAGTACTCGAGTAGTTTATTTTTAGTACTCGAGTAGTTCAACTTCACGTCTCGAGTAATCATATTAGCACTCGAGTAAGTCTTTGTATACTCGAGTAATTACTCATTCTATTCTGGATTTTCTCAAAGTCTTCTACTCGAGTAGTCTGTCTCAATTCTCTCAAGTAATCTTATTAGTACTCGAGTAGGTAATCTTTTACTCATGTAAATAAGTCAGATTTTTCCAGAAATTTGCTAAGTCCAGAATTGACAGGAATTTCAAATGTCGTGACGTGATTGGTCCACGTGTACGTCATTAATGATAATTATGATCGTTAGGGAGATCTTATATAAGGCCTTGTCAAAATCGACTAACCCTAACAAGTTGTCAACGTTTTATTCTAAGAATTTCTGAATCCTATTTTCTCTTTCTAAAAACGAAAGCTGTCGACCTTCATCGTGCATATCGGCTAGGGTTTTTGATTCAAGCAGATTCAGGCAAACTGGACTTACAAATCGAGAACGTTTTCAACTCCTCATCATCTCTTAGATCATGTGAGTCAAAGAATCTCCAGATCCAGATCTTACAGATCCTCCTCTTCAACATCTTCTGATAGAGCTGCAAAGAACAAAGAAGAAGATCTAGGCCGACAGATTCCAGATCTGAGAATTACTGTTTGTATTTTCATATATTCTCAATTTTATTCTTGTAGGAGATTTCTCTCCGAGTGTAGGAGCTTTTGTCTCCGAGTTGTAGGAAGTGTTTATCTTTCGAGTATAGATCCGTGTTGTGGATCGAGATTATAGGAACTTTGTTCTGAGGTGTAGGATTGGTTTTCAATCTGAGATAGTGGAGTAGGCGAGTCTAGTGCTTTGCTAGATCGATGAGAGAAAGTGGATGTACCCAAGGTTAGGCAACCACTATAAATCTTTTGTCGTGTAACGACTCCATCCGTTCACCGGTATATACTAGAAGGCCCGGTCGGGGCCCCACAGCATAAACCATAAAACAGGCGGGGAAGTCACGTAGTGATACCAGAGTTGCGCATCCTAACTCATTGCATTCTAGCGGAAGCTTATAACACAAAGCTGAACTCACACGCATAAGTGTCCACCATATAAATGCTCCACATTTATATAAACAGGAATCGTAGCAAATACAAAGTCAACTGGCCTTATGGCCTTACAGGGCTTTACACAACAGTGGCCTCAAACATTGGCGCGGAAGCCGGACACGTATAATCAAACATAATATTTTCATTTAGCCTTCGAGGGCTAGCAGTAGCAGCTGCAGCGGCAAGAACTTCAGCCTTTATGCGTCCCGCTTGGCTCTCCAGCACCTGCACAAGGACAGGCCACCCAACGGTGGCAAACAGGTAACGGTCAGCATTCACCTGACCAAATTATAACGACCCCACCCCTTTTCCATTGCGGTGGTATTCCTTCCCTGCAGGAATAGCATTTCACAGGCAGATATGTATCATACAATGTGCTCTCACGCACATACATTCCATCACAATCATCAGCCATGCGGGCCGACGATCCGTGCACTCAGGGCAAATTCTTGGTATACCGGTGAACCAGGGCCCCACCACCGTATTAGGGTCGCAACCCAACGGTCAAATTGAGCATTTTGCTCCATGGAGTGCAGCCGAAGACTTTAGTCTTAATGCATCGGGATTGGCCCGTAGCCGCCCATTGTGTCATGGTGTGTAGGCCTAAGACTCTTGTTATGCGCTCCAACAAACTGCACTTTCAGGTCTCACGTCGGAGGATATAGCGCAGGTCAGATCATCCACCCCCCGTTGCTCAAATCGCCTTGCCATCATCGAGTACGGCGTACTAGCGGCTAAATAAAGGCGCGGGTCAGTTTCACTGTTCCTGTTTCCTTGAGCATCTCAGCTCACACATAGCCGTCATATCCTCGTAGGACTGGCTTTCCAATTCATCGGTTACCTAGGAGCCACGCCTCCCGTTAGCGATAGAACTCAATATCCATCCCTAGGCTTAACCGTGCATTCACAGCATTCACTTGAGGGTATTTTCCTGGACTGCCAAGCTAGTACTTCCTACTACTCCCCTTGACAGGCACAACCCACCAAGCATTCCAAGCATCAAGGGTATTTCCTGGCTTACCACGCCAGTACTTCCTGCTACTCCCCTTCATAGGTACTACCCAACAGCACAAGCATTATACGGGTATTTTCCGGACTACCACTCTAGTACTTCCTGCTACTACCCTTCGCAAGTCTAACCCGTCGACTCATTAACCTACTCGTTATCACGAAGTCTTCTCCAATGCGTATATGCAACATCACCAATCCAGACAAACCTATCTAGATGGGCTTCACACAGTATGCCTATTCCGTACTCCATTTCCGGATCTATATGCCAATGATTGGGAATTCCATGAATCAACCAAAAGACTCTCATAATAAGCCACCCTCTGGTGGAGGAATCATATGTACATGCCAAAAAGGAAGCCTTCACATGGCTAGGAAGAAAAGTCGTTACCCTCGAAGACCTCTTTGGCTCCATGAGCTCCTAACTGGCTGGAAAGAACCGCAACATCTTTTCCTTCGCAACACTGGCCTCGGATTTCTTGTCGGACTCCGCAGCACCACCGGTGGCCAACGCCTCTTCCTCCTCCTCTTTCTTCCTCTCTTTCTCTCTCTAGGATTTTAGAAAGATGAAGGCCAAAATGAAAATGAGAACTTCCTCCTCATCCATGGCCTTAAGGAATCAGGGAGGCACCTCAGCCATTGGATCCCAGCTGAAGATTTGCACAGCCACAATTTTGAGACAAAATCATATTTTTTGCCTGATACGGCCTGTGACACGCCCATGTCCCAGGCCGTGTACCTCAAGCGGTGCTCAACCGACACATCCATTCCAGTACATGCCCATGTGACATGCCCGTGTTAAGGGTCGTGTCACTTAACACGCCTTTAGACATGCCCGTGTTTGTGGTCGTATTCTTCAGGCTGCTCACAAAACCAATCAACCCGAGCGGGACACGGCTAGTGACATGCCCGTGTCACAGGCCGTGTGCCCTAAGACACATCTGTGTCCTGCCCGTGTTCACCAGGCCTCAATTCCTTGGGCACATCCCGAAAAGGACACGGCCTGTGACACGCCCGTGTCCTAGGCTGTGTGCCCATACACGGCACTAGACACGCCCCAGCTCCACTTCATCGAGCTGAAATTTGTCGACCCGCGAGGACACGCCCTGTGACACGCCCGTGTCACAGGCCGTGTACTCTGCACTCGACAATCGTCGACCGAATTTTTGTCGACCACTCGTCGACTACTCACCCGAGCAGGACACGCCCGTGTCCCAGGCCGTGTCACCCAATTTTTCCCAACTCTAGAATTTGGGGTGTTACAACCCTCCCCTCCTTACAAAAATTTCGTCCCCAAAATTTGTAGAAGGAACTCAAATAGAAGGATTTCATTTCACAACGTTCATTACAACTCGACATACACTGCATAATAGTTACACAAAGAGCTCGGGAAACTCAGCTCGTATGGTCTGCTCTCGCTCCCATATGAGTTCTTCACGGCCGCAATTGTCCCACCGGACTTTGACCATCCCGATCGTCTTGTTCTGCAACTATTTCTCGGCACGATCCTCGATCCAAATGGGCCTAACCTTCATTGTTAGCCCATACTCTACCGGCACACGATCATTCTCGATCACCTGAGCTAGATCTTTAACGGCTTTTCGAAGCACCGAGATGTGAAATACATCATGTAATCCACCCAAGTCTTCTGAAAGAGCTAGTCGATATGCTGCCTCCCCAACTCGCTCTACCACTTCAAATGGGCCAAGGTACCGTGGACTCAATTTTTTCAGACGTCGAATCCTGGATACGCCTTTGAAGAGTTTGATATTCAAGTATACCCAATCACCCACCGCGAACTCAACATTATGGTGCTTGGCATTATAGTATTTTGCTTGACGATCCTAGGCAATCAGTAGCCGCTCTCGAATAGTGCATATCGTCGAGTTCGCTTCCTCGACTTAGTTACGCCTATACAACTTGGATTCACCTGCTTCTACCCAAGTCAAAGGAGTACAGCACTTCCGTCCATACAGAGATTCAAACGGTACCATACCAATGCTCGCTTGGTAGCTGTTATTGTAGGCGAACTTCACCATGTAGAGATGATCTTCCCATCTCTTTCCAAAGTCCATTGCGCACATCTGGAGCATATCCTCCATCGTTCTATTGGTTCTCTCAGTATGGCCATCTGTTTGGGGATGAAAGGCCGTACTGAGCATAAACTTTATACCCAACAGCTGATGGACCAGCCTCCAATCATTCGAAGTAAATCGCCCATCTCGATCGCTCACAATGCTGCGAGGAACACCATATAGTCGTACAACCTATTCAACATAAATCTTTGCCAAACTTTCTACTCAATCGTCCCCCTGTTCGGAAGGAAGTGTGCCACTTTCGTCAGCCGGTCGCCAATCACCCAGATTGAATCATTTCCGCGTTGAGATCTCGTCAACCCATGCACGAAATCCATAGAAATATCGTCTAACTTCCATTCCGGAATCGGCAATGACTACAAGAAACCGCTAGGTTTCTGGCATTCCGCCTTCACCATAGCACAAGTCTGGCATTTGGCTACATAATGAGCGATATCTTTCTTCAGTCCTGGCCACCATAACAACTTTTTCATATCTCTAAACATCTTTGTGCTCCCAGGGTGAATTGAGTATTTCGTATAGTGCGCTTCGTATATCAACTCTTCCCTCAATTTGCCCAAACTTGGGACGCACAAACGGCCCTCTTTCTGCAAAAGGACATCATTCTATGAGAATTTGCCCTCTAGCCCATCCTTTGTATAGCATTGGAGACTCTCATCTAGCTCCGTTGCTCGTCGAACTCTATCTGCAAGGTCACACTCCACCTCCGTCAAGTTCAAACATTCATCAGGTGTAGTATTCTTATCAATACAAGAAATCTCTAATGCTTCCAACTCCTGGATTAGATTTTCATCATGCCTCTGCAACCAGCTTGATCTTGTCGGCGCTCGCCGACTCAAGGCATCCGCGACCACATTTCCCTTCCCGGGAGTATAATGAATCGCAAGGGTGTAGTCCCCAAGGAAATCCAACCACCTTCGCTGTCGCATATTCAGGTCCTTCTGCTCCAACTAATAATTTAGGCTCTTGTGATCTGTATAGATTTCCACTTTCACGTCATGCAGATAATGTCTCCAAAATTTCAGTGCAAAGATCACAGCCGCCAACTCTAAGTCATGGACGGGATAATTTTGCTCGTGCACTTTCAATTGGCGAGAGCCATCAGCAATCACTTTCCCATCTTGAAGCAGAACGTAGCCTAAGCCGCTACCTGAAGCATCACTATAGATTTCAAATCCATCAGTACAACATGGTGACGTCAACACCGGCGTCATGGTCAACCGACATTTCAGCTCCTCAAAAGCTCATGCGCACTCCGGCGTCCAAACGAACTTCTAATCCTTTCTTGTCAGTGTGGTTAGAGGCAAAGCCATCTGCGAGAGGTTTGCAACAAATCTTCTACAGTAGCCTGCTAGTCCAAGGAAGCTCCTGACTTCAGCCACAGAAGACAACATTGGCCACACCTATATGGCCCTTATCTTCGCCGGATCCACAACCATGCCCTCTCTGCTTACCACATGGCCCAAAAAAGCCACCGACGATAGCCAAAACTCGCCCTTCGAGAATTTGGCATAGAGTTGATTCTTCCTCAACGTCTACAACACCAACCGCAAGTGGTTTTCATGATCGGCTTCAGATTGAGAGTACACCAGAATATCATCAATGAATACTATCACGAATAGGTCCTGGTACTCTCGGAATGTTTGGTACATCAAGTCCATGAACACTGATGGTGCATTGCACAGCCCAAACAGCATTACTGTGAACTCATAATGCCCGTACCGCATTCCAAATGCAGTTTTGGTAATGTCACCTTCCGGAATTCTCATTGTTAGTAACCAGACTTCAAATCCAACTTTGAGTAGATGGTTGACCCCACCAGCTGATCGAAACACTCATCAATCTGTGGGATCGGATACTTATTCTTCTTGGTGACCTTATTCAGTTCACGGTAGTCAATACATAACCGCAAACCACCGTCTTTCTTTTTTCACAAATAGAACAGGTGCACTCCAAGGTGACATACTTGGGCGAATATAACCCTGCTCCAACAACTCCTGCAGTTGGACTTTCAACTCGGCCATTTCCTTTGACGCAATGTGATATGGCGAGCGGGCCACAGGTTTCGCACCTGGCACCAACTCGATCGTGAAGTCAATCTCTCGCTGGGGTGGTAGCCCAAGGACATCCTTGGGAAATACAACTGAAAATTTCGATACCACCGGAACATCGCTCACACCATCCTTAGGCTTAATAGCCTGAATCAGCGTGAAGTAGCACTTCGCACCCTTCCGAATAGCCTTGACTACTTGGAGTGCAGACATCAACGTCCCGCCCACTCCTCGCATCCCCTCTAACTTAGTCTCCTGCTCGGTATTTTGGCCTAACGTGATCTCCTTACAATCAATCAAGGCATGCTGCTCCGCGAGCCAATCCATACCAAAGATCACGTCGAATTTTGATATCGGAAATACAAATGCATTCAAACAGAAATCCTGACTTCCTATTTGGACCGCCACATCGCAAGCTCGATCCGCGAGCATCAAACAACCATTCGGCAACACCACCCTGACGTTATCTGTCTCCACACAACTAGGTATCCCAAGCAGTGCTATGAACTCCTTAGACAGAAAAGAATGCGAAGCACCCGTATCAAACAGTGCTCGCGCTAGCGTGTTCTGAATCATCACAAAGCCTGTGACAATCATGTCACACACACAAGCCGCATACAAATATGCAATACCAAGCATGCAATAAGCAAAACAATACAATAACTAACTCATACCTGTGACGATGTCACTCTGCTTAATGGCCACCTGCATGCCAAGATTGTAGACTCGGGGTTGCGCCTGTGAGGCAGAGGACTCCACGACTGCCTTTCCTTTCTCCGTATCCTACGCTCCTGCCTTTTTCACTCTTTGGTGGTACCCAACAATCACGAGCTATATGACCCACCCGTCCATAATTAAAGCATATACGATTCTCCAGCTTTGAAGTGGCCCCTGACGTTGCTCCCGAGGCAACCGAAGAAGGAGCTTGTCCAGCCGACTTGGACTTCTTTCCCCATCTCTTCTTGAAAAATAACTTCGCCGGTCGGGGCACCTTGAATTCCGGCTGTGTCACAGCGAAGCCCCGCTTCCCATGCACCCTCTTCATATCCTTTTCTAGTGCGCATGCAGTGTCAACCAACACCTGGAAGCCTTGGTTCATAGAACTAGAGAGCAAGAACCTCAACTCGTCTCGCAGTCCTTCATAGAACCTATTCGTCTTCCTCTGCTCATCAGCAAATATCGAACCCGCATACCTCCCTAAGCGCGTGAACTCATGCAGGTACGTTTCAACACTGACTTCTCCTTGCGTCAGCCTTTGGAATTCATTCTCCATGGCACTACGTTGTGCCGCGGGGAGGTGCTTTGCCAGGAAGAGGCTGGATAATTCCTCAATCGTCACTTGTGTTAACGGTCGACCCGCTATATGGTGTAGTTCCATCTCATCCCACCATAAACGAGCATCTCCTTCCAGCAAGAAGGTGGCTAAGGTGACTTTCTGATGTTCCTCCGTCCCAATTGCCGTCATAATCCTCTTGACGCGCGACAACCAGTCCTCAACCTGCGTAGGGGATCCCAAGCCAGTAAACGTAGGCAGGTTGAAACTCATGAACTGCTTTAACTGCTTCTCAACTGCTCGAGGATCCACAGCCGCTATAGGTTCTGGCCTCGCCGCAACCTGTTCTGGACTCAAGGTCGGCTGTGCCTGCCCTATCGGCTATGCTTGGATCATGGCAAACAATGCCTCAGCAACTAATCGCACAGTTTTCACAGAAGGCGGAGGTGTAGGCACATCAGCTGTTGTCGTACTTTCATCAGAACGTTGGGGCTCTGATTGCCACACACCACTCTGCGTCACCTTTAGGTGAACAGGACACGCACATTAGTGACCACACACAAGGAAAACAACAAAATAGGAACGCGCAGATTCCTCAAACACATGTATTTTCATTCCTAAGGTGGACATTCCGGAGTTCATTAGTATTAACTTGGTTCGCACAGACATGTGCTCACCACCCCACAAAATAATTCGACCACGAAGTCAAAAGGGAAAGACCGAGACCGCTGATACCAAAAATATAATGACTCCATCCATTCACCGGTATATACTAGAAGGTCCGGCCAGGGCCCCACAGCATAAACCATAAAACAAGCGAGGAAGTCACGTAGTGATACCATAGTTACGCATCCTAACTCATTGCATTCTAGCGAAAACCTATAACACAAAGCTGAACACACACACATGAATGTCCACCATATAAAAGCTCCATATTTATATAAACAGGAATCATAGCAAATACAAAGTCAACTGGCCTTATGGACTTACAGGGCTTTACACAACAGTGGCATCAAACATTGGCGCGCAGGCCGGACACGTATAATCAAATATAGTATTTTCATTTAGCATTCAAGGGCTAGCAGTAGTAGCAGCGGCGGCAGGAACTTCAACCTTTATGCATCCCGCTTGGCTCCCCAGCACCTACACAGGGACAGCCCACCCAACGGTGGCAAACAGGCAACGGTCAGCATTCAGCTAACCAAATTATAACAACCTCACCCCTTTTCCGGGGTGGTGGTATTCCTTCCCTGTAGGCATAGAATTTCACAGGCAGATGTGTATCATACAATGTGCACTCACGCACATACATTCCATAACAACCGTCAGCCACGCGGCTCGACGATCCATGCACTTAGGGCACATTCTTGGTGTACCGGCGAACCAGGGTCCCACCACCGTATTAGGGTCGCAACCCAACGGTCAAATTGAGCATTTTGATCCATAGCATGCAGCCGGAGACTTTAGTCTTAATGCACCGGGATTGGCTCGTAGCCCCTCATTGTATCATGGCGCGCATGCCAAAGACTCTTGTTATGTGCTCCAACAAACCGCACTTTCAGGTCTCTTGTCGGACGAACATATCGCAGGTCGGATCATCCACCCCCCGTTGCTCAAATCGTCTTGCCATCACCGAGTACGGCGTAATAGCGACTAAATAAAGGCGCGGGTCGGTTTCACCATTCCTGTTTCCTTGAGCATATCAGCTCACACATAGCCATCATATCCTCACAGGATTGGCTTTCCAATTCATCGGTTACCTAGGAGCCACGCCTCGCGTTATCGATAGAAATCAATATCCATCCTTAGGCTTAACCGTGCATTCACAGCATTCACTTGAGGGTATTTTCCTGGACTGCCAAGCCAATACTTCCTGCTACTCCCCTTCACAGGCATAACCCACCAAGCATTCCAAGCATCAAGGGTATTTCCTAGGTTACCACGCCAGTACTTCCTGCTACTCCCCTTTACAGGTACTACCCAACAACACAAGCATTATACGGGTATTTTCCCGGACTACCACTACAGTACTTCCTGCTACTACCCTTTGGAGGTCTAACCCGACGACTCCTTAACCTACTCGTTATCACGGAGTCTTCTCCAATGCGTACATGCAACATCACCAATCCAGACCAACTTGGCCAGATGGGCTTCACACAGCATGCCTATTTTGTACTCCATTTCCGGATCTATATACCAATGATTAGGGATTCCATGAATCAACCCAAAAGACTCTCATAACAAGCCACCCTCTGGTGGAGGAACCATATGCATATGCCAAAAAGGAATCTTTCATATGGCTAGGAAGAAAAGTCATTACCCTCGAAGACCACTTCGGCGCCATGAGCTCGTAACTGGCTGGAAAGAACCACAATGACTTTTCCTTCATAACGCTGGCCTCAGATTTCTCGTAGGAACTCCACAGCAACATCGGTGGCAAACTCCTTTTCATCCTCCTTCTTCCTCTCTTTCTATCTCTAGGATTTTAGAAAGATGAAGGCCAAAATGAAAAAGAGAACTTCATCCTCATCCACGACCTTAAGGAATCAGGGAGGCACCTCAGCCATTGGATCCCATCTGAAGATTTGGACAGCCACGATTTTGCCACAAAATCATATTTTTTGCCTGACACGGCCTGTGACACGCCCGTTTCCCAGGCTGTGTACCTCAAGCGGTGCCCAACCGACTTATTCATTCCAGTACACGCCCATATGACACGCCCGTATTCTTCAGGCTGCTCACAAAATCAATCAACCCGAGCGGGACACGGCCAGTGACACGCCCGTGTCACAGGCCGTGTGCCCTAAGATACAGCCATATCCTGCCCGTGTTCACTAGGCCTCAATGCCTTAGGCACATCCCAAAAAGGACACGGCCTGTGATACGCTCGTGTCCCAGGTCGTGTGCCCATACACGACACTAGACATGACACAGCTCAACTTCGTTGAGCTAAAATTTGTCGACCCGCAAGGACACGCCTGTGTCACAAGCCGTGTACTCTGCACTCGACAATCATCGACCGAATTTTTGTCGACCACTCGTCGGCTGCGATTCCTTGGTTGATTATTGTGTGCATAGGTCTCTAAATTTTTATTCCACAAAAAGATGCACAAATCACCTATTCACCACCCTCTAGGTGATTTAGGTAGATAACTGAATAACTTTCAGGTATCTTTTTTTCTTTGGGGTTGTAGTCGGTTGCCATATATCTTTTCTTTGTATCTTTTCTTTTTAGTTGCTATGTATCTTTTGTTTTTATTAAAAAAATATCAAAATTATGTTTTTCTTCAGTCATGTCTTACAGGTATACCTTGGTGCTGATTTCACCTCTTTAGGGAAGTCTTCTTTTCTTTTCTTTACTTATTTTTTTCATTGGGGACAATGAATTGTTTAAGTATGGGGGGGTATTTCTTAAGCAAAACATACAGAAAAAATCATAACATTTTTCAAAAAAAAAATTTGTAAAAATTTAATAAAAAATCTTAAAATTTTATTTTTAGTTAGTCTTCACAAAAATACAAGAATTTGAAAAAAAAAAGAACAAAAATATTAAAAATATCAAAAAAAAATAGAAATCAAAATTAAATTTCTTAGAAAGGGATGTTTGGGATATCAACCCATCTTACCTCCTAGTACCGGTGAGAGCCCTTCACAGTGTATACCTCGAGAAGTCTAAGAAATAACAAAAAATTAGGGTTAATTTTAAAATTAGAGAAATCTTTATTTCTATATTTATTCACATGCGACATCCATAGTATTCAATTTTTACATAGTGTTTAGAAAATTTTGATACTTTAATTGAATTTTGGAGTAGAACTGTTGGTCATGTTGTGTTTCTAGTTAAGTGCACATGTTAGTAGAATTTACGTAGAATTAAAAATTCAGTATACAATTAGATTTTTATTTTTCTAAATGCATAGAAACAGTTTATTTAACTTTTACTTTGAAACCGGTAAAATCTAAGAATAGTTTAGGAGAGTGTGTAGAAGTTTACGAGAGCGATATTTCACGGATCAAGAAAATGATATTCTTTATCGATGTCTAGAACTTGCCCTCTAGCTATTCTCAAGACTTTACATAGGTTAAACTCATTAGCAAAAATATGATTTAGGCACTTCTTTTTGCAAGTTTGAGCCTTTGCACGCGTCCTAAACATTTTATCTTTGCTAAGCCAAATTGAGCCTATACCCTTTCTTTTGTTTCAGCTCCACCAAATACTTTACCAAAACCTAAAATCATCCTAATTACACACCTAAGAACGAACATAAAAATATATATATATATAAACAGTTTATGAGTGATTAGGAGCCATTTTATTTTGGTGTCTAATTGAAAAAAAAAATTGATTCATTTTTTCCTTCCTCCTCAAAAAAATATAGATAAAAAAAAGAAAGAAAAAAATGAAAATAAATAGAGGAAGTGGAAAAACCTTCAACATGTTAAGGAGAAGAAACAAAGGGATTTAGGAATTGGGGGAGTTCTTTATTTATTTCTTTTGTGCAAGCTCTCATTAGGTTTTGGTGTGTCTATCCATCTTTTTTATCTTTAATTTTTCCAAACCAAAAAAAACCTAAGCCTATGTTTCAACCTAGTTATGTCCTAATGATTTATGCTTATAAGTTAGACTAGTGTCGTGGTGAGAGTGTAAAAGTGCAAGACTATGGCCATCGATATTGATGGATTTCTTTGGAAGGTATCTCGATCTTCGATTTGTATAATGTTATCTTATTAAACACGCTACTTTCTCCCTAAATGAGATTTTAAGATTTACCGGGTTTCATTTTCGATGTAAAAATAATAAGTGGAAACACATTTTAGAAACGTAAAAACTAATTTGTATGCTGAGTAGGTTTTTCTACAAAAATAACTACACATATCAGCATAAGACTTCACATTTTACTCCTTAGGTCCAATTTTATTTTCTAGCGTTAAATCTTTTCTACTCCCTATGAAAAGTTGTTTGCTCGGGATGAGCAAACAAGTAAGTATGGGGGTATTTGATAACTCTAATTTTATCTTTATTTTTTATATAGTTTTAAATTAACAATTAACTAGATTATAATTATATTATATTAATTTTGTTACTAATTTTGTTCTTTTTCTTATTTTAGGTCAAAATGTGCTGCAAATAACATTTTGGAGTTTGAAGAACTGATCGGGGACAAAGCTGGTCAAAACTAAAAAAATGCAAACTACACGCCCTTGTCACGAGCGTGACATATAGGTCACGGGCGTGACAGGCAGGCGTGACCCCAACACGAGCTCTAGAGAATATTGGCACGTCAACTTAAAATTACACACCTTAAGGTCACAGGTGTGACCATGATGCCTCGAGCGTGACGACCAGGCGTGACATGAAGATTCTAGGTCTTGGCTCCACGTCAAATTACAGTTACATGCCCTGGTCACCGGCGTGACATATTGGTCACGGGCGTGACTTCGAGGCATAACATCCAGGCCTAACAAGTTTAATGGATCAGTTTCTGATCTTGATGGTTTTTAACTTACATGCCCGAGGTCACGTGCTTGACCAGGGGCGTGACCCTTCCATCAACGGCCAGACTTACTCCCTCCATTTCTGCTTCCCACCATTTTTAGCAATTGCAAAGACACACCCTAGGTCACGAGCGTGACCTAGGGGCGTCACCCGACCATTAATGTTTTTTGGCGGGTTCGCACCAACGTTCCCAGGACTTGAAGACCACGGTTCCAAACCTTACACGCCCTAGGTCACGGGCTGACCTAGGGCGTGACCATCCAGCAAACTTCCCTATAAATTCCAGACAACTTCAGATGCTGGGGAGTCGAATTTTGGGAGTAGGAGCTTAATTTTTAGTTGTTTTTATTTCAAGTATGTCTTTCCCCACCTTATTTTGTAACTCCCTAATCATGATGAGTAGCTAAATTTCATTTAGCACTTGATTATGATGAACCTTTGAATAAAATAAACTTTTTATTTTCTTTCAAAAATTCCTTGTTCTTTGTCTTGCTCACCAACGATTTATCTTTGAATTATATTTTGTCGAATTCATATTTCGCGGATATGTTTTCGATCTAAGATCTGTATCCTAAATGACTGAGAGGTTGTGGATACGAGGAGATCACTCAAAGATAAAAAGGAGTTTCATGCACTCCTCGATAATGGACGACAGAAATCTTCTGGATTGGAGTCAAATCTAATAGTGGGGTTCAATACCTAAAGCAAGCTTAGGGGTTTCGACTGGTCGAGAGGTCTTAATAGATCAACCTAAGGTTAGTCAAAAGCATGAGCTCGAGAGAGATACTTTTGTACTGTAGGAACCTTCATGGTCGAGTGAGTAAATTTAAGAACGCACATTACTTTAATTTTCAAGAAGGTTTATTTTAATCCAAGGGGATTCTAGATTAAGTGTTAGCTTCCCCAACATCAAATTTCTCTTTCTTAGTGTAACGCTTTTGTTTCCGTTATAAATAAAACCCAATTTTTTCGTCCGATAAAATAATAGCTTTCTCTTGTGAGTACAAGTACTCGACAAGCCCCGAGTTGAAATACGACACTTGATTCTATACTCGGAACAATAGGTATACTTGCCTCATCGATTGGAAACACGCGTTAGCGTGGAGAAAATATTCATCACAGCCCTATACCATTCGACTTGGAGTGAGTCAAAGAGTGTATCTGAGGGATCACCATGACTTTATCGTAGCCATAGGAGAGATTCTTTGGCTTCGGCCCAGAAAGACTAGTTAATGCTCAAAATATGTGGACCACCGTTGAGTACAGAGGTGTGACCCTGGTTATGTCCGGTACACCGATAATGTGGCCTGAGTACACGAAGTGTTTGGACGGCAGTGCCAACGTCTATGGTGAATGGTGCTTAAGTTGCGCATTCTGATTGACACTATATATATATATATATATATATATATATATGCTAAATGCTTGAAGGCAAGGAGAACTGCCACACTGAGTGAGGGGTGGGGTAGTTATAATTTGGTCAGTTAATATTGACCGTTTCTTTGTTTGCCACCTTCAGGGTGGAATGCTTTTGTGCAGGTACGGCTGGAGAGCCGAGCGGGAAATAGCGGGCTAAAGCCCATGGTTGTTTTGCCGGCCCTCAAAGGCCAATGCGAAGTTGTTTTACTGCTTCATGTGTGGCCGACCTGCGTGTCGAAGTTTGTAAAATATTATTATTTGAGGAAATAGTTGTAAGGCCTTAAGGCCATAACTATTTGTGTATTTATCTTATCATTCCTAATTTATGGTAGTGGATATTCATGTATTTGGGTTCCAAGCAATTAAACTATCATCCGCTAGAATGCACTCTAAGTTAGGATGCACTAATGGATTTTGGTCTCAATGTGTAACTCCACTGACAGTCTGTGGAATATGGAGTGGAGCCCGGGCCGAAGCTTCTGTTATATTCTATGCGGCGGTTAGGGTGTTATAACTCAGGTGGTTACGTCGGTGGTTACCCACATAATAGATACCGTTGATCATGATTAAATGATCATACGGTGGAAAAGGATCGTCATCAACGAGTGAAAACTCTTCGAGGATGGGCGATTGCCGGGGAGGAAGAGGAGTTGCGGCCGGTGGAGCGGCCGACTATGGGAGGGCAAGGAGGCCGGGTAGCCTTAGAGCCGATTGTACCTTGTAGCCGAGATACGGGCGGCCGGCCCTAGTGTCATTGGTGTGATTATATTCGCAAGGAGAAAATAAACCGAACTAGCAATCCAATGAGGAAAGTATACCTATCGAAATGCAGCTAGGGGACACAAGTGTCATATTAAAATCCAGGAACCGTCGAATACTTTTACTCACACAAAAACAATAATCTTATCGAAGATTGTTTTAGGGTTTAAGAGAATGATAAAATGCGATTAAGAAGAGAAGTATTACGCTAAAAAGAGAAAAGCTTGTCGTTAAATAGAGAGCTATTAGAACGATTACAACGAGGGGATTAAGATGATAATAAAGAAGAGCACTCGATCGAGAATCACCTCGGCTAAAGTTGATTAAGAAATGCGATAATAAACCATAACTTAATAAAGAAAAAACCTTGACCGTGGAGGTTCCATAAGCATGAACACGCTTCTCTCGAATCCATGCCTACCTGAGTTTAGGAAGGTCCGACCAAACTCTCGTCCAAATCGGAGACCTAAAGCTCGCTTTATGCTGTGAACCCCACTATTGGATTTTACTCCAATCCGGGAGATTTGGACGTCTGCCTCTCTCGAGGGGTGCGTACAACTCTCTTTTCTCTTGAGTGCTCACTTCAAACTATCTGCCTCTCGGCTAGCCAAGAATGAAAGCAAAGGTGGAGAATATATATCAATAATATATCTCCAACCCATGATTTTTCCAAGAGTAAATCAAAAGTTTAAGCCTTACAAAGGAAGGGAGAACTAGAGCATCATAACTTAATCAACTCGAACTTCGGATCATCAAGATCGAGTATAAGGAGGATTAGTTACTCATGGTGAAATGGAGGGAGAGAGAGAAGTAGAAAAGCATTTAGAACATAAATAAATGAGCAACCTTTTATTTATATTGAAAGAGAGCTACAACTTGAAATAGACGATTATAAGTGCTGGAATTGAAAACCTATACTAGCATTAACATTCAGCTACTAAGCAATTATAACAACTAATACAAAAAAATAAACTAAGCTAGATTAACAAGCTTAAAATGAGGAGGGAGAGAAGAAGCATGGAAAAATACAAGAAAACTAAAGGTCAGAACCTCCCCTCTCAATCCAAATATGCCTCTGAACCCTTGGAGAGGGGCTCAATTTATAGATTTTTTCGGGTCGGGTGACGCCCCCCTGACATGCCCGGGCAGGGCGTGTACCTAGGGTGTGACATATTCGGTGTTACTTTTTGGGCTAAAATTGAATGCTGGAGGTGACGGGCATTATAGTTGGGTTACACGCCCATATGTCACGCCCGACCAGGGCGTGTCCATGGGGCGTGAGCATTTCGGTGCGACCTTTTTTGGCTGTAATTTACTGCTGGAGGTGACGGGCATTGTAATTGAAGTACACACCCATATGTCATGCCTGACAAGGGCATGTCAGGGGGCATGACCATTTCGGTACGACGGTGGAGCGGGAAAAAGAGCTTGTTGTGGCGATTCCTCAGAACTTGGGTACACGCCTCTGGAACACGCCCGTGTAGTGGTGATATGGTCATGATCGAGGACATGTACGCTGTTTTTCCAAGAAATGCAGTTTCGGACCTATTGCTTCATTCCTCTAGGTTACACGCCCTAGGTACACGCCCTGGTAAGGTGTGACCTGGGGGTGTGTCATAGCAAACGTTTTGCTGAAAGCCGCAAAAACCTGCAAAAAATAGAAAACACATTAGTGACAATAATGTTTACAAAAAGGGGGTCAATATAAACACTTGCAAAACATGATTTATGCTTTAAAAAGCCGAAAATACTATAATATTATTGACTAAAAACGTACTATCAAATTCCCCCAAGCTTAAGTTTTGCTTGTTCCCATGCAAAGATATAAAAACTAGCTAATCATAAAAAGTGACTAATTCAAAAAGTTTTAATCATGTTTACACAAGTACTATGCGAAATTCCAAGTAGGGAGAATGTAAAACGTAAATCTAAAACAATTATTTAGGTATGGTTTAACTTTTATAAACTTTACTTATCAAAAATAAATCATCCAAAATTTTAACGAAATTCTTTAAATAGATTTAAGCAAAGCAACAAAAATGAAAAAAAACACATTGAGTTGTTACTAGATCCAAGCAACGCATTATAATTATATCAATTAAATAACAAAAATCTATGTTTAAATCTAAAACTAATACTGATTTACTTTTCTTCTTTTCTTAGTTATTAAATAAAATTCAAAAGTCGTGAATCAAAAGGACTTAATAGGACCGAAGCGTTTGCTTTAGCATTATGATTAGGAGTGGAATTCAAAGATAAACAAGGAGGCTTAAAATTGCACTAAACCAAAACAAAGAGTTTCAAAAATTCTCATTTTAAATAAAATATTTTTCTCTTTTTATTTCTTTTTCAAAACAATGGTCATAAATATTTTTATTTTCATTTTGAATTGGCCAAACAAAAATAAACATTTCTTTTGAGCATACTTTTTTCAAAAACTTTTCCAAAAATATCACAAAATAACCTATCATAATCATGAAAATTCTTTATGAAACTCAAAAAGGCTAGTGTGATTAGATAGCTGGAAATTTTGACTTTGGTGAAAATGATATGAAAAGAGGAGCTATCAAATGAAATTAAAAAAAAGGCTCAAAAGCGGCTAACTAGTTGTGAAAGTTTTTAGGTTGGCAGGAATGCTCAAACGAAAACAAAAAACGGCCTAAATCATTTTCACACTTTTAAATTTATTTAAAACATAGATTTGAAAATTTTCAAAAAGCAAGTCATAGATAAAAAAAGATTTATGAAATTATCTTGAAAATAGAAACAATAGGTGACTTGGATCGTTAACATCTACTACGCTATTCAAAAGTTGAACTTTCAAAAATTATCTAAAAATGAAAAGGAAAATAGTGGATGATGAATTTTTGAGAAAGTAAAGAAAATAAAGAACGAAAAACCATAATAAAAATGCGGGTTTTAGAAAAATATTTCACCTTAACATGCTACCGTGAATTAGAAACACAGGATGTACAACATTTTACTTGTGAAACGTAATTAAAAAAATGATTAGAAATATTATAATTAATTAAGAAGTTTATATGAGATTTTGAGAAAAACAAAACAAAAACAAGGGGTACGATTGAAATACCAAAATGTCTAAAAAACCAAAAACAAAAAATATATATATTTTTAGGAGGAAGTCCTCCCCCAAGCTTAAAATGGATATTGTCCTCAATGGAGAAGGAGGTTAGAGTGACAAAGAAAATTAAAGTACAGAATTAAAATAAAAAAGGATTGAAAAACAGGTACTTCCCCGGATTTATTTGCTACGAAAGCTGAGTGATACCGCTCTCCCATGCTTGCGCTCTGTATCTTATTGTCATGTCTTTTTTGGATTTTGTGATGGATTTAGCAGCATTGGCGCTGGTGATCGCAGAGACTTCAACTTATGGAGCCATCCGGGGCAAAAAGTGTAAAATAAAGAAAACAAAAGAATAGCTTGGGTTGCCTCCCAAGAGCGCCCTTTTTTTAAAGCTTCGTTTGAGCTCGACGCATCAAAATAATATTGTCCAAAAGATTATTTGTCCCAAAATAACATGTAAATAAATGGTGTCCAGTTAGTTTAAAGTTCGTGCAGAAGAAAATTAATACAGTTTGGACTGACATCACCACAGAAATAAAGTTTAAGACGCTGCCCATTTACTTTGAACTCACCCTTATCAGGGTGTGAAATTAAAATCGTTCCATATGGATAAACTTCTTTAATGGTAAACGGCCCAGACTATAGTGATTTTAACTTTCCCGGAAATAAACGTAATCATGTGTTATATAAAAGAACTTGGGCGCCCGTCTTGAAGGTTTTTTGGTGCCTTAAATTTTTGTCGTATAAACATTTCGTTCGCTCTTTATAAAATTTGTTATTTTTGTACGTGTAAGAGCGCCACTCATCGAGTTTATTGAGTTGAAACTTTCTAAAATCGCTGATAGAGTGGGGGTCAAAATTTAAGAATCTTAAGGCCCAAAAAGCGCGGTGTTCTAGTTCTACGGGTAAGTGACATGATTTTCCATATTCCAACCGATATGGCGTACATCCGATGGCGGTTTTGTACGCTGTTCGGTAGGCCCATAGAGCATCGTCTAATTTGGATGACCAGTCTTTTCTTGAGGTGGAAACAGTCTTTTCTAAAATTCTTTTTATTTCTCTATTGACTACTTCGACTTGTCCATTAGTTTGGGGGTGGTAGGCAGTTGAAAACTTCTGAGTAACGCCATATTTAGTAAGGATTTTAGAAAACTGTGCGTTACAGAAGTGGGAACCCCTGTCACTAATGATGGCGTGCGGCGTACCGAATCGAGAAAATAATTTTTTTTAAAACGTAACTACGACTCGGGCATCATTTGTAGGAAGAGCTTGGGCTTCTGCCCATCGGGAATCATAATCAACGGTGACTAAAATATACTTATTCCCGAAGCTAGAAGGAAGAGGGCCAACAAAATTAATTCCCCAAAGGTTGAAAACTTCGCACTCAATGAAATAATTTTGCGGCATTTCATTTTTATTAGAAATATTACCTGACCGTTGGCAACTATCACACCTACTCACAACGGCCTGCGCGTCTTTAAACAGGCTAGGCCAGTAAAAACTAGCGCTTAGCACTTTGTGAGCGGTGCGAACAGCTTGATAGTGCCCACCTGTCGGTCCTTCATGCAAATGCTTAATAATGTCTAAACCTTCTTCATAAGAAACACACCTTCTTATCACTTGCTCTGCACAGACTCTAAAAAGATACGGGTCCCCCCAAAAATAGTTCTTCAACTCAGAAAAGAATTTCTTCTTTTGCTGAGATGTGAACTCTTTTGGGAGTACACGAACCACTAGATAGTTGGTGATACTTGCAAACCAAGGAGAAGTATATGTGTTAATTGAAAACAGCTTCTCATCGGGAAAATAATCGTTAAAAGATTTTTCATCTAATTTTTCAATAAAAGGATTATCTAGGAGCGAGAGGTGGTCGGCGGCCAAGTTCTCTACTTCTCGCTTATCACTGATTTCTAAATCAAACTCCTGGAGGAGTAAGACCCAGCGAATTAGGCGCAGTTTGGCATCCATTTTAGAAAGAAGATATTTGAGCGCCGAGTGGTCCGTAAAAACAATAATTTTTGAAAGAGTAATATAAGGGAAAAATTTATCAAAAGCGAATACTACAGCGAGGAGCTCCTTCTCAGTTGTGGTGTAATTTTCCTGTGCAGATGTGAGTGTTTTACTAGTGTAATAGATGTGGTGGAAGTTTTTAGATATACGTTGACCTAATACGGCTCCTACCGCATAGCTACTCGTATCGCACATTATCTCAAATGGAATGTCCCACACCGGAGATATCATAATCGGGGAATTAATTAATTTTTCTTTTATTAAATTAAAAGCAGCTAGGCAAAGGTCATCAAAAATGAATGTGGCATCTTTTTCTAAGAGATGGGTAATGGACTTGGTGATCTTGGAGAAGTCCTTTATGAAGCGGCGACAGAAACCGGCGTGACCTAGGAAACTTCTTATAGCTTTTATGTTCATAGGCGGCGGCAGCTTCTCGATAACTTCTATCTTAGCAAAGTCTACTTCAATACCTCTTGCAGAAATTTTATGGCCCAAAATTAACCCTTCCCTCACCATAAAATGGCATTTTTCCCAATTTAGGGAAAGGTTAGTTCCTTCGCATCGTTCTAAGACTTTTTCAAGGTTTTCTAAACAACTATCAAATGTGTCACAGAACACGGAGAAATCATCCATGAATACCTCCATAATGTTTTCTACGTACTTGTCAAAGATAGCAAGCAAACATAGCTAGAATGTAGCTGGCACATTGCACAATCCGAAAGGCATTCTTCGGTAAGCGAAGGTGCCGAAGGGACAAGTAAACGTAGTTTTTTCCTGGTCCTCGGGAGAGATGGGGATTTGAAAATACACCGAGAGGCCATCGAGAAAACAATAAAAGTTATGGCCGGATAATATTTCTAAAATCTGATCGATGAATGGCATGGGAAAGTGATCCTTGCGGGTGGCGTCATTTAACTTACGATAATTTATACACATTCGCCATCCGGTCACCGTCCGTGTCGAGATTAATTCAGTATTCTCATTACTTACTACTATTATCCCTCCCTTCTTTGGTACTACCTGGACTTTGCTAACCCACTTACTATCAGATATAGGATAGATAATTCCTGCATCTAATAATTTCATAACCTCACCCTTAAATACTTCTTTCATTTTCGGGTTTATACGGTGCTGAGGTTGTATGGAGTTGTGCGAATTATCTTCCATTAAGATTTTGTGAGTGCAGAATGATGGGATTATGCCCTTGATATCAGATATCTGCCAATCAATAGCCCGGCGATGCTTACGTAAAATTAAAAGAAGTTTATCATTTTGCGCATCCTTGAGGTAGGCCGAAACTATTATGGGCGGCTTGGAGTCCTTTTCTAAGAAAGCGTATCTAAGATGCTTAGGTAGTTATTTTAGTTTCAGGGTAGGGGGGTCTTCATATGACATTTTAGAAATCCGTTCTTTTTCAAAAACAATATTTTCATATACTTTCTCTTTATACGGAAAATTGAAAGGGCTGGGTCTAGCTGCCATGGCGGCTTCTTACAGCAATTCAGTTGGAAGAGTAGAAGAGGAACAAAAATCAAAAAATTCTTTTCCAAATTCAGAGATGCGACAGGAGGATTCTTCACTTAGGTGTAGCGATTCAATTGGAAGAGTGGAAGAGGAACAAAAATCAGAAAATTCTTTTTCAAAATCAGATAGGCGATAGGAGGATTCGTCACTTAGGGCATCTACGAAAAAATAAGACTCATTATTTGCTAGGGTGTTCTTCATCGAGGGGGTGATAGAGAAAGTTACTTCATCGTCGCCTACTCGAAGGCAGAGCTGACCATTGCTTACGTCAATGATAGCTTGGGAGGTGGAGAGGAAGGGTTGGCCAAGGATCAGGGGAACCTCGACGTCTTCTTCGATGTCCAATATGACAAAGTCCACCGGGAAGATGAACTTGTCGACTTTAACTAGGACATCCTCCACGATTCCTAACAGGTATTTGACTGATCTATCGGCGAGCTGGATACTCATGCGTGTGGGGTTAAGACTACCAATTCCTAACTTTTTAAACAACGAGAGGGCATCAGATTAATACTCGCACATAGGTCGGTTAATGCGTGTTTGACAAAAAGATCACCAAAGACACATACAATATAAAAACTACCTGGGTCACTGATTTTATTTGGTAAACCATTTGTCAAGACCGTCAAGCACTCGACATTTAACGTGACATGTGAAAGGTTCTCTAACTTCTTCTTGTTGGTCAGGATGTCCTTAATATACTTAGCGTACTTCGGCATCTGGGATATCGCTTCGTGAAAGGGCAGATTTATGTGGATTTGTTTAAACATTTCTAAGAAATGGGTGTATTGATCGTCCTGATGTTGTTTATTAAGTTCGGAAGGGTATGGCAGGGTTGGATTATTTTTAAAGGTGGGTGGTGGAGTGAGTTCTTTTTCTAAAACATGGGTGCTAACTTCTTCAGCAGAGGGTGCGATTTTTAAAATGGGAACGGAGCTTTGATTTTTTAAAGCGGGAGCGGAGCTTTGATTTTTTAAAGCGGGAGCGGAGCTTTGATTTTTTTAAAGCGGGAGCGGAGCTTTGATTTTTTAAAGTGGGAGCGGAGCTTCCCTCGGGCTCTTCACTTACCATACTGGGAACTTGCTTCCCACTCCGAAGAGTTATAGCTTTCGCTTGCTCTCTCGGGTTGGGATCGGTATTGGAAGGAAGAAACCCTGTGGGTCGCTCAGAAATTATTTTAGTGAGTTGTCCTACTTGATTCTCTAAATTTTTAACGCTTCCAGTTAAGGTTTTACCGTAGCGTCATTAACATTCATGTATTTTGAAAACATTTCCTCCAAACTTGGAGGTTTTGGAAAATTTTGAGGAGGTGGTGGTGCAGAAAAATCAATTTGTGGTGGCGGGCGCACTATATTCGAAGGATTACTCCACGAAAAATTCGGGTGATTTCTTAAAGCAGGACTATAACTATTCGGAAAATAAAAACCAGGAGGATGAAAATTCGCAGCAGAAAAATTATTAAAAGCATTTCTAGGCATATTATTGACATAATACAAATGTTCGGGGGAAGGAGTTGCAGATTCCCATACTTGGGGGAGGAGACAGCAGTCATCTCCGTAATTTTTTGCTTAATATTTCAACTTACATAGCGAGCTAGGAGACGTTGTCCACTTCAAAGGTACCTGCAGGTTTGTTTGGGCGGGACCTAGGCACATTCCACTAGTAAGTGTTCATGGCCATGTCCTCAAAAAGCTTAAGAGCTACTTCCGGGGTCTTATGATTTAAAGTACCGCCAGAAGCTGCGTCTATCATTTGCTTCGTTCTTTGATTTAGCCCATTGTAAAATGTCTGCACCTGCAAACATATAGGCAACGCATGATGTGGGCATCATCTTAATAATTCTTTAAATCTTTCCCAAGTTTCATATAGAGTTTCGGAGTCAATTTGCCCAAACGCAGAAATATCGTTCCTAAGTTTTGTAGTTTTAGCTGGCGGAAAATACTTTGCCAAAAAATTTTCAGTTAACTGAGTCCAGGTTGTGATGTTGTTTTTTGGTAGAGTGTTCAGCCATTGCTTAGCCTTGGTTCTTAGGGAGAAAGGGAAGAGTCTTAGCCTACTAGCATCATTTGTAACACCATTGATTTTAAAGGTGTCACATTTCTCAAGAAAGCGTGCTATATGCGCGTTCAGATCTTCATCTTGAAGTCCGTCAAATTGCATATACTGCTGCACCATTTGAATTATGCTAGGCTTAAGTTCGAAATTATTATTAGCTATAGCAGGGCGAACTATGCTTGATTCTGTACCCTCTAAATTTGGTTGGGCATAATAAGATATGGGCCTATGCATGACTTCCTCTACAGCAGGTTCTTCCATCCTTAGGTAGAAAATGACTCGGAATCCTCGACCGGTATTTGTTAAGTAGGGCCTTGAAATCGCGATCTTCTCCAAAGAGTACGCTCAATTTCGTGATCCAAGTCCAAAATATCCAACAGATTCCCTCGGGTCATGCACTAGAAGAAGAGAAGGAAAAGAAAACGAAGTAAATAAACTAAAAAAAATTGAAATAGATTTTTTTATGTTTTAACTCCCGAACTTCCCAAGGGCTACCCGATGAAGGGTTCACAAGGTACTAGACAATATAATGTCATTTAGAGCCACATTGCCCTTTTCTAGAGAGTTAAGTGGCGTAGAAAAATTGTGATATGGGTTTCTATTAGGAGTGTTAATATATTTTTGGAGTTTTAATTTGAGAAAGAGGGTGAGAAGAAGAAATGATAAAAGTAATAGGTTCTTGTTTTCAAATTATCAACAAAAGTTGCGTCCCCGGCAATGGCGCCACAAACTTGGTGTGATTATATACGCAAGGAGAAAATAAACCGAACTAGTAATCCAACGAGGCAAGTATACCTATCGAAATGCAGCTAGGGGACACATGTGTCGTATTAAAATCCGGGAAACATCGAATAATCTTACTCAAACAAAAATTATTATCTTATCGAAGATTGTTTTAGGGTTTAAGAGAATGCTAAAATGTTATTAAGAAGAGAAGTATTACGATAAAAAGAGAAAAGCTTGCGGTTAAATAGAGAGCTATTAGAACGATTAAAACAAGGGGATTAAGATGATAATAAAGAAGAGCACTCGATCGAGAATCACCTCGGCTAAAGTTAATTAAGAAATGCGATAATAAACCCTAACTTAATAAAGCAAAAACCTTGATCGTGGAAGTTCCATAAGCATGAACATGCTTTTCTCGAAGCCGTGCCTACCTGAGCTTAGGAAGGTCCGACCGAACTCTCATCCAAATCGAAGACCTAATGTAAGACCCCTCCCTCCCCCTTACCAAGGAGGGCTACCGGGTCTTATGCCCAGAACCGCCGTCCTACGGTGACACTAACACACGGGTTAGTTGACACCGCAACACGGCGATCCTGCCGGCTAATACGATCATTTAACCTGTAGGCCAATATGAGAAAAAGAAGAAAAGCAGTATATCAATCCACTAGTCCACAAGTCACAAAGTACAGATCATATGTATGAAATGAAAAGTACATCAGCATAGTCCACAAAAGAGTACAAAATGAAAGAGTAATAAGGGCTTATGGCCGATACATCAAAATCAACTCTCTCTCTCTCAAATAAAAGCGGAAGCTATACTAGTACATCAGAATTCATCCCACCTGAGGACGCACAGTAGTGGTAGTAGCCTGTTGTAGCGGTATCTGCTCCTCACATCCTGTCTCCTCATCGTGCTGGTGCTCCATCTCCACGGACTCCTAAAAATAGTATGGTCACTGACCATTAGTCAAAAAGACTAAGTCGTTTCCTCCGCACCTCGCCCCGCAACTCCTAGGCACCGAGCGGGAGGACGAAGCGGATGACAACAAGGGGTAGCAAAAGCGGAAGCAGGTGACAGAAACTAACTAGCAGTTGTAATAAGTATTATTGTTCTACTCTAGCAGTTCTAAATATGGTACAAGTAAGTAAAGAGCAGTACTAGTAAAGGAAGTAAATAACAGAAGGTAAGAGCATGTAAATAAAACTATTCTACTACTATACTACCATCACAAAAGTACCCTAACTTATATAAATGCCCATACAAATATATAAGTTAGGATTTCCAGGAATTTTAACTTATCATATAAAAGAGCCCATACTAATTTATATGATAAGGATCTATGAAGTGTATGACCTAATATGAATGGATGTTATGATGCAATTTTATGCACAGGCAAGTGCAACTCACACACAATGACTCTGTAATCACAGACCTTTAGTTCCCACTTTTTGAGAGCTAGCATCACTCTCGGGTACCACCGCTATGGCTACGGCAGCAGCGGAGCGGGCGTCTCCACTTCTAGGCCGGTATGCACACTACCAAGCCTTAGACCCCTCTCATATGCCTCTGTACACGTCCAAGGTGCACTCTAGAGTCTCGCATACATACTTTGCTGACAACCCGTAAGTCTTGTTGGGTCGGATGTGCGTTATCGGGGGTCGTCCTACAGACCGCAGTGTAAAACAACCCACTAGCCCCTCTAACCCTCACAACCGCCTGGTGCACCGTACTACCATCGGTGTGACGAACGGCCAGTACCGCATGCCCCGCCACTATATTTATGGACATGCAAGTATTTCATTTCGAGCCTTCCGCTCGCAGGACCAAACCCATCCTGAAACCCTCAAACCCAACCCGGGTGAGAACGCACAATAGTGTCTTTATACCAATTCCCTCAAACCCTACACGGGTGAGTATATAACATGAAACTCTCCAACCCTACACGGGTGGGAAGGTATAACAAATGTCATAACCTATTATACTACTCTTGTCTACGGGTTATTATACTTAGTGATTTAAGGTTAATCCCAGTACTGCCCAGGGTATACCCGGTGAAGGGCTCTCGGGGGCACTAGGAACTACGATGGGATTACGCTCAAAGTTCCCTTTTGTAAGGATATTTAATTTAGTTGTTGACTACCCATGTTTCACCCCAGCTCTCATTGTTGCTCTGAAACAATCCTAGTGACTTAAGATATTACCGGGAAACCGACAGTCTTCCGTCGACCTCCACTCCGGTTGCTACCTAAAGACTTGCACTTTTACTCCCGTCACTAAGACAATACTACCCACCCGGGATTATTCATATTGCACTCCCTTATTCTTCCGATGATCAATCCTCTGGTAATCCCCTAAAGCATGACCTATTTATGCTATATGCACACCATGTCATATTATTACCCCAAAAATAGAATCTTCCAATCCTTAGGGCCTCTTGCCCCTAACTATTTATCCTAGGGTGGTATGGGCTAATGGAATTATCATATGGATTCTCATAATTTTCCTTGGTCAAATAATCCCTTAATTAAATCTTTTAATTTATTTCCTAGATCACTTTACACATGAAGTAGTATAATTTAACATCCACTGACCTAGGTAATTTTTCCTGAGTTGTATATTGATAAAATATTTCTGTCTACAGGGTTTCATAATTTTCCTTTGACTATTTATACCAATTCCTTATTTAATACCAAATCTACATAATTTTCATTTTCCAAATGAAATACAAGGAATATATAATCCAAAATTCCAGGAAAATTATAGAACATATAAAACATAATTTAAGACTATGGGCAGAGTTTCATCAACCTTTATAGTGTAATGGCCTAACAATTACCATTCTTACATATTTCCTAAAATGTCATTATATTAATTTAAAAATTATCAGTACACCCATAAATTCTGAAATAATTATGCAATACTAATAATACAATTATACTTCACTAGCAATATTTCCAAATTTATCTGAAGTGTATTTCCATCAAATCAAGAATTAATGCAAAAATGGTAAAATCGGCATTTCAAGGTATTTTACTCCAAAAGTTCTTCAAATAGAAAGATCAAATTTTATTAAGTCAAATATAACCTTATTTTTAACTTGGCAAAGTTTGAGGACTTTTACTTGAGGAAAACCTATTTTTCCAATTTATTTTCAAAGGAGCTATATTTTTTAAAAATTCTAATTAATGGGATTTTTGATTCCAAAAATCCTATAATTAATCTGAGGGGTGAACTTTACCCTAATGAACCACGGAAATAAAATCCATGATTTTGGAGTGCCTCAATTAGGCTGAATGCACCATATTTAAATTATTGCTATTGGCACACCAAGGCAATATATAAACCACCACATGCAAGTGGATTTGCCAACATGCAGTGATCCAAATGTGCTGAAATTTTTATCATGCACCACTGATGTCCCCAAGGACCTACCACCAAACGTTGGGGCCATGAGTAGTCATATAACTCCAAATATTTCATTTATTTTGTTTTTGATATTATGACCAAAACTATAGAAACAGTTATTTCCAAAATTCCCCATTTTTGGCGGGGGCTAGGTATGCCCTAATCATGCATGTACCCAAAATTTGGGGCCATGGTGATTGCTGGTTTGACTTGGGCATACAAATGAATTTTTGTCCTTATCTAGGACCAGTCCTAGGAGAACTGCCCTACAGGCCAGACTACTGGACCAACATTAATGACTAAGGTGTCAAATTAACGTTAACAGGTAACGCTACATTTTCCATTCAGGGTCCAGGTTCTGTAAATGCCTCTAAGAGGCCTAAATATGACATGCAATGTCACTGCATTTATGTGACAAATAATTAATTTTACTTCATTTCATATATAACAATATTATTTGATTTTTAAATTAAGCCCGCACGAATCTTAAAGCGTAAACGAACGGGATCCGGTCATCTCCTACCTCCAGCCAACGGCTGAGATCGAGCCGACCTGGAGCATCTTTGCTGGCCTTTTCCGGCCAGCTGAGGCGGCGCCACCCCCGGCCAACGGTGCCATCACCTTCACGATGGTGGTGGCTATCATTTCCCGGTGATGGGGCGGCGAGAGACGGCGGCGACGGTGATCCCGAGAGGTTAAGGAAAGCTTGGAAAAATCACTCTTTTCTCCCATGGCATCGGGCACAGTTGAGCCCGATATCTCACCTAATCGATCTAGGATCCTAGTACGGGTAGAGGTGAGGTGAAATGGACCTGGATTGGGGCTTGGCAGCGGGTCAGGCGGCGGTTTGCCATGGTGGTGGTGCGCCGGCAAGCTCCTCCCCGAATGCTTGATTCTCCACCGTTTACCATGCTCCAGCACTCGAATTCCACTCCTTTCCACCTCCTGAAGCTAATGGTGAAGTCGGTTTGAGCTGAGGATGGTTGTATAGGGAGATACTACCTATGTGAGCTCAGTTTGGGCCTTGGTTGTGTCACCATGGGTGCCATGTGGCCAGCATGCCACCAAAATATCCTGGAATAATCAGAGGAGGCCGGCCAGCAGGTGTTGGGCAGAGGATTGCATCTGAAGGGGTGGTCATGTGGCCACCCTTCCTCTTCATCCCCATTTCTCTCTCCTCTTCCTCTTCAAATCCCATTTCTACCCCTTTACATGCACTCTCTCTCCTAATTCAGATGGGTAGGGCTGGTCTTGTTCACTTGGGCTGGCCATGGGCCAAATTTGGTGGGCTTGGTCCAAGGGAGGGTGAGCTTGGCCTTCATTTTCTTCTTTAGGTCAATTGTGTTGACTATGTTGACTCTGAGTTGACTTGGTCAACCATGGTGGGTGGGCTGACCCCATTTGATGGTCATGAGCTTAGTGGCACCACCCAACTTGGGTTGGGTCAAGGGGGTGCCCTACTTAGGCTAATTGGGCTTATGAGTGTGGGTTTGACCAAATTAGGCTCAAGGTTGACTTTGGTCAACTGGGGTCAAAGTGTTGACCTAATGGCATGCCCTAGGGTGCACTTAGATTGTTTTTACGGTTAGGGCAATGTGGTTGGGTCATGGTGTGGTTTGGGTCCCTATTTAGGCTAGTTTGACCTAGTTTGACTTGGTCCTATAGTGGGCCCCACATGGCTACAACCCACTACCTAGGGTCAAACCTAGCTAAAACCCCTGTCACTCATCCCATGCCTAACCCAATCTAAGTGAAAGGGGCCTAGAAGTAACATGGGATGTTACAAATTCCAACAACCAAGAAAAAAATAATTTCGTCCTCGAAATTTAAGTTCGGGTTTACGGGGTTTATTTACAAGATTTATAAGAATTTTTAACGTGTAAACTAAAATATACCTGAAGTGAACAGCTCCGGGTGTCGCTCCAGCATTAGATTCCTTGGCTCCCAGGTGTGCTCCTCCCGTCCATGGTTGGACCACAACACCTTCACAAGAGGGACCTTCTTCTTCCGCAACACTCGGATGGTTGTATCGTCAATCCGGATCGGCTCTAATCTAACTGATTTGCCAGGCTCTACCGGTCCGGCTGTAGTAGTAATGTGCTGCTCCGGCCGAAGGAGATCTCTTCGCAAGGAAGAGACATGGAAGACGTCATTTAATGCACCCAACTCCGGTGGCAGCTGCAGTCGGTAAGCTAAGGGGTCGATCCGCTCCAGGATCAAGTATGGCCCCATGTATCGTGGACTGAACTTCTTGTGCCTCCGCACCCAAGAGACACCGTGTATTGGACGTATCTTCAAGAAAACTCTGTCTCCAACCTGGAACTCCATCTTCCGGTGCCGAGCATCATAATACTTTGCATGTCTGCTCTGGGCCTCTAGTAGCCGATCACTGATCAAACGAATCTGAACCTCAGTATCCTTTATATAATCAGATCCAAGAGCCCGGGTATCTACATCCTGAACCCATAATAGCGGTGTCCGGCACTTCCTCCCATAAAGTGCCTCATATGGAGCCATCCTGATGCTAGCCTAGTGGCTGTTATTGTACGAGAACTCAATCAGTGGCAGCAGCCTCTCTCAAGGCTTCCCCGTATCCAATATGCATAATCTGAGTAAATCCTCCATGGTCTGGATGGTCCGCTCGGTCTGTCCGTCGGTCTGTGGGTGGAAGGCGGTACTAAAAGTAAGCCGAGAGCCCAAGTAAGCATGCACGGCCCTCCACTCGCTCGAAGTGAACCGACCATCACGGTCCGAAATGATCGTCTTGGGAATGCCACGGTATCTGACGAACTGCTCCCCAAATAATCTCACCAAAACTGCAACTGGTTCATCCTTCCGGACTGGAATAAAGCGCGCTACCTTGGTCAGTCTGTCTACTATAACCCATATAGAATCATGCCTAGAGTGGGAGCAAGGTAGTCCGTGCACAAAATCTATAGCAATGTCCTCGAACTTCCACTCTGGAATTGGCAGTGGCTGTAGCAAACCTCCTGGGCTCTTACATTCCGCCTTCACGTGCTGTCATGTCTCACATAATGTCACAAAATGAGTGATCTCCCTCTTCATCCCAGGCCAATACATAGACCTCTGCAAATCTGCCCCCATCTTGGTGATGCCGGGATGCACTGAATATCTGGAGCAATAAGCCTCTCTAAGTATGTCATCCCGGATACTGCCCCCTGCTGGTATGTAAATGCGTCCACGGAATCGAAGAAGATCATCCTGTAGCGTGTAGTCCTCAACCTTGCCCCTTTCCAGGGCACTAAAAATCGGTTTTAATGCAGCATCCCGCCTCTGATGTGTTCGGATGCGCTCTCGTATGTCATCACCACTGATCACTGAGCTCAAATACTCTCGATATACCACTGGTTCGGCCTCAGATACCATGGTAATGTGCATGTCTTCCATCATCCGTAGCAGCTCTATAGACATGAACCGAGGCTCCGGTCCAGAAGTGCTGGGGCTCCTACTCAAAGCATCTGCTACTGTGTTCGCTTTCCCCGGATGGTAGTGGATCTTATAATCATAATCGCAGAGGAATTCCAGCCATCTCCTCTGTCGTAGGTTTAAGTCCTTCTGCGTATCGATATATTTAAGATTCTTGTGATCTGAATAAATATCACAATGAATCCCGTATAAGTAATGTCTCCACATCTTTAGGGCGAATACCACAGCCCCGAGCTCTAAGTCATGTACTGGATAGTTATGCTCATGCTTCTTTAACTATCTCGAAGCATAAGCAATAACATGTCCATGCTGCATCAGGACAGCACCCATCCCCTGGTAAGAGGCATCTGTGTAAATCTGAAATCCTTCACTCCCGGATGGAAGCGCAAGAATAGGGGATGAGATGAGTCGGTCCTTCAGCTCCTGAAATGCCGCCTCACACTGCTCTGTCCAGGTGAACTCAGTATCCTTCCTCGTCAAAGTCGTGAGGGGGAGGGCTATCCTCGAGAACCCCTCCACAAACTTCCGATAGTACCCTGCCAAACCCAGGAAGCTGCGAATATCGGATGCTGACTTTGGCCGTGGCCAATCCCTTACTGCCTCTACCTTGGCTGGGTCCACTGCTAATCCAGCCCCACTGATCGTGTGTCCCAGGAAAGCCACCTCCTGCAGCCAGAACTGGCACTTTGAAAACTTTGCGTACATCTGGGACTCCCTCAGCCTCTGCAAGACCAGCGTCAAATACTCTGTATGCTCTTCCTGAGTCCGGGAATATATCAAAATGTTGTCGATGAATACAATCACGAAGCGGTCTAAAAAGGGCTCGAATACACGGTTCATTAGACTCATGAATGGGGCAGGGGCATTCATGAGCCCAAAAGGCATCACCGTGAACTCATATAACCCGTAGCGTGAACTGAATGCCGTCTTCGGTATGTCCTCTTCCCGGATGCGGAGTTGGTAGTAGCCGAATCGCAAATCTAGCTTAGAGAACCAGAAGGCTCCTTGCAACTGGTCAAATAGCTCATCTATCCGAGGCAGTGGATAGGTATTGCGGACCGTTAACCGGTTCAGCTCCCGGTAATCTATGCATAGTCGCAATGATCCGTCTTTCTTCTTCACAAATAGAACTGGCGCTCCCCACGGCGATGAACTAGGCCGCACAAATCCCGACTCACCTAGCTCCTTAAGTTGAGTCCTGAACTCTGCTAACTCCCTGGGAGCCATCCTGTAAGGTGCCCGGGACACCGGTGTCGCTCCCGGTACTAGCTGGATCCTGAAATCCACGACTCTGGCTGGTGGTAGCTCGGGCAATTTCTCCGGGAATACGTCGGAGAAATCCCGAACCACCAGAACATCTAAAATAGAAGTCTCTGTCCCCACCATTTCAAAGCAGATAAGGTAAACTTCTTCTCCCTGCTCGTGGGCCTTCACAGCTTGTACAGAAGATAACAATGTGTGGCAGATAGGTTGAATACCTTCGATGATAACATGAGAGTCGCCATGCCTTAGCGTGATCCTCCTTGATGGACAATCTATCTGAGCATGGTTCCGATGTAACCATGTCATGCCCAAAATCAAGTCAAAGTCCTGCAGCTTCAGAATAGTTGCCGGCGCCTCAAATGCCTTGCCGCCAATCTCGGCCTCCATATCACAATGGGCTGTGGTCCGTAGTTCTGACCCATCGGGTAGATGCACCCTCATATCTAGTCCAGGAAATCTTTCCACACCTTCGAGTCCGTCTATGAAGGCCTCGGATACGAACGAGTGCAAAGTACCCGTGTCGAAGAGAGTATGTGCGGGCTTGCCACTGATCATAACTATGCCTGAGATTTGTTTAAGTTAAAATTTATTGTTACCCTATAGCTCCAGGTACTATATAATTGAAAACTCAAGGAATTTAATAATTAAACTTAAGTACCTGTGATAACCTCCTCGGGGTTCCTCTGCTTCGTGAGGTCCAAGGCATATATCTGCTCCTGATTGCGTCCCCTGCCGTGATATCCCCAGCCTCGGCCTCGTCATCGGCCTCGGACTCGGCCCTGCTGTACTGGGGCCACTGGAGGTGGAGGAGGAGGACGAGGATGGAATCGATGCGGGCACTCCGACCTAATGTGCCCGGGCTGGCGGCATCCGTAACAAACTACCTGTCGGTGGCAACGATCATCCTGTCTCCTCGGACCATACACCTGTAGAGGTGGGGGAGCTAATGCTGGAGGAGGCTCCTGCTCCTGCCTGAAGTTGGGACGACGACGTCCCCCACCCTTCTTGTATCTGATAGTCCTGCCTCTCTGAGAGCCCCTGCTGCCCTCTCCTGATGTGGACCCATCAAACGGTCTCGTTCCTCTGCCTTGCACCATCAGCTGGTCAGCCTCCAACTTCTTTGCCATCTCAATGATCTACCTAGTGCTGCCATGAGAAATGAACAGCAAGGCCTGCCTCAAATCGTCCCTGAGGCCCAGGTAGAACCTCTTGGCATACCTCCTATCATCGGTATCCTGAATCCCTGCGAACCTGGCCAAATGAGAAAACTCTCGCTGATACTCGATCACCGATCTAGTCCCCTGCCTGAGGTTCAAAAACCTCTCCTCCAAGGCATCTCTGTCCGTAGCAGAGACGAAGTGATCCAGGAATACATCGCCAAACTAATCCCATGATATCTCTGACAGCTCGCAGTCTACATATGTAGACTCCCGCACTGATTTCCACCATCTCTTCGCATGAGCCTCTAGTGCAGAGGTGGCTAGAGGTACTGCCTCGCCGACCGGGCAGCTGATGCCTGCTAAAATCTCGTGTATGGCCTCCAGCCATTCCTCCATCTTTACCGCATCCTCTGTCCCACGGTACACTGGTGGGGACATGCTCTTGAAATCACTCAGCCAGTTCGACCTCGGATTTGGCTGCGGAGCCGGGATTTGCTGGGATTTGAAGGCATCCAGAATCGTCGTCAAAGTCTGCCACATCTCCGTATGTAGGAATGGAGTGGCAGCTGGAGGGGGAGGAGTCACATTTTGCGGCGCAGCGACCAGTGGAGGTTGCATAAAGGTAAGGTTAAAACAGAACTGGCCTAACTCATTGTACTTCGTGGACCATTTTATGTGACTTTAACACATGGTTCACCACTGCTTCCGCTGCATAGTTTGTCCGCAAACTAATGCTCGGGCGGGGGTGGTCCGGTGTTGTGGACTTCTTTCTCATATGATCGTTGTTCAAGTGATACCAGTTTGTAAGACCCCTCCCTCCCCCTTACCAAGGAGGGCTACCGGGTCTTATGCCCAGAACCGCCGTCCTACGGTGGCACTAACGCACGGGTTAGTCGACACCGCAACACGGAGATCCTGCCGGCTAATACGATCATTTAACCTGTAGGCCAATATGAGAAGAAGAAGAAAAGCAGTATATCAATCCACTAGTCCACAAGTCACAAAGTACAGATCATATGTATGAAATGAAAAGTACATCAACATAGTCCACAAAAGAGTACAAAATGAAAGAGTAATAAGGGCTTATGCCCGGTACATCAAAATCAACTCTCTCTCTCTCTCAAATAAAAGCGTAAGCTATACTAGTACATCAGAATTCGTCCCACCTGAGGACGCACAGTAGTGGTAGTAGCCTACTGTAGCGGTATCTGCTCCTCACATCCTGTCTCATCGTCGTGTTGGTGATCCATCTCCACGGGCTAATAAAAATAGTATGGTCACCGACCATTAGTCAAAAAGACTAAGTCGTTTCCTCCGCACCTCGCCCCGCAACTCCTAGGCACCGAGCGGGAGGACGAAGCATAGGACAACAAGGGGTAGCAAAAGCGGAAGCAGGTGACAGAAACTAACTAGCAGTTGTAATAAGTATTATTGTTCTACTCTAGCAGTTCTAAATATGGTACAAGTAAGTAAAGAGCAGTACTAGTAAAGGAAGTAAAAAACAGAAGGTAAGAGCATGTAAATAAAACTATTCTACCACTATACTACCATCACAAAAGTACCCTAACTTATATAAATGCCCATACAAATATATAAGTTAGGATTTCTAGGAATTTTAACTTATCAAATAAAAGAGCTCATACTAATTTATATGATAAGGATCTATGAAGCGTATGACCTAATTTGAATGAATGTTATGATGCAATTTTATGCACAGGCAAGTGCAACTCACACACAACGACTCTGTGATCACAGACCTTTAGTTCCCACTTTTTGAGAGCTAGCATCACTCTCGGGTACCACCGCTGTGGCTACGGCAGCAGCGGAGCGGGCGTCTCCACTTCTAGGCCGGTAAGCATACTACCAAGCCTTAGACCCCTCTCATACGCCTCTGTACACGTCCAAGGTGCACTTTAGATTCTCGCGTACGTACTTTGCTGACAACCTGTCATCCTTGTTGGGTCGGATGTGCGTTATCGGGGGTCATCCTCCAGACCGCAGTGTAAAACAACCCACTGGCCCCTCTAACCCTCACATCCGTCTGGTGCACCGTACTGCCATCGATGTGACGAACAGCCAGTACCACATACCCCGCCACTATATTTATGCACATGCAAGTATTTCATTCCGAGCCTTCCGCTCGCAGGACCAAACCCATCCTGAAACCCTCAAACCCAACCCGGGTGAGAACGCACAATAGTGCCTTTATACCAATTCCCTCAAACCCTACATGGTTGAGCATATAACATGAAACTCTCCAACCCTACATGGGTGGGAAGGTACAACAAATGTCTTAACCTATTATACTACTCTTGTCTACGGGTTATTATACTTAGTGATTTAAGGTTAATCCCAGTACTGCCCAGGGTATACCCGGTGAAGGGCTCTCGGGGGCACTAGGAACTACGATGCGATTACGCCCAAAGTTCCCTTTCGTAAGGATATTTAATTTAGTTGATGACTACCCATGTTTCACCCCAGCTCTCATTGTTGCTCTGAAACAATCCTAGTGACTTAAGATATTACCGGGAAACCGACGGTCTTCCGTCGACCTCCACTCCGGTTGCTACCTAAAGACTTGCACTTTTACTCCCGTCACTAAGACAATACTACCCACCAGGGATTATTCATATTGCACTCCCTTATTCTTCCGATGATCAATCCTCTGGTAATATCCTAAAGCATGACCTATTTATGCTATATGCAGACCATGTCATATTATTACCCCAAAAATGGAATCTTCCAATCCTTAGGGCCTCTTGCCCCTAACTATTTATCCTAGGGTGGTATGGGCTAATGGAATTATCATATGAATTCTCATAATTTTCCTTGGTCAAATAATCCCTTAATTAAATCTTTTAATTTATTTCCTAGGTCACTTTACACATGAAGTAGTATAATTTAACATCCACTGAGCTAGGTAATTTTTCTTGAGTTGTATATTGATAAAATATTTCTGTCTACAGGGTTTCATAATTTTCCTTTGACTATTTATACCAATTCCTTATTTAATACCAAATCTACATAATTTTCATTTTCCAAATGAAATACAAGGAATATATAATCCAAAATTCCAGGAAAATTACAGAACATATAAAACATTAATTTAAGACTATGGGCAGAGTTTCATCAACCTTTATAGTGTAATGGCCTAACAATTCCCATTATTACATATTTACCAAAATGTCATTATATTAGTTTAAAAATTATCAGTACACCCATAAATTCTGAAATAATTATGCAAGACTAATAATACAATTATACTTCACTATCAATATTTCCAAATTTATCTGAAGTGTATTTCCATCAAATCAAGAATAAATGCAAAAAGGGTAAAATGGGCATTTCAAGGTATTTTACTCCAAAAGTTCTTCAAACAGAAAGATCAAATTTGCTTAAGTCAAATATAACCTTATTTTTAACTTGGCAAAGTTTGAGGACTTTTACTTGAGGAAAACCTATTTTTCCAATTTATTTTCAAAGGAGCTATATTTTTTAAAAATTCCAATTAATGGGATTTTTGATTCCAAAAATTCCATAATTAATCTGAGGGGTGAACTTTACCCTAATGAACCACAAGAATAAAATCCATGATTTTGGAGTGCCTCAATTAGGCTGAATGCACCATATTTAAATTATTGCTATTGGCACACCAAGGCAATATATAAACCAACACATGTAAGTGGATTTGCCAACATGCAGTGATCCAAATGTGCTGAAATTTTTATCATGCACCACTGATGTCCCCAAGGACCTACCACCAAATGTTGGGGCCATGAGTAGTCATATAACTCCAAATATTTCATTTATTTTGTTTTTGATATTATGACCAAAACTATAGAAACATTTATTTCCAAAATTCCCCATTTTTGGCAGGGGATAGGTATGCCCTAATCATGCATGTACCCAAAATTTGGGGCCATGGTGATTGCTGGTTTGACTTGGGCATCCAAATGATTTTCTACACTTGTCTAGGACCAGTCCTAGGAGAACTGCCCTACAGGCCAGACTACTGGACCAACATTAATGACTAAGGTGTCAAATTAACGTTAACAGGTAAGGCTACATTTTCCATTCAGGGTCCAGGTTCTGGAAATGCCTCTAAGAGGCCTAAATATGACATGCAATGTCACTGCATTTATGTGACAAATAATTAATTTTACTTCATTTCATATAAAACAATATTATTTGATTTTTAAATTAAGCCCGCACGAATCTTAAAGCGTAAACGAACGGGATCCGGTCATCTCCTACCTCCAGCCAACGGCTGAGATCGAGCCGACCTGGAGCATCTTTGCTGGCCTTTTCCGGCCAGCTGAGGCGGCGCCACCCCCGGCCAACGGTGCCATCACCTTCACGGTGGTGGTGGCTATCGTTTCCCGGTGATGGGGCGGCGGGAGACGGCGGCGACGGCGATCCCGCGAGGTTAAGGAAAGCTTGGAAAAATCACTCTTTTCTCCCATGGCATCGGGCTCAGTTGAGCCCGATATCTCACCTAATCGATCTAGGATCCTAGTACGGGTAGAGGTGAGGTGAAACGGACCTGGATTGGGGCTTGGCGGCGGGTCAGGCGGCGGTTTGCCATGGTGGTGGTGCGCCGGCAAGCTCCTCCCCGAATGCTTGATTCTCCACCGTTTACCATGCTCCAGCACTCGAATTCCACTCCTTTCCACCTCCTGAAGCTAATAGTGAAGTCGGTTTGAGCTGAGGATGGTTGTATAGGGAGATACTACCTATGTGAGCTCAGTTTGGGCTTTGGTTGTGTCACCATGGGTGCCATGTGGCCAGCATGCCACCAAAATATCCTGGAATAATCAGAGGAGGCCGGCCAGCAGGTGTTGGGCAGAGGATTGCAGCTGAAGGGGTGGCCATGTGGCCACCCTTCCTCTTCATCCCCATTTCTCTCTCCTCTTCCTCTTAAAATCCCATTTCTACCCCTTTGCAAGCACTCTCTCTCCTAATTCAGAGGGGTAGGGCTGGTCTTGTTCACTTGGACTGGCCATGGGCCAAATTTGGTGGGCTTGGTCCAAGGGAGGGTGAGCTTGGCCTTCATTTTCTTCTTTAGGTCAATTGTGTTGACTATGTTGACTCTGAGTTGACTTGGTCAACCATGGTGGGTGGGCTGACCCCATTTGATGGTCATGAGCTTAGTGGCACCACCCAACTTGGGTTGGGTCAAGGGGTGCCCTACTTAGGCAAATTGGGCTTATGAGTGTGGGTTTGACCAAATTAGGCCCAAGGTTGACTTTGGTCAACTGGGGTGAAAGTGTTGACCTAATGGCATGCCCTAGGGTGCACTTAGATTGTTTTTTAGGGTTAGGGAAATGTGGTGGGGTCATGGTGTGGTTTGGGTCCCTATTTAGGCTAGTTTGACCTAGTTTGACTTGGTCCTATAGTGGGCCCCACATGGCTACAACCATTACCTAGGGTCAAACCTAGCTAAAACCCCTGTCACCCATCCCATGCCTAACCCAATCTAAGTGAAAGGGGCCTAGAAGTAACATGGGATGTTACAAATTCCAACAACCAAGAAAAAATAATTTCGTCCTCGAAATTTAAGTTCGGGTTTACAGGGTTTATTTGCAAGATTTATAAGAAATTTTTAACGTCTAAACTAAAATATACCTGAAGTGAACAGCTCCGGGTGTCGCTCCAGCATTAGATTCCTTGGCTCCCAGGTGTTCTCCTCCCATCCATGGTTGGACCACAGCACCTTCACAAGAGGGACCTTCTTCTTCCGCAACACTCGGATGGCTGTATCGTCAATCCGGATCGGCTCTAATCTAACTGATCTGCCAGGCTCTACCGGTCCGGCTGTAGTAGTAATGTGCTGCTCCGGCCGAAGGAGAGCTCTTCGCAAGGAAGAGACATGGAAGACGTCATGTAATGCACCCAACTCCGGTGGCAGCTGCAGTCGGTAAGCTAAGGGGCCGATCCGCTCCAGGATCAAGTATGGCCCCATGTATCGTGGACTAAGCTTCTTGTGCCTCCGCACCCGAGAGACACCGTGTATTGGACGTATCTTCAAGAAACCTCTGTCTCCAACCTGGAACTCCACCTTCCGGTGCCGAGCATCACAATACTTTGCCTGTCTGCTCTGGGCCTCAAGTAGCCGATCACTGATCAAACGAATCTGAACCTCAGTATCCTCTATATAATCAGATCCAAGAGCCTGGGTATCCACATCCTGAACCCATAATAGCAGTGTCCGGCACTTCCTCCCATAAAGTACCTCATATGGAGCCATCCTGATGCTAGCCTGGTCGCTGTTATTGTACGAGAACTCAATCAGTGGCAGCAGCCTCTCCCAAGGCTTCCCCGTATCCAATATGCATAATCTGAGTAAATCCTCCATGGTCCGGATGGTCTGCTCGGTCTGTCCGTCGATCTGCAGGTGGAAGGCGGTACTAAAAGTAAGCCGATAGCCCAAGTAAGCATGCACGGCCCTCCACTCGCTCGAAGTGAACCGACCATCACGGTCCGAAACGATCATCTTGGGAATGTCATGGTATCTGACGAACTGCTCCACAAATAATCTCACCAAAACTGCAACTGGTGCATCCTTCCGGACTGGAATAAAGCATGCTACCTTGGTCAGTCTGTCTACTATGACCCATATAGAATCATGCCTAGAGTGGGAGCGAGGTAGTCCGTGCCCAAAATCTATAGCAATGTCCTCGAACTTCCACTCTGGGATTGGCAGTGGCTGTAGCAAACCTCCTGGGCTCTTACATTCCGCCTTCACGCGCTGACATGTCTCGCAGAATGTCACAAAATGAGTGATCTCCCTCTTCATCCCAGGCCAATACATAGACCTCCGCAAATCTGCCCCCATCTTGGTGATGTCGGGATGCACTGAATATCTGGAGCAATGAGCCTCTCTGAGTATGTCATCCCGGATACTGCCCCCTGCTAGTATGTAAATGCGTCCACGGAATCGAAGAAGATCATCCTGTAGCATGTAGTCCTCAACCTTGCCCCTTTCCAGGGCACTAAAAATCGGCTGTAATGCAGCATCCCGCCTCTGATGTGTTCGGATGCGCTCTCGTATGTCATCACCACTGATCACTGAGCTCAAATACTCTCGATATACCACTGGTTCGGCCTCAGATACCATGGTAATGTGCATGTCTTCCATCATCCGTAGCAGCTCTATAGACATCAACCGAGGCTCCGGTCCAGAAGTGTCGGGCCTCCTACTCAAAGCATCGGCTACTGTGTTCGCTTTCCCCGGATGGTAGTGGATCTTATAATCATAATCGCAGAGGAATTCCAGCCATCTCCTCTGTCGTAGGTTTAAGTCCTTCTGCGTATCGATATATTTAAGATTCTTGTGATCTGAATAAATATCACAATGAATCTCGTATAAGTAATGTCTCCACATCTTTAGGGCGAATACCACAGCCCCGAGCTCTAAGTCATGTACTGGATAGTTATGCTCATGCTTCTTCAACTATCTCGAAGCATAAGCAATAACATGTCCATGCTGCATCAGGACAGCACCCATCCCCTGGTAAGAGGCATCTGTGTAAATCTGAAATCCTTCACTCCCGGATGGAAGCGCAAGAATAGGGGATGAGATGAGTCGGTCCTTCAGCTCCTGAAATGCCGCCTCACACTGCTCTGTCCAGGTGAACTCAGTATCCTTCCTCGTCAAAGTCGTGAGGGGAAGGGCTATCCTCGAGAACCCCTCCACAAACTTCTGATAGTACCCTGCCAAACCCAGGAAGCTGCGAATATAGGATGCTGACTTTGGCCGTGGCCAATCCCTTACTGCCTCTACCTTGGCTGGGTCCACTGCTAATCTAGCCCCAATGATCGTGTGTCCCAGGAAAGCCACCTCCTGCAGCCAGAACTGGCACTTTGAAAACTTTGCGTACATTTGGGACTCCCTCAGCCTCTGCAAGACCAGCGTCAAATGCTCTGTATGCTCTTCCTGAGTCCGGGAATATATCAAAATGTCGTCGATGAATACAATCACGAAGCGGTCTAAAAAGGGCTCGAATACACGGTTCATTAGACTCATGAATGCGGCAGGGGCATTCATGAGCCCAAAAGGCATCACCGTGAACTCATATAACCCGTAGCGTGAACTGAATGCCGTCTTCGGTATGTCCTCTTCCCGGATGCAGAGTTGGTAGTAGCCGGATCGCAAATCTAGCTTAGAGAACCAGAAGGCTCCCTGCAACTGATCAAATAGCTCATCTATCCGAGGCAGTGGATAGGTATTGCGGACCGTTAACCGGTTCAGCTCCCGGTAATCTATGCATAGTCGCAATGATCCGTCTTTCTTCTTCACAAATAGAACTGGCGCTCCCCACGGCGATGAACTAGGCCGCACAAATCCCGACTCACGTAGCTCCTTAAGTTGAGTCCTGAACTCTGCTAACTCCCTGGGAGCCATCCTGTAAGGTCCCCGGGACACCGATGTCGCTCCTGGTACTAGCTGGATCCTGAAATCCACGACTCTGGCTGGTGGTAGCCTGGGCAATTTCTCCGGGAATACGTCGGAGAAATCCCGAACCACCGGAACATCTAAAATAGAAGTCTCTGTCCCCACCATCTCAAAGCAGATAAGGTAAACTTCTTCTCCCTGCTCGTGGGCCTTCACAGCTTGTACAGAAGATAACAATGTGTGGCAGATAGGCTGAATACCTTCGATGATAACATGAGAGTCGCCATGCCTTAGCGTGAACCTCCTTGATGGACAATCTATCTGAGCATGGTTCCGATGTAACCATGTCATGCCCAAAATCAAGTCAAAGTCCTGCAGCTTCAGAATAGTTGCCGGCGCCTCAAATGCCTTGCCACCAATCTCGGCCTCCATATCACAATGGGCTGTGGTCCGTAGTTCTGACCCATCGGGTAGACGCACCCTCATATCTAGTCCAAGAAATCTTTCCACACCTTCGAGTCTGTCTATGAAGGCCTCGGATACGAACGAGTGCGAAGCACCTGTGTCGAAGAGAGTATGTGCGGGCTTGCCGCTAATCATAACTATGCCTGAGATTTGTTTAAGTTAAAATTTATTGTTACCCTATAGCTCCAGGTACTATATAATTGAAAACTCAAGGAATTTAATAATTAAACTTAAGTACCTGTGATAACCTCCTCGGGGTTCCTCTGCTCCGTGAGGTCCAAGGCATATATCTTCTCCTGATTGCGTCCCCTGCCGTGATATCCCCGGCCTCGGCCTCGTCCTCGGCCTCAGACTCGGCCCTGCTGTACTGGGGCCACTGGAGGTGGAGGAGGAGGACGAGGATGGAATCGATGCGGGCACTCCGACCTAATGTGCCCGGGCTGGCGGCATCCGTAACAAACTACCTGTCGGTGGCCACGATCATCCTGTCTCCTCGGACCATACACCTGTAGAGGTGGGGGAGCTAATGCTGGAGGAGGCTCCTGCTCCTGCCTGAAGTTGGGACGACGACGTCCCCCACCCTTCTTGTATCTGATAGTCCTGCCTCTCTGAGAGCCCCTGCTTCCCTCTCCTGATGTGGACCCATCAAACGGTCTCTTTCCTCTGCCTTGCACCATCAGCTGGTCAGCCTCCAGCTTCTTTGCCATCTCAATGATCTGCCTAGTGCTGCCATGAGAAATGAACAGCAAGGCCTGCCTCAAATCGTCCCTGAGGCCCCGGTAGAACCTCTTGGCATACCTTCTATCATCGGTATCCTGAATCCCTGCGAACCTGGCCAAATGATAAAACTCTCGCTGATACTCGATCACCGATCTAGTCCCCTGCCTGAGGTTCAAAAACCTCTCCTCCAAGGCATCTCTGTCCGTAGTAGAGACGAAGTGATCCAGGAATACATCGCCAAACTCCTCCCATGATCTCTGACAGCTCGCAGTCTGCATATGTAGACTCCCGCACTGATTTCCACCATCTCTTCGCATGAGCCTCTAGTGTAGAGGTGGCTAGAGGTACTGCCTCGCCGACCGGGCAGCTGATGCCTGCTAAAATCTCGTGTATGGCCTCCAGCCATTCCTCCATCTTTACCGCATCCTCTGTCCCACGGTACACTGGTGGGGACAGGCTCTTGAAATCACTCAGCCATTTCGACCCCGGATTTGGCTGTAGAGCCGGGACTTGCTGGGATTTGAAGGCATCCAGAATTGCCGTCAAAGTCTGCCACATCTCCGTATGTAGGAATGGAGTGGCAGCTGGAGGGGGAGGAGTCACATTTTGCGGCACGGCGACCTGTGGAGGTTGCATAAAGGTAAGGTTAAAACAGAACTGGCCTAACTCATTGTACTTCGTGGACCATTTTATGTGACTTTAACACATGGTTCACCACTGCTTCCGCTGCATAGTTTGTCCGCAAACTAATGCTCGGGTGGGGGTGGTCCGGTGTTGTGGACTTCTTTCTCATATGATCGTTGTTCAAGTGATACCAGTTTGTAAGACCCCTCCCTCCCCCTTACCAAGGAGGGCTACCGGGTCTTATGCCCAGAACCGTGGTCCTACGGTGGCACTAACACACGGGTTAGTCGACTCCGCAACACGGCGATCCTGCCGGCTAATACGATCATTTAACCTGTAGGCCAATATGAGAAGAAGAAGAAAAGCAGTATATCAATCCACTAGTCCACAAGTCACAAAGTACAGATCATATGTATGAAATGAAAAGTACATCAACATAGTCCACAAAAGAGTACAAAATGAAAGAGTAATAAGGGCTTATGCCCGGTACATCAAAATCAACTCTCTCTCTCAAATAAAAGCGGAAGCTATACTAGTACATCAGAATTCGTCCCACCTGAGGACGCACAGTAGTGGTAGTAGCATGCTGTAGCGGTATCTTCTCCTCACATCCTGTCTCCTCGTTGTGCTGGTGCTCCATCTCCACGCGCTCCTAAAAATAGTATGGTCACCGACCATTAGTCAAAAAGACTAAGTCATTTCCTCCGCACCTCGCCCCGCAACTCCTAGGCACCGAGCGGGAGGACGAAGCGGAGGATAACAAGGGGTAGCAAAAGCGAAAGCAGGTGACAGAAACTAACTAGCAGTTGTAATAAGTATTATTGTTCTACTCTAGCAGTTCTAAATATGGTACAAGTAAGTAAAGAACAGTACTAGTAAAGGAAGTAAATAACAGAAGGTAAGAGCATGTAAATAAAACTATTCTACCACTATACTACCATCACAAAAGTACCTTAACTTATATAAATGCCCATACAAATATATAAGTTAGGATTTCCAGGAATTTTAACTTATCAAATAAAAGAGCCCGTACTAATTTATATGATAAGGATCTATGAAGCGTATGACCTAATATGAATGAATGTTATGATGCAATTTTATGCACAGGCAAGTGCAACTCACACACAACGACTCTGTGATCACAGACCTTTAGTTCCCATTTTTTGAGAGCTAGCATCACTCTCGGGTACCACCGCTGTGGCTACGGCAGTAGCGGAGTGGGCGTCTCCACTTCTAGGCCGGTATGCACACTACCAAGCCTTAGACCCCTCTCATACGCCTCTGTACACGTCCAAGGTGCACTCTAGAGTCTCTCATACGTACTTTGCTGACAACCCATCAGCCTTGTTGGGTCGGATGTGTGTTATCGGGGGTCGTCCTCTAGACCGCAGTGTAAAACAACCCACTGGCCCCTCTAACCCTCACGGTTGTCTGGTGTACCGTACTGCCATCGGTGTGACGAATGGCCAGTACCGCATGCCCCGCCACTATATTTATGCACATGCAAGTATTTCATTCCGAGCCTTCCGCTCGCAGGACCAAACCCATCCTGAAACCCTCAAACCCAACCCGGGTGAGAATGCACAATAGTGCATTTATACCAATTCCCTCAAACCCTACATGGTTGAGCATATAACATGAAACTCTCCAGCCCTACACGGGTGGGAAGGTACAGCATATGTCTTAACCTATTATACTACTCTTGTCTACGAGTTATTATACTTAGTGATTTAAGGTTAATCCCAGTACTGCCCAGGGTATACCCGGTGAAGGGCTCTCGGGGGCACTAGGAACTATGATGGGATTACGCCCAAAGTTCCCTTTCGCAAGGATATTTAATTTAGTTGATGACTACCCATGTTTCACCCCAGCTCTCATTTTTGCCCTGGAACAATCCTAGTGACTTAAGATATTACCGGGAAACCGACGGTCTTCCGTCGACCTCCACTCCGGTTGCTACCTAAAGACTTGCACTTTTACTCCCGTCACTAAGACAATACTACCCACCAGGGATTATTCATATTGCACTCCCTTATTCTTCCGATGATCAATCCTATGGTAATCCCCTAAAGCATGACCTATTTATGATATATGCAGACAATGTCATATTATTACCCCAAAAATGGAATCTTCCAATCCTTAGGGCCTCTTGCCCCTAACTATTTATCCTAGGGTGGTATGGGCTAATGGAATTATCATATGGATTCTCATAATTTTCCTTGGTCAAATAATCCCTTAATTAAATCTTTTAATTTATTTCCTAGGTCACTTTACACATGAAGTAGTATAATTTAGCATCCACTGAGCTAGGTAATTTTTTTGAGTTGTATATTGATAAAATATTTCTGTCTACAGGGTTTCATAATTTTCCTTTGACTATTTATACTAATTCCTTATTTAATACCAAATCTACATAATTTTCATTTTCCAAATGAAATACAAGGAATATATAATCCAAAATTCCAGGAAAATTACAGAACATATAACACATTAATTTACGACTATGGGCAGAGTTTCATCAACCTTTATAGTGTAATGGCCTAACAATTCCCATTCTTACATATTTACCAAAATGACATTATATTAATTTAAAAATTATCAGTACACTCATAAATTCTGAAATAATTATGCAAGACTAATAATACAATTATACTTCACTAGCAATATTTCCAAATTTATCTGAAGTGTATTTCCATCAAATCAAGAATAAATGCAAAAAGGGTAAAATGGGCATTTCAAGGTATTTTACTCCAAAGGTTCTTCAAACAGAAAGATCAAATTTTCTTAAGTCAAATATAACCTTATTTTTAACTTGGCAAAGTTGGAGGACTTTTACTTGAGGAAAACCTATTTTTCTAATTTATTTTCAAAGGAGCTATATTTTTTAAAAATTCCAATTAATGGGATTTTTGATTCTAAAAATACCATAATTAATCTGAGGGGTGAACGTTACCCTAATGAACCACGGGAATAAAATCCATGATTTTTGAGTGCCTCAATTAGGCTGAATGCACCATATTTAAATTATTGCTATTGGCACACCAAGGCAATATATAAACCAACACATGCAATTGGATTTGCCAACATGCAGTGATCCAAATGTGCTGAAATTTTTATCATGCACCACTGATGTCCCCAAGAACCTACCACCAAACGTTGGGGCCATGAGTAGTCATATAACTCCAAATATTTCATTTATTTAGTTTTTGATATTATGACCAAAACTATTGAAAATGTTGTTTCCAAAATTCCCCATTTTTGGCAGGGGCTAGGTATGCCCTAATCATGCACGTACCCAAAATTTGGGGCCATGGTGATTGTTGGTTTGACTTGGGCATCCAAATGAATTTCTTCCCTTGTCTAGGACCAGTCGTAGGAGAACTACCCTACAGGCCAGAATATTGGACTACAATTAATGATTAAGGTGTCAAATTAAAGTTACTAGGTAAGGCTACATTTTTCATGCAGGGTCCAGGTTCTGGAAATGCCTCTAAGAGGCCTAAATATGACATGCAATATCATTGCATTTATGTGACAAATAATTAATTTTACTTCATTTCATATATAACAATATTATTTGATTTTTAAATTAAGCCCGCAAGAATCTTAAAGCGTAAACGAACGGGATCCGGTTATCTCCTACCTCCAGCCAACGGCTGAGATCGAGCCAACCTGGAGCATCTTTGCTGGACTTTTCCGGCCAGCTGAGGCGGCGCCACCCCCGACCAACGGTGCCATCACCTTCACGGTGGTGTTGGCTATCGTTTCCCGGTGATGGGGCGGCGGGAGACAGCGGCGACGGCGATCCCGAGAGGTTAAGGAAAGCTTGGGAAAATCACTCTTTTCTCCCATGGCATGGGGCTCAGTTGAGCCCGATATCTCACCTAATCGATCTAGGATCCTAGTACGGGTAGAGGTGAGGTGAAACGGACCTGGATTGGGGCTTCGCGGCGGGTCAGGCGGCGGTTTGCCATGGTGGTGGTGCGCCGGCGAGCTCCTCCCCGAATGCTTGATTCTCCACCATTTACCATGCTCCAGCAGTCGAATTCCACTCCTTTCCACCTCCTGAAGCTAATGGTGAAGTCGGTTTGAGCTGAGGATGGTTGTATAGGGAGATACTACATATGTGAGCTCGGTTTGGGCTTTGGTTATGTCACCATGGGTGCCATGTGGCCAGCATGCCACCAAAATATCCTGGAATAATCAGGGGAGGCCGGCCAGCAGGTGTTGGGCAGAGGATTGCAGCTGAAGGGGTGGCCATGTGGCCACCCTTCCTCTTCATCCCCATTTCTCTCTCCTCTTCCTCTTAAAATCCCATTTCTACCCCTTTTCATACACTCTCTCTCCTAATTCAGAGGGGTAAGGCTGGTCTTGTTCACTTGGGCTGGCCATGGGCCAAATTTGGTGCGCTTGGTCCAAGGGAGGGTGAGCTTGGCCTTCATTTTCTTCTTTAGGTCAATTGTGTTGACTATGTTGACTCTGAGTTGACTTGGTCAACCATGGTGGGTGGGCTGACCCCATTTGATGGTCATGAGCTTAGTGGCACCACCCAACTTGGGTTGGGTCAAGGGGGTGCCCTACTTAGGCTAATTGGGCTTATGAGTGTGGGTTTGACCAAATTAGGCCCAAGGTTGACTTTGGTCAACTGAGGTCAAAGTGTTGACCTAATGGCATGCCCTAGGGTGCACTTAGATTATTTTTATGGTTAGGGCAATGTGGTGGGGTCATGGTGTGGTTTGGGTCCCTATTTAGGCTAGTTTGACCTAGTTTGACCTAGTTTGACTTGGTCCTATAACGGGCCCCACATGGCTACAACCCACTACCTAGGGTCAAACCTAGTTAAAACCCCTGTCACCCATCCCATGCCTAACCCAATCTAAGTGAAAGGGGCCTAGAAGTAACATGGGATGTTACACCTAAAGCTTTCTTTATGCTGTGAACCCCACTATTGGATTGTACTGCAATCCGGGAGATTTGGACGTCTGCCTCTCTCGAGGGGTGTGTACAACTCCCTTTTCTCTTGAGTACTCACTTCAAACTATCGGCCTCTCGGCTAGCCAAGAATGAAAGCAAAGGTGGAGAATATATACCGATAATATATCTCCAACCCATGATTTTTCCAAGAGTAAATCAAAAGTCTAAGTCTTACAAAGAAAGGGCGAACTAGAGCATCATAACTTAATCAACTCAAACCTCGGATCATCAAGATCGAGTATAAGGAGGATTAGTTACTCATGGTGAAATGGAGGGAGAGATAGAAGTAGAAAAGCATTTAGAACATAAAGAACAGAGCAACCTTTTTATTTATACTGAAAGAGAGCTACAACTTGAAATAGACGATTACAAGTGCTGGAATTGAAAACCTATGCTAGCATTAACATTTAGCTACTAAGCAATTCCAACAACTAATACAAGAAAAAGTAAACTAAGCTAGATTAACAAGCTTAAAAAAGGAGGGAGAGAAGAAGCATGGAAAAATACAAGAAAACAACAAGAAAACTAAAGTGAAGAACCTCCCCTCTCAATCCAAAGATGCCTCTGAACCCTTGGAGATGGGCTCAATTTATAGATTTTTTTTCGGGTCGGGTTACGGCCCCCTAACACACCCGGGCAGGGCATGTACCTGGGGCGTGACACATTCGGTGCGACATTTTGGGCTGAAATTCAATGTTGGAGGTGACGGGTGTCGTAGTTGGGTTACACGCCCATATGTCACGCCCGACCAGGGCATGTCCGTGCAGCGTGACCATATCGGTGTGACTTTTTTTGGCTTCAATTTTCTGCTGCAGTGCCTCCTCCAGACTACAATGATGCATACAAAAAAGAAAAGATTACTGGTGCAAAAGCCATGAACATACTAGCACAAATAATGTCTGATGATATATTTCAGAAAGTAGTTGAATGTGAATCAGCTAAGGCTATCTGGGACTACTTAAACCAGATGGTTGCAGGATTAGCAGAAGAAAAGAAGGACAGGAAAGCTCATCTCATGTCCTAGTATGAGAATTTTAAAAATGAAGAAATTGAGCAAGTTTCTGAGATGTACAATAGACTCAGTATCATTATTAATGAGCTGAAAACACTTGACAAAGACATCTCAGTCACAAAAATAAATGACAAGATTCTCATGTGCTTCCCAAGCTCATGGGACTCTAGAATCTGGCCTATCAGAGAGACCAGAAACACACATAAGATGACTATAAAATCAGCCTTAGGAATGTTGAAATCCTATGAACAGCTGCTGAAGATAAGAGAAGCTGAGCAACAAAAGACTGCTATACCAACCAGGAATGAGCAAAATATAGCCTTCAAAGCTTCAGAAGAATCAGAAACTTCTCCATCAAATGAAGAGTTGATGCGTCTCTTTGCAAAGAGATTCTTCAAGATGGGGAGAAAAGAATTCTGAAGGAAATCATCAAGGAGTGATGATAAACCAAGGTATGACAAAACCCCTTCTAAAGAGATTATTTGTTTTGGTTGCAGGAAACTTGGACATATTCTTCTAGAATATCCAAAAAAACAAGCATAAGGAAAGGAGAAAGGAGAAAGACTCCAAGAAGCACTCCAGCAAACCATCCTCCTACAAGCACAAGACGAAGGAGAGAGGGTTTGTAGCAGAAACATGGAGTGACACTGAAGAATCATCTTCCTCCAGTTCTAGTGAAGATGAAGAAGAAGCAAAGGCCAAAGAAATTTGCTTAATGGCTATCAATGCTTCATGGTATATCTCAGAAGAAGGAGAATCTAAAGAATGTAAAGATTGTGATCAGGTATTGGAAGACTTTGACTTTACCTCTAAAGATTTTAAAAATAACTTTAAATCTATGTGTAATGATCTGATTAGATCTGAGAAGGAAATCAAACTTCTCAGAGATAAACAATTTGATTATGATAGCTTAGTATCAGAAAACATTAAATTGAAAAATGAAATAGACATGTATAGTGAACAAATCACTTTTCTGAAAGTTGAATTAAGTAAAGCAAAACAGCTAGAGGAATCACTAAATGGAAGAAGCAAACAGCTAGTAGAAATTACCAGCACACTTAATGCTAGACTTAATAGAAGTAAGTTGGGATTAGGTGCATCATCTAGTGAACCACCAATTATTCAGAAAAACCACCTTTCACAACCTATAAAGTTTATTTCAGATAAGGGTAAGAAGAATACAGAACAAATTAAAACAGTTAACAAGGTTTTAAAACAAGTTGAGATAAATAAAGAAAAACAAAAAGCTAAGTCTAAACAAAAATCGTCAAACCAAGATCGATGATCTCAGCATTATGCGTCGAACGACGATCGACGTTCTCAGAACCTAGAGCTTGAGCCTAAACACTCTGCAAATGGGGATCGACGATATCATTATGTATCGTCGAACAGAGAGCGACGATCGTGGAATCCAGATAATAGCCACTATTATTCTGAGAACCAAGATCGACGATATTAATTCTGGTCGTCGAACGCAGATCGACGATCTCAACTCAAATCGTCGAACTCAAAACAGTTTCATCAAAACTATAATTTCAACAGAAATTTTAATAAGAATTCTAACTCTAAACCTTTCCATCCCTTAACTAACTGGATAATCCCACCTAGGAGATTTCATCCCTTAGGTTATAAAAGTCAACTTGAATACTCTTATATTTCAAGTTTTAAGTATAAAAAGAAGCTAGGACCCAAGTTTACCTGGGTCCAAAATATATAAGTTTTTTTTTATTACAGATAAAGACCTATCCTACCATACAGGATAAGTGGTATTTGGATAGTGGGTGTTCCTAGCATATGACAGGAAACAAGGCCAATCTAAGCAACTATAAGACAAAGCTAGGTCCAAAGGTTATATTTGGAGACTCAAGCTTTGGTCAGACAGAAGGCTATGGTGAATTTACACTTTGAGTTGTCATATTCAGGAAAGTGGCATATGTAAGTGGCCTGAAACATAACTTGATATCCATAGGTTAGCTATGTGATGCAGGTTATGAGGTATGTTTTACTGAATCTAAATGCAATATTTCTTTAAACAACAATACTGTGTTATCAGGTATTAGGTTAGGCAATATCTATTCAGTTGATTTTAATTCTGCTTGTTCAGAAATCTATTTGTTTAACCAAGTTAGCAATAATAATAAATTGTGGCATAAAAGGCTAGGACATGTAAATCTTAGAAACATTGCTAGGTTATCTAGGGACAATCTTATTAGAGGATTGCCCTCTTGCCCCTACAAGAAGGAAAGCCTTTGCAAGGCTTGTCAAGAAGGCAAGCAAACTAAAAATAGGTTTAAATCAGTTAATAAGAGTGATTCACCTAGGATTTTGTATCTGCTTCATTTGGACCTTTTTGGACCAATTGTTGTACAAAGCCTTGGAGGGAAGTCCTATACTTTAGTTATTGTAGATGACTTCTCTAGGTTCTCTTGGGTTTTCTTCTTGAGAAACAAGTCTGATAACTTCAAAGTTCTTACAGACTTTCTAAAATGCATAAAGATTGAGTACTCTACTCCAGTTGCATTGATCAGAAGTGATCATGACACTGAGTTTGAATCTCTTCCTATGCAAGAATTCTGTGAGAAGGAAGGTATCAGGCACTGCTTCTCTGCTCCCAGAACTCCTCAACAAAATGGGGTAGTTGAAAGAAAAAAACAGAACACTCATTGAAACTGCAGGCACATTGCTTGCTGATGCTCATATACCTCTATCCTACTGGGCAGAAGCTGTAAACACAGCAAATTATGTCCTGAATAGAAGTTTGATACACAAACTTAAAGGCAAGACTCCCTATGAATTACTCAAAGGGAATAAACCTAAAATAGACTACTTTAGAATTTTTGGTTGTATCAGTTATATACATAATAACAATAAAGATTATCTTAGAAAGTTTGAAGCCAAAGCTATAATGGGACTCTTTCTAGGATATTCCCAAGTTAGCAAGGCATATAGGGTTCTCAATAAATCATCCTTGAAAATTGAAGAATCTATACATGTTACATTTGATGAAGCTAATATGTTTTACAAGGAGAAGGAAGCTTCTACCAATGATTATTTGCAGGTACCAAGTCTATGTAAAAAGCTGGATGACTTAAATCTCACCCAGAAGGTGATATATCATCCCTCACCACAAGCAAATGAAGAGAGTGAAGAAGACACTATGGAAGAAACTGAACTTCCTCCAACAGCAGAAGTAATTCCACAAGAGGAATTCACTCCAATTGCTATTGCTGAACCAACTCCACCATCTAATTTTGTCACACATAGGGATCACCCTAGATCCCAAGTAATTGGAGACATGTCAGCAGGTGTACAGATAAGGCATCAACTCAACCATGATGAGATACATGCCTATTTTCTCTCCCAAATTGAGCCTCAATCCAAAACTGATGCTGAGCAAGATCCTCATTGGATCATTGCAATGCAAGAGGAACTAAATCAATTTGAGAGATGTAGAGTTTGGGACTTGGTTCCAAGGCCTAAAGGCTATCAAGTAATTGGAACTAAGTGGGTTTTCAGGAATAAGCTTGATGCCCAAGGTGTGATTGTGAGGAACAAGGCCAGTCTTGTTGCTCAAGGATATATGCAAGAGGAAGGAATTGACTATGATCAGACCTTTGCTACAGTTGCCAGGCTAGAAGCTATAAGGATTTTTCTGGCCTATGCTGCATTCAAAAAGTTCACAGTTTATCAGATGGATGTCAAAAGTACATTCTTAAATGGAGAACTTAAAGAAGAAGTCTATGTTGAACAACCTCCAGGTTTTGTTTCTCCAACTCATCCCTCATTTGTTTTCAAACTGCATAAGGCTCTTTATGGTTTAAAGCAAGCTCCAAGAGCTTGGTATGAGACCTTAGCCAACTTTCTTTTAGGGTATGGTTTTTCAAGAGGCATGGTAGATAAAACTCTTTTTACAAAATTACATCATGATAAAATTTTATTAGTACAAATATATGTAGATGATATTATATTTGGTTCTACTAATCCCAAATTGTGTAAGAGATTTTCAAATCTAATGCATTCCAAATTTGATATGAGTACCATGGGAGAGTTATCTTATTTCCTTGGTCTCCAAGTGAAACAATCTCCTAATGGTATCTTCATTTCCCAATCTAAATATGCTAATGAGCTTATTAAGAAGTTTGGGATGGCTGATGCATCTTCTATGAAGACTCCCATAGCTGCCAATGCTGTATTAGACACTGATGAACATGGAAAACCTGTTGATCAGACCAGGTATAGGGCCATTGTTGGATCCCTACTATATCTAACATCGAGCAGACCAGATATTATGTTTGTTACATGTTTATGTGCTAGGTTCCAGGTGAATCCTAAAGAATCCCATCTTATTTTTATAAAAAGGATTTTGAGATATATAAAGGGTTGTCCTAATATAGGACTCTGGTATCCAACATAGTCAGCATTTGAGTTGACTGGATTTTCAGATGCTAACTATACTGCATGTAGAGTGGACAGAAAGTGCACTTCAGGAACTTGTCAATTCTTGGGTGATAGACTTGTGTCCTGATTTTGCAAGAAGCAGACCTCTGTATCAACATCTACTGTTGAAGTTGAATATATGGCTGCTGGTAGTTGTTGTTATCAGATTTTGTGGATACAAAACCAACTCTTAGATTATGGTTTCAATCTAAATAATTCAACCATTTTTTGTGATAATACTAATGCTATATCTATAGTACATAATCCAGTGCATCATTCTAAAACAAAGCATATAGATATAAGACATCATTTTATTAAAGATAATGTAGAAAAAAAGAAAATTAATCTAGACTTTATCTCCACTGATTTTCAAAGAGCAAATATTTTCACCAAACCCCTTGACGAAAAGAAGCACCTGTTCTTCCTGAATCAGCTTGGAATGATCAATGGGAAGGATTAATTTAATTTTTGTCTTCAGCTTTTAGATCTGTTCCTAAATCGTCGAACGGAGATCGACGATCTTCGAACTGATCTTGAGCTAAATCGTCGACCGGAGTTTTACGACAGCTCTATGTGAAGACAAAAATCATCGATCGGAGATCGACGACTTTGCATCATTAAATTAATCGTCGAGCTATGCTCGACTTTCAATTTCCGACTGAGATCAGAGACCAAAGATATTATTTATTTATAAAGTAATCTTTGACCTAAGATCGATGTTTTTGATTTTATCGTTGGACAGAGATCGTATTTTCATATTCCAAAAACCTATATGTAGGTTTCTCTTTGATCTTTGTCCCGCGCTTTCATATTCTATTTTCCTTTTGCTCTCGATCTCTTCTCTCTTGAGTCTACAGATCTTCCATGGCGATTTCTGCAGCAGTTCTTTCAGCGATGAAGTTCGACAATGGTTTTGACGTCGACTTCGAATCGATCGGTCACTGTGATCCTATTTTTCAAGAAATGTTATAGTTATGTGATGATCAGGGCCTGAAGAAGTTCATGTCTACAAGGATCAAACTATCTGTTTCTGAGATCAAAGAATGGGTTTACTCTTCTTCAACAAATGACTCTTCAATGATCGGTTTCATTTCAGTATAGCAGGTGATTCTAAACCCTGCAATTCTTACCGAAATTTTTGAGTTGAAAAATGGAACAGACGGGCTGGAACAGGATAGTTCTGAGTATATCAGGATGTTAATGGAGATGGGTCATGCTGAGGGCATCCCATCTAAGCTCTTAAAGAAGAATTTATCTGTTGGTTTTAAGTTCCTTGCTGATATTATGGTCAAGGTACTGCTGGGTAAGCATTCGGCTCATGACAACATCAATAGGCAACAGTTTGTCATTATGTCCGCTCTAGTTAATAAGAAGTCCATAGATTAGGATAGTTTGTTCTTTGATTTGATTAAGAGAAAGAACAATAAGAAGGAAGTTTTCTTAGGAAGGATTCTGGGAATCTTCCTTCCGAAGAAAGCTCCAGAGCTACTGGTTTCCACAACCACAGCTATCAATGTAAGCAAGAGATTGGACTCCTCTCTGTTTGGGAAGTGGGAGAGGTCAATTCAAAAGCCCTCTAAGGCTGGAACTTCCTCTCATATATCTGAGGACACAAGGGCTGTAACAGCCACTCCTCACCCTAATGAAGAAGTTCCTCCCCATCCTCCACCTCCAGCATCCCCAGTTTTCCCTCTCTCTTCACCTACTCAGTCACCATTTACCCTTCACCCTGTTGAACCTCAAAACCTCTACACCATTTCTTTTCCCAATTTTGACCTACTCTCACCTCATTCATCTCCTTCTCGTCAAAATGATTCACCAATCAATATTGAAGACTCAACACCACATTCTCCACAAAATTCTTCAAGAAACTCCCCTCTTCAGGATGACATCATGACTGATTTCACTCCTCCTCCCTCCCATCATTTTGTCTCCACTCAGACTCCAACTGAGTTTCTTCATGATGATCCCTCTTTCCTCTCTCATCTTCTGGAACTCCTCTGTTGGGTCCGGCATTCCTTCACTTGACCTGTGGCGCTCTTCTACTTATTTAAGAAATTAAGTAGCACCCTTTCTAATAGTCCGGGCTTTTGGTGCAGTTGGGTATGCGCTTAATCCTTCAATTGGTATCAGAGCAGGTCACGGGTTCAAGACCGGGGGGCGCTATTAAATCCTGATTTTCCCTTCTACATGTGTGGGTCCGGCGGGTCAAGCAACCGTGGACATGTGGTAACCCCACCTCTGAGACGTGCAAACGTGGACATGTGGTAACCCCACCTCTGAGCCGTGTGGGACATGTGGTAACCCCACCTCTTAGCTATGTGGGCCATGTGGTAACTCCACCTCAGAGCCGACGGGTTGTGCTGGACGCCGGGGGGGATTGTTGTGTCTGACGTTCCTTCACTTGACCCGTGGCGCTCTTCTACTTATTTAAGAAATTAAGTAGCACCCTTTACAACAGTCCGGGATTTTGGTGCAGTTGAGTATGCGCTTGATCCTTCATCCTCACTCCAACTATTAAATCCTTGATAGCAGAGGCTATTTCACCTCTTGCTCAATCTATCTCCTCTCTTTCTGCCTCTCTATCTGCTTCCCTTTCTACTTCCTCTGTCCCTTCTTTATCTAGGGGCCTGGTTCCAGTTATCACTGAAACCAAGCAGGGGGAGATGTCCAATGAAGATGCAGCAGGTTTAGCCTCAGCAGAACTTCAAGCTCAGCCTCCTCTAGCAGTACAGGAAGAAGAAGTTTTTCAGAAATTTTGTGCAGATATAGTTCCTTATTCAGATTTGCTTATGTCAGATGAGGACACTGATGTGTCAATCCCTGGAATTTCGAGTGGTTACTGCTTTATAAATCCCTCCATTGATTTACAATTTCTTTTGTATTCTTTTTCTATGTTTGGATCAGTTTGGACTTCAGTTGAGATAAATTCTTCCAAGGCCATGGTCTATTATACCAGTCCCATGAGTCCTTCTGTTGTGCAACAACTCTTGCAGATTTAATCAGTTCCAATTGCTCCAAGTTATACAGTTATTCAGTCAGTTATAGTTTATACAGATAGGCCATCCCCTATGGATGTTGAGCCTATGCTTGTTACAGAAGATAAGGATGAGCTTGATGCTCTCTTTATTGCTGATGCACTGCTTGATATAGTGGCTTCAGGAAATCTGTCCTTAGCCCTAGAGACATGTTTAATAAATCTCTGTGAGCCTTGTGCTCCTCTTACTGAAATATATTCTATGGATATTGATCTAGTCCTAATTTCCCTTGGACCTTCCTATTCCATAGATGATAGTCCTCTTCCCTCTCTGGATGATCTTATTGCTCTTGACATTTAGGAAGAAGCTAAAGAAAAAGCTGCTAAAAAGATTTATGATAAACAGTTGAAGGAAATAAATGACCTATATGACAATCCTCCTGATTCATCTGATGATGATGAGGATGATGATTCAGAGGATGATAATTCTAACAAAAAGAAAGTGTCAAAGAAAAGAAAAGCTGCTCCCAAGGCTGCTCCCAAGCCAGGCAATACTAATGATACTCCTTACTACATCTTGAAAGGGATTACTCAATACCCTGGCATGAAAAGCTGGATGTGGTTATCTAAAAATGAACAGAAAGCCAGGAAGAAGAGCAGGAGATACTCACCACCTCCTCATAAGTTCAGAAGAGGTCCTCCTCCTCCTCCTCCTGCTGGTGCTTTAGGAGCTGCTCCTCAAGCTTCTGATGCATTTTCCAAGCCTTCCTCTCTCTCTAGAACATATCAAAGGCAGGATAGATCTTCCAGATATCATTCCCAAGGAAGCAGTCAGCAGCATAGAAATCATAGTTCTACAGAGCAAGTAAAGGAAATTATTTATCAGAGCCCCTCCTTCTCTCCTCCTCAACAACAAGTTCTTCCCAAGGTTCAGAAGACAGCTGCTTATCAGTCCAGAAGACATGATGAATCTCATCAGCCCAAAGGAAAGTATAGTGTGGTTGCACCTCCAAGATCTCTCTACTCTCAAAGTGATAAACAGCACAGCATAACAAGCTTTCAGGCTCAATCCACTCAGTTCAAAGCAGTTACAATGTTGCCTCCTCAAGATGATCAGTCACCTATTGTGAAACACCCCGAAGTCAAAAGGATCATTTTGAGCAAAATCGGGTTCAGGCATGGGTGACACGGCCTGGGACACGGGCGTGTCCCAGGGCATGTCAGGTGACACGGCCTGCGACACGGGCGTGTCGCAGGGCGTGTCAAGGTTGTGTCGACGATCGGCCTTGTTGTCGACGATTTTCGTTCGACATCGTCGAGAGGGGGCACATGGCCCAGGACACAGCCGTGTCGGATGCCGTGTCGACATGCTCGACGAGTGTTACGCGACGATCGTCGAGTATCGAGTTTCTCGAGAGGACACGGCCTGTGACACGGGCGTGTCACAGGGCGTGTCAGTGGGCGTCAAATTCAGCTCGACGTCTCGGGTTAGGGCGTGTTTGCGGGACACGGGTGTGTCCTGGTGCACACGGCCATGAACACGGGCGTGTGCCAAGCCATGTGCCAGGCCGTGTGAAGTCTCGGGTTGATTTGGGATTATTTCTGTTGAGGTACATGGCCTCAGACACGGGCGTGTCTGAGGGCGTGTCGGGTACACGGCCGTGACACGGGCGTGTCACACGGGCGTGTACTGGTTGGATTGAGTCGGTTGTCTGCCGCTTAGGGGGACACGGCCTGTGACACGGGCGTGTCACAGGGCGTGTCAGGCCGTGTTCAGGGTTTTCTGGCCAGATCTGAGCCGTTTGTTTCCCTCTTCCTGGATCCAGTGGCTGGGCTTGGTCCAGGTGTTGTGAAGGCCGAGACAAAGAGGATAAAACCCCTCTTTTCTCTTCTTCTTCTTCTTCTTCTTCATCTTCATTCCAAGAGAGAGAGAAGAAAGGCCAAGGCAAGAGGGAAAGGGAGGAGTCTTCCAGCTGCTGTAGGAGCTGCGGAGTGCGGAGCGAAGATCCGAGAGCGGATTCGTGAAGGCAGAGCCGAGGCGGTGATTTCCATCCGGCTACTTCATGGCGCCGAAGCGATCTTCAAGGGTAACGATCTCCTTCTTGGACATCGAAGTCCTTTCTCTATACATGTGCTTGGAATCCTCCACCAAGAGGTGGATCGCGGAAGTGATTCCTTTGTTGTGTCTGCATTTAGAGCCGGAAATATAGAGTATGGCGTAGGCATGCTGTGTGAAGCCCATCTGGACCGGTAGTCTGGATTGGTGATGTGCATGGGTAAACCGGAGAAGACTCCGTGGCTTTGATGCTGTGCAAAACGGATTTCTGTTGTGATGAATGTATGGATGTGATTGTGAGGAGGCTTTGGTGAAGCTCCTGGATATGAGATGATCAATTGGTAGCACGCCTGGGGAGCTCGTGATAAACCCGGCCTGTTACACCACTAGGGTGGGTTGATCTAGTTAAGGTAGGATCGATGGGTGACAATGCTAGGGGAGCCGAGTTAAACCCGGTTGCTGCACCACATGGTGTGGGTCGATCGGATTAGGAGGGGGATCGATGGGTAGAACAATGCTTGGGGAGCTTAGATAAACCCGGCTTGCTACACCACGGAGTGTGGGTCGATCTGCTCTGTTTGTGATGCTGTGAGGATGGACCTCTGAGTGGCTTGGGCGGGATGTCGCCAGCCTGCGAGCTGGTGGACTAGGGCCAGTCAACCAACAAGTTAAAACCTCGAGAGACAGCGGTGTACGACGGTGGATTCCGGTACGCCAAGAAGGTGCCCTGAGTGCACGGAGCGTTGGTGGACTCCAGCGTTTGTGATGTGATGTGTTTGTTAGTTAGTGGAATAAAGAGAATGATCTAACTATGACGTGATTTGGTGATGTTTGTTGATGCTTGATGAGAAAGGAAGCACTGTATACAGGGAAGGAACCACTACCCCGGGTAGGGGGTAGGGTCGTTATAATGGGTCAGCAATGCTGACCGTTACTTTGTTTTCTGTGTTGGTTTGGATGATGAATTGCAGGTGTTGCGGTTTGGAAAGAATAAGTGGATTGGCTAGCCTGGTGTTCTTAGTCCTTGAAGGCTATGTGAAGATTCATGGTTGGATTTCATGTGTGGCCGGCCTGCGTGCCGATGTACGAAACCATTGATGTGAAAGAGGAACTTGTAAGGCCATAAGGCCAGGGTGTGTGAGTTGTATACATTCCTGGTGTTTTTATATAAATGTGGTATTTATATATGGGTGGACATTCTGGTTTGAGTTCATGTTAACAAGAAAAATGCTGCGCTAGAATGGAATGAGTTAAGGACACGCATAGATTTGATTTCCACACGTGATTCCTTCGCTTGTCTGTGCTATATGGCATGGGGCCCCGGCCGGACCCACCGTTATATGTCATGTGACAGGTGGGGGCGTTACATATTGAACAGGAAGTTGATCCTAACTTTACGATGGCCAGGCTTCAAGAACTGATTGGTCTCTCTTAGATAAGAAAAGCTATAGTAGAAGGAGAAGATCCATCTAGGTTTTCCACCATATCATCCTACAGAGAAAAAGAGCTGGACAAACTCCAAGTTAGCAAGAAAGTCTTTAATCTGGTTGAATATATCCAGAAGCAATTGTGTCAGGACTAGTGCTCAGACAACTATTGGTGGACAAGACCTGATGACTTCTAAGGAGAATATACCCGATGCAATCAGAAAGATAATCTTTTCTAAACCCTCCTTTGGTCCTTCATCTGATAAACCATAGTTTGTATTTTTTTTAATGCGTAACTAATTATGTTCAATGCATTGTTATAACATATCTGCTGATGTTATTTCATCCCTACAGATTTATGGTCTTTGAATTTTTATTTCTTTTCAGTTTTATTTTTGAGTGACCTCACACAAATAGGGGGAGATTGTTGGAACCCTTGTTTGGATTTGTGCTAGGTTCACTCTAAGGATGTCTTGACCCCCATGTATAGCCGGGGTCCTTGTCTAGTCTTAGTTAGATCCTTTTAGGTCAGGTTTGTGCAGACCAGCATTGCAGTGGACTCAGACTTAGATTAAGAAACATTTTGTGGATTATCTATATCAGTTTGACTATAGTCAAACTCAGCTCGACGATCGTCGATCTCCCATCGACGATCTCAGAGTCCTCTACTCTAAACTGAGCTCGACGATCTATGAGCTTAGGTCGACGATCTCGTGCTTCTCTGTAGTTATCTCAGATCTACGATAGTGGTTCTCAGGTCGACGATCTCTTAACCCAGTTCGACGATCTTTGAACTAAGCTCTACGATTTTATGCTGCCTTCAGTTATCTGTTTTCTCAGATCGGTCATAAGTATTTATTTTGGTTATGATAAATTATTTTAAGTCAAATATATTCTGATAATTAATGCTGACATTCTCAAGGCTGATAGCCGTATTTCATGAAGCATTAATTATGGTATTCACAGAATATTTTGTAAAGACAGTTATGGAAGTGCATTTATGATTGCCAGCCATTCTAGCCATTGGGGCTCCTAAATTCTTGCAGAGAATTATGTACTGTCTTGGGAATTCAAATTTATGCCGCTGGTCAGTCTGATTAAAGGGACAACTCAAAAAGAAAGAGAATAACAATAATCACTCAGACAGTCAGTCAAAAAAAACAATCTTTTTTGCTCTCAAGGACTCTTGCATTGCTGAAACAAGGAAGAATAAGAATTTATGTTGGACATACAATTCTCTCTAGTCTTCTTCTTTCCTCAGGCTTCAAAAACCTACAGAGAGCTCAAAGCAACATCAGTCTATAAATCTAAGAAAGCTTGTTGGAAATCAACATCAATCTGAAGACCTACACCCTGGACAATGCTTCCATCTTCCTGAATCTACTCAATATCTCAGGGGGAGTTTTGACATCATCAAATACACATAGTCTTCTCATTGTGTTTGAGAAAGAGAAGACTGTCATCTATTTTTCTTTAACCTCTCTTGTGCAGGGTTATTACTCCCTTCAAAAGTGAACTCCTTGGTGATAGGGCACCTGATCAAAAACCTATTGGTTTTTAGGCACCTGATCAAAAGCCCGAAGGGTTTCTAGGTCTACCTGAAGCAGATCTTGTGGTGATAAGGCAGCTGATCAAAAACTTAAGTGGATTCCTACCAGAGTGGTAGAAGAGTGGATGTACCCAGATTTGGGGAACCACTATAAATTTTCTTGTGTCGTCTGGTTGCCTTGTGTTTTCTTTTTTTATTGTGTTGTGATAGTTTTTTTTGTGCTTTTCCCTCTTTCATATAAGTATCAATATTTTAATTCCGTAATAAATATAAACAAATTTTTTAATACTCTATTCACCCCCCCCCCCCTCTAGAGTAAATTCTATCTATCCCTCACTTTCAGAAGGAGCACGACATTGCATTCAAGGCTGCTGAGGAGACAAAAGCACCAACAATAAATGAAGAGCTGATGGGTCTACTTGCCAAAATATTTTACAAGCTGGCAAGGAAATACTTCAGAAGAAAGTCATCCAGATAGGATGACAAATCAAGGTATGATAAAACTCCCACTAAAGAAGTGGTCTACTTTGGTTGCAGGAAACCTGGACACTTCATCTCAGAGTGTCTAGAAAATCAAAAGAAGGATAAGAGAAGAGAGAAGGATACCAGAAGATAACACAGCTCAAGACCTTCCTCCAGCAGATACAAGAAGAACGAGAAGGGATTTTTAGCTGAATCCTAGAGTGAAACTGAAGATGAATCAGCATCCTCCAGCTCCAGTGAAGAGGAAGAAGAGGCAAGGGCCATAGAAGTCTGCCTTATGGCAATTGATGCTTTCAGAACTCATTCAGATGAAGGAGAATCAGACAATGAAGAAGCTTCCGAATCTGAGGCTGATCATGTATTCTCTTCATTTGACTATAACTCTGAATCTTTCAAATCTGAATTTAAAATCATGTGCATAGATCTAATAAATTCAGAAAAAGAAATTAAAACACTTAGGGAAAAACTAGTAAATCAAGAGATACTGAAATCTGAAAACATTAAGTTAAAGGAAGAATTAAATCTAGCAAATGAACAGATTAACTCTTTAAAAACTGAATTATGTGAGGCTAAACAACTTGAGGAAACTCTCATTGGGAGAAGCCTCAAGCTGATGGACATTACAAGTACTGTAAATACCAGACTAAATGGCAAGCTGAGCTTGGGTGCTTCATCAAGTTTACCCCCATTCCTAACAAGAATATTTTATCAACCCCCTCAAATTTGTTTCAGCTAAGGGGAAAGAAATAATAAACTATAAACAAACCATAGAAGAAATTCCCAAATCATAAGGTCAAAATAACAAAAATCAGAAAAACTTAGGTAAAAACAAAGTTCAATAGATTTCGTCGAACTCAGATCGACAAAACATGAATGAAAGTCCACCTAGTGTCAACTATGTTCACCTATGGGGGGGGAATAGGTGATGTGCAGCGTTTTTACGGAATTTACGAATGTACCTGCACAAAAAAAATAAACAGCACAGCACACAGAATACACAGGCAATTTATAGTGGTTCCCCGACTTGGGTACATCCACTTTCCCCCTTCGACCTATCTCCCAACAAGGGATGACTTGGTCACTTCTCCAACAGGATTGAAATCCAATCCCTGCACTATCGGAAGGAACCCTTCCACACGTAGGAGTCAACACTCCCACAAACCGGGTTGCACCCAACCCTTATAACACGGAACCAACGTTCCTTTACAACAAAAGTAAAATAGAATGTACAAGAAATACAAACTACGTGAGGAGACTACGGTGTCCCTCTTCGTTGACGACGTGATCTTGAAGTCTACAAAGAGTCCACAACCTTGGTCTCTCTTGGAGTGGATCTCCCCGGAACCGGCAGCGGCAAGAAGGGCGGCGGCTAGGTTCACGGGATCGGCGACGACGATGATATGCGGCTGCTATACTTTAGAGATCCAAACTTCGTAGCGAAGCTAGCTAGTTGTACCAACGGTCACACTAGGATCAATCGTCTCGATCGATTCGGATGGGGAAGGATTTCCCGATCTACAAATCGAGAGACAAGAGATCTCCGGTTAGACACGTGAGACTCTAAGCTTAGCTAAGCTTCTATCGACCGGAGATCTGGAAGAAACCACGATCAAGACCGGAGATCTACACTCTCGCGCGGCGACGGAGGCGGCGGCGGAAATCGCGAACTAGGTCAAGTCGCGGCTGCCGTTTTTCTTTTCTTCTTCGCTGATTTTACTGTGCAAAAATACCCGTGTATTTATACTCTGTAGATACAAACAATATGATCGTTGTGGGTCCCACAAGTAGAAACCTGAAATCTGGTTCAAAATAGTCCAGCGGCAGAATCCGGTCCAGGAGCTTCTAGAGAAATCGCTAAGTAAGAATCGGCGAGATTCGCAGGTGATTCTCGACGAATCGGCGAGAATCAGTTAGTGATTCTCGACGATTCGTCGAGAATCACTTGTGATTCTCACCGAATCACTTGTTGATTCTCAACGAATATAACTTGTATTCAAGATCTGCTTAACGACTGGTTCGGCGAGAATCACTAGTGATTCTCGCCGAATCTTACTTGGCACCGTTTTGAGGTAGCCTGAAAGAGTCGGCGAGAATCACTAATGATTCTCGACGATTCGGCGAGAATCACTAGTGATCTCTGCCGAATCGGCGAGAATCACTTGGTGATACTCGTCGAATTTTCCTTAGACGAATTTTCGTCTTTCCACCCAAGAGCTGCTCCTTGACCCATCCTAGCTCCTTGTCTTCTCTTGCATAAACACGGCCCTGTGCTTGAAATTAAGTGCACTCCAATAGAGAGAGTACACGTAGGCCAACACACTGATCTGCTCAACGAGGGATTACATCGTGCAGACCCGTGTATATTGACCTACTGCACCCTGACATTGGTGTGCACTTAGCGTGGAAGAACTGCAAGCACAACTTAAGAAGTTTCATCAAATACATTGTGAATTCATCTTAGCTTGACAGGTGGCTTCCTCAAATCCAGGTGATTGTGGATACAATACCCAACAATGAATAGTTCGTTGAACTCTAATCGATGAACTCTGAACGCAAACCTTAACTATAATTATTCGTCTAACAGCGATCGACGAACTCTGTATGGTTCGTCGAGCAGAGATCGACGAACGTGGGGCACAAAAAATGAACATGTTCATTCTCTGGGCAGAGATCGACGATATCATCCCAATTCGTCGAACTCTGGTCGACGAACTCACAAAAATTCGTCGAACCCAGAAAGACTTAACAAAAATTATAACTATAACAACAACTCTAATAAACCTAGGAAACCATTTAATCCATTAGCTGACTGGATAATTCCACCTAGAAGATATCACCCACTAGGATACAAATCTCAACCAGAGTTTTCTGTGATATCCAGTTTTTCTTACCAGCAATATAAAGGACCCAAGGTAACCTGGGTCAAGAACAACTAACTGTTTCTACTGCAGGAAAAGGGTTGTCTAGTGATTAATCAAACCTGGTACCTAGACAGTGGATTCTCCAAATACATGACTAGCAGCAAGGATAAACTAATCAACTATAAGTCCAATCTGGGTCCAAAGGTAATCTTTGGTGATTCAAAATGTGGCCAGTCAGAAGGTTATGGAGAAGTAAAAATTGGAGCAGTCACCTTCAAGAAAGTGACTTATGTCAAAGGACTCAAGAATAACCTCATCTCTATAAGCCAGTTATGTGATGAAGGTTATCAGGCACATTTCAACTCAACTTCTTGTATTATTTCTAATAAAGAAAACCAAAAAGTTTAAATTGGAAATAGACAAGGAAATATATATTTAATTGATTTCTATTCTACCAATTCAGACATTTGTTTGCTTAATATTGTTTGTAATCAAAATGAACTTAGGTGTTGGGTATTGTATCCACAACGTACCTGATTTGAAGAAGCCCCTGGACAAGCTAAGGTAAATAGACAATGTATTTGATAAAATATTTCAAGTTGTGCTTGCAGTTATTCCACGCTAAGTGCACACCAATGTCAGGGTGCAGTAGGTCAATATACACGGGTCTGCACGACGTAATCCCTCGTTGAGCAGATCAGTGTGTTGGCCTACTGCACCCTGACACGGGTCTGCACCAATGTCAGGCTCCAAGTTTGCTCTCAAGAAATTGGTATTGGTAATGCATAACTCTCTCAACTCAATTTCAAGTTTATGTTTTTCATTCCCATACGCTCTATTCACCTTAGCTTGTAGGGTTTAAGCTTCTTCAAATAGGGGGAGATTGTTGGGTATTATATCCACAACGTACCTGATTTGAAGAAGCCCCTGGACAAGCTAAGGTAAATAGACAATGTATTTGATAAAATATTTCAAGTTGTGCTTGCAGTTATTCCACGCTAAGTGCACACCAATGTCAGGGTGCAGTAGGTCAATATACACGGGTCTGCACGATGTAATCCCTCGTTGAGCAGATCAGTGTGTTGGCCTACGTGTACTCTCTCTATTGGAATGCACTTACTTTCAAGTACAGGGCTGTGATCTTGCAAGAGCAGACAAGGAGCAAGGATGGGTCAAAGAGTAGCTCATGGGTGGAAAGACGAAAAATCGTCTAAGTGTAAATCGACGAGAATCACCAAGTGATTCTCGCCGATTCGGCGAGAATCGCTGGTGATTCTCGCCGAATCGTCGAGAATCACTAGCTGATTCTCGCCGTCTCGATCCGGCTTCATCAAAGCATGCGACTCTGGCGCTAAGTCTTATTCGACGAGAATCACCAAGTGATTCTCGCCGATTCGACGAGAATCACTAGTGATTCTCGCCGAATCGTCGAGAATCACTGGCTGATTCTCGTCGTCTCTATCCGGCTAAAACAGTGAGTGCAAACAAGTCAACTTCGACGAGTGTGATTCTCGCCGAATCGTCGAGAATCACCTTTGATTCTCGACGATTCGACGTGAATCACCTTTGATTCTCGCCGATTTTGACTTGGGCGATTTTCTGGAAACCGCTGGACCGGACTTTGCCGCTGGCACTGTTTTGAACCGGATTTAGGGTTTCTTCTGATGGGACCCACAACGGTCATTTAGGAGTGTACTCGTGTATAAATACACGCGTATTTTTGAACAGAAAAGAGACACACAGAAAGAAGCCGAGCGACGATCTTGACCTAAAATCGCGAAACTGCTCTGCCGCCGTCGCCGCCGTCGCCGCTCGTGCAAGTCGATCGCCGGCCGTTTGATCGTGGTTTCCTCCAGATCTCCCGGCGATAGAAGCATAGCCAAGCATAGAGGCTCACATGTCTAACCAGAGATCCCTTGTCTCTTGATTTGTTGATCGGGAAAACCTTCCCCGTCCGAATCGATCGAGACGACCGATCCTAGTGTGACCGTTGGAAGACCTTGCTAGCTTTGCTACGAAGTTTGGATCTTCAAAGTATAGCAGCCGCACACCGTTGTCGCCGCCGATCCCGTGAACCAAGCCGCCGCCCATCTTGCCGCCGCCGGTTCTGGGGAGATTCTCTCCAAGAGAGATCTAGGGTTGTGGACTCTTCGTGGACTTCAAGAACACGTCGTCAACGAAGAGGGACACCTTAGTCTCCAAAAGTAGTTTGTATTTCTTGTACATTCTAGTTCATTTTTGTTGTAAAGGAACATTGGTTCCGAGTTGTAAGGGTTGGGTGCAACCCGTGTTGTGGGAGTGTTGTCTCCTACGTGTGGAAGGGTTCCTTCCGATAGTGCAAGGATTGGATTTCAATCCTGTTGGTGAAGAGACCGAGTCGTCCCTCGTTGGGAGATAGGTCGAAGGGGGAAAGTGGATGTACCCAAATCGGGGAACCACTATAAATAGCTTGTGTACTCTTTTTGCTGTGCTGTTTTATTTTCGTGTGCAGGTACAATTTTAATTCCGCAAAAACGCTGCACGTCACCTATTCCCCCCCCCCCCCATAGGTGAAGCTAGTTGACACTAGGTGGACTTTCAAGTGGTATCAGAGGGAGGTTACTCATCAAAAAGGTTAACACCTTGAGTAGAATCCTGCCGCTAGTGTCAAGAAGAAGGCAAACATCTACTATGGACGGGCTCAAGTTCACAGGCAAGATCCCAGTGTGCACCAGGCTCAACTTTCCTATCTGGAAGGAAAGGATCAGGTTCTACATGGAAGCAGTTGATCCTCGACTCTTCATGATCGTGGAGGAGGGACCTTATGTCCCCACTAAGGTCTCCACCATTGATCCTACCAAGAAAGTGCCGAAGAAACTTTCTGAAATGGACAAGGACGAGATGGTGCTAGTAGGACTTGACAAGAAGGCGCAGAACATTCTAGTCAGCGCGGTTGATGACTCAATGATGCAGAACTTCTGCAACTGCAGGACATCAAAGGAGATCTGGCATTGCCTGATCATCCTAATGGAGGGCACTGATGAAGTGAGGGATGATCGTAGATCCCTCCTGAACCAGAAATATGAGGCCTTCAGACAAGGGCCTAAGGAAGAGATCGGAGTCACCTTCGAGAACTTCCTCAAGATTGTCAATGCCCTCAAAGGATACGGAAGAGTGTTCACTAATGGTGAACTCAATGATAAATTCCTTAGGTCCCTTACTAAGGAATGGGACACAAAGATCTGCGCCATCCGAGAGTTTGGCAGTCTAGCTGAAACAGACCCGCAAATTCTGTTTGGGAAGCTGATGTCCTATGAGCTTCAACTGAACACCAGGAAAGCAGAAGAAGAAGCAGAGAAGGCTGCAGCTAAAGAAAAGACTGTGGCTCTAAAAGCCATTCACTCCAGAAAAGGCAAGGGTGCGGTTTCATACCGTGCCAGGAAAAAGGATGAGGAGGAGGACTCCGAGCCATGCTCCTCCAGCTCAGAGCTGTCTGAGGAGGATTTCTCCCTCATCACCCGAGAATTCAAGAAGTTCCTCAAGATGAGGAATCAAAGAAAGAAAGACGGCTCCTCCTCCAGGCATCAGAAGAAAAATTATTCTTCTGACAGGTATGCTTCTAAACCGAACAAACATCGCTCCTCTGACATTATTTGCTTTGGATGCAATAAGCCAGGACACGTCGTGGCCGACTGCTATCAAGGCAAGAGAGAAAAAGGGAAAGGAGAGGAGCACAAATCCTCTAGAGATAAGAAGAAAGAGCGGAGCTACATCACCAAAAGGCCAAAGACACTGAGTGAGTCTGATTCCTCAGACTCCAGTGATGATGAGGAAGCCTACTTCGGGCTGGTGGGTCGCTCCGACTCAGAAGGAGAATGCCCCCCATTTACTGGGAAGGTAAAAGCTCACACCCCTCTCTCCGACTCCGACTTTGATCCTGAGTCTCAGGATGATGACCCTGAGGATAGTCTTTCGGCCCGTGAAGTGGAGCTCCTCGAGAAGTATGAGCTTCTGCTCAACACTTTCGAGGAGTGCCGTAAGAGATTGAAGGCTGAGAAAAAGGAAGTGAAATTCCTTAAGGGTGAGAGTGTCTCCCTAAGGGAAGAGATCACCAGTTTGATCTCTCTCCGACAGGAGCACCTAGACCTGACTTCAAAGCATTCAGAGTCTCTCAAGCTCCTCGATCTTAAGCAGGAGGAAGTCGACAAGTTGGAAGAACAACTTGCGGCAGAAAGGAAGATCGTCAAGAGCTTCTCTATGCCAAAAACAGTTCTTCCAGTAGTTGATACCTTCTCTACTCAGGCCAAAGGAGCTGGCTTGGGGCATGTTAGGGTATCTGGTTCCTCATCCAGGAGAAACAGGAACTAGAGGAAGAATAAGGCTGCCAAGAAGGCCTCTGCTGCTGAAAAGGGAAAGGCTCCGCTCAGTCCTGTTGCGTTCAGAAAGCCTAGCTTTCCTTGCAACCAACATGACTTTGAATCAACCTTTGGTCATCATTTCCGGCCCTCGGTTGCAAAGACAAAGAGTCGATATGATGGTTGGACTTTTCCCCGCAACTTCGGTGAGAGTGCCTTCAAGGCACCTTATGAGGAAATCCACATGGGAAATTATGGTCAATTCTCCAGCGGCCATAATGGAAAGCAGGCTCCAAGAGCCAAGCCTGATATACTGAAGGATCAGAAGGTGAAGAAGTCATGTGACTGTTATCACCATGAGGCCTCCACCTCCAGATCCAAGGCCCCGGCTGTACCCACCATTCCCAGGGTAAGGCAGGAGCCTAGGAAGAGGTACAACAGATTCGACTATTGGTGTTGTGGCAAAGTCGGTCACTTTGCCGTGGATTGTTGGTTTAATCCGAGGTATAACGAGACTCCCTATGTTAGCACTGCGAGGCCGACCACTCGTAAGGTTAACCAACCGAGGGGGAGTATGCTAACCAGGAATCTAGGACCCAAGTTCGATTGGGTTCCTAAGGAAAATTAATTTTGTTTTGCAGGAATGTCCAAAGGCCACCAAAACGCCAATATGGTACTTGGACAGTGGATGCTCCCGGCATATGACTGGGACAAGAAGCCTGCTGCGTGATTACAGTCCCGTCGAGAATGGACCCAAAGTCATCTTTGGGGGATCAGATCGTGGAGTCACCAGAGGTTATGGTATGATCTCAAACGGTATAATCTCTATCACCGACGTGGCTTATGTTGAAGGGTTAAACCATAACCTGATCAGTGTAAGTCAGTTATGTGATAAAGGTTATGACGTTAAGTTCTGCAAGGATAAATGCCTGATAATTTCATGCGCCTCTTCTGAGACGATATTAACAGGCATTAGGAGCCGAAATATTTTCTGCTTAAATTTTCTTAGTTTAGATTCATCTACCCCCGTATGCCTAGTGGCAGCTGGCAGTGCATCTATTTGTGATCAATGGCACAAGAGATTGGCACATATTAATTTCAAGACAATTAGTATGCTGTTTTCTAAAAACTTAGTAAGGGATGCTCCCATTATTAAGTGCATCAAAGATAGCCCCTGTCCTGCATGCCAGATGGGCAAACAGACTCGGGCTACCTTTAAGAGCATTGCAGACAAAGACTCTTCCCGATGCCTTTATCTTCTACATATGGACTTGTTTGGTCCAATGCAAGTTCATAGCTTGGGAGGCAAGTCCTATACGCTAGTGATAGTTGATGATCACTCTCGGTTTACATGGGTGTTCTTCTTAAAACGAAAGTCGGATACGTTTGACATCTTCACTAGTTTTGTCAAGCAGGTTCAGAACGAATTTAACTGCCCAGTGGTCAAAATCAGAAGTGACCATGGTACAGAATTAGAATCTGGTGCTATGACAGAGTTTTGTGAAGAACAAGGTATCTTTCATGAGTTTTCCTCCCCGCGCACTCCTCAGCAAAATGGAGTTGTGGAGAGGAGAAATAGAACTCTCATTGAAGCCTGCACGACAATGTTGAAAGACGCTTCTCTCCCAGAATACTTCTGGGCAGAGGCTGTCAATACAGCTTGTCATGTACAAAACCGGGCATTGATCAACAAGCATCATCGTAAGACGCCTTATGAGCTACTGAGAGGCAGGAAACCAACCATGTCCTACTTAAGGATCTTTGGTTGCAGATGCTATGTACTGAATAATGGGAAGTACCCGCGTACTAAATTTGGTGAAAAATGCTTCGAAGGCATATTCATGGGCTATAGTTCCCACAGTCGGGCATATAGGGTCTTCAATAAGAAAACCCTAGTGGTAGAAGAATCAATTAATGTTGTATTTGATGAAGGAAGTTTGCTTAACAGCAATTCTTCCAGTGGTATTCTTGAAGATGCAGGTGCACGACTTGAACAGCTGGATCTCGATGAGACCGCTAAAGATGAAACTCCTAAGTACGTCAAAGTTTCCACCTCAACGTCAACTGGGAATATTGAAGATCAAAATGGAACAAATCTCTTAGAAGAAGGAGAAGCCCAAGAAGTAGTCGAAGCTCCAGAAGCCAGACTTCTTGAGCTCCGGCACGTGAGGGATCATCCTAGAGATCAGATCATCGGAGATCCTCGTGACGGTGTCAGAACTCGAAGAGGTACCATTAACGAGATTTTGCATCATAGCTTCCTGTCACAGGTTGAGCCAAAGAAGTTCGACGAGGCGAACAAAGATGCGGCATGGATTTTGGCCATGTAAGATGAACTACATCAATTCGAACGATGCAACGTTTGGACGCTGGTTCCCAGACCACACAAGCAGAATGTGATTGGCACCAAGTGGATTTTCAGAAACAAACTGGATGAACATGGTGTTATCATAAAGAACAAGGCAAGGCTGGTGGCTCAAGGTTACAGACAGGAGGAGGGGATTGACTTCGACCAGACCTTTGCACCAGTGGCAAGGCTCGAGGCAATCAGATTGTTCCTGGCGTATGCTTCGCACAAAGGGTTCACAGTCTATCAAATGGATGTGAAATCAGCATTCTTGAACGGAGACCTGAAAGAGGAAGTATACGTCGCTCAACCCCCAGGTTTTGTCAATCCTACTTATCCCAATCATGTATATTTTCTTAATAAAGCTTTATATGGTTTAAAACAAGCTCCACGAGCTTGGTATGAGACTTTATCTAGTTTTCTTCTTGAGAACAAGTTCTCTAGAGGTAAAATAGATAAGACATTGTTTCTCAGGGAAGTCAAAGGCAAGATTTTGCTGGTGCAAATCTATGTCGATGACATAATATTCGGCTCAACGGACAACAATCTTTGCAAAAAGTTTTCCAAACTTATGCAAGGAAAGTTTGAAATGAGCAGTATGGGAGAGCTCAAGTATTTCTTGGGACTTCAAGTGAAACAGTCTGAGGATGGAATCTTCATCTCTCAGACGAAGTTCACAAATGAACTCCTCAAGAAATTCGGTATGGAGAGTGCAACCTCCATGAGGACTCCAATGGGATCCACTATGTCTCTGGATAAGGATGAGAAAGGTAAACCTTTCGATGAAACCAAATACAGAAGCATCATTGGATCCCTGCTCTACCTTACTGCCAGTAGACCGGATATCATGTTCTCCACATGTGTCTGTGCCAGATATCAGGTGAACACTAAGGAATCTCACTATGTCGCTGCAAAGCGAATTCTAAGATACCTTAAAGGTACTCCCAATCTTGGCTTGTGGTACCCGAGAAACAATGATGTCGAGCTAATAGGTTTTTCAGATGCTGATTTTGCAGGGAGTAGGGATGACAGGAAAAGCACTTCCGGGACGTGTCAATTCCTCGGAAGAAGGCTTATCTCATGGAACAGCAAGAAGCAGAATTGTGTAGCTACCTCCACAGCAGAGTCTGAGTACATCTCGGCAGGCAGCTGTTGCGCACAACTCCTATGGATCAGAAACCAGTTAGCCGACTACGACCTTCAGTTCAAGGAAGTACCAATGTACTGCGACTCCTCCAGCGCAATTGCAATTGCCAACAATCCGGTTTCGCACAACAGAACGAAGCATATTGAAGTGCGCTACCACTTCATTCGGGAGCACGTGGAGAACAAGGACATCTCTCTCTGTTATGTCCCCACGGACAAGCAGATTGCAGATATATTCACAAAGCCCTTAGACGAAGCCAAGTTCAGTCTTTTCAAAACTGAATTGGGGATGCTAAATTATGAGGAATGAAGACTACCGAAGCTCCAGGCTCGTGCATCTAGGGGGAGCCTCTGCCCGGAACTCAAGTGAGAGCATAGGTGCAAGAACTGAGGGGGAGCGAGGAGTCAAATGCAACAGACCCAGATTTGCAGAAGCCGAAAAGGGGGAGATTACCCTCTCGGCTAAGGCTAAGGTGGCTCCAAGTTTGCTCTCAAGAAATTGGTATTGGTAATGCATAACTCTCTCAACTCAATTTCAAGTTTATGTTTTTCATTCCCATACGCTCTATTCACCTTAGCTTGTAGGGTTTAGGCTTCTTCAAATAGGGGGAGATAGTTGGGTATTGTATCCACAACGTACCTGATTTGAAGAAGCCCTTAGACAAGCTAAGGTAAATAGACAATGTATTTGATAAAATATTTCAAGTTGTGCTTGCAGTTATTCCACGCTAAGTGCACACCAATGTCAGGGTGCAGTAGGTCAATATACACGGGTCTGCACGACGTAATCCCTCGTTGAGCAGATCAGTGTGTTGGCCTACTGCACCCTGACACGGGTCTGCACCAATGTCAGGCTCCAAGTTTGCTCTCAAGAAATTGGTATTGGTAATGCATAACTCTCTCAACTCAATTTCAAGTTTATGTTTTTCATTCTCATACGCTCTATTCACCTTAGCTTGTAGGGTTTAGGCTTCTTCAAATAGGGGGAGATTGTTGGGTATTGTATCCACAACGTACCTGATTTGAAGAAGCCCCTGGACAAGCTAAGGTAAATAGACAATGTATTTGATAAAATATTTCAAGTTGTGCTTGCAGTTATTCCACGCTAAGTGCACACCAATATCAGGGTGCAGTAGGTCAATATACACGGGTCTGCACGACGTAATCCCTCGTTGAGCAGATCAGTGTGTTGGCCTACGTGTACTCTCTCTATTGGAGTGCACTTACTTTCAAGTACAGGGCTGTGATCTTGCAAGAGCAGACAAGGAGCAAGGATGGGTCAAAGAGTAGCTCATGGGTGGAAAGACGAAAAATCGTCTAAGTGTAAATCGACGAGAATCACCAAGTGATTCTCGCCGAATCGTCGAGAATCACTGGCTGATTCTCGCCGTCTCGATCCGGCTTCATCAAAGCATGCGACTCTGGCGCTAAGTCTTATTCGACGAGAATCACCAAGTGATTCTCGCCGATTCGACGAGAATCACTAGTGATTCTCGCCGAATCGTCGAGAATCACTGGCTGATTCTCGCCGTCTCTATCCGGCTAAAACAGTGAGTGCAAACAAGTCAACTTCGACGAGAATCACTTTGTGATTCTCGCCGAATCGTCGAGAATCACCTTTGATTCTCGACGATTCGACGTGAATCACCTTTGATTCTCGCCGATTTTGACTTGGGCGATTTTCTGGAAACCGCTGGACCGGACTTTGCCGCTGGCACTATTTTGAACCGGATTTAGGGTTTCTTCTGATGGGACCCACAACGGTCATTTAGGAGTGTACTCGTGTATAAATACACGCGTATTTTTGAACAGAAAAGAGACACACAGAAAGAAGTCGAGCGACGATCTTGACCTAAAATCGCGAAACTGCTCCGCCGCCGTCGCCGCTCGTGCAAGTCGATCGCCGGCCGTTTGATCGTGGTTTCCTCCAGATCTCCCGGCGATAGAAGCATAGCCAAGCATAGAGTCTCACGCGTCTAACCAGAGATCCCTTGTCTCTTGATTTGTTGATCGGAAAAACCTTCCCCGTCTGAATCGATCGAGACGACCGATCCTAGTGTGACCGTTGGAAGACCTTGCTAGCTTTGCTACGAAGTTTGGATCTTCAAAGTACAGCAGCCGCACACCGTTGTCGCCGCCGATCCCGTGAACCAAGCCGCCGCCCATCTTGCCGCCGCCGGTTCCGGGGAGATTCTCTCCAAGAGAGATCTAGGGTTGTGGACTCTTCGTGGACTTCAAGAACACGTCGTCAACGAAGAGGGACACCTTAGTCTCCAAAAGTAGTTTGTATTTCTTGTACATTCTAGTTCATTTTTGTTGTAAAGGAACGTTGGTTCCGAGTTGTAAGGGTTGGGTGCAACCCATGTTGTGGGAGTGTTGTCTCCTACGTGTGGAAGGGTTCCTTCCGATAGTGCAAGGATTGGATTTCAATCCTGTTGGTGAAGAGACCGAGTCGTCCCTCGTTGGGAGATAGGTCGAAGGGGGAAAGTGGATGTACCCAAATCGGGGAACCACTATAAATAGCTTGTGTACTCTTTTTGTTGTGCTGTTTTATTTTCGTGTGGAGGTACAATTTTAATTCCGCAAAAACGCTGCACGTCACCTATTCCCCCCCCCCCATAGGTGAAGCTAGTTGACACTAGGTGGACTTTCATTAGGCATAAAAGGCTAGGTCATGTTAACATGAAAAACATTACTAGGTTATCTAAAGACAGTCTTGTAAGAGGCTTACCTTCTGGTCCCTACAAGAAGGAAGGTCTTTGCAGGGCTTGTCAACTAGGCAAGCAAATTAAAACTAACTTTAAATCAGTTAATAAAAGTAATTCACCTTGGATTTTATATTTGCTACAAATGGATCTCTTTGGACCCATTGTTGTGCAAATCCTAGGAGGGAAATCCTACACTTTAGTTATTGTAGATGACTTCTCAAGGTTCAGTTGGGTGTTCTTTCTGAGATCTAAGTCAGATACCTTTAAAGTTCTTACAGATTTTCTCAAGACCATACAGATTGAGTACTCTACTCATGTTGCATTGATCAGAAGTTATCATGGTAGAGAGTTTGAGTCTCTTCTTATGCATGAGTTCTGTGAGAAGGAATGTGTCAGGCACTGTTTCTCAGCTCCTAGAACTCCGTAACAAAATGGGGTAGCTGAAAGGAAAAATAGGACCCTAATTGAAACTGTAGGTATATTACTTGCAGATGCTTACATGCCACTAACCTTTTGGGCAGAGGCTATAAGCACAACAAATTATGTCCTGAACAGGAGATTGATACATTAACTGAAGAATAGGACTCCCTATGAATTACTTAATGGGAAGAAACCTAAAATCAACTATTTTAAAGTATTTGGTTGTATATGCTATATACATAACAACAACAACAAATATATTAGAAAGTTTGAAGTTAAGGATGAAGAGGGAATTTTTCTAAGATATTCCCAAGTACGCAAAGCTTATAGGGTATTTAACAGATCCTCCTTGAAAATTGAAGAATCTATTCATGTTACTTTTGATGAGGCTAGCATGTCTTGCAAGGAGAAATAAGTTTCTACCAGTAATCCTTTGTAGGTACCTCACTTGTGTGAGAACTTGGATGGACTAAGCCTCACCCAAGAGGCTCCAACACATCCTTCTCCACAAGATGAAGAAGAAAGTGAAGAAGAAGGAACTGAAGTGACTGAACCTCATCCAACAGCAAACTCAATTCCACAAGAAGAATTAATTCAAAATGTTGTTGCTAAACCAACTCCACCAACTAACCTTATCACACTCAGGGATCACCCCAGATCCTAAGTAATTGGAGATATGTCAGCAGGTGTACAGACAAGGCATCAACTCAACCAAGACTTAATGTATGCCTGTTTTCTCTCTCAGGTTGAACCTCAATATATACATGATGCTGAGCAGGATCTCCACTTGATCATTGTTATGCGAGAGGAACTAAATCAATTTAAGAGATGTAGAGTTTGGGATTTGGTTCCAAGACCCCAAGACTACCCAGTCATTGGAACCAAATAGGTATACAGAAATAAATTGGATGCCCAAGGTACAATTGTGAGGAACAAGGCTAGACTTGTTGCTCAAGGATACAGACAAGGAGAAGGGATAGACTATGATCAAACCTTTGCACCAGTTGCAAGGTTAGAGGCCATCAGAATCTTTCTGGCCTATGTTGCCTTCAAGAAATTCAAGGTGTATCAGATGGATGTGAAGAGTGCATTTTTGAATGGAGTACTGAAAGAAGAAGTTTATGTTGAACAACCTCCAGGTTTTGTCTCTCCAACTCATCCTTATCATATTTTTAAATTGCATAAAGCTCTTTATGGTCTAAAGCAAGATCCAAGAGCTTGGTATAAGACCCTAGCTAGCTTTTTAATAGAGCATAAATTCATTAGAGGCATAGTAGATAAAACACTTTTCACTAGACATCATAAGGATCAAACCTTATTAGTACAAATATATGTGGATGACATCATATTTGGGTCTACTGATTTCAAATTATGCAAGAGGTTCTTTGACCTCATGCATTGTAAATTTGAAATGAGTAATATGGGTGAGCTCTCCTACTTCCTTGGTCTCCAAGTGAAGCAGCTCCCCGATGGCATCTTCATCTCCCAAGCTAAATATGCTAAAGAGCTTATAAATAAGTTTGGGATGGCTGATGCCTCAACAAAGAAAACACCCATGGCTACAAATGCTATAATAGACTCTGATGCGCATGGGAAACCTGTGGATCAGAAACTATATAGGGCCATTGTTGGGACCCTACTATATCTTACAGCAAGCAGACCTGATATTATGTTTGCCACATGCCTTTGTGCTAGGTTCCAGGTGAACCCTAAAGAATCTCCCCTAATTTTTTTAAAAAGAATTTTGAGATATATAAAGAGTTGTCCTAGTCTAGGCCTATGGTATCCTACTGAGTCAGAATTTGATTTAACTGGATATTCAGATGTTGACTTTGCAGGATGCAGGGTAGACAGAAAAAGTACTTCAGGAACTTGTTAGTTCCTAGGTATGAGATTAGTGACTTGGTTTTGTAAGAAACAATCATCTGTATCCACTTCAACTGCTGAAGCAGAATACATTGCAGCTGGCAGTTGCTGCTCACAGATGTTGTGGATTTAGAATCAATTACTGGACTATGGTCTCAACTTAAATAATTCAACTCTATTTTGTGATAACACAAGTGTTATAGCCATAACACAAAATCCAGTTCATCACAGTAGGACCAAGCATATAGATATTAGGCATCTTTTCATTAGAGAGTGTGTAGACAAAAACAAAGTTAATCTTGTCTATATATACACTGATTTACAAAGAGCTGATATATTCACCAAACCTCTGGATGAGAGAAATCACTTGTTCTTTATAAATCAACTTGGAATGATCAATGGATAAGACTTAGTTTAGTTTCTGTCTGCACTCGACGAATTTTTCATAGTTCGTCGAACGGAGTTCGACAATCTGGGAAAAAGTTCTTGAGATATTCGTCGAACGGAGATCGACGAACTCTCTGTGAGTGAACCAATTTTCGTCAACCGGAGATCGACGAATCTGATTCAGAAAACTTTCCTCGAACGGAGCTCGACGAAATGTCTTCAAATCTTCAGACTGAGCTCGACGAATTGTTTAACTCTAAATTATTTCGTCGACCTCAGATCGAAGAATTTTTTAATTTTCGTGGAACAGAGTTTGTCGATTCATATTCTGGAAAACCCTATATCTAGGTTTTCTTCAACCTCCATCATGCGCTTTCAGATTCCTTTGCACTTGATCGTCATTTTTCTCTTGCAGGTACTCAAATGGTGATTCCAGCGGGAACCCTTGCAGCAATGAAGTTTGATACCAGATTCGATGTGGATTTCGATTCATTCCAACATGTCGACCTTGTCTTTCTGGAAATCCTGCAACTTCTTGACGACCATAAATTGAAAACTCTGCTATCCACAAGGATCAAAATATCTGGATCAGAAATCAGGGAATGGGTATATACTTCCTCTACAACAGATGACAACACACTGACTGGAACAATAACGGGTAATGTTGTTTCTCTCTCTACCGCCATTTTAACTGAAATCTTTGGATTAAGTAATGGAGAAGATGCATTAGAGATTGATAATGAAGAGAATGATATGATGTTGAGTATGATGGGTTACTCTAGAGAAAACCCTAGCAAATTACTGAAGAAACATCTCTCTGCGGAATTTAAGTTTCTAGCAGACAAAGTTGGGAAAGTCTTGCTGGGCAAGCACACTGCACATGACTATATAACCAGGCATCAATTTCTGGTTATGTGTGCAGTGGTGAACAAGAAATAGGTGAACTGGGCACAGATTATTTTTGATCTTATTAAGAAAAAGAATAATAAAAAGGAAGTCAATTTTGGAAGGATCCTGGGGATCTTCTTGAAAGATAAGGCTTTTGAATCACTAGTCTCCCAGACCATATTCATAAATGCCAGTAAGAGGATAACTTGTGCTCTTTTGGGCAAGTGGGAGAGGACCATCACAAAGCCCTCCAAGGCTCCCTCTTCCACAAGAGCTTCTGAAAGTACAAGGGCTGATACAGCCACTCCCCACCCTTCTGAAGAGAACACTCCTTCACCCCCATCCCTTCCCGCAATTCAAACACAACTTCCCTCCATAGCCCACACAATCATTCAAACTCCCACACCTCCATCATCCCCCATCCTTACATCTCCACCTCATACTCATCTTCCAACACCACCTTCATCTCCTCTTCCACCACATTTGTCCTCCATACCATCATTAAACTTGTTATCCCCCCTCATTTCTCCTTCCCCACAAGATGACCAAATGCAAGATGCTCCTCCTCCAACCCCACCAACTACTACCATCCCTCCATCTGTTTCCACTCAAACACCTTCTGACACACCATCTGCAACTCCACCATTGGACCCCTCCACCATCTCCTCTCTCATTGCCCTCATTACTCCCCTCCTAAAAACCATCATAGCATAGGCCATTTCACCTCTTGCTACTTTTATATCATCTCTTACTGCCCAAATCTCTGCCCTCTCTGCTTCCCCCTCTTCTATTAGGGGCCTGGCTCCAGTTTGCACTGAAACCAGGCAGGGGGAGACACTTGATGAAGAAGCTGCAGCAGTAATAATTCCAGCAGATGCAGTAGCAGCAGCAGATGATGCAGACTTATTTCCAGCAGATGATGAAGATTTATTTGATTTTATTCATTTTATTGAAACTGACATGCACATAGATGAGTCAGTAAAAGAAGAAATCAGTACTGGTGGTGATTATATCATTAATCCCACAGTTGATTTGTTAAGCTTGTTAAGAACTTTTGATACAGCTTATTTGAGTTTTCCTCCAGCTGACAGTACTAAGCCATCTTTGGCTATTATTCCTTATTCCTCTCCAATAAGTCGTAAAGTTGCCAAGCAACTCAAGGACATTTTTGCTGCTCCAAAGACTTCAGCCATTCCATCTCCACCTAAGGCTATTTTAGTCAGTGTTTCATCCCCTCCAGAAACCATTTCAGCTCCAATTATAGCTCCTCTTCCAGCTCCCTCTCAGGCAAATAAACCTTTGATTTCTACAGAGGCTCTCAAAGCACTGGATTCACTGTATGATAATTCTCAGGATTCTGATGATGATGATGAAGATGAGGAATCAGATGAGGAACCTAAGAAAAAGAAAGCTTCTAAGAAGAGGAAAGCTCCTCCACCTCCTGCTCCAAAGCCCAATCCAGAAAATGACACCCTTTATTATATCCTTCATAAAATCACTCCTTATAAGGGTATGCCTGCTTGGATGTGGAAATCCAAGAATGAACAGAAAGAAAGGAAGAAGAGAAGAAGATATTCACCTCCTCCCATTCAAAGATATAGAAAGGACCCTCCTCCTCCTCCTCCTCCTCCAACTGCTGGTGCTTCAGGCACAACTTCTCAAAGGCCTACTCAGTTTCAAACTTATCAAAGGCATCAGGGTAGGTCCTCATTTTCAGGAAGCAGCCAGCAAAGGCAGTATTCATCTGGCAAGCAACAACAGCACCATCAACAACAGCATCAACAACAACAACAACAATTCCTTAAACATCAAAAAGCTGAAAGCCCCAAGAGACCTGCTTCCCCACCTGTACCATATGAAGATCCTAAAACGGCAACAACGGCTAGGATGGCCAAGCTCCAAGAACTGGTTGTCCTTTTCTTGATTAAAAAAGCCAGAGCTGAAGGGAAAGATCCATCAGAATATACTACTATGTCAAAATACAGGAAGGAAGAGCTGAACCGGTTTGAAAAAGCTAATAAATTTTTCAATGTTGATGATTATATGAAACTGCACCCAGAAGCAGTGGTACCAAGGGCTACAACTCTAAATATCATTGGGGCTGCTGACATGACTATGACAAAGGTGCAAGCTGCTGATCCCAATAGGGAAAAAATATTCACTAAGCCTGGAGACAAAAGCAAAGAGGAGAAGCACAAAGGGAAAAGACAAAAGAAATGATTTTTAAACTATCTTTAGTCTGTTTGAGTCTGCTTAAAACTGCTTTCTAATTTCTGATACAAAGCTTATTGTATATATATATATATCTGCTGCATATGTTAATTTTCTCTGTCAGATATATGTTTTCTTGCTTTGTTTACTTTCAAGTTTAGTTTGAGTCTGTAATTAGTGACCTCACCCAAATAGGGGGAGATTGTTGGATCCCTAGTTGGATTTGGGCTAGGTTCACTAAATTAGGATCATATGACACATCATGTATAGCCAAGGTCATGGTTGTGTCCTAGATTCTAGGCCAAGTCCTTAGAAAAAACATCACATGGACCAGCCTTCAACAGACTGCCAGAGACTCAAGCAATTGTGTCGACACTTGGGAAAGGTTATGTCGACACTAGAAGTAAGATTGTGTCGACACACAAAAGACTTGTGTCGATACACAGAACATCTGTTGACATCAACTATGTCGACACCAGAAGCCAGATTGTGTCGACACGCAGAACTTGTGTCGACACACAGAACATCTGTCGACATCAACTATGTCGACACCAGAAGCCAGATTCTATCGACACACAGGACTTGTGTCGACACACAGAACTTGTGTCGACACACAGGACTTGTGTCCACACACTACAGATTTCTGTCAAAATAATAACTATGTCGAGACAAGAAGCAATTGTGTCGACACACAAGACTTGTGTCGACACATTCCACAGAAGCTATGTCAAGAAGTTAAAGAAGAACTTGGGACTCAGGTCGACGATTAATGGACAATACTTTAACATTTCAAGTCCAGACTTTCTCTGAACTCCACTCGACGAATCTAGTTCTCAGGTCGACGATTTTTGGATACTCTACTTCAGCATTTCATTCCAGAAATATCTAAGTCCAAAAACACTTCACTGAACTCTGGTCGACGAAGTCAAATTCTCAGCTCGACGAACTTAATGTGCAGAAAAGGCAAGGTTCTAGAGAATGCAGTTATCTGTTCTCAACTCGACGATTTTGGAACTCAGCTCGACGAACAGAAAGCCATCTGGTCGACGAACATAACTCCTCAGCTCGACGAACTGTGGACTCAGCTCGACGATTTCTGTTCTCTGTTCGACGAATCCAGACTTGGTCATTTCCATCCTTCTGTCCCTTTCCTACTGTAATAATTCCTGAGTAATTAATGTAAAATATTCTCTGAATATTACCGTTAGACGGAGCATTAATTACAATCTTCATCAGGATTATTGCTTGCCATTTTTCCATGGGACAGTTGGGGAAACTCAATCAATGCAAAACATTCTCCAGGCCGTCAGCATTGAATGCAGAAGAATTTCAAATTTCAAAAGGAAGATAATATGAAACATACAAAAAGGGATTTTCCATCTTCTTCTCGGTAAGAAACAGACAGTCAGTCAGTTTTGTGAATCAATAATCAAGAATCTTCTTCTGCTCTCTCTCTCGACAACACTCTGAGACAAAAAGAGATAGAAAGCTGATACAGAAATATAAGATCTAGACCAGAAGAATATCACCAATCTAAAGAAGAAGAACATCAAATCAAAATCAAGAGTCTACTTTCTTCTACACTCCATGACACTTCAAAGGACAACAAATCCTCTATCTGTCAAGAAGTTCCTGTACTTTGTCTGGTCAAAGCTAAAAGACTGAAGGCCAATCACCCTGAAGCAAAGCTCAATCTCCCTGAACCATTCAACATCTCAGGGGGAGCCTTTGCTAACATAAAATCCACAAAAGTCTTCTCAGTTGTACATTGAGAAAGAGAAGACAAAATCATCTCTCCCCCCACTGTATAAAAGGTTCTTAACTCCCTTCAAAAGTTATTCCTGGTTGCAAGTCACCTGACCAAAAGATTTGAGGTTTGGTTTTTGAGCACCTGATCAAAAGCTCATTGGTGTCAGGCACCTGATCAAAAATCTGAGTGGATTCCTACCAGGGTGGTAGAAGAGTGGATCTATCCAGGTTGGGGAACCACTATAAATTTCTTGTGTTGTCTGGTTGCTCTTTTCTTTTATTTCTTACTGTGGCTGTGATAGTTAGGATTGTTGTGTTTGTGCTTTAATTTTCTTCCTACAACACTAGGACTAGATTGAAGTAGTTAGAAAATTTTATAAAAACCTAAATACTCTATTCACCCCCCCTAGAGTATTCCAAATCTAACCCCTCACTTTCAGATAGCATTCGACACTTTCAAGCGTTGAGTAAACTCGAAGAATCATTGAGTAAGGGACTATCGTGTGGCGATTGTGAGTATCGCATGACGATACCACTCAACACACTCAACACTTTCAACGAATCATTGAGTAAGGGACTATAGTGTGGCGATAGTGGGTATCGCATGGCGATACCACTCAACGTACTAAACACTTTCAAGGAATCGTTGAGCAGACTCAACGCACTCGATGATTTCGACGAATTGTCGAGTGAGCTAAAGCATGACGACATTGGGTATCGCTGGGCGATACTGCCACGTGTGGTTTGACACGTGTTAGATGGCTGGATGGCAGCCGAAGAGCAGTGTTCAAGGCGGTTACGATTGCTATCACCAAGCGATAGCCGATATCGCACGGCGATATTATTTTGTTTGATTATTCAGCTGAAATCGTGGTCTTTGCTTCCTTTTGATGAAATGAGTCTGTGGCTGGGATTAATCTCGAGACCACTTATCCAGTGGAGAGGTGAAGAGAAGTCTCATTTTACTTCTCCCTCTCTCTTTCTTCATCTCATATTGCTCTATAGCTAAGGAAGAAGGCTGAGGCTGAGGCTGAGCTTTGAAAAGCTTGGTGAAAGAGATCTAGTGGTCGGAAGCAAGAACCGAGGCTAGATCCGTGAAGAGGAAAGCGAGGTGCTCCTTTCCAACCAGACAGAAAAGTGTTCATGGCTCCGAAAAAAACTACAAGGTAACGTTCATCCTTCTTTGACAAGTGAAGTCCACCTTTTTGCATATGAATGGAATCTCCCACCAAAAGGTGGAGCATTGAGAGAATTCTGATGGGTCAATGCATAGTATCCCCGGGCTTGGTTTTGCATATAGATCTAGAAATCACATTACAGAATAGACATGTTGTGTGCAACCCATCTGTACAGGTTGGTCTGGATTGGTGATGTTTATTTTGCGTACTGGGGAAGACTCCGAGAATAAACGAGTAGTTTACGGGGTATGTGGGTTGTACCTGTGAAATGAGAGTAGCACAAAGTACTGGGGATGAGCTCCAGGAAAATACCAAGAAATACCATAATTTGCATAATTTTTGGATATCGCCGAGCGACAACAAGTATCATTGGTGATAGCTCTTGATGAGTTGTGATTGCTATGAAAGACCAGTTTTCTGGCACTGCAGGATGCTGCAGGGTGTTAGCTGGATGAATGTTTTAGTTGTTGCTGAGTCTGAAGACAGATGAGAGTTTTTCCGCTAATGCTAGATGATAGTGGCTATTGTTGGTGATAGCTTCCAGAAAGCTTTGGACTTGTAGGGCCTGTCTCGCGGAGACTGAAGGGCCAGCAGGTGAGTTGTGAGCCTGGGTGCCTAATTATGGCCGTGAGTGTCATTGTGTGTCAATTGCAGGCTCTGGTCCTAGTGACCTGATGATGACAATCAAGGAAAGGCTAGAGAGCCGAACGGGAAAGGGGATGCTGACCCGCGTCTTGTCGTTCTCCATGATGACTGTGACCATCGGCGTTGACATAACGATTTGAGCAACGGGAAAGAGCTGAACTGTACCCGTGTTATATTTTTAGGACTGGATTGCCTAAAGTAATTGGCTTGCGCCGTTGACATAATGAGAGTCTTAGGCCCCGTGCCGAAAAGACTAGAATGCTCAAGTATACCATCAAGTTTGGGACTGTGGATCGTGGTGAGACCCGGAGAAGTTCGGTACACCGAGAATGTGCCATGAGTGCACGGAACGTTTGGCCGTTGATGTATTCTGTTGGAACACCCTATTACTAATTTGGGTCAGGATCACTATGTCTTTAGGAAACCTGTTTTTGACCTCCTGTATAGATCTAAAGGTCAATTAGAATTGAGTCTAAGGGTTAGTAGTTAGGTTTGGAAGCTGCCATCAAGACCAAGGTTTTTCAGTTTGGAGACTAAGTCATATCGTCGAGCTCAGTACGACGAATCATCGAACTCCAATCGACGATCGTCTAGCTCCACTTCGACGGATCGTCGAACTCCATTCGACGATCGCTGAGCTCAACTTCAACAAATCGTCGAACTCTATTCGACGATCTTCGAGCTCAGTTCGACGATCTTGACTCCAGTATTGATTCTTTATCTCTGAGCTCAGTTCGACGATAGTTGAGCTCAGATCGACGATTTTTGTTGCTGTCTAAGTCCAAATCGCTGAGCTCAGTTCGACGATAGTAGAGCTCAGTTCGACGATTTTCTGAAGAGTTGAATGATTTTCAAGATTCAAATTCAGGACAGTTAAGGAGTTATTCAGAAATTAATTCAGAAGATTTTCTAGCCGTTTTCATTTATTTCTGGACCAAGTTTCAAGGGATTATCAAAGAATGTTTCTTTGGACTTTCCCCCAGAAGACATTTGCAATTAAGGGAGTCAATTAATGTCAGGCCAACGGCTATTCTTGACAGAGGATTATTTTTTTCTATTCAGAACCAGGGAATAAAAGATATGATTTTTGAATTCTGATATCATCTGTAGAGAGTGACAAGAAGAAGAACAATTCATTCTCTGCTACAATCTTCTCTGGACAACAACTTTCTCAACATCAACTGTTCACAAGAGAAAAAGAGAAAGAGCTGTAGACCTTCTCTGTCTAAAAGAATTCATACAAGAACACACAACCAAGGAGATCAACCATCTGAAATCTTCAGATCCCCTTTGATTCAAGTGTTCAAGGCCAACATCTTTCAAGACTCCAGACACCTAACATTTCTGCTGTTGCTGAAATCATCAATTGCTGAAGATCAACTTCTGAAGGCCTATCACCCTACAGCAAAGCTTCATTTCCTGAACATCTCAAGAACTCAGGGGGAGCTTTGACAACATCAAAATCCACATAGTCTTCTCAGCTGATTTGAGAAAGAGAAGACTTCCATCATTCTCTCATCCCCATCTCTGTAAAGGGTTTTTCAAACTCCCTTCAAAAGTTTATGCTTGGTTTTTGAGCACCTTGTTAAAAGCTCATTGGTGGCAAGACACCTGATCAAAAAATCTGATTTGGTTTTTGAGCACCTTATCAAAAGCTCATTGGTGCCCAGGACACCTGATCAACTCATCCTGCAGTGGATTCCTACCTAGGGTGGTAGAAGAGTGGATGTACCCAAGTTTAGGGGAACCACTATAGCTCCTTGTGTCTTCTGGCTTACTTGTCTTTATTTTTATTTCTGGCTGTGATTGTTTTGTGATTAGTTAGGATCTGTGATTAGTTCTTTTGTAGTTTGTAACAATTGTTTAGATTTTTTATTTGCTTCCCTGTTCACTCAGATTACAACAACTGTTGTAAAAAGTTTTTAAGCACCATACTCTATTCACCCCCCCCCTAGAGTATATCAGATCTAGCTGCACTTTCAATTGGTATCAGAGGGAGGTTGGTTAAACATACCACACCTTGGTGGTTGCACAGGCTAACACCTGAACCCAAAGATCCCTAGTTAGATCTGCCTTTTTAGATTTTATTGTTAGATTATTTCTTCACAAATCATGGCCCAAAACAAAGATTATGCTAGCACCAGACCTCCAGTGTGCAATCTATCCAAGTTTGCACTTTGGAAAGCAAGGATTAGATTATACATGAATTTTATTGACGAGGATATTTTTAATTCTGTTTTTACAGTTTGTCCAAGACCTCCAGAGAACACAAGTACAAATGTTATTCCACATCCATCAGGAACAGATGCTGATATCCAGAAGTGGAAGGTAGCTGATGCAAAGGCTATGAATATCTTAGCCCAGACCATGTCTGATGACATCTTTCAAAAGGTGGCTGAATGCAATTCAGCAAAGGAAATCTGGGATAAACTCTCTGAAATAGTCTCAGGCTTAGCTGATGAAAGAAAGTACAGGATATCCCACCTCATATCCCAATATGAGAATTTCAAGAAGTGAGAAGCTGAGTCAGTTTGAGATATGTACAATAGACTCAGACTGATAGTCAGTGAACTCAGGACTTTGTATAAGGAGATATCACTAACTCAACTTAATGACAAAATCCTAATGTGCTTCCCAAGCACTTGGGACTCAAGGATCTGGCCAATCAAGGATGCCAGAAGTCTGAATGAGATTACCACAGAAGCTCTTTTGGGCAAGCTCAAATCTTATGAGCTGCTCATTAAGAACAGAGAAGAAGAGCAGAAGGCTGCCTCACCAGCCACAAGAAAAGAGAAGACAATAGCCTTCAAAGCAACTGAAGATCAGCCTGAAGACAAAGTCACAGACAACGATGAACTGCTCAGTCTATTGGCCAAAAGATTTTACAAGATGGCCAGAGAGGACTTCAGAAAGAGATCATACAAGGAGCATGATAAGTCAAGGTATGATAAGTCAAACAATAAAGAAATTGTTTGCATTGGTTGCAGGAAACCAGAGCACATTGTACCTGACTGTCCAGAGAACAAAAACAAGGACAGAAGGGATAAGAAAGAAAGAAGAAGAAGAGAAAAGGACTTCAAAAAAAGTAGCAATGGCAAACCCTCCACAAGCAAGAACAAACACACTAGGAAGGGATTTGTTGCTGAATCTTGGAGTGATACTGAAGAAGAATCAGAAGCATCATCCAGCTCAAGTGATGATGAAGATGATGCAGAAGAGTAGGAGTTCTGCATGATGGCAATCAATGCCTCTCAACTTATTTCAGATGAAGAAGAGTCAGAGTCAGACTCAGAGACTCAACTTGAAGAGGACCAGGTAATTAGTTCTTTTGATTTCAATTCAGAGGACTTTAAATCTTAGTTTAAAGCATTATGTTTAGACCTACTAAAATCTGAGAAGGAGATTATTTCTCTCAGAAATCATTTATCTGAACATAATATCTTAAAGTCAGAAAACCTCAAACTCTCTTAGGAGTTGGAGTGTTGTAGGGAGCAGATAGCTTCACTGAAAGGTGAGCTATCAGAGGCCAAGAAGCTTGAAGAATCCCTTAATGGGAGAAGTATCAAGCTGATGGACATCACAAGCACAGTGAACTCCAGATTCAATAGTACACTGGGCTTGGGTGCTTCATCCAGCCAACCTACAGTTCTAGCAACCACAATCAAGTTCATTTCTGATAAAGGGAAGGGAGTTGTAGAGGTAGTTAGGAAAAATTCTGATCTGCCTAAGAAAACTAAGTTCCAGTAGAAATCGTCGAGCGGAGCTCGACGATCGCCGAACGCAGATCGACGATCTCAGGCAAAATCGTCGAACTCAGGTCGACGATCTCAAATTCCTGAACTCTGCCACAGTCGACCGTCGAACGGAGCTCGACGATCTGACCCAAGATCGTCAAACGCAGCTCCACGATCGTCGAACAGAGATCAGAGCTCTGGAAATTCCTTCAAGGGCAAATCAAAATCCAATCCTAGGGGTCCTTCATCCCAAATCTTTAACCCTTATACTGAATGGATAATACCTCCAAGGAGATATCATCCTGAAGGTTATAAGAGTCAACCTGTGATATCTTTTATTTCTGAGTTTAAAGGTTATCAACCTAGGCCCAAGGTAAACTGGGTCAAAAACAAATGAATTATTTTATGTGCAGGTGAAGACCTATCCAACATCTAACCAACAATGGTACTTGGATAGTGGGTGCTCTAAGCACATGACAAGAAATAAGGACAACCTCACATCCTTTAAAGCCAAGCTTGGACCCAAAGTTATTTTTGGTGATTCAAACTTTGGACAAACTAAAGGATATGGTGAAGTCCAGATTGGGATAGTAACATTCAAGAAGGTAGCTTATGTAGAAGGACTGAAGCACAATTTGATAAGTATCAGTCAGCTATGTGATGAAGGCTACCAGGTGACTTTCAGCAAAGCATTATGCAAGATCAAGTCAGAGGACAACACAACTGTGTTGACAGGTAAGAGGAAAGGTAACATCTATCTAGTAGATTTTCTCTCAACAGATATAGACATTTGCCTATTCAATTCTGTTTGTAGACCAAATATTTTATGGCATAAGAGACTAGGACACTTAAACCTTAGAACTATTGCTAGGCTATCCAAGGACAACCTTGTTAGAGGACTACCTTCTGGCCCCTACAAGAAGGAAGGACTCTACAGGGCTTATCAATTAGGCAAGCAAACTAAAAATAGTTTTAAGTCACTTAATAAGAGTGATTCACCTAGGATATTGTATCTGTTACACATGGATCTTTTTGGACCCATTACAGTACAAAGCCTAGGAGGGAAATCTTACACTTTAGTAGTTGTAGATGACTTCTCTAGATTCACATGAGTGTTCTTTCTGAGGAAGAAGTATGATAACTTTAAGTGTTTGACAGAGTTTCTCAAATGTATACAGATTGAGTTCAATACTCACATTGCCCTGATCAGAAGTGATCATGGGACAGAGTTTGATTCTCTTCTTATGCAAGAGTTCTGTCAGAGTGAAGGGACCAGGCATACTTTCTCAGCTCCTAGAACTCCTCAACAAAATGGGGTAGCTGAAAGGAAAAATAGAACCCTTATTGAATCTGTCACTATATTGTTGTCAGATGCTCACCTTCCTCTATCCTTTTGGGCAGAGGCAGTGAACACCTCCAACTATGTGCTGAATAGAAGTTTGATACATAAACTAAAGGGAAAGACTCCCTATGAATTACTCAAAGGGAAGAAACCTAAAGTTGATTATTTTAGAGTTTTTGGCTGCATTTGTTATATACATAATAATGACTAGAGATATTTAGCAAAATTTCAAGCTAAAGCTGATGAAGGAGTGTTTCTGGGATACTCCATGATCAGTAAGGCTTATAGGGTTTATAATAAATCATCTCTAAAAATTGAGGAATCTGTTCACATATCATTTGATGAATCTAACATGTCTTTCAAGGAGAAGCATACTTCTACCATAGAACCTTTGCAGGTACATTCTCTTGTTGAAGATTTGAACAAGTTACAGGTTACTCAAAAAGAGGAAAGCAGTGAAGATGAAGAAAGCATTCAACATATTGAAGAAAAATAGCTTGAAGAGCCAATTGTTGTACCACAAGAGGAAACAACAACACAGGTTGGTGAACAATCAACACCCCATGTTGATTTAGCAACATCAAGAGACCATCCAATTTCCCAAATAATTGGAGACATCTCAGCTGGTGTGCAAACCAGAAATCAGGTCAACCAAAACCTGTTGCACACTTGCTTCCTATCTCAAATTGAACCTCAGTCCATTCAAGATGCAGAGCAAGATCCACACTGGATCATTGCAATGCAAGAAGAGTTGCATCAATTTGAAAGGAACAAAGTTTGGGAACTAGTGCCAAAGCCTAAGGATCACTCCATTGTTGGAACAAAGTGGGTGTTCAGAAACAAATTGGATGATCAAGGAGTAATTGTAAGGAACAAGGAAAGGCTAGTTGCTCAAGGATACTCTCAAGAAGAAGGAATAGACTATGACCAGACTTTTGCACCAGTTGCAAGATTGGAAGCCATCAGAATCTTTTTAGCTTATGCAGCACACAAAGGCTTCAAGGTATATCAGATGGATGTAAAAAGTGCATTTCTCAATGGCGACATCAAAGAAGAAGTATATGTCAGACAACCTCCAGGTTTTATCTCTCCAACTTATCCTGATTATGTTTTTAGGTTGAACAAAGTATTATATGGTCTTAAGCAAGCTCCTAGAGCATGGTATGAGACCCTAGCATGCTTCCTTCTAGAAAATGGATTTATAAGGGGTAGAGTAGATCAAACTCTTTTCATTAGAACCCATAAGTCTCATACCCTACTAGTACAGATTTATATAGATAATATTATTTTTGGTTCTACTGATTCAAAATTGTGCAGAAGGTTTTCCAACCTAATGCATTCTAAATTTGAAATGAGTAGCATGGGTGAGCTATCCTTCTTTCTAGGATTGCAAGTCAAACAACATGCTGAAGGCATCTTTATTTCTCAAACCAAGTATGCAAATGAATTGGTTAAGAAATTTGGCATGTCTGAAGCATCTTGTATGAAAACACCCATGCCTACTAATACTGTATTGGATGCTGATGAACATGGGAAACCTGTTGATCAGACAACATATAGAGCAATGATTGGCTCTTTACTGTACCTTACAGCCAGTAGACCTGATATAATGTTTGCTACATGCATATGTGCTAGATTCCAAGTAAGCCCTAGAGAGTCACACCTAACATTAGTTAAAAGGATTCTCAGGTATGTTAAAAGTTGTCCAAATCTAGGTCTCTGGTATCCAAAAGACTCAGCATTTGAATTAACTGGATTTTCTGATGCTGATTATGCTGGATGCAGAATTGATAGGAAAAGCACCAGTGGAACTTGTCAGTTCCTTGGTGACAGACTTGTCTCTTGGTTTTGCAAGAAACAAACTTTTGTGTCAACTTCAACTGCTGAAGCTGAATATATGGCTGCAGGCAGTTGTTGTTCACAAATCTTGTGGATTCAAAACTAACTCCTAGACTATGGCTACAACTTAGATAAGTCTAAAATCTTTTGTGATAACACCAGTGCTATTTCTATAGCTCAAAATCCAGTCCTCCATAGTAGGACAAAACACATAGAAATTAGGCATCACTTTTTAAGGGATAATGCTGAGAAGAATAAAATTGAACTTTAATATATCCCAACTGATTTGCAAAGGGGAGATATTTTCACCAAACCCTTGGATGAAAAGAAACACACCTTCTTCCTAAATCAGTTAGGAATGTTAGATGGAGGAAGTCTAAAATAATATCCAAGATTTTAAAAGTTTAAAAATTGACCAAGACTAGGCAAACATCTTGATTTTTCTTAGTGTCTAGTGTATTTCTGCTCTCTGAACTGCGCTCGACGATTTTCCCTCAGATCGTCGAACGGAGATCGACGATTTCTGAAATCGTCGACCTGAGTTCAGCGCTTCTCAGATAGTCTGAACTATCTCTTCCGATCAACGATCGTCAAACGGCGCTCGACGATTATGTTCTCTGAACTATCGTCGAACAGAGCTCGACGCTCTCCAATATCGTCGAACGGAGATCGACGATATTGAAGACCCTTCAGATTCCTTTAGAAGCCCCGATCGTCGAACTGAGTTCAACGATCTTTCCTTTTCTGCGTCGAACCCTAATATAAAATTCATTTTTCGCCATCGTTCTACTTTTGCGCTTTCGATTTCTCTACAAAAATTTCTCTTTCCCTCCAAACATCTCTACACTTGGTCTTTTTGTTTGTTGATTTTTGCAGGTAACCATGGCCGTCTCTGTTGCTGTTCTCGCCGCAATGAAATTTGATGTCGGATTTGATATTGACATGGAATCCTTCAGCACCACTGATCAGGCATTTCAGGACATTCTGGAATTGTTCAAGGAGCAGAAGCTTGTCACCATTATGACCACCAGAATCAAACTTGCTGCTGATGAGATTAAGGAGTGGGTATACACTGCCCACAACCAGGATCAAAACACAGTAGTTGGTTCAATTTCTGGAACCCAGGTACCCTTGACTCCAGCCATTCTGACAGAGGTCTTTGAGTTAAGTTTTGGAAGAGATTCTGCTGATTTATCTGGAGAGGAATTTGCTGATCTGCTTGCAAGAATGGGTCACTCTGATGCTAACCTTAGCAAGCTGCTGAAGAAGAACCTAGCTGTGGAATACAGGTTCTTAGCTGATGTAGTAGGAAAGGTTTTGCTGGCCAAGCATTCAGCACATGATACTATTTCTAGGTATCAGCTGTGCTTGATGGGAGCCATTGTGGACAAGAAACAGTTGAACTGGGGAGAGGTCTTCTTTGACCTGATTAAAAAGAAAATCAATAAGAATTTTGTGAATTTTGGGAGAATCCTTGGGCTCTTTCTTCAGAACAGATGCCCTACCCTGCTAGTATCTTCTGGGATACATATCAATGCATCAAAGAGATTGTCATGTGCCCTATTTGGCAAATGGGATAGGCAGATAACCAAGCCCAGCAGGCCTTCTGCAAGCACAACTTCAGGCACCAGGACTGTAACAGTCACTTCCCCTCAAGTCTCTGCCCCTGCAGATGACTTTCCTGCTGCTGCTTCTCCTCCTCCTATTTCATCTCCTCCAGTTCCATCCACCATTCAAATTCCATCCACCATTCAAATTCCATCCACCATTCAAATTCCATCCACCATTCAAATTCCATCCACCATTCAAACTTCATCCACCATCATCATCTCCAGCCCTTCTCCAACATCTATTCCATCTCCAATTCCTACTCTTTCAATCACAGAGGAAATCTTTCATCCATTATATTCCTACCCTCAACCAGACATTGCCACATCATCCACCATTCCATCTTTCAGTCTTCTTGATGATTCCTTCATGGATGACTCACCTTCCTCACCTCCTGAGCTACCCTCCTCATCCACATCTTACCAACAGCTTCTACAAGACATTTTGGATCAACCCACCTTCACACCCTCTATCTCCATCCCACTGCCTTCCATCTCCACTATACCCACACCTCAACCTTCACTTCTACCATCCACCAGCTCTCCACCACCATCACCTGTTGCTCCACCTCCATCCTCTACCTCTGCTCAATTGCCTGCTGAGCAAGTAGATATTCCAGCCCTAGCTGACAAGTTATATGAACTGCTAGCCCCCAGGCTATCTCTTCTATTGGAGACTTCCTTGGCTCCATTACTTCAGTCAGTGGCAGCCCTTTCTGCCAGTCTATCCTCCCTATTTCCTCAGGCAATCCCTTCATCAGTGTGCCTTGATCCAGCATTCTCTGAATCTAGGCAGGGGGAGATGCCTAATAAAGTTGTGAGATTGCCTGCTGCTATTTCTTCAGTTCCTGCTGATGCTGCTGCTGTTTCCCCAACTCAAGCTCCAGTTCCACCTCAAGTTGCTGTCTTTTCAGTAGACCTCAGGTCCCTGCTCTCAGCTTTTGATTCAGTCTATTTCAGTTGTCTTCCAGTAAGCAATGCAGTCCAGCCATCTGCAGTCAAGTCAGTCCAGCCATCAGAGGATCTTTCCAAGGCCATTGTGCCCTTCTCTAGCTGTGACACCAGCATTATTCATTCATTCATAAATACAGTTTATTCTGCTGAGCTTTCTGGTTCCAGCAATGCTGCTGCTATTCCTGCTGAACATATTGTTGATGTTTCTATTACTGCTGCTGATATTGTTGATTCTGCTGATGAGTTAATCTCTAAGGATATGAAGATGCAAGAGGCATATGATTTTGAGCCTTCTGTTTTTGCTGATGATATTCCTACTGTTATTACTGATGCTGAGGTTCCTGTATCTGAAAGCACTCTTTCTGAATCTGTTGCTGCTCCAGTTACTACTGTCACTACTGCTGCTGTATCTTCTGCAAGGATTGCTCCAGAAAGCTCTATATCTGTTGTTACAACTGCTGTTACAACTTCTGTGCATGTTGTTACTACTGCTACTGCTATAATTTCTGTTGATTCTAGTGTTGTATCTGCTGCTCCAACCATTGCTGCTTCATCTGCTCCAACCCAACTTCAAAAAGAATATTTGAAAAAGATTGATGCCTTATATGATGAGCAAAGCTTTGAGAGTGATGAATTCAAGACTGATTCTGATGATTCTTCTGCCACCATAGCCAGGAAAAGGAAGGCAAGGAGCAAAGCTATGAAAAGGGTGCCCCCAGCCAAAGTAAAAGACACTAATGACATACCATATTACATTCTTCATGACTTCCCCATTACTGAGCATTGGATGCAGTACTCCAAGAACCAACTTAAAGCTATGAAGAAGAAGAGGAAGTATGAGAAAGGATCTTCCCAGTTTCATCATTCTCATCCTCCTCCACCACCTCCTCCTGATGCAGGTGCAGGTGGAAGCTCAGCTGCTCAACCTTCTGCCAAAAGCCAAACCCCCTATCAGCCTCATGCAAGATCTTATTATAGGGGAAGCCAGTCCAGAGGTTCTCAATCTAGAAGAGGAAACTACAGAGGAAACCAAAGGGAATTCCAAGTCTACTCCAAGGGCTATTCTAGACAACATCCTTACTCTAGGGAAGGACAAGCTTCATCAGACACAACTTCAGGTCCTTTTCCCTATAAGTTAAAAGAAGTAGTCTCATCCAGAGCTCCTCAAGATAATCCATCTAACAGATATGAGCCTCCAGTGCCCTTTGAGGATCCAGAAAATAATCCAACTGCTTGGACTGCCAGGATGAAGAGCTAGCTGCACTAGATCAAATTAAGAAAGCTAAAGAGCAAGGCAGAGATTCTTCCAACATTACTATATTGTCTGAACAAAGAAAGAAAGAACTGGAAAGATATGGCTCAAGCAAATTCTTTGATTCTGATAGATATATGGAGCTGCATCCTGAAGCTGTGGTACTAAGGCCCAAACAACAAACTTCTCTAGGTGCAGCAGATGACAGAAGGTCAAAGAAAGAAGCTCTCAATCCTAATAGAGAAATCAAACTTATAAAGAGCAAGGAGAAAGAATAATTATGTAAGGTGACAATTATTCTGATTCTTGATTTCTGTCTGGGATAATATATCTGTGCTTCTGCAATGTCCTGCTTATTGCATTTCTGTATTGTTGCTTTGTATATTGTTGTTCTTTAATTTTTCCAATTTCTGTAAATAGTAATCCTAACCCAAATAGGGGGACATTGTTGGAACACCCTATTACTAATTTGGGTCAGGATCACTATGTCTTTAGGAAACCTATTTTTGACCTCCTGTATAGATCTAAAGGTGAATTAGAATTGAGTCTAAGGGTTAGTAGTTAGGTTTGGAAGCTGCCATCAAGACCAAGGTTTTTCAGTTTGGAGACTAAGTCATATCGTCGAGCTCAGTACGATGAATCGTCGAACTCCAATCGACGATCGTCTAGCTCAACTTCGACGGATCGTCGAACTCCATTCGACGATCGCTGAGCTCAACTTCAACAAATCGTCGAACTCTATTCGACGATCTTCGAGCTCAGTTCGACGATCTTGACTCCAGTATTGATTCTTTATCTCTGAGCTCAGTTCGACGATAGTTAAGCTCAGATCGACGATTTTTGTTGCCGTCTAAGTCCAAATCGCTGAGCTCAGTTCGACGATAGTAGAGCTCAGTTCGACGATTTTCTGAAGAGTTGAATGATTTTCAAGATTCAAATTCAGGACAGTTAAGGAGTTATTCAGAAATTAATTCAGAAGATTTTCTAGCCGTTTTCATTTATTTCTGGACCAAGTTTCAAGAGATTATCAATGAATGTTTCTTTGGACTTTCCCCCAGAAGACATTTGCAATTAAGGGAGTCAATTAATGTCAGGCCAACGGCTATTCTTAACAGAGGATTATTTTTTTCTATTCAGAATCAGGGAATAAAAGATATGATTTTTGAATTCTGATATCATCTGTAGAGAGTGACAAGAAGAAGAACAATTCATTCTCTGCTACAATCTTCTCTAGACAACATCTTTCTCAACATCAACTGTTCACAAGAGAAAAAGAGAAAGAGCTGTAGACCTTCTCTGTCTAAAAGAATTCATACAAGAACACACAACCAAGGAGATCAACCATCTGAAATCTTCAGATCCCCTTTGATTCAAGTGTTCAAGGCCAACATCTTTCAAGACTCCAGACACCTAACATTTCTGCTGTTGCTGAAATCATCAATTGCTGGAGATCAACTTCTGAAGGTCTATCACCCTACAACAAAGCTTCATTTCCTGAACATCTCAAGAACTCAGGGGGAGCTTTGACAACATCAAAATCCACATAGTCTTCTCAGCTGCTTTGAGAAAGAGAAGACTTCCATCATTCTCTCATCCCCATCTCTGTAAAGGGTTTTTCAAACTCCCTTCAAAAGTTTGTGCTTGGTTTTTGAGCACCTTGTCAAAAGCTCATTGGTGACAAGACACCTGATCAAAAAATCTGATTTGGTTTTTGAGCACCTTATCAAAAGCTCATTGGTGCCCAGGACACCTGATCAACTCATCCTGGAGTGGATTCCTACCTAGGGGTGGTAGAAGAGTGGATGTACCCAAGTTTAGGGGAACCACTATAGCTCCTTGTGTCTTCGGCTTGCTTGTCTTTATTTTTGTTTTCTGCTGTGATTGTTTTGTGATTAGTTAGGATCTGTGATTAGTTCTTTTGTAGTTTGTAACAATTGTTTAGATTTTTTATTTGCTTCCCTGTTCACTCAGATTACAACAACTGTTGTAAAAAGTTTTTAAGCACCATACTCTATTCACCCCCCCTCTAGAGTATATCAGATCTAGCTGCACTTTCACATTCGTTTGTTATATATTGTTTGGTGCTTAAGTGTGCCTCGTTGTGATATATTTGTTGTATAAATGCTATGTCTGTAGGGAAGGAATACCGCTGTCCCGGGTATGAGGTAAGGTCGTTATAAATTGGTTGGCTGAAAGCTGACCGTTTCCTTGTTTGCCGCCCTTGTGGTGGATTGTCCCGGTGCAGCCGCTGGAGAGTCGAGCGGAAAATAGCGGGTTGCTGCCCTTGTTGCTATGCCGGCCCTCGAAGGCCAAGCGAAGCCTTTTTAGTATTTTCATGTGTGGCCGGCCAGCGTGCCGATGTACGAACATACTTTGTAAAAGACAACAGTTGTAAGGCCTTAAGGCCAGTTTGACTTTGGTGTATTTCTGTAAAACATTTCCGATATATATGTAGTGGACATTCGGTTGTGCTTGAGTTCAAAAGTGAACCCTTAAAACTTCCGCTAGAATGTTTTGAGTTAGGATTCATGTAGTTTTGATATTAACACTGTCTGTGTAACGTGGGGTCCACCGACTGTTATATTTCTGTGGGATATAGGTGGTCGCGTCGGGGAGCGGCGGCGGGCGGCCGGGGTCGGGTGATTTGCCGTTGTGGGACCGGACTCTCTGCACACGACGGTTATTTTTATATTTCATGAGTGATGCTATTTACACACTGATTTCTCTCATAAATTATGGGGGATGAACTTTTGCTATTCGCAAACATTTGTTCGCAAACACTCCTGACATAATTGTTATCGAGGTGGTCGATCATAGATATTAATAAACTTCCCAAAATATCATCATAATGTAATTAATTTTAGGGGAGAGGCAAAAGAAGTAATGGCGGGCGGCCAAAAATGAAGAAGTTTTGGCCGATCACGGGTGATTTGCTTGCGTTGTGGGATTTCCGTGTGTGAATCGTGCGCTGATCGTGCACACGACGGTTATTTTCATGATCACTGCCAAATTTGTAGGGATCATGAATGATCGGCTATTTACACACTGGTTTCTCTCATAAATTATGCCTAGCATTTTTTACATATAAACAGCTAAAATTTATTGTCTCGGACAGAGAACAGTGGCCGAGAACAGCTATCTTATAAGTTTAGAGAGAGAGAGTAAGAGAGAGATGGGTCTTGTCATGTTGCGAGTGAGGGTCTCGTGAGCGACGACGAGATGTGGGGTGGGTTTTGGTGATGGCGACATCTCGGTCACAGGTCTGTACTGCAGCGCCAGCGGTGGGGATGCTCGGCTTTGGCAGGATGCCTGGGGCCCACCGAGAGGAATCTGAGATCTTATGTAGCATTGGGCATGATTTGGGAAAAAAAACATTGGTGGGTTTTACGCGCCACCGTGCAATTAAAAATATTTGTTTTGCTATTTATTTGCCTGGGCCCACATAGAAGGAATAAGACCAAGACGATTCATCTCCACGAAGCTAATCTTAGCTGGATAGCCGCACAGAGTGTTACCATCTCCTCAAGCTAATATGTGTGGGAATTTTAAGGTCCCCTTTGGAAGTTTTTTTTTTTTTTTGTGATTGTTAACCGCAACTCGTTATTGGTTAGTCGCACTTCAAAATTTCAAAATATTTCGCATCTTTTCAAAATACGTCTTGTACATACAATTTCAGGAAAAGTGTTCAATGCGAAAGTTGTAGATCTCGACGAGATCTACAACTTTTGTCTTGAACACTTTTCCTGAAATTGCATGTACAAGGCGTATTTATAAAAAGAGCAAAATTTGTGCATATTTTCAAAATACGTCTTGTACATGTATTTTTAGGAAATGTGATCAACACGAAAGTTTTAGATTAGTGTTAAGCATTTTTCCTAAAATTACATGTACAAAATGTATTTCGAAAAGACGCGAAAAATTATAAAATTTTGAGATACGACATAAAATAAAGAGCTGCGATTAACAATCGCTTTCTTTTTTCCTTCCTTTTATTTTCTGAAAAACGCCACCATCGTTAATTTAATATTTGTTTTCGCATTTCTAAAAAGTCATCGGATTAGAAAACAAACATAAGATTAGCAACCGTACCGTTTTTCCGAAAACAAAAAACAAAAAAAGAGAAAAAAAAACTATTCCAAACGGGACTTGAGAATTTCCTCCACCATAATCGGCTGGAGGTTCTCAGAGCTTCTCCGGGCATTTCTCACAAGCAGCTCTTGAAGTTTTAAGATCTTCATCTATCTTGAGGTTTGCGAGCAATTTCTCAATCAAGTAAGCTTTCTCAATCTCTTCATCCAAGTTTTCATTTTTTTTCTTTGGCATGGCAAATGTGCGTTCTTCTCTTTCTTATTCTGATGTATTTTTTCCTTCTATTTGCGCGACTTGGTCTATATTCCCTGCCTGAGAACTGCAACCAAGAAGACTACTTCAGTCGCACATCTCGCGACTCAGCTGCTTAACCGCTAACTGCTGCTCGTTGTACCACATTGAGACTCCACTGACAGACCCCCAATACTAGTCATCTAGTCGCTCAGTGCTTGTTGAAAATCATGAAGTGAAAGTGGTGAATTGAGCGACCAGTTCACGCGACCTATGCGGACAGGATGAGCGACTAGCCAGGTCAGCAAAGGTGCTACAATCGACTTGTTCTCTGGCGGCCTGGGTGGTCTGTCCACGCGGTTTATGTGGACAGAGGCGGCGGCAAGCCAGCCTGCCTTGTGTTCAGCAGGCAGGGTGTCCTCTGAAGGTAACTGGGCGGTTAGCTTGTCTAACTGTGGAGTTCGCCAAGACCAGTGTGGAGCGCCCTGGTGCCAGAGCTCGTCGGGTTATGCAGACTGGTGTCGGTGTTCGCCGGGTTGAGCGGACTGGCCGGTGGTGTGGACTTGGTCTAGATATGAACCAAGTCCAGGATTGCTATCCAGGAGATCACGCGGATAGCGCAGACAGGTTCTTTGTCTGCCGAGCTCGGTAACAGCCAGCCTTGTGTTGTGGTTGCGAGCTAGGGGTGTGCAGACTGAAACTGTGTCCGCAAGGGCGTGCGGACTAGAGCGGTGTCTGCTGATATTCAGACAGTTGGTGTTGCCGCAGGGTCTGCTGGTGGCGGCTTGTCCTGGCTTTGCCTTTGGAGACAAGGCGGATATGGTTGCTATCCGGCCTTGGTGATGCTTTTGACGGACTAGCTATCTTGCACAGGTCGTGGTGGGTTGTTTGTTTATCCGCGGCTTTGCAAATACACTTGGTTCTTGTCGCAAGATAGGGAGGTGATCCTATCAGCTAGGGCGGTGACCACACTCATCATCATGCCTATAAATAGTACCCCCTGTCACATCAATAAAGAGCTAACTGAACCGTAAGTGAACTCGCGGATAGTTGCTGCAGTTAGTATTTTGTATCTGCGCGGTTTGAGGAGGTTTATCGGTTTATGCTGTGCAGGTTGTGCGGGTAGTGCTGGAAATCCAGGGACTTGGTTCTGACTGCGGTCAGGGACAGTGCGGACTCTGCGGATAGCAACTAGCGGTTAAACAGCAGGTCGCGGTTTGCGACTGGGCGACCACTCTTCTACAACTAGTTTCCCAGTTCAATAAGCTGTCCGCATATGGTGGCTTGGTTTAGGTCGGCAACAACTCACACGGTCTGGCGGCTTGCAACCTCACGGTTAGGCGGCTTGCAGATCGGCGGTTAGAGTTCAGCATCTGAATAACGGGCAATCCGCGCGGCTTGGTTGTAGTCTGGCGACTAGGCTGTTTGAGCAGACTCCGTAGTCGTTAGCAGTAGGGTCGGCGGTTACTCTTGGAGTCCGCGCGGCTTGTTTGTTCTGCCTTGTAATTTGCTTCCATCGGGTACCTCGGCGAATCATGTCTCGCCATATATACATCGCCTTGTAAAGATTTTGATAGTACAAGATTCTTGTTTCATCTATTTGCATTTGGTTATTTGGGCTCAGTTTGGTTGAGTGTTCCTGCGCCGGATTTCCTGTTTTCCGCTATACCAAATTTTAATATAGTATCAGAGGGAACAGTGTCCATAGCGGCGGATCAACTGACAGTCTGTTTCATTGCTTCTGTGAGTCTAAGTAACATGGTTAATGCATTGGAAGGGGTTATGACAAGTGATCTTGGAATGGTGCTTCTTACATTGACTAGCTTTAAAGAGTGGAAGTCATGTATGGAAGGATATATTCTCGGCGAGTACCTTTGGGAGATCGTCTGTGGAGACGATAGACATGAGGTTGCTGCTAGTGCGGGTGCTGAGGCGATGAGAGCTTGGAGGAAGACAAACACGAAAGCGGAGTTTGCTCTCAAGCGGGCCATCTCATTGGAACTCTTTGATCACATCCTCGGATGTCGGTCAGCTGCGAAGATTTGGACTTCCCTTGATGGGTTGTTCAATGGGTTGAAGTCGGCGGCTGATGATCGCACTTCTACTTCATATAAACAAGAGAGGAGTGTATCTCCTAGACGTGATTGGAAGAGGAAGGAAGGACCAAAATGTTATAGATGTAATCAACCTGGCCACTTCAAGGAGTGCAAGGTTATCCTTCACTCGGCAAACGTTGCTCATGTATGGAGTAAGGTGTAACGCCCCGAAACTCAAAAGAGCGACGGGGGACGTTTTGGGCCCGTTTTGGGTTCTGGTAGGAGGCACACGGCATGGGACACGGGCGTGTCCCAGGGCGTGTCAGGCCTGTGTCGACACTCAGCCGGCGAAGTCGACATTTTGCTCTCGACATTGTGTCAAGACTGGGCACACGGCCTGAGACAAGGGCGTGTCCCAGGGCGTGTCGACCCGTGTCGACACTCTACGCTCGACGAAGTGTCGAGACATGGCACACGGCCTGCGACACGGGCGTGTCGCAGGGCGTGTCGACCCGTGTCGACACTCATCCCGGGAGTCGACGAACTTTGCTCGACGAGTGTCGAGACAAGGCACACGGCCTAGGACAGGGGCGTGTCCAAGGCCGTGTCGTCAGGTCGACGATCTTCGCTCGACGAAGTGTCGAGTGTCGAGACCGTGTATACGGCCTGGAGCCCAGGCGTGTTGAGGTAGACACGGGCAAGGACACGGGCGTGTCCTAGAACCCGTGCAGTGCTCGGGTTGTTTTCAGGATAAATCGATAGGGGTACACGACCGGCCACACGGCCGTGTCAGGTGGAACACGGGCGTGTCAGGTCGAACGGGCTGTTGAATTGCCCGTGTGTGTTCCAAGTGAAAGTGATTTTGACGGCGAATGGAAGGCTTGGGAAACCTATCCGCGCGGACTATGCGGACTGGGTTGGCGGACTGCTAGGTCGGCAGGGATGTTGCAGTCCCGCAGTTTTGCTCTTTAATTAATGATCCAACGGCCTGGGCGGTCTGTTCGCTGAAGCGGACTACGCGGACAGCAGCGGCGGTCTTAGACAGGCCAGTGGTTATGCTCAGCAGGCGGTTCTACTTCCCAGAGAAGTAACCGGGCGGATAGGAATGTTATCCGCGGAGTCCAAGCATGAAGCGGACTGAAGGACTGGAGCTCGGCAGACCGGCCATTGGCAGGATGCCTTGGTCTTGCTCTAGTGAAAAGGCAAGTGGAAACCGCGGAGACCGCCGGATCCAGCGCGGACAGAAACTGGAGGTCGCGGTATGGCGGGCTCAGATCCATGTGTCCGCCAGTAAGTGCGGACTGGCTCCTTGTGGCCAGTGAGGCTCTCCTTTGGTGGGAATTGAACCAAGTCCAGGAAGGCTCAGTCGCGGGGAGTTTCGCGCAGTTGGAGCGCGGGCTGGTTCCTCAGTCGCCAAGCGTAGATAGAAGTGCCCGTTGTTTAGCTAGACCTTGGGGAAATGCGAGAACTGGAAGAATAGGCATGCTTGTGCAGGAGCGTGCGGACTGGAGCCGGACATGTCCGCTGAGTCTGGATCGGTGATTAGCCTTGCATTGACGAGGTAATGCCGGGAAAGACTCCAGTGCTATTTGTTGTTTTTCGGGTTTTCTACACGGTAGATTGCAACAGGGAGTCTGCTGGGGATTAGCGGACTGGATTGGCGTGATCCGTTAAGTCCGGACTTGGTGGCCTTGAGAGCCAACTTGAAGGCATAACCGGGTTATGTGAACTTGGGATATGAGACTCGGGACGGAAGTTTGACCCGCGCAAATGGTGTCATTGCTGATGTCCGAGCACGGTGCCTTAGATGGAACCGTACCCGTTCTATGTCGGGCTCGGGTTTTAAAGAGCTAAGGGTACGTGACTTGCCGTTGTCCGCAGAGATTAGGGTCTTCGGACACGGTCTATGCTTAAATGTGGAGTCCGGCTGACCTGGTGGTCAAGAAGACAAAATGCTCTTAGGTCTCTGGCCGGTCAAAGTGGCGGACTGGATATTGGAGTCCGGCCTTGGAGAATGTCTAGGGCGGACTGGCTTTAATTGACGTGACATCAGGAGCGGCGAACTGGAAGGTGTGTCCGCGGGCTGAGCGGACACACTTGTTCTAGCTGCGGGTTGTGGCGGTGATCCTATCGGCTAGGGCGGTGACCATACTCATCGTCTGTGCCTATAAATAGGACTCGCATGCTCACATGCAGGGAATTAAGGAACCTAGACCGAAGTTGTGCGAGATAGCGCTGGAAAGCCAGGACCGTTGGCTCTGATTGCGGTTGCAGGTGACAGTGCTGGACTCTGCGGTTAAGCAACAGGCGGGCTAAAGCCAGCAGGTCGCGGATTGCGAACTCAGGCCGAGTGTTTACTGCTTTGGCGACTGCCGTGGTTCGGGGTATCAGGAAGTCGCCATGCTGTCAGGCCGGACTGGTGTATGTTCCATTCGGTGACGCAGCTTGTGCGGTCTGGCGGTGTGCAGACCGGCGGTGAAGAGCTATAGGACATTGGAGTCCAGGGTGAGTCCGCGCGGCTTGGGTTGCGGTCTGGCAACCTGGCGTCGGGACTGGGCGGACTCCACAGCAGTAGGTCGGCGGCTACGATGTTGATTGAGTCCGCGCGGCTTGTTACAATTTTGTTCTTGTCTTTGTAACTGTCTCTGCTCTTTGTTGTGGTTTTGGTGAAGCATGTCTCGCCATGTATGTCTCGCCTTGTAAAGAAGTTTGCTCTTGATCAATAAAGAAAATAAGCTTGTGCTGCATGTGTTCCTATAATTGCTGGTTGTTACTGCTTTATTGAGATAACCCGGTGTTTTGCTAACTCCACGATCCAGAAGTGGTGTTGGGAAGTCGGAACTTTCAACATTATAAGTGCACCACAGGTGTTGCTCTGCAACACCCTTCGGGTTGTTGAGTTTTCAACAGGGTATCCAAGGGGGCGTCTGCGGGTTGTTGAATTTTAATGCGCATGGTATCAGCAAACACAGCGAGGTTGTTGGAGCAGGTCAAGCAGTGCTCAATGAAAGTAGTTGCTCGTATGTAGAGGAACACCAGTGGTAGAACCGTGCCAAGTGAGAGGCATGCAAGTTGTCTTGGTATTGATCTTCTTACAGCTGAGACTGGAACTCCAGGGTGAACGGTGGAAGTCCTGACAGCAACGGAGACGGAGGATGAAGACCACCAGCTACGTTCTTCTGCACGGTGGCGAGGACCTTTGGGAGGTTGTATGCGGAGCTGCACTTAAGACAAGAGGATACTGCTGGCAATGCTGAGGCGATGAGAGCTTGGAAGGACCTCCCTTCGGCAAATGCGAAAGCGTTGGAGAATGAGTCTATTCTCAGGCAGGTGATCTCATCGGAGCTCTTGGAATACCACATCAGTGGATGTCGGTCAGCTGCGGAGGTCTGGACTTCCCTTGATGGGTTGTTCAGGAAGGAGGTGAAGGTTGCTGCGGAAGATGGTCCCTCTACTTCCTATCAGGAAGAAAGGAGTTGTTCTCCTAGGAGCGATATGAAGAGGAAGGAAGGACCAAGGTGCTATAAATGCAAGCAGCAAGGTCATCTTCGGAAGGAGTGCAAGGTTGTCTTTCAAAGTCTCGGCGAACGTAGCTCTGGTAGGGAGGTCCTTCAGGAGAAGAACGTAGTTGGGATTTCAACTAGTTCTGGAGTTGATCGGACCCCGGAATGCCAGTGATAGTGCTGCTATCTGGCATGAAAGACTGGGGCACTTTGCCCGTAGGGATGGACGTCCAAGCTGAAAGCAATGGCGGAAAGAAGACTCGTAAGAGGCTTGCCTAGATTGTCACCGCGTCCTATGGCGATGGTCGGCCCAACCAAGGGTCTATAATCTTGCGGGATGTCAGGAGAGTGGAGCCTATCAAACGCTTCATGACAGGTCGACTTTATAAAGCACTTTAAATCTTGTTATGCAGATGTATTGCACCATTGGCTTGTTTAGGTTGTCCATTGAAGTCCGGCAAGAGCTCTGGTGGGACCGACTGTCACGGCCAGTCTTGGAAGGATTTATATCAGCAGGTCCCTTCTTCATGCAGAAGGATATTGGTTGTTGACTATTGCCCTGGGTATACTTGGGTATACTGCATGAAGACGTATTGGGAAGTCCAGCATGATCTGTAGCGTCGCTTGTTGGTGGAGTTCGAGAAGCTTGTCGAAGGCCAGATTGGCCGGAGGAAGTCAAGCTGGGAGGACAATGTTTCGGGTGGTCGAGTTTGCCTCAACCGAGATGTCTCACGCTCTTGCAGTGAAGGCAAGGGATGCCGGATGCAGCTTTCTTGTGGACATACTTCACAACAGGGTAGTATTGCAGCTCGAATGCCCGCGTTGGATTGTAACGGTACCAGACCCTGCAATGTGTTTCGGCTTCCTGGAGTCAGGCAGTTCCGAGATGATCTTTACGGAGCGTGAGGTGCAATAGCCTGTGCTGCTCACGATCATCAACCAGATGCCTCTTAGTCCGATCATAAGGAAGACTCCTTATGAGCTGAAGGTTCGGAGTGAAGCCCTACAGTGAAGCAACCTTCGGGTGTGCGATCTACCTCGCCTATATACACACTCGCGGGTCCTCTCAAAACAAAGCTTGAGGTCTTTGTTGGGTATTGATGAGCGAGAGAAGAAGATGGAGGTGTATGGATCCTGCGACGAAGAAACTCATAGTGATCCCCCGGAGACATTGTTTTTGATGAGTTCGACGCTCGTTATCTGGGGTAGCTCTTAATGTGGAGCTAGTGATAAGACAGCGTTAATATGAGATGGGCTGAACGGATGCTGCTGACTAATGAAGTGGAGTTGCCTGAGTGAACAGGACTTTCAGAGAGTGCTTAGACCATTTTGTTGATCGTCTTAGCTCGACGGGGCAATATTTTGGTGTACAGAGTCGCAAAGTAAGAAGATCACTTCAAGCATCTTCATTTGGAACTTTGGAGACGCTCGAAGGCAGAAGCTTCAACTGTTGCCAAGGAAGCAGGGGGAGCGATGTTCCAGGTTGTTCTTGTTCAAGAGGGGAGTCTTCTGGTTCAGGTAGCAGAGGGAGCATTGCTCCAGGTGCTCCTGGTTCCAGTAAGGAGGCGTCTTGTTCAGGAAGCAAGTGGGAGCATTATTCCGGTTTGCCCGGGAACGGAGCTGGTTCAATAGCAGCTTCGGAGGTGGTTAGCCATGATCAGGTTCTTCGGAGATCGAAGAGGATCAGCAAGCCACCAGCTCGATATTGTGAAGGGAACACGGTGGACTTGGTTCCCGTGTTTCCTTGTTAGCCCTCAGGTGCGAGCAAGGTACTTCTGGCCTGTGATGACCCCGAAGGCTATGAGATTTACAGTGAGGCAGGTGGGTTGCACTACCAAGTACGGAAGAGGTGAGCTTATCTCAGAGGCAACGAGTGCATGGGCTATCTGGGTCCAAGGAAGTTGGTGATTTTTGCCTTGAAGCTGTGGATGCTATTTGTACGGTGTGAAGATTGATATCTACAACGATCACAAGAGCCTGAAGTATCTAATTGATCAGAAGGATCTGAATGCGGCATTGTAGACTCCTTTTGGATGGAGATCCTGGAGGGACTCCCTCATGATCCACGTGCCGGGTGAAGGTAATGCGGTTGCGAGGACTATGTCTTGCCGAGCCCCATCTCTTCGTAGATTGGCTATCAGAAGGACCAGGTGCAAGGTTACGGGAGCTGCTGGAGTTAGTTCACCACTTCTCACTTCAAGGGGAGTGTTGAATTCTGTGAAGTGAAAGTTAGTGAATGGAAGGCTTGGGAAACCTATCCGCGCTGACTACGCGGACTGGGTTGGCGGACTGCTAGGTCGGCAGGGATGTTGCAGGCGGTTTGCTCTGTGGAGGCCTGGGCGGTCTGTTCGCGCGGACTACGCGGACAGCAGCGGCGGTCTGACAGGCCAGTGTATGCTCGAGGCAGGCGGTTTACTACCAGGAAGTAACTGGGCGGATAGGAATGTTATCCGCGGAGTCCGGCATGAAGCGGACTGAAGGACTGGAGCTCGGCAGACCGGTTTGGCAGATGCCTTGGTCTTGCTCTAGTGAAGCGACAAGTGGAAACCGCGGAGACCGCCTTGGTCAGCGCGGACAGAAACTGGAGGTCGTCCGGTATGGCGGGCTAGATTCCAGTGTCCGCCAGTAATTTGACGGACATGGCCTCTTGTGGCCAGTGGGCTGGACTTTGGTGGGTTTGAACCAAGTCCAGGAGGCTCAGTCCGGGGAACGATCGCGCATTTGGAGCGCGGGCTGGTTGCTCAGTCCGCCAAGCGTAGTAGAAGTGCTTTGGCTTGTTTGCTAGCTTGGGGAAATGCGGACTGGAGAATTGCTTGTGCAGGAGCGTGCGGACTGGAGCCGGAGTCCGCTGAGTCCGGTTCAGCCTTGTGACGAGGTAATGGACTCAGGAGTTGCGGACAAAGTCTGCTGTTAGCGGACTGGATTGGCGTGTCCGTTAAGACCGGAGGTGCCATGGAAATTAGGCAATGGACTTGGGATATGCGGACGGAAGCCGGGTGTCCGCTGAGTCTGGCAGGTGCCTTGATGGCGAGGCTGCGGGCTCGGGTTTTGCGGGCTGAGTGACTTGTCCGCAGAATGGAGGACACGGCTGTTGTGGAGTCCGGCTGTGGAGGTCCTGGCTTATCACTGGCGGCAAGGCGGACTGGATATTGGAGTCCGGCCGTGGAGAAGCTGGGGCGGACTGGCTATCTGCACAGGAGCGTTCTGGAAGGTGTGTCCACGTGGGTGGGCGATTGAAAAAGAGCGGACACACTTGGGCCGTTCTAGCTGGAGCGGGTTGTGGCGGTGATCCTATCGGTTGGCTTTCTAGGGTGATTACATGTGACCATACTCATCGTCAGGCGGTGCCTATAAATAGGACCCATGTCACATCAGGAATTAAGGAACCTAGACCGAAGTTGTGCGGATAGCGCTGGAAAGCCAGGACTTGGCAAGGTCCTGATTGCGGTCAGGGACAGTGCGGACTCTGCGGTTAAGCAACAGGCGGTAAACAGTAGGTCGCGGATTGTTCCGACCAGGCAAATTTTGGTTTTGGTCTTCTCTTTATATAATTTTGGCGACTTGGTTCGGGGTTCAGGAAGTCGCCTGCTTCAGGCGGACTGTTCCATTCGGTGACGCAGCTTGTGCGGTCTGGCGGTGTGCACGGCCTGGGACCGGGCGTGTGAAGAGCGTGTAAGCATTGGAGTAAGGGTGAGTCCATTTTGCGCGGCTTGGGTTGCGGTCTGGCAACCTGGCGGACTGGGCGGACTCGTGTTGACACAGCAGTAGGTCGACACTCTACAGCTCGACGAAGTGTTGATTGAGTCCGCGCGGCTTGTTTTTTGTTCTTGTCTTTGTAACTGTCTCTGCTCGTCCCGGTGTTGGAACTTTTCGACGAGGTGAAGCATGTCTCGCTAGGACATGTATGTCTCGCCTTGTAAAGAAGTTTGCTCTTGATCAATAAAGAAGCTTGTGTTGCATGTGTTGCTGGTTGTTACTGGAGCCCAGGCTTTATTGAGATAATCCCTGCTAACTCCACGATCCGGGAAAACTTTCAACATTATAAGTGGGCGTATTCTAGAACCCCTTCGGGTTGTTGAGTTTTCAATCATGGGGTGTCCAAGGGCCACACGGCGTCAGGTGCGGGTTGTTGAATTTTAACACGAACACGGGCGTGTTCGATGCCCGTGTGTTGTTCCAGGCGAGTCGATTTTGACGGCGAATGAGGCACACGGCCCTGGACACATGCGTGTACCAGGCCGTGTGCGGTCCAGATTAGGCATTTCAGTCCCGAATCAAAGCCGTTCATTTCTTTAATTAATGATCCAACGGCTGGGGGTAGTTCCTGAAGGGATATACCCGGGATTGGGCCTTAGAAACCCTCACTTTTCATGAGTGGTTATCTTTCTAAAACTTAAGAGAGAGAGGAGAGCCAAGGAAGGAAGAAGAAGCTAGATCCGGCCATTGGAGGAGCTTCGAAGCTCCAAATCGCGAGCCGACTCCGGATCCACGGAGGCAAAACTAGTGCGGTGCTTTTCATCCGCTTACTTTTCCATGGCGCCAAAGAAGAACGCAAGGGTAACGATTCTCTTCTTGAGCATGAGTAGCTCTCCTTCTTTGCATAGGAAGCCCGCTCTCGCGAGTTTGCGGTGAGTTGGAGGCGTTCCTTCGGGTAGATATGTGAAGTCCCCGTTGTTTAGAGACCGTAAGCGAGAACGGAAATAGGCATGATGTGTGAAGTCTATCCGGACATGTTGGTCTGGATCGGTGATGTTGCATTGCATAATGCCGGGAAAGACTCCGTGCTATTTGTTGTTTTTCGGGTTTTCTACACGGTAGATTGCAACAGGGACCCTTGGGGATTAACCCAAAGGTGCACCCGAAAACCTGGGCAGTGCGTGATCTTGCCAACTTGGTGGCCTGAGAGCCACTTGAACATAACCGGAGTTATGTGAATTGTGTGATGGAAAATGGGACTCGTGAGAAGTTTGACCCTGCGCAAATGGCTTAAATTGTCGTTGCGATGTGAGCACGGGTTAGATGGAACCGTACCCGTTCTATGTCGTTCGGTAAAGAGACCTAAGATACGTGGCACTTGCCGTTGGCATAGATTGAGGGTCTTCGGCGGTCTATGGCTTAAATTGTCGTGACCCATTCCCGCCAAGAAGACAAATTGCTCATATGTTTGGCCTTCAAAGTGGCGGTGGTGAGTCCGGAATGTCTATGGCTTTAATTGACGTGACATCGACCGGTTCACCGAGAATGTGCCCTGAGAGCACGGGGCGTGTGGCCGTGCGAGCCAACGTCTGTGATGAAATGAATATTGATATATTGCTCGCTTATGCTAATGAAATGCAGGGAAGGAGCATCGCCGCCCCGAGCCGGGGGCGGGATCGTTATAATTTGGTCAGCATTGCTGACCGTTGCCTTATTTTGCCACCGTGCGGTGGTTTGTTGCTTGCAGGTGCTGCTGGACCAAGCGGTCAATAGCGGGCTAAAGCCCAATTTGCGAAGCCGGCCCTCGAAGGCCTAAGTGGAGTGTTTACTGCTTTATTCATGTATGACCAGCCTGCGTGCCGTGGTTTGTAAAACATGTAATATCAAGTGAACTATGTTGTAAGGCCTTAAGGCTTGTACTGGTGTATGTATAACATTCCTATTTGGTATTAGTGGACATTCATGCTTTAGTGCTGGGTTCTTTGTTGCAACTTATTAATCTGCTTCCGCTAGAATGCTCTGTGTAGGACGTTATGATTGGTTGGATGGTTTCCATGAGTAACCACCCGGTCTGTCTGTAGTATATGGCGTCGGGCCCCGGCCGGACCTACTGCTATATGCTATGCGACGGATAGAGGGTGTTACATAAGGGGAAGCACTTGGTTGGGTCTTCAATAAGTTCTGATACTGATCGGATGAAGGCCAATTATAGTGCAGCTATCTGGCATGAAAGACTGGGACATGTCGGGATGGACAAACTGAAAGTAATGGTGGAAAGGAGCCTTGTGAAAGGTTTACCTAGGGTCTGTTTGGGATATCGGTGCCGTTTTAAAAGGGAGCAGTTCAAAACTGAGACTCTAAACTGTATTTTTAAAACTGTATTTTCAAAACTGAGTTTGTGTTTGGATAACCTCCGTTTGCAATTGATGAGTCCACTTTATATACCTATTTTCGGACTCATCTGGGCTAGTTTTCACTCGGTTGCACTTCACTTTTAGTTCATTATCATATATATTTCATCTTGCCTATATTTCCATAGGAAGTGCACATTTAAGCCCATGGTTGTGTATTTTATTGTTTTTATAGTTTGTACTCCCTTTTGTGATTGTCTGGAATGTCTGCACAGATTAGTGGTTGGTTTTTCCTTTCGGTACAGGGGTCGTGTGCGTGTTCCGGGGTGGTTGTGAAACAGGAATACTGCGCACGATCATGGGCTCTACTGCGCATGACCACTGGTCGTGCGCCCCCGATCATGCGCACTACTCTTCGTTTTCCAGAATCAGCCTGGGGTAAGCACACGACCACTGGACATATTGCGCACGACCACCGGTCGTGCGCCACTGATCGTGTGCATTGATTCCTCATTTTTGGAGTACTGTCTGGGTAATCGCACGATCATTGGACTTAGTGCGCACGACCACTGGTCGTGCGCCACTACTCGTGCGCATTATCCCAGTTCGTCTTCCTGATATTCCATGCCAGTGCGCACGAGCACAGGACATAGTGCGCACGACCACTGGTCGTGCGCCTGTGATCGTGCGCATTGTTCATTTCTGCTTTTCTATAAATAGTGCAGGTCTCGCCCTAATCAAAAGATCCGCAGATCGCTCGCCTTCTCCGCCGTTTTCCGCCTTCTCCGCCGTTCCCCTTCATCTTCCACCCTAGGGAGGGGCTCCGGGCAAGCGTTCACCAAAAAATCCAAGCCGGAGCTACCTCTTGGCCTCCTCCTTCATCTTTGAGCTTCAAGAAGAGCTTGACCTAGCTTTCTTCACCAAGCTAGGAGAAGTTGTGCCATCCTCCACCGGATCATGACACGAAGAAGACGGGCTATTGGAAGGTGGTGATAGCCCTTCTCTACCCCGGACGCAGTTGCGGACCGAGCTTGGACGCGGATTGACAATCCGACGACTCCAACCGTGAATCCTCAGCAAGGCTTCGTATTCGGTCGATTTTGCACACTCTTTTCTTGTTTGGTTGTTGAATGTGTAGTTGAACTCTTGTATATGATGAAGAATGCTTAGTTTGTAAAACGTTTATATTCAATCATGTCTATGTGATTTTGTGTATTTTCGTTATTTACTTGAGGTGTGCCATAGTCCTTCCACCATCCATCCACCCTTGCCGCACTAGCAATTGCTAGTGGCGTGCGTTGCGAAGAGGTGCTTTCGACCCTCATTCCGCCATTCTGACCACCTCATCCGCGAGGTTACTCTTCCATCCGCCTAGCGATTCGGTGCATAGCAGCCCGACTAGTCTTCCATCCCGCCTGGCGAAGCATCGCATAGCGGCGTTGCATAGGAGTAGTTGTTAGTATTTTTTTTCTTTATCCGCAAATATCAAAGCCCCCATCGTTACCTCCGACCGAAGGACTTCAATCTCAAGTCCTCCTCGAAACTAACTCCACCTTACTGTGTTCCTTGTGAGATCGATACTTGGGAAAACCCCCATTTTATATTACTTGTGCGACCAGTTCACTGCCGTGATCTTATAGCATCATGTTTTTGGCGCCGTTGCCGGGGAACACAGTCGTGTGAGTTTTTGTAGAGGACGATAAGAGATAGAAGCCCTTTTTCATTTGTTCATATCACTTTCTTCTTTGTTTTAGTTTTTAGCATTTGTGTTTGTTTTTATTTGTTCCTATTCTAGTTTTAATTTTTCTGTAGCAGGTTTTCCTATTCTTTTATTTGTGGTGTGTAGCTAATTGGTTCTTAGAAACTTTCTGTTGGTGAATTATTCTTGTTGCACCATGTATTCTTATATGAATATCCGTTGCCGATGGTGTGGGGATTATAGGCATGGTAGTGATGAGTGCCCCACTGAAGAATGGGAGCATAATTCTCGCGGTTCTGTGTATGGAGCACCATCTTCTTATGGTACTTCATACACTCAACCCAGGTCTTATGTTCACTCCTCTTCTACGCCTTCATCTTTTTCTTATTCCTCTCTGGTCCCACCTATACCGAGGAGTAATGGAAAATGATGTTTGTGTTGTCGTAGCACCGACCACGTGTTGAAAGATTGCGCAGAATTTCAGCGCCAGTTGGAGGAGGATGATGAACCGGGTATCCGATTCATTCCATCCACCTCTCAATCGGCTGCCCCTTCTGATTCTGATGATATGTTCGTAGCACCACCTTGTCTATGGGGGACTGCTGCAGATATGCCCATCAGACTTTCTGCTGATCGGTGTGACGACATTGTGGCACCGTCTCTCCCCATGTCCTCTTCCCCTCTTGTTGATTCACCCCGGAGGAACCTGCACATATTTTCTCTGATGCTGTTGTTCCTCTAACTTCTTTGCAAGAATTATCTACCCCTATTTTTCGTGAGTTGGTTGATGATGTTCGGCCGGATTGTGATTCTGAGCCTGAGGATGTGCCCATGTTTGACGAGGATATTATTTTCATTAATGGACAGTATTACGTCTTGGAACATGTGGATGCACCGAGGTGTGTTGATGAGGATATCCTCTTTGTTGAGGAAGTTTCCACTTCCTTGATGGATGAGGAGGTCCAAACCACCACCGAGGACCTTGAGCTCGCGGATTCCCCTCGCCATGACTCATATGACGCCGTCGATGATCTATGTCGGGATCCTGCTGGGAGTGAGACCGGGACCACTCCCCCTATTTTTGATTCTTTTAGTTATTCATCTCCTTTATTTCTTGATCCCATTTCTGTATCTGAGCCTATGCGGGTTGAGTCTTTGCAGGTTCTTCAGGAGGACTTGGAGCTTTCAGCTCGAGTCATGGATGATAGCATCCTCTTTTGCGAGAAGGTTGATTCCTCCTCTGTTGAGGAAGCTCCATTCATCGCTTTCTCCTCCTGCAGACTCCCTGTAGACGATACCTTGCTAGGCAAGGATGTGTTTTGTGGTGAGAAGAGTGAGGACCAGCGCTCATTCTCTTCTTACTTCCTATTTCCTCTACCTGTGTTGGGCAGGTATTATTATTTAGGTAGAGGGGTAACTGTTTTATCACCGTATCGGTACCCGTTACCGAAACGGATATTGGAACAGTTACCTGTGCATTTTTCTTTTCATAGGCCTATAAGTTAGAACTGTTTAGAATTTAATAAGTCGTGCTGGGATGAAAATAACCCCAGTACTTATCTTTCATTTTCTGCATTTTCTTTTTCATGTCTACTTAGTTTTAGTATTTCTTTGTAGTTTGTATATTTTTGTTTTGTTTTTGCGGAGCTCACCCCTGCAGGTGTTCTTGGAAAATCGCATTGGCGGGGTTCTGATACTTCGTATGGCGGGCCTGCTTCAGGTTTCCACGCGTCTTCTGGTATGCTCACTAGCTGAGCATGGGGTAAACTCTTCCCTTAGCTCTTTATGATTTTAATTTCACTATCTTATGATTTGTTGATTAGTTTAAGTCTGGGGGAGAGATCTGTTACCTATTGCACGTACACATTTCATGTGCATACTAGAAGCTTTTATTGATTTATTATGCTTAGTTCATTGCTTCACACACCACTGCACCAACATGAGTGCGTGCTTAGCTTTTTGCGTGCTGCGAGTTAAACTCATTTCTTTGTTAGATTTGGGAAAATTATGGTGCTAACATAGGATTGTGAGACAGAGTAAAATGTTGGCCTTGTTGTGTTTCTAGTCAACTGCTCTCGTCTCGTGTAGAAATTAGAGTAGATTTAATTTTTCTGTATGCTTTTAGTTTTATATTTTTCTAATTGCGTAAATACTTTTTATTCTACTCAAAAGTTGGTGAATCCGGTGTGAATCCGACGGTAGCTTAGGGATGTGTGTAGACGGTCATTAGTTTTGTATTGCTCGAGTCGGGAGGAGGGATAGTCTTTCTCGTTGGCTAAGAACTTGCCCCAAGCTATTCTTGAAGCATGGGTATAGGTTAGTCATGCATGATCGTGATGTAGGCCATCATTTTGGCCCGGTTGAGCTTTGTACCATTCCTAACGTTTTATCCTCGCTAGCCCCGTTGTGCCTACCCCTCCTTTTGATTCAGCTCCACCATGATTTCACCAAAGCCTCCAAGCCAATCCTAGTCGCACACCCAAGTTGAGCTTTAGTGTTTACATTTTCATGTTGGGATGTGATGTGGTGATTTTACTTGTGATTATGTGGATGTGCCCCAAGTTTATATTTGCTGAATTATGAAAATAAAATGAAGAAAAAGAAAAAAAAATATTTGTAAAGAAAAAGAAAAAGAAAAAAAAAGTGAAAAGGAAAAGTAAAATTGAAAATCATTTTGGAAATGTGATTATATTTGGAGTAGGCGGTGCACACACCCATATGTTAAAAGTTTAGCTGATGGATTCCCTTCATACTAGCTCCTTTGGGTTAGGTGCATAGCCTTCTTGTTTTTCCTTGTTTACCTCACCGAAACCCAAGCCCCATCTCTTCACCTAAAGTCCTACTGATTCGTGTGTGAACCAAACCAGTGCCGTGGAGAGAATGCGAAAGGGCAAGCATATGGTCACCGACATTGGTGGATTCTTTTGGAGGTTATCCCGATCCCTGATCTTTGGCAATGCTCGCCTAGCGTTTAGTCTACTTTCTCCCTACGCATGACCGGATGATTCACCGTGATTCTATTTTTGAGTAATAATAAAATTTTGATACTCATTGTGAAAAGTATAAACTATTTTGTATACTTAGAAATTTCTTCTATTATATTTTTACGCACGCGAGCATGCGACTTCGCATGGTACTCCGTATCGCAATTTCTTTGTTAGCTAGTAATTTTCCCTATCTGCTTAGATTTTGTTTGCTCGGGACGCGCAAACAGTTAAGTATGGGGGTGTGATGAGTCCACTTTATATACCTATTTTCGGACTCATCTGGGCTAGTTTTCACTCGGTTGCACTTCACTTTTAGTTCATTATCATATATATTTCATCTTGCCTATATTTCCATAGGAAGTGCACATTTAAGCCCATGGTTGTGTATTTTGTTGTTTTATAGTTTGTACTCCCTTTTGTGATTGTCTGGAATGTCTGCACAAATTAGTGGTTGGTTTTTCCTTTCGGTACAGGGGTCGTGTTTGTGTTCCGGGGTGGTTGTGAAACAGGAATACTGCGCACGATCATGGGCTCTACTGCGCACGACCACTGGTCGTGCGCCCCCGATCGTGCGCACTACTCTTCGTTTTCCAGAATCAGCCTGGGGTAAGTGCACGACCACTGGACATATTGTGCACGACCACCGGTCGTGCGCCACTGATCGTGTGCATTGATTCCTCATTTTTGGAGTCCTGTTTGGGTAATCGCACGATCATTGGACTTAGTGCGCACGACCACTGGTCGTGCGCCACTACTCGTGCGCATTATCCCAGTTCGTCTTCCTGATATTCCATGCCAGTGCGCACGAGCACAGGATATAGTGCGCACGACCACTGGTCGTGCGCCTGTGATCGTGCGCATTGTTCATTTCTGCTTTTCTATAAATAGTGCAGGTCTCGCCCTAATCAAAAGATCCGCAGATCGCTCGCCTTCTCCGCCGTTTTCCGCCTTCTCCGCCGTTCCCCTTCATCTTCCACCCTAGGGAGGTGCTCCGGGCAAGCGTTCACCGACAAATCCAAGCCGGAGCTACCTCTTGGCCTCCTCCTTCATCTTTGAGCTTCAAGAAGAGCTTGACCTAGCTTTCTTCACCAAGCTAGGAGAAGTTGTGCCATCCTCCACCGGATCGTGACACGAAGAAGACGGACCATTTGAAGGTGGTGACAGCCCTTCTCTACCCCGGACGTAGTTGCGGACCGAGCTTGGACGCGGATTGACAACCCGACGACTCCAACCATGAATCCTCAGCAAGGCTTCGTATTCGGTCGATTTCGCACACTCTTTTCTTGTTTGGTTGTTGAATGTGTAGTTGAACTCTTGTATATGATGAAGAATGCTTAGTGTGTAAAACGTTTATATTCAATCATGTCTATGTGATTTTGTGTATTTTCGTTATTTACTTGAGGTGTGCCATAGTCCTTCCACCATCCATCCACCCTTACCGCACTAGCAATTGCTAGTGGCGTACGTTGCGAAGAGGTGCTTTCGACCCTCATTCCGCCATTCTCACCACCTCATCCGCGAGCCTACTCTTCCATCCGCCTAGCGATTCGGTGCATAGCAGCCCGACTAGTCTTCCATCCCGCCTGGCGAAGCATCGCATAGCGGCGTTGCATAGGAGTAGTTGCTAGTATTTTATTTTCTTTATCCGCAAATATCAAAGCCCCCATCGTTACCTCCGACCGAAGGACTTCAATCTCAAGTCCTCCTCGAAACTAACTCCACCTTACTGTGTTCCATGTGAGATCGATACTTGGGAAAACCCACATTTTATATTACTTGTGCGACCGGTTCACTGCCGTGAACTTATAGCATCAGCAATCTGGTTCAAAACTGTAAAATAATTTATCTGTTTGGGCAAAACACCATTTCGGTGGCGGTTAGAACGCCATACATTAAAAATAAAACACATACAACTTAAATAAAATGCAACATATTCAGACTCAATTTTCGACGGCTTCGTAAAGTTGTTCGGCAATGGAGTCACGCAATGCCAACATTTGACTTGATCCACTCCTTCCACCCCGGCCAATTTCATTATTCTCCCTCCTTGAGTTACTTGCCATTTGTACCCCTTTCCTAATCAGGTGCGCATGAGGGTATACAAAGCTCTCATCATTATCACATCGGTAGAAATGGCTGTATACATTAGAATGATGTCTGCGTATAAAATTATGCAGTGTCACTGTTGAGATCACAATATTCCGCTGTTTTTTGAAGGCATACTGCGACATATCACGAATAATACACCATTTCTTCTTCCACACTCCAAAAGTTCGTTCTATCACACTGCGTAACGACGAGTGCGCCTTGTTGAATATTTCCTTTAGTCCTTGTATCGGACGTCGACCGCGTGCAAAATCTGGCAAATGATATCTTGTTTCTGGGTACGGTTTAATATATCCTAACTGTAATGGGTAACCAACATCCACCAAGTAGTATTTGCCTGTGTGATCAAAATTATATTAATAAACTGTAAAGTACAATTACTGTAACTACAAAATAGATTATTACACGTTACCTGGTGGTGGATGAGGAAAATTCCAATGCCGATCAGTAAGTGCACTGTTGAAAATACGGCTGTCATGTGATGAACCCTCCCAACCAGCCATGACAAATGTGAATGTCATATCAAAATCACATACAACCATAATATTTTGAGAGGTATAACCGTGACGTCCAATGTAGGGAACCTATTCTTCTACTGGGATGCGGGCATCGACATGTGTACCGTCGATTGCTCCAATGCAATCTTTGAAGTAGGGCATGTATCGATCATCGTTTAAAATCTTTGCAGGGATACTTATAAAGTGTCTGTCTATCGGTGCAATAAGGTCCTGTGATAGCTTTATGAAAGCTGTCAAACATCGTGAGAAGTATCGACTTATTGTTTCTGTCGAATGCTGAAAACGCTCACTGTAATCCCTCATTGTCATATTACGCGCCATAATATTAATTGTGATTGCAAGTACTTCTCTTGGAGTAGTACTCCTTGATCCTTTTAGACCATGAGATTCAACTAATTGTTGAAGTAGATCTATGAACATGTCTTTCGACATTTTGAAGTTATCATGAAATCGGACAGGATGACCATCCAGTAGTTCTCCCACCCATTTATCTCCTGTGTTACTTGACGTCATGCGAGGGATCTTGTCTTGATAATGAGTGTTGTGCTTGAGAACGATACAAACACTTGCGTTCAACATCATGATATAATATGCTCTTCTCCGGCGGCTTTCTTCCAGAGTATTCAAATCTGTGCCAATGAGCTCTGCATCATTTTCAGAAGCCATCTGACACAATAACAATTAACCTGATGCAAAAATATTATAATTAACCATATGCAAAGTCATACATTAGCATAATTAAGCTGCTGTAGTGATATTATTTTCCTTTGATACCATGGCTGTATGATATTTAAGCTTATGTTAAAAAGAAAAACATTATCATGTTGTTCTCTAGAATCACACCTTGGCTGTATGATAATTAAGCCTCATATAATTAACAATCAATTGGATGCAGCATACATGTCCCAAAAAAACACCACATCACTTCTCTAAAATCACACCTTGGAGCATAGATGTCCCAAAAAAACAACACATCACTTCTCTAGAATCACAAAAAGACAGTAATCACATTAACCATTAATCCAATAAACATTAATCATCCACATAATATTGTAGCACACAAAACAAAACTTCAACACACATAACGTACTCAATCCTACACCATACATAACAGGTGACAAAACTAAATGCACACGAATACAATAATAGAAGTTCAACACCTTACATTAGACCTACAAAATTAGAAGCACACATAATGTAATATTAAAGAGCATCCGAATGCATGTGCTGAAGTTGACGATTTTTAAGCCACCACCCTTTTTTGGAGTTAGGTAGGCTCAGGAACAATTCTCTGTTCTTGTTGTCCAACAAAAATATGGTTGCAAAGTCATACAGTGCTGGATCATTGCAAATATCAGGATGTTTCTCCAACTCTTCAACTGCTTCGTGAATAGTATATGACGGAGTGAATGTTTGGGGTGGCTGTGATATGATATCTCCCACTCTAATAGTCGACTCAACCAATTGTTCAATGATGTATCTCCCTCGACGGTTTTTATGAATTCCCCTTCGACCTCTTTCAATTCTTCTTTTACTGCCCTGTGAAGATCCACCTCTTTCAAATATCCCCACATAATCCCTTTGATCATCACTCATGCCCGCAGGGGTCCCCAGTTCTTCTACAACATCGTCCTCGTGCTCAGACAATACATGTTCAGGACTATATGGATAAACCCTTGAGTTAGGAGCCAATGCATTCTCCCTAGTGGCAACCACCTCATTAAACATTGTGTACAATTTTTCTTCCAACTCGGGTGGAATGCCTGCATAACAAAACTTCTTTGCAGCTGGAACAACCAAAAAGTCATGTTCAAACATAAGCTTTGGTTTAAAAAAATAGCAATTTTAAAACTACAAAAAATATGTTCACCTCGAGTCTCTCTTTCCACCAATCATCTGATGCATCAACTGTTCTCCTTATTGAATCCCACCCTAAACCTGTTGCCCCATTCTTGAGCTCTTTCCATAATTTCCAATCTTTTTTCAATTGGTCCCATTTATTTTTGAATTGCGCGCAGACATACATTTTTGATGTTTGTTCCTGAAACTTAGTAGTTACATTTTTCCAACCCTCCTTCGACAGGTGCATTGTCGGTCTATTACCTATTACAATCTCTGCTATACATAAATCACAGAATAGCATTACGTCACTTGACTCCCAAAGTGCTGCAATTCCTCCTTCTTTAGTTTTTACCATCGTGATAACTAAGAACAAGCCTATCTAAACATAAATGTAACATGACCAATAAAGCGGTTAACATTAGGAGTAACATTTTGAATAATTTGTAATGTATTGATGTTTAATACAGTAGCACATGGTTTTCAGAATGAAGCCTGTTATCCTCTCTGCAGTTTGGCAAATAGGACGCGTGGCTGTCATCATTTTATTCATGTTTAGTAAAGCAGGTAAAAACACTGGTTACGTAAATTCACCCTTCATGCTTGCAATAAAAACTAATGCGGATGTGTTGGCATGAAATGTGGAGTACTACTATTAGTGTACCAAAACTAAAAATGAAACTGAAATGTTAACCAAAATTAACATTTGAATACTCTGAAACTCATGACCAGAACAAAAACCAACCAAATGTTGAGGAACATGAAAACAACCATACTCTGAAATTAAGATTATTTCATCAATTATAAGTCAGTTTTATGACCACCCCTCTAAATATATTTAATCCGAGTGTTCTATGCGTTAAATCTAATATAAGTAAATGATTCTATGAAGACAAGAGGCATACAATCTTTGATAAATATCTCCTATCCTTTCTAATTCATTCACAAACCAACCAAATGTTGAGGAACATGAAAACATGACTTAATTTCTTATCGGATGGGCAAAGTAAATGTTCTTGAAGAAATTCCATGTGGTTGTCCCTCACCCATAAGTTTAAGCTTTTTGGTTGGTGGATTTAATTTTTAGCATAACTCGTCCAACTTTTGGTTCCCCTTAGTTTATTGTTCCATGACAAGACTACAAGAAACACAAGCTTCAAATTATAGATTGTACTCTACTTCACGATTGTATTTTTAATTCCAGCAAATAATACTAAGCCAAACTTACACAAATATGAAACAAATACATTTATGTTTGCATGGATTGTAGCAAGTGTGATGATCTTAAGACAAATGACATAATCAAAATTCATAATGTTTGTCATGAGTTTCAAAAGTTGATTTTGAGACATTTTCTAATTCAATAAAAATGTAAGGTAGCCAGATCAAAGATCCAACTCAATGTTCGTCATTTGAATCACCCCATCCATTATTCAATCCAAAACCAGAACAAAAACTGCTACCAATACCAAAACTGAAACTGAAATATTAACTGAAATGTTAACAGATCTGCTACCAGATCTGCTACCAAACCAGAACAAAAACTGCTACCAGATCTGCTACCAAAAATGCTACCAAAACTAAAATTGAAATGTTAACCAAAATCTGAAACTGCTACCAAAACTTCTACCAAAACTTAAACAGAAACTGCTACCAAAACTGTAAGTGAAAAAGTTGAGGAACAAAAAACAAATCTGAACAAAAATGAAACCCTAAACCTGAAATGTTCGTTATCATATTAAAGCCCGGACTGGAGAAGAGGTAGATCGACTATGGAGGAAGATGATTGTTGAGGACCGGCGGCTCTAGAGGAAGAACGCCGCTAGGGTTCACCGCGATGGATGAAGAAAGGCGCTGAAAGATGCTGGAAGGCCAGAAAATCTGAACGACGGTGGTTGCGGATGGACGAAGGGGAAAAGATCTGCGCGAAGGCTCGGCGGCTTGTTTCCCGCGAAGGAGGAGAGAAGTCTTTGAGAACGGCGGGTTGCAGACGGCGCGCTGGTGCTCCTTCCTCCAGCGTCAAAGGGAGAGAGTTTTGCCCTTTTAAATCGATCGGTTTAAAACGTCTCCAACGAAACATCACTTACGGGTACAATACTGGCCCGGTTTAGCTGGAATGGACCCAAAACGGCGAGCCAAACAGACCCCTAGCTAGATTGTCATCCTTCGGTGACGGTCAAGCTTGTGCGGGATGTCAACACAGTGAAGCTTATCACTTTACATTTGATAAGGTGCAGTCCAGGTATAAGGAACCACTAGAGTGTATCCATAGTGATCTGGTGGGGCCGACCGTCACCGCCAGTCTTGGAGTCAGCAGGTACATGTTGATTTTGGTTGATGACTACTCGAGGTGCTCTTGGTTGTACTTCATGAAGGAGAAATCGAACGCGTTCCGGTTGTTTGTGGAGTTCAAGAAGCTTGTGGAGGGCCGGCTTGGCCTGCAGATCAAGAAGTTGAGAACGAGAAATGAAGGTGAATTCTGTCCAACCGTGTTCTCTAACTTCTGCATAAAGCATGAAATTCAAAGGGAGTGCTCTTGTGGACATACTCCATAACAGAGTGGGGTTGCATATTAGTTGAATCGTCAATTGACGATGACCTGCAAGTGTTGGCTTCATGGCAAAGAGATTCTTAAGGCTTTCTAGGCGGAAGGAATAACATACACAACATATGTCATCAATCAGATGCCTCTAAGTCCGGTCAACATGAAGTCTCCTCATGAGCTGTTGTTCAAGGTGAAGACCAGCGTGAAACACATTCGGGTGTTTGGATCTACCTGCTTCGTACACGTCCCAGATGCTCTCAGGAAAGAGCTGGATGCGAAGACAAGGAAGCTTGTCTTCGTGAGCTATGATGAGCAAAGAAGGGATGAAGTTGTATGGATTCTGCGACGAAGAAGTGCATCATTTCCCGGGACATGGTATTCGATGAACTGACGTCATATGGATGTAGCTCGGTTGTGTAGCTATAGGTGAGCAGGTCAGATAGTGGGCTGGAGGAGGCTACTGCTAAGGATCTTCTGGTGGAGCTTCCCATGTCATCAGGAGCTCCAGGTTGTTCTAGCTCTGGGACGGAGGATTCTAGTTCAGGAAGCAGAGGGAGCGACGCTACATGTGCTTCTGGTTCCAGTGCGGTGGCTTCTTGTTCAGGAAGCAAGGGGAGCATTATTCTGGGTTTGCACGGAAATAGATTTGGTTCAAAAGGAGAAACAAAGGTGGTTAGTCGTGATCAGGCTCTTCGGAGGTCAAATATTATCATCAATCCACCAACTCGATATTGCGATGGAAACATGGTGAGCTTGGTCTCTTGTTTCTTCACAGGTCCTCAGATCGAGCAAGTGCCTTCTAACTGTGATGCCATCACTAGAGTCGAGGAGGTGGTTAGCGCCAGGGATGATGAGGTGACCACCCTCAAAGGTGTTACTCCTACGACGCACAAGTGGGGGTTTAAGCTGAAGAAGAAGGTGGAGGGATGCACTACTCCTTTGGGGAGGTGCTGGAGGGATCCCTTATGGTATAGGATATACGGCAGGGGACTATGTCTCAGACATCCTCTCGTAGGTGTTATCAAGGAGGCCATGTTTTCGGATATGGGGACTGCTGGGGCTGGTCACCACTTCTCACTTCAAGGGGGAGTGTTGAAAATCCTGAAGTGAATGTGGAGAACTGGGCGACCTATTTGCTCGGCCTGTGCGGACAGGATGGGCAGCTAGCCAGGTCAGCAAAGGTACTGCAGTCGACTTATTCTCTGGTAGCCTGGGCGGTCTGTCCACGTGGTTTCTGCGGATAGAGGCGGCGGCTAGCCAGCCTGCCTTGTGTTCTGCAGGCAGGGTGTCCCCTGAAGGTAACTGGGCGGTTAGCTTGTCTAACCATGGAGTTCGCCAAGACTAGTGTGGAGCGGTCTGGCACCAGAGCTCGGCGGGTTATGCAAGCTGGTGCCGGTGTTCGCTGGGTTGAACAAACTGAGTGGTGGTTTGGACTTGGTCTGGATATGAACCAAGTACATGATTGATGTCTAGGAGATCACGTGGATAGCGCAGACAGGTTCTTTGTCAGTCGAGATCGGTAACAGTCAGCCTTGTGTTGTGGTTGCGAGCTCGGGGTGTGCGGACTAAAGCTGTGTCCACAAGGGCGTGCGGACTGGAGCGGTGTCCGCTGATATGTAGACAGGTGGTGTTGCAGCAGGGTCTGCTAGTGGTGGCTTGTTCTAGCTTTGCCTTCTGCGATAAGGCAGATAAGGTTGTTATCCGACCTTGGTGATGCTTTTGGAGGACTGGCTATCTTGCACAAGTCGCGGCGGGTTATTTGTGTATCCGTGGCTTTGCGGATACACATGGTTCTTACCGCGAGATAGGACAGTGATCATATCGGCTAGGGCGGTGACCACACTCATCATCGTGCCTATAAATAGGACCCCCTGTCACATCAATAAAAAGCTAACTGAATACTAAGTGAACTCGCGGATAGTTGCTGCGGTTAGGATTTTGTATCCGTACGGTTTGAGGAGGTTTACCGGTTTATGTTGTGCGGGTAGTGCTGGAAATCCAGGGACTTGGTTTTGACTGCGGTTAGGGACAGTGCGGACTGTACAGATAGCAACCAGCGGTTTGCGACTGGGCAGTCTCTCTTCTGCACCTAGTTTCCCAGTTCAATAAGCTATCCGCATCTGGCGGCTTAGTTCAGGTCGGCAGGAGCAACCTCGCGGTTAGGCGGCATGCAGATCGACAATAAGAATTCAGCATATGAATAATAGGCAGTCCGTGCAGTGTGGTTGCGGTCTGACGACTAGGCGGTTTGAGCGGACTCCATGGTGGTTAACAGCAGGGTCGGCGGTCACTCTTGGAGTCCGCGCGGCTTGTTAGTTCTGACTTGTAATTTGCTTCCATCGGGTACATTGGCGAATCATGTATCATCATGTATACATCACCTTATAAAGATTTTGACAGTACAAGATTATTCTTCCTTCTATTTTCATTTGGTTATTTGGGCTCGGTTTGGTTGAGTGTTCCTACATCTAGTTTCTCGTTTTCCACTATATCAAATTTTAACAGTGCTAGACGCACAGATCTCAAACTACAACTTCTCAGATCACTTCTCCTTATCACGCGATCTGGAAAATCCTAACCATAACCTTCAGTTCTCTTAGTTCTCGCTCCAGGTCACTTGCACATGAGGGGGTCGAGACCCTTATTTATAGGCGATGGGGGAGAGTACTGTCACTGTCAAAGTTGATATGGTCACCACTAGTAGAACGATGGTTAGCAACACCGGGACGCACAACTGTACAGACTGAAAGTGCAGGTTAGATCTGAAATCCTCTAGGGGGGGTGAATAGACTATTGTGCTCACTACAAAGTTCTTACAACTTTTGCTGTAATTCTAAGTGAACAAAGTAGCAAATAAAGAGATAAGCACAACAACCTAACCAATCACAGAACACAACCAAAACAAAATAAAAAGGGCAACTAGACGACAAAAGAAATTTATAGTAGTTCCCCAACCTGGGTACATCCACTCTTCTACCACCCTGGTAGGAATCCACTCAGGTTTTTGATCAGGTGCCTGACACCAATGAGCTTTTGTTCAGGTGCTCAAAAACCAAAACCTCAAGTCTTTTGGTAGGATACTTGCAAGCAGGAATAATTTTGAAGGGAATTAAAACCCTGTACAGAGGATATAAAAGGGGTGATGGTGTCTTCTTTTTCTCAATAACAACTGAGAGGACTTGTGGATTGATTTTAGCAGATTGCTCCCCCTAAGATCTTGAATGGATCAGGAAAACTGGAGCACTGCTTCAGGGTGACAGGTCTTCAAAACATGAGTGCCTGGACCAGAGATTGATTCAGGATCTTCTTTGACAGATAGAGATTGTTGTCCTTCTGAAGTTGTCCTGTAGGATTGAAGGAAGAAGACTCTGGATATAGATTGAATGTTCTTCTTCTTCTTGAAGATGTCCTCTGGCTTAGGCTGATTGCAGAAAAAGAACTTTGGATTTCTGTAAGACTATTCTTCAGTATTGTGTCTGTCTGTGTCACTGTCTGTATCACTGCTTAATCTTTTCTTTTTTTTTTCTGACTTCAGACTGACTGAAGAACATTCAAATTTGAAACCTTGAGCAGTAATTGGAGTCGGCCTGGGAAGGAAGCGACAATCAATGATTTCCCTAACTGTCCCATGGAAAAAGGGCATGAAATAATCCATGATCAATGCTCGTTCTAACGGTAACATTCCGAGAAGATTGAGCATTAATTACTCAGGAATCATCGCCAAGAAAAGGGACGGAAAACTGGAGAAGACCTAATCTGGAATCGTCGAACGAAGAACAGGAATCGTCGAGCTGAGTTCACAGTTCGTCGAGCTGAGATGATGGGTTCGTCGACCAGACAATAGCAATTAGTCTTCAAGGGAAACTTGTCAATTCTGCTACAATCTTCGTCTAACTGACAATCTTCATTCGTCGAGCTGAGATCCAAGATTCGTCGACCGAAGAATGATTGTGGACTTAGAATCTGAGAAGTCTCTTACTGAGAAGGATACAAATCGTAGACCAGAAATCGTCGAGTAAGGAACAGTTCTGGACTTAGTAAAAATATTCTGTATGACTGATATTCTGTGTCGACATAAGTTGGTGTCGACTGATTGATCTTGGTGTCGACACAAATCTTCTGGTGTCGACATAAGCTGGTGTCAACACATGCCCTAAGTGTCGACACAAATCCTCTGAATTCAGGAATCGTCGAGTAGAGTACTGAGTTCGTCGACCTGAAAAGTTATGAACTTGATGTCCAAGTTCATCGAGCTCAGAATCTTGTTCGTCGACCAAAGCCTGAAGTTGGACTTAGAAAAATCCTGGAGTTATCCTGACTTTAGCTTGTTGAAGTATCCCAGTCTTCGTCGAACAGAGAACAAAAATCATCGAGCTCAGTACAGAGAAATGTCTCAAGATCGTCGAGCTCAGAACGCCTTTCGTCGAGCTGAGTTCGACGAATGTAGAACTCATTTTACTTGGTCTTGAAATCTTCTAAGTCTTGAGTCTCTGATGGTCTTGTTGATAGCTGGTCCATCTGAAGTTGACTCTGAGGACTTGTCCTAGACTCCAGGACACAAATTTGACCCTGGCTATACATGTTGGGTCACATCCTAAGCTAGTGAACCTAGCCCAAATCAACTAGGGATCCAACAATCTCCCCCTATTTGGGTGAGGTCACTAAGAGACTCAAAACATAAACAAACAGATAAACAAAGCAGGAAAAGAAATATATCTGGCAGAGAATTACTAACACATGGAGCAGATATATACATACATAAGCTTTGTTTAAACAAATAACATAGTTTTGAAAAAATGCAGAAAGAAATTGAAACAAAATAAAGATTACTTCTTCTGCCTTTTCTGCATAGACTTGTCTTCTCTCCTAGCATTTTGAAGATAATTTCTCTATTTGGATCTAGAGCCTATGCCTGAGTCATAGTCATGTCAGCTGCCCCAATAATCTTCAGTGATGTATCTCTTGGGACAACCGCTTCAGGATGGAGCTTCATGTAATCATCAACATTGAAGAGTTTGTTGCCTTTATCAAACCTTTTCAGTTCTTCTTTCCTGTACTTAGACATGGTTGAGTAACCTGAAATGTCTTTACCTTCAGCTTTAGCTTTATTAATCAATGACAGGCCAATAAGTTCCTGGAACCTGGCCATTTTAGCAGTATTGGCTGTTTCAGGATCCTCAAATGGAATAGGAGGAGAGTAAGGTCTTTTAGGACTATCAGCTTTCTGTTCTTCAGATATATGTTGATGTTGCTGTTGATGCTGTTGATTTCCTGAAGAATGATGACTTTGCTGGCTACTTCCAAAGGATCTCCCTAGATGTCTCTGATAAGTTTGCATAGGGGCAGATCTCTGAGAGCTAGAGCCAGTGGCACCAGCTGCTGGAGGAGGAGGAGGAGGTGGATCTTTTCTATATCTATGAACTGGTGGAGGAGAATATCTCCTACTTCTTTTCCTTTTCTTTTGCTTGTTATTAGATAACCACATCCATGTAGGCATTCCCTTATAATGAGTAACATTATGCAGAATGTAGTAGGGAGTGTCAGCAGTTGGATTAGGCTTAGGAGCAGGAGGAGGAGCCTTCCTTTTCTTTGACAGCATTTTCTTTTTTTTCTTTGAAGCTTCTTCATCTGAATCATCATCATCATCATCCTCAGTGCTAGAACCCTGAGGGTTATCATATAAAGCATCCAATGCTTTCAAAGCTTTATCATCAATAACAGCCTTTGCTGTAACAGGGGCAGAAGTTGAAGTTTCAACAACTGGAGTTTCAAAAGTAGTTGGGGAAGAGACTGTACAGGACTCAGAAGCAATTGGGACAGAGCTTTCAACTACTACCTTATTTTCCTCTTCAATATAAGCCAAGATCAACTCATCCAGATCTGGCATAGGTGAATCATCCATAACAAAAATTGATGCTGAGATGGCTTCTGGAATAACTTTAGTTGTTGGAGCAACAACAGAAATTGCAAAACTATCACAGAGTTGCTTAGCAACTGCTGGACTTATTGGAGAAGTATAGGGCACAATAGCCAACTGTGGCTTAGTAAAGTCTTCTGGAAGAGACTGCATATATACAGTATCAAAATTTCTCAACAAAATAGTCAAATTAACTGTGGGATATAAATGGAAATCTCCAACAGTTTTTATTTGCTCTGGAACTGACTCATCCAAGTCAATGTCAGTATCCATAAAATGAATTAATTCAATCAAATCAGAATCAGAATCAAATTCTGGCAAAATTTCTGCATCTGCATCTGAAACTACTGTAGAAGGAACTGCTGCTTTGTCTGCTGCTGCTTCTGCATCTGCATCTGCTGCTGCTTCATCACAGAGCATCTCCCCCTACCTGGGTTCAGGAGAACCTGGAGCCAGGCCCCTGAATGAAGAGGGGGCAACAGATAGAAGAGACACTTGGGCAGATAAAGAATTAATAGAATTGACAAGAGGTGTAATGGCCTCTGTGATTAGGGATTTGATTAGGGGAGTGAGCAGGGATATGATGGTAGATACAGTGGGGGATTCCAAGGATGGAGAGGGAGTTATTGAAGGTAGAGATGTAGATGAAGGGAGGGAACAGATGGAGGGGCTAAAGGTGGAATTGCATCTGTTATGGTGATGTCTGGTGGAGGTGGAGAAGGGGATGGTATATGAAAATGTGGAATGCTAGATAGATGAGGTGGAGGAGGTGATGTTGGAGGTGTTGGGTGTGGATTCTCTTAAAGGGAGATAGAGGGACTATCAGTGATGCCAAGTGGTGGATATGAAGGAGGAATAGGAACATGAGAATGTTGTTGTGATTGTGGTGCTGGAGGAGATGGAAGATTGGTAGAAGATGGAAGATGAGTTACTGGAAGAGGTTGTGGAGATGGGATGACCTCTTCTGCAGGGTGGGGAGTGGCCTACACAGCCCTTGTGCTCTTAGAAGCTGGAATGGAGGAGGAGGAAGCCTTGGATGGCATAAAGATCATCCTCTTCCATCTGCCAAACAAAGCGCATGTGAGGCACTTGTTGGCATTGATAATGATGGTCGGGGAGACCATGAATTCACCGGCTTTTTCTTGAAGGACAATCCCCAAGATTCTTCTGAAGCAGACCTCTTTCTTACTGTTCTTATTCTTTATCAAATCAAAGAAGATCTTGCCCCAATCGACATGTTTCTTGTTGACCACGGCGCACATAACAAGGAATTGGTGTCTTGTGATGTAATCGTGCGCGGAGTGCTTGCCCATCAACACTTTTCCCATAATATCCCCCAAGAACTGGTAGGCGGTAGAGAGTTGTTTCTTTAACAACTTGTTAGGGTTACTCCCAGTAAACCCCATCAGATTCAGCATCGAAGTAAACTCTTCAGAATCTATATCCAGATCGTCTTCTTCATTTACCAACCAAACAATTTCAGAAAGAACGGAGGGAGATAAAGAAACAACATTACTCCCGATATTTCCTGTCAAGACATTTTCCTCAGAAACAGAAGAAGTGTATACCCATTCTCTAATTTCAGTTGCATGCAGTTTAATCCTTCTGGTCATAAAATCCTTGAGACCAAGTTCCTCTAGTAGTTCCAGAATGTAGAGAAATATTGGGTCAGAATGCTGGAATGAATCAAAATCCATGTCAAAACCGGTGTCGAATTTCATGGCAGCCAAGGTACTCGCTGGAATCGCCATTGATGACCTACAAGAGAGACTGAGAAAACGGCGATCAAGAGCAATATGAACTGAAAGCGCGGGACGGAGGTCGAAGAAAACCTAGATATAGGGTTTTCCTGAATATGAATCGACAAACTCCGTTCCACGAAAATAAAACACTTCTTCGAACTGAGGTCGCCCCCCGCTCTTCTAACCTCTGCTCCTCTCTCTTCGTCTCTCTTCTCCTAGCTACTCCCTTTTTTGGTTACTCCCTTCTTCTCTCGACCTGCCTCTATGACAGCCTTCCACCTCTTGTCTCTAAAGGTCATCCTCTTCCTCCCCCCAACATCTTATGTCCATCGAGTTGTTCCAAGAAGTTCTTATTCTTCTCCTCTCCCAGGATTAACGTATTTGCCCTCTCCACCATCTCCTCGAAAGACCTCGGGGTTTGTACCCTATCTCCATGCTGAAGAGGCCCTGTTTCAGGCCAAACTTCAGGGCTACCATCAGGGTGAAGCTATCCACATCCTCGACCTCCAAGACCTCTTCCCGGAAGTGATCGATATAGTGACTGGGTTTTGGAATGTGATAAGGTTAGAGCAAGGTTTTGCTCTTTGAGTTTTCAGTGTGGCTGGGTTTAGCCTGTTTGCAAGATTCCCCTGTGTGCCGGGTCTGTTTTGGTGTCACGGTGGAGCATTTTTGGTAATGTTTTTGTTTTAGCTTCGGGAGGTTTTTGCCTGAGTTTGGTTCATCGGATTTGAATTTCGGCTTTGTCGTTGGATTCGTAGCATCGGTATTTAGTTACGATGCGATTTTCGTTAAATTCTGAGTTTTTATGGATTTTGGATCGTTTTAGGATTTATTGTAATGTAATATTGTATTGTATATATATATATATATATATATATATATATATATATATATATATATATATATATATATATATATATATATATATATATATATATATGCATAATAACCGAACCCTACCCGCACTGTTCATCATCTTCCCCAACCCGACGGCCCTTTTTCGCAGAAGACGAGTGGCAGACTCGCCTCGTTTCGGCCGACGATTTCTGGCAATCCGGCTGTCAGATTCGTCATTTGAAAGTGATTTGGAAAGCTCTCGGCGAGGGCTTCACGATCGTGGTAAAATCTTCATGTTTCCCCGATTCTTGTGAGTTAGGGTTTCAGATTTTGACCTTCTTTCCCCTCCAAAAGTTTCAGGAAATGTTGTTTAGGGCATTTTATGGCCGATCCTTGTTGCGGTGCGAGCAGACGGCGTTTGTTCGAAGTTTCAAGGCAAGTGGATCCTCCCCCCTTGCATGTCCGTTTCTTACTTGATTTTCTTCCATGTTTCCTCCTCCCTTAAAGAATAGGAGTAGTGTAGGAAGCATAAAAAGATCCCCTTGGGTTAGGGCTTGATTTTCGGCCAAACTATAGAAACTAGATTTAGTGTTAAGGAAATTTTGGCGGGTATCGAGTAGCAGTTCGCCGAGTATAGGCTTCGGAGTTTGGCGAGTATGGTAGTTCAGCCTAAGTATAAATCATAGGGTATAGGGTACAAATTCGGCGAGTATCGCCGAATTTGGATAGGAAATATTCGATGTATATCCGTGACCAGGAATCGTCGGGATGGGTAAGTTAAATTCGTCGAATATCATAGGTCGATTCGTCGAGTATCGTCAGCCGTCGATAATTGTAGAAATGTCAAGGAAAATTCGGCGTATATCAGGTTCAATTCATTGATTATCGCTTAGTCTAATTCGTCGGTTAGGGTAGAATTCATCATGTATCGTCGGGTAAATTTTTTCATTGCCAAGTCGTATTCGCCAATTCGACGAGTATCATCATGTGTGTCGAGTATACTCGCCAAAGTTTTGCTGGACTTGGAGATTTTCACCGAATTTGGCCAGGACTTGGAATTATTTTCACTGTTTTTTGCCCAATTCATCGTGCATGGTCCTTAGAGTAGTTTTAGGACAGGTTTAAGTTTCCTTGGGGTTTAGAAATGGGATTTGGTTAGGATCTGAAGTTTCTTCGGCTATGAAGGTTGGCAGTGGATAAAGGACCGCCAACTGGACGTCGGTTTGTGGATCATTACACTTGGAGGATGTTTGCTCTCTGTTTTCTAGGACTGTTGGTTTGGGTTTGTACAAATGGTCACCATCACAGGGCCTTCTTTTTTGAGACATTTGGGTTTGGGAGCCTGGTATAGGACAATTGGTCACAGACTCCGACCCGATTGATTCTGCCATGTGTTAATGATTCACATTTTTTCGAGTTGTTTTATGCTCAATTTGCTTCTTAGATCAGTCTATGCTTTTTATAATAATCCTTATAGATATGGTCGAAGCATGGCTTCGTTCCGCACTTGGTGCATTCATCCAATTGACTCATTTACTTCAAATTTTTATTGTACTTGTATTTATTTGGCTAATCAGCTGTGGTTTTTAGCATTTCTTTTACTCGGGTTTGGTAAACCCTTCCTCGTCTTTGTACTTATTACCGGATTACTTTCCATTACCACTTATATTTTTTCTTACTAAGGTGTTCTTCGTTTGAATGTCTTAGGTTCAAGGCAGTAGCCGGTTGAGCGGCTACGTTGGTGTTGCTAGTGGACTACTGTGTTGCAGAGGTCTCCCTCACAATTGTGAGGTATTTTTTGGTTGTTCTCTTGTTAGTACAGACATACATGCTCTCCAGTGGGTTCATGTCAGGTTGTTGACGTCCACTGGTGGTTTCCTTTTGAAATTCTAATTACTTTGCCAAGCTGCTGAGTTGCCTTTTCTATGATTTTTTATACTTACTCTCTGGGGAATGTTTTATGCTAGGTTGCATGTTAGTTATTTCGACTTATAAAAAGCTTTACCACTAGTATTTCATACATGTCATCTTTCTAAAACTAATACAATATTTTCTAAGCTAATGTAAAAACAATTTCTATACTTATAATAAATCTAAAATTTTGCATGTCGCGGGTTGTACTTCGGGGATGTTTATGCTCGCGTAGGATGTTAAATCAATCTAATCAAGATATTTTCCACAGCATATAACTATATTTTTACTTGTGAACTAGTTGACCCACTAAGACGAGGGATACGGCTAATTGCTTAACTTAAAACTGGGTTTTCATCAAATAACTTATAAATCTTTCTAATGGGTGTTTAGTTGAGGTCTTGTCTGAACGTCTGTAGTTATCCCCTGCCGACGTGGCATCACGACGCGTGTTTTCTCCTTTCTTTGAAATATCCTTTAATTTGGAGAAAATGTGGGTTGTTATAGTTGGTATCAGAGGGATGTGTTGTTTGACAATTGGTCGAACATCTATCTCTGGTTAGTGTTAGCTGTGTAGTTTCATTTAATACACACACCGATGTGACATCAGTAGGTCTTGGCTGAAGCATGAACACTACACTCATGACATGATAAGAAGTATACAAGGAATATTATGTAATATGAGATGCATAATATGTGTTTATATATGGATCCACCATAGGTGCCAACATGTGACGATTATGTAGTATGGGATGCATAATCATCATCACATGGGTGTCCATTAACACATTTTCTTTTTTCATTGCATGCAATGTTATGTAGTATGAGATGTATAACATTGCATGTGTATGCCGCTCATAACATGTATTGAGGCCTTTTTAGATTACATAGCACAACATGGATGTCATAACATTGTATTAGCACACGTGCCAAGCTAAAGATTTACATGATGACATACGTAGACACATAGTTTTGAGTCAAGAAGAATAAGAAAATCATGCATTCATGGTTAGTCACATGAGTCAGTAGGATGACGGTTTATCATCCTAAGTTTAGGCATGACATTATTATTGAAAATTCCAGAGCAAGTTACCAGCATGAGCAAGTACTTAAGTATGTTTTGTCTCGACTATGTTGTTTGGTGCTAATGGTTGGTCTAGGTTTCGATTAGATGTTCGTTATTTGTTTAGATGTCGCATAAGCGTGTGGCGACTAGGACGACTCCACAGTAGGAGGGAAAGTCTTCAGGTGTGCATAGCGAAGCGGTGATTGAAAGTCTGCGACAGAGTAATGAGACTTTGTCCAGACAAATGGTGGAGATGCAGTCGCAGATCCAAGCATTGTTATCGGTTGTGTAAGGACAATTGTCGCGAGTGCAGGACCCGGCTGTGGGTCAGGATGTTCCTGTTCCCCCTGCTCCTCTGGTGCCCTCGGTGTTGTTGCCACCAGAGATGACATTTATCTTGCATTTCTAGAGACTAGGACACCCTACTTATGATGGTAGGGCAGATTTTATGTCTTTGGACGACTAGAAAATAGCCATCGAGGAGATGTTTGCTTACTTAGGAGTTTCAGCATACCAGAGAGTGATGGTCATTGCGTATCAACTCAAGGGACTTGCTAAGAGTTGGTGGTTGAGAGAGAAGGAGAATTTGAAAGATGGATGCTCATGGGAATCCTTCAAGGAGTTACTGCAAAAGAAGTTTATGCAATCAGTCGAGAGAGACCGACTGATGAATGATTTTCTACATTTAAAGCAGAGGCAGGTTACTGTTACCGAGTACGAGGTGCAGTATAGTAAACTGAGTTGTTTTGCCCCAGACATGGTGTCTTCAGAGTCGAACCGAGTTAAATGATTTCTAGGTGGTCTTAGGAATGACATCCAGCAGCTAGTTAGTGCCTATGGATCTGAAAGCTATGCTGAAGTTGTGAAGGATGCTCTGAAGGTTGAGGCGATTGACAATGCCAAGAACCGAGGTCAACAACTGAGGAAGGATAAGAGGAAGATCGGTGAGGGTAAAAGTTCCTAAGAATCCGACACCACTTCCGGGAAAAGAAGCAAAGAGATATGCAGTTTCAGTGGCCGGTCAGGCTATCCGTTTGAAAGATATTACCAGAGATTAGGAGCCCAGAAGAAAGAGCAGGTGCATGCGATTCAGGGTACCCCTAAAGGATATTTGGTTTGTTCTACATGTAAGCGGAGGGGGCATGACGCTTCCCATTATTGGCATAAGGACAAGACCTACTTCTAGTGTGGGCAAAAGGGTCATGTTAAGTCGAAGTGCAAGATGAATGTGGTGTCTTTGGAGTAAGCTCAAACGGCTTCTCAAGTTATCTCAGGTTAGATCCTAACATAGTTACAGCTTTTAGCTTGTAGCTGTAAGTTCGACATCCGTTTCCTTAGTTGCGTGTACGATTTTATATAGGAAAGTTTAAGGTCAAGAACCGATGTGCGCGTGTTCTTTTCGATTTTGGTGCTACCCACTCGTTCGTGGCTAGAACCCTCGTAAAGCATCACTGTTTGACCCTTGATCGTGTTGGCTACGCATTTTGTCTCAAGTTCCCTTATGGTGATTCTGTGGTATCGGACCAAGGAATTCAGAGTTGTCCAATTCAGTTAGGAGATTTTTCTAGTCGTTGCTGATCTGAAGGTAATAGACTTGGAAGATTTTAATGTGATTCTGGGCATGGATTGGTTGTCCAAGTATGATGCGATCATCTAGTGCAAGGTCAATCTCTTTGACTTCAGGATGGATAACGGTCAACCGAGGAGTGTTTATGGTTTTTCAGGCCAAGTTTCTCCAATTATTTCTGCGGTACATGCTCGAAAGCTGGTAAATTCTGGATGTTTTGCTTGTTTAGTTTTGGTATTGGCAACCGATAGTAGTTTGTTGCGAGTGGAGGAGATTGTTGTTGTGTGCGAGTTTCTGGATGTATTTCCTGATAATCTTCCTGGTCTTCCACCAGAGCAAGATGTGGAGTTCATCGTAGATTTGGAGTCGGGTACCCGTCCTATTGCTAAGGCGTCGTACCATATGACCCCGTGTGAGCTGGAGGAGCTGCATACCCAGTTGGATGAGGTACTTCAGAATGGTTTTATTTGGCCGAGTTCTTCTCCATGGGGTGCTCCTGTGCTATTTTAAATAAAAAGGATGGATCGATGAGGCTTTGCATCAATTATAGAGAGCTGAATAAGGTGACCATCAAGAATAGATATCCCTTGCCAAGGATTGATGACCTGTTTGTTCAGTTGCATGGTAGCTCTATTTTTTCAATGATTGATCTTCAATAAGGCTACCACCAGTTGAGGATTCGTGAGGCAGATATACCACGGACTGCTATTCGTTCCCGGCATGGACATTTTGAGTTTTTGATAATGTCTTTTGGATTGACTAATGCACGGACGACTATGCGTTCCCGGCATGGACATTTTGAGTTTTTGATAATGTCTTTTGGATTGACTAATGCGCCATATGCCTTTATGGATATGATGAACAAAGTATTTAGGATTTCCTGGATCGTTTCGTGGTTGTTTTCATAGATGATATCCTGCTATACTCCTGTAGTGCTGAAGAGCATTCCCAACACTCGTATCTAGTTTTGTCTACCTTGAGAGAGCATAAGTTGTATGTCAAGCTAAGTAAGTGCGAGTTTTGGCTTCCTCAGGTTTCATTTCTGGGTCATGTGGTTAATAAGGATGGAATTTCTGTGTACCCTGAGAAAATAGTTGTTATTATGGATTGGAATAGGTCTGCCACCCCCAAAGAGACAAGGAGCTTCCTAGGGCTGGCTGACTATTATAGGAGGTTTGTTGAGGGTTTCTCTACGTTGTGTGTGCCATTGACTAAGCTTACGCAGAAGAATGCATCTTTGTGTGGAGAGATAAGTGCGAGGAAGCTTTTCTGGAAGTGAAGAGGAGATTGTGTACTATTCTGATTTTGGTCTTGCCTACTGAAGGGATAGAGTATGTTGTATATGTGGACTCATCGCATGTTGGACTTGCGTGCATGTTGATGCAAGAAGGCAAAGTAATAGCGTATGGGTCGATGTAGTTAAAGACTCATGAAATGAATTACCATACGCATGATCTAGAATTCAAAGCAGTGATTTATGCCTTGAAGTTATGGAGACATTTTTTACATGGCGCTTTGTGCAAAATTTACACTGATCATAAGAGTTTGAAGTACGTCTTCACCCAAATGAATTGAATTTATGTTAGCGGAGGTAGTTAGAGTATGTGGCAGATTATGATGTTGAGATCCAATATCATCCGGGCAAAGCTAATGTGGTAGCCGACGCCCTGAGTGGGAAGACAACAAAGATTTTTAATCTTTCTGTGGAATCGCTAGTAGAAGAATTTCTTCTGATGGATATATCGGTGGGGAGTAGCGACTCGACCAGCAGTTCGGAAGTGTTAGAGCTTTCATGGATTTCACTGACGAGGCTACATCAAAGAGATGACCCGGATTTGCTGCACCTTTATAACAGAACTGCGAAAGGGATTTGTCGGACTTTTCGATTGATGACGTAGGTACCTTGAAGTACAACATCAGATTTTGTATTCCCGCAGTTGAGGATATCCGAGTTAAGTTGTGCGAAGGGGTGCATGGTTCTAGCATTGCCTACCACCCTGGTTCTACTAAAATGAATAAGGATCTGAAGCAAATTGCTTGGTGGTATGGAATGAAGGGTGATATAGCTAAATTTGTAACAAAATGCTTTACTTGCAAGAGAGTTAAGGCTGATCATGGAAGGCCTGGTGGCAAGTTGACGCCCTTAGAGATTCCAAGTTGGAAGTGGTGGAGCATTTCAATGGATTTTATTACTAGGTTACTGAGATCTCCCCGTGGATATGATTCAGCCTGGGTTATTGTGGACAGATTAATGAAGTGTGCTCAATTCGTGCCGTTTAAGATTGACTACTCCATGAAGAAGATAACTGAATTATACTTGGATGGGGTCATCAGGTTATATGGAGTGTCTGTTAGTATTGTATCAGATCGAGACTCCAGGTTTATGTCTCACTTCTAGAAGAGTTTACAGGAAGGACTGGGTACCGATCTGCGGTATTCCATCGCTTATCATCCACAGACTAATGGTCAAACGAAAAGACTAAATCAGATCGTGGAGGATATGATCACGTGTTATATTTTGGACCATGGAGGAGCGTGAGATGAGCTTTTGAGACTGATGGAGTTTGCATACAATATTAGTTATCAAGAAAGTTTGCATATGGCCCCCCATTTGAGGCTTTGTATCAGAGACGTTGTAGAACTCACTTGTTTTGGGCCCGAGGTTGGTGAGAGATCGTTGTTGGCTCCTGAAGCGTTATAAGAAATGGATGTTTTGTAAAACATATTCGAGAGAAGTTTCGGATAGATCAAGAGCTATATAAGAAGAATGCCAATCGGCGTAGGGCCGATTTGGAGTTTTCTATTGGGGATGTGGTGTTTCTTAAAGTTTCTCCGATGTCTGGTGTTAAAAGATTTGTTAAGAACCACCAGTAGGACTCGAGATATGTGGGACCCTTTAAAATTATTGAGCGGATTGGTGTGTAAGCATATAGGCTATATTTGACCACAATGTTTCCCGGTATGCACGACGTTTTTCACATGAGCCAATTGTGGAAGTGTGTGCTAAGTGACAGGCAAGTTCTTGATTATGTTCCCCAGTTGGAGCCCAACCTTTCATATGTGGAAGTGCCTGTTCGTGTTTTGGATACTCAAGATCGGGTATTGCGAAAGAAGACAATACCGATGGTTAAAGTTTTGTGGCGGAACCAAGACGTGGAGAGCGCGAATTGGGAATTGGAGTCGGCTATGAGGGAGGCTCATCCTCATCTGTTCTACTGATGTTTTTGGTAAGTGTTTTCTTTGTTAGCCTATGATTTCTTTTGTTCTATATGGGATTTGATACTATTTATGTTAAGTTTCGGGACAAAACTTGTTTTTAGGAGGGGTGGCTATAAAGCCCCTGATTTTTCGATACTTATTTTAATTCCCGTAGTGACGTAATTTGGCATCAGGGCATTACGTTGACGCATGTTTTGGCATGTGCCAAAGTTAGAGGGAGGTTTTGCTCTTTGAGTTTTCAGTGTGGCTAGGTTTAGCCTGTTTGCAAGATTCCCTTGCGAGCTGGATCTGTTTTGGTGACTCGGTGAAGCCTTTTTGGGAATGCTTATGTTTTGGATTCGGGAGGTGTTTTCCTGAGTTTGGTTCGTCAGATTTGAATTTTGGCTTCACCGTTGGATTCGTAGCATTGGTATTTAGCTACGGTGTGATTTTCATTAAATCCTGAGTTATTATGGATTTCAGATCGTTTTATGATTTACTGTAATGTAATATTGTATTGTAAATAAATTAATTATTATTATAAAATTTATACATACATACATACATATATATATACGCGTAATAACGGAACCCTACCTGAACTGTTCATCATCTTCCAAAACCCGATGCCTTTTTTCGCGGATGACGAGCGACGGACTCGCCTCATTTCGGCCGGCAATTTCCGGCGATCCGGCAGTCGTATCCGTCATTTGAGAAGTGATTTGGAAAGCTCTCGGCGAGTGCTTCACGATTGTGGTAAGATCTTCCAATTTCTCTAATTCTTGTGAGTTAAGGTTTGAGATTTTGACCTCCTTTCCTGTAACATCCCATGTTACTTCTAGGCCCCTTTCACTTAGATTGGGTTAGGCATGGGATGGGTGACAAGGGTTTTAGCTAGGTTTGACCCTAGGTAGTGGGTTGTAGCCATGTGGGGGCCCACTATAGGGACCAAGTCAAACTAGGTCAAACATGGCTACAACCCACTACCTAGGGTCGAACCTAGCTAAAACCCTTGTCACCCATCCCATGCCTAACCCAATCTAAGTGAAAGGGGCCTAGAAGTAGCATTGGATGTTACACGGTTTGCGTCCTTCTCCCACGAAGAACTGGCTCGCCGGTGGCGTCTTTCACAATAGGCCCCATATTGTAATTCTGGTGTAAGGAGGGGGTTGGGCGGGTAGAGAAGCCAGTATCGCGAGGAGGAAGCTCGGAAGATTGAGCGGATGTGGTGGTGGTTCGGACGGGTAGGGCTGTCTCGCGAGAAGGCAAGATGACTTGACGACGAGGTGATTGTGAATCTTCCACGGAGATGGGTTTCAGAGATCCCGACATCTCTTTTCTTTCCTTGGGAGCAATTCCCTTTTTCCCTTTTGGCTGTGACACTGCCTTCTTAATCTTCTTTTTGGGGCTGTGTAGAGGAGCGACAACATCATCCCTAGCTCTTTTCTTGGGGGCGGGGGCCAGTGAGCCCTTCGCCGCCTCTGCTGCCATTTCGGCGAGGGCGAGACCTTTGGATGGCCCTGCGCTGCTCAGATAGGGAGGATGGACGGGAATAGTCCTCTCTCCTAAAAAACTAGAAGAGGGTTTGAACTGAGCAAAGGAATGGTAAATATAGACGGGGGGAGGGGCGAGTGTACCTTCACCGGAAAATACCGGGGGAGCGAGTCGAGGTCTCGCCTCAAGTAGTTGACCTCGAAATTCTTCCCCGCGAAGAACTTGTAGAGATCTTTGTCTGCGCCTCCAACCTTGGGTGGCGCATAGTAAATTTCAGTGGGCGACACAAGGGTGAGTGGAACGCCTCCCAGATTGCGCGAATAAAAATGAAGCGAGTGAGCTAGTGATGATTTTTATTGGTGGGGGTCTCGCATACCTTCACCCCCTGCCCAGTGAAGTACGAAACCCCATCATGGTTGGTGTGGTAGACGAACAATTTGCGAAAGACGTTGATGCTGAATTCGATGCGCTCGTGGCGCATATAGTAGGCGAATGTAACTAACACTGAAATGACATTAGGGTTGAGCTGCACGGGGACGGCGCCGAAATATTTCAAAACTTGTTTTACCTCTGGCCAGAGGGGGAGTCTTAGCCCTGCTTTGAAGTGCGAGACGGGAAAGGCAAGTTTGCCGGAGTAGAAGGTGTAAATCGACTCGCCCACCTTTGGTGGGCGAGACTCATACCCCTCTACAAGTAACTCGCTGTCAAAGCGGATATAATCCTCTTCCGAGATTTTGCCGGGGGGAAAGTCATGGTCCGCGAATCGCATACCGCAGCAGCTGTGACCCTCTCCCTCTTCAACTTTTTTCTTTCCCATGGAGAGCGGGACGACAAAAGTAGAAGGGAGAATTAAAGAGTGGAGAAAGTGAGACACGAGAAGAGGCAGGCAAGGGGAAGTAGGCGAGAACTCCGGATCTCAGAGGTAGCAGGGAGAAACGGCACAGGCGTAAAAAATCTAAATCCATGGGGGGAGGGGGTGGTATTTATAGCATATGGAGAGAGAGGAAAAAATGGGCGAGAAAATGAGAATGAGGAAGTCAAAGGGGCAACCCGACGGTTCATTTTCTCACTCTCTCCTTTCCTCTAAGCGCGGCATTCCGCGGCGACTTTTCCAACGAGATAAAATAAAACGGAAAAAGTAGCAATTAATGCAACGATAATAAACAACCCAGCGCACAAAAGGTTAACAGAATATCATCAATAATTATTTCGTTCCACGCGAGGCGGGCATCATGGTCACGGCTTAAAATAATTTATGATTACAAAGGCGAGGCGGTGGATTGGGAGAAGCCATAAACATAAAATTACAAGATGATTAAATAAGCATGGACGGTGTGGAGGGTCCTCAATTCTTGTGCCATTTCCAGCGACCCCCGCGAGACCCCGCGCATGGAGGCCGACCAGGGATGTGAAAGGCGCGAACAATATCCAGACCCTGACGTACGAGACGAAGCTGCTGGTTGATCTTGCTAATGATGGACTGGGGGTCGGCCTCGTCTATTTTAGCCCCAGCGTCGATCTCGGAGGAGAAGCGGGCGCACTCAAATTCCAGCCAGTCAATGCGCTGGTCGGAGGCTTGCCTCTCCCGTTCCATCTTGTGCATGACGTGCATATATTTCCGAAGCATCCCAGCTATCCTCCATTTCATCTCCAGTGGGTCCGTAGGATCGCCAAGATATTCCTCAATCTCATTTGGGTTAGCAAGAGGCGAGAGGGCGGGCGGCCCGCAGAAGTTCTCAGTGGCCGAGTCGACTTGGGTACCTGGGCAAGAGAGGTTGAAGGTCAGAATATATGATGGTATCGTAAGAAGGCTTGGAGGCCGCGAGATGCATGGATGAGTGAGCGAGGTTAGTTCATTTACTAGGGATGAGGGGGTTCCCCACAAGCCGCGAGAGGTTGTCAATCTTCACCGCAGGGGGTGAGGACTGCTGAGGCAAGTCGGAGTCTTGGGATTGGTTGTCGGTAGCATCAGGGGGATTCACAGGCATGGGGGGATTGGAGAGGTCTCCCTGAAAAAAAATGGTCATTAAGCGAGATGATAAAAGAAGAGGGAAAAGACATGCGAGAGATGGAGACGAGAATCACACGTCTCTCCCCAGAGGGTGTGGGTGGAAGTGCATTGGCTCCCGAGGGTGCCGAAGTGGTCGCGCCGGCTGAGAAAGGAGGGCTGGCGGTTTTTGCCTTCTTCAAGCGAAATGATGAAGGTGCAGAAGCAGGGGTGTGGACCAGAATTTGGGCCAAGGCAGCCACATGGGCCTTGTTTTGCTTGCGGACCATCGTGAGGCGCTCGCCGAAACTCTTACTATAAGACATGATGACGGTAGAAGAGAGGTGGAAATGAGAGAGGGGGCACTCCATGGTGAGATGGGGTCTCATATTTATAGGCTCCCGGGGGAGGGCCCGCCAAAGATTCCAGTAAATGAATCCCAATGCCGCGAGCCTCGGTTGTACTTTCTTTCCGAGCTTGGGGCAACCTCGAAAAGAGCGAGGATTGTGTACAACCTTGGGCTCGCGAGAGGTGGCTCAAGTAGTAGAGCGGAGAAGCTGGAGAGAGGAACTGATGAGGTGGATGGGATTATGTGGTCCACTTGCCAAAGTCGAGACGGGGCTCATCTGGGTAGGCGAGATGCTTCTCGCAGCACGGGCTGGCCCTTGATGGCGAGATGGCTCTCGTAAGACGGGAGACCATCGAGACGAGCAGATGAGCTCGTCCAGGCCGCTGGACTTTTCTCCACTCGCTATATAAGAGAAGTGTTTTTTCCTTCTTATCCCCAAGGGGGATTTTACTCTTCTATCCCAGGTAATTTTACCCTTCTACCCTCAGTGGTCTGCCTATAACCCTTTAGAACAGTGGTGTTTGACTGTTACCAGACCCAACCCAGCGTATTTTGGTAATTTCAGGTCGATTCAAGATGGTTATTAGCAGATCAAACTCAGAGGCCTATAAATAGACCTATAAAGTGCCTTGAACATGTTGTTGAACCTTTCCATATTCTTCCTCAGAGGCACCTACCTCAGCATTAGCTAGGGAGGCGGAGAACTTCTGATTCTTCCAGGTAAGAGGTGGGACTCCGAGCTGAGACCTTCGGTCTGTTTTTGATCCTGTTACTCAAGTCGAGAGGGTTGTTCGACAAGAGTAAGTTTGTGCTGCAACTTCAGATCCGAACTCTAGGTTGAACCGGGTGACTGGTTTCAACAAACATGCAGGGGGGAGATCCACTTGCCTTGAATCTTTGAAGAAACGTTGCCCGCTCGCACCGCATCAAGGATCGGCCATAAAATGCCCTAAGCAACATTTCCTTAAACTTTTGGAGGGGAAATGCAACATCCCATGTTACTTCTAGACCCCTTTCACTTAGATTGGGTTAGGCATGAGATAGGTGACAAGGGTTTTAGCTAGGTTTGACCCTAGGTAGTGGGTTGTAGCCATGTGGGGCCCACTATAGGACCAAGTCAAACTAGGTTAAACTAGCCTAAATAGGGACCCAAACCACACCATGACCCCACCACATTGCCCTAACCCTAAAAACAATCTAAGTGCACCCTAGGGCATGCCATTAGGTCAACACTTTGACCCCAGTTGACCAAAGTCAACCTTGGGCCTAATTTGGTCAAACCCACACTCATAAGCCCAATTAGCCTAAGTAGGGCACCCCCTTGACCCAACCCAAGCTGGGTGGTGCCACTAGACCCATTACCACCAAGTAGGGTCAGCCTACCCACCATGGTTGACCAAGTCAACTCAAGGTCAACATAGTCAACTATTTGACCTAAAAGAGGGAAATGAAGACCAAGCCACCCTCCCTTGGACCAAGCCCACCATATTTGGCCCATGGCTAGCCCAAGTGAAGAGGAAGAATGGTACATGCATGAGAGAGAGTACATGGATGAGGGCATTTTAGAGAAATTACCCAAAGGAGGAGAGAGTAGGTTAGTTAAGAGGAAGAAGCCACATGGACTTGGCTCCATCAGCCCCACAATGGTGCTGGCTGGCCTCCTCAGTAAATTCCAAGGGGAATTGGCAGAATGGTGACCACTTGGCATCCTTGGTGACACAACCAAAGCCCAAACCGAGCTCACATAGATAGTATCTCCCTATACAACCATCCTCAGCTCAAACCGACCCCTCCATTAGCTTCAGAAGGTGGAAAGGAGTGGAATTCGATATCTGGATCAAAGCTTTTGGTGGAGAATAGAGTTCGGGAGCAAGCTCGCCGGAGAGGAAAATTTCCATGGCCAACCGCCGCCAAACCCGCCGCCAAGCCCCAATCCAGGTCCGTTTCACCTCACCTCTACCCGTGCTAGTTTCCTAGATCTATTAGGCGAGACATCTGGCTCAAATGATCCAGATCCAAGGTGAGCTTTTTCATGGATTTTGGAATTTTGATGGAGTGCAAGTTCGCCGGAAACCGCCGCCTCCGGCCACCATTTCGCCGCCAAACGTTGGCCACCACCTCAACGGAGGTGGTGGTGGTGGTAGCCAGCCGTGGAGGCTAAGGGGTGGCCAGGAAATGAGGTTTGAAGGTGCTCCAGGTCGGGACAATCTCGGCCCTTGGCTGGAGGAAGAAGATGAATGGATGCCCTCCAATATTGCTTTAAGATTCGTGCCTTATTAATATATTAAACTTTAGTAATGCTGTGACAAATATTCAGTGGCATTGCATGTCATGTTTAGGCCTCTTAGATGCGTTTCCAGAACCTGGACCCTGAATGAAAAATGTAGCCTTATCTGTTAACTGTAATTTGACACCTTAATCATTAATTTTGGTCCGGTAGTCTGGCCTGTAGGTCATTTTGCCTAGGACTGGTCCTAGACAAGGACAGAACTTCATTTGGATGCCCAAGTCAAACCAGCAATCAACATGGACCCAAATTTTGGGTACATGCATGATTAGGGAATACCTAGCCCCTGCCAAAAATGGGAAATTTTTGAAACAACCTTTTCTATAGTTTTGGTCATAATATCAAAATCTAAATAAATGAAATATTTGGAGTTATATGACTCCTCATGGCCCCAAATTTTGGTGGTAGGTCCTTGGGGACATCCTTGGTGCATGATAAAAATTTCAGCACATTTGGATCACTGAATGTTGGAAATTCCACTTGCATGTGTTGGTTTATATATTGCCTTGGTGTGCCAATAACAATGATTTAAATATGGTGCATTCAGCCTAATTGAGGCACTCAAAAATCATGGATTTTATTCCAGTTGTTCATTAGGGTAAAGTTCACCCCTCAGATTAATTATGTGATTTTTGGAATCAAAAATCCCATTAATTGGAATTTTTAAAAATATAGCTCCTTTTGAAAATAAATTGGAAAAATAGGTTTTCCTCAAGTAAAAGTCCTCAAACTTTGCCAAGTTAAAAATAAGGTTATATTTGACTTAGGAAAATTTGATCTTTCTGTTTGAAGAACTATTGGAGTAAAATACCTTGAAATGCCCATTTTACCCTTTTTGCATTTATTCTTGAATTGATGGAAATACACTTCAGATAAATTTGGAAATATTGCTAGTGTTGTATAATTGTATTATTAGTCTTGCATAATTAGTTCATAATTTATGGATGTACTGATAATATTTAAATTAATATAATGGCATTTTGGTAAATATGTAAGAATGGGAATTGTTAGGCCATTACATTATAAAGGTTGATGAAACTCTGCCAATAGTCTTAAATTAATGTTTTATATGTTTTGTAATTTTGCTGGAATTTTGGATTACATATTCCTTGTACTTCATTTGGAAAATGAAATTATGTAGATTTGGTATTAAATAAGGAATTGGTATAAATAATCAAAGGAAAATTATGACACCCTGTAGACAGAAATATTTTATCAATATACAACTCAGAAAAATTACCTAGGTCAGTGGATTTTAAATTATACTACTTCATGTGTTAAGTGACCTACGAATTAAATTAAAAGAATTAATTAAGGGATTATTTGATCAAGGAAAATTATGATAATTCATATGATAGTTCTATTAGACCATACCACCCTAGGATAAATAGTTATGGGCAAGAGGCCCTAAGGATTGGAAGATTCCATTTTTGGGATAATAATAGGACATGGTCTGCATATAACATAAATAGGTCATGCTTTAGGGGATTACCAGAGGATTGATTATCGGAAGAATAAGGGATTGCAAAATGAATAATCCCTGGTGGGTAGTATTGTCTTAGTGACGAGAGTAAAGGTGCAAGTCTTTAGGTAGCAATCAGAGTTGAGGTCGACGGAAGACCGTCGGTTTCCCAGCAATATCTTAAGTCACTAGGATTGTTCCAGAGCAACAATGAGAGCTAGGGTGAAACATGGGTAGTCATCAATTAAAGTAAATATCCTTACGAAAGGGAACTTTGGGCGTAATCCCATCGTAGTTTCTAGTGCCCCCGAGAGCCCTTCACCGGGTATACCCTGGGCAGTCCTGGGATTAACCTTAAATCACTAAGTATAATAACTCGTAGACAAGAGTAGTCTAATAGGTTAAGACATTTGTTGTACCTTCTCACCCGTGTAGGGTAGGAGAGATTCATGATATATGCTCACCCGTGTAGGGTTTGAGGGAATTGGTATAAAGGCACTATTGTGCATTCTCACCCGGGTTGGGTTTGAGGGTTTTAGGACGGGTTTGGTCCTGCGAGCGGAAGGCTCGGAATGAAATACTTACATGTGCATAAATATAGTGGCGGGGCATGCAGTACTGGCCATTCGTCACACCGATGGCAGTACGGTGCACCAGGCGGTTGTGAGGGTTAGAGGGGCCAGTGGGTTGTTTTACACTGCGGTCTGGAGGATGACCCCCGATAACGCACATCCGACCCAACAAGACTGACGGGCTGTCAGCAAAGTACGTACGCGAGACTCTAGAGTGCACCTTGGACGTGTACAGAGGCGTATGAGAGGGGTCTAAGGCTTGGTAGTGTGCATACCGGCCTAGAAGTGGAGACGCCCGCTCCGCTGCTGCCGTAGCCACAGCGGTGGTACCCGAGAGTGATTCTATCTCTCAAAAAGTGGGAACTAAAGGTCTGTGATCACAGAGTCATTGTGCGTGAGTTGCACTTGCCTGTGCATAAAATTGCATCATAACATTCATTCATATTAGGTCATACGCTTCATAGATCCTTATCATATAAATTTGTATGGGCTCTTTTATATGATAAGTTAAATTTCCTGGAAATCCTAACTTATATATTTGTATGGGCATTTATATAAGTTAGGGTACTTTTGTGATGGTAGTATAGTGGTAGAATAATTTTATTTACATGCTCTTACCTTCTGTTATTTACTTTCTTTACTAGTACTGCTCTTTACTTACTTGTACCAAATTTAGAACTACTAGAGTAGAACAATAATATTTATTACAACTGCTAGTTAGTTTCTGTCACCTGCTTCCACTTTTGCTACCCCTTGTTGTCCTCCGCTTCGTCCTCCCGCTCGGTGCCTAAGAGTTTAGGGGCGAGGTGCGGAGGAAACGACTTAGTCTTTTTGACTAATGGTCGGTGACCATACTATTTTTAGGAGCCCGTGGAGATGGAGCACCAGCACGACGAGGAGACAGGACGTGAGGAGCAGATACCGCTACAGCAGGCTACTACCACTACTGTGCGTCCTCAGGTGGGACGAATTCTGATGTACTAGTATAGCTTCCGCTTTTATTTGAGAGAGAGAGAGTTGATTTTGATGTACCGGTCATAAGCCCTTATTACTCTTTCGTTTTGTACTCATTGTGGACTATGTTGTACTATTCATTCCATATATGTATATGATGTACTCTGTGACTTGTGTACTTATAGATTTGTTACACTTCTTTTCTCATATTGGCCTATGTATATGATCGTAATAGCCGGCAAGATCGGCGTGTTGCGGTGTTGACTAACCCGAGCGTTAGTGCCACCGTAAGATGGCGGTTCTGGGCATAAGGCCCGGTAGCCCTCCTTGGTAAGGGGGAGGATGGGGTCTTACAAACCGAGTGTCGGTGTCCACCCTCCTTCGATTCTGGAAGGAGCAGGACCCTCCCTCCAGTCATGCCTTCTCCCTCGGGTACGGTCTCTAGGGTGGCCATGGGATGGAGCCTTTCGACAATGAGTCGTCGCGAGACCTCATCTTGAAGACCGGCCATGAACAGTTTCGCGCCCTGGAGCTCTCGCACAGGGTCTCGTGCCGCCTTGTTTTCAATAAAAAGAAGTGGAAGGTGGCCGAGTCTGGGCTTTCTGCAGAGCGCGAGAAGTCAGATGACCTCGAAAAGAGGCTGGCGGTCGCCGACAACCTTCTTGCCCAAAGCTAGGGAGGCGTGGTAAGCCTTTTAACTGCAATTCGCCAGTTTCACTAGCTAGTTTCACTTGCATGAATTTTTGTTGAATGATAGCCTACTCGCAGGATGCCGAGACGGCCGATCGAATGCATTCACACATAGCGGCTATAGAGGAGGAGAACATGAAATTAAAGGCTGAGAACGCCCGCCTTCAGGACAACACCCTGCTTCACTCCCATCCAGATCCGCTCCAAGCTCCGCCGCCCACTCATTACTCTCTGGATGAGGTCGATGTCATTTGCCGACACGCTAACATCAACACATTCGAGCTCGTCCTTAAGATGATAAAGGAGCTGGGGGTTATCAGAGATGATGCCGAGACGGTCACAGCCCGCGACCTGGTCCCCCAGCTTTACGGCGAGACGGATGACGGCTCTACTTCTAGTGATGAGGAGTGAAGGGGAGTCAATATGTCTTGGGACTTCTCCCCCCTTTTTGTTTCTTTTACTTGTACTTATGCACATTTTTCTGATAATTGAAATGTTTCTTCATGGGAGCGCCTCCCCTGTTTTTTCTATAATGAACAAGGAGATTCTCGTTAAAACCCTTTGCTCTATTTCTTTTATTTCATCTCGCTTTATTTACTGCTGTCTCGCTTGAAGGTTAGTTTAGGGCACAAGTCATTAGACTTCTCATCACCCCTGCCGTGCGCGAGACCATTTAGCCTTTCACTTTCGTGTCGCCGCAAGATAAATCCAGTGCGGGTAGATCCTGGAGATCAAACTACTCCTTACGAGAAGTCACCCCTTTTTATGTGAGACCTGTGTTTTGCCGGCGAGTGCCTGCTTGCTATGTGCGAGACCCCCTTCACCAAGCGCCAGTTTGAAATGCTTATCTTCACTTGTATTGAACTAACCCCTTCTTCTCATAAGAATCTTCTACCAATTCCCTGATCAGTATAGACACCTTCCTTTGAGGGCTATTACGACTTGACTTGCCACTAAGTGAGCCTACAGCCCGGCCAGCTTGATGAGAGCCTGGTCAGTGGGTCTGCTCGGGGTCTCCTTTCCAAATCATCTTCAACCACCCGAGTGAGACTACAACCCTGCCAGCTAGATGAGAACCTGGTCAGCGGCTCTACTCGGGGTCTCCTCTCCAAACCATCTCCAACCACCGAGTGAGCCTATAGACCTGCCAGTTAGATGAGAGCCTAGTCAGCGGGTCTGCTCCGAGTCTCCTTTCCAAATCATCTCCAACCATCTAGTAAGCCTACATTCATGCGATCTAGATGAGATCCTGGTCAGCGGGTCTACTTGGGGTCCCCTCTCCAAACCATCTCCAACCACCGAGTGAGCCTACAGTACTGCCAGCTTGATGAGAGCCTGGTCAGCGGGTCTGCTCAGGGTCTCCTCTTTAAACCATATCCAACCACCAAGTGAGCCTACAGACCTGCAAACTAGATGAGAGCCTGGTCAGCGGGTCTGCTCGGGGTCTCCTCTCCAAACCATCTCAAACCACCGAGTGAGCCTACAGCCCTGCCAGCTAGATGAGACCCTGGTCAGTGGGTATACTCGGGGACTCCACTCCAAACCATCTCCAACCACCGAGTGAGCCTACAACCCTGCCAGCTTGATGAGAGCCTGGTCAGCGGGTCAGCTCGGGGTCTCCTCTCCAAACCATCTCCAACTACCGAATGAGCCTACAACCCTGCCAGCTAGATGAGAGCCTAGTCAGCGGGTATGCTCGGGGTATCCTTTCCAAACCATTTCCAACCATCGAGTGAGCCTACAACCCTGCCAGCTAGTTGAGAGCCTGATCAGCGGGTCTTCTCAGAGTCTCCACTCTAATCCATCTCCAACCACCGAGTGAGCCTACAGTCCTGCCAGCTAGATGAGAGTCTGTCCAGCGTATCTGCTCGGGTTCTCCACTCCATACCATCTCCAACCACCGAGTGAGCCTACAACCCTGCTAGCTTGATGAGAGCCTGGTCAGAGGGTCTGCTTGGGGTCTCCTCTCCAAACCATCTCCAACCACCGAGTGAGCCTACAAGCCTGACAGCTAAATGAGAACCTAGTCAGCGGGTCTGCTCGTGGTCTCCACTCCAATCCATCTCCAACCACCGAGCGAGCCTACAGTCCTGTCAGCTAGGTGAGAGACTGGTCAGCGGGTCTGCTCGGGGTCTCCTCTCCAAACAACCTCCAACCAACGAGTGAGCCTACAACCCTGCCAGCTATATGAGAGCCTGTTCAGCGGGTCTGCTCAGAGTCTCCACTCCAAACCATCTCCAACCACCGAGTGAGCCTATAGTCCTACCAGCTAGATGAGATCCTGGTCAATAGGTCTACTCGGGGTCTCCTCTCCAAACCATCTCCAACTACTGAGTGAGCCTATAGCCCTGCCAGCTAAATAAAAGCCTGGTCAGCGGGTCTGCTCGGGTTCTCCTCTCCAAATCATCTCCAAAAAACTAGTGAGCCTACAGTCCTGCCAGCTAGATGAGAGCCTAGTCAGCAGCTCTGCTCATCGTATCCTCTCCAAATCATCTCCAACCACCTAGTGAGCCTACAACCCTGCCATCTATATGAGAGCCTAGTCAGCGGGTTTGCTTGGGGTCTCCTCTCCAAACCATCTCCAACCACCGAGTGATCCTACAACCCTACCAGCTTGATGAAAGCCTAGTCAGCGGGCCTGCTCGGGGTCTTCTCTCCAAACCATCTCCAACCACCGAGTGAGCATACAACCCTGCTAGCTTGATGAGAGCGTGGTCAGTGGGTCTGGTCGAGGTCTCCTCTCCAAACCATCTCTAACCACCGAGTGAGCCTACACCCCTGCCAGATATATTAGAGCCTGGTCAGCGGGTCTGCTCGGGGTCTCCATTCTAATCCATCTCCAACCACCGAGTGAGCCTACAGTCCTGCCAGCTAGGTGAGAACCAGGTCAGCGGGTCTCCTTGGGGTCTCGTCTCTAAATAACCTCCAACCACTGAGTGAGCCTATAGCCCTGCCAGCTTGATGAGATTCTGGTCAGCGGGTTTGCTCGGGGTCTCCACTCCAAACCATCTCCAACCACTGAGTGAGCCTACAATCCTGCCATCTAGATGAGAGCTTGATCAGCGGGTATGCTCGGGGTCTCCTCTATCTTCAATACATCTCCAACCTCTGAGTAAGCCTACAACCCTGCCAGCTAGATGAGATCCTGGTCAGCGGGTCTGCTCGGGGTCTCCTCAACAAATCATCTCCAACAACCGTGTGAGCCTACAGTACCGCCAACTAGATGAGAGCCTGGTCAGCGGGTCTGCTCGGGGTCTCCTCTCCAAACTATCTCCAACCATCGAGTGAGCTTATTGCCCTGCCAGCTAGATGAGAGCCTGATAAGCGGGTCTGCTCGGGGTCTCCTCTCCAAACCATATCCAACCACCGAGTGAGCCTATAGCCCTGCCAGCTTGATGAGAGCCTGGTCAGCAGGTCTACTCGGGGTCTCCTCTCCAAACAATCTCCAACCACCGAGTGAGCCTACAGCCCTACCAGATAGATGAGTCCCTGGTCAGCGGGTCTGCTCGGGGTCTCTAGTCCAATCAATCTCCAACCACCGAGTGAGCCTACAGTAATGCCAGCTAGGTGAGAGCCTGGTCAGTGGGTCTGCTCATGGTATCCTCTCCAAACCATCTCCAACCACCGAGTGAGCCTACAGTCCTGCCAGCTAGATGAGAGCCTGGTCAGCGGCTCTGCTCGGGGTCTTGCCATCTATCCTTTTCACTCTCATACCATGAAAGAAGACACTTGTGATTCCATTATATTAAAAGGTCAGCACAACTTTACATGCATTGAAAGATGGAAAATATTATGGATAAAATCTTTTTAAGTCATCACCGCTTCGGGCACGTTCGAGGGATACCCCATCCACATTCTGGAGGTGTTACCCCGGGACTTCAAGACCTCTTTCACTACAAAGGGACCTTCCCAGTTGGGATTAAGCTTTCCTATTGATGCTCCCCTGCCTGCCGCGTCCACTTTCTTGAGGACCAAGTCGCCCTTCTGAAATTTCTTGGCCCTTATGTGCTTGTCAAAGTATCTCGCCATCCGACGCTTGATTTCTTCCTGCCGGATCAATGCCAAATCCTTGACTTTTTCCACCAAATCAAGAGAGAGTTTTTTCTCTTCCTCATTATCTGCCCTCCATCCTTCGTCTCCCTTCCATGCAGCGGCTACTCTTGGGGGTGTAACCTCAAGCAATATTGGTATAACAGCCTCCGAGCCATGAGATAGCTTAAATGGAGTCTCCCCCGTAGCGGTGTTGGGTGAGGTCCTCAAGGCCCAGAGAACGCAAGGGAGTTGTTCCAGCCAACTTCCTCCCAAGTTCTCCACTTTCTTCTTTAAAAGATTAACGATGATCTTGTTCGCTGCTTCCACCTGCCCATTGCTCTGTGGATGATGAACCGAGGCAAAACGGAGGTTTATGCCCATCCGGATGCAGAAATCGAGAAATTCCCTGCTAGCGAATTGTGGTCCGTTATCAGTGACGATGGCCAGCGGTAGCCCATGCTTGCAGATGATCTCTCCCCATATGAAATTTTTGACCACCTGCAATGTCACCTTAGCCAATGCCTCCACCTCTAGTAATTTTGAAAAGTAATCCACCGTGACCAGCAGAAACATCCTCTGGCCACTAGACCGGGGAAAAGTACCCACCAGATCTAGCCCCCATATAGCGAAGGGCCAGGGAGCCGTGATTGTACGTAGCCTTTGGGCGGGAAGGAGTTGGAGTGGGGCGAAATCCTGACACTTTTGACTTCTTTTTGCAAATTCTTCTGTATCCTTCCTAAGGGTAGGCCAGAAGTATCCACTTCCTCAACACTCTCCCCTCTAAAGTCCAACTCCTAGACTTACTCCCACATTCCCCTGAGGGAATTTCTTCGAGGACCCTTGGAACCTCCTCCTCAGATACGTATCGAGCTAGTAGACCCAATACCATCTTTCGGTATAATGCCCCATCTTTCAACAGGTAGTATGCTGATTTTTCCTGACCCGCTTCTTATCGAGATCCCTCTCGGGAAGCTGTCCTGAGGTCAAATAGGCAATGAAGGGGTCCATACAAGACCTTTGCTGACCTATCTCCATTAGTTCTCCTTCTTCTATGGTCGGCCTGAAGAGCTCCGTCACCATTTGTTGCGTTGGTAAGTGTACTGGTCATAGTCAAGTAATAAAGTTGGGGAGTTGAATCCCCAGATATCGATCTCTCAAGGGGTGCAAGTAGGGAGTGTGATTTCGCTATTGAAAAAGTGATTGCAAGTGTTAACGTAAACAAAGGGGGTTTTGATTTGAAGTTTCCTAAGTTTAACACTAATAAGCCTATTGCGGGTCGCCGTCACCGCGTCTCTTTGGTGGATTACTCAAGAGAGTAATATGAAAGATGGATGAGCCAATGAGGGTCGCAGTCACCTCTTCGCCACGCACACTTCTAGCAAACGCTAGAACGACACTATCTCAACAAGAACATGAAAAACTGAAGCTCAGCAACAAAATCATGATCTAAGATATAACAACACATAGACATACTAAAATACTTAAAATAAACAGTGTTCTAAAGCCACAATCAAACAACCATAAGTTCAGAACAAAGTAACTACAAGAAGAAGGGGGAGAAATACAACCAAATGCACGAAGGCTTTCCGAGATTTGCGGCCGGAGTCAAGGGTTTTCGGGCCTTGTCCGGGCTCGGTCTACAAATGACGTCTGGGGTCAAGAAGGGCCGTCACCTCCTTCCAATAACCCGTCTTCTTCGTGAATAGTCGCTGGGCTAAATCTATCTGAAAAACTTCACGGATGCAACACCTTATGAGCTTGAAACAGAGTTTGGAGTTTGGAGAAGAAAATGTTGTCCGGAGATGAAGATATCACAAGCTTTTGGAGGGAGAAAGGTGTCCGGATCTACTCTACAAGGAGGAGAGAGAAAATATCGGCTGGAGGTGGAGTTTTCCCGCTCAAAGGTGCAGAAAAGGCGGCTCGGTCGGACTGGATTGGAACTCCTCCGAAACTGTCTCAGGAAGAAGAAATCTCTGCTTTAAATAGAAGCAGGTCAAAAAATAGGCGTGCACGGTTTGGCGCACGACCGTGTGCAAACCGTGTGATATTTACTTTCAGAAGAAGCCTGCGGAAGGAGAAATGTTGACCCGTGCATTTTACTCACGCACAGACATTTCCGCTAGTGCATGAAGGAAATTGCACGGGTAGCAACAACAAGTAGGAAATCAGGACAACACAGGGGAACCGTGCGTTTTAAATGCGCACGGGCTCTTCTGCCCGTGCATTAACAATGCGCATGATTAACTACAGAATGGAACAAACAAACCAGAAGGACACAGGAAAGCCGTGCGTTTCCTTCGCGCATAGTTCCGAAGAAAACCTGTGTCAACCGTGCGTGAAGATCGTCGAGCCCAGCTCGACGAAATTCGTCGAGCGCAATTCGACATTTATCTAGCTCAACAAAACACACGATCTGGCACAAACCGTGCATGAAAGAAACACACGACTGTGCGTTTTCCAACAATCAGAATTTCTGCCTTGGGGAAAACGCACTACCTGTACAGAAAAGGAACTAAGCTGGAGCACAAGCTCCTAGCACCAAAATACAATAAAAAAATAGCAGGAAAGAGCCATGTGGAGCACCATGTGCATACCCACAATAACAGAATGCGCAATTGCACACCCTCGGGCCAAAACATTGCACAAAATGGTCCATGACCGAACGATGCAAATATAACCGATAACCGGTTGAAATGTGCTACACGAGTGAGAAAACAAGCCCAGATGAGTCCGAAAAACCTTATAAATATCCGACTCATCACACCACCAGACTTAAACATTTGCTCATTCCGAGCAAATCATCTCTCCATGAACTAGAAAACAGCTAGCTGGCTTAGAAATTTCCAAATAAAGTAAAGCAAGAAATCAAATACTTTCATGGGCGTTGAAAATATAATATATACAATTTGTAATTATGCTACGAAGTTTATAAATTTCGATAGACGTAAATAAGTATTGTAACTACTCAAAAATAGAATCCTGGAGAATTGTTCGGTCATACTTAGGAAGAAAGTAGGAAGACCACTCAGTTGAGCATTGTCAACGACCGAGGCTCGGGATCACCTCCAATGAAATCCATCAATGTCGGGGACCATAAGCTTGCCCGTTCACACTGCCTCCCCATCGCTAGTTTGACTCAGGCGTGTGAAAGTTAGGGGTTAGATCTGGTATACTCTAAAGGGGGGCGGGGGGGGGGGGGGGGGGGAGGGTGGTGAATAGAGTATCATGATATTTTTTAAAACTTTTACTGTAAATAAAACTTAGTCCTAAAATAATCTGATCTAACACAAGATCAGCAAATATAAAATATCACAAACACAACAAACCTAATTAGCACAGCCACAACAAGAACAAAAGAAAAGGGCAACACAGACAACACAAGAATTTTATAGTGGTTCCCTAACCTGGGTAAATCCACTCTTTTACCACCATGGTAGGAATCCACTCAGGTTATTGATCAGGTGACTTCCACCAATGAGCTTTTGATCAGGTGCTCAAAGACCAAACCTCAAATCTTTTGATCAGGTGACTTGCAACCAGGAATAACTTTTGAAGGGAGTTAAGAACCCTTTATACAGTGGGGGTGAGGGAATGATTTTGTCTTCTCTTTCTCAAATACAACTGAGAAGACTTTTGTGGATCTTGATTTTAGCAAAGAGCTCCCCCTGAGATATTGAATGGTTCAGGAAAGATGGAGCATTGCTGCAGGGTGATAGGTCTTCAAACTTTTAGCCTTGACCAGAAAGTATCCAGGAACTTCTTGACTGATATAGTATTGGTTGACCTCTGAAGTATCCTGGGAAGAAGAAGGAAGAAGACTCTTGATCTTGAATATATGTTCTTCTTTCTTCTTCAACTTGCTGATGTTTCTCTGATCTAGTGCTTGTTTCTCTATATCACTGTATTCTGTATTGCTGTGTGATTGTTATGCTGTTCCAGAGAACTGCGTATTGTCGTCTAGATCCTGTCTACTTTTTTAGAGAGAGATAAAGAAATCCTTTTTATATTTTCCATGTAAATTTTCCATTTGAAATTTGAATTTCTTCTGCATTCATTGCTGACGGCCTGGAGAATATTTTGCATTGATTGATTTCCCCAACTGTCCCATTGAAAAACAACAAGCAATAATCCTGATGACGACCGTAATCAATGCTTGCTTCTAACGGTAATATTCAGAGAATATTTTAGCATTGATTGCTCAGGAATTCTTGCAATAGAATAAGGACAGAAGGATGGAAATATTTAAGTCTGGAACTTCATAGAAATCATTGAGCAGAATTTGTCGTCCTGGATTCAGAGTTCGTCGACCTGAGAAGTCAAGTTCGTCGACCAGATAATATTTGTTCATCGAGCTGAGATCCAAGATCGTCGAGCTGAGGATAGAAATGCTTTTTCTGGAACCTTGTCAACTCTGTGCATCAAGATCGTCGAGCTGAGAATGAAACTTCGTCGACTGGAGTTCAGAATTCCATGGTTCTTGGACTGAAGAATGTTTTAAGTAATGTGTCCAGAAATCGTTGACCTGAGAACTAGTTTCGTCGAGCTGAGAACTTCTAACCGCTAGATGAGTCTTGCCAGGAATGTGGCCTAAGTTCGTCGAGCTAAGAAGGTGAATTCATCAACTAGAGTATGATCCTGGACTTAAAATACTTAGTTGTTTCTGGAATAAGATGTTGAAGTAGAATACCCATAGATCTTCGAGCTGAGAACTAAGTTCGTTGACTGGAGTTCAGAGAAATTCTGGATTTGAAATGTTGAAGTAGTGTGTCCATAAGTCATCGACCTGAGTACCAAGTTCGTCAAGCTCAACTCAGATAATTGTCTATGAGTTCGTAGAGCTGAGCACGACTTTCGTCGACCTGAGTTCGACGAACGTTGAACTCATTTCCTGAGTCTCTGAAATTTCTCTAAGTCTTGAGTTTTTATGCAGTCTATTGATGGCTGGTCCATGTAGTGTTGACTCTAAGGACTTGGCCTATACTCTAGGACATAACCATAAACCTGGCTATACATGTTGGGTCAGATAATCTTAACTTAGTGGACCTAGCCCAAATCCAACTAGGGATCCAACAGCGTGAATCCGTAGTACTTTAAGGTATAAATGGGGCTGGGGTTTCGGTTAGGTAAACAAAGATAAAAAAGAATTCTATGCACCAAACCCAAATGAGTTCAACAAAAAAGATATCCTCACGCCAACAGAAAATGTAAGTGCACCACACCACCAGACTTGAACTTTATAACACGGGTGTGTGCAATGCATACTGCCACAAAATCTCAAATAGGATTTTCAATTACACATTTTCTTTTCACTTTTCTTTTTCACAATTAATTTTTTTATACAAATATTTTCTTTTTTATCTTCTTTTTATTTTAACAACTTCAGCAGATAAAAACTTTAGAGCACATCCACATATTCACAAGAAATATCACCACATCAACACCCGATCATGAAAATGTAAAACACTAAAGCTCAACTTCGGTGTGTGACAAAAATCGTCTGTGAGACTTTAGTGAAATAGTGCTGTAGCTTAATCAAAAGAAGGGCAAGCACAACAGGGCTAGCGAGGATAAGACGTTAGGAATGACACAAAGCTCAACCAGGCCAAAATGACGGCCTACATCACGCTCACGCTAGACTAACCTATTGGAGTTACCATAGTGATCTGGAAGTGATTAAACATGTAATCTCACTGCCAATGCGATATGAGCCTGCAGGGTCGCACATAAGAGATGTGGAGAAGTTGGATGATTGACTGTGTTGGTAAAGGTTACCAATCACCGACCTGAATGGGGTTATGGGCAAAGTGTTGCCTTAAAGGACTGGTAAGAATAGTCGACCGAGGGTCGACGAGAATCGTCGATCGTTAGTGCTCTGATTCCTACCGATCGACGAGAATCGTCACTCCGATTCTCGCCGATCGACGAGAATCGCGAGAATGGGTACTCTGATTCTCGTCGATCGACATGAATCGTCGACCCACGATCGGCGTGAATCGTCGAGTGTTGCACTCTGATTCTCGCCGATTGTGATTCTCGCCGATTCTGATTCCCGCCGAATCTGGTTGATGATTCTCGGCGATCGTCGCCGATTCTCGCCGATTGAGATTCTCGCCGATTCTGATTCCCGCCGAATCTGGTTGATGATTCTCGGCGATCGTCGCCGATTCTCGCCGATTGATTTTCACCGATTCTGAAACCCTAAATTCTGGATGGTCTGCGGATAGCGATATTCCTAGGTCTATTTATGCCTTTGGTATAAAAGGACACTTAGGGTTTTCGGGAAAAGAGATCTTCTTTCTGATCGAATCGAAATCGACGGAAGTGTTCCGCCGTTCTGTTCGTTCCGCCAATCCCGAATCCCGCCGCCGACGGAAGTGTTCCGCCGCCGCCGTGCTCGCTCCGTTGACCTTCTCTTCTCCGGCGATCGTCGCTGGTGTTGCTTTTCCTGGCGCGGACCTAGCAGTCCGTAGAATAGCAAGGTGCGGTCTTTCTCCTTCCCGATTTTCCGTGCGACGGAAAGATCGGCGTTCTCCCGCTCGTGTGGATTTCTGCAGAGACGTGGACATTATTCCACGAAGAACTCGCCACCAGCAGGAATACAAAACTTGGAGCATCTCCGTTGAGTTGTGACTCAATGCCACCGAGGTAATTTTTGCATAGTTGTGTGTTAACTTCTTGATTCAACTACCATGGCCCGATCCCATCTCTTTTGGGTTTTCTTGATGTTTTGTTCCGCTGCGTGCACAAGTGTTGTGCCATCCTCATAGAGAAACCCAAAAGTGGTATCAGAGGGAGGTTGCGGCCATGATTGTTGTATTGGAAGTTTTGTTATTCCAGTGCGTGTAAACCTAGGGATTTAGAAGTATTCTAAATGTCTGGATTTAGCCTTGGTACCCCGCCAAGAACTTCTGGAATTTCGTGGAAATTTCTAATTGTTAGAAATTGTAGTCTCCTTAGCAGTAACCATCCCTCAAGTTTGTTTTGGATTTTGAATCCAACATAGAGAGATGAGCTTGTCTACTGCTTTAAGTTGAGTTGTCTTTGCCTTTGTCCAATGCATGTAAATCTGAGGATTTGGAAGTTTCCGGATGTTCAGATTTAGCCCTTCCTTCTATCAAATGTTGATGGTGTCAGGTTGTGCACATGAGGGATGCATGTGGTTTTAGAAAAATTGTTTTTCTTTGGATGTGCACATTGATCGAATGTTGATCATGGTTAACTGTTAACCTATAATTAAAATCCCTTCATCAAATATTAAGTGTTCAGATGCCTTCCGATGGATGACACTCTTCCTGCCTCGATCGATGAAGTGTGGGCTTGCCAAAGCAAGGTGCATTAATCTATCTTGGTAAGGGTGCGAGCGGATAATTGTGATATCCCACTGTCGACATCGGGTCCAACTTAACTAGGTGACCTCAAAGGTTGAGTGCCTAGAGGCATAGGGTTGGAATGCACCATATGATGGATGCGAGTAAGGAGTTATTCACCAACCATACAAGAATTGCATGAGGATGCAATTGGCAAGCATGAACTCTCCGAATTGTTAGTGAGGGCTATCATTTCGAATAAAATAGTGGGAGTGTTTTAATTGAAGTCCAAATTAAAATAAATTGTATTTGAAATTTTGGTACTGATTTTATTCTGCATAAATTCTTGTAGAATTCCATGGCAAGTGTTTCACACTCCACTTTGTCTCTGAGAGCCATCCTTGAGAAGGATAAGCTCAGTGGGACAAATTACATGGACTGGTATAGGAACCTGAGAATTGTTCTCAGGCAAGAGCGAAAGCTCTATGTCTTGGAAGAAGAAGCCCCCGAGGTGCCGACCGGGAACTCTTCCCGTGCTGAGAAGGATACTTATAAGAAGTATACTGATGATGCTTTAGATGTCGAATGCCTTATGCTTGCCACTATGAACTCTGAGCTTCAGAAGCAATATGAGAGCATGGGGTGCAAGGAGATTGACGAGCATCTCAAGAAAATGTTTCAAGGGCAGGCTCGTCAAGAGAGGTTCGACGTCACAAAAGCGTTGTTTCAGTGCAAGATGGGAGTTCGAGACTCAGTAGGGACTCACGTACTCAAGATGATTGGGTATATAGAGAACCTTGAAAGGCTGGGTTTTCCTCTTGGTCAAGAGTTGGCCACAGATCTGATCCTGCAATCGTTGCCGGACAGTTATGAGCAGTTCGTCTTGAACTACAACATGAATGAAATAGACAAGACACTGCCCGAACTCCTAGGCATGTTGAGAACTGCCGAAATCAATATGAAGAAGGCCAAGCCTGCCAGCCCCATACTGATGGTGCATAAGGCCAAGGGCAAGGCCAAGGGCTCTAAGAAGACGAAGGTGGGACCTAAGTCATACCTTGAGCCCAAGTCTTCAGCACTGATGAAAAAGAAAAGCACGGTGAAGGAAGGGAAATGCCACCACTGTGGCAAGGCTGGTCATTGGAGGAGGAACTGTCCTTCGTACATTGAAGGTCTGCAGAAATTGAAGGGAGGTATGACTTCCGCTTCAAATGTTTACGTTATAGAGATAAACCTTTCTGCTCCTTCATCTTGGGTATTGGGTACCGGATGTGGTTCTCACATTTGTACAAATGTGCAGGAACTGGGAAGGAGAAGATTGCTGAGTAAAGGGGAGGTGGACCTCCGCGTCGGCAATGGAGCAAGAGTTGCTGCTGTAGCCGTAGGGGTTTACCGTCTTTCTTTGCCCAGTGGGCTTGTAATAGAACTAGATAATTGTTATTTTGTTCCGGCCATAACTAGAAACATTATATCTATTTCATGTTTGGACATGATTGGATTTTCTTTTATAATTAAGAACATCTGTTGTTCTATATTTAAGAATGATGTTTGTTATGCTGTAGCCCAATTGTTTAATGGTCTTTATGTTTTGAACGTGGACCATCTGATCTGTAATGTAGAAAATAATAAAAGAATAAGAACAAATGACTCGAACCCTACATTTCTCTGGCATTGTCGTTTGGGCCATATCAACGAGAAGCGCATATCCAAACTCTATAGAGATGGACTTTTGGACTCATTTGATTATGAATCATTTGAGCGATGCGAATCTTGTCTGTTAGGCAAAATGACTAAAGCTCCTTTCACTGGTTATACTGAGAGGGCTGAGGATCTCTTGGGTGTTGTACATAGTGATGTATGCGGACCAATGAGTTCCATGGCTAGAGGTGGGTATTTCTACTTTGTTACATTTACTGATGATTTCAGTAGATACGGATATGTGTATCTTATGAAGTGCAAATCCGAGACCTTTGAAAAGTTCAAAGAGTTCAAGTATGAAGTAGAAAACCAGTTGGGTAAAAGGGTTAAAGCACTCCGATCTGATCGAGGTGGCCAATACCTGAGTCATGAATTCCGTGATCATCTGAAAGAGTGTGGTATTGTATCACAGCTCACTCCACCTAGAACACCACAACATAATGGTGTGTCTGAGAGGAGAAATCGTACTCTGTTAGACATGGTACGTTCGATGATGAGTCATGCAGACTTGCCTGTTTCCTTTTGGGGTTTTGCTTTAGAGACTGCTGCAATGACATTGAATCGCGCTCCAACGAAAACGGTTCTGAAGACACCATATGAGATATGGACTGGGAAGCGTCCTAGTATGTCGTTCATTAAAATTTGGGGCTGTGAGGCATACGTGAGACGTCAAATGCCTGACAAGCTGGGACCCAAATCGGATAAATGTTATCTGGTGGGATATCCTAAGGAAACGAATGGGTATTACTTTTACCTACCGTCTGAGGGCAAAGTGTTTGTCGCAAGGACTGGTGTCTTCTTGGAGAAAGAGTTCTTATCAAGAAAGACTGAAAAGGTAGAGCTTGAAGAAGTTCAAGAACCACATGTAGTGAATGAACCGGAATTGGATTCTGAGACAGGACTACAAGATGTTGTAGCTAGAGAACCTGCTCAAGGAACACAAGTCCTACGTAGATCTGGTAGACCAAGGTTTGAGCCTGAGAGATATGGATTTCTCGTGTCTCAAATAGGTAATGTGTTGCTTATGGATCATGATGATGAACCAGCAACCTACCAAGAGGCTATGAATGGACCGGACTCCGACAAATGGCTTGAGGCTATGAAATCCGAAATGGACTCCATGTATGCAAACCAAGTTTGGAACTTGGTGGAACCACCAGAAGGGGTACGACCCATAGGGTGCAAGTGGGTCTTCAAGAAGAAGACCGACATGGATGGGAATGTACAGACATTCAAAGGGCGACTGGTGGCTAAGGGTTTCAAGCAAATTCATGGTATTGACTATGATGAGACCTTTTCCCCTGTTGCCATGGTAAAGTCCATAAGGATATTGCTTGCTGTTGCTGCGTATTATGACTACGAGATCTGGCAGATGGATGTCAAAACGGCTTTCCTTAATGGAAACCTCCTTGAGGAAGTGTATATGACACAACCCGAGGGTTTTGTATCCCCAGATGAAGCCACTAAAATATACAAGCTGAATAAGTCCATCTATGGACTGAAACAGGCCTCTCGAAGTTGGAATCTTCGTTTTGATGAGAAAATCAAAGAGTTTGGTTTCATCAAGAATGAAGATGAGCCTTGTATTTACAAGCGAATCAGTGGGAGCATTGTTGTCTTCCTGATATTGTATGTAGATGACATACTATTGATTGGGAATGACATTCCTACCCTGAAAGTTGTTAAGAACAACCTAGGGAACTGCTTTTCAATGAAGGATTTGGGTGAAGCGACTTACATACTCGGTATTAAGATCTATAGAGATAGATCGAAGAAGTTGCTGGGTTTGACCCAGAGTACGTACATCGAAAAGGTGTTGAAGCGGTTCAACATGCTTGAGTCCAAGAAAGGATTTTTGCCCATGTCTCATGGTGTAAATCTCTCTAAGGACCAGTGTCCGAAGTCTTGTGAAGATAAGGACCGCATGAAGTTGATTCCATATGCTTCGGCAATTGGATCAATCATGTACGCGATGTTATGTACTCGACCCGACGTCTCCTTTGCTTTGAGCATGACTAGCAGGTATCAGTCAGACCCCGGTGAGTGTCACTGGATTGCAGTCAAGAATGTCCTGAAGTACTTGAGAAGGACTAAGGATGTGTTCTTGGTGTATGGTGGAGAGGAAGAGCTCGTTGTAAGTGGTTACACGGATGCTAGCTTCCAAACTGATAGAGATGACTCCAAGTCTCAGTCAGGTTTTGTGTTTTGCCTGAATGGAGGAGCTGTGAGCTGGAAGAGTTCCAAGCAAGAGACAGTTGCTGATTCTACAACAGAGGCCGAGTATATCGCCGCAGCTAATGCGGCGAAGGAGGCTGTATGGATTAGGAAATTCATCGGCGAGCTAGATGTAGTTCCTAGCATTGTTGGTCCCGTAGTTCTCTACTGTCATAACAATGGTGCAATTGCACAATCTAAGGAACCTAGATCCCATCAGCGCTCCAAGCACATACTTCGGCGGTCTCTTCTTATTCGTGAGATTGTCGAACGAGGAGATGTGAACATTTGCAGAGTGCCGACTGAGGAGAATATTGCGGATCCATTGACAAAGCCTCTCGCGCAGAGAAAGCATGATGGTCATACTAGATCGATGGGTATACGATACCTAAATGATCAACTCTAGTGAGAATCTTGTGGATTGCATGTAAACATGTATCTTGTTGGCCATTTGTTCATATGATGAACAGTGTACCTAGTTTTTCTCTTATAATTAATGGCAAGTTCTTTATTTATGAGTTTTTCTATATGATAGTTAAATGTTAACATAATAGATACCCTTAGAATGTTCGCTTCCGTGGGACATCAAGTACGTGACTTGAATGTGAGAGCCTATGATTTATTTGAAGCTTCATTCTTAAAAGGTCCCTGGTCGAGTATCATCATAGAAACTAAGGGTGATGATGGTACATGAAGGCTAGCACGTGCGTTGACTGATGACCGGTTCTCACAGGTCATGATATTGTGATATCAAGTCATCACGTGGGTACTTGTTAGTGAACAAGTTGTACTGGACAGACCCAACCTGAGACTACTCTGTGGATTGTCATCCAATCGTGTCACGAGTAGGTCTCAATTGACAATGGTGTTGTGGTCCTTTGACCTGAAGTCACAACATTCATCGAGTGAGGAAGAGCGTGCTTTGATGCCATCTAAAGTCTTCCTTGAGAAAGGTTGATGATAAGGGTGGTTGTTGGGCATGTTACGAATCATTTGGGTGTTTGTGTGTGAGCAGATATGGGATTTGTCCTCCTGTATGACAGGAGTTGCATCCATTGGCCCCTTGATGGAACTGGACTGAGAAATGCATGGCCATGCTTGGTTGAGTCAATATGTGATATTGGACTCACCATTCTCTGGAAGTCCGTCCTGAATCAAGAAACTTGGATTGAGCTATTACGAGGGTGACACGGTCCATGCCTCTAGTTCTTTCCGGATGTAAGGGACAAAGGGACAAAGACAACACTGATACATTGGTCATAAAGGCTTATGAGTTATAAACTCTTATTGCTTGGGGAGCAATGATGCATTGCTAGATGCCGCTCATTGTTTGTGAGGTTTTTGGTTTGATACTTTCAAGATCAAGTGGGAGTCTGTTGGAGTTACCATAGTGATCTGGAAGTGATTAAACATGTAATCTCACTGCCAACGCGATATGAGCCTGCAGGGTCGCACATAAGAGATGTGGAGAAGTTGGATGACTGACTGTGTTGGTAAAGGTTACCAATCACCGACCTGAATGGGGTTATGGGCAAAGTGTTGCCTTAAAGAACTGGTAAGAATAGTCGACCGAGGGTCGACGAGAATCGTCGATCGTTAGTGCTCTGATTCCCGCCGATCGACGAGAATCGTCACTCCGATTCTCGCCGATCGACGAGAATCGTCGAGAATGGGTACTCTGATTCTCGCCGATCGACATGAATCGTCGACCCACGATCGGCGTGAATCGTCGAGTGTTGCACTCTGATTCTCGCCGATTGTGATTCTCGCCGATTCTGATTCCCGTCGAATCTGGTTGATGATTCTCGGCGATCGTCGCCGATTCTCGCCGATTTAGATTCTCGCCGATTCTGATTCCCGCCGAATCTGGTTGATGATTCTCGGCGATCGTCGCCGATTCTCGCCGATTGATTCTCACCGATTCTGAAACCCTAAATTCTGGATGGTCTGCGGATAGCGATATTCCTAGGTCTATTTATGCCTTTGGTATAAAAGGACACTTAGGGTTTTCGGGAAAAGAGATCTTCTTTCTGATCGAATCGAAATCGACGGAAGTGTTCCGCCGTTCTGTTCGTTCCGCCGATCCCGAATCCCGCCGCCGACGGAAGTGTTCCGCCGCCGCCGTGCTCGCTCCGTTGACGTCCTCTTCTCCGGCGATCGTCGCTGGTGTTGCTTTTCCTGGCGCGGACCTAGCAGTCCGTGGAATAACAAGGTGCGGTCTTTCTCCTTCCCGATTTTCCGTGCGACGGAAAGATCGGCGTTCTCCCGCTCGTATGGATTTCTGCAGAGATGTGGACATTATTCCACGAAGAACTCGCCACCAGCAGGAATACAAAACTTGGAGCATCTCCGTTGAGTTGTGACTCAACGCCACCGAGGTAATTTTTGCATAGTTGTGTGTTAACTTCTTGATTCAACTACCATGGCCCGATCCCATCTCTTTTGGGTTTTCTTGATGTTTTGTTCCGCTGCGTGCACAAGTGTTGTGCCATCCTCATAGAGAAACCCAAAATAACCATGCACCAATGCTTCGAGAGTAGCTTGGAGCAAGTTCTTAGCCACCGAGAAATGTAATCCTTCCTCCCAACTCAAGCAATACGAGGCTAGTGGTTGCTACACACATTCCTACACTACCGTTTGATTACTCCAGATTCAACACTTTTGAGTAGTATAAACAATATTCACAAATGCAAAAAAGTTTAAATCTACGAGCATAAAGAAAAATTAAATCTATACTATTTCTACACATCATGAATACTCGATTAGGAGCACTGCACGAGTTTCACACTACTCTATCCTAAAATCCTAAGCCAGTACCACTATTTTAAAGTTGACACAAAATAAATAAATTTGACTAGAGCCGAGCGCGTGCTTAAGATCGCGCTCATGTGGGTGTAGGTGCACAATGCAGACTTGATAATATAGAAACAAAAATGAAAATATACTTTTGATATGAAAGTGCTAATAGTGCATGTGCGTAGGTAACCCGCATAACTCTCCCCCACCAGACTTAAACTAAACAATATATCCAAGATTTGTAATAAAAATAGAGAAATAAAAGTTGAGGGAGAGGTTACCCCATGCTCAGAAAACGAGCATACCAGAATATTGGCGTTAATTTTAGCAGAAAGTCCACGACCCAAACGAACTCTACCTGCACAAGGGAATACCTCCAACCACACATACTATAAACATATAATATCAGCAGCATAATTGAACAAATTAAAAGTAGGGAAATTGGGTTGTCTGCCATAAGCCCTTTTCTTTACCGTCCTTAAGGTGGACCAAATTCCTGTATTAACAGTTATATAAATATGGTTCTGAGCATAAGTTCACAATGTAATGAAAAGTCTAAATATACACAGAATTAAGCAATAAAAAAACTAGAAAAAAGCAGGAAAGGGGCACCGGAGATCCTTCACTACTCAGCTAAACACTGACTTGTGATAGATCCCCCAGTCATGCGAGATGTGGGCAAGGAGAAAGCTTTAGGGCCCAGGGAAGATGAATATCCCCTGCCCCTAACCTCTTCCTTCTCGCGTCGGCGGGCAAAATTTTGCTCCTTGCGCACGAGCAGTTCTTTTCTTTTTAGATCCACAGATAGGGATCGCCAGTGTAGTATAACAACACCCACCAATTCAGCAGCACACGTATCTTTCTCATCTGGGGGCATCCTTTCCTCACCTACGGCGGGTGAAAGATTAGCCCAAGTCATCTTTAACAGTCTTACAAACTTTGTTCGGATAAATCGATGTTTTTAAATCCGTCTTCCGCACGCCTTCTACAGCCGTGCTCAACTCATATTTCTTCTCAACCAAATCTTGTTTCACGTCAAGTGACTCCGTCTCTGACTCTCTTTCAGCTAACTTCAGCAGTTCTACCACTTTCTTAACCCGATCTTGATCATTCGGTAGATAACCTGTCTCAGCAGCACTAAATAAATCATTAGATAGCAAAACATTCAATTTCAGAAGTTCTCCAAGTTCATTTGAAATTATAGGGTGAATTGACGGTGGTAAAGGCAAATCGACCTTGGAAGCCAAGGTGACACCACTCGCGTTAAATTGCAATGTAGCTTCACTAGCTTTTAGGAATGAGACTCCTAAGATGGGTTTCGATGTATTTCCCATAGGTCCTAACACCTGAAAGTCAGTGACTATAGCAGCCCCATTCAGAATCACTTCCACATCTTTAATCTCTCCATTGGTCTTTACTACCGATCCATTAGCTAGCACTAGTGACTTCCAGACATCAGATTCGATATTTAAATTCAGTTTTTCAACATCTTGCAAAGCAAGAATGTTGCACAATGATCCAAAATAACATAAAGCTATCGTCTCCACTGCATTAATCTTACATTAATAGCCATTTCATTCTTATCGCACTCCTCCGCATCCCAAGCACTCTTCCCTTGCTCATGGGGATTCTTCTCCGTATCACTTGGGAGGGTGACGTGAGTACGCTCGGAGAACACTTGGGCCAGTTTCCCCAGTTGTGTCTCCAAGTTCCTCATGAAAGCGGTTTGAGTGGACATATTAGATTGGGCCATATCCACAAACTTCTCCATCATTTCTCCAGTACACTCTTACGAGTCCCTTGAAAGTTCGGATTATAACCCATATGCGGCGGTCGCAGCTGGCTACTAGGGGCTTGAGCATCAAATTGATGCTGGCCGCCCTGCCACCTCAGACCGGGAGCATTTTCATTCCACAAGAAATTAGGATGATTTCTCGCATTGGGTTATACGCATTATTATAAGGAGCAGTGTGATTTTGACTATTTATAAAATTTACATTCTCATCAAGAGTTATACCTGACGGCTCAGCAAATTTGACCTCAACAAAAGTTCGAAATCAGGAGCATAGCCAACACCTACTTGTCTCAAGCTCTGACTGGTTGTGAAGGACCAGAAACCGACCCAAAGCCTTAGCAGGGAGGTCCCACCGCTTACTCAGAAGATTTCTGAGATCTTCCGCTCCAAAGCCAAAAGCTGGGATTGGAGCTCCTCAGAGAGCACAGGAAACTCTTTTAAAGTCCCGGGGAAAAAATTTGCTTCTGAAGAACCCCTATGGGTCTATTTATAGGCCTACGAGTTTGAACTACCAATAACCCAACTGAACCGACCTGAAATTACCAAAATACCCTTGGTCGGGTCTGCCAATAGCCAAACTCCACTGTTCTGAAGGGTTATATTGATGCTAAAGATCACGACAGTGAACCGGTCGCACAAGTAATATAAAATGGGCGAGTTTTCCCAAGTATCGATCTCTCAAGGAACACAGTAAGGTGGAGTTAATTTCGAGGAGGACTTGAGATTGAAGTCCTTAGGTCGGAGGTAACGATGGGGTTTTGATTGTTGCGACAAAAAGAAAGTAAAAATCTAACAACTACTCCTATGCAATGCCGCTATGCGATGCTTCACCAGGCGGGATGGAAGACTAGTCGGGCCGCTATGCACCAAATCGGCTGGGCGAATGGACGAGTAGGCTTGCGGATGAGGTGGTTAGAACGGCAGAATGAGGGTCGAAAGCACCTCTTCGCTATGCACGCCACTAGCAAGTGCTAGTGCGGCAAGGGTGGATGGTGGTGCATGGAATATGGCGCACCTCAAACAAATATAAGGAAAATACAAATCACAAAGACATGATTTAATATAAGCGTTTTACAACTAAGTGCACATCATCTATAAATAAAGTTTACAACAACACATAAACAACAATAAAGGAAGAACACGACAAGAGATCGACAGAATACGAAGTCTTGCTGAGGATTCACGGTTGGAATCGTCAGGTTGTCAATCCGCGTCCAAGCTCGGTCCTCAACTGCATCCGGGGTAGAGAAGGGCTGTCACCACCTTCCAATGGCCCATCTTCTTCGTGTCACGATAGCAGACGAAAGTTGCAAGCTTCCATTTGCTTGATGGCTATAACATTGAAGCTTGAAATGATCCCAAGAGATGATGGAGGAGGTCGAGAGGAAGCTCCGGCTTGGATTTGGCGGTGAAAGCTTGCCGGAGCACCTCCCTAGGGTGGAGATTGAAGGAGGACAGCGGAATCCCTCCTCGGAGACAAAAACGGCGGAGGCAAAATGAGCGATCTAAATTAAGGCGACACCTGCATATTTATAGAAAGCAGAATTGAACAATGCACACGATCACGGGCGCACGACCAGTGGTCTTGCGCACTATGTTTAATGATCGTGCGCACTGGCATGGCAGATTAGGAAGAATAACTAGTGTGCTGCGCACGAGCAATGGCGCATGACCGGTGGTCGTGCGCACCATGTCTAATGGTCGTGCGATTACCCCAGAAGGAACTCCAGGAAAAGAAGAATCAATGCACACGATCAGTGGCGCACGACCGGTGGTCATGCACACTATGTCCAGTGGTCGTGCGATTACCCCAATCAGATTCTGGAAATCAGGGTACATTGCGCACGATCATCGGCGCACGACCAGTGGGCATGCACACTATATCCGATGATCGTGCGCAGTATTCCTGCTTCCGAAAGTCCCCGGAACACGCACACGACCCCTGTACCAATAGGAAAAACAGACCACTGATATGTGCAGATATTCTAGGCAATCACAAAAGGGAGTACAAAAAATAAAAGTACAAAAAATACACAATATGGCCCAAAGTGTGCACTTCTTATGGAAATATAGATAAGAAGAAATATGAACGATATAGAACTAAAAGTGAAGTGCAAACCCGTGAAAAGTAGCCCAGATGAGTCCGAAAAACCCTATATAAATCGGACTCATCACACCCCCATACTTAACTATTTGCGCGTCCCGAGCAAACAAAATCTATGCAGATAGGGAAAATAATTTAGCTAACAAGGAAATTGCGATACAGAGTACCATGCGAAGTCGCATGCTCGCACGCGTAAAAATATAATAGAAGAAATTTCTAAGTATACAAAATAGTTTATACTTTTCACAATGCGTATCAACATTTTATTATTACTCAAAAATGGAATCACGGTGAATCAACCGGTCACGGGTAGGGAGAAAGTAGACTAATCGCTAGGCGAGCATTGCCAAAGATCGGGGCTCGGGATAACCTCCAAAGGAATCCACCAATGTCGGTGACCATATGTTTTCCCTTTCGCATTCTCTACACGACACTGGTTTGGTTCACACACGAATCAGTAGGACTTTAGGTGAAGAGATGGGGCTTGGGTTTCGGTGAGGTAAACAAAGATAAACAGGAAGGCTAAACACCTAACCCAAATGAGCTATCATAAGAAGAATCCCTCTGCTAAGCAAAATACATGCGGGTACACCACACCCCCAGACTTAATTTTTCAAATATGGGTGTGTGTACCGCTTACTCCAAATACAATCTCATCTCAAAAAGAATTTTCAATCAAACTTTTTCTTCTTTTCACTTTTCTTTTTCACAAATAATTTTTTTTTGTATATATATATATTTTAATCCTATTTTATTTTAACAATTTCAGCAAAAACAACTTTGGAGCACATCCACATATTCACATGTAATATCACCACATCACATCGCAGAATGAAAATGTAAAACTCTAAAGCTCAACTTGGGTGTATGACTAGGATTGGCTATGAGGCTTTGGTGAAATCATGGTGGTGCTGAATCAAAAGGAGGGGTAGACACAACGGGGCTAGCGAGGATAAGACGTTAGGAATGGTACAAAGCTCAACCGGGCCAAAATGATGGCCTACATCACGCTCATGCGAGTGAACTAACCTATACTCATGCTTCAAGAATAGCTTGAGGCAAGTTCTTAGCCAAAGAGAAAGACTATCCATCCTCCCGACTCGAGCAATACGAACCGAACGGCCATCTACACACATCCCTAAGCTACCGTCAGATTCACACCGAATTCACCAATTTTTGAGTAGAATAAAAAGCATTTACGCATTTAGAAAAATATAAAACTAAAAGCATACAGAAAAATTAAATCTACTCTAAATTCTACACGAAACGAGAGCACTCAATTAGGAGCACAGCATGGTCAACATTTTACTCCGTCTCACAATCCTATGTCAGTACCATAATTTTCCCAAATCATACAAAAGAAACGAGTTTAGCTCGCAGCATGTAAAAAGCTAAGCACGTGCTCATGTGGGTGCAGTGGTGTGTGATGCAATCAACTAATCATAATAACTCTATAAAAGTTTCTAGTATGCACATGAGATGTGCACATGCAAATGGTAACAAAACTGGCTCTCCCCCATACTTAAACTAAACTACACAACATATGATAAAGATATTAAAATCATAAAGAGCAAAGGGAATAGGATACCCAATGCTCAGCTAATGAGCATACCAGAAGACACGTGGAAACCTGAAGCAGGCCCGCCATACAGAGAATCACAACCCTTGTAAGACCCCAATTTTTTTTGCAACAACCACCGGGGTCTTAGGCCCAGAACCGCCGCTTTGCGGTGACACCTCCGCACCCGGGAAGGTCATCACTACAAAATGCCGATCCTGCCGGCCAAATCGATCACCATCGATAGAATGTATAATGAATGAAAGTGTAAGCATCCAAGTCCACAATAGTATAAAGGAGGAAATCACATGACAAATAAATAGCCCACACCAGAAAGTGAATACGGGCTTAAGCCCGGTACATGATAACCTCACTACAGTCAACTCATAAAAATAAAACTACTAATACTCGGCTCCACTCACGGATCCGGATGCCTGTCCACCCGAGCTACACTGGCCCGTCTCCATCTACACCGTACCCTGCTTGTGTTGCGTCTCCTACGGCTGTTCCCTGTCTCCCATCTGGAGCACCTAAAATATGGTGGTCAAACGACCGTTAGTTAAACTAGACTCAGTCAACAATCCCCCACCCCTCTACCCATAGCTCCTAGGCACCGGGTGGAATGGAGTGAAAAGGAGGACCAAAAGCAGGGCGTAATCAAGCAGGTGACATCTACCCTAAGAAATAAAATAATAGTGTATGACAGGGGTATCACAATAATTAAACATGAGTAAAAAAGTGTGTAACAAAAGTAAACAGTAAGGAGTAGCTAGTAAGTAAAGGCAGTAAGAAGAGTAAGTAAGAGCAATGAGAAATATAACTGTTGATTTATATGGATTACCCTATAGACCAAGGGTCGTTTTGCGGGGCCTATCGTATAAAATGTCCCATACCATTTTATACGATAGGTGTCAGGAGTTAAATGCAATGATTAGGCTATGACATACAAGTATGCTATGGTATGCACATGCAAGTGCAACTCACACACACGACTCTATATGCACAGACCTTTAGTTCCCCTTTTTGGAGTTAGCTAAACTCTCAGGAGCCTCTCGTCGTGGCCAACAGAGACAGTGGGTTTTGCCTCTCCACTCCTAGACTGGTAATCACACTACCCCGTCTAGCCCCTCACGTACGTTTCCGTACTATTCCTAGCAAACCAGCTAGTCTCCCTGAGTCAACGTACCGACGACGGTGTGTTCGATCGTCCAATACCAAGGACCCACCACTGTTATGCACATGCAACCATGATAGTTTGTATCTAATTATAGTACCGAGCCTCCAGCTCTTTAGACTACCAAGCCTACTAGTTCACCATATTCCCAATCCCACGACTCCCTGGACTAATCAAGTCTCCTTTTTTTCCAAGTCCCCGAGCATCCAGCTCCCCGGACTTCCAAATCAATGCCGAGTCCTTTTAACTCTACCAGTAAGCCCTTATGCCACGGGCCTACGCTATCCTTTCACTACCAATTCATTTCCCTACGTGTATAAGTGTGTGTGTAAGGTGAAACTATTATTTGGGGTTACTCTTGCCCAAATTATTCCTAAGGTTTACGTTAGCCCAGGATTGCCCAAGGTATTCCCCGTGAAGGGCTCTCGAAGGCACTAATAACTATGATGGGATTACGCCCAAAGCTCCCTTTCGCAAGACACTTAATATTATTGATTCCTATCCTGATCAGATCTCTCATTTGTTTCAGTATGGCTCCCCTAAGTGTGTTTGAGCTCTCCGAGTTAACCTATTTCTGACCTATCCAATATATGCAAACCATGCTAAGCTACATGGTGCTCCCATTAGGGGGTAGCCTAATTACTCTCCCAATATATCCCTAACAATTACTGGGAGTCTACCATGACCTATTAAGACTAAATCGAGAGTCTCATAATTTTCCTAACTATGTGGGCATTTAATTTAATTAAACCTAGACTCCAAATGCCTTACTTTGAACATGAAGTGCTCTCTAAGTTCAGAAACAAATCACCACAAAATTATGATAAATTCTAAGTGTCATTTAAACTGTAAATCCAAGGTTTGAGAATTTTCAGAGGTGATTAGACCTACCTTTCATAATTTAGAACTTAATGTTTATAATACCATCTAACGATGAAAAGGCCAGCTATATTGTTCTAAAAATTATAATAAAACTCTAGTAGGACTATCATGGCCTCAAAACACCCTAGGAGTAGTCTCATAATTTTTACAGTGAATAGTAGTCCCTAATTTAATTTATAACCATTAATTCCATATCCATTGGTTAATGAAGCAAGTACTGTAAAAACTCATCTAACAATTATAAGAAAATTCCAGAAGTCTGATAATCATTTAAAATCAACAGTAAGCACGTTTTTCAATTTTTCACATAAATTAAGGGCTCTAAATCTTATTAAATGTAAACTTCCAAATTTACAGACTTTTGAAGTAACTACTGTTTTCTCCATCTAAAAATCATGGAAAAATTACAGGACAATAATAATGGTTAGAAACACTCTCTGACCTAATTTCATAATTTTCTTGACAATATTGGGGCTCTGTTCCTATTTTTGATCAGAAACCACAAATCATAATTTTATGAAGCAAGTACTTGAAACAATCATCTAAAAATTTAATCAAAAATACAGAGGGCTCTATCATGATATAAAATGTCCTATTCCGAGGTTTCACAATTTTGAAATAAATAGAAACTTCACAATCAACATAGTAATCTTTTAGAGCACATTTAGGGTTGAAAAGGAAGTACTGATTTTATTAGCCCAAAAATTCCACCAAAATTAATTTAGGAATATTTCTACCAGAGAATTCGTTGCCCAAATTTCAAGTGATTTTAAAGGGATTTGATAGCCTAATACTCCAAATTAGGTTCGGCGCCCTAAACTAGGGTTGGGGTTTTGAGGGGGTTTAAGGATTATAAATTTCCTAAAATTTTAACCCGAGGACTATACTAACCCTATGATCCTCTCCACCAATTTTCAAGCCATTCCAAGGTCATTTGACCCCATGACCTTCAAACCATAAAAATCCCCATCAAGGGACCTACCCTAGGGTTCTAGGGATACCCTACTCTTAACCACCCCACATCCAATTGGAGGGTGTGTCATAATATAGAGAGTCAGTGGCCAAAATATCAGCCTCTGTTGAGGTGATTTTACCACTCAAAACCCAAAGGGGGTGTTTTGACCTAATTAACCCTATAGGGGTCAAACTAGGGTTGGATAAAACCTAATCAAAACATCTCCAAAGGAGATGAAATTTTTACCAGAGCCCTAACAGGCTCTCTAATACAACCCACCAAAATTTGGAGGGATTTTGAGGTGTTTATGACACCTAAGAATTTATACATGATTTATTAAATTTTTCTAAAAACTATAGGAAACTATTTTCCAAAAATTCTGATTTTTGGATATATCCTAGATATTGTTAAGAATAGACCCTACCCCAAATTTCAGATTATTTGGATGTCTCGTTTGGAGTGGGAACTTAAATTAAGCTCTGGACAGCCCTATGGATAGACTCCACCAAAATGAGTGCTGAGGTTTTGCCAAAGATCCAAATGACTTGAAATAAATTTAAAAATAAACTAGAGACCTAGCGCTACAAATTTCATGTTGAGCACATTTCCAGCAGGAGCACCTAATTATTTGTAATAATTAAAACCATCTACTGTTAATAATTTCCAGGAAATCAATTAATACTATTAAAATACTTGATCAAAACGGACGACATCCGTTCATCCTCAACCTCCAGCCAAGGGCCAAGATTGGCCCGACCTTGAGCCTCTTCCAGCTGACTTTTCAGCCACCCTGACCACCTCCCTGGTTGGCCACCACCACCACCACCTCTGTTGAGGTGGTGGCTAGCGTTTGGCGACGACTATGCCGCCGGAGGCGGCGGTCTCCGGCGAACTCTCACCACCATTTTTCATGGAATTTTAAGGAGATTGTTGGATCCCTAATTGATTTCTTAGGATGTGACCCAACATGTATAGCCAGGGTCAAATTTGTGTCCTAGAGTCTAGGCCAAGTCCTTAGTGTCAACTTCAGATGGACCAGCTATCAACAAGACCTTCAGAGACTCAAGACTTACAAGATTTCAAGACCAAGTTAAATGAGTTCGACGTTCGTCGAACTCAGCTCGATGAAAGGCATTCTGAGCTCGACGATCTTGAGACATTTCTCTGTACTGAGCTCGATGATCTTTGTTCTCTGTTCGACGAAGACTGAGATACTTCAACAAGCTAAATCCAGGATAACTCCAGATTTTTATAAGTCCAACTTCAGGCTTTGGTCGACGAACAAGATTCTGAACTCGACGAACTTGGACCTCAAGTTCAAAACTTCTCAGGTCGACGAAGTAAACTTTTCAGGTCGACGAAGTAAACTTTTCAGGTCGACGAACTCAGTACTCTACTCGACGATTCCTGAATTTAGAGGATTTGTGTCGACACTTATGTCATGTGTCGACACCAGCTTATGTCGACACCAGAAGATTTGTGTCGACACCAAGATCAATCAGTCGACACCAACTTATGTGGACACAGAATATAAGTCATACAGAATATTTTTACTAAGTCCAGAACTGTTCCTTGCTTGATGATTTCTGGTCTACGATTTGAATCCTTCTCAGTCAGAGGCTTCTCAGATTCTAAGTCCACAATCATTCTTCGGTCGACGATTTTGGATCTTAGTTCGACGAATGAAGATTATCTGTTCGACGAAGATTGTAGCAGAATTGACAAGATTCCCTTGAAGACAAATTGCTATTGTCTGGTCGACGAACTCATCAGCTCAGCTCGACGAACTGTGAACTCAGCTCAATGATTCCTGTTCTTCGTTCGACGATTCCAGACTAGGTCTTCTCTAGTTTTCCGTCCCTTTTCTTGGCGATGATTCCTGAGTGATTAATGCTAAATCTTCTCGGAATGTTACCGTTAGAACGAGCATTGATCATGGATTATTTCATGCAGTTTTTCCATGGGACAGTTAGGGAAATCATTGATTGTCGCTTCCTTCCCAGGCCGACTGCAATTACTGCTCAAGGTTTCAAATTTCTGATGTTCTTTAGTTAGTCTTCAGTCAGAAAAAAATGAGATTAACCAGTACTACAACACAAGTAGTGACATACAGACATAGTACAACGAAGAATAGTCTTATAGAAATCTAAAGTTTTACTGCAATCAGCCTAGGCCAGAGAACAACTTCATCAAGAAGAAGAAGAACATACAATCCCTATCAAGAGTCTTCTTCTTTCAATTCTCAGGACAACTTCAGAAGGACAACAATTACTCTATCTGTCAAAGAAGTTCCTGAAGCAATCTCTGGTCCAGGCACTCAAGCTTTCAAGACCTGTCACCCTGAAGCAGTGCTCCAGTTTTCCTGATTCATTCAAGATCTCAGGGGAAGCAATCTGCTGAAATCAATCCACAAGTCTTCTCAGTTGTTATTGAGAAAGAGAAGACACTCTCACCTTTTTCCATCCTCTGTATAGGGTTTTAATTCCCTTCAAAATTATTCCTGGTTGCAAGTCTCCTACCAAAAGACTTGAGGTTTTGGTTTTTGAGCACCTGAACAAAAGCTCATTGGTATCAAGCACCTGATCAAAAACCTGAGTGGATTCCTACCAGGGTGGTAGAAGAGTGGATGTACCCAGATTGGGGAACCAATATAAATTTCTTGTGTCGTCTGGTTGCCCTTTTTCTTTTGTTTTGGCTGTGTTCTGTGATTGGTTAGGTTGATGTGCTTATCTTTTTATTTACTGACCTGTTCACTTAGGATTACAACAAAAGTTGTAAAGATTTTTTAAAGAGAGCACAATACTCTATTCACCCCCCCTCTAGAGTATTTCAGATCTACCTTCACTTTGAATTGGTATGAGAGGGAGGTTGGTTAAACTACCACACCTTAAGAGGTTAATTGTTTGTACAGGCTAACACCTGAACCATAAAGATCCCTCTTGTTAGATCTGATTGTTTTGTTTCCTTTATTAGATTTATTTCCTCACAGAAATGGCTCAAAACAAAGATCATGCAAGCATCAGACCTTCAGTATGCAATCTTAATAGATTTTCCATCTGGAAGGCAAGAATCAAATTATATATGAATTCTATTGATGAGGATATTTTTGCCTCTATCTTGACAGGAGTACCTCCAGCACCTGCAGCTTCTACAAGCACCTCTACCAACATGAATGCAGTACCTCCTCCAGAGAATAATGATGCTTACAGGAAAGCCAAAATTGCAGATGCAAAAGCAATGAACATCTTGGCTCAAACTATGTCAGATGACATATTTCAGAAAGTGGTTGAGTGCACCTCAGCCAAGGCCATTTGGGATTCTCTCAACCAAATGGTAGCTGGCTCAGCAGATGAAAGGAAAGACAGGAGATCAAATCTCATATCCCTGTATGAGAATTTTAAGAAGGATGATGCAGAATCAGTGGCTGAAATGTACAACAGGTTGAGCTCAATCATTAATGAGCTCAAAACCTTAGATAAAGACATCACCCTTACAGAGGTGAATTTTAAGATCTTGATGTGCTTCCCTAGCTCTTGGGATTCAAGAATCTGGCCTATCAAAGAAGCCAGAAGCCTAAATGAGATATCAACTGAATCTCTGCTAGGCAAACTAAAATCCTATGAGCAGTTGATCAAATCAAGAGAAGCAGCTGAACAGAAAGCAACAACTCCGGTGAGAAAGGATCACGGTATAGCCTTTAAAGCATCTGAGGAAAGTGAGACCTCAACATCCAATGAAGAACTCATGAGCCTCTTTGATGTAGACGCACGCGTTAGAGCCGAATTATAACTACGGACGCGCACGACTATCTCTTCACGATGAATTCTACGCTCACACAATTGTTCTACGCCGCTCCACGCTATCACATTCATTCAATTTCACGCTAGCGTACGGGTAGCCAAACCGTTTCGAGATCAAATAAGGGCGATAGGCTGGTATCCGATCGAGGTTAAAAGGACCAATATTGGATCCGGACGAGCGAAGGTTGTACCCAAAGAGATCTACTGAAAATAATCACGAATTTGGAAAAGGTATATCTCTAACAACAAAAGACAACGAGGGCTTGCCAAACCCTTTACGAAATTAAGTCGATCAAGAAAACAAGGCAAAACAATTAAATCTAATCACAAAATTTGAAATGATTTCAAAATTTAATGCCAGAAATTCCACCACAAGATTATTTAAGGAAAGAGACACACGAAAGTGGAAAGGTTCGTTACCCAACCGGAATGGGTGATTCCGATTCACTCGGCGAGGATCGTTCTTCAACGGCTCCACCAGAATCACGCCGGTAGGAGTGAAATTTGTCCGCCTTCATTGCGTTACGCTGGAAATGGAGAGTCCCGTCGAAATCTTCTTGATATTGAAGTAAATATCTTCAAGTATGGCAAGAGAGAAATAAGGTGGCGGTTGTCTTGGTGGAGGTGGAGGCAGCTTGGGTTGGCCCTGATGGTGGTGTTTCGGGTAGGAGGAAGGAGGAGGGTAGTCGGCTCTTGTTGGAGGGAAAAGGAAGAGGTAGCGGCCTTGTGAGTTGTGGATGGTGGCTCGGGTAGGAGAGGAGTGGTGGCCGGGTTGGAGAAAGAGGGAGGGAGGAGGAAAAGCCGAGATTTGAGAGAGGGGATGAGAGGTGGCCGGCGGCCAAGGAGAGAGAAGGGGGAGCAAGAGAATGATCGACTAAGAGATGAGGAAGGATGGAGATTCAAGAGGTAAGGAATTTCAAATTTCTTTTCATTCAATCTTATGCAAATAGAGGGCGGGACATGCCTATATATATGCTACAACAACAACAACACTCCAACTGGCTACATGCAGCCCAAACATGAAAACATGTAAATTAAACACACACATACATCATGATTTTATATCATAACCATAATGTACGTATTACATGAAATAAAAGTGCAATTATTAAAAATAAAACACACAAAGCATGGATTAATAATTAATAATAATTTGATAACAATTATTATTAATTATTAATAAATCGGCTTGCGATCCGGACGCCTATTATGGCGATGCTCTTCACGGTCATTTGTCAGTGCGCCGTCTTCAAGGTGTTGCGCGTCGTAGTCTCCATTAATCCTCCCCCGCTCGAAAATACTCATCACCGATGAGTGGATTTGATTGCACCAGTGCGGGAGAGCTACAACCAAACGAGCTATCCCCGATCCAAACGGCCAATGGACATCGGAGACTGGACGATCACGCCAACGACGTAGGTAGTGGCCAACATCGCCACAAGTAGAGGAGAGCACTTCAACCTGGAGTATCCTATAATGCAAAAAGATGGTCCTGGGGAACCTCGAGAAAGCATTAGGCAATAAAGGAAGAAAAATTTCAACATCAACTACAAACGTACCTCCAGTGAAGACCGAAAAAGAAAGCGGTCCAGGCACAAACTCACTACCCAACCCATAAGAGAACGAAGTGGAGCCAAACAGACAAGCAAATAACTCAAGTGGTGGAAAAACATGCAGCGTTAAATCAGAAACATTAAAAATAGGGGTATCACCCCAATCAGTGAAAAACGTCAAAAGTAGTGCGCGTTCTCCTAATGTCATTAAATTCCGCAAATGGTTCAGCTCGCAAACTCGCCCACTTTCTATAGTGCCCGAAGGTAACCGTTCAGGGACGAGACGCACCAAGTCAAAATCGCAAATTATACCGTAAGACGCTCTTTTTTGTAAGCTAGCAAGATTTGAATAGATTGTTGTAACGTGGTTGGCGCTTCACTACAGTTCTTACATAAATAAAATTCATTGCGAGCATCATTATGCGCAAACGTACTCAGTGCATTCGGTGATAATGGAACGACATAAGGCGGCACCAACGGAACTAAATCTGGTGGCGCCGAGGGAATCTCATCAGGAGGCACTATAAGCGGCCATATCCGAAACGTATAATTCGATAAGTGATTTTCTTTAAAATTCATGGAGGATAAAATTAGGATAAAGTAGATAGTCGCCACAGAAATAAAATCTAAAACATCCGAGGGTGTGACCAACGATGGACTCGTAGGGTAAAAGGCTGTCAAAGGGGACATGTCCAAAGGAGGAGCTAAGTCCTTCTCAACGTCGAAACACGGGTTTAACGTCCAAGAAAGATCACCCGGTTGAAAGCCATTAAAGTCATATGAAAATTCAAACAATGGATTCACCCTTACAGAAAATTCGTCCGACATGTCTACCAATTCATTAGATATATCATGTAATTCAGAATCAGTGGTCGGGTCATAGGTCGGCAACAATAATACAAGATCTGGAGGCACTAACGGGACCTCATCTGGGGGAACTGGCAGAATGAACTCGGGAACTGTAGAACTCCTGAAATAAATCGTACCACACTCATGTCCTAAATGATCAGTACGTCGAGTCAATGGGTCAGGGGGACGAGTCGGTAAAATCAAACCCGGGGTACAATCCAAATAGTCGTCCAATAATGCAACTTCCTTACTTACAATTTCTTCTGACACACGATCCAAGTTATTTAATTTAGAATCAATTAGGGTCTTATACAAGGGTAGAATTGAGCCCGACAGAAGCTTTAAATCAGGAACGTCAGATAAAGGTGTTTGCATCAAAGAAATATCGTTCGGGCTCATAGCACTAAAATCATCCAAGCATAACTTGTTCACTAATGGTAAGTCTTCCCAATCAGTCGGAACGTCCAATATATCAGGATCATCAGAACAGTCCTCAATATATCTCCGTCTAAGAGGAACCATCTCAAGTCCGAACAGATCATATCCTAAGTCACTACTAAGTAAACTCTCATCATCAGGTAAAATGCCTACCGACTCAGGTGTAATCTCAGCAGGAGTAACCGCAGGCTCCAAAATGTCATCGACGGGGAGTGGGGATGATTGCTCAATGGTGGAATCCTCATCCAGGTCACTAGGGTAACCAATATCCTCATCGTCGCTATAAGCGTCAGGGACATGGGCCTCGTCCTCAGTGACAGGCACCATCCTAAGCCTTTCCTTTGACTCATCAGAGGAGTCAATAACTAGAGCAGGCAACTCACGGGATGACTCAAAAGGTTCTATGGGCGTAATCATGGGAGGACACACAATAGAACCAAGATCAGATACGCCACTAGACTCAAAGGTAATAATCTTCTGACGTGAGTGAACCTTTCTCCTAGGAGGTCGGCGCTTCTCAATCTCCAAAGTCGTACTAAAGGTGAGGTCTAGGTCGGTGTGATAATAATGTAGTAAGCCGTACTCACTCACAGGCTCGGTGTTGGTAGTACGGAGATAGGCGGGATCAAATTGATCTGAAAGCAGGCTACACATTGCCTGCCAATTATGTTGATAACCACCAACACGACGCTCTTCGTTCAGCCAAAATAACTGGGCCTGACCTATTAACCGTTCTCGGGCAAAGTGAATCTTTTGGGGGTCATCCCATCCGTAACACTTAAAATGAAGTTCTATACCCTTAAGTCAATCCCTAAAAATTTTAGGACACCCTAAACCGTCATAAGTAGGACAAGTGTGGCATTGCCTAGGGGGAAACTTAGTCATGGCTTTATCATACCAAAAGTCTAATCGGGAAACGCGAACGTCATAGGCCATAATTTTGGATTTTTTTTGAAATTGGAAATTTGAAATTTGAATTTTAAACTTTGAAATTTGAAATTGGAAATTTGAAAATTTGAAATTTGAAATTTGAAATTTAAATTTTGAAATTTGAAATTTGAAATTTGAAATTTGAAATTTTGAAATTTGAAATTTGAAATTTAAATTTTGAAATTTGAAATTTGAAATTGATGTAGACGTACGCGTTAGAGCCGAATTATAACTACGGACGCGCACGACTATCTCTTCACGATGAATTCTACGCTCACACAATTGTTCTACGCCGCTCCACGCTATCACATTCATTCAATTTCACGCTAGCGTACAGGTAGCCAAACCGTTTCGAGATCAAATAAGGGCGATAGGCCGGTATCCGATCGAGGTAAAAAGGACCAATATTGGATCCGGACGAGCGAAGGTTGTACCCAAAGAGATCTACCGAAAATAATCACGAATTTGGAAAAGGTAGATCTCTCCCAACAAAAGAGAACGAGGGTTTGCCAAACCCTTTACGAAATTAAGTCGATCAAGAAAACAAGGCAAAACAATTAAAGTTAATCACGAAATTTCAAATGATTTCAAAATTTAATGCCAGAAATTCCACCACAAGATTATTTAAGGAAAGAGACGCACGAAAGTGGAAAGGTTCGTTACCCAACCGGAATGGGTGATTCCGATTCACTCGGCGAGGATCGTTCTTCAACGGCTCCACCAGAATCACGCCGGTAGGAGTGAAATTCGTCCGCCTTCGTTGCGTTACGCTGGAAATGGAGAGTCCCGTCGAAATCTTCTTGATATGGAAGTAAATATCTTCAAGTATGGCAAGAGAGAAATAAGGTTGCGGTTGTCTTGGTGGAGGCGGAGGCAGCTTGGGTTGGCCCTGATGGTGGTGTTTCGGGTAGGAGGAAGGAGGAGGGTAGTCGGCTCTTGTTGGAGGGAAAAGGAAGAGGTAGCGGCCTTGGGAGTTGTGGATGGTGGCTCGGGTAGGAGAGGAGTGGTGGCCGGGTTGGAGAAAGAGGGAGGGATGAGGAAAAGCTGAGATTTGAGAGAGGGGATGAGAGGTGGCCGGCGGCCAAGGAGAGAGAAGGGGGAGCAAGAGAAAGATCGGCCAAGATATGAGGAAGGAGGTAGCTTTAAGAGGTAAGGAATTTCAAATTTCTTTTCATTCAATATTCTCCAAATAGAGGGGGGGACATGCCTATATGTAGGCTACAACAACAACAACACTCCAACTGGCTACATGCAGCCCAAACACGAAAACATGAAAATAAAACACACACATACATCATGATTTTATATCATAACCATAATGTACATATTACATGAAATAAAACTGCAATTATTAAAAATAAAACAAACAAAGCATGGATTAATAATTAATAATAATTTGATAACAATTATTATTAATTATTAATAAATCGGCTTGCGATCCGGACGCTTATTATGGCGATGCGCTTCACGATCATTTGTCAGTGCACCGTCTTCAAGGTGTTGCGCGCCGTAGTCTCCATCACTCTTTGCAAAAAGATTCTATAAGATGGCTAGAAAGGATTTCAGAAGGAAATCATCCAGGCAGGATGATAAGCCCAGATTTGACAAGACACCAACCAAGGAGGTTGTGTGCTTTGGATGCAGAAAGCCTAGACATTATATCTCTGAATGTCCAGAAAACCAGAAGAAGGAGAAAAGCAGAGAAAAGGGCTCCAGAAGAAAACACAGCAGCAGACCCTCCTCCAACAAGTACAAGAAGAAAGACAAGGGCTTTGTTGCTGAGACATGGAGTGATACTGAAGAAGAATCATCCTCTTCCAGCTCAAGTGAAGAAGAGGAAGTAGCAAGATCCAAGAAGGTTTGCCTTATGGCAATTGATTCCTGCAGGAGCAATTCATGATCAGAAGGAGAATCTAAAGATGAGGCAGCCTCAGACTCAGAGGCAGATCAGGTTCTTTCAAGCTTTGATTTTAATTATAATATATTTAAAATTGAATTCAAAACTATGTGTTTAGATTTAATTAATTCAGAGAAAGAAATAAAAAGCCTTAGAGAAAGACTGAGAAATCTTGAATCTGTTAACTCAGAAAATATTAAACTAAAAGATCAACTAACTCTAGCAAATGAACAGATAATTAAATTAAAATATGATTTATGTGAGGCCAAACAACTTGAGCAATCTCTCAATGGTATAAGTCTCAAGCTGATGGACATAACAAGCACAGTAAATGCCAGATTAAATGGCAAGCTGGGTTTGGGTGCTTCATCAGGTTTGCCTCCCATAATTAAGAAAAATATTCTTACCACACCCATTAAATTTGTTTCTGCCAAGAGAAAATAAAAGATAATAGACAAACCAATGTCAGAAAACAACCCAAAGCCCATAGACAAGAGAAATAAAAATCAGAAAACAGCTAATAAAAACATGGTTCAACAGCATTTGTCAAACTCAGATCGACGAAATGTGGCCAGTTCGTCGAACCCAGATCGACGAACGCTGAACGAAAACTTCAATTATAATAATTCGTCTAACTACGATCGACGAACGTTGTATGGTTCGTCCAGCAGAGGTCGACGAACTTGGGGCGCAGAAAATGACTACTGTCATTCTCTGAGCAGAGATCGACGATCTCAGCCCTATTCGCCGAACTCTGGTCTACGAACTTACAAGAATTCGTCGAACCCAGAAGGACAAAACATAAATCATTTCTCTTACAGAAATTCTAAGCCAACTAATAAATCATTCAATCCAGTAGCTGATTGGGTTATTTCACCTAGGAGATATCACCCCTTAGGTTATAAATCTCAACATACTTTGTCTGTTATATCCAGCTTTTCTTTTCAACAAAATAAAGGACCCAAGGTAACCTGGGTCAAGAACAATTGAGTTTTGTTTTTCATTATAGGTACAGGTGAAGAGCTGTCCAAGGGTGAGTCAGACCTGGTACTTGGACAGTGGTTGCTCCAAGCATATGACAGGCAGCAAGGCCAATCTATCCAATTACAAGTCCAAGCTAGGACCAAAGGTGATCTCTGGTGATTCAAACAGTGGCCAATCTGAAGGATATGGAGCAGTAAAAATAGGAACAGTTACCTTCAAGAGAGTAACATATGTAAGAGGACTCAAACATAATCTAATATCCATAAGCCAATTATGTGATGAAGGTGATGCTATAGATCACGGCAGTGAACCGGTCGCACAAGTAATATAAAATGAGGGTTTTCCCAAGTATCGATCTCACAAGGAACACAGTAAGGTGAAGTTAATTTCGAGGAGGAATTGAGATTGAAGTCCTCAGGTCGGAGCTAACTAAGGGGTTTTGATGTTGCGGAAACAGAAAATAAAACACTATCAACTACTCCTATGCAACGCCGCTATGCGATGCTTCGCCAGGCGGGATGGAAGACTAGTCGGGCTGCTATGCACCGAATTGCTAGGCAGATGGAAGAGTAGGCTCGCAGATGAAGTGGTGAGAATTGCGGAATGAGGGTCGAAAGCACCTCTTCGCAACGCACGCCACTAGCAATTGCTAGTGCGGCAAGGGTGGATGTTGGGTATTGTATCCACAATTACCTGGATTTGAGGAAGCCACCTGTCAAGCTAAGATGAATTCACAATGTATTTGATGAAACCTCTTAAGTTGTGCTTGCAGTTCTTCACGCTAAGTGCACACCAATGTCAGGGTGCAGTAGGTCAATATACACGGGTCTGCACGACGTAATCCCTCGTTGAGCAGATCAGAGTGTTGGCCTACGTGTACTCTCTCTATTGGAGTGCACTTACTTTCAAGTACAGGGCCGTGCTTATGCAAGAGAAGACAAGGAGCAAGGATGGGTCAAGGAGCAGCTCTTGGGTGGAAAGATGAAAATTCGTCTAAGTATAATTCGACGAGAATCACCAAGTGATTCTCGCCGATTCGGCGAGAATCACTAGTGATTCTCGCCAAATCGTCGAGAATCATCAGTGATTCTCGCCGACTCTTTCCGGCTACCTCAAAACGGTGCCAAGAAAGATTCGGCGAGAATCACTAATGATTCTCGCCGAACCCATCGCTGAGCAGATCATGAATACCAAGTAATATTCGTTGAGAATCACTAAGTGATTCGGCGAGAATCACTAGTGATTCTCGCCGATTTTTACTTGGCGTTTTCTCTGGAAGCTGCTGGACCGGATTCTGCCGCTGGACTATTTTGAACCGGTTTTCGGGTTTCTACGTGTGGGACCCACAACGGTCATATTGTAAGTGTCTACAGTGTATAAATACATGGGTATTTTTGAACAGTAAGGAGAGCGAAGTGAAACCGAAATACGCGAGCCGCAACGTGACCTAGATCGCCGTTTCCGCTCCGCCGCCGCCACCGCCGCTCGCGCCAAGTTGTTCGCCGGTAGATCGTGGTCTCGCCTAGATCCTCCTGCGACAGAAGCCTAGCTAAGCTCAGCGTCTCACGAGTCTAACCGGAGATCCCTTGTCTCTCGATTTGTAGATCGGGAAAACCTTCCCCATCCGAATCGATCGAGACGATTGATCCTAGTGTGACCGTTGGTAGACCTAGCTAGCTTCGCTACGAAGTTTGGATCTTTAAAGTACAGCAGCCCCACATCGTCATCGCCGCCGATCCCGTGAACCTTGCCGCAGTCCATCTTGCCGCCGCCGGTTCCGGGGAGATCCTCTCCAAGAGAGATCAAGGGTTGTGGACTCTTTGTGGACTTCAAGAACACGTCATCAACAAAGAGGGACACCTTAGTCTCCAAACAAAGTTTGTATCTCGTGTACATTATAGTTTTACTTTTGTTGTAAAGGAACGTTTGTTCCGTGTTGTAAGGGTTGGGTGCAACCCGGTTTGTGGGAGTGTTGACTCCTACGTGTGGAAGGGTTCCTTCCGATAGTGCAAGGATTGGATTTCAATCCTGTTGGAGAAGTGACCGAGTCGTCCCTTGTTGGGAGATTGGTCGAAGGGGGAAAGTGGATGTACCCAAGTCGGGGAACCACTATAAATTGCCTGTGTATTCTGTGTGCTGTGCTGTTTATTTTTATTGTGCCGGTACAATCTTAAATTCCGCAAAAACGCTGCACGTCACCTATTCCCCCCCACCCCATAGGTGAAGCTAGTTGACACTAGGTGGACTTTCAAGTGGTATCAGAGCCATGTTACTCATCAAAAAGGTTTACACCTTGAGTAGTATCCTGCCACCAGTGTCAAAAGCATGGAGCTGGATTATGAGATATCGCCACTAAGACTCCCCGCATGTACAAAGGAGTATTATCCCGTCTGGAGGATGAGGGTGTCATATCACTTGGAGGCCATCGATCCTCGAGCATCTTTCATCCTAGAAGAGGGTCCTTTTATTCCAATGAAGACCTCCTGCTCTGGAAAGAATATCGAAGTGCCCAAGTGCATTGCAGAGATGTCAGAGACGGAACTGTCACTATTTAACTTGGACAAGAGGATTCGTCAAATTATCTTGGATATCTGGTCTGGAGCTTCTCGCTCTAGATTGGAAAAATGTAGGACGGCTAAATCTATGTGGGTGATGATCTCAGAGTTGATGGGGGGGTCAGAGAAAGCTGGGATCTGCTGTCAACCAGAGGATGAAGCCTATGTGGGGGTCCTCACCTCTGAAGATGAAGGCATGGATCTCTCGGACAACATCAGAGCTCCAGTGTCCGTGTCAGAGACTGAAGAGGCCAGTGAGGAAAGCAGCTCTGATGAGGATGAGACAATGGTCACTGGCTCTAATGACAATAACACAGAAGAGCAGGTAACTTCTTCATCCTGCCCCGTATCTCTTGAAGTTTCTGAAGACAGGAACTGCTTTCCTTCAGAAGATTCTGATTCCCTGAAGAGAGCCCTTCAGAAAAGCAACCTACTTGCTGAGGAGCAAGCTCAAGAGATTGCTCGACTGAAGATCTTGTTGGTTCTCCAATTGGCGTCCAACAAGGTCAAGGACTCTAAGATCTCAGCTCTAGAGAGTAGTCTAGAGAATGAGAAAAGAATAGTATCAAACTTTTCCAAGGTTGATGCTATAAAGAGAAAGCAAGAAAACGGGTGGATCTCCCGGATTATCAATTCGTGGAGAAATGGGGAAACGGTATTCCGACCCCCCACTCCAAGCAGGAAGGCAACTCATCATGCCTTCAGGTATGACCACAGGAATAGTCGTGGTCACTGCAAGGGTGATCTGTCCCCATGTGGAGACACCCGTAGTGCAAGGGCCGTCGTGGCCACCCATGAGAGAATACCTAAGGCTCATTCTGAGCCCTTTGTATTCACTGCCACTGCCTCAACTCGGTGCGAATCTGCATGTCCCAGCTCACAGAAGACTTCTCGCCACCCGAGGACACAGGATAGGGAGGTTAGAAGTCATGGTGTAAGTTTTCATGAGGCCTCAGGAAGGGGGATGCCTGAAAGGAAGGCACCACCTCCCCGACCTCATGCCGCTTGCAACATGCATTCCTTCCACCCCTCTACGTGTCACGGTGGAAGAGGAAATTTTGTGAGGAGATCATGCCCTATCCCGTTTAGACCTAGGACCGTGACTACCTCAGTCATTAGATCAGGTCAGAAACGGCGATACAACATTCACCCGTGTTGGTGCTGTGGCAAAGTGGGACACTTTGCCATCGACTGTTGGCACAACCCCTCTGTGCCAAAGGCAAGGGCTTATCCACGTTCACGGGACAGAGGTAGTCTTCCTGACAGGTTCTCTGAAGGAAGGCAGTCGAGTGCTTATACTAACAGGAACCTAGGACCCAATATGATTTGGGTTCCTAAGGTAAAGTAATTCCTTCTTGCAGGGTAGTCTAGGTTCCCTTAAATATGATGGGAACTAGACAGTAGGTGGCTCAAGACTAAATTGGAACAAGCGTCTGGAATAACAGATGTGATATCTACTTGAGCATACTCACATTGAGTTCCTAAAATGTTTTACCTGAGGAACTAAATGATAACTCACATAATCCCAGGTATGTCTGTTCAGCTCATATACTTGAGTCATGTTGTATTGACATATACATACATATATATTTATATATACATATATACACATATATGAGTGCACACCTAAGGATAGGTTAACACGATACATATAAACCTTTTATACATCAATAAAGATTTAACGAAGGTATGTCATTGTAAATCTCGACAACTCACAATTGACGTCAAGAAGTGTTTGGAAAAGCCCCGTTCAAACCCAAATAGATTGGCTTTAAGATATATATATATTTATAATTTCTAAATTGACTTGACATCCGAAGAATTCGAAAATGCTGCATGCCTCTTAACCTGAAGATTCCTATTAAAGAAACCCTTCGATTTCAACTTAGACAAATTCCCACCGATTTTAGCAAAGGGATTCCGTTATAACTTGTTAAACCCTTGTTAAAACACGTCGTTAACGCAAAGAAATCCCGCCGACTTTTCATTTCCACGGGAAACTTACCACAGAATACTCGCCGAAACGCTGAAGAAGAATCCCATTCCCGCCGACTCTTCACATTCTGCAGGAATCCCGCAAGATTTCTTCGGCCGACTCTTCCCATTCCCGCCGACTCGCCGAAGCCCGCAGGAAAACTCGCCAACTCTCTCCGCAGGGGAAACTCACCGGAAGGGAAGCTCGCCGAATCGACTCCTCCGCCGGAAACTCGCCGACTCCCGCAAGACTCTCGCCGAACTGGTCTCCATCGAAGGTCTCCCGCCGAATCCCGCTGGAATCTCCCCTAATCGTCTTCCCCTTTCATCGCTTCTCACCGCAAGTTTCCCGCAGGACGCTCACCTTGCTCTTGGACGCTCTTCCGGTTTCGATTCTTGCTTCCAGGAATTTCTCCGCGTGCACTCATCGGGTGTCCCTCGTCTTCATCGCACTAACTCACCGTCTACACCTTTAGGTAACCCCCCCTCACCCTTACTTGGACTTGATCACTAGTGTCGCTTCCTTTTTGATTTTTTATTAAGCGTAGAGTAGGGCTTCTCTCCCTAGATCTGCAATGGCTCCAAGGACAACCGCTGGGTTGGTCACTGGTTGCGAGCTAGTTCGAACTGGGTTCTCTCATGCCTCTGACGAATTCAGAAACATCATTCTGATGCTGGAAGAGGCTGGGCTCTCATTCGTCCTGGAACACCCGTGCAAAATCTTGGACAAAGAGGTGCTGGAGTTCTTCGCTACCGCAAAACTCCGGAATGGCGACTCTCTAATCAAAAGCAAGGTGGCTGGGTCAAAGGTCAGGATGTCTGCCAGCAAGCTGACCCGCTTCCTGCAGCTCTCTAGCTCGGAGCACGAGGACTATCTGGAGGACGAAGACAAGACCAGGACTCTCTTATTCTGCGGTCTCCCACGAGGAACTCGGTCGATCAAGCGCAAGGATATGAATGAAGAAGGGAAGCTTCTGTCTGACATAATTGGAAAGGTACTCATCTGCAAGCCAGGATCTCATGACCATATCTCTGCGGATATGTTCAAGATCCTGGTGGCTATTGTCTGCCGAAGAAGATTCAACTGGGGGTCATTGCTGTTTGAGAAAATAAAGGACACCCTGAGATCTCCGAGCTTTGGCCGAATCATAAGTCTATATCTCAATCAGCTGAATGGAGACAAGTTTGACATGAGTACAGGTGTTCCTCTACACTACCTGAAGAAAATGGACGCAAGTGTTTTTGACAGATGGGAGAGGCGAATTGGGCAGGTTGCCATGGAAGACCAACAGGAAGTATCTCCAGCAGTAATCCCCAGTGAAATTCCTGACGCTTTGACTGCAGGAATTGAGGGGGAGACTCTACCCACTCATGCTGATATAGTATCTGACATCTCCCAGATGGCCCGGGATGCTGTGGCAGAAATACAAGAAGAAAGTGAAACTGTGCTGGAGCATGAGGAGGCCCTGAACCGGAACGATCAAGGAGCCGAAGCTGCTATACAGGAGACTGCTGACAAAGAGTTGGAAGAGGATGCTGATGAAGATGATTTCATGGATGATGAAGGAGAGGAAGACGGCAATGAGGGACATGAAGCATTGGAGACTCAGGTTCTCATTGAACCTCCATCTGACAAGCACGCACCTGAAATCATTCCTGAAAACATTGGTGCACGAGTGGAGGGGGAGTCCGAGAAATCTACAGATGCTGCCAGTATTCCTCCCTTAGAGGCTGTGCTCCTGTCCAGCTCTACAGGTGCATCTGATGAAGTGCAAGGCCAAGCAGTGCCTCCGGATCTTCCATTACGAGATGCGCTAGCCACTCACACCGTGAGTGTCATTCAAGGTATAGTGGATGAGCTTAAAGGCTCTTTTGAAAAAGCTCAAAATAAAATGCTGAAAAGGATTAAGAAGTCTGAAAATCTCATGCTCAAGAACATGGTGGAGATCAACCATAAACTTGACATGATGGACAAGAAATTTGAATAAAAGTATATAGCGGCCAGCCAAGCGGTCACTCTTCTTATGGCCGGATTGAAAAAGAACACTGATACTCTTGCCGTAGTGAATCAGAATGCTCATGTTGTAGCAAACAACATTCAAAAGTTCGACGGTAATATGGTCACTCTCAATGCCAATCAGCAGGCCTTGGTCACTGAATTCTCCAGAACTACCAAGCATATTGATGACTCACTGCACTCCTATGCAAACTCCATAGCAGTCGAAGCCAAACAGGGGGAGAAGGAATACATAGCTAAGATGGCTGAGCTCCGAGAAGTCATGATCAACAACTTCGAACAGTCAAACAAATACGTCTATGATAGCTGCTGGTGGATGCTTCAACAGGCGTTAGGCTTTGTGTTGCCTGAAAATCCTGCGGATATTCATGCTCCTGAGACTTCTACGGCCGCTGAGGGAGTAAGTGCTGCTGAGGGAGTAAGTGCTGCAGATGTTCCCATGAGTGAAGCTGATGCTAGGGCTGTTTCCAAAGCTAAACTGAGGAGCATGTTTGACCAAGAGGCCCTAGCAAAAGCCAGGGGCAAGAGAAAAGCTCAAGAAGGGACCTCCAAGGAGACACTAGCTGAGAAGAGAATCAGACTGAGTGAGGAGGAAGTACGAAACGAAAAGTGGAGTCCAGTTTCAAAGAATATCATCTTGGACACCTTTTGGCTACAAGAAAAAGGAGAACTCAATCGAAACGAAGTATACAGCCAGTATGAGTGGGAAATGCACAAGACGTATGAAGCGAAACGAAACATCTTCTTCAGGAACAACACGGCAGCAGATAAAGTTCCTCCTCCCAGATATTATCCGAAGCCCAAAGAGTACATGGAGAGGCAACGAAAGAAGTATTTGGCTCAGAAACTCAAGGATGAATTAGCCAAAGAAAAATAGTCAAAAATTGATAGCTTGTCATTCTCTCTTAAGAACAATTATTGGTTATTGTTATTATATGAACAATTCTGAGATTATATATACATATAGATATATTTGTATATGTATTTGAATTTGTGAATGACTCAAGTCTTGATCTGATTACTTATATTCTTTTGTGCTGAATATTTAAATTCTGAATGTTGCTTATATTATCTGGTTGGTGTTATTCATCTTAGCTAGTAGGGTTTTGGCTTCGTCAAATAGGGGGAGATTGTTGGGTATTGTATCCACAATTACCTGGATTTGAGGAAGCCACCTGTCAAGCTAAGATGAATTCACAATGTATTTGATGAAACCTCTTAAGTTGTGCTTGCAGTTCTTCCACGCTAAGTGCACACCAATGTCAGCGTGCAGTAGGTCAATATACACGGGTCTGCACGACGTAATCCCTCGTTGAGCAGATCAGAGTGTTGGCCTACGTGTACTCTCTCTATTGGAGTGCACTTACTTTCAAGTATAGGGCCGTGCTTATGCAAGAGAAGACAAGGAGCAAGGATGGGTCAAGGAGCAGCTCTTGGGTGGAAAGACGAAAATTCGTCTAAGTATAATTCGACGAGAATCACCAAGTGATTCTCGCCGATTCGGCGAGAATCACTAGTGATTCTCGCCGAATCGTCGAGAATCATCAGTGATTCTCGCCGACTCTTTCCGGCTACCTCAAAACGGTGCCAAGAAAGATTCGGCGAGAATCACTAATGATTCTCGCCGAACCCATCGCTGAGCAGATCATGAATACCAAGTAATATTCGTTGAGAATCACTAAGTGATTCGGCGAGAATCACTAGTGATTCTCGACGAATCGTCGAGAATCACTAACTGATTCTCGCCGATTCGTCGAGAATCACCTGCGATTCTCGCCGATTTTTACTTGGCGTTTTCTCTGGAAGCTGCTGGACCGGATTCTGCCACTGGACTATTTTGAACCGGTTTTCGGGTTTCTACGTGTGGGACCCACAACGGTCATATTGTAAGTGTCTACAGTGTATAAATACATGGGTATTTTTGAACAGTAAGGAGAGCGAAGCGAAACCAAAATACGCGAGCCGCGACGTGACCTAGATCGCCGTTTCCGCTCCGCCGCCGCCACCGCCGCTCGCGCCAAGTTGTTCGCCGGTAGATCGTGGTTTCGCCTAGATCCTCCTGCGACAGAAGCCTAGCTAAGCTCAGCGTCTCACGAGTCTAACCGGAGATCCCTTGTCTCTCGATTTGTAGATCGGGAAAACCTTCCCCATCCGAATCGATCGAGACGATTGATCCTAGTGTGACCGTTGGTAGACCTAGCTAGCTTCGCTACGAAGTTTGGATCTCTAAAGTACAGCAGCCGCACATCGTCGTCGCCGCCGATCCCGTGAACCTTGCCGCCGTCCATCTTGCCGCCGCCGGTTCCGGGGAGATCCTCTCCAAGAGAGATCAAGGGTTGTGGACTCTTTGTGGACTTCAAGAACACGTCGTCAACAAAGAGGGACACCTTAGTCTCCAAACGAAGTTTGTATCTCGTGTACATTCTAGTTTTACTTTTGTTGTAAAGGAACGTTTGTTCTGTGTTGTAAGGGTTGGGTGCAACCCGGTTTGTGGGAGTGTTGACTCCTACGTGTGGAAGGGTTCCTTCCGATAGTGCAAGGATTGGATTTCAATCCTGTTGGAGAAGTGACCGAGTCGTCCCTTTTGGGAGATAGGTCGAAGCGGGAAAGTGGATGTACCCAAGTCGGGGAACCACTATAAATTGCCTGTGTATTCTGTGTGCTATGCTGTTTATTTTTATTGTGCAGGTACAATCTTAAATTCCGCAAAAACGCTGCACGTCACCTATTCCCCCCCCCCATAGGTGAAGCTAGTTGACAGTAGATGGACTTTCAGTGGATGGTGGTGGATGGACTATGGCACACCTCAAGTAAATAACAAAAATACACAAAATCACATAGTCATGATTGAATATAAACGTTTTACAAACTAAGCATTCTTCATCAATATAAATAAAGTTAAACACCAATATTCAACAATAAAGCAAGAACAAGACAAGAGATCGACCGAATCCGAAGTCTTGCTGAGGATTCACGGTTGGAATCGTCGGGTTGTCATTCCGCGTCCAAGCTCGGTCCTCAACTGCGTCCGGGGTAGAGAAGGGCTGTCACCACCTTCCAATGGCCCGTCTTCTTCGTCTCACGATAGCGGACGAAGTTTGCTAGCTTTCCTTTGCTTGATGGCTATGGCGTCAAACCCTACTTGAAGCTCATGGATGAAGGAGGAGGCCGAGAGGAAGCCCCGGCTTGGATTTGGCGGTGAAAGCTTGCCCGGAGCACCTCCCTAGGGTGGAAGATGAAGGGGAACGGTGGAGAAAGCGGAAAACGGCGGAGGAAACGAGCGATCTGCGGATTTTTTTTATTAGGGCGAGACCTGCACTATTTATACAAAAGCAGAAGTGAACAATGCGCACGATCACAGGCGCACGACCAGTGGTCGTGCGCACTATGTCTGGTGCTCGTGCGCACTGGCATGGAATATCAGGAAGAAGAACTGGGATAATGCGCACGAGTAGTGGCGCACGACCAGTGGTCGTGCGCACTAAGTCCAATGATCGTGCGATTACCCAGACAGGACTCCAAAAATGAGGAATCAATGCACACGATCAGTGGCGCACGACCGGTGGTCGTGCGCAATATGTCCAGTGGTCGTGCGCTTACCCCAGGCTGATTCTAGAAAACGTAGAGTAGTGCGCACGATCAGGGGCGCACAACCAGTGGTCGTGCGCATTAGATCCCCTGATCGTGCGCAGTATTCCTGTTTCACAACCACCCCGAAACACGCACACGACCCCTGTACCGAAAGGAAAAACCAACCACTAATCTGTGCAGACATTCCAGACAATCACAAAAGGGAGTACAAACTATAAAAACAACAAAATACACAACCAAGGGCTTAAATGTGCACTTCCTATGGAAATATAGGCAAGATGAAATATATATGATAATGAACTAAAAGTGAAGTGCAACCGAGTGAAAACTAGCCCAGATGAGTCCGAAAATAGGTATATAAAGTTGACTCATCACACCCCCAAACTTAACTGTTTGCGCGTCCCGAGCAAACGAAATCTAAGCAGATAGGGAAAATTACTAGCTAATAAAGAAATTGCGATACAGAGTACCATGCGAAGTCGCATGCTCGCGTGCGTAAAAATATAATAGAAGAAATTTCTAAGTATACAAAATAGTTTATACTTTTCACAATGCGTATCAAAATTTTATTATTACTCAAAAATAGAATCACGGTGAATCATCCGGTCATGCGTAGGGAGAAAGTAGACTAAACGCTAGGCGAGCATTGCCAAAGATCAGGGCTCGGGATAACCTCCAAAGGAATCCACCAATGTCGGTGACCATATGCTTGCCCTTTCGCATTCTCTCCACGACACTAGTTTGGTTCACACACGAATCAGTAGGACTTTAGGTGAAGAGATGGGGCTTGGGTTTCGGTGAGGTAAACAAGGATAAACAAGAAGGCTATGCACCTAACCCAAAGGAGCTAGTATGAAGGGAATCCATCAGCTAACCAAAATATATGCGGGTACACCACACCCCCAAACTAAACTTTTAACATATGGGTGTGTGCACCGCCTACTCCAAAAATAAGCACATCTCAAATATGATTTTCAATTTTACTTTTCCTTTTCACTTTTCTTTTTCTTTTTCTTTTTCTTTACAAATATTTTCTTTTTCTTTTTCTTCATTTTATTTTCACAATTCAGCAAATATAACATTGGAGCACATCCACATAATCACATATAAGATCACCACATCACATCCCAAAATGAAAATGTAAAACTCTAAAGCTCAACTCGGGAGTGCAACTAGGATTGGCTTGGAGGCTTTGGTGAAATCATGGTGGAGCTGAATCAAAAGAAGGGGTAGGCACAACAGGGCTAGCGAGGACAAGACGTTAGGAACGGTACAAAGCTCAACCGGGCCAAAATGATGGCCTACATCACGCTCATGCATGACTAACCTATACCCATGCTTCAAGAATAGCTTGGGGCAAGTTCTTAGCCAACGAGAAAGACTATCCATCCTCCCAACTCGAGCAATACGAACCTAACGAACGTCTACACACATCCCTAAGCTACCGTCGGATTCACACCGGATTCACCAACTTTTGAGTAGAATAAAAAGTATTTACGCAATTAGAAAAATATAAAACTAAAAGCATACAGAAAAATTTAATCTACTCGAATTTCTACACGAGACGAGAGCAGTTGACTAGGATCACAACAAGGCCAACATTTTACTCCGTCTCACAATCCTATGTCAGCACCATAATTTTCCCAAATCTAACGAAGAAATGAGTTTAACTCGCAGCACGCAAAAAGCTAAGCACGCGCTCATGTGGGTGCAGTGGTGTGTGATGCAATCTTCCCTTAGCTTTAGTATAATGATTGTTAATTAACAGATCTCTCCCCCAGACTTAAACTAAGCAAAACAACTGAAATTAAAATTAAAAAGCTAAGGGAAGAGGTTAAACAATGCTCAGCTTGTGAGCATACCAGAAGACGCGTGGAAACCAAAACAGGCCCTCCATACGAAGAATCAGAACCCTGCCAATGCAATTTACCAAGAATACCTGCAGGGGTGAGCTCCGCAAAAACAAAACAAAATATACAAAAAGAATGCTAAAACTAAAATAAACATGAAAAATAAAATGCAGAAAATGAAAGATAAGTACTGGGGTTATTGTCATCCCAGCACGACTTATTAAATTCTAAACAGTTCTAGCTTATAGGCCTATGAAATAAAAAGTGCACAGGTAACTGTTCCAATATCCGTTTCGGTAACGGGTACCGATACGGTGATAGAGCAGTTACCCCTCTGCCTAAATAATCATACCTGCTCCTCGCAGGCAGAGAAAATATGAAGTAGGATGAGGAGGAGGCCTGGTCCTCACTGATCTCACCACAAAACAAATCCTTGCCTAGCAAGGTTTCGTCCACCACAAGTTTGCTGGGGGAGAAGGTGACGGCAGGGGCTTCCACTGTGAAGGAGGTAGGAACCTCCTCACACAAGAGGATGCACTCGTCGACAGCCTGAGCGCAAGGCTCAACGTCAACCCAACTTACCTGTGGAGATTCAACCTGCACAGGCTCAGATAAGGAAGGGGGGTCAAGAAATAAAAGAGACGAAGAACATAAAGAAATAATCGGGGGAGTGATCCCGGTTTCACTCCCCACAGGCTGAGGTAGAAAAATATCGTCAGTAATCTCGATAATGCTACAAGGCTCGGCTGGATCCATAGAGGCCTCCACCAAGACTTGGACTTCCTCCTTTGGTATCGAGGGAGAATCCTCGACACCAGGAAGGTTGTCTTCCTCCATGGGAGTGGAAACAACCCATGTATCACAAGCCTTAACTTGTGTTGCATCGTCGAAAATGTCGCCAGAGGCGACTGAAGTAGAATGCACAAAAGGCGGAAGAACTTTGCTTGAATAAAAGTCAAGCGCAGGTTCCTTACAAAGAATCGGCTCCACAATTGGAGATGTATGCACATGAGAGATAGGCTCAGCCACGTCGAAGCCTAGATCAGTCACACATCTGGTGGTTGTGTCCATATCATGCCCTTCAACAAATGAAGGTGACAGGGATACATAACCAGAGGATGAAGGTGTGCCACCAAGGGTAGGAGTCGGGATGATCCGGATGTCCGGCTCATCATCCTCTTCCATAACACGGAGGTACTCGGCACAATCCTTCCGGACATGATCTGTTTTACGACAATACAAACACTTTCTCCCATTACGCTGCGGTCCTTGTGGGGCTGGAGAGGAATAGGAGAATGGTGTATGTGGCGAGGACGATTGACCATAAGCTCGGGGCACAGTGTTCGAAAGGCTGTACGAATACAGCATCTCATGCATTGTGCGCTGAGGCTTATGCTCAATATCTCTCGTAGGGCATTCATGACTAGCGTGGGAAGGCTTCCCACACCAACGACATTGGGCATACGAATATCCCCACATGGTGTAGAAACAGCAAATTCAAAATAAATTGTGCAAATTACTAAATCCAACAATATATTACTACAAATGCCTAAACAAACAATAAAAAGAAAGGCAAAACAGAAATAGAACAAAACAAAAGCGATTTACAAAGGAAAAGGAAAGAAATCTCACGTCTCCCTCTCGGCAGTGAACCGGTCGCACAAGTAATATAAAATGGGGGTTTTCCCAAGTATCGATCTCACAAGGAACACAGTAAGGTGGAGTTAATTTCGAGGAGGACTTGAGATTGAAGTCCTCAGGTCGGAGCTAACTAAGGGGGTTTTGATGTTGCGGAAACAGAAAATAAAACACTATCAACTACTCCTATGCAACGCCTCTATGCGATGCTTCGCCAGGCGGGATGGAAGACTAGTCGGGCTGCTATGCATCGAATCGCTAGGCGGATGGAAGAGTAGGCTCGCGGATGAAGTGGTCAGAATGGCGGAATGAGGGTCGAAAGCACCTCTTCGCAACGCACGCCACTAGCAATTGCTAGTGCGACAAGGGTGGATGGTGGTGGATGGACTATGGCACACCTCAAGTAAATAACGAAAATACACAAAATCACATAGACATGATTGAATATAAACGTTTTACAAACTAAGCATTCTTCATCAATATAAATAAAGTTAAACACCAATATTCAACAATAAAGCAAGAACAAGACAAGAGATCGACCGAATCCGAAGTCTTGCTGAGGATTCACGGTTGGAATCGTCGGGTTGTCATTCCGCGTCCAAGCTCGGTCCTCAACTGCGTCCGGGGTAGAGAAGGGCTGTCACCATCTTCCAATGGCCTGTCTTCTTCGTCTCACGATAGCGGACGAAGTTTGCTAGCTTTCCTTTGCTTGATGGCTATGGCGTCAAACCCTACTTGAAGCTCATGGATGAAGGAGGAGGCCGAGAGGAAGCTGCGGCTTGGATTTGGCGGTGAAAGCTTGCCCGGAGCACCTCCCTAGGGTGGAAGATGAAGGGGAACGGTGGAGAAAGCGGAAAACGGCGGAGGAAACGAGCGATCTGCGGATTTTGTTTTTTATTAGGGCGAGACCTGCACTATTTATACAAAAGCAGAAGTGAACAATGCGCAAGATCACAGGCGCACGACCAGTGGTCGTGCGCACTATGTCTGGTGCTCGTGCGCACTGGCATGGAATATCAGGAAGAAGAACTGGGATAATGCGCACGAGTAGTGGCGCACGACCAGTGGTCGTGCGCACTCAGTCCAATGATCGTGCGATTACCCAGACAGGACTCCAAAAATGAGGAATCAATGCACACGATCAGTGGCGCACGACCGGTGGTCGTGCGCAATATGTCTAGTGGTCGTGCGCTTACCCCAGGCTGATTCTAGAAAACGTAGAGTAGTGCGCACGATCAGGGGCGCACGACCAGTGGTCGTGCGCATTAGATCCCCTGATCGTGCGCAGTATTCCTGTTTCACAACCACCCCGGAACACGCACACGACCCCTGTACCGAAAGGAAAAACCAACCACTAATCTGTGCAGACATTCCAGACAATCACAAAAGGGAGTACAAACTATAAAAACAACAAAATACACAACCATGGGCTTAAATGTGCACTTCCTATGGAAATATAGGCAAGATGAAATATATATGATAATGAACTAAAAGTGAAGTGCAACCGAGTGAAAACTAGCCCAGATGAGTCCGAAAATAGGTATATAAAGTGGACTCATCAGAAGGTTATCAGGTACACTTTAACTCTACCTCCTATTCTATTATTGATAATGAAAACAAAACTGTTTTAATTGGAATTAGACAAGGTAACATATATCTAGTAGACTTTATTTCTGCCAAAACTGATGTTTGTTTACTCAATATCACTAGTGACCAAAATGAGTTGTGGCATAAAAGATTAGGTCATGTAAACCTTAAGAATATAGCTAGGTTATCTAAAGGCAACCTTGTCAGAGGCTTACCTTCTGGCCCCTACAAGCAGGAAAACCTATGCAGGGCTTGTCAATTAGGCAAGCAAACTAAAACTAGTTTCAAATCCATTAATAAAAGTGATTCACCTAGGATTTTGTATTTGCTTCATGTGGATCTATTTGGACCCATTGCCGTACAAAGCCTAGGAGGGAAGTCTTACACTTTAGTGATTGTTGATGACTTCTCCAGATTCAATTGGGTGGCCTTTCTGAGAACTAAGTCAGATACATTCAAGGTTCTTACAGATTTTCTCAGGACCATACAGATTGAGTTCTCTACTCATGTTGCATTGATCAGAAGTGATCATGGCACAGAGTTTGAGTCTCTTCTTATGCATGAGTTCTGTGAGAAGGAAGGTATCAGGCAGTGCTTCTCAGCTACTAGAACTCCCCAACAAAATTGGGTAGCTGAAAGTAAAAATAGGACACTCATTGAATCTGCAGGTACATTATTGGCAGATGCTTACATGCCTCTATCCTTTTGGGCAGAAGCTGTAAACACTGCTAACTATGTCCTAAATAGAAGCCTCATACATAAGCTAAAAAATAAGACCCCCTATGAATTGCTTAAAGGGAAGAAACCTAAAATCACATATTTTAAAGTTTTTGGTTGTATATGTTATATTCACACAAACAACAAAAGATACATTAGAAAGTTTGAGGCTAAGGCTGAAGAAGGGATTTTTCTAGGATACTCCCAAGTAAGCAAGGCCTATAGGGCTTTTAATAAATCCACTCTTAAAATTGAAGAGTCAGTCCATGTATCTTTTGAAGAAGCTAACATGTCTTATAAGGAAAAGAGATTTCTACCAATAGCTCTTTACAGGTTCCACAACTGTGTGAGTCTATGGATGGATTAAACCTTACCCAAGAGGTATCAACCCATCCTTCTCCACAGGTTGCTGAAGACAGTGAAGAAGAAATTCAAGTGGAAGTGGCTGAACTTCCCTCAACAGCTAATAACATTCCTCAAGAGGAATTAATTATAGAAGCTGTTGCTGAACAAACTCCACCAACTGATCTTGCCACACTTAGAGATCACCCCAGATCTCTAGTGATTGGAGACATCTCAGCAGGTGTACAGACAAGGCATCAACTCAACCAAGACCTGATGCATGCCTATTTTCTCTCTCAAATTGAACCTCTCTCCATCCATAAAGCTGAGCAAGATCCCCACGGGATCACTGCAATGCAAGAGGAACTAAATCAGTTTGAGAGATGTAGAGTTTGGGATTTGGTTCCAAGACCTCATAACTACCCAGTTATTGGAACCAAATGGGTCTACAGAAACAAGCTAGATGCTCAAGGGAACATTGTAAGAAACAAGGCTAGGCTTGTTGCTCAAGGCTACAGACAAGAGGAAGGAATTGACTATGACCAAACCTTTGCCCCTGTTGTAAGGTTAGAGGCCATAAGAATATTCCTTGCCTATGCAGCTCACAGGAGACTCAAAGTTTTCCAAATGGATGTCAAGAGTACATTTTTTAATGGAGTGCTTCAAGAAGAGGTTTATGTGGAACAACCTCCAGGTTTTATCTCTCTAACTCAACCCTCTTTTGTATTTAAATTGCATAAAGCTCTCTATGGTTTAAAGCAAGCTCCAAGAGCTTGGTATGAGACCTTAGCAAGCTTTCTTTTAGAGCATAAATTTACAAGAGGAACCATAGATAAAACCCTTTTCACTAGACATCATAAGGACCAAATTTTGTTAGTACAAATATATGTGGATGACATCATCTTTGGGTCTACTGATCCCAAATTGTGCAAGAGGTTTGCTGACCTCATGCATTCCAAATTTGAGATGAGTAGCATGAGTGAGCTTTCCTACTTCCTTGGTCTCCAAGTGAAGCAGCTCCCTGATGGTATCTTCCTCTCCCAAGCTAAGTATGCTAAAGAGCTTATTAAGAAGTTTGGGATGGGTGATGCTTCAGGAATGAAAACACCTATGGCTACCAATACTGTTGTGGATTCTGATGCAGCAGGGAAACCTGTAGATCAGAAGCATTATAGGGCAATAGTTAGATCCCTATTATACCTAACAGCTAGCAGACCTGATATCATGTTTGCCACATGCCTTTGTGCTATGTTCCAAGTGAATCCCAAAGAATCTCACCTTATTTTCTTAAAAAGAATTTTGAGATATATAAAGAGTTGCCCAAATCTAGGACTCTGGTATCCTGTAGAGTCAGAGTTTGAGTTAACTTGATACTCAGATGCTGACTATGCTGGATGTAGAGTGGACAGGAAGAGTACCTCTAGAACTTGCCAGTTCCTGAGTATGAGACTTGTCTCCTGGTTTTGTAAAAAGCAAACATCTGTGTCTACATCAACTGTAGAAGCAGAATACATGGCTGCTGGCAGCTGCTGTTCACAAATGTTATGGATACAAAACCAACTCCTAGATTATGGTGTCAACTTAAATAATTCAACATTATTTTATGATAATACTAGTGCTATTGCTATAACACAGAATCTAGTTCAGCATAGTAGGACTAAACATATTGATATACGGCATCATTTCATTAGAGATAATGTAGACAAAAAGAAAATTAACCTAATCCATATTCCTACTGATCTACAGAGAGCAGAAATTTTTACCAAACCCTTAGATGAGAAAAATCATCTGTTCTTTATAAATCAACTGGGAATGACCAATGGAGAAGAGTTAAATTAATTTCTGTCTGCATTCGACGAATTTTCCAAAGTTCGTCGAATGGAGTTCGACGAATTAGGGAAAGTTTGGGATATGCTCGTCGAACGGAGATCGACGAATTCTCTGTGTGTGGAAACAATTTTCGTCGACCGGAGATCGACGAACTTTGCTTCAGAAGATATTTCGTCGAATAGAGATCGACGAACTGTTTTCATTTCTTCTGGATGAGATCGACGAATTATTTGTTTATAATTTATTTCGTCGACCTCAGTTCGAAGATCTGTTTCTTTTTCGTGGAATGGAGATTGTTGATTCATATTCTGAAAACTTATATCTAGGTTTTCTTCGACCTCCATCCCGCGCTTTCTGTTCCTTTGCTCTTGATCGCCGTTTTCTCCGTCTATCTTGCAGGTGACCTCAATGGCGATTCCAATAGGAGCTTTAGTCGCAATGAAGTTTGACACCGGCTTTGATGTCGACTTTGACTCTTTACAGCACTCAGATCCAATCTTCCTCTACATTCTGGAACTTTTGGAAGAACAAAATCTGAAGAACTTGATGACCACCCGGATAAAGTTGGCCGGAACAGAAATAAGGGAATGGGTTTATACTTCAATCATTTCTGAAGACAATGTTATGACAGGAACAATCACTGGTAACGCCGTCTCCTTAACCCCCGCCATTTTAACTGAAATTTTTGGTTTGACAACTAGAGAGGAGGAATTAGAGATTGATTCTGAAGATTTTACCATGTTGTTGAATCTGATGGGTTATGCTGGTGACAACCCTAACAAACTATTGAAGAAACATCTGTCTACCCCATATAAATTTTTAGCAGACCTGGTTGGTAAAGTGCTCCTCGGGAAACATACAGCGCACGACTACATCACCAGACATCAATTTCTGGTTATGTGTGCCATTGTCAACAAGAAGAAAATAGCCTGGGCACAACTGCTGTTTGACCTGATTAAGAAGAAGAATTCCAAGAAGGAAGTTTGTTTTGGAAGGATCCTTGGGATCTTCCTAAAGGAAAAGGCTGCTGAATCCCTGGTCTCCCCGACCATATTCATTAATGCCAGCAAAAGGCTGACCTGTGCCTTATTTGGCAGGTGGGAGGGGACAATATCCAAGCCCACAAAGGCTTCTACCTCTTCCACCCCAGCTTCTGAAGGCACCAGGGCTGTTAAAGACACTCCCACACCTGCTGAGGAGATTCTTCCCACTCCACCATCTCTTCCAGCACCCCTTCCAGCAAAACACCTCCCTTCCTCTCCCATTCCTTCTTCAATACTTCAATCACCACAGCATACTTCTGTGCCTACTCCACCTCTATCTCCACCACTTGAAATCACTAACATTCCAACACCTCCTGCTTCACCTCATGACACATCTATTCCTACACCACCTCAGTCCCCTCTTCCCTCACATTTATCCTCCATCCCATCTTATACCCTACCCTCAGACACTACAATGCCAGATGCCCCATTTCCATCTTCATCACCATCCACTCATCACATACATGCTGCTCCACCCTCCATTCCATCACTATTTGCTCCCTCCTCCACACCAAATGCAATATCCTCTTCCCCTTCCTCAGTTGATCCAACTACCATATCCTCTATCCTCACCATCATTACTCCCCTTCTAAAATCCCTTATAGCAGAGGCCATTACACCTCTTGCTTCCTCCATTCAGTCTTTATCTGCCAAATATCTGCCCTTAATGCTGCCTCCTCCTTAGTCCAGGGCCTGGCCTCAGTCCCCACTGAACCCTGCAGGGGGAGATGCCTGATGATGAAGCAGCAACACCAGCTTCAGATACTTCAGCTCCAGCAGATACTGCAGATTCTCCAGTCCCCACAGAAGTTTATCCAGATTGCACAGATACAGATTTAATTGATTTTATTAATTATGATATGGACATTGCTGAAACTGTTGGTGATTTTACCCTTAATCCCACAGTAAATTTGACTGTTTTGTTGAGAAATTTTGATACTGTATATATGCAGTCTCTTCTAGAAGACTTTACTAAGCCACAGTTGGCTATTGTGCCCTATACATCTCCAATAAGTGCAGCAGTTGCTAAGCAACTCTGTGATAGTTTTGCAATTCCTGTTGTTGCTCCAACATCTGAAGTTATTCCAGAAGCTGTCTCAACACCAATTTTTGTTATGGATGACTCTCCTATGCCAGATCTGGATGAGTTAATCCTGGCTGATATTGAAGAGGAAAATAAGGCAGCAGCTGAAAGCTCTGTCCCAATTGCTTCTGAGTCCTGTACAGTCTCTTACCCAACTACTTTTGAAACTCTAGTTGTTGAAACTTCACCTTCTACCCCTGCTACATCAAAGGCTGTTATTGATGACAAAGCTTTCAAAGCATTGGATGCTTTATATGATAACCCTCAGGGTTCTGGCACTGAAGATGATGAAGATGATGATGATGATTTAGATGAAGAAGCTTCAAAGAAAAAGAAGAAAATGCTGTCAAAGAAAAGGAAGGCTCCTCCTCCTCCTGCTCCTAAGCCTAATCCAACTACTGACACTCCCTACTACATTTTGCATAATGTTACTCCTTATAAGGGAATGCCTGCATGGATGTGGCTATCTAAGAACCAGCAAAAGGAAAGGAAAAGAAGTAGGAGATATTCTCCTCCCTCAGTTCACAGATATAGAAAGGATCCTCCTCCTCCTCCTCCTCCTCCTCCAGCAGCTGGTGCCACTGGCTCTAGCTTTCAAAAATCTGCCCCCATGCAAACCTATCAGAGACATTCAGGGAGATCCTCTGGAAGCAGCCAACAGAGGCAACCATCCTCAGGAAATCAACAACAACAGCAGCATCAGGAGCAACATCAACATATATCTGAAGAACAGAAAGCTAAGAATCCTGAAAGGCCATACTCTCCTCCTATTCCTTTTGAAGACCCTGAAATAGCTAACACTGCAAGAATGGCCAGGTTCCATGAACTTATTGGTCTGTCCTTGATTAATAAAGTTAAAGCTGAGGGGAAGGACATTTCAGGTTTTACAAATATGTCAAAGTATAGAAAGGAAGAACTAAAAAGGTTTGACAAAGGCAACAAACTTTTCAATGTTGATGATTACATGAATCTCTATCCTGAAGCAGTTGTCCCCATAGCTACATCACTGAAGATCATTGGGGTAGATGACATGACAATGACTCAGGCACAAGCTCTAGATCCAAACAGAGAAATTATCTTCAAAAAGCCAGGAGAGAAGACAACATAAGACAAGTCTATGCAAAAAAAGAAGAAGAAGTAATCTTTATTTTGTTTCAATTTCTTTCTGCATTTGTTTTCAAACTATGTTACTTGTTTAAACAAAGCCTATGTATATATATATCTGCTGCATGTGTTAGTAATTCTCTGCCAGATATATTTCTTTTCTTGCTTTGTTTATCTGTTTGTTTATGTTTTGAGTCTCTTAGTGACCTCACCCAAATAAGGGGAGATTGTTGGATCCCTAGTTGATTTGGGCTAGATTCACTAGCTTAGGATGTGACCCAACATGTATTGCCAGGGTCAAATTTGTGTCCTAGAGTCTAGGCCAAGTCCTTAGTGTCAACTTCAGATGGACCAGCTATCAACAAGACCTTCAGAGACTCAAGACTTAGAAGATTTCAAGACCAAGTAAAATGAGTTCGACGTTCGTCAAACTCAGCTCGACGAAAGGAGTTCTGAGCTCAACGTTCTTGAGACATTTCTCTATGCTGAGCTCGACGATCTTTGTTCTCTGTTCGACGAAGATTGAGATACTTCAACAAGCTAAAGTCAGGATAACTCCAGATTTTTCTAAGTCCAACTTCAGGCTTTGGTCGACGAACAAGATTCTGAGCTCGACGAACTTGGACCTCAAGTTCACAACTTCTCAGGTCGACGAAGTCAACTTTTCAGGTCGACGAACTCAGTACTCTACTCGACGATTCCTGAATTCTGAGGATTTGTGTCGACAGTTAGGGCATGTGTCGACACCAGCTTATGTCGACACTAGAAGATTTGTGTCGACACTAAGATCAATCAGTCAACACCAACTTATGTCGACACAGAATATCAGTCATACAGAATATTTTGACGAAGTCCAGAACTGTTCCTTGCTCGACGATTTCTGGTCTACGATTTGAATCCTTCTCAGTCAGAGACTTCTCAGATTCTAAGTCCACAATCATTCTTCGGTCGACGATTTTGGATCTCAGTTCGATGAATGAAGATTATCAGTTCGACGAAGATTGTAGCAGAATTGACAAGATTCCCTTGAAGACAAATTGTTATTGTCTGGTCGACGAACTCATCAGCTCAGCTCGATGAACTGTGAACTCAGCTCGACGATTCCTGTTCTTCGATCGACGATTCCAGACTAGGTCTTCTCCAGTTTTCCGTCCCTTTTCTTAGCGACGATTCCTGAGTAATTAATGCTAAATATTCTCTGAATGTTACCGTTAGAATGAGCATTGATCATGGATTATTTCATATCGTTTTTCCATGGGACAGTTAGGGAAATCATTGATTGCCGCTTCCTTCCCAGGCCGACTGCAATTACTGCTCATGGTTTCAAATTTATGATGTTCTTTATTCAGTCTTCAGTCAGAAAAAAAATGAGATTAACCGGTACTACAACACAAGCAGTTACATACAAACATAGTATAGTGAAGAACAGTCTTACAGAAATCTAAAGTTCTACTGCAATCAGCATAGGCCAGAGAACAACTTCATCAAGAAGAAGAAGAACATACAATCCCTATCAAGAGTCTTCTTCTTTCAATTCTCAGGACAACTTCAGAAGGACAACAATTACTCTATCTGTCAAAGAAGTTCCTGAAGCAATCTCTAGTCCAGGCACTAAAGCTTTCAAGACCTGTCACCCTGAAGGAGTGCTCCAGTTTTCCTGATCCATTCAAGATCTCAGGGGGAGCAATCTGCTGAAATCAATCCACAAGTCTTCTCAGTTGTTATTGAGAAAGAGAAGATACTATCACCTTTTTCCATCCTCTGTACAGGGTTTTAATTCCCTTCAAAATTATTCCTGGTTGCAAGTCTCCTACCAAAAGACTTGAGGTTTTGGTTTTTGAGCACCTGAACAAAAGCTCATTGGTGTCAGACACCTGATCAAAAACCTGAGTAGATTCCTACTAGGGTGGTAGAAGAGTGGATGTACCCAGGTTGGGGAACCACTATAAATTTCTTGTGTCGTCTGGTTGCCCTTTTTCTTTTGTTTTGGCTGTGTTCTGTGATTGGTTAGGTTGCTGTGCTTATCTTTTTATTTATTGACCTGTTCACTTAGGATTACAACAAAAGTTGTAAAGATTTTTTAAAGAGAGCACAATACTCTATTCACCCTCCCTCTAGAGTATTTCAGATCTACCTTCACTTTTAGAAATATTCTCTCCGATCCGGTTCGTTTGAGCCCGACTTCTCAACCTAAACAAGTCTAGATCTAGCACGCATAGAGAGGAGAAGGATTAGACCTTACCGACGGCCTGAAGTCGGGAAGATCGTCGGGAAGCCATTTCTGAAAGTTGTGTCACTCAGCTTCTACAACTGCAAGGTGGGGAGGTTCGGTTTCTTCGAGTAAGGATTCAGAAAGCCTCCTATCAACTCACTGGTGGTGTTTAAAGCTTCAGATGGGGATAGGAGGGGCTAGATCATTAATGTCCTTCAAAGCCATTAATGTCTAGGCTCGACCATGGAGGAGTGGGGGGCTGAACCAAGTCTGACGGCCAGGGGAAATGGCTGGAAACTTCTCCCCTTCCCTGGGAAATTGAATTCAGCCATTAAATGTGGCTTTTGGCGAACCGTTTCCTTCCCCCTCCTTTCTCATTTCTCTCTCCTACTCACTGCGATTCTGCCCAGAACCGCCGTGCAACGCATGGTGACATGGCTGTGACACGAGCATGTATCATCCGACACGGGCATGTCGGGTGGGTGTGTTCCATTCTGTTCAAATAAATGAGCTGAGATCGACGAAATGAGCTCGATGAAATGAGGTCAACGATCGTCGGGCTGACGACACGCCTGGCGACACGGGCGTGTCGGGGGCATGTTCCCCCCTGTTCTACGAACTGAACTCGACGATCATCGAGCTGAGCTCGACGAAATGAGCTCGACGATCGTCGGGCTGACGACACGCCTGGCGACACGGGCGTGTCGGGGGCCTGTTCCCCCCTGTTCTACGAAGTGAACTCGACGATCGTCGATCTGAGCTCGACGATCTTCGGGCTGACGACACTCCTGGAGACACGGGCGTGTCGGGGGCGTGTTCCTCCCTATTCTACGAAATTAACTCGACGATCGTCGAGCTGAGGACATGCCTGGTGACACGGCATGTATCATCTGACACGGGAATGTCGGGTGGGCGTGATCCCCTCTGGTCGACGAAATGAGCTCAACGATCGTCGAGCTAACAACACGCCTGGCGACACAGGCGTGTCTGGGCCAACACGGGCGTGTCAGACCCGGAAGAGTTGTTTTCAGGGAATTTATGTGGCTATTTATTTCTTCCTATAGGATCTGACGGTTCAGATCTCCCCTTGCTGATATATGGCTGAGCTGTAGGCAAACCAAGGTGATTTTCACCTTGGCCTTATTCACTTGGTCCCTTGGGCTTCCTAGGGTTTTGACATGACCGAAACCACTCTTGGGTGTCTAGTCGGAAATGGGATGTTACAACCCCGCCAATGAAATTTGCCATGAATACCTGCAGGGGTGAGCTCCGCAAAAACAAAAGAAAAATAGAAAATACAAAGAAATTTAAAACTAAGCTAGACATGAAAAATAAAAATGCAGGAAATATAAGATAACTACTGGGGTTATTGTTATCCCAGCACAACTTATTAAATTCTATACCATTCTTCCTTAATTGGTTATGAAAAGAAAAATGCACAGGTAACTGGCCTAATATCTGTTGCTGTAGCAAGTACCGATACGGAGATAGAGCAGTTACCCCTCTGCCTAAATAATCATACCTGCTCCTCGCAGGAAGAGGAAATAGGAAGTAGGATGAGGAGGAGGCCTTGTCCTCGCTCATCTCACCACAAAACAAATCCTTGCCGAGCAAGGTTTCGTTGACCACAAGTTCGCTGGGGTGAAGGTGACGACAGGGGCTTCCATTGTGAAAGAGGTAGGAACCTCCTCACACAAGAGGATGCACTCGTCGACAGCCTGAGCGCAAGGCTCAATGTCAACCCAACTTACCCGTGGAGATTCAACCTGCACAGACTCATATAAGGAAGGGGGGTCAAGAAATAAAAGAGACGAAGAACATAAAGAAATAATCGGGGGAGTGATCCCGGTTTCACTCCCCAAAGGCTGAGGTAGAAAAATATCATTAGCAATGTTGACAATGCTACAAGGCTCGGCCGGATCCATAAAGGCCTCCACCAAGACTTGGACTTCCTCCTTTGGTATCGAGGGAGAATCCTCAACACTAGGAAGGTTGTCCTCCTCCATGGGAGTGAAAACAATCCATGTATCACAAGCCTCAACTTGTGTTGCATTGTCGAAAATGTCGTCAGAGACGACTGAAGTAGAATGCACAAAAGGCGGAAGAACTTTGCTTGGATAAAAGTCAAGCGCAGGTTCCTCACAAAGAATCAGCTCCACACTTGGAGATGTATGCACAGGAGAGATGGGCTTAGCCACGTCAAAGCCTAGATCAGCCACACATCTGGTGGTTATGTACATATCATTCCCTTCAACAAATGAAGGTGACAGGGACACATAACCAGATGATGTAGGTGTGCCACCGAGGGTAGGACTCGGGATGATCCGGATGTTCGACTCATCATCCTCTTCCATAACACGGAGGTACTTGGCACAATCCTTCAGGACATGATCTGTTCTACGATAATAAAAACACTTTCTCCCATTACTCTGCGGTCCTTCTGGGGCCGGAGAGGAATAAGAGAACAGTGTATGTGGCGAGGACGATTGACCATAAGCTCGTGGCACAGTGTTTGAAGGGCTGTACGAATACAGCATCTCATGAATTGTGCGCTAAGGCTTATGATCAATATCTCTCGTAGGGCATTCCTGACTAGTGTGGGAAGGATTTCCACACCAATGACATTGGGCATACGAATATCCCCACATGGTGTCGAAATAGCAAATTCAAAATAAATTGTGCAAATTACTAAATCCAACAATATATTACTACGATTGCCTAAACAAATAAGAAAAAGGCAGGCAAAACAGGAATAGAACAAAACAAAAGCAATATACAAAGGAAAAGGAAAGAAATTTCACATCTCCCTCTCCAAAAACTCACACGACTGTGTTCCCCGGCAACGGCGCCAAAAACTTGATGTTAAAGATCACGATAGTGAACTGGTCGCACAAGTATTATAAAATGGGCGAGTTTTCCCAAGTATCGATCTCTCAAGGAACACAGTAAGGTTAAGTTAATTTCGAGGAGGACTTGAAATTGAAGTCCTTAGGTCGGAGGTAACGATGGGGGTTTTGATTGTTGCGATAAAAAGAAAGTAAAAATCTAACAACTACTCCTATGCAACGCCGCTATGCAATGCTTCACCAGGCCGGATGGAAGACTAGTCGGGCCGCTATGCACCGAATCGGCTGGGCGGATGGATGAGTAGGCTTGCGGATGAGGTGGTTAGAACAACAGAATGAGGGTCGAAAGCACCTCTTCGCTACGCACGCCACTAGCAATTGCTAGTGCGGCAAGGGTGGATGGTGGTGGATGGAATATGGCGCACCTCAAGCAAATATCAGGAAAATACAAATTACAAAGACATGATTTAATATAAGCATTTTACAATTAAGTGCACATCATCTATAAATAAAGTTTACAACAACACATAAACAACAATAAAGGAACAACAAGGCAAGAGATCGACCGAATCTGAAGTATTGCTGAGGATTCACTGTTGGAATCGTCAGGTTGTCAATCCGCGTCCAAGCTCGGTCCTCAACTGCGTCTGGGGTAGAGAAGGGCTGTCACCACCTTCCAATGGCCCATCTTCTTCATGTCATGATAGCGGACAAAAGTTTCAAGCTTCCCTTTGCTTGATGGCTATAGCGTTGAAGCTTGAAATGAGCCCAAGAGATGATGGAGGAGGCCGAGAGGAAGCACTGACTTGGATTTGGTGGTGAAAGCCTACCGGAGAACCTCCCTAGGGTGGATATTGAAGGAGGACGGCAGAATCCCTCCTCGGAGATGAAAACGACGGAGGAAAAATGAGCGATCTAAATTAGGGCGGCACCTGTATATTTATAGAAAGCAGAATTGAATAATGCGCACGATTACTGGCGCACGACCAGTGGTCGTGCGCACTATGTTTAGTGATCGTGCGCACTGGCGTGGTAGATTAGGAAGAATAACCGGTGTACTGCACACGAGAAATGGAGCACGACCGGTGGTCGTGCGCACTATGTCCAATAGTCGTGCAATTACAACAGACAGAACTCCAGGAAAAGAGGAATCAATGCACATGATCAGTGGCGCACGACTGGTGGTCGTGTGCACTATGTCCATTGGTCGTGCGATTACCCCAGGCAGGTTCTGGAAATCAGGGTAAATTGCGCACGATCATCGGTGCACGACCAGTGGTCGTGCGCACTATATCCGATGATCTTGCGCAGTATTCCAGCTTCCGAATGTCCCCGGAACACTCTCACGACCCCTGTACCAATAGGAAAAACAGACCTCTGATATGTGCAGACATTCCAGGTAATCACAAAAGGGAGTACAAATAATAAAAGTACAAAAAATACAGAACACGGGCCAAAGTTTGCACTTCCTATGGAAATACAGATAAGAAGAAATATGAATGATATAGAACTAAAAGTGAAGTGCAAACACGTGAAAACTAGATCAGATAAGTCCGAAAAACCCTATATAAATCAGACTCATCATATATACAGACCACCGAGCACAAAAGCGTGAAATCACTTGGGGCTAAAAAGGTGAACCACCTTCCAACTGAACCAGTTCCTAACCAATCACTGAACCGGCGTTCGACGAGAGCACCGCCTCGCGGGCTAGAGCTCCTTCCCATGAGGCTCGTCTCGCCTAGTGAATTGGCCCTCGCCTCATGACTGGACCTCTCTCTGGGTCCGTCTCGCCTAGAATGTCTCTCGCCTGAGCCGCTGGGCCCCTCTCGTCCGAACCACTGGGCCCCTCTCGCCTAGCTAGCCGGCCCTGGCCCGGCGTGGAGCCCTTTTCCTGGGACCCACTCGTTAGTGAGTAGGCTTCTATAAAAGAGCCCATCCCGCCTTACCTTCCCCTCTCTTCGAACCCGAACAGTTCCTGCGAACCCGAGGTTGTACACAATCCTCATTCTTTTCGAAGTTGTTTCAAGCTCGAAAAGAAAGTCCAACCGAGGCCCGTGTCATTAAAGCCTATTTATGGGCGTATTTGTGAGGGAATCTTTGGTGAGTCCCTCCACCAGAGCCTATAAATATAGGATTCCCACTCCGTATAGTGGATGCCCCCTTTCACACTTCCTCCTTCCTTGGCTCTACTGCAATCATGTCTCACAGCCAAAGTTTCTGCGAGCGCTTTGCGATGGTGTGAAAGCAGAATAAGGCCAACGTGGCCGCTCTGACCACAGATCTGGTTTGCACCCCACCCTCCTTACCATCATCATCGCCTCGCCAGAAGAAAGTAAAGATAGGCGGCCTCCCCTCTTCGGCTGAGGAGCCATCTCGTGCTGCCCCAGAAATCCACCCCTCTCCTCCTCCCACATCTCCTAGAGAGAAGGAGGTGAGTTCTCACTTTTGTCCCTATTACCCATTCATCCGTATCAGCTTATTTACCATTTGCTTCTTCAGGGAGCCTCCGCACCTCTACACCGATCAGAAAGTCTGATGGATGACACCGTCGCCTACCGCGAAGATTCTAACTCACCACAACCTTCCACTATTCCATCTACTCCTCCCAAAGAGAGGAAGGACAACCCTTCTCAATCCGCCGGGACCTCCCGCCATCTTGGTAAAAACCCTTCTCTCTCACTTCTCTGTCCCGCTCGCTACTCCCACACCCTCCTGCGAGAGCCTCCCTTACTCTACCCCTCGACTCCTTGCGTAGGCGCCCAGGCTGACTAGACTGCTGAGGAGCTCTTTAGGCGACACGCCGTCTCGCCCCCTCCTCCCATAGACGAGATTGAAGACTACCTGGGCGGACCCATGGACCCGCTAGAGATGAAGCACAAGAAAGCCGAGATGTTCTGGAAGCACGCGCGCATCATCTGCAAGCTGGAGCAGGACAAGCAGGCGGTTGATAGTTGAATTGAATGGCTGGAGACTGAATGCGCTCGCTTGTCTTCCGAGGTTGACGCTGAGATAGAGGTTGATGGGACCGACCCTCAAGCCATTATCAACAAGGTCGACATGCAGCTCCGTCTCACGCAAAATGGGCTTCGCGTCGTTCGCGCCTTCCACACGTACAGTAGGCCCCCTGTGCGTGGGCTCGCGGTGGCCGCTGGAAATGGCTCCCGTATTAAAGACCACCCTGCTCGTCCCGCTTTATTGATCTGTCTCGCTCTCTCTGTTTTTTTGTTTTTTCCCCTTAATGCTGTAATAATTTTGTAACATATTATACTACCGTCTCGCCAGTAACCTAGGGTCTGATAAAATGGTGCCTATCTTATGCAGGATAGTACATTTAAATATTTACTGCTGCTAGCTTAAACTCTTAATTTCTTTTAATTTCTTTTATTCATTTATTCTGTCTTACCTTGTTGAGGAAACCTGTGATGGGCCACATGAATCGAGGTTTAGGAGAGAGAGAGTGAACCCTCGAGCGACTCTTCCCCTTCCTACATACATATTTCCCGCCCATTTTATCTGTTTGACCATATCCTCTATAAATACTCCTGCCGCACGAATCAGAAGGATATCTGCGACTTTACCCCTGCCATCTCCAAGCCCTTTCCCCTTGCTTCTTCCGTCTCGCCCATCCCTCTCGCTCTTTGTTCCTATTGCTCCTTCCTTCCTCAATCGTCTCGCCGATTCTCTTTCTCGCTGCTTCTTTTCCCTCAACCATCTTGCCTCCATCTGTCTCGCCTAGAATGTGGAAGAAGAAAGTCGAGGAAGGTGAGGGGCACATTCGCTGCGGGAAACGGTTTACCGATCACGAATTCCCTCCCGGCAAGCTTCCTGAAGAAAATTACCGCAACTTTATTCGCGAGTACATGAGGGTGGGGATCGAATCGCGGCCCCCCAAGGTCGGCGATGTGATCAACACCTACTACCCGGGAGAGCTTGCCTTCCCCGTCTCGCACTTCGAGGCGGGGTTGAGATTGCCCCTTTGGCCGGAGGTAAAACAGGTCCAAAAGTACTTCGGTGTCGTCCCCGCACAGCTTAAATCAAACACCATTTCGGTGTTAATCGCTTTCACCAGCTACATGCGTCGGGAGCACATCGAGTTTAGCTTGACGTTTTTCTGCAAGCTCTTCATCTACCATGCCAACGCCGACAGCATCTAGTACTTCACTGGGCAAGGGCTCAAGGTGTGCGAGACGCCCAATAAAAAACATCATTAGCTCACCAGGTTTGTGCTCAACCGTGGCAACTTCGGGGGCATCCAGCACGCGCCTGTGTCGCCCCCCACCCCCCCGAGATCTTTTATGTGTCTCCGCAGGGGGGGCGGCACGGACAAGTTGCTGTACTATACTATTTCTTCAACGATAAAAACTTCAAGGTCAAGTTCTTGCGGCGGGGCCTCGATTTGCTACCTCCCGTGCTCCCTGGCGAAGGTACTTTGTGTTGGGTATTGTATCCACAACGTACCTGATTTGAAGAAGCCCCTGAACAAGCTAAGGTAAATAGACAATGTATTTGATAAAATATTTCAAGTTGTGCTTGCAGTTTTTCCACGCTAAGTGCACACCAATGTCAGGGTGCAGTAGGTCAATATACACGGGTCTGCACGACGTAATCCCTCGTTGAGCAGATCAGTGTGTTGGCCTACGTGTACTCTCTCTATTGGAGTGTACTTACTTTCAAGTACAGGGCTGTGATTATGCAAGAGCAGACAAGGAGCAATGATGGGTCAAAGAGCAGTCCATGGGCGGATAGACGAAAATCGTCCAAGTGTTAATCGACGAGAATCACCAAGTGATTCTCGCCGATTCGGTGAGAATCATCAAGTGATTCTCGCCGATTCGGTGTGATTGTGATTCTCGCCGAATCGTCGAGAATCATTAGTGATTCTCGCCGAATCGTCGAGAATCACTAGCTGATTCTCGCCGAATCATCGAGAATCACTAGCTGATTCTCGACGTCTCCTTTCGGCAAAAACAGTGCGTGCAACCAAGTCAACTTCGTCGAGAATCATCCTTGATTCTCGCCGAATCGTCGAGAATCACCTTTGATTCTCGACGATTCGACGAGACTCACCTTCGATTCTCGCCGAATTTGACTTGGGCGAATTCTGGATCCCGCTGGACCGGACTCTGCCGCTGGCGCTATTTTGAACCGGGGTTAGGGTTTCTTCAGGTGGGACCCATAACGGTTATAATGGAGTATTTCCACCGTATAAAGATACGGAGAAAAGAAATACCCGAGCCGCCGACCGTGACCTAGATCGCGATATCTGCTCCGCCGCCGTCGCCGCTCGTGCAAGTTGTTCGCCGACCTTGATCGAGATTTCTTCCTGATCTTCCGGCGACAGAAGCTTAGCCAAGCTTAGAGTCTCACGTGTCTAACCAGAGATCCCTTGTCTCTCGATTTGTTGATCGGGAAAAACTTCCCCGTCCGAATCGATCGAGACGATCGATCCTAGTGTGACCGTTGGAAGACCTAGCTAGCTTTGCTACGAAGTTTGAATCTCCTAAGTAAAGCAGCCGCACACCGTTGTCGCCGCCGATCCCGTGAACCAAGCCGCCGCCCTCTTTGCCACCGCCGGTTGCGGGGAGATTCTCTCCAAGAGAGATCTAGGGTTGTGGACTCTTCGTGGACTTCAAGAACACGTCGTCAACGAAGAGGGACACCTTAGTCTCCAAAAGTAGTTTGTATTTCTTGTATATTCTAGTTCATTTTTGTTGTAAAGGAACGTTGGTTCCGAGTTGTAAGGGTTGGGTGCAACCCGTGTTGTGGGAGTGTTGACTCCTACGTGTGGAAGGGTTCCTTCCGATAGTGCAAGGATTGGATTTCAATCGTGTTGGTGAAGTGACCGAGTCGTCCCTTGTTGGGAGATAGGTCGAAGGGGGAAAGTGGATGTACCCAAATCGGGGAACCACTATAAATTGCTTGTGTACCTTCTTTGCTGTGCTGTTTTATTTTCGTGTGCAGGTACAATTTTAATTCCGCAAAAACGCTGCACGTCACCTATTCCCCCCCCCCATAGGTGAAGGTAGTTGACACTAGGTGGACTTTCACTTTGGTTCTCTTGTCTTGCATTTTATTATTTTTTGTCTCGCCATCTCGTCACCCCCTTGCTTGTTTTAGGAGAGCGGGTCATACCAGTCCACCCCCACCCCCTATAAGAGCAACAACCAACCAACCAAGGGCCTCAGTCTCGCCAGCGCGGCGGCTGAGCTGCGAGAGGGTCCCTGGCTCCTGACTCTCCGAAGAGGCTTGCAAGCGACACCGCCCCCTCTCGCTCCAACCATCCCAAGAAAAGGATGAAGAAAGTTGTGACCGTCTCTAAGGGAAAAAAGAAGGCCCCGAAGGAGAAGGAGATGTCGGGGTCCTTGAGCCCCATCTCCGTAGGGGACTCACAGTCGCCCCGCTCGCCTCCACCTCACATCGCCTCGCCCGCCCGCGAGATGACTCTACTCGACCATCCTGTCGCTACTTCCAATCAACCGGCAATCGCTACATCTCGCGAACCTGCTTCCTCCAGTCGTCCTGCCCCCTTTTCTCATCCAAACTTCAGTCTGGGCCCCGCAGTCCAATATGCTGCCGGCGACCCCATTATGGTGTTAGAGAGGGACATCAACCATGTGTCCATCTCCATCCTCCTTCCCTCTTGGAAAGAGCAGGAGCTTCCCACAAGCCACACCTTCTCTGTGGGCTAAGGTCTTTACGGTGGTCTCAAGGCAGTCTCCCCCGAGAACGATTCCTCGCAAGACCTCGCCCTGAAGACCTACCATGCCCAACTACGTGCCGTGGAGCTCTCGCATCGCACCTCACTCTGCCTGATTTATACCAATAATAAATAGAAAGACACCGAGGAGGGCCTGGTGACGGACTGAGAGAAATCCGACGACCTTGCGAAAAGGTTATTCGTCGCTGAAACCCTCCTCGTGAAAGCCCATGGCGGCGTGGTAAGCCTTAACCTTATCCTTGGATTATCTATTTTAAGCACTCTTTGCAAATGACTGGCCGTCTCGCAGGATGCCGAGACGGCGGAGGGGATGCCCTCGGGCATGGTGGCCCTGGAGGAGGAGAATAAGGATTTGTAGTCTCAGATCACCCGCCTCCCGGTTAACGCCCCGTCGTCGTCTCGCCGCGAACCCCTCCAGGCCCCTCCGCCTCACAATTCTCTGGATGAAGTTGAGGAACAGTGCCGAGACGCTAGCATCAGGATGACGGAGCTGGTTCTAAAGATGATGAAGGAGCTGGGGGTCGTGAAGGAAGACTCCGAAACGTTGACCGATCGCGAACTGGTCCCCCAACTCGATGGTGCGAAGAGAGAAGATTCTTCTTCCAGCAAGGAGGAATTACATGCTGCCTGCGAGATACAGGACCCCTCTCCCCTTTTTTTCTTATGTATAACTTTACTTAGCTTCTTTCTGAGTTTCATTCTGTGATCAGTTTGAAAATGTATTCATAACACTGTGATGAACTGATACTGATCAAATGCACAAACTCTTGTTCTGTTACTTTATTTTACATTTTTCAAAATGATTCATTAGCTTGCTTCTACTTGCGAGATGGTGCTACCCACCCATCTCGCCGCCTCTCTTTTACCCTTTTCACTTTGCTTTATTTTGTCTACTATGAGACAAACCTTTGATGCGCTCACGCCCGCGAGACGGTTCTACATCTCGTCTCGCCGCTTCATTAGAGAGTTGACTTTTTTCAGAGAGCGAGTCGTCACTTCTCCCATCTCATTTATGCATGAGGCCAACTAATATAACCCTCTCGTCTCGCCTCAGGGTAGTCCCGGCGCGAGTGGCTTTTAGTGATTTAACTTGCTCCCCTATTATTAGGCCGAGCCTTCTGTCCTGCGCGAGTGCCCACTCGCCGTAGCCGAGACCATGCCCGAGGGCGCCAGCTGGGAGTGCCTCCACTTGCACTGCTCCCGCTTTTGCCTTCCATAACTTATTTTTCATGAGATTAAGTAGGGATGCTCCTTAAGGAGGTCTCCCCAACCACTCTAGCATCGAGTGAGCTTACAGCCCTGCCATCGTGATTAAAGCTTGGGCAACAGGTCTACTGGGGACCGAGCCAGGCTCAGGGTGGTGCAAAAGTCTCCAAGAACCAAGAACCAAGTCTCCAAGAATAAATCCTTTCCCCCACAGGTGAGCATTCAGACCTGTAAGTTAATGAGAGCCTGCGCAGCGGGTCTACATGGGGCCGAGCAGTGCTTGAGGTCCCTTACACCCACAGGAGAGCCTGCGGACATACCAGCTAATGAGAGCCTGCGCAGCCGGTCTACCTAGAGCCATGCCAGGCTCGGGGTGGTGCAAAAGTCTCCAAGAACCAAGAACCAAGTCTCCAAGAACCAATCCTTTCCCCCACAAGCGAGCCTTCATACCTCCAAGCTAATGAGAGCCTGCATCGCAGGTCTACTTGGAGCCGAGCAGCGCTCGTGGTGCCTTACCCCCACAGGCGAGCCTTCGGACCTGCCAGCTAATAAGAGCCTGCGCAGCGGGTCTACGTGGGGTCATGCCAGGCTCGGGGTAGTGCAAAAGTCTCCAAGAACCAAGTCTCCAATAACCAATCCTTTCCCCCACATGCGAGCCTTCAGACCTGCCAGCTAATGAGAACCTGCACAGCGGGTCTACCTGGGGCTGAGCAGCGCTCGGGGTTCCTTACCCCCAAAGGCGATCCTTTGGACCTGCCAGCTAATGAGAGCCTACGCAGCGGGTCTACCTGGGGCCGAGCCTGGCTCGGGGTTGTGCAAAAGTCTCCAAGAACCAAGAACCAAGACTCCAAGAACCAATCCTTTCCCCCACAGGCAAGCGTTCAGTCCTGACAGCTAATAAGAGCCTGCACAGTGGGTCTACCTAGGGCCGAGCAGTGCTTGGGGCACCTTAACTCACAAGGCGAGCCTTCGAACCTACCGGCTAATGAGAGCCTACGCAGCGGGTCTACCTGGGGCCGAGCCATGCTCGGGGCAGTGCAAAAGTCTCCAAGAAATAAGAACGAAGTCTCCAAGAAACAATCTTTTCCCCCCACAGGCGAGCATTCAGACATGCAAGCTAATGAGAGTATGCGCAGCAGGTCTACCTGTGGCCGAGCCAGGCTTGGGGTAGTAGGAAAGTCCCATCTCCTTGCCATCAGAATTTCATAGTAGGTGAAAGAAAAAGTAAATTGAGGAATATAGTATGATAAACTTGACTTTGAGTATACAATTTCACTTTCTCCCTTCTCATAGGTAGAAGCGCTTTAAGTTGTCGCCGCTCCAGGTATGGTTCATGGACCTACCCTCCACATCCTGGATGTGGTAACCTCCAAGTCTCAGGACCCTCTCGATAATATAAGTCCCTTCCCAATTTGAGTTGAGCTTACCCACGGGTGCAGATCTCCCCGCAGCATCAAATTTCTTCAGCACCAGATCTCCTTCCGTGAACTGCTTGATCCTGATATGCTTGTCAAAGTATTTCGCCATCCGCCATTTGATCTCTTCCCGCCTGATAGCTGCGACATCGCGTAGCTCTTCTACCATATACAATGAGAGGCGTAACCCCCCTTCATTTTCCAACCTTCAAGCCTCATCCCCATCACCCGCGACCGCGACTCGTGGGGATCGAACCTCAAACTCCATGAGCAGGACTGCCTCACACACATGGGAATGTTTGAGGGGGGTCTTACCGGTGGCTGTGTTCGGGGTTATCTGCAAGGCCCATAATACTGAGGGGAGCTGTTCCACCCAACTTCCCATCAAGTTCTCCACCTTCTTATTGAGTAGGTTCACCATGATCTTGTTGGCCGCCTACACCTGACCGTTGCTCCTAGGGTGATGTACGGAGGCAAATCTAAGGTCTATCCCCAGCTGAGTGCAGAAGTTGATGAACTCTTCGCTGGCAAACTGGGGCCCATTGCTTGTTACTATCGCCTGTGGGAACCCGTGCCTGCATATGATCTCTCCCCAGATAAAATTTCTGATGACTTGTGAGGTGACCTTGGCCAATGCCTTGACCTCCAGCCACTTTGAAAAGTAATCAATCATGACCAGGAGGAACCTCTGCGGCCCACTAGGCAGAGGGAAAGGCCCGACTAAATCCATCCCCCAGATGGCTAAAGGCCATGGTTCCGTGATGCTTAAGAGCCTTTGAGCGTGCAAGAGCTGGAGTGGGGCGTACAGCTGACACTTCCGGCACCTCGTCACAAACTCAGCTGCATCCTTCCTCAGGGTGTGCCAGAAATACCCTTGCCTCACCACCCTTGCCTCCAACGTCCTTCCCCCTGAGTGACTGCTGCATTCAGCTGAATGCACTTCCTGTAGGATCCTCGAGATCTCCTCCTCGATCACACACCTTGCCAGAGCTCAAACAACATCTTCCGATGCAACCCGCCTTCCAGCATTAGGTAGTGAGCCGTCTTGTGCCTGAAGCTTTTTGCATCCTTGACCCCCTCTGGAAGCTCGCCAGTGGTTAGGAAGGCCACCAATGGATCCACCCATAATGGTCGCCGATCCACCTCCATCAACTCTCCTTCCTCTATAGCCGTTCAAAATAGCTCGTTCATGGTCCCTCCTCCCCGAGGTCCAAATTTAGCCAACCGATCGGCAACTATACTCTCTTCTCTGGGAACATGTTGGATTGAGAACGTCCGGAACCCTCCGATGATCACCCTCACCATGGATAAGTACTTCACAAGGGTGGGCTCCTGAGCTTCGAACTCCCCTCGGATCTGTGATGCTACCACCAACGAGTCTGTAAAAGCCTCCACATCTTGGATCTCAAGTTCTCTTTGCCAAACGAAGGCCGGATATCGCGGCCTCGTACTCCGCCTGATTGTTAGTTGTTGGAAAGTGCAAGACCACTGCTTGTTCTATAGTGACCTCTTGAGGGTTTAACAACACCACCCCTGCTTCTAGGGAGTGCTTTCCCGAGGCCCATCAACCATCATCTTCCACGCCTCCTGCGACCGTGGCCCCTCGACCCCGACCTTAACAACGTAGTCTGCCAAGAAGTCAGCTACCACCTGTGCCTTAATGGAGAGCCTTGGCATGAATGAGATATCAAACTTGCTCAATTCGATAGACCACTTGGCCATCCTGCCTAAGTGCTCCACTCCCTCAAAAATCTTGCCAACGAGATGGTCCGTCCCCACCCTGATTGAATGTGCTTGGAAGTATGGATGGAGCTTCCTCGCTGAAATGATCAAAGCAAATGCCAACTTTTCCAAGATGGGGAAGCTAAGTTCCGCCTTCTTCAGGATCCTGCTAATGTAGTAAATTGGCAATTGCTTCTTCTTCTCTTCCCTGATCAGGACAGAGCTCACAGCCTCTAATCCTACTCCGAGGTACAAGGCTAGATCCTCCTCCTCCTTTGCGCTTTGAAGTAGACGAGCCATGGAGAGCTATCTCTTTAGCATTTGGAAAGCCTCTTCACATTCGGCGGTCCACTCGAACCTTTGAGTACCCCGAAGCAGTTTGAAGAATGATGAGCATTTTTCTCCCGACCTGGAGAGGAATCTTCTTAGCCCGGCCAGCTTGCCTATCAAGCGCTGGACCTCCTTAGCGCTGCGTGGTGACTCTAGCTCTATGATGACCTTCACCTTATCAGGGTTAGGCTCCACCCCTGTCGGTGTCAGAAGATGCCCAAGGAACTTCCTGCGGCTCGCCCCGAAGACGCACTTTATGGGGTTCAACCTCATCTTGAACTTCCGCAGGTTGGCGAAACGTCTCCTCTAGGTCCTGATAAGTTGTAAATATACATACTTTTATGTACATTAAATATATCGTTTTACTTTATCTTTGTTATTTTTGTTTATTTTTATTTATAAATATGTTTCTTTTTTGTAAATAATGTTCTAACTTACTCTATTTTGATTTCCTAAAAAATTTCAGTAAAAGTCAACTTTTGTATTATACACGCCCGTGTACTTTTGGTCACGCCCGTGACCAGGGCGTGATACGTCAAATTCCCGAGAAATGAACAAATTTTGAAGAAATAGCTTGACATGCCCGGTCACACGCCCGTGACATGACCCGTGTCCAGCGCTCGGTGATTTTCGCTCGACGATTTTCGCTCGACGATTTTCGCGCTTGTCGATTTGCGATCGCCGATCGTCTAACACCCATCACGCCCGTGATCTGGGGCGTGACCACTCCATCAAGCTCGATGAAATGTTCCGCTCGACTATTCTCCGCTAGACGAAATTCGCGCTCGATGACTTTCCGCTCGACGATCGTTGACACCTCTGTGACACGCCCAAAGGCATGCCCGTGACCTGGGGCATGACTCCTCTTCCCGCTCGATGAATTTTCATCTCGACAATTTCCGCTCGACGTTTGTCGAGTGTCGACTCAACCCAACACGCCCAACATCCCGCCGTGACCTAGGGCGTGGCTTCTCCACCTGGCCGACAAGACCTGCGCGACGAATTTTGATGCACCGCGCCCAGATCCACCTCCTCAACACTCCCAGCGTCACGCCTGTGACTTGGAGCGTGACCGCTGCGTGACCGACACGTGTCCAGCCCGAAGTCCACTTTCCCGTCAAATCGCCATCCCCATTTTGTACAGTGCTGACACGCCCCCCTACACGCCCGTGTCAGAGGGTGTGTTCTTTAAATTTTTTGTCTATAAATTCAAGTTCTCTGCTTGAGTTCTTGTTCCACTTTTTGGATCCATTTTGTATAAGTGTTATGCTGTTGGGATGAAATCCAAATGTGTTGTAAGAGATATTTTCTCCCCCCCCTCTCTCCTGTATTGTAGCTTTGTAATCACCCTTTTTATTAATGCAATTGTAGTTTTTTTTTCCATTACATCCCTTGGACTTCATCTATGTTTCATCCCTTATGCAATCTTATATTTTTTGCTCTTGTTTTAACTTAGTTTTTTTTGTTCTTCTTTATATGTGTGTGTATGTGTATGAGTATAACTTGATAATTTTATATTCTTAGTTTTGTTAACTTAGAATTGTTATAGCTTTATTTTCATTCCTATAGATCCGTCAAAAATTATTTTCAAAGTGATTTTCATTTCTTTTAACTTAGATTTTTCTTTTTAGGTTGTAAAAATTTTTCATTCTTTTAGCTTTATTTTCACTTTTTAATCACTTTTACGGAGTTATATGAATGATTATATAGTTGTTTTAATTTTTCATGCACTTAGTTTTTCATTTTAAACTATTGCTCTTTTAATTTTTTCGTTCTCTTTTTATGCATTTCTACCGCATTCTAGTGGTAGAAATGTATTCATTTTAATTTTTCGAGCACTTGCGTTTTCCTTTTTTATTTACAAAACTTTCTTCCCCTTTAATTTTTATTTTCACTTTTATGCATTTCTACCGCATTCTAGCGGTAGAAATGCAGTTGTTTTAATTTTTCTAACCACTTTGTTTTTCGTATAATTTTTATAGCTTTCTTTCATTTCTGTAGAGTGTGTGAGTGTGCGCATTTATTTCTGCTTACTCGTTAAGAGTTAAATGGCGCTGTGTTTTATTTCTTTAGAGTTGTGTTTACTTTTCTGCAGTGTGCGTGTGTTTTACTTTCTGTAGAGTGCGTGAGTGTGTTGTATTAAGCATTTTATTTCCGCCTACTCGCTAAGAGTTAAATGACAGGTCTTTATTTTCCCTACTCATTTGAGTAGGATTTGTGTGTGTGAGTTTTACTTTCTGTAGAGTGCGTGCGTGTGAGCATTTATTTAGTCCTACTCGTTTGAGTAGGACCCGCTTTCTTTTTCCCGCCCACGCATTTGCACCGGGACTCGCATTTTACCACTATCATTTCAGTCCTTCTCGTTTGAGTAGGACTTGCAATTTACTGCTTTCTTTCCTGCTTTCATTTTCTTGCTTTCTTTACTGCTTTCTTTATCGCTTTCTTTTCTGCTTTTCCTCGCAAGCCGTCCCCATTCCGATGAGTGGCTAACTGTTCTTAGCCCCCAGTATCGAAATGCATTGGGACAAATAAAATAGCTTAAAATAATTAAAGGTCTCATTTTTCTAATTAATTAAAGTACTTATGGTTTGCTCGGGGTTAACGACGCGTAGGACCACATATCGATGTGTGGGCCCTATTTCCGTTTTCTATATGCTAGCCGAGAGGCCGTGCGTATGGACAGATTACCCCTTGGCAAAGAGAGTTCCGAACTAACCCTCGAGAGAGGAGGCGCGCCAACTCTACCGGATTGGGTTCCCCACCCAATAGCGGGGTTCTTAGCGTAATGCAGGCATTAAGAGGAATCCTTCATTGGACTAACGTTCGGTCGAATAGTCTTAGCGTTCAGGTGAGCGATAGTCCTAGAGATAAGTGTGCTCATTCTAGTGGAACCTCCACGTCCAAGTCTCCGCCTTAATTAATTAGAAATTTAGGATCTCTTTTTATTTAAAGTATATTTTAGTTCTAAATCGATTTGATGCCATTGCGTTAAGATTTTCATCGGCTCTACCTTTTATGCTTTATTTTTATGCTTTCATTTTCTTTATTATATATATATATATAAAATACCCGACAAGTAATTATCGGTAAAATAATAGTCCCCTCCTGGGAAGAGTATAAATAATCGAACCGACCACGAGAACAATACGACCTCGATATTCCACCCGGAATATCCTGTACTACTAACGATAAGTGCACTTGACTCCTTTCGTTAAAACTCGATTTCACTGTTTTATATCCAAATAAATAAATACATGCGCCCCGTTTTCTAAATAAAATCCAATCCGCTTTTCTAATTAAATAAAACCGCTGGGTCGCCGTGTGAACTGTAATCGTTTTCGAGTTTTAACACCCAATCAAGTTTTTGGCACCGTTGTCGGGGAGCTTTTCGAGTCGTTATTTTGAACCCTGGAAAACTATTAATTTTACCTATATATATATATCAAAAAAATTTTAAAAATGGCACAAAAAAATAAAATAATAATAATAAAAATAAAACTACAAAAAACTTACAAAAAAAGGTTTCTTTTATATTTCTTATTTCATATATAAAAAAACACAAAACTGAAATAGCGTTATTTCCAACAAAAAAAAAAAAACATATAAAACTAAAAAATTTCAAAAACCTATAAAACTAAAAATTTGAAAAACCTATAAAACTAAAAAATTTGAAAAACTTATAAAACTGAAAAATTTGAAAAACCTATAAAACTAAAAATTTAAAAAAAAACTATAAAACTTAAACAAAAATAAAAAATCTAAAAAATGAAAAAAACTTAACAAGAAAAATATATTTTCATTATGAAAAAAAACTAAAAATCTACCTAAAAACACAAAAAAATATAATAATTTTATTTTAAAAACCAAAAAAATGTGTCTATATTTTGTTTAATTTAATTTAACTTATTATATTTTAATTTATTTTGATTCGACACGCTTCTCACTCTTGTGCGCGTTAGGGGAGCGCATTTCTATCACACTCTTATAGCTAAGACGTTAGCTTACGAGTCACCACACACATGCCCCCACCCACCCACATTCTTTTCACCCGGTTTATATTTTCGTTTTCTTTTTTTCTATTATATTTTTGCTTGTTTCTTCTTCTTCTCACAATAATGCAGGGTTTTAACCTGGGCTTCCCAGACTCGTCTTAGGGAAGCTTCTACCCTCATTTTTTCATTTTTGTAACTATTATGATCTGTCTATTATCGTTCCGCATACTTACACTACAATATTGGGGACATTGTTGGGTTTAAGTATGAGGGTGTTTTCCTATTCTGCATTTTTTTTATTCTGTACTCATCAAAAATACAAAACAATTGCAAAACTTAAAATCTTAAAAGAAAATTTCCTAGTTTTTTATAATAAAAAAACTCAAAAAAATCATAAAACATAAAAAAAAAACTAATAAAACATCAAAAAAAATTTTCAAAAAATTTTACTTTTCCTTTGTAAATAGTTGTTGTAAAAATACATCTTTCTCTTTTCCCCCCTTTCTTCTTTAAAAGGTCGCTTTTTAGTATGCCCGCGACGTTCGACTCATCGAACCAACCACTCAAATAAGAGTCTGTTCGCGGGCCGCCTTCAAGTTTTTTACTTTGTACATTATTTTAAAATAAAAACAAAAAAATTTTTGATCTCTTTCCCCCACTATCTCCTTTGTAAATAACATTTCTTTCTCTCCTTATTCTTGTAAATTACTTATCAAAATACACTAAAAAATCAAAAAAAATTTGAAAAACCAAAAATTCCTAAAAAAGAGAATAAATCTAAAAATTCAACAAAAAAAAGATCATAATCACAAAAAATAAAAAAAAAGATAAACTCTAAAAATTCCAAAAAATATTTTGTTAAATTATGTAACAAATAAAATCGAGTATACCATTTCTTAACCATTTTTGCTTTCCAAAAATCTAGTTTCGAGTTAATTTATAATAGAATTTTAATTATTCTTTGTTTACTATTCATTTATTAATTAAAGTTTGATAGATTTAAGTGTTTGGGGTTAAGTGTTAAAGAATTTTTTATGTCTTTTTCTTATAATAGGGAACTTGTTTTTCACCACCACTTCTAATTTTTAAATAGAAGCTCATTTTTTATGTTAAAACATAACATTCTTGGATTTCAATTATATCTACTTCATGCTTTTATAAACATTGGAACGTTCATTTTAAAAAGGTTGCTCTCAAAACTTTTTTATTAAAATCTAGTTTTATTTTTGAAAAAAAATAAACCCACTTCCGTTTTTTCATGTCTTACTTGACATGTTTACCCATATTTTATCCCTTAAAAAATCTTATGTTAATGAGAATAAGATTTCATTCCGTAAACATAGGCACCTAATATTTAAAAAGATTATATGTTATGGAGTAAGAGGATAAAATTCATTACTCCTACACATATACATTGAGTTATTTATTATTTATGAAGAAAAAAAATATTATATGTTAGGAAAATAAGATTTCATTTTCCTAATTATTCAAAAAAATAAAATTGGAGGTTCGATAAAAAATTGCCCCACCTCAATATCCAAGCCCTCTTCATAAACCACCAAACCATTTATCCTATTTCAATGATTCTAGAATTAATTTAAAATTTTTTTTAGAGCATAATTTTTAAATATCATTATTTCCTTTAACTTCTTTTAAGCTACAGTTTTTTATATAATTTCAATCCATTTTTGTTAAACTAACAAAAATAAATTTTTGCATTCTATTTTATTTTTTTTCTAGAAGTCTTTTTGAAACTCTTCCTCTATTTATAACATTTTCATAATTTATGATTTAACTCTTACACCCCGTATATTTATTTAAATCTTCTCTTATAATTGATTAAGCGGTAGCTAAACTTAGAGTTTTTTTTATTTCTTATAAGTTCACCTGAAACTTTTGCTCTGGAATAACAAAAGCTTAAGTGTGGGGGTATTTGATAAGTTGTAAATATACCTACTTCTATGTACATTAAATATGCCATTTTACTTTATTTTTGTTTATTTTTCTTTGTAAAAATGTTTCTTTTTTGTAAATAATGTTCTAACTTACTCTATTTTGATTTCCTAAAAACATTTCAGTAAAAGTCTACTTTTGGATAGTACACGCCCGTGTACTTTTGGTCACGCCTATGACAAGCGCGTGATACGTCAAATTCCTGAGAAATGAATAAATTTTGAAGAAATAGATTGACACGCCCAGTCACACACCCGTGACTTGACCCGTGTCCAGCGCTCGACGATTTTCGCTCGACGATTTTTGCGCTCGCCGATTTCCGATCGACGATCGTCGAACACCCGTCATGCCCGTGGTCTGGGGCGTGACCACTCCATCAAGCTCGACAAAATGCTCCGCTCGACGATTCTCCGCTCGATGAAATTCACGCTCGACGACTTTCCGCTCGACGATCGTCAACACCTCCGCGACACGGCCAGAGGCATGCCCGTGACCTGGGGCGTGACTCCTCTTCCCGCTCGACGAATTTTCCTCTCGACAATTTCCGCTCGACGTTTGTCGAGTGTCGACTCAATCCAACACGCCCAGCGTCCCGCCGTGACCTGGGGCGTGACTTCTCCACCTGGCCGACAAGACCCGTGTGACGACTTTTGACGCACCGTGCCTAGATCCCCCTCCTCGACACGCCCAGCGTCACGCTTGTGACCTGGGGCGTGACCGCTGCATGACCGACATGTGTCCAGCCCGAAGTCCACTTTCCCGTCAAATCGCCAGCCACATTTTGTACAGTACTGACACGCCCCCCTATATGCCCGTGTCAGAGGGCGTGTTCTTCAAATTTTTTTGTCTATAAATTCAAGTTCTCTGCTTGAGTTCTTGTTCCACTTTTTGATCCATTTTGTATAAGTGTTATGCTGCTGGGATGAAATCCAAATGTGTTGTAAGGGATATTTTATCCCCCCTCTATCTTCTATTATAGCTTTGTAATCACCCTTTTTATTAATGCAATTGTAGTTTTTTTCCATTACATCCCGTGGACTTCATCTATGTTTCATCCCTTATGCAATCTTATCTTTTTTGCTTTTGTTTTAACTTAGTTTTTTTTGTTCTTCTTTATGCGTGTGTGTGTATGAGTATAACTTGATAATTTTCTGTTCTTAGTTTTGTTAACTTAGAATTGTTGTAGCTTTATTTTCATTCCTATAGATCCGTCAAAAATGTTTTCAAAGTGATTTTCATTTCTTTTTTACTTAGATTTTTCTTTTTATGTTGTAAAACTTTTTCGTTCTTTTAGCTTTATTTTCACTTTTTAATCACTTTTACGGAGTTATAGAAATGATTATATAGTTATTTTAATTTTTCATGCACTTACTTTTTCATTTTAAACTTTTGCTCTTTTAATTTTTTCGTTATCTTTTTACGCATTTCTACCGCATTCTAGCGGTAGAAATGTATTCATTTTAATTTTTCGAGCACTTGCGTTTTCCTTTTTTATTTACAAAACTTTCTTCCCCTTTAATTTTTATTTTTCACTTTTTATGCATTTCTATCGCATTCTAGCGGTGGAAATACAGTTGTTTTAATTTTTTTAGCCACTTTGTTTTTCGTATAATTTTTATAGCTTTCGTTCATTTCTGTAGAGTGCGTGAGTGTGCGCATTTACTTCCGCCTACTGATAAGAGTTAAATGGCGCTGTGTTTTATTTCTTTAGAGTTGTGTTTACTTTTCTGTAGTGTGCGTGTGTTTTACTTTCTGTAGAGTGTGTGAGTGTGTTGTATTAAGCATTTTATTTTCGCCTACTCGCTAGGAGTTAAATGACAGGTCTTTATTTTCCCTACTCATTTGAGTAGGATTTGTGTGTGTGAGTTTTACTTTCTGTAGAGTGCTGTGCGAGTGAGCATTTATTTAGTCCTACTCATTTGATTAGGATCAGCTTTCTTTCTCCCGGCCACGCATTTGAGTCGGGAGTCGCATCTTTCCGCTTTGATTTCAGCCCTACTCGTTTGAGTAGGACTTGCAATTTACTGCTTTCTTTCCTGCTTTCATTTTCTTGCTTTTTTTACTGCTTTCTTTATTGCTTTCTTTTTTGCTTTTCCTCACAAGCCGTCCCCATTTCGATGAGTGGCTAACTGTTCTTAGCACTCAGTATCGAAGAGCATTGGGGCAAATAAAATTGCTTAAAATAATTAAAGATCTCATTTTTCTAATTAATTGAAATAATTATGGTTTGCCCAGGGTTAACGACGCGTAGGACCACATATCGATGTGTGGGGACTATTTCTGTTTTCCATACGCTAGCCGAGAGGCCGTGCGTATGGATAGATCACCCCTTGGAAAAGAGAGTTCTGCAATAACCCTCGAGAGTGGAGGCGCGCCAACTCTACCGGATTGGGTTCCCTACCCAATAGAGGGGTTCTTAGCGTAATGCGGGCGTTAAGAGGAATCCTTCGTCAGACTAATGTTCGGTCGAATAGTATTAGCGTTCAGGTGAGCGATAGTCCTAGATATAAGTGAGCTCATTCTAGTGGAACCTCCACGGTCAAGTCTCCGCCTTAATTAATTAGAAATTTAGGACCTATTTTTATTTAAAGTATATTTTAGTTCTAAATCGATTCGATGCCGTTGCGTTAAGATTTTCATCGGCTCCACCTTTTATGCTTTATTTTTATGCTTTTATTTTCTTATATATATATATATATAAAATACCCGACAAGTAATTATCGTTAAAATAATAGTCCCTTCCAGGGAAGAGTAGAAATAATCGAACCGACCCTGAGAACAATACGACCTCGATATTCCACCCGGAATATCCTGTACTACTCACGATAGGTGCACTTTTCTCCTTTCGTTAAAACTCGCTTTCACTATTTTATATCCAAATAAATAAATACGCGCGCCCCGTTTTCTAAATAAAATCCAATCCGCTTTTCTAATTAAATAAAACCGCCGGGTCGCCGCGTGAATCGTAATCTTTTTGGAGTTTTAACATGCAATCATGTTTTTGGCGTCGTTGCCGGGGAGCTTTTCGAGTCGTTATTTTGAACCCTGAAAAACTATTAATTTTACCTATATATATATATATCAAAATTTTTTTAAAAATGGCACAAAAATAATAATAATAATAAAAACTACAAAAAACTTACAAAAAAAGGTTTCTTTTATATTTCTTATTTCATATATAAAAAAACACAAAACTGAAATAGTGCTGTTTCCAACAAAAAAAATTAAAAAACCTATAAAACAAAAAAATTTCAAAAACCTATAAAACTAAAAATTTGAAAAACCTATAAAACTAAAAAATTTGAAAAACTTATAAAACTAAAAAATTTGAAAAACCTATAAAACTAAAAATTTGGAAAAAAACTATAAAACAAAAACAAAAACAAAAATCTAAAAAATGAAAAAACTTAACAAAAAAATCATATATTTTCATTATGAAAAAAAACTAAAAATCTACTTAAAAACACAAAGAATGTAATAATTTGATTTTAAAAACCAAAAAAAATGTGTCTATATTTTGTTTAATTTAATTTAACTTATTATATTTTAATTTATTTTGATTCGGCGCGCTTCTCACTCTTGTGCGCGCTAGAGGAGCACATTTCTATCGCACTCTTATAGCTAAGACGTTAGCTTACGAGTCACCACACACATGCCCCCCACCCACCCACAATCTTTTCGTCGGGTTTATATTTTCATTTTTTTTTTCTGTTATATTTTTGTTTGTTTCTTCTTCTTCTAACAATAATGCAGGGTTTCAACCCGGGCCTCCCGGACTTGTCTTAGGGAAGCTTCTACCCTCATTTTTTCATTTTTGTAACTATTATGATCTGTCTATTATCGTTTCGCATACTTACACTGTAATATTGGGGACAATGTTGGGTTTAAGTATGGGGGTGTTTTCCTATTCTGCATTTTTTTATTCTGTACTCATCAAAATTACAAAAAAATTGCAAAACTTAAAATCTTAAAAAAAATTTCATTGTTTTTTATAATAAAAACAAAACTAAAAAAAATCATAAAACACAAAAAATAATAAAAAAACTTATAAAACATAAAAAAAAAATCAAATAATTTTTCTTTTCCTTTGTAAATAGTTGTTGTAAAAATACATCTTTCTCTTCCACCCCCCCTTTCTTCTTTAAAAGCTCGCTTTTTAGCATGCCCACGACGTTCGACTCATCGAACCTACTACTCAAATAAGAGTCTGTTCACAGGCCGCCTTCGAGTTTTTTACTTTGTACATTATTTAAAAATAAAAACAAAAATTTTTTTGATCTCTTTCCCCCACTATCTCCTTTGTAAATAACATTTCTTTTTCTCCTTATTCTTGTAAATTACTTATCAAAATACACTAAAAAATCAAAAAAATTAGAAAAACAAAAAATTCCTAAAAAATAGAATAACTCTAAAAATTCAACAAAAAAAAGATCATAATCACAAAAAATCAAAAAAAAGATAAACTCTAAAAATTCCAAAAAATATTTTGTTAAATCATGTAACAAATAAAATCGAATATACGATTTCTTAAACCTTTTTGCTTTCCAAAAATCTAGTTTCGATTTAATTTATAAGCGAATTTTAATTATTATTTGCTTACTATTCGTTTATTAATTAAAGTTTGATAGATTTAAGTGTCTGGGGTTAAGTGTTAAATTTTTTTTTATATCTTTTCATTATAATAGGGAACTTATTTTTCACCACCACTTCTAATTTTTAAATAAAAGATCATTTTTTATGTTAGAACATAACATTCATGGATTTCAATTATTTCTACTTCATGCTTTTAGAAACATTGGAACGTTCATTTTAAAAAGGTTGCTCTCAAAACTATTTTATTAAAATCTAATTTTATTTTTGAAAAAAAATAAACCTTCTGTTTTTCATGTCTTACTTAACATGTTTACCCATATTTTATCCCTTAAAAAGATCCTATGTCAATGAGAATAAGATTTCATTCCGTAAACATAGGCACCTAATATTTAAAAAGATTATATGTTATGGAGTAAGAGGATAAAATTCATTTCTCCTACACATATACATTGGGTTATTTATTATTTATGAAGAAAGAAAAAATATTATATGTTAGGAAAATAAGATTTCATTTTCTAATTATTCAAAAAAATAAAATTGGAGGTTCGAGAAAAAATTGCCTCACCTCAATATCCAAGCCCTCTTCATAAACTACCAAACCATTTATCCTATTTCAATGATTCTAGAATTAATTTAAAATTTTTTTGAGAGCATAATTTTTAAATTGCATTATTTCCTTTAACTTCTTTTAAGCTACAGTTTTTTATATAATTTCAAACCATCATTGTTAAACTAACAAAAATAAATTTTTGCTTTCTATTTTATTTTTTTTTCTAGAAGTATTTTTGACACTCTTCCTCTATTCATAACATTTTCATAATTTATGATTTAACTCTTACACCCCGTATATTTATTTAAATCTCTCTTATAATTGATTAAGCGGTAGCTAAACTTAGAGTTTTTTCTATTCCATATAAGTTCATCTCAAACTTTTGCTCTGGAATAGCAAAAGCTTAAGTATGGAGGTATTTGATAAGTTGTAAATATACCTACTTTTATGTACATTAAATATGACATTTTACTTTATTTTTGTTATTTTTGTTTATTTTTTTTATAAAAATGTTTCTTTTTTGTAAATAATGTTCTAACTTACTCTATTTTGATTTCCTAAAAAATTTCAGTAAAAGTCAACTTTTGCATAATACACGCCCGTGTACTTTTGGTCACGCCTGTAACCATGGCGTGATACGTCAAATTCCCGAGAAATGAACAAATTTTGAAGAAATTGCTTGACACGCCCGGTCACATGCCCGTGATATGACCCATGTCCAGCGCTCGACGATTTTCACTCGACAATTTTCGCGCTCGCCGATTTCCGACCGACGATCGTCGAACACCCGTCACGCCCGTGATTTGGTGCGTGACCACTCCATCAAGCTCGACGAAATGTTCCGCTCGACGATTCTCCGTTCGACGAAATTCGCGCTCGACTTTCCGCTCGACGATCGTCGATACCTCCGCGACACGCCCAGAGGCACGCCCGTGACCTGGGGCGTGACTCCTCTTCCCGCTCGACGAATTTTCCTCTCAACAATTTCCGCTCGACGTTTGTCGAGTGTCGACTCAACCCAACACGCATAGCATCCCGCCGTGACCTGGGGCGTGACTTCTCCACCTGGCCGACAAGACCCGCGTGACGAATTTTGACGCACTGTGCCCAGATCCACCTCCTCGACACGCCCAACGTCACGCCCGTGACCAGGGGAGTGACCGCTGCATGACTGACATGTGTCCAGCCCGAAGTCCACTTTCCCGTCAAATTGCTAGACGCATTTTGTACAGTGCTGACACGCCCCCTACACGCCCGTATCAGAGGACGTGTTCTTCAAATTTTTTTGTCTATAAATTCAAGTTCTCTGCTTGAGTTCTTGTTCCACTTTTTGGATCCATTTTGTATAAGTGTTATGCTGCTGGGATGAAATCCAAATGTGTTGTAAGGGATATTTTCTCCCCCCCCTCTCTCTTCTATTGTAGCTTTGTAATCACCCTTTTTATTAATGCAATTGTAGTTTTTTTTCCATTACATCCCTTGGACTTCATCTATGTTTCATCCCTTATGCAATCTTAACTTTTTTGCTTTTGTTTTAACTTAGTTTTTTTTGTTCTTCTTTATACGTCTGTGTGTGTGTGTATGAGTATAACTTGATAATTTTATGTTCTTAGTTTTGTTCACTTAGAATTGTTATAGCTTTATTTTCATTCCTATAGATCCATCAAAAATGTTTTCAAAGTGATTTTCATTTCTTTTAACTTAGATTTTTCTTTTTAGGTTGTAAAAAGTTTTCATTCTTTTAGCTTTATTTTCACTTTTTAATCACTTTTACGGAGTTATAGGAATGATTATATAGTTGTTTTAATTTTTCATGCACTTAGTTTTTCATTTTAAACTTTTGCTCTTTTAATTTTTTCGTTATCTTTTTACGCATTTCTACCGCATTCTAGCAGTAGAAATGTATTCATTTTAATTTTTCGAGCACTTGCGTTTTCCTTTTTTATTTACAAAACTTTCTTTCCCTTTAATTTTTATTTTCACTTTTTATGCATTTCTACCGCATTCTAGCGGTAGAAATGCAGTTGTTTTAATTTTTTTAGCCACTTTGTTTTTCGTATAATATTTATAGCTTTCTTTCATTTTTGTAGAGTGCGTGAGTGTGCGCATTTATTTCCGCCTACTCGTTAAGAGTTAAATGGCGTTGTGTTTTATTTCTTTAGAGTTGTGTTTACTTTTCTGCAGTGTGCGTGTGTTTTACTTTCTGTAGAGTGCGTGAGTATGTTGCATTTAGCATTTTATTTCTGCCTACTAGCTAGGAGTTAAATGGCACGTCTTTATTTTCCCTACTCATTTGAGTAGGATTTGTGTGTGTGAGTTTTACTTTCTTTAGAGTGCGTGCGTGGGAGCATTTATTTAGTCCTAATCGTTTGAGTAGGACCCGCTTTCTTTCTCCCGCCCACGCATTTGCGCCGGGACTCGCATTTTACCGCTTTCATTTCAGTCCTACTCGTTTGAGTAGGACTTGCAATTTACTGCTTTCTTTCCTGCTTTCATTTTCTTGCTTTCTTTACTGCTTTCTTTATCGGTTTCTTTTCTGCTTTTCCACGCAAGCCGTCCCCATTCCGATGAGTGGCTAACTGTTCTTAGCCCTCAGTATCGAAGAGCATTGGGACAAATAAAATACCTTAAAATAATTAAAGGTCTCATTTTTCTAATTAATTAAAGTACTTATGGTTTGCCCGGGGTTAACGACACGTAGGACCACATATCGATGTGTGGGCCCTATTTCCGTTTTCCATACGCTAGCCGAGAGGCCGTGCGTATGGACAGATCAAGAGAGTTCCGCACTAGCCCTCGAGAGAGGAGGCGCCAACTCTACCGGATTGGGTTCCCCACCTAATAGCGAGGTTCTTAGCGTAATGCGGGCGTTAAGAGGAATCCTTCGTCGGACTAACGTTCGGTCGAATAGTCTTAGTGCTCAGGTGAGCGATAGTCCTAGAGATAAGTGAGCTCATTCTAGTGGAACCTCCACGGCCAAGTCTCCGCCTTAATTAATTAGAAATGTAGGATATATTTTTATTTAAAGTATATTTTAGTTCTAAATCGATTCGATGCCGTTGCGTTAAGATTTTCATCGGCTCCACCTTTTATGCTTCCATTTTCTTTTTTTTATATATATAAAATACCCGACAAGTAATTATCGGTAAAATAATAGTCCCCTCCGGGGAAGAGTAGAAATAATCGAACCAACCCCGAGAACAATACGACCTCGACATTCCACCCGGAATATCTTGTACTACTCATGATAGGTGCACTTGCCTCCTTTCGTCAAAACTCACTTTCACTGTTTTATATCCAAATAAATAAATACGCGCGCCCCGTTTTCTTAATGAAATCCAATCCACTTTTCAAATTAAATAAAACTGCCAGGTCGCCGCGTGAACCGTAATCTTTTTGGAGTTTTAACAGGGAATCAGGTCCCGAAGGTGCGAGTGCACACACTTGCTCTTGACCATTATATCGTCAACATAGACTTCCAGGTTCCTCCCCCTTTGACCCTGGAAGACTAGATCAATCATGCGCTGGTAGGTAGCCCTTGCATTTTTCAACCCAAAGGGCATCATTTTATAACTGAAACATCCCTCCCTCATGATGAAGGAGACATCCTTGACAATCAGGAGGGTGCATTCGGATCTGGTGGTAACCTGAAAAAGCATCTAAAAACTCATAATAGAAAAACCAACAGCTGAATCAACCAGCGCATCGATTCGAGGCAAGGGTTAACAATCCTTGGGGCATGATTTATTTAATAAGGAAAAATCGATACACATACGCCAGTTTCCTCCCCCTTTTTTACCATTACTATGTTGGAGATCCAGCCTGGATACTGGATCTCCGAGATGAAGCTAGCCTCCAAAAGCTTCTTGACCTCCTCGCGGATGGGTTCCTCCAGCTTGCCAGCGATGGTCCTTATCTTCTGGCGAATAGGGCGCGTCCGGGGGTCCAAGTTTATGAGATGGTAGGCCACATCTGCATCGATTCCCGGCAAGTCAGCCACGCTCCAAGCAACGATGTCAATGTTGCTCTGGATGCAAGCCCGCACTCGCTCCTGGTCCTCGAGACTCAAGCCCCCGCTGATCCGCACCCTCTGCACCTGGCCAACGTTGGTGAAGACTTCCATCTCCACCACTTCTCGAACCGGCTTTAGCCGCGACTGCTACAAGCCGACTCTTGCTCCCTCTTCTTGCCCAAACTCTTCATCCCCTCCTGCTTCCTCAACCTCGATCGCCTCCCCTAGGCTCTGAAGCTGCTGCTGCTCGACCTCCATGCCTCTCAGGGCCTCCCTCTCAACTCCTTCTCCTACTCCTTCCACCTGCCGACCCTCTTCAGCTCCGACTCTCTGTCCCTCTAGACCTTATACAAACCTCCTCCTCTTTGCTCCTTCTCAATCTCCTCCCTCTTCTGCTCCAAGCTCACCTCCTCAATGTCCTCCCTTGCCTCCTCCAGGCTCACCTCCTCCTCTCCGACAACCTCTTCCTGCACCACCATCTCCCTCTCCAGCTCTTCCGCCTCTGCTATACAAGATATGGTGTTGACCTCCGTCACATAACATTGTCTCGCCACCTTCAGGTCCCCCCTGATCCTAACCTGCATCCCTCCATTGTTGAACTTAAGGCATTGGTGAAATGAGGAGGGGATGCAGCAAAAGGCGTTGATGAGGGGGAGCCTAACGATGGCATTATAGCTACTCGGGGGTGTCCGTGACACGCCCTCCAACTTCACATGCAACCCTACCCCTTCTTTTACCTCATTCTTTTCTCCCGAAAATCCAAATAACGGTCCGTCCGAAGCAAAGAACCTCTTGGCTTCGACCTTCATCTCATCAAAGGCCTTCTTGAAAATCATATTCACGGAGCTCCCGTTGTCCACCAGGATCCTAGAGAACGTGAAGTTCTCTACTGTCGTCTGGATCTCGAAGGCGTCACAGAACGGGTCCTCATAATCTAGCATATCTGCTGACGAAAAGGTAATTTTTTTCTTCTAGAGGGGGAGCCTGTGAGGTCGAGGCTACCCCCCATTCGGAACATGGATTGGAGGCTCCCCTTACGAGTTGCCTCAATCCCGACTCCCCTGTGGATCTCCCCGATACCTCCCCGGGTTCCTATTTCTTCCCGGTCCCCACACCTATCTTCCGCCTCCCCATGCTGCACCTCCACGATCCTTATCGGTGGATCCTGCCTCCCCAGCCCCTGGCTTCTCTCATATCCAAGAACTATGGGCAGGTGGCCGTCACGTGACCCTCCTCCTAGTTAAGTCATAGAAAAGCAACGCCAATCGACCCCCTCTTCTTTCTCCACCTCCTCTTCTTCCGGCTCATCACCGAGCTCCTCTCATTCCTCCTCTACCTCGGTCGACCTCCATTGCCTCCTGCTACTGTGGGAAGTGACCCCTCGGCCCCTGCCTCCACATCGGCTGATCAAACCTCCTCGGCTCGCGGATGTTGTCCCTTCCCTGAATACCACCTCCTTGCCCCTGGGGGCGACCCTCCTGAGGCCTCCAACCTAATCAGTTGTTCGGCTCCCGGGCCCCCCATCCTTGATGTGGTCCTGCTACCCCAATCCTAGGGGCTCCTCCGTCCTATCTTCTCTCTACTCCTTCTACCTTCCAACTTCCGGCTCCTTCATGTCATCCACCGCCAACCTGGCCAGCTTCCTGACAAAAGCCGGATTGGCCCTTTCGAAGTCTATCTCCTTCGTCGCCTTCTCCATGAGCTCCTCAAAAGAGAGGGGGCACTCTCTTTAGCTCCATGCTAAAGAATCTCAGGCTCAGCCCCATGGTTAAAGCGAGCATCAGTGCATACCCTTGGACCTCCAGGACCAGGAGGATCTCTTCTTGAAACCGGTCAACATAATGGCTCAACTTCTCTTCTTGATTCCGCCTTACCGCAAACATGCACTCTGCCTCCTTCTTACACGCCTTTGATGTCGAGAACCTCAATAGTAACCCTCGAAGCAGATCCTCAAAATTGTAGATCGAACTCGCCGACAACTGGTGGAACCAGTCCCGTGTCGTCTCCTTCAACGTGATGGCAAACAGCCGACACTTGAAGGCATCCGTCATTTGCCTTATCGAAACAACATCCTCAAACCACTGCACGTGCTGCACACGGTCATCTTTCCCCGAGTAGTAGGACATGTCGGGCTACCGGAACCCCTCCGGCACTGGGATCGAGATGATGAGCTCACTGAAAGGGCTCTCGCCAACTGCCTGCCCAGAGGGCACGTCTCGCGGCCTTGACTGGATGGCCCGATCCGCAAGACCATGCCCAACGAAGATCTCTTGCAGAACCGCCTCCCTCTCAACAACTTCTGCCGGAACCTCCTTCCCGGGACACTGCCCGGGGAAGGGCTCTCGCGCGGCCACGTCCCTCTCGCCAGCCTCCGCTGGGACCTCCTTCCCTGGGCGCTGCCCAAGAGCATTCTCGCCCAAGAGCGGGATCACCTCTACAGGGATATGAGGCGTTGCCCACTCACTCCTTGCCGAGAAGGCCAAGCTGATGGTATGCAAGACCTCTCTCCTGAAGTCCTCCAACATCTTCCTTGTCGCCTCCTCTCCCAGGAAGGGGAACCTCCTGAACCAGATCCTTCATCTTCACCTCCTTCCATAGGACTAAACTCAAAACTTTCTTGTATTGTCTACCTTCCACGCTTACCGCACCAGAACCGTTGAAGCCAAAATTTGACCTCAATGAAAGTTCGAAATCAGGGGCGTAGGCAACACCTACTTGTCCCAAGCTCTGACCTCCGACAGGTTGTGAAGAACCAGAAATAGACCCAAAGCCTCAGCAGGGGGGTCCTACCGCTTACTCAAAAGATCTCTGAGAGCTTCCCATCTAAAGCCAAAAGCTGGGCTTGGAGCTCCTCAAAAAGCACAGGAAACTTTATTAAAGTCCTGGGGAAAACGTTGCTTCTGAAGAGCCCCTATAGGTCAATTTATAGGCCTCTGATGCGCCCGCGAACAGACTCTTACTGTGGTTGGTTCGGTGAGTCGATCGCCGCGGGCGTGCTATAGGAGGCAAGTGCACCTATCGCAAGTAGTACTCGATATTCGGGGGAATACCGAGGTCGTATTGTTCTCGGGGTCGTGTTGACTATTCTTACTCCTCCGGGAGGACTATTATTTTACCGAAAGTAAGGTGGATGTTTTAATTAACTAAATACAGAAAAGCAAAGGAGCGAAAAAACGATTTAGAAAATATTCGATGAAGGGTTAACGCTCGGCATCGAATCAGATTAAGACTAAAATAATTTTTAATAATTATTGGACATAGTTTTCAAATTAATAAAAGGCAACTCGGCCGTGGAGGTTCCACAAATGTGAGCTCACCTAGCTATAGGGATATCGCTCACCTAAACGTTAAGACTATTCGACCGAACGTTAGTCCGACGAAGGATTCCTCTTAACGCCCGCTTTACGCTAAGAACCCCGCTATTGGGTGGGGAACCCAATCCGGTAGAATTACGCTTGTCCTCTCTCGAGGGTATGCACGCAACTCTATTTACCCAGGGGTGATCGGTCCATATGCACGGCCTCTCGGCTAGCTAGCATATGGACTACGAAAATAGGGCCCACACATCGATATGTGGTCCTACGCATCGTTAACCCGGGGTAAACCTTAAGTCCTTAAATTAAAATGAAAATGAAGAGCTTCAATTATTACAAATCATTTTAAATGTCCCAAAGCTCTTCGATGCCGAGGCTAATAGCGATTAGCCACACATCGGTATGGGGACGGCTTTATAATTTAATGAGGCGCGAGTTCGGAATTAAACGCTAAATGATTATAAGAAGAGGACATAAAAACAAATAAAAAACATTTAGAAAGCTGAAAAGTTAGCTAAAACAATAACTCACACACACTCCAAATTATAAATAAAACAGAAACTAAGCTACACATAAAAGAAATTTGCATAATTGAAATTGCGAGTCCCACTCAAACGAGTGGGGGCGGGAAATATAAGCTGAGAATTGCAAGTCCTACTCAAACGAGTAGGGCTAAAATGAAAGCGAGTCCTACTCAAATGAGTAGGAGAAAATAAATGCGATTACAGGGCTTTCTCAAATATTTACAGGAAGATAAAGATAAACATATGCCATTTAACTCAAATGAGTAGACGAAAATAAATGCGAGTACAAGTCCTACTCAAACGAGTAGGCGGTAAATAAAGTCCGTCCATTTAACTACAAGTCCTACTCAAACAAGAAATAAAAACGATGCGTCATTTAACTCTTAACGAGTAGGCGGAAATAAATGCACACAAACACACACACTCTATAAGAATTGAAAGAAAGCAATAAAACTAAACCTTTACTCAACATACATAATTTGAACAAAGCATTAAAAGAAAGCATTAAAATTTAACACCTACACTCACACACTCTACACAATTTGAACAAAGCATCAAAACATTATTCTCATACACTCACACACACAAATTAAAAGCAAAATGAAAGTTACCTACAATTAAAACTTTTACTTTTTCATGCTTAGGTTTTGCAAAAACAAATAAAAAGAAGATATTAAAATTTTTAGAGAACAAAAGTTTTCAAAACAAATCAAAAACTACAAAAATTAAAATTTCACATTTTCATTCCATTTCATAAAACGAAATGAAAAGAGAAAGAACAAAAAGTAGGTAAAAAAATCAAAAATACTTAACTCTTTTACACATTCGAAGATGGAAAACATTAAAAGAAGACATGAAGAAAAAGAGAAAAAGCTAATTCATCATTTCATAAATTTCTAACAAAACCTAACATGAGACAAATTAAAACATGTAAAGTAAATAAGTTACACTCATACACCACACACACACACATTTTTCATAAAGAGAAAAACAAAGGTGAAACTAAGAATAAAATGAGAAGAAAAGTGGGCACAAGAGCGCCCACATTTTTATTGATTAAAGGAAACTTTAACTACAAGAGCTTAACGAGTATGCAGCGTAAATAAATGCACAAAAAACTAAACACGACACAGTACTCTATTACAGGAAAGTTGAAAGGAAACGGGCAAAGGTAAACGTAACACCTTTACTCACACACTCTACATAATTTGAGTCAAGGTCAAAGCATCGTTACTGAATTCGTCGAGAGTGGAAGCACGCCCCGTGTCGGGTGACACGGGCGTAAGGCGTGTCAATTTAACACCGGAATTTACACGCCCTGGTCACACGTGACTGACACGGGCTACATTTGGCAGATTTTGGAATTTTTTGAAAAATGTAAAACAAGTTAGTAGTAAATGAATATGAGCATTTTATTGAAGAAAAATAAGTAAAAATGATGAAAATAAATGAAAATGACTAAATTAATGTACACAAAAATACGTATATTTACAATTCATCAGCCTCTAAGTTTGAACTGCCAATAAAAGAACTGAACTGACCTGAAATTAGTAAAATACCCTTGGCTGGGTCTGCCAACAGCCAAACTCCGCTGTTCTGAAGGGTTATATGCAGACCACCAAGGGCAAAAGAGTGAAATCACTTGGGGCTAAAAAGGTGAACCACCTTCCAACTGAACCAGTTCCTGACCAACCACTGAACCAACACTCGGTAAGAGCACCGCCTCGCGGGTGAGAGCTCCTTCCCATGAGGCTCGTCTCGCCTAGCGAATTGGCCCACACCTCGCGACTGGCCCTCTCTCTATGTCCGTCTCGCCTAGAAAGGCTCTCGCTTGAGCTGCTGGGACCCTCTCGACCGCACCGCTGGGCCCCTCTCGCTTAGCGAGTCGGCCCTGGCTCGGCGAGGAGCCCTTTTCCTGGGACCCACTCGCCAGCGAGTAGGCTTCTGTCAAAGATCCCATCTCGCATTACCTTCCCCTCTCTTCGAGCCCGAACTGTTCCTATGAGCTCAAGGTTGTACAAAAGGCCTCCCAGCAGTGCATTCATAAGTATGATGGTCGGGGTAACCACAACCCTGACACAAAATGTCCAAAAACCGAGCTGGATGAGGGGCCGATATGGTCAACATCGTCCTTCCATCCAAAGTATGCTGGCTCGCCTCAGCTTGTTGCACAACAATATTTACTTCAAACAAATTCATCGGCCCTCTAGGTGCATTTCTTTTGGCGGTCTAGTATGTGTTATGGGAGGCAGTTTCGCAAAGTAGCCTCAATGTCTCGTTAGGAGATAGGTTCATTATCGTGCCTCCAGCTGCTGGGTCGATCATAGCCATGAAATTAAGCTCAATAGCAAAGTAGAATATTTCTACTAAATTCCTTGGCTCACAGCCGTGCTGGGGCCATCGACGCTGCAGGTCAGCAAACCTCTCCCATGCTTCAGATAAAGTTTCCTGGTCCATCTGTCGGAAGGTAGCTATTTCCCTCCGGGCATTCAAAATTTTATCTACCGGGTGGAATTTAGCAAAAAAACTTAGAGGAAAGAGCCTCCCAAGTAGTAGCGGTCCTGGGTATAATGGTATGGAGCTAGGTTTTGTCCTTGTCCCTCAGCAAACACAGGAATGGCCTCAGCTTTACTACCTCATCAGAAATACCGGCATAACGGAATGTGTAGCAAATCTACGAGAACTCCGCCAGATGGAGCTGCGGATCCTCACTCAGCAAGCCCGAGAACTGAGTATTATTTCGGATCATATTCAGGATGTCGGGTTTAATCTCGAAGTGGTTGTTTACGATGGCCAGTCTAAAGCCAGGGTAAACACTTCCCACAGTATGGGTTGTGAAATCACACATTGTCCTAATGTTTGGTTGGACCACCTCTTAGCCCTCAACAACCCGTTCACCTTGGCCATTTCCACCTTGGCCTAAATCTTCCATCCTTTCTTCAGCAGCAGCAGCACGTAGGTGAGATTGCCTCGCGCGTGCGGTTTCAAGCTCACACACAAGATCTTTAACCATATCGTTGGTGTTGGAATCTCTCATACAACACACAAAAAATTCCTTTCAAAAATACAAAAAATACTTACAAACTTTTTCAAAAGAAAAATACACGTAACGGTTGCACTCCCCGATAATGAAGCCAAAAACTTGTTGCGTCGGCAAGTGTACCGATCGTAGTCAAGTAATAAAGTTGGGGATTTGAATCCCCGAGTATCGATCTCTCAAGGAGTGCAAGTAGGGAGTGTGATTTCGCTATTGAAAAAGTGATTGCAAGTCTTAACGTAAACAAAGGGTGTTTTGGTTTGGAGTTTCCTAAGTTTAACACTAACAAGCCTATTGAGGGTTGCCGTCACCGCGACTCTTTGGTGGATTACTCAAGAGAGTAATATGAAAGATGGATGATCCAATGAGGGTCGCAGTCACCTCTTCGCCACACACGCTTCTAGCAATCGCTAGAACGATACTATCTCAACAAGAACATGAAAAACTGAAGCTCAGCAACACAATCATGATGTAAGATATAACAACACATAGACATGCTGAAATACTTAAAATAAGGAGTACTCTAAAGCTACAATCAAACAACCACAAGTTCAGAACAAAGTAACTACAAGAGGGGGGAGAAATACAACCAAACGCATGAAGGATTTCCGAGATTTGCGGCTGGAGTCAAGGGTTGTCGGTCCTTATCTGAGCACGGTCTACGGATGACGTTCGGGGTCCAGAAGAGCTGTCACCTCCTCCCAATAACCCGTCTTCTTTGTGGATAGTCGTTGGGCTAAATCTATCCGGAAAACTCCACAGATGCAGAAACTTATGAGCTTGAAACGGAGCTTGGAGTTTGAAGAAGAAAATGGTGGCCGAAGATTAAGATATGGCAAGCTTTTGGAGGAAGAAAGGTGGTCGGATCTACTCTCCAAGGAGGAGAGAGAAAATATCGGCTGGAGGTGGAGTTTTCCCGCTCAGAGGAGCAGAAAAGGCGGCTCGATCGGACAGGATCGGAACTCCTCCAGAACTATCTAAGGAAGAAGAAATCAGCGCTTTAAATAGAAACAGGTCAGAAAAATAGGCGTGCACGGTTTAGCGCAAGACAGTGTGCAAACCGTGTGATATTAACTTTCAGAAGAAGCCTGCAGATGGAGAAGCGTTGACCCATGCGTTTTACTTACGCACGGATGTTTCTGCCAGTGTGTGAAGGAAATCGCACGGCTAGCAACAGAAAAAAGGAAATCAGGACAACACATGGGAACCGTGTGTTTTACACTCGCACGGGCACTTCCACCCGTGCGTGAGAAAAGCGCACGATTAACTACAGAATGGAACCAACAAACAAACAATCAAGAAAGCAATAGGAAAACTGTATGTTTCCTTCGCGCATGGTTATGAAGAAACCGTGCGTCAACCGTACGTGACGATCGTCGAGCCCAGCTCGACAAAATTCGTCGAGCTCAACTCGACATTTCTCCAGCTCAACAAAATGCACGATCTGGCACAAACCATGCATGAAAGAAATGCACGATCGTGCGTTTTCCACCAATCAAAATTCCTGCCTTGCGGAAAATGCACTACCTGGATAGCAAAGAAACCAAGCTGGAGCACAAGCTCCCAGCACCAAAATGCAATAAAAAATAGCTGGAAAGAGCCATGGGATCACCTTGTGCATATACCCAACAACAAAATGCATAATTGCACACCCTCAGGGCAAAACAGTGCACAAAATGGTCCATGACCGAACAATGTAAATATAACTGATAACCGGTTGAAATGTGGTGCATGAGTGAGAAAACAAGCCCAGATTAGTCCGAAAAACCCTATAAATATCGGTCTCATCACTGTTCCTCAAGCTCGAGGGCCGTACTTGGCGAGTTGGTCAGCCTGAGCATTTTCATACCTCAGGACGTGTTGAATTGAAAAGCTACGGAACAGCCCGATGATGTCTTTGACCTTCGCCAGGTAAAACTGGAGGGTGGTCTCCCTTGCTTTAAACTCTTCTTTAATTCGGCCTGCAGCCACCATAGAGGCTATGGATACCTTGATATCCTGTATGCCCAGCACCCAAGCTAGCCCGAGTACTACAATGATCGCCTCATACTCCACTTGGTTGTTAGTGATTGTGAAGTAGACCTTCAGAACCTGCTCAATTCGGGTCCCTTCTGAACTTATCAAGATCATTCCTCCTCCAAAAGAGTTTTTTCCCGACACTCCATCTACTAGTATCTCCCTGGCAACTCGAGGAGGTGCCTCAGCCTCTTGGACCTCAACTACATAATCTGCTAGGAAATAGGCCACCTCTTGTTCTTTGATGGCTAGCCGAGGAGTAAAAGTGAGGTCGAACTCACTGAGCTCTATCGACCATTTGGCTAACCTCCCATAATGCTCCACCCCCTCTAGGATGCGACGAAGGGGCTGATCCGTCACTACTTGAATGGAGTGGGACTGAAAGTACGGCCTAAGCTTCCTGGCGGATATGATGAGAGCAAATGCTAGCTTTTCAAGGATGGGGTACCCGAGTTCCGCCTTCTTTAGGACCCTGCTCATGTAATAGATCGGGAATTGTTTTTTTTCCTTCCTCTCGTACAAGAACCAAACTCACGGCCCCGGTCCCCACTCCTAGTTATAAGAACAAGACCTCCCCTTCCTTTGGCCCCTGGAGTAGAGGAGTCCGGGTGAGTGATGAGTCCGATATTTATAGGGTTTTTCGGACTCATCTGGGCTTGTTTTCTCACTCATACACCACATTTCAACTGGTATTAGGTTATATTTGCAACGGCTGGTCTATGTCCATTTTGTGCACTAGTTTGGCCCAAGGGTGTGTAATTGCGCATTCTGTTGTTGGGGGTAAGCACGAGGTGCTCCCCGGGGTCCTTTTCTAGTTGCTTTTGTTGTATTTCTGCATTGCTGGAGGGTCCCCTTTTGATTTATTTATTTGTATGCAGGTGGTGCGTTTTCCCCAAGTCTGGAATTTAGGTTTGAGGAAAACGCACAGTCGTGCGTTTTCTTAGCACACGAGTCTTCTTGATCATGCGTTTTGTTGAGCTGGAGAAATGTCGAGTTGAGCTCGAAAAATTTCATCGAGCTGAGTTCAACGATCTTCATGCACGGTTAACGCACAGTTTCATCGGAACCGTGCATAAAGGAAACACACGGTTTTCCTATAGCTTTCTTGTTTGTACCAATCTGTGGTTAATTTTGCGATTTGTTCACGTACTGGTGGAAGCGCCCGTGCGCATGTAAAATGTACGGTTCCCCTGTAGTATCTTATTTTCCTGGGCTCTGTGTTTACCCGTGCGATTTACTTCACGTATGGGCGGAAGCACCTGTGCACGAGTAAAACGCACGGGTCAACGCATCTTCATCCGCAAGCTTGGCCTGGAAGTTAATAACGCACATTTAGCACACGGTCGTGCGCCAGACTCTGTGTGACTATTTTTTTGACCCGCTTCTATTTAAGCGCAGCTTTTCCTCCATTTGGGAGGACCAGACTTCAGCCATTTCAGCCGCCTTTTTAGGGCAAAGTTTCGCCTTTTCCCTTCATTCTCCACCATGGAGAGGCTTCCCAGTAGGCTTTCAATGCCAAATTTAATTCAGAGCTTCCTTTCACCCTACTCCTTCATCCTCGAGCTTCAAGAAGAGTTTGATCTAGCATTCTCCAACAAGAGAGGATAAGTTTGTGCCATCCTCCACCAGATCGTGACAAGAAGAAGACAAATCCATTGGGAGTTAGTGACAGCCTCCTCTACCCCGGACGCAGTTGAAGACCGAGCTAGGATGTAGATTGACAACCCGGTGATTCCTTCCGTGAATCCTCAGCAAGACTTCGGATTTGGTCGATTTCACACACTCTCTTCTTGTTTTGTTGTTGATATGTAGTTGATATCTTTGTATGTGATGAAGTATGATTAATTTGATATGCGTTTGTATACAATCATGTTTATGTGATTTTGTATTTACGTTATTTACTTATGGTGCGCCATTTCAATCCGCCACCACATTCGGTTCTGCCGCTTTAGCGATTGCTAGAGGTGTGCATAGTGACGAGGTGGTCTCGACTCTCATTCCACCATTCTCACCACCTCATCCGTAAGCCTACTCGTCCATCCGCCTAGCAGTTGGTGCATAGCGGCCCGTGTAGTCTTCCATCCCGGCTTACAAAGCATCGCATAATGGCGTTGCATAGGAGTAGTTTGTTAGCATTTTACATTATTTTTCTGCAACAATCAAAACCCCCTTCGTTAACTCCGAACTAAGGACTTCAATCTCAAGTCCTCCTAAAAATTAACTCCACCTTACTGTGTTCCTTGAGTGATCGATACTTGGGGACATTCTCCTATTTTATATTACTTGTGCGACACTTGTCATTCAACACATCAAGTTTTTGATGTCGTTGCCGGGGAACACAGTCGTGTGAGTTTTTGGAGATGGTGATAGGAGATAGAAGCCCTTTTACATTTGTACATTGTATGTTTCTTGTTTGCTTTACTTTTTAGAATTTGTTGCTTATTTCTTTTTGCCCTTTTCTGATTTTTGGTTTAGAAAGCAGATCCGTGCTATTTGTATTCTAATGTGTCGCACCTTTTCGGTAAAGATTTTTGTTCCCAATGTATTCCATAGCCGAGTGCCATCTCTATGGCACTTTGTGTCGATATATTAACGCCATGGCTATAATGAATGTCGAGCACTATATTAGGTTTTTGCTATGTCAAGCTGTCGGACACATGGTGAAGGATTTCCCTTGATTTTGTGAGCCTTCTCCCTCTGAGGGCGTGTGTGCATCAACCTCCCGTTCATGGAAGACTGTTGTGGATAGGCCTACCAAGGTGTTTCCCGACCTATACACTGACATCGCTCATCTGGTACGTTCTTTACCTGTTGAGATTACCGAAGAATCTCTCGATGCATATAGATCCTTCATGAGTCCCTCACTCCCTTTTTACGAGCTTCCCTTGAGTGATGACGATCACTCTGGTGTTATCCAACAAAAAGAGGATCAGGAACTCATGGGCGCACCTGTATAGGATGCAGAGATTGTTCCTGTTGATGGGGTGTGGTCTGCGAATGATTTTGCGATGGGGCCTGCTCATTCTATGCCTGATTTCGAGAGTAGTTTCTCCCCTCCGCAATTTTTGCATGATCGTGCTACTCCCTTTTCTTGTGAGTCGGTTGATGATGTCGTATTTCTGGATGATTCGGTGCCTAAAGTTGCGCCGAAGTTGAATGATGATTCTACTATCTCCGAGGAAGAATGTTGATCTTCGGAACACTTTTACGCACCCCGGTGGGATGAGGAATGTCCTTTTTCTAATGTGGAGGTTGGCACCTCCTTATTGGACGAGGTCGTCCCCCTTAACACCGTGGACCTCGAGTTCTCGGATTCCCCACGATACGACTCGTATGATACCGACGATGATCTATGCTTGGATCCTGCTGGGAGTTAGACCGAGACCACTCCCCCTATTGCCGATTATTTTAGTTTTTCATCTCCTTTATTTCTTGATCCATTTTCTGTATCTGAGCCTGTGAGGGTTGAGTCTTCGCAGGTGCTTCAGGAAGATTTGGAGCTTTCTGCTCGAGTCATGGATGATAACAACATCTTTTGCGAGGGGGTTTGTTGGATCCCTAGTTTGGATTTGGGCTAGGCTCACTATTAGGTTATTGACCCTTCATTTATAGCCTAGGGTCATTCTTTTAGTTCATTGGTGTAGGTCAGTCTGACTAGGTTAGTCAATCTTTAATCCAGCCCTCAAAAGAAATCACAAATCCAGATTTAGAAGAATGACAGTCATTAAGAGTATAAAGAATCAGTTCGAAGTTCTTCGAACTCAGCTTGACGATCGTCGATTGCAGATCGACGAACTCAAAGTCCATACTCTGAGTTAAGCTCGACGAACTTAGAGCTCAGGTTGATGATCTTCCCTCTTCTCTCAAGTTCTCATCTCGACGAACTTCTATCTCTGGTCGACGAACTTGGAGCTCAGCTTTGAAAGTTTACTTTTCAAGATCAACTTTCTCTGATCTCAGCTCGACAAAGACGATCTCTCAGCTTGACGAACTTGGTGTTCAGGTCGACGAAATCTATTCTGAGCTCGATGATTTCTATCAGTTTGGCATTTTCTCTCAGTTTTTTCAGTTTGGATTAATCTAAGGTAGTAATTCTTTGATAATTAATGCTCATATTCTCATGAATATAGCTGTTGTCTGGCAGCATTATTTATGGATTTCATAGAGTAATTACTTGACTAATTTACTGAGACAGTTGAGGAAATGCATTTAAGATTATTTCCAGCCATTCAAGTCCCAGGATTCCAACATTAATTCAAGGATAGAATTAAAATTCAAATGCTGTATTTTTTGGAAGGAATATAAAAGGACTGTTTTTCAGAAGAATAAAAAAAAAAGAAGGAAGAGAATAGACATAAAGATTTTTTAATTGAGACACAACAGCTGATACAAGTCTTACAGAGAATCTCACAGTCCTCATCATCTGCAAATCTTCACCAAGCTTTCAAGAGACATTAAAACACAATCAGTCTGAAAGCTTCTGGACTTCATCAAAGAAGACCTACACCCTGCAAAGCTTCCAACAAATTCCTGAACTATAATCATCTCAGGGGGAAATTTGCCAACATCAAGCAATCCACTAATATCTTCACAGCTGTTTGAGAAAGAGAAGACAATATCAAAATTTTCATCACACTGTACACAATATTTTAACTCCCTTCAGAAGTTAACGACCTGTTTCTTAAGTATCCTTAACAAAAGACTTAGCTTGGTTTTTGGGCACCTGATCAAAATCATAAAGGGTTGTGAGATTTCCCTTTAAATAGATCTTGTGGTGACAGGGCACCTGAGAAAAAACCTATTGGTGACAGGGCACCTGATCAAAAACCTGTAGTGGAATCCTACCAGGGTGGTAGAATAGTGGATGTACCCCAGTTTAGGGGAACCACTATAAATTTCTTGTGTCATCTGGTTGCTTAATATTTTCTTATTGCTGTGTGATGTGTGCTGTGATAGCTAGCTTTTTCTTTCCTGCACTTTCTTAGATATATAAATATTACTATTTTTAATTCCACTATAAAAATCAATTAAGTTTTTAAAACACTCTATTCACCCCCTCTAGAGTTAAATAGATCTATCCCCTCAGGTATCAGAGCATATCTGATATCTCTTTCAATTGGTATCAGAGGATAAGGTTGCTATGGCTTCACAGACTTACATCTAAACCAAGATCCTTTGGTAGATCTTTCTCTCTCTACACTCTTGTCTACAACATCGCACAAAATAAGGAATATTCTAGCACCAGACCTCTTGTGTGTAACTTGAATAAATTTGCACTCTGAATTCAAGAATAAAACTCTACATGAACTCTTTTGATGAGGATATTTTCAACTCTATTTTGACAGGTCCCCCTCAACCTATAACTGCTACTACAACTACCAGTACACATGCAGTTCCACCACCTGAGTGGAATGATGCACAAAAGAAAGCTAAGATGGCTGATGCTAAAGTAATGAATATTCTGGCACAGATAATGTCAGATGACATCTTTCGGAAGGTGACTGAGTGCACCTCTGCAAAGGCTATTTGGGACTCTCTAAACCAAATAGTTGCTGGATCATCAGATGAAAGAAAAGATAGGAGATCCCTCCTCATATCACAATATGAGAATTTCAAGAAGGAGGAATCTGAGACTATTACTAAGATGTACAACAGACTCGGTGTCATCATAAACGAACTGAGAACCATAGACAAGGACATCTCATTAACTGAGATAAATGATAAAATCCTAATTTGCTTCCCCAACACTTGGGATTCCAGGATATGGACAATTAAGGTGGCCAGGAGTTTAAATGAGATTTCTACAGAATCTCTCCTTGGCAAGCTCAAGTCTTATGAGCAGTTGATCAAGACAAGGGAGGTTGCTGAACAGAAGGCCTCTACATCTTCAAGGAAGGAGCACAATATTGCTTTCAAAGCAACAGAAGAATCAGAAGCTCTTCCAGCTAATGCAGAACTACTGAACTTGTTGGTTAAAAGATTTTATAAAATGGCCAAGAAAGACTTTAGAAGAAGGTCATCCAAGAATGATGACAAGCTAAGATATGACAAGACTCCTACCAAGGAGATTGTTTGTTTTGGATGCAGAAAAATTGGGCACATTCTACCTGAATGCCCAGAGGCACAAAGGAAAGACATAAGAAAAGAAAAGGAGAATAGGAGGCAATCAAGCAAGCACTCCTCTAGCAAACAAAAGGAAAAGGAGAAAGGCTTCATTGTTGAGACTTGAAGTGATACAAATGAAGAATCCTCATCTTCCAGCTCTAGTGAAGATGAAGAGGAGGCAAAGATAAGGGAAGTTTGCCTTATGGCTATTAATGCCGCTTGCAGCAAATCTGATGCTAAGGAACAAGCTGAAGGATCAGAAGAGGAACCAGAATCTGAAGAAGATCATGTAATCTCTTCATTTGATTTCAATTCAGAAGATTTTAAAATTGAATTTCAATCATTATGCAATGATTTAATCAAGTCAGAGAAGGAAATAAAAATTCTTAGATATAGATAGGTTTATTTGATAACCTATTTGCTGAAAATATCAAACTAAAAAATGATTTAGACTTAGCTAATGAACAAATCATTTCACTAAAGATTGAATTTTATGAGGCAAAGAAACTTGAGGAATCTCTCAATGAGAGAAGCCTTAAGATGATGGACATCACAAGCATAGTCAATGCTAGATTAAACGGCAAGCTGAGCTTAGGTGCTTCATCAAGCTTACCCCCCATATTAAAGAAAAATATTCTCTCAACATCAATTAAATTTATCTCTGAAAAAGGCAAAGAAAAAATGGGAGAGACTACTCAACCAAATGTCTCTCAAAAATCTGTAAATAAGAAGAAAAAGAATAAGAATCTGAATAAAAACTATGTTCAACAGATTTCATCAAACTCAGATCGACGAAATGTATATTGTTTGTCTAACCCAGATCGATGATCTATGAACGCCAAGTATAACTATAATAATTCATCTTACTGCGATCGACGAACTGTATATGGTTCTTCGAGCAATGATCGACGAACTTGGGGCACAAAAAATGATTATGTTCATTCTCTGAGCAGAGTTTGATGAACTCACCCCTATTTGTCGAACGCAGATTGACGAACTTATAATAATTCATTGAACCCAATAAGGTTTATTAAAAAACTATAACTCTGTTAGAAACTTCAATCAATTCAGAAAATCTACTAATCCTTTTACTTAATGGGAAATATCACCTAGAAGATATCATCCCTTAGGATATAAAAGTCAACCAAAGTTTTCCATTATTTTTCAGTTTCTCTTATCAAAAGAAACAAGGACCTAAGGTAACCTAGGTCAAGAACACCTAATTCCTTTTTATGCAGGTGAAGGACTGTCCAGTCTTTAATCAACAATGATATATGGACCGTGGATGCTCAAAGCATATGACTGGCTGTAAGGACAATCTAATAAACTACAAGTCCAAGCTATGTCCAAAGGTGATCTTTGGTGACTCCAACCATGGCCAAACTAAAGGCTGTAGAGATGTTAAAGTTGGGGCAGTCACCTTTAGGAAAGTTGCCTATGTGAGTGGCCTAAAGCATAACCTAATATCCATAAGTCAATTATGTGATGAAGGTTATTTGGTATCATTTAACTTATCTTCCTGTATTATTTCTTGTAAAGAAAAAAACCTGTTTTAACTGGACTTAGACAAGGCAACATATATGTAGTAAATTTTAAATCAGGTAGTTCAGAACTTTATTTATTTAATCAGGTTAGCAATCAAAATGAACTTTGGCATATGAGATTAAGACATATAAATCTTAAAAATATTGTTAAATTATCTAGAGACAACCTTGTTAGAGGATTGCCTTCTGGCCCCTAGAAGAAGGAAGGCCTCTGCAGGGCTTGTCAGTTAGGCAAGCAAACAAAAAACAGCTTTAAATATGTAAATACAAGTGGCTCAACTAGAATATTGTACTTGCTACATATGGACCTTTTTGACCCTATTGCTGTACATATCCTAGGAGGGAAATCTTATACTTTTGTAATTGTAGATGACTTCTCAAAATTCACTTAGGTATTATTTTTGAGATCTAAGTTAGATAACTTCAAGGTTCTTACAGATTTTCTCAAGAACATACAGATTGAGTACTCTACTCCAGTTATATTGATCAGAAGTGATCATGGTACTGAGTTTGAGTCTCTTCTTATATAAGAGTTCTGTGAGAAGTAAGGTATCATGCACTACTTCTCAGCTCCTACAACTCCTCAACAAAATGGGGATGTTGAAAGGAAAAAATAGAACCCTAATTGAATCTACAGGCACATTACTTGCAGATGCTTACATGCCCCTATCGTTTTGGGTAGAGGCTGTGAGCACAACAAACTATGTACTGAACAGAAGTCTGATACACAAGTTTAAGAATTAGACTCCTTATGAGTTACTTAAAGGGAAGAAACCTAAAATCACATATTTTAAAGTATTTAAATGCTTCATGTTATATTCACAATAATGACAAGAAATACACTAGAAAGTTTGAAACAAAAGATGTAGAGGGAATTTTTGTAGGATATTCCTAAGTCAGCAAATCTTATATGATGTTTAATAAGTCCACTTTAAAAATTGAGGAATATGTTCATGTTACATTTGATGAGGCTAACATGTTTTATAAGGAGAAAGAAGTTTCTACCAATAATATTTTGCAGGTACCTCACTTGTGTGAGAAATTGGAAGATCTTAACCTCACCCAATAGGTTCCATCATATCCTTCTCCAAAAGTTGAAGAAGAAAGTGAAGAAGAAAGTTTGGAAGTGGCTGAACTTCCTCCAACAGCTAATATAATTCCACAAGAGAAATTAATTCCACAAGCTGTTGCTCAACCAACTACTCTCACTGATCTTGTCACACTTAGAGATCACCCTATATCTCAAGTGATTGGACACATTTCAGTTGGTGTGCAAACAAGACATCAAATCAACAAGGATATGATGCATGCTTGTTTCATTTCTCAACTTGAGCCCCATTCCATGAAAGATGTAGAGCAAGATCCCCACTGAATCATTGCAATGCAAGAGGAGCTCAATCAATTTGAGAGGTGCAGAGTATGGGATTTGGTTCCTAGACCCGAATACTATCCAGTTATTGGAACCAAATGGGTCTTCAGAAACAAAATGGATACTGAAGGAAATATTATAAGGAACAAAGTAATACTAGTAGCTCAAGACTATTCACAGGAGGAATGAATAGACTATGATCAGAACTTTGCTCTAGTGGCAAGTCTTGAAGCTAGAAGAATTTTCTTATCCTTTGCAGCCTATAAAAGATTCAGAGTCTACCAGATGGATATAAAGAGTGCTTTTCTCAATGATTAACTCAAAGAGGAAGTGTATGTGGAGCAACCAGTAGGTTTTATCTCTCAAACTCATCCTTCTTATGTCTTTAGATTGCATAAAGCTTGCTATGGTTTAAAGTAAGCTCCAAGAGCTTTGTGTGAGACCTTAGCAAGCTTTCTTTTAGAGCATAAGTTTTCTAGGGGCATAGTAGGTAGAACTCTTTTTATTAGACTTCATAAAAATAAAATTTTGTTAGTTCAAGTATATGTATATGATATTATTTTTGGCTATACTAAACCCAAAATATGCAAATGATTTTCTGAACTAATGCACTCAAGGTTTGAGATGAGTAGCACGGGTGAACTTTCATACGTCCTTGATCTCCAAGTGAAGCAATTAGCTGATGGTATCTTCATCTCCCAATCCAAGTATGCTAAGGAGCTTATTAAAAGTTAGGGATGTGTGATACCTCAACAATGAAAACACCTATGTCTGCTAATGTTGTGATTGATTCTGATGAACATGGAAAGCCTGTTGATCAAAAAACTTATAGGGCTATTGTTAGGTCTCTATTATATCTCACAACAAGTAGGCCTGACATAATATTTTCCACATGTATTTATGCTAGGTTCTAGGTGAACCCTAAAGAATCTCGCTATATTTTATTTAAAAGGATTTTGAGATATATAAAGGGTTGTCCAAATCTAGGACTCCTATATCCATCAGAGTAAAATTTTGATTTAACTAGATTTTTTGATGCTGACTATGCTGGATGTAGGGTGGACAGGAAGAGCACACCAGGAACTTGCCAGTTTCTAGGTGATTGGCTTGTGTCCTGGTTTTGTAAGAAGAAAACCTTTGTGTCCATATAAACAACTGAAGCTGAATACATAGCTGCAGACAGCTACTGTTCACAGATTTTGTGGATACAAAATCAATTGCTGGATTATGGTATCGACATAAATAATTCAACTATATTTTGTGATAGTACAAGTGCAATATCTATTACACAAAATCCAGTGCATCATAGCAGAACCAAGCATACAGAGATAAGACATCATTTCCTTAGAGATTGTGTGGACAAAAAATTAATCTTCTCTTTATCTCTACTGATTCGCAAAGAGCAGATATATTAACTAAACCATTAGATGAGAAGAAACATCTGTTCTTTCTGAATCAGCTAGTTATGATTAATGGAGAATTTAATTTGATTTTGGTCCAAGGTCGAAGAATTAATCACATTTTGTCGAACGGAGATCGACGATTTTAGAACTGTTCTTGAGATTTTTCGTCGACCTGATATCGACGAACTCTTTACGTGAAGTTATTTTCGTCGAGCGGAGATCGATGATTTTGCTTCAAAAAATTTTTCGTCGACTTGAGAACGACTAAAAGTTTTCCCCTCTTCTGACTGAGATCGACGATATTATTTCTTCATGAAATATTTTCGTCGACCTGAGAATGAAGATTGTTTAATTTTCACAGGATAGAGCTCGACGCTTCATATTATGAAAACCTTATAACTAGGTTTTCGTCGTTCTCTAACCCACGCTTTTTGTTCTCTTGCTGTTGCTCTCTCTTTTGTTTTTGCAGGAAAACCTATGGCGATTTCGGCGCTCTCACTTTCCAGCATGAAGTTCGACAATGGCTTGGACATCGATTTTGACACCTTCTCCCACACTGACCAAATCTTCATAAACATTCTCAAGTTGTGTGAAGAACAGAATCTGAAGAAACTCATGGCAAAATGGATCAAGATACCAGCAAATGAAATAAGAGAATGGGTTTTTACTTCAACAGCTCCTGAAGCAAATACTATGATTGTCACCATCGACGGCAATCAGGTCACTCTAACTGCTGAAGTTTTATCTGAGATTTTTGATCAGGCTACTGGTGAAGAAGAAATTGAATTAGATAATGATGAATGTGAGAATATGCTGAGCACAATGGGTCACTCTGAAGGAAACCCCAATAAACTTCTGAAAAAGAATTTATCTCTCAAATATAAGTTTTTGGCAGATATTGTTGGCAAGGTTTTGCTGGGCAAACATACAGCTCATGATTATATAACTAGGAACCAGTTTCTGGTGATGTGTGCTGTGGTTGACAAGAAATTAGTAAACTGGGGAAAGATTTTGTTTGAGCTGATAAAGAAGGAAAATACTAAGAAAGAGGTGTGCTTTGGGAGGATTCTAGGAATCTTCCTCATGGAAAAGGCACCAGAAATATTTGTTTCCCAGCCAATATTCATAAATTCCTTAAAGAGGATCACCTTTGCCCTATTTGGCAGATGGGAGAGGACCATTCCAAAGCCCTCCAAGGCTTCCTCTTCCTCTAGTACTTCTGAGGACATAAGGGCAGTTATAGCCTCTCCACCACCTCCAGAAGAAATTCCTCCATCCACCAGGATTCCTTCACCTCCTCAATAACAACAACAATAACAACCACTTTCACCTCTTCCTCAACCGACACCTCCACATTCACCCACCATCATTCATGAGCATATTTCATCTCCACCTCCTCAATCTTCACCTTCAACTCATGTATCTGACATTCCATCTACCTCCTCACAGCCTACTTTCAATCTACTGTCTCCTCCTCAACCATCTCCATATCACTCTCTAATTTAGGAACCCACCTCCCAACCTATTACAACAGTTCCTGCTTCTACAACTGAAATTCCATCCAACCCTCCTTCCACATTTCTAAAATACACCCACACAGATTTTTCTCATGCCTTCTTTGTGTGTTCAAACTGCGGACGTCACACCCCCCTACACCACCTCTGCTCCTGAACCCCTTGATAAGTTGTAATTATACGCATTTTTCTATGTTTTTATTATGATATTTTAGTTTAGATTTGCCTTTTTTAGTTATTTTTATTTAATAAATTGCTCCTTTTTGTAAATATTTACCTAACTTAGCTTAATTTTATTTTTCTGAAATTTTTCAGTAAAAAGTCAAAAAATGCCCTGACACCCGTGTACTTTGGGTCACGCCCGCGACCAGGCCATGACACTTCATTTCCCGTGGAATCAGAAGAATTTGATAAGAAAGGTTTGACACGCCCGGGGTCACGGCCGTGTCATTTGACACGCCACGTGACCATGGCGGTGACACTCAAGCTCGACGAAATTTGCTCGACGATCGTCGACCAAGCCGACACGCCCCCAATCATGCTCGTGACCTCGGGCGTGACTCCTCCATCTGGCCGACAAACCGCTGCAGGCGAATTTTTGGAGCAAATGATGCCTACTTCAACCTCCCTGACATGCCCACAGTCACGCCCGTGACATGGGGCGTGACGTCCACGTGGACCTCCTGAAGTCAACAATACCATCAAATCGCCGAAATCAGATGTTGAATAGTATCGACACGCCCACAGTCATGCCCGTGACCTCGGGCGTGACAACCTCGTTTTTAGCCGCAAAATCAAATCTCCAGTCGAATCACCACCACCATTTGAATAGTAGTGACACGCCCCCTGACACGCCCGTGTCAGAGGGCGTGTACTTGGAAACTTTTGCCTATATTTGGCCAGCTGCTGTATGAGTTAAGGGTCCCAAATTTTTGAACCATTTTGTTGACAAGGGCTGCTGTTTGGAGCTTGCATTAGTGCTATGTAAGGACCCCCCATCCTTCTTAAGTTTGTTTGTTTAGGATCTTGTAATCAACTTCTTTTGTTATAAAAATCATTAGTTTTCATCCTTACATGCTCTGAAATGTCTCTTATGGCCTCCTTGTCACCAATCTTATGTATTTATGTTTTCATTTTCATATTGCGTGTGTGCGTGTATGAGTTAAAATTGCGAAATTTATGTTTCAAATCGAAAATCCTTTTGTTTTACTTTCATTTATGTCCAAATTTCTAGCCGTTATTATAGCATTTTTTGTTATCATACTCTTCAGAATTGGTTAGACTTAGGATTTTTATGCTTCCAAATTCGTTCTTATGAACTTGCAAAACAATAAAAAAGGTGGTTTTCATTCCTCTTAACTGAGATTTTTCTTCGTTTTTATTATAAAACCGTTGCTTCTTTTTAGCTTTCTTCCTCCTTTTAAACCATTTTACAAAGCTATAAAAATATATAATGCATTTTTTTTTAATTTTTCAACATCTTTGATTTTCGCAATTACTGATTTTTGCTCAAACAATTTTTATTTCCACTTTTTATGCATTTCTATCAAAAACTAACAGTAAAAAAGTAAACGTTTTAATTTTTCAGGCACTTGCTTTTCTCGCTTTAATTTGAAAACTCTTTTCTCAAACAATTTTTATTTTGTCTTTTTATGTATTTCTACGATATTCTAGCAGTAGAAATGCAGTTGTTTTACTTTTTCGATAACTTTGTTTTTCTTAATTTTTTCGCCTGCGTGCGTGGGTGTATGAGATAAGTTTTATTGCTTTCTCCAGTTATGTAGAGTGTGTGCGTGTGCACATTTATTTCCGCCTACTCGTTAAGAGTTAAATGGCGTGTCTTTAATTTTTCACCTACTCATTTGAGTAGGATTTGCAAGTGTGAGTATTTACTTTCTACAGTGTGAGTATCTCATTTTCTGTCATGTGTGTGTGTGTGTGTGTTTTTTTTTATTAATGCAAGTGTGTGTTTTAATTTCAGCAAGTGTGTGTTTTTTTATTTACCGCCTACTCATTTTAGTTAAATGGCAGGTTTCTTTTTTCTGCCTACTCGCTAGGAGTTAAATAGCTGCACTTTATTTAAGTAGGACTTGTTGTTTTTATCTTCCGCCTACTTGCTAGGAGTTAAATGGCTGGACTTTATTTAAGTAGGACTTGTTGTTTTTTTATCTTCCGCCTACTCGCTAGGAGTTAAATTGCCGGACTTTATTTCCTGCCTACTCATTTGAGTAGGACTTGTACTCGCATTTATTTTTGCCTACTCGTTAAGAGTTAAATGGCGTTTCTTTATTTCCCTATAAATATTTGAGATGAACTTGTAATCGCATTTATTTCCGCCTACTCGTTTGAGTAGGACTCGCTTTCATTTAAGTCCTACTCATTTGAGTAGGACTTACAAATTTTCATCTTATATTTCCCGCCCACTGGTTTGAGTGAGACTTGCAATTTCAAATATGCAATTTTCTCTTCCTTGTAACTTAGTTTTATTTATGTCTCTTCATTATGTGTTTGGATGAGTGCGGGTTTGTTTATTTGTAGTAAATTTTCTAATATTAGGTTATCTTACTTTTCTTCTTATTCTCTTTATAACCCTTCAGCGAATAGTTTAGAACACTCGCCTAACAAAACCCATAAGCTATCCCCATTCTGCTGAGTGGCTAATCGCTTTTACCATCGATATCGATGAGCTTTGGGGTGTAAAAAAATGTTTTAAATAACTAAAGGTCTTATTTTTCTATTTAATTAAAAACTTAAGGTTTACCCCGGGTTAACGACGTGTAGAACCATATATCGATATGTAGACTCTATTTTCGTTATCCATACGCTAGCTAGACGAGAGGCCGTGCGTTTGGACTAATCACCCCTGGGTATAGAGAGTTCCGCACTAACCCTCGAGTGAGGAGGCACGCTAACTCAGCCGGATTGGGTTCCCCACCCAATAGCGGGGTTCTTAGCATACTGTGGGCATTAAGAGGAATCCTTCGTCGGACGAGAGCCCGGTCGAATAGCCTTAATGTCCAGGTGAGCGATATTCCTAGAGATAGATGAGCTCATTCTTTTGGGATCTCCACGGCCAAGTTTCCGCTTTAATTAAATTGAAACTTTAGATCTCTAGTTATTCAAATATATTTTTAATCCTAACGTAATTCGATACCGAGTGTTATCTCTTCATCGTCTTTAATATGGATCTATTTTCATTCTATTTTAGTTAAAATCAACAACTTACTATTTCGATAAAATAATAGTGATTTCGGAGCAGTAGGGATAATCAACCCGTTCCCGGGAAATTTACGATTTGGATATTCCCTCGAATATTCTGTATTACTTGCGATAGGTGCACTTGCCTACCTCAGCAAGCCTGCGGTGTTCGACTCATCGAACCAACCACCCACATAAGAGTTTGTTCGTGGGCCCATCAAGTTTTTGGCGCCATTGTCGGGGAACCTCTGAGTTGTTATTTTGAATCCAAAGTCTATTACTTTTACCAATATTTCTAAAAAACCAAAAAAACTTTATTTTTTTTTCAAAATAAAAAAATACAAAGTTAATTTTCTACTTTATATTTTAGGGTGTATGACCCGTGGACAACCTCCGAAGTCCGAAAATTTGGATTTCGATCCTGAGATCGAACCCTCGCTTGCGCGTATTCGGCCTCAATGCCGAAATCCCTCTTTGGATCCCGAAGAATCTGTCGGAGAACAATCTGCCGTTGCTATGGCCGACCCCAATCCGAATGCGGCCATCGAGCGTACAATGTCATATTGCGCCAGGCCAAATTTCGACGATACTGGGTCTAGTATTGTTCGCCCGACGATGGCAAACAATAATTTTGAGATCAAATCGAGCGTTATCCAAATGATCCAAAATGCTGTGCAGTTCGATGGACTGCCGGATGAGGACCCAAACGTTCATTTGTCTAGTTTTTTTGAAATCTGTGATACCTTTAAGATTAATGGCGTCACTGATGACGCCATTTGTTTGCGCCTTTTTCCTATATCCCTCAGATCTAAAGCTAAGGCGTGGTTGAATTCCCTCCCACGAGGATGTATGTCCACCTGGGCTGAGCTTACGGAACGGTTCTTAACGAAGTATTTTCCGCCCGCCAAGACTGCAAAGTTGCGGGCGGACATTTCTTCGTTCGTGCAGAATGATTCCGAGTCTCTATTTGAGACTTGGGAGCACTTTAAAGAATTTCTCCGCAAGTGTCCGCACCACGTGCTGCCTGCGTGGTTGCAGGTCCAAATCTTCTATAATGGGCTTAACTATCAGACACGTCAAATGATTATCGCGTCTGCCGGGGGTACCTTGAATAATAAGACACCCGATTCTGCCCAAGCTCTTATTGAAGAAATGGCTATGAACGCCTACAAATGGAATGTCCCGCAGGGACGTCCCAAGTAGGCGGCCGTCCTATTCGAAGTGGATGCCACTGCCCACTTAGCCCTTCAAGTTGAAAGGCTGATGAATCAGGTGGCGGTGATGTCTGCTGCCTCCACCACTCCGCCTTGGGCAATTCCCCCTAATGCTGGCATAGTCAATGAATTCATAGACTACGTAGGAAATGCTGGGCGACCTTCCTTCAACCTCAACAACAACCCTTATAGCAATAACTATAATCCGTGTTGGAGGAACCACCCCAACTTCTCATGGAGCAATACGAATAATGCGCAGCGCTCGCCCAATTCTTTTGACCTCGGATTTCTTCCGCCTCCCCCTCTTCGAAAACCCTCCCCGATGGAGGAGATTTTTTCTAAATATATTACTTCCAACGAGTCAAATATCTAGAATATCACCGGATCGCTAAAAAACTTAGAACTCAAGGTTAGACAGCTAGCACGAATGATATCATTGACTAAGGGTTATGACTTCTCCAAATAGGGGGAGATTGTTGGGTACATTGGAATATGTGTACCAGATTTGGAGAAGCCTCACCTAACTCAATGATATGCATCAAGTTGTATTTGATGTTGTGTTGAGTTATCATGTGCAAGTTAAGCAAATGGAAGAAACATTTTCTAAGTACATGTGTCGACACTTGGGAATGGCTGTGTTGACACCAAGGGCCAGATTGTGTCGACACCCAGAATTTGTTTCGACATAAAGAAAATCTTTCGACAACACTGTGTCGACACCAAGGTCCAGATTGTGTCGACACCCATAATTTGTGTCGACACACAGAAAATCTGTCGACAAGCTCTGTCGACATCAAGGGCCAGATTGTGTCGACATCATCAGGATCAGTGTCGATACACAGAGAAGCTATCGACACATTCAAGAATTCTGTCGACAACGACTGTGTCGACACACAGACTTGTGTCGACATACACCAGAATTCTGTCAACACCAACTTTGTCAAGACAAGGAGTGTTTGTGTCGACACACAGGACTTTTGTCAACACATTCCACAGAAGCTGTGTCGAGAAGTAAAAGTGAAGCTGTGTCGACATCATCAAGACTTGTGTCGACACATGGACTATGTGTGTCGACACATGTGAAGTATTCACTCGACATTCTCTACTGCTGTGTCAAAGTCCAATGAAGGTTGAAGTAATACAAATGGAGACTTGACAGCTGTCATTACTAACATTGCTGTCACATCTGTCAGCGGTGTCAGAAGACAGTTTGGAACCAGAACAGCCGGTAACCATGGATGAATCCTATATATAGATGTGCTCTCTCAACAATAGAGGAAACTAAAATAGAGAACAATCAAGCCAATCAATTATAATCTCTAAAGGATTGAGGATCCAGAAGAAGAGAAAGAAGAAACAGTCAACATATTGTAGAGAGAGAAAAATTCTCATCCAGTGAAGGTATATCCTGAATAGTCTGCCTGAAGAATTCAGATCAAGTCTGAAGAAGAATTCAGATTAATTTCTGAAGGAAGCTGAGTGAAGATCAACTCCAACACCAAGAAGATCAACCATACTTTGTTCAGATTCAAGAAGCTTTGAAGAAAGCTAAGACAGGTTGATCCTTAAGTAATCAGTTCTTTCAAGAACTGATCAAGAAGCCTTCAACCAACTCTCTCTCCATCTGGTTGAAGTTATCATTATATTTTCATTAATAAGTTTTGTAGGATCTGTAATAGATCTGAGTGTAGGAGATTTACATCTCTGAGTTGTAAGCCTGAATTATAAAGGCTGAGGTAGGGGAATCTGTTCCCTGAGTTGTAGGCCTGTGAAAGAGGCTGAGGTAGGGCTTTTGCCCGAGTTGTAGGAGTGGGGTGTCACTCTGAGTTGTAGGCCTGTGGAAGAGGCTGAGGTAGGGCATGTGCCTGAGTTGTAGGAGTATGGATTCACTCTGAGTTGTAGGAACCAGTCTTAGTTCTGAGCTGTAAGATCTGCGGATCTGAGAAGAACGAAGGAAGTTAGGCCGAATCTAGTACACTGCTAGATAGGCGAAGGGGGAAAGTGGATGTACACATCATTTGGGGAACCACTATAAAACTGGTGTGCAATTTGTGGAATGTTGTGTGTATGTGAATGTTGTGCTGTGTTTCTGCTAAATAAATTGCTAAACTAGATAGAATTATCTGCCTAAATCAGAAAAATAATTGAACCTATTCACCCCCCCTCTAGGTGTTTAGAACATCTTGAAACCAATTCTTTCAAGTGGTATCAGAGGGAGGTTACTCAAAGAATAGACTTAATACTCTGAGTAGACCTCCAAGGCAGAAATCTATTAGGCAAAATGGGTTCCATTGAGAATCATAAGGAGTTTGGTTACATGAAGTTACCTATATGCAGGAAATAGATTTTTGGCATATGTAAAGAAAGAGTTAGACTGTTTATGGAAGCTTCAGATCCAAGAATCTATATGGCAGTCAAAGAAGGGCCATTCATCCCAATGAAAGTCTCTGTTCTTGATGCAAATCTCAGGACACCAAAGGAGTATTCTGAAATGACAAAGGAAGAGATCATCTTGTCTACTATGGATAAGAGAGCACAAAATATAATAGTCTGTGCTATAGATGATTCAACATTCCAAAATCTGATTCACTACAAGACCTCCAAAGAAATGTGGGACACCCTTATTGTCTACATGGAGGGTTCAAAAGAAGTGAGAGAAGACAGAAAGTCTATGCTGAATCAGGAGTATGAAAGTTTTAGACAATCTAAAACAGACAGCATAACTGAATGTTACAAGAAGTTCTTCAGAATAGTTAATGAATTGATGTCATATGGAAGAGTATTCAGTACATATGAGTTAAATGATAAGTTTCTGAGATCATTAACTAAGGACAGGGACACCAAGATATATGTCATTAGGGAAGTGGCCAGACTAGCAGAAATCTCACCTTCAACATTATTTGGCAAACTGCTTTCATATGAGATGCAGCTGATGGTCAGAAAGGAGGAGGAGAAAAGTAATAAAGTTCATTACAGAGATAAGTCAGTGGCTTTCAAGACTGAAGCCATAAGAAAGGACAGGAGGAAGTCTCCATCTCCTCCTAGGAAAGCTGCAGAAGTAGTTTCAGAAAGTTCTAACAGTCACACATCAGATAGTCCACATTCTGATGAAGACTTAACAGCTTTCTCAAAATAATTTCAAAGGTTTTTGAAGAAGAAATAGTGGAGATCCAAGCCATCCTCCTCACAATCCAAGGATGATTACTATCAGAAAAAGAAATCCTTTAGGAAGGACAGGCATAGCTCTAAAGCTAGTAAATTATCTTCAACTAAGATTGTTTGCTATTGTTGCAACAAGCCTGGACATGTGGTAGCTGATTGTCCCGACAAAAGGAAAGAATCTAATGATAAGAAGAAACTAAAAAACAAGGGCAAGAAGGAGAAATCCTTTGCTGCAAGGAAGCAAAAAAGCTGGTCAGATTCTTCATCATCAGATTCTGAGGCTGAAGCTAAAGCTAAAGCATACATAGGATTATTGGCAATTAAAGAGGATGCAGAAGAGGCTGAGTTCTTGAAATTACTGGACTCAGTAAATGGAATTGAAGAACATTATTGTAAAGGGATGATGGCCTTGATAGAAGAAGATCAGTGGCAGGATCAGCTTGAACCAAGTAAGGTAAACAATTCTTCAATAGTTTCTGATTACTATACTGGTTCAGAATCAGAAGCATCTACATCAAGAGATGTGGATGAATCTGAATCTGAAGGAAATGTTCATCAACTTATTGATGACTATGGTGATATATTGCAAGCACTTAACAAAGCACAGGACAAGGAAATTACTGCTCTTAAAGTGGCTGCATTAGACTCAGAAAAAAGGCTGGATCTAAAGATGAATGAAGTAGCCAAACTGAAAAACATAACTGTTATTCAGATGGGTACTATTACATTCAAGAATGATCAAATCAAAAGTCTGGAAGTCAAACTTCAGAAGGAAAAGGATCTGGTGGCTAAGTTCTCTAAGCCAAAATCAGTCTTACCTTTAATTGATGACTTTATTCCCAAAAAGGGTAAGACAGGATTGGGCTTTAAGGGAAATGCAAGGACTGCCAATTCCAAAAGAAAAGGCAAAGCCCCAGTACAGCCTCTAGGCTTCAAACCCCCTATTTCCTTCAGAAAAGTGTGGCAGCCAACTAAAAGATATGATCATGATATCATACATGGTTATGGTAAGCCTGATATTTTGAATGACAAAGGTGTAGCTCCAGCACTCATGCAAAAAACCACAGTACCAATAGTGTTAAGAACAGCTGACAGCAATGCTGTTAAAACTGTACCTAAAAAGAGGTATAATAGATATGAGTGCTGGTGCTGTGGTAAGATAGGGCATTATGCCATGGATGGCTGGCACAACCCCAGTGTCAGGAAGAATGTCAGTTTACCTGTGAGTAAGGCTGCTGGTAAGAATATCAAGTTTCAATCTAACTTGAACCTAGAACCCAATAAACATTGGGGTTCTAAGGTAAATTAATTTTATTTGCTGTAGGTGGGTCCAAGTTGCCATACCCCTATATGGTACTTGGACAGTGAATGTTCTAGGCACTTGATTGGAACAAGAAGAATGTTAAAGGACCATACTCCCATAGAGAATGGACCCAAAGTGATCTTTGGTGGATCAGAAAAATGGGTCATAAAAGGGTTTGGTAACATTTCTAGTAGTTCTATAACAATCACTCAAGTGGCTTATGTAAAAGGTTTGAAACATAACTTGATAAGCATAAGTCAGCTGAGTGATCTTGGGTATGACACTTCATTTATTTAGAATGGGTGTCAGATCAAAAGGACAAGTGATCAGAAGGTGATCTTGTCTGGTTATAGAAAAGGGAATGTTTATTCTTTAAATTTTGATTATGATAACATGAACTCTCCTGTATGTTTAGTTGTAGATGAGAAAGCATCTCAGTGTGTCCAATGGCATAAGAGGTTAGCTCATCTGAACTATAAGACTATAGGCCAACTCTATAGTTTAGAGTTAGTGAGGAATGTCCTCAGTTTAAGTGCATAAAAGAGGGTATATGTTCAGCTTGTCAAAAAGGCAAGCAGACCAAATCCTCTTTTCATAGTCTTGATACCAAAGAATCTGTGAGGTGTTTGTACCTCTTGCATATGGATCTATTTGGTCCTATGCCAATTCATAGTCTAGGTAGGAAAGTCTATACTTTTGTGGTAGTAGATGAATATTCTAGATTTACATGGGTTTTCTTTTTGAGGCAGAAATCTGAAACCCATACTGTCTTTCATAACTTTGTTAAACAAATTCAGAATGAATTTAACAATTTAATGGTCAAAATCAGAAGTGACCATGGAACTGAATTTCAGTCTGATTGTATGACAAGGTTTTGTGAAGAACTAGGGATTCATCAGGAATTCTCCTCACCTAGAACACTTCAGCAAAATGGAATTGCTAAAAGAAAGAATAGAACTCTTATTGAGGCTGGTAGAACTCTACTGAGTGACACTTCAGTCCCAGAATATTTCTGGGCTGAGGTATTAAATACTGCTTGTCATGTTCTCAATAGAGCATCTATAACTAAGAACCACAAAAGACTCCCTATGAGATTATGAAGTGAATAAAACCAAACATATTCTACTTTAGGATCTTTGGTAGCAGGTGTTATGTGCTTAACACTGACAAGTCTCACCTAACTAAGTTTGCTGCCAAATCCCAAGATGGGATATTTGTTGGGTACAATAATAACAGTAAGGCATAGGGTCTACAACTTGACTGCTCAAGTTGTAGAAGAATCTGTTCATGTAGTGTTTCATGAATCTGAGCTAATTAACTATGAGTTGTCTAGCAATTCTTGTAGCTCAACAAGTTTAAAAGAAAAGTTGGACATGCTGACCATTAATGGAGACCAAACTGCAAGGCAGGATATGGAAAATGATGGTTGCTGTCCAGGGGGAGTACAAGGTCCACAAGCTGACATTGAAGACAATGAAGTTCAGCATGGTGGAGAAATTGAAGAAGATCAAATTACTGATAGAATGCCTCCAGCAAAAAGGAATCTAAAGGATCATCCAGCACACCAAATCATTGTTAATCCCAGACATGGTGTGCAAACCAGAAGCAAACACATGAACACAGTGCTTTGCTTAAGTTTCCTGTCACAGTTGGAACCAAAAAGATTTGAAGAAGCCATACAAGACTCCAACTAGATTGATGCAATGCAGGAGGAGCTGAATCAATTCAGGAGGTATAAAGTATGGGAGCTGGTTCCAAAACCAAAGGATCATAATATTATTGAGACAAAGTGGATCTACATGAACAAACTGGATGAAAATGGCATCATAGTGAAGAATAAAGCAAGACTGGTTGCCAAAGGTTATAGACAGGAAGAGGGCATTGACTTTGATCAGACATTTGCCCCAGTGGCAAGGTTGGAAGCAATAAGGCTATTCCTTGCCTTTGCTGCTTTCCAAGGGTTCAAAGTATACCAAATGGATGTCAAGTCATCTTTCCTAAATGGTAATTTGAAAGAAGAAGTCTATATTCATCAGCCCTCAGGTTTTGTTTATCCACTTTATCCTGATTATATTTATAGACTTAAGAAAGCCTTATATGGTTTGGAACAAACACCTAGGGCTTAGTATGAAACATTGTCTACTTTCCTCATTGAAAATAAATTTTCAAGGGGGAAAATAAACAAGACTCTATTCCTTAGGGTGTCAAAGGGAAAGATGATCCTAGTACAAATTTATGTTGATGACATAATCTTTGGATCTACAGAAAACAACCTTTGTAGGAAGTTTGCAAAACTTATGCAAGGAAAGTTTGAGATGAGCAGTATGGGTGAGCTCAAATTCTTCTTGGGACTCCAAGTAAGACAGACTGATGATGGCTTGTCCATATCACAGTCTAAGTTCACCAATGAGTTAATTAAGAAATATGGTATGGATTCATCCACCACCATGAGAACTCCAATGGTGACAAGTATGCCTTTAGGCAAAGATGGTGCAGGAAAACCTATAGATGAGTCTTTGTATAGAGGGATAATTAGCTCCCTTCTATACTTAACTGCCAGTATACCAGACATTATGTATGCCACATGTGTCTGTGCTAGGTACCAAGAAAGCCCTAAAGAATCTCATTATACTGCAGTTAAAAGAATTTTGAGATATCTTAAGGGGACACATAATCTTGGTCTTTGGTACCCTAAGAATATAGACTTTCTACTGACTGGTTTTTCAGATGCAGACTTTGCAGGTTGCAAAGAAGATAGAAAGAGCACCACTGGCACATGTCAGTTTCTAGGTGGTAGATTGGTGTCATGGAGCAGTAAGAAGCAAACAAGTGTGGAAATTTCCACTGCAGAATCTGAGTATATTGCTGCAGGAAGCTACTATGCTCAGCTTTTATGGATTCAACAACAACTTGAAGACTATGGTCTCAAGCTAAGTAGAACTCCACTATTTTGTGATTCTACAAATGCTATTTCTATTGCTAAAAACTCTGTATCACATAGCAGAACAAAGCATATAAAAATTAGATTCACTTCATTAGAGAGAATGTTGAAAAAGAAGATATTTGTTTGGAATTTGTCACTAAAAATAATCAAATTGCTGACATGTTTACAAAACCACTAGATGAAACTAAATTCAATTATTTCAAAATTGAATTAGGCATGTTAAACCTAGAGTAACTTGGTAAATCTAGCTAAGTGACTCAATGTTGACATATAGAAGTTGATGTCGACACAAAAGGAATTCTGTTTCGACATATAATAGTTAATGTTGACACAAATGGAAATCTGCGTCGACATATAGCAGTTTGTGTCGACACATAAGGAAAGCTGTGTCGACACAACAAAATAGTAGTGAGATAGTGGTGTCGACACTCAGAGTTAAGTGTCGACACATAGAAGTTCTATCGTTTCGATAGTAGTGTCGACATATACAGTCGTCTGTGTCGACACACAGATATTAGAGTCGACTATTAAAAAGTCTGTGTCGACACATTGCAAACTGTGTCGACACATAGTGTTGTCTGTCTTTGTCGAGACGATAGAAGTCTATGTCGACACAATCTCTATAGTGTCGACACATTAAGTATCTTTTACCCCACCTTTTGACCTTCTGTGTTGACAAACATATAAATAGGTCACAAAACAACTTTGTCGACTATGCTCTCAACATTTTCGAGACCAAATCTTTGATTCAAAAAACCTTCATCTCTCTTCTCCTCAAATTTCTTGTCACAATGGCGCCAAAGTTGGAGAACAACATCAACGAAGGCTATGAGTTAGTTCGCAATGCTTTTGAGAGTGCATCGATTAGAGATGTGATAACCCTAATCCAAGAAAATGGTTTAGAATATCTAGTTTTTGAAACTACAAAGATCTGGAAGACATAAATTCTTGAATTCTATACAAAAGCAACCCTGGATTCAACTGGATTGAAGATTAGGTCATCAATATAAGGAAGCAAGGTGAAAATTACCCAAAAGCGTCTGAGGAAGACACTCCAATTGCCCAGGACTCAGGAAAATGATGAAGTCACATCTTCAATGACAAAAGAAGCTCTTCAATGGTGTGGCCTGGATCCCACCACTAAGATTGAATCATCAATGTAGAGGAAGGGGATGAACTCACAAGGAAAGTTTCTTTCAAAAATTATGGGAAAAGTTATTCTCTGCAAACCAGGAGGACATGATAGGATCTCAGCCTATATGTTCAGCTTGATGATCGGAGTTATTTTCAGAATAAAACCTAACTGGTCTGCTGTGATGTTTGACAAGATCATGGAAAGCCTGAAGAAACCTAATCTAGGAAGAATACTGAGTCTGTATCTGGCAATGAATATTCCTGAAGTGCTGGACCACACAACTGGATCTATAATAAATCACATGAGAAGGATGGATATGAAAATACTATCCAGGTGGGAAAGAATTTTGACAAAAGCTGGTTCTACACCACAAAAACAACCACAACTGAAAAAGAAAAATACAACCCCCAAGAAATCTAAATCTTCTAGTGATTCAGAAGAACAAGTGATTTTCAGTTCAGATGAAGAACAACAAGAATCTACAAGGAGATCATCTACCACTAAGAATATAGCTTGTTGGAACACCCTATTACTAATTTGGGTCAGGATCACTATGTCTCTAGGAATCTTTGTTTGACCTTCTGTATAGCTTAATAGGTCAATTAGAATTGAGTCTAAGGGTTAGTAGTCTAGGTTTGGAAGCTGCCCTGAAGACCAAGTTTTTCAGACTGGAGACTAAGTCTGATCGTCGAGCTCAGCACGACGATTCGTCGAACTCAGATCGACGATCGTCGAGCTCAACTTTGACAGATCGTCGAGCTCCACTCGACGATCGCTGAGCTCAACTTCATAATATCGTCGAACTCCATTCGACGATTGGTGAGCTCAGTTCGACGTTTTTGACTCTGCTTTGGATCTTTCTCTCTGAGCTCAGTTCGACGATCTTTGAGCTCAGATCGACGATTATTTTGCTGCTTGAGTTTTCTAGTTCGCTGAGCTCAGCTCGACGATAGCAGAGCTCAGTTCGACGATTTCAGATATCTTCCAGAATTCAAATTCAAATCAGACAGGAGTTATTCTGCAATTAATTCAGAGATTTGCTAGCCGTTTTCATTTATTTCTGGACCAAGTCTCAAGGGATCTTTCAAGGAATAATTCTGTGGACTTTCCTCCAGAAGAGTTTTTGCAATTAAGGATGCAATCAATGCAGACCAACGGCTATCTTTGACAGAGAATGATATTCTATTCTAGAACAGAGAATAAAAGACAGAATGTTTTTTGAATCAACAGAGATTAACAAGAAGAGAACACACAATACAGAGTACAGAGACTCATTCAAAATCTTCTGTCAAAAAGAATTCTGAAGAACACTCATCAAAAGGAGATCAAGCTTTTTCAAATCTTCAGATCTCTTCATCTTTCAAAATGTTCAAGGCCAACATCATTTCAAGACTCCAGACACTCAACATTTCAGCCATTGCTGAAACCATCTATTGCTGGAGTTCTACCTTTGAAGGCCTATCACCCTCAGGAAAGCTTTTATTCCTGAAGATTTCAAGGATTCAGGGGGAGCTTTGACATCAATCCACATAGTCTTCTCATTTGTCTGAGAAAGAGAAGACTGCCATCACTCTCTCACCCCCAGTTTGTAAAGGGTTTCTCAAACTCCCTTCAAAAGTTTGAATCTGGTTTTTGAGCACCTTGTCAAAAGCTCATTGGTGGCAAGACACCTGATCAAAAAATCTGCTTTGGTTTTTGAGCACCTTATCAAAAGCTCATTGGTGCCCAGGACACCTGATCAACTCATCCTGCAGTGGATTCCTACCTAGGGTGGTAGAAGAGTGGATGTACCCAAGTTTGGGGAACCACTATATTTCCTTGTGTCCTCTGGCTCTGCTTGTTTACTTTTTGTTTCTGGCCTTGATTTGTCTGTGCTTAGTTTTTGCATAGCTTAGTTCTGTGATTAGATTTATATTTGCTTCCCTGCTCACACTTATTACAACAATTGTTGTAAAAGTTTTTAAAAGTACTAAAACACCATATACTCTATTCACCCCCCTCTAGAGTATATCAGATCTAGTTGCACTTTCAATTGGTATCAAAGCCAGGTTGGTTAAACATACCATACCTGATTGGTTGTACAGGCTAACACCTGAACCCCAAGATCCTAAACTAGATCTGTTTTTCTTTTGTATTTTATTATTAGATTTTGTTTGCACAACTCATGGCCCAAAACAAAGATTATGCTAGCACCAGACCTCCAGTGTGCAATCTTTCCAAGTTTGCACTTTGGAAAGCAAGGATTAGACTTTACATGAATTCTATTGACGAAGATATTTTCAATTCTGTTTTGACAGTGTGTCCAAGACCCCCAGAGAGCACAGGCACAAATGCTGTTCCACCTCCATCAGGAGCAGATGCTGACATCAAAAAATGGAAAGTAGCTGATGCCAAGGCTATGAACATCCTAGCCCAGACAATGTCAGATGACATATTCCAAAAGGTAGCTGAATGCAACTCAGCCAAGGAGATTTGGGACAAGCTCTCAGAAATTGTCTCAGGCTCAGCTGATGAGAGAAAGGACAGAAGATCCCATCTCATCTCCCAATATGAGAACTTCAAGAAGGGATAGACTGAGTCAGTGGGAGACATGTACAACAGATTGAGTCTAATTGTCAGTGAGCTAAGGATATTGGACAAAGAGATTTCTCTGACAGAACTTAATGACAAGATCCTAATGTGCTTCCCCAGCACTTGGGATTCAAGAATCTGACCAATTAAGGATGCCAGAAGTCTAAATGAGATCACCACTGAAGCCTTGTTGGGTAAGCTCAAATCTTATGAGCTACTCATCAAGAATAGAGAGGAAGAATAGAAGGCTGCTTCACCATCCACAAGGAAAGAGAAAACCATAGCCTTCAAGGCAACTGAGGATCTGCCTGAAGATAAGAACACAGGTAATGATGAACTACTCAGCTTGTTGGCCAAAAGATTCTACAAGATGGCCAGAAAGGACTTCAGAAGAAGATCATACAAGGAGCAGGACAAGCCAAGGTATGACAAGTCCATTAGCAACAATAAAGACATTATCTGCTTTGGTTGCAGGAAACCAGGGCACATAGTTCCTGACTGTCCAGAGAACAAGACCAAGGACAGAAGAGACAGAAAAGAAAGAAGAAAGGAGAAAGACTCTAAAAGGAATGGAAATGGCAAGCCCTCTTCAAGCAAAAATAAGCATACAAGAAAAGGGTTTGTTGCTGAATCCTGGAGTGAGACAGAAGAGGAATCAGAAGCCTCATCCAGCTCAAGTGATGATGAGGATGATGCAGAAGAAAAGGAATTCTGCATGATGACAATTAATGCCTCACAGCACAATTCAGAGGAAGAGGAGTCAGAGTCAGACTCAGAGACTCAACCTGAAGAAGATCAGGTAATTAGCTCTTTTGATTTTACTTCAGAAGATTTTAAATCTGAATTTAAAGCACTGTGTTTAGACCTGCTAAAGTCTGAGAAAGAGACCATCTCTCTCAGAAATCAATTATCTGAACACAATGGTTTAAAATCAGAAAACCTCAAACTCTCTCAGGAGTTGGAGAACTGTAGGGAACAGATAGCTACACTGAAAAGTGAGCTCTCTGAGGCCAAGAAGCTTGAAGAATCCCTTAATGGGAGAAGCATCAAGCTGATGGACATCACAAGCACAGTGAACTCTAGATTCAATAGTACACTGGGCTTGGGTGCTTCATCCAGCCAACCTATAGTCCTAACAACTCCCATCAAGTTTATTTCTAACAAGGGAAAGGGAGTTGTAGAGGTTGCCAGGAAAAATTCTGATCTGCCTCAGAAATTTAAGTCCTAGCAGAAATCGTCGAACGGAGCTCGACGATCGCCGAATGAATATCGACGATCGCCGAACGCAGCTCGACGATCTCAGCAAAAATCGTCGAACGCAGATCGACGATCTCAGCCAGAGTCGTCGAACGCAGGTCGACGATCTCATATACCTGACCTCACCCATAGTCGACCGTCGAACGGAGCTCGATGATCTGACCCAAGATCGTCGAACGCAGCTCCAAGATCGTCGAACAGAGGCCAGAGCTCTGGAAAATTTTTCAAAGGCAAATCAAAATTGAATCCTGAGGGTTCTTCATCCCAAACCTTTAACCCTTATACTGAATGGATCTTACCTTCAAGGAGATATCATCCTGAAGGATATAAGAGTCAACCAGGGATGTCTTTCATTTCTGAATTTAAAGGCTATCAACCTAGGCCCAAGGTAAACTGGGTCAAAAACAAGTAAATTGTTTTATGTCCAGGAGAAGACCTATCCAACATCTAACCAGCAATGGTATTTGGATAGTGGGTGCTCTAAGCACATGACAGGGAATAAGGACAACCTCACTTCCTTTAGAGCCAAGCTTGGACCCAAAGTTATCTTTGGTGATTCCAACTTTGGACAGACTAAAGGATATGGTACAATCCAGATTGGTTCAGTAACCTTCAAGAAGGTAGCATATGTGGAAGGACTGAAGCACAACCTAATCAGCATCAGTCAGCTATGTGATGAAGGCTACCAGGTGACCTTTAGCAAAGCCTTATGCAAAATCAAGTCAGAGGACAACACAACAGTGTTGACATGTATAAGGAAAGGTAACATCTATTTAGTAGATTTTCTTTCAACTGATATAGATATTTGCCTGTTTAATTCAGTCTGTAGACCAAATGTTTTATGGTATAAGAGACTAGGACACCTAAACCTTAGAACTATTGCTAGGCTATCCAAGGACAACCTTGTTAGAGGACTACCTTCTGGCCCCTACAAGAAGGAAGGACTATGCAAGGCCTGTCAATTAGGCAAGCAAACTAAAAACAGTTTTAAGTCACTTAATAAGAGTGATTCACCTAGGATATTGTACCTGTTACATATGGATCTATTTGGACCCATCACAGTACAAAGCCTAGGATGGAAATCCTACACTTTAGTAATTATAGATGACTTCTCTAGATTCACTTGGGTGTTCTTTCTAAGGAAGAAGTCTGATAACTTTAAGTGTCTGACAGAGTTTCTCAAATGTATACAGATTGAGTTCAATACTCACATTGCCCTGATCAGAAGTGATCATGGGACAGAGTTTGATTCTCTTCTTATGCAAGAGTTCTGTCAGAGTGAAGGGATCAGGCATACTTTCTCAGCTCCTAGAACTCCTCAACAAAATGGGGTAGCTGAAAGGAAAAATAGAACCCTTATTGAATCTGCCACTACATTGTTGTCAGATGCTCATCTACCTCTGTCCTTTTGGGCAGAGGCAGTGAACACCTCCAACTATGTGCTGAACAGAAGTCTGATACATAAACTGAAGGGAAAGACTCCCTATGAATTACTCAAAGGGAAGAAACCTAAAGTTGACTATTTCAGAATTTTTGGTTGTATTTGCTATATTCACAATAATGACAAGAAATATTTAGCAAAATTTCAAGCCAAAGCTGATGAAGGAGTGTTTCTGGGATAATCCATGATCAGCAAGGCCTATAGGGTCTATAATAAATCATCTTTGAAAATTGAGAAATCTGTTCATATTTCAAGGAGAAGATTTCTTCTACCATAGAACCCTTGCAAGAACACTCTCTAGTTGAAGATATGAACAAGCTACAGGTTGCTCAAGAGGATGAAAGCAGTGAAGATGAAGGGAATGCTCAACATATTGAACCACCACTTGAAGAGCCAGTTGTTGTACCACAAGAGGAAACAACAACACAGGTTGGTGAACAATCAACACCCCCTGTTGATTTAGTAACATCAAGAGACCATCCAATTACCCAAATAATTGGAGAAATCTCAGCTGGTGTGCAAACCAGAAATCAGGTCAACCAAAACCTGTTGCACACCTGCTTCCTTTCTCAAATTGAACCTCAGTCCATTCAAGAGGCAGAGCAAGATCCACACTGGATCATTGCAATGCAAGAGGAGTTGCATCAATTTGAGAGGAAAAAAGTATGGGAACTAGTGCCAAAGCCCAAGGATCATTCCATTATTGGAATAAAATGGGTATTCAGAAATAAACTGGATGATCAAGGAGTAATAATAAGGAACAAGGCAAGGCTAGTTGCTCAGGGATATTCTCAAGAAGAAGGAATTGACTACGACCAGACTTTTGCACCTGTTGCAAGATTGGAAGCCATCAGGATATTTCTAGCTTATGCAGCTCACAAAAGCTTCAAAGTCTATCAGATGGATGTCAAAAGTGCTTTCTTGAATGAAGACATCAAAGAGGAAGTTTATGTCAGACAACCTCCAGGTTTTATCTCTCCAACTTATCCTGATTATGTTTTTAGACTGAATAAAGCATTATATGGTCTCAAGCAAGCTCCTAGAGCATGGTATGAGACCCTAGCATGCTTTCTCTTGGAAAATGGTTTTATAAGGGGTAGAGTAGACCAAACTCTTTTTATTAGAACCCATAAGTCCCATACCCTACTAGTGCAAATTTATGTAGACGATATCATTTTTGGTTCTACTGACTCAAAATTGTGCAGAAGGTTTTCTAACCTGATGCATTCTAAATTTAAGATGAGTAGCATGGGTGAGCTATCCTTCTTCCTAGGATTGCAAGTCAAACAACATGCTGAAGGCATCTTTATTTCTCAAACCAAATATGCTAATGAACTGGTTAAGAAATTTGGTATGTCTGAGGCATCTTGTATGAAAACACCCATGCCTACCAATGCTGTATTGGATGCTGATGAACATGGGAAACCTGTTGATCAGACAACATATAGAGCAATGATTGGCTCTTTACTGTATCTTACAGCTAGTAGACCAGATATAATGTTTGCTACATGTATATGTGCTAGGTTCCAAGTAAGCCCTAGAGAGTCACACCTAACATTAGTCAAGAGGATTCTCAGGTATGTTAAAAGTTGTCCAAATCTAGGTCTATGGTATCCAAAAGATTCAGCATTTGATTTAACTGGATTCTCTGATGCTGATTATGCTGGATGCAGAATTGACAGGAAAAGCACCAGTGGAACTTGTCAGTTCCTTGGTGATAGACTTGTCTCTTGGTTTTGTAAGAAATAAACATCTATGTCAACCTCAACTGCTGAAGCTGAATATATGGCTGCATGCAGTTGTTGTTCACAAATATTGTGGATTCAAAACCAACTCCTAGACTATGGTTACAACTTAGAGAAGTCTAAAATCTTTTGTGACAATACAAGTGCTATTTCTATAGCTCAAAATCCAGTCCTCCATAGTAGGACAAAACACATAGAGATTAGGCATCACTTCTTAAGGGACAATGTTGAAAAGAATAAAATTGAATTGCAATATATCCCAACTGATTTACAAAGGGGAGATATTTTCACCAAGCCTTTGGATGAAAAGAAACACACCTTCTTCCTAAATCAGTTAGGAATGTTAGATGGAGGAAGTCTTAAATAATCTCCAAGATTTTGAAAGCTAAAAATTGACCAAGACTAGGCAAAAATTCTGATTTTTCTTAGTGTCTAGAATTTTTCTGATCTCTGAACTGCGCTCGATGATTTCCCCCAAGATCGTCGAACGGCGATCGACGATTTCCAGAATCATCGAACTGAGTTCAGCGCCTCTCAGATAGTATGAACTATCTCTTCCGGTCAACGATCGTCGAACGGCGCTCGACGATTATGTTCACTGAACGATCGTCGAACGGAGCTCGACGCCTTCCAAGATCGTCGAACGGAGATCGACGATGTTGGAGTCTCTTCAGATTCCTTTAGAAGCCTCGATCGTCGAACTGAGTTCAACGATCTTTCCAATTCTGCGTCGAACCCTAATATAAAACTCATTTTTCGCCGTCGTTCTCTCTTGCGCTTTCGATTTCTCTGTAAGGATTTTCTTTCCCTCCAAACAGTTCTACGCTTGGTCGTTTTGTTTGTTGAATTCTTGCAGGTACAATGGCTGTGTCAGTTGCAGTTCTAGCCGCCATGAAGTTCGATGCTGGATTCGACATTGATCTGGAATCTTTCAACACTACTGATCAAATATTCCAAGACATTCTGAGTTTATTCAAGGATCAGAACTTGTCTACCCTCATGACCACCAGGATAAAGCTGGCCTCAGATGAAATCAAGGAATGGGTTTACACTGCTCATAATCTGGAGAACTCTACTATAGTTGGCTCCATTGCTGGAGACCAGGTACCCTTGACCCCCACAGTTTTAACAGAGGTTTTTGGACTAAGAAATGGAGAAGAATCTGCTGAGTTATCTGGGGAGGAGTTTTCTGACATACTTGCCAGGATGGGTCATCCAGAGGGAAACCCTAGCAAGCTATTCAAAAGGAACTTGTCTGTTGAGTACAGGTTTCTAGCAGATGTGGTAGGAAAAGTGCTGTTGGCAAAGCACTCTGCACATGATACTATCTCCAGACATCAGCTCTGCCTCATGGGAGCTCTGGTAGATAAGAAAAGTTTGAACTGGGGAGAGGTCTTCTTTGACCTAATCAAGAAGAAAATCAACAAAAGCTTTGTTAATTTTGGAAGGATTCTTGGAGTCTTCCTGCAGACAAGGTGCCCTGCCTTGCTGGTCTCCTCTGGAGTTCACATTAATGCCTCCAAGAGACTTACCTGTGCCCTCTTTGGCAAGTGGGACAGGCAAATAAGCAAGCCCAGCAGGCCCTCCTCTAGTGCTCCTTCAGGCACCAGGACTCAAAGAGTCACTCTCCCACAGGTCTCTGCTCCTGCAGAAGACCTGGCTGCTGCTGTTACTGCCTCTTCTCCTCCTCCAATTCCAACCCTACTTCTTCCATCCACCATTCCAGCTTCATCCCCCATTACCATATCCAGCCCATCTCCAACCTCAACTCCATCTCCAGACCCAATTCTACCTCCACCTGCAGACCACTTCCACCCATTGTTTTCTTACCCCCCACCAGATATCACATCATCACCATCCATTCCATCCTTCACTCTTCTGGATGATTCCTATATGGATGATTCCACATCCTCTCCTCCAGAATTACCCTCCTCCTCAACTTCATTCCAAGATCTCTTCCACCATATCATTGACCAAACCACTTTCACCCCATCCATATCCATCCCCTTGTCCTCCATTTCCACTATACCAACACCTGAGCCATCCATTCCACTCTCCAGCCCTCCACTTCCAGCATCCTCAGCTATCCCTATTCCATCTAGCTCTGCTCCTATGGTTGAGCAAGTAGACCTCTCAGCCCTAGCTGACAGGTTGTATGAGCTAATTGCCCCCAGGCTCTCTCTATTATTAGAGACCTCCTTAGCTCCTCTACAACAGTCAGTGGCAGCTCTCTTTGCCAGGCTTTCCTCCCTCCTTCATCAGGCAGCACCTCCAGCAGTGTGCCTTGATACAGATGTATCTGCATCTAGGCAGGGGGAGATGCCATATGAAGCAAGCTTTCATGCTGTTGCTGCTGCTGCTGTCTCTGCTCCTGCTGTTGATGATACTGCTGCTGCTGCTGATGTTTCTGTTTCTGCTACCTCTGCTCTTGCTGCTGTGCCTCCTACTCCAGTTCTGGCACTAAACCTAAAGTCCTTGTTCTCAGCTTTTGATACTGCCTTTTTCAGTTGTTTGCCTAAGAGTAATGCTGTCCAGCCCTCAGAAGACCTATCTAAGGCACTGGTGCCTTTCTCTGGCTGTGACCCCAACATTATAGCTTCTTTTGTACACTCAGTGATTGCTGCTGCTGCTGCTGTTGAAGAAAGGACTGCCTTTGCTTCTGAAATTATTGATGCTGCTGCTGAAGATGTTCTCACTGCTGCTGAAATCCCAATTGTTTCTGATGAGCCAATATCCAAGGATTTTCTGATGACAGAGGCCACTGTTTTTGAGCCTGCTGCAGTTTTTGATGTTACTGAAATTTCTGCTGATAGTGAGACTGTTACAGTTACTTCTGCTGTTACTTCTCCAGTATCTGTTGCATCTGCTGTACTTGTTCCTGTTGCACCCTCTCCATCTGCTGCCATCACTCCTGCTGTTGCTGTTGTTGTTTCTGCTTCTCCTCCTGTATCTGTTGCTGTATCTGCTCCTGTCTTTGCTGCTGTCCCTGCTGCTGCTGGTTCAGCTTCTGCCTCTTCTGCCTCTGTTCAATTAAAGAAAGATCTTATGAAGAAGATAGATGCTATATATGATGACCAGAGTTCTGAGTCTGATGAATTCAAAACAGACTCTGATGATTCAGCTGCTACTATTGCAAAGAAAAGGAAAGCTAGGAGCAAGGCAATGAAAAGGGTTCCTCCTGCAAAAGTCAAGGATAATAATGATATTCCTTATTATATTCTGCATAACTGCCACATCACTGAACATTGGATGCAGTATTCCAAAAACCAGTTGAAAGCCATGAAGAAGAAGAGAAGGTATGAAAAGGGCTCCTCCCAGTTCCAGCACCCTCATCCTCCTCCACCACCTCCTCCTGATGCAGGTGCAGGTGGCAGCTCTGCAAGTCAAGCCCCAGCTAGAAGCCAGGCTCCCTATCAACCCCATGCCAGATCATATCAAAGGGAAAGCCAATCTAGGGGTTCTTATTCTAGGAGAGGAGGATACAGGGGTAATCAAAGAGATTTTCAGGTTTATTCTAAAGGGCATTCCAGGCAGCACCCATACTCCAGGGGAGGACATGTTTCATCTGATACTACTTCTGGTCCATTCCCCTACAAGCTCAAAGAGACAGTGTCTGCCAGGCCTCCTCAAGACAATTCTTCCAACAGGTATGAGCCACCTGTACCATTTGAGGACCCTGAAAAGAATCCATCTGCTTGGACTGCTAGGATGAAGGAAATGGCTGCATTAGATCAGATAAAGAAGGCCAAAGAACAAGGGCTAGACACTTCCAATATTTCTACTATGTCAGAGCAAAGACAAAAGGAGTTAGAGAGATATGCTTCCAGCAAATTCTTTGATGCAGACAGATATATGGAATTGCATCCTGCTGCTGTGGTCCCCAGATCTTCAAAGCAAACTTACTTGGGTGCAGCAGATGACACCAGGTCCAACAAGGAAGCTCAAAACCCTAACAGAGAAATCAAGATGGTTAAAGGCAAAGAGAAGAAGTGACTTTGTAAGGTGACAATCTTTGGTTTTTCTGACTGCTATCTGGATGCCATATACATATATATATATATATATCTCTGTGATGTTTCTGCAATGTCTAGCTGTTGTTTTTATGCTTTTTTGATTATATGTTGTTATTTGATTTTCCAAAGTCTGTAAATAGTAATCCTAACCCAAATAGGGGGAGATTGTTGGAACACCCTATTACTAATTTGGGTCAGGATCACTATGTCTCTAGGAATCTTTGTTTGACCTTCTGTATAGCTTAATAGGTCAATTAGAATTGAGTCTAAGGGTTAGTAGTCTAGGTTTGGAAGCTGCCCTGAAGACCAAGTTTTTCAGACTGGAGACTAAGTCTGATCGTCGAGCTCAGCACGACGATTCGTCGAACTCAGATCGACGATCGTCGAGCTCAACTTCGACAGATCGTCGAGCTCCACTCGACGATCGCTGAGCTCAACTTCATAATATCGTCGAACTCCATTCGACGATCGGTGAGCTCAGTTCGACGTTTTTGACTCTGCTTTGGATCTTTATCTCTGAGCTCAGTTCGACGATCTTTGAGCTCAGATCGACGATTATTTTGCTGCTTGAGTTTTCCAGTTCGCTGAGCTCAGCTCGATGATAGCAGAGCTCAGTTCGACGATTTCAGATATCTTCCAGAATTCAAATTCAAATCAGACAGGAGTTATTCTGCAATTAATTCAGAGATTTGCTAGCCATTTTCATTTATTTCTGGACCAAGTCTCAATGGATCTTTCAAGGAATAATTCTGTGGACTTTCCTCCAGAAGAGTTTTTGCAATTAAGGATGCAATCAATGCAGACCAACGGCTATCTTTGACAGAGAATGATATTCTATTCTGGAACAGAGAATAAAAGACAGAATGTTTTTTGAATCAACAGAGATTAACAAGAAGAGAACACACAATACAGAGTACAGAGACTCATTCAAAATCTTCTGTCAAAAAGAATTCTGAAGAACACTCATCAAAAGGAGATCAAGCTTTTTCAAATCTTCAGATCTCTTCATCTTTCAAAGTGTTCAAGGCAAACATCATTTCAAGACTCCAGACACTCAACATTTCAGCCATTGCTGAAACCATCTATTGCTGGAGTTCTACCTTTGAAGGCCTATCACCCTCAGCAAAGCTTTTCTTCCTGAAGATTTCAAGGATTCAGGGGGAGCTTTGACATCAATCCATATAGTCTTCTCAGTTGTCTGAGAAAGAGAAGACTGCCATCACTCTCTCACCCCCAGTTTGTAAAGGGTTTCTCAAACTCCCTTCAAAAGTTTGAATCTGGTTTTTGAGCACCTTGTCAAAAGCTCATTGGTGGCAAGACACCTGATCAAAAAATCTGCTTTGGTTTTTGAGCACCTTATCAAAAGCTCATTGGTGCCCAGGACACCTGATCAACTCATCCTGCAGTGGATTCCTACCTAGGGTGGTAGAAGAGTGGATGTACCCAAGTCTGGGGAACCACTATATTTCCTTGTGTCCTCTGGCTCTGCTTGTTTACTTTTTGTTTCTGGCCTTGATTTGTCTGTGCTTAGTTTTTGCATAGCTTAGTTCTGTGATTAGATTTATATTTGCTTCCCTGCTCACACTTATTACAACAATTGTTGTAAAAGTTTTTAAAAGTACTAAAACACAATATACTCTATTCACCTCCCCTCTAGAGTATATCAGATCTAGTTGCACTTTCATAGCTATTAGTCAGATGCAGGGGGAGAATATTCCAGAGAGCACCATCCAACTGAATCAAGTTCAGGATGTGCTTCCTCTAGGGGGAGCCAATGAGCTTTCACCAACTCAACAAGAGGTCTTGCCTCCAGAAAGTGCTCAAGAGATAGAGCAAGCTGCATTAGAGAGTGAAACAGCCACTCAAACTATTCTTGAGGTAATAGGTGATATTAATCGAACTATACTAGATATTGAGCCAGATACACTAACTGTGCTTCTCACTGATGTTGAACAGACACACCATAACAACATCCCTGCACAGGAAGTATCAATGGATGATACATCTGCATTAGATGATGCTCCATTAAATATACAAGATACAGATGTTCCTCTAGTTGAACTGCAAAAAGAATTTACTCTTGAGGAATTGTTTCCTGAATTATAAGAATAAAGAACTGAGGAATTAGTGCCAAGGACTGAGGGGGAGGAACCAGGGACTCACGGTGAGTTGCCAAGAACTGACACGGAGCTGCCCTCAAGTCTAAAGGACGCAGTAAATCTTGAAAGTTCTTCTGAATCTGATGATGGAGAAGCACTCAAAGAAAAGAAGAGAAAACAGATGGTTTACAGAAAGAAAAGCTCAAGCTATAAGAAAGCTTTACAGACTGCCTCACAACCCTCAGCTCCAACAGTTGACTTCAGTTCACTGTTGGTTGCTCTGGAAATTAAATTAGATAATCAAAGAGCAGCCATGGAGAAATATATGGATGAAAGCCATAAGAAACTTCAGTTTTCTTTGGCTTAAGATATAAAATCCATCAGATTTAAAGTAAACAAGAATAAAAAAAGAGATGACAGATTGCTTCCATATAGGAGGTAATGCTGTAGTTTATCTGACAAAGTAACAACAACAGGCAAGAACACAGATTGATGATATAGTGGTAAAGCAAGGATATGTCCTGGAAAATCAGCTCAGGATGAATGATAATCTTACTGAATCACATAATGTGATTGTTACTGAGTTAAAGAATAAAGTAACTGCATTAACTGAGGAAAGGGCTAAAGAGAAGTCAGAATTTGATAAGAAACTTCAAGAAGATTTAGCCACTTTCCAATGTGCCATTCAAGCCTCTTAGAAGATCATATCTGCTCAGCTATAGAAGTTTAAAGCTTATTATACAGAAGGAACCAATTTTCTTGTTAATTAGATCAGGTTCCAAAAAGATGACTTAAGAGATCATATTGAGAGAGAAGTCATAAAGGGGGAGAGGGTGATAGTCAATGCTAGCTCAGAGCATGCTAAATGGATAACAAATGCTATTATACCAACTCTGGGATATTCACCCCTATGTGATGATGATAATACAACTAAGTCAGGTATACAAGCTGCAGTACTTGAAGGGGGTCAGCAGTAGGTAGCTCAAATCATATACCCCCTTTTAATTTTGAAGGAATTCAACAACTTGTTCAACAGATGTATAGCCCTCCAGAGGCTACTAAGAATGTTATAATTGAGAAAGTAGAAATGTCAGAAGCAGCACTGAATAAAGAGCATGAAGCTCAACTATCAAAGAAAAGGTTTAGAGAGCAGACTGAACTGAAGCCTGATTTTGATAGATGGTGTCCCACCTCCAGAAATATTATACTTTGTTGGATCCCTAGTTGATTTGGGCTAGGTTCACTGACTTAGGATGAGACCCATCATGTTTAGCCAGGGTCAAGTTGTGTGTCCTAGAGTCTAGGACAAGTCCTTAGGTTCAACATCAGATGGACCAGCTTTCAACAAGACCATCGGAGACTCCAGACTTAGAGGATTTCAAGACTAAGTTAAGTGAGTTCGATGTTAGTAGAACTCAGCTCGACGAAAGGAGTTCTACACTCGACGATCGTGAGACAATTCTTAGTGCTGAGCTCGACGATCTTAGTTCTCTGGTCGACGAACTCTCAGTTTCTACATCAAGCTAAAGCCAGGACAACTTCAGAATTTTTCTAAGTCCAGCTTCAAACTTTGGTCGACGAATTAGATTCTGAGCTCGATGAATTTGGACCTCAAGTTCTCAACTTCTCAGGTCGACGAAGTCAGCTTCTCAGGTCGACGAATGCAATACTCTACTCGACAATTTCTGAACTCAGAGTATTTGTGTCGACACTTAGGGCATGTGTCGACACCAGACAATTTATGTCGATAGCAGAAGATTTGTGTCGACACCAGGATATCAGTCAACACTAGCTCATGTCGACACCAGAAGATTTGAGTCGACACCAAGTTCAATCAGTCGACGCCAGCTTATGTCAACATTGAATATCAGCAGATGCAGATTATTTTGACTAAGTCCAGAACTGTTATCTGCTCGACAAATTTGATTCTCAGCTCGACGAATGAAGATTGTCTGTTCGACTAATGAAGATTGTCTGGTCGACGAACTCTCTCAAGCTCAGCTCAACGAACTCAAGCTCAGCTCGACGAACTTAAGCTCAGCTCGACGAACTCAAACTCAGCTCGATGAATTGTGTTCTTCGTTCGGCGATTCCAGACTAGGTCTTCTTCCAGTTTCCCGTCCCGGTTCTTGGCGATGATTCCGGAGTTATTAATGCCAGATCTTCTCGGAATGTTACCGTTGGAACGTGCATTGACTTTGGATTATTACATGCCATTTTTCCATGGGACAGTTGGGGAAATTATTGATTGTCGCTTCCTTCCAAGGCCGACTGTAATTACTGCTCAACATTCAAATTTTGAATGTTCCTCAGTCAAAAAAGACAGAACAGAAGAGAATCAAATCAATCAGCAATAGCACAGTACAACAAGTAATACAGACAATCAGAAAGACACTCAGATTGCACAGAAGAACAATCATACTCAAATCAAACGTTCTACTGCAATCAGCCTGACCAGAGAACATATTCAAGAAGGAGAAGAAGAATAATCAAATTCTATCAAGAGTCTTCTTCCTTCAACTCTGCAGGACAACTTCAAAGGACAACAAGTTTCAATCTATCAAAGAAGTTCCTGAACAATTTCTGGTCCAGGCATTCTAGGTCTTTGAAGTCCTATCACCCTGAAGCAGTGCTCCAGCTTTCCTGATATACTCAAGATGTCAGGGGGAGAAAAATCTACTACAATCAATCCACAAGTCTTCTCAGTTGTTTTGAGAAAGTGAAGACACCATCTCCTTATTTCCAATTCCTGTACAGGGTTTTAATTCCCTTCAAAATTATTCTGGTTGCAAGTCTCCTTCCAAAAGACTTGAGGTTTTAGTTTTTGAGCACCTGAACAAAAGCTCATTGGTGTCAGGAACCTGATCAAAAACTTGAGTGGATTCCTACCAGGGTGGTAGAAGAGTGGATGTACCCAGGTTGGGGAACCACTATAAAAATTTCTTGTGTTGTTTGGTTGCCGTTCTTTTTTTTTGGTTGTGTTGTTCTGTGTTGTTCTGTGATTAGATAGGTTGCTGTGTTTGTTTTCCTTATTTGCTGACCTGTTCACCTAGGCTTACAATAAAATTTGCAAAAAGTTTGAAGTAAGCACAATACTCTATTCACCCCCCTCTAGAGTATTTCAGATCTAACCTGCACTTTCAATTGTTATCAGAGGGAGGTTGGTTAAAATACCACACCTTAGTGGTTGTAGAGGCTAACACCTGAACCACAAAGATCACTCTTGTTAGATCTGTTTATTTGTTTTTGTTATTAGATTTATCTCTTCACAGACATGGCTCAAAACAAAGATTATGCAAGCATCAGACCTCCAGTGTGCAATCTCAACAAGTTTGCCATCTGGAAGGCAAGAATTAGATTATACATGAATTCTATTGATGAGGATATTTTTTCTGTTATCTTGACAGGTGTACCTCCAGCACCTGCAACTTCTGCAAGCACTTCTACCAACATGACTGCAGTTCCTCCTCCAGAAAACAATGATGTCTACAAGAAAGCCAAGATAGTAGATGCTAAGGTAATGAATATCTTAGCTCAGACTATGTTAGATGACATATTCCAGAAGGTGGCTGAGTGTACCTCAACCAAGGCCATTTGTGATTCCCTCAACCAAATGGTAGCTGGCTCAGCAGATGAGAGAAAAGATAGGAGATCCAGTCTCATTTCCTTGTATGAGAACTTCAAAAAGGATGAGACAGAATCAGTGGCTGATATATACAACAGGTTGAGTTCAATCATTAATGAGCTCAAAACATTGGACAAGGACATCACCTTGACAGAGGTGAATGACAAGATATTGATGTGCTTCCCAAGCTCTTGGGATTCCAGAATCTGGCCAATCAAAGAAGCCAGAAGCCTCAATGAGATATCAACTGAGTCTCTGCTAGGCAAATTGAAATCCTATGAGCAGCTGATCAAATCAAGAGAAGCAGCAGAACAGAAGGCAACAACTCCAGTTAGAAAGGAGCGCAACATAACCTTCAAAGCATCTGAGGAAAGTAAGACATTAACTTCAAATGAATAACTCATGAGCCTCTTTGCAAAAAGGTTCTACAAGATGGCAAGGAAGGACTTCAGAAGGAAGTCATCCAGACAGGATGACAAGCCCAAGTATGACAAGACACCAACCAAGGAGGTTGTGTGCTTTGGTTGCAGAAAGCCTGGACACTACATCTCAGAATGTCCAGTAAACCAGAAGAAGGACAAGAGCAGAGAAAAGGACTCCAGGAGAAAGCACAGCAGCAGACCCTCCTCCAACAAATATAAAAAGAAAGACAAGGGATTTGTTACTGAGACTTGGAGTGACACTGAAGAAGAAACATCCTCTTCTAGTTCAAGTGAAGAAGAGGAAGAAGCTCGATCCAAGGAGGTCTGCCTAATGGCAATTGATGCCACCAGGAGCAACTCTGGATCAGAAGAAGAATCTGAAGATAAAGCTGCCTCAGACTCAGAGGCAGATCAGGTTATTTCTAGCTTTGACTTTAGTTCTGATTTATTTAAAACTGAATTCAAATCTATGTGCTTAGACTTAATCAATTCAGAAAAGGAAATAAAAACTCTTAGAGAAAGACTAGGAAGTCATGAATCTGTAAATTCAGAAAACATTAAATTAACAGATCAACTAACCTTAGCTAATGAACAAATAATTAAACTAAAATCTAAATTATGTGAGGCCAAACAACTTGAGCAATATCTCAATGGGAGAAGTATCAAGCTGATGGACATTACAATCACAGTGAATGCCAGATTAAATGGCAAGCTGAGCTTGGGTTCTTCATCAAGTTTACCCCCCATAATTAAGAAAAACATTCTTTCATCCCCTATTAAGTTTATTTCTGCAAAGGGAAAAGAAAAATTAATAGACAAACCAATGTCAGAAAGCAATCCAAGACCCATAGACAAGAGAAACAGAAATCTGAAAACAGCAAATAAAAACAAAGTTCAGCAGCATTCGTCGAACTCAGATCGACGAAATGTAGCCAGTTCGTCGAACCCAGATCGACGAACGCTGAACGCAAACTTCAGATATAACAATTCGTCTAACTGCGATCGACGAACTGTGTATGGTTCATCGAGCAGAGGTCGACGAACCTGTGGCACAGAAAATGACTACTGTCATTCTTTGAGAAGAGATCGACGATCTCAGCCCTATTTGTCGAACTCTGGTCGACGAACTTACAACAATTCGTCGAACCCAGAAAAACCAAACTTAAACTATTTCTCTTACAGAAACTTTAAATCAGCTAATAAGTCATTCAATCTAGTGGCTGATTGGGTTATTCCACCTGGGAGATACCACCCCTTAGGTTACAAATCACAACCTGCATTATCAGTTATATCAAGTTTCTCCTTTCAATTAAATAAAGGACCCAAGGTAACCTGGGTCAAGAACAATTGAGTTTTGTTTTTCATCACAGGTATAGGTGAAGAGCTGTCCAAGGGTAAGTCAGACCTGATACTTGGACAGTGGTGTCTCCAAACACATGACAGGCAGCAAGGGCAATCTATCTAATTACAAGCCCAAGGTAGGACCATAGGTGATTTTTGGAGATTCCAACAGTGGTCAATCAGAAGGATATGGGACAGTGAATATTGGATCAGTGACTTTCAAGAAAGTAACATATGTTAGAGGACTTAAACATAACCTTATATCCACAAGTCAATTATGTGATGAAGGTTATTAGGTACATTTCAACTCTACTTCCTGTTCTATTATTGATAATAAAAATAAAACAGTTTTAATTGGAGTTAGACAAGGTAACATATATCTAGTAGATTTTATTTCTGCCACAACTGATATCTGCTTACTGAATGTTACTAGTAATCAAAATGAGTTATGACATAAAAGATTAGGACAAGTAAACCTTAAGAATATATCTAGGTTATCTAAAGACAACCTTGTTAAAGGCTTACCTTCTGGCCCCTATAAGAAGGAAAGCCTATGCAGGGCTTGTCAGTTAGGTAAGCAAACCAAAACTACCTTTAAATCCATTAATAAAAGTGATTCACCTAGGATATTGTATTTGCTTCATGTGGTTCTATTTGGACCCATTGCAGTACAAAGCCTAGGAGGGAAGTCTTCTACTTTAGTGATTGTTGATGACTTCTCTAGATTCAGTTGGGTAGCCTTTCAGAGAACTAAGTCAGATACATTCAAGGTTCTTACAGATTTTCTCAGGACCATATAGATTGCGTTCTCTACTCATGTTGCATTGATCAGAAGTGATCATGGCACAGAGTTTGAGTCTCTTCTTATGCATGAGTTCTGTGAGAAGGAAGGTATTAGACAGTGCTTCTTAGCTCCTAGAACTCCCTAACAAAATGGGGTAGCTGAAAGGAAAAATAGGATATTCATTGAATCTGCAGGCACATTATTGGCAGATGCTTACATGCCTCTATCCTTTTGGGCAGAAGCTGTAAATACTGCCAGCTATGTCCTGAATAGAACCCTTATATGTAAACTGAAAAATAAGACCACCTATGAATTACTTAAAGGGAAGAAACCTAAAATCACATACTTTAAAGTTTTTGGTTGTATTTATTATATTCACATAAATAACAAGAGATACATTAGAAAGTTTGAGGCTAAGGCTGAAGAAGGGATTTTTCTAGGATATTCCCAAGTAAGCAAGGCCTATAGGGTTTTTAAAAAATCCACCCTTAAAATTGAAGAGTCTATTCATGTATCTTTTGATGAAGCTAACATGTCTTATAAGGAGAAAGAGAATTCTACCAATAGCTTTTTGCAGGTTCCACCACTGTGTGAGTCTATGGATGGACTAAACCTTACCCAAGAGGTATCAACCCATCCTACTCCACAGGTTGCTGAAGATAGTGAAGAAGAAATGCAAGAGGAAGTGGCTGAGCTTCCCTCAATAGCTAGTACTATTCCTCAAGAGGAATTAATTACAGAAGTTGTTGCTCAACCAACTCCACCAACTGATCTTATTACACTTAGAGATCACCCCAGATCTCAAGTGATTGGAGACATTTCAGTAGGTGTACAGACAAGGCATCAACTCAACCAAGACTTGATGCATGCCTATTTTCTCTCTCAAATTGAACCTCTCACCATTCATGAAGAAGAGCAAGATCCCCACTGGATCATTGCAATGCAAGAGGAACTAAATCAGATTGAGAGATGTAGAGTTTGGGATTTGTTTCCAAGACCCCATAACTACCCATTTATTGGAACCAAATGGGTCTACAGGAACAAGTTGGATGCTCAAGGCAACCTAGTGAGGAACAAAGCTAGGCTTGTTGCTCAAGGCTACAGGCAAGAGGAAGGAATTGATTATGACCAAACCTTTGCCCCTGTTGCAAGGTTAGAGGCCATAAGAATCTTCCTTGCCTATACAGCTCACAAGAGATTTAAAGTCTTCCAAATGGATGTCAAGAGTGCATTCTTGAATGGAGTACTTCAAGAAGAGGTTTATGTAGAACAACCTCCAGGTTTTATCTCTCTAACTTATCCCTCTTTTGTTTTTAAATTGCATAAAGCTCTCTATGGTTTAGAGCAAGCTCCAAGAGCTTGGTATGATACCTTAGCAAGCTTTCTTTTAGAGAATAAATTTACAAGAGAAAACATAGATAAAACCCTTTTCAATAGACATCATAAGGACCAAATATTGTTAGTACAAATATATGTGGATGACATTATTTTTGGGTCTACTGATCCTAAATTGTGTAAGAGGTTTGCTGACCTCATGCATTCTAAATTTGAGATGAGTAGCATGAGTGCGTTTTCTTACTTCCTTGGTCTCCAAGTGAAGCAGCTCCCTGATGGTATCTTCCTCTCCCAAGCTAAGTATGCTAAAGAGCTTATTAAGAAGTTTGGGATGGGTGATGTTCAAGAATGAAAACCGCTATGGCTACAAATGCTGTTGTGAATTCTGATGCAACAGGGAAACCTATAGATCAAAAGCATTATAGGGCAATTGTTGGATCCCTATTATACCTAACAGCTAGCAGACCTGATATAATGTTTGCCACATGCCTTTGTGCTAGGTTACAAGTGAACCCTAAAGAATCTCACCTTATTTTCCTAAAAAGAATTTTGAGGTATATAAAGAGTTGCCCTAATCTAGGACTCTGGTATCCTGCAAAGTCAGAGTTTGAGTTAGCTGGATACTCAGATGCTGACTATACTGGATGCAGAGTGGACAGGAAAAGTACCTCTGGAACTTGCCAGTTCCTTGTTATGAGACTTGTCTCCTGGTTTTGTAAAAAACAGACATCTTTGCATACATCAACTGCAGAAGCAGAATATATGGCTGCTGGCAGCTGCTGTTCAAAAATGTTATGGATACAAAATCAACTCCTAGACTATGGTGTGAACTTAAATAATTGAACATTATTTTGTGATAATACTAGTGCTATTACTATAGCACAGAATCCAGTTCATCATTCTAAGACTAAACATATTGAAATAAGACATCATTTCATTAGAGATAATGTAGACAAAAAGAAAATTAACTTAATCCATATTCCTACTTATTTACAGAGAGCAGACATTTTCACCAAGCCCTTGGATGAGAAAACTCATTTGTTCTTTATAAATCAACTGGGAATGATTAATGGAGAAGAGTTAAATTAACTTCTGTCTACATTCGACGAATTTTCCAGAGTTCGTCGAACGGAGTTTGACAAATTAGGGAAAGTTTGAGAGATTCTCGTCGACCGGAGATCGACGAATTCTCTGTGTGTGGAAATAATTTTCGTCGACCGGAGATTGACGAACTTTGCTTCAGAAGATATTTCGTCGAACGGAGTTCGACGAACTGTTTTCGATTCTTCTGGATGAGATCGACGAATTATCTGTCTATAATTTATTTCATCGAGCTCAGTTCGAAGAATTTCTCCTTTTAGTGGAACGAAGATTGTGGATTCATATTCTGAAAATCTTATATCTAGGTTTTTTTCAACCTCCGTCCCGCGCTTTCAGTTCTTTTGCTCTTGATCGCCGTTTTTCTCTGTGATTTTCTTTCAGGTCATCAATGACGATTCCAGCAAGCACACTCGTCGTAATGAAGTTTGATACTGGTTTCGATATGGACTTCGATTCGTTTCAACATTCTGACCTCATCTTTCTTTATATCTTGGAATTGCTAGAAGAACTTCATCTAAAGGATTTCATGACCAGGCGAATTAAATTGCACTCAACTGAAATCAGAGAATGGGTGTATACATCTACTGTTTCTGAGGAAGATGTTCTGACTGGAACTATCAGAAGTACTGCTGTTTCCCTATCTCTCGCAATTATGTCTGAGATTTTTGGCTTAGTAAATGGAGAAAATAACATAGAAATGGATTCTGAAGAGTTTGGTGATATGCTGAAACTAATGGGGTATACTGGAAGCAACCCTAACAAACTGTTGAAGAAGCAACTGTCTGCCACGTACCAGTTTCTGGCAGACATTGTAGGAAAAGTGATAATGGGCAAGCACTCAATGCATGATTACATAACCCGCTACTAATTCCTTATGATGTGCGCAGTGGTTAACAAGCGACATGTTAACTGGGGCACAATCTTCTTTGAGTTGATAAAGAAAAAGAATAGCAAGAAAGAGGTCTGCTTCGGCAGAATTTTGGGAATTTTTCTTCAAGAGAAGGCTGGTGAATGCATGGTCTCCCCGACCATCTTCATAAATGCCAGCAAGCGCCTCGCCTGCGCCTTGTTCGGAATATGGGAGAGGACTATCTCCAAGCCCTCAAAGGCTTCTTCCTCTTCCATCCAAACTTCTGAGAGCACTAGGGCTGTAAAGGCCACTCCCCTCCCTGCTGAAGAGGCTATTCCATCTCCACAACCTCCTCCAGTAACTCATCTTCCATCATCAACCTCTCTTCACAATCCTCCAACTTCCCCCACTCATGTTTCTTCATCACCACAGCATACCTCTATGCCTCCTCCACCTCCATCTCCACCTCTGGACATCACCAATATTCCAACACCTCCAGCTTCCCCTCATGAGACACATATCCCTACACCTCCTCAGTCTCCTCTTCCCCCTCATTTGTCATCCATTCCATCTTACAACATACCCACAGATGTTGACATGTGAGATGCCCCCATTCCATCTTCATCTCCATCCACTCATCACACTCATGTTATTTCATCCTCCATTCCATAATCTTCCCCTTCCCCATTTGACCCATCTACCATCATATCCATGCTCACTCTCCTCATCAACTCTCTCATCCAAGAGGTCATTACACCTCTTATGACCTCCATCAATTCTTTATCTGCCCAGATTTCTGCCCTATCCGCTGTCCCCTCTTCATCCAGGGGGCTGGCTCCAGGTTCTCCTGAACCTAGGCAGGGGGAGATGCTCAGTGATGAAGTTGCAGCAGATGCAGATGCAGCAGTAGTAGCAGTCACAGTAGTAGTTCCCTCTACAACAGATGCAGATTCAGTTGAAGATGCAGAAATTTTGACAGATTTTGATTCTGAGATGTTTGCGTTAATTCATTTTATGGACACTGACATTGATTTGGATGAGTCAGTTGAGTAAATAAAACCTGTTGGTGATTTCCAGTTAAATCCCACAGTTAATTTATCCATTTTGTTAAGAAATTTTGATACTATTTTTGTACAGTTACCCTCGGCTAAGCCATATTTGGCCATTGTACCCTACACCTCTCCAGTAAGTCCAGAAGTTGATAAGCAACTATATGACAGTTTTGCAATCCCAGCTTCAATCTCTGCAGACAGTCCAGAAGTCATTCCAAAAGACACCTCAGCCCCAAAATTTATCATGGATGACTCTCCCATGCCTAATTTGGATGATCTAATACTAGCTGACATTGAAGAAGAGAATAAGACAGCAGCTGAAAGCTCTGTCCCTACTGTTTCTGATTCCTGTTCAGTCCCCTCTTCTATTATTGCTGAAACCTCAGTTCCTGAACATTCTGCCCCTCCTCCAGAAAAAGCTGTTATTTCTGATAAAGCTCTAAAAATTTTGGATGCCTTATATGATAACCCTCAGGGTTCTGATTCTGACAGTGAAGATGATGATGATGATGACTCAGATGAAGATTCTCCTTCTCCTTGATTTCCGTTGATGAAATTTTTTTTCTACTTCTTTTATTCCTCTTTTTATTTCTTCTTCTTTTGACGACCCCTTCTTTCCCATTTTACATACAGCAGAGTTATTCTATAACTCCGTCCGTTCATTTCCGGGCATCATTCCTGAAAGATATGGTGCCTAAACACCTAGAGGGGGGGGGGGGGTGAATAGGTGACCTAATCCTTTTCTAACTTTGTTGGCAGCCAAACAGTTATATCACAGATTTCTAAGTAGTCTATTACAGCAATCAGTAATAATCAAACATACACAACACATTCACAGCACAGCACACAGTGATTTATAGTGGTTCCCCAATCTTTGGGTACATCCACTTTCCCCCTTCGCCTATCTAGCAGTGTACTAGATTCGGCCAAACTTCTCCACTGTCTCAGAACCCAAATAGGTTCCTACACCTCAGGCCCAAAGCCTTACACCTCAGCTTTCTCCAAAGCCTACACTCAGCCACAAAGGCCTACACTCAGCCACCCAGGCCTACACTCAGCCAATCAAGGCCTCCACTCAGAGTTCTTTAACTCCTACACTCAGGCTATCAAGCCCTACCCTCAGCCTTTATAAATTTAGGCTTACAATGCACTCAGATCCAAAGATCCTACAAGTTAAAATAGTATTACAACAAATAACTCAACAACTCAGAAAATAAGAGAGGAGTTGAGAGTTTCTTGCTGAGTTCTTGGAAGAACTCAGATAGATCCAAACTGACTTAGCTTTCTTCAAAGCTTCTTGAGTAGAACTGAATAAGTCTGAATCCTCTACAGTTGTTCCTTGACCTCTGCTTCTTAAGATCCAGATGCTTCTGAATCCTTCTTCTCAGCCTAGTTCCAAAGACTGAATACTTGATTGGAGCTCTCTCTCTCCAACTTCTTAGATCTGCCGTTGGACAGCACGATCTTCTTGATTTGTATCACTTGGATAACTTGATCAGCAACCTCTTGAACAAATCTCTTAGATTAATCTGAACTCAATCAGAACTTAATCTTCTTCTGTTAACTCTTAACAACATTAACAACATTAGTTTCTGTAAACAGTCTGTGCCTATTTATAGGTCTTCTTCATGGTAACCGGCTGGTCCGGTTCATAACTGACTTCTGACATCTCTGACAGTTGCTGTAGACTGGCTGGATCGGCAGCTGTCATGTCAACCAGTCACTTCTTGAAAATCTCTAACTGTTTATAAGTGTCGAGACTTTCTGTCTTTAAGTGTCGACACTTATAGTCCAAGTGTCGACACATGTTGTATAAGTGTCGACACAAGTCTACAAGGTGTCGACACAATTCCTTGTATGTCTCGACACAGATTCTTCTGCATGTGTCGACACTAAAATTGAGTGTCGACACAAATACTTGTTCTTTTAGCTTTTGCTGAATTCTTCTATGTGTCGACACATCTCCTTTGTGTCGACACAATTTCTTGTGTTAAATCTGTCTAGTGTCGACACTGCTTCTTGGTGTCGACACATAGTCTTCTATGTTGAATCTTGCTGAGTGTCGACACAGCTCCTTGTGTCGACACACCTTCTTGTTGTTGAGACTTCAGCTGAGTGTCGACACATTCCTTTAGTGTCGACACTTGTACTTAGAATAATTTGCTACTTTTTCTGTTCTTTGCTAAGTGTCGACACAGCTCCTTGTGTCGACACTTTCTTCAAGTGTTGAGTCTTTAGCTAAGTGTCGACACATTGTGCTGGGAGTCGACACTTACTTCAAGTATTGACTCTTTAGCTAAGTGTCGACACATTGTGCTGAGTGTCGACACTTACTTCAAGTGTTGACTCTTCTGATAGTGTGTCGACACATTGTGCTGAGTGTCGACACATTCTTCAAATGCTGACTCTTCTGCATAGTGTCAACACATTGTGTTGAGTGTCGACACTTGTACTTAGACTCTGCAGACTTTTGCTGAGTGTCGACACAGCTCCAAGTGTCGACACTTTCTGGTGTAGACTCAGCTTCTCTGGGTGTCGACACAGCTCCTTGTGTCGACACTTTCTGTCTGCACTTTTCTTCACTGAGTGTCGACACAGCTCCAAGTGTCGACACTTTCTGTCTGGTGTCGACTCTGCATCCCAGGTGTCGACACAATGACTCCAAGTGTCAACACTGCTTGTCTGGGTGTCGACACAAGCTTTCTCAAGTGTCGACACTTTCCCTCTGGGTGTCGACACATGTACTTAGAAAGTTTTAGCTTCAGTCCAGTGAATACCTAACCTGCACAAGTAACTCAAACATACATCAAATACATTATGATGTATATCATTGAGTTGGGTGAGGCTTCTTCAAATCAGGTACATTTGACCAATGTACCCAACAATCTCCCCCTATTTGGAGAAGTCATAACCCTTAGTCAATGATATACACCATCCATAATTAAAATTACAAAATGATGTACAACAGATTATATTTAACAGGGTAAACATAAACATGTAGAAATTCACACATGTATACACATTCAGCATTGCAGAATCAAATAAGAAATAGATGCTTCTCAGAACAACCATGAAATATATTTATCATAAATTGTTCTAACATTTTTCTAATACATCTTTAATGATTTACAAAAATGTTTCTCATACAAAGGATTACAACAATCTTCAAATTAATTCCTAATCTATTTCTGATCAGGTTCTTGGATAACAATTCCTTTGCCAGATTTGACTTTAGCCTTGACAGCAGCAGCAGCAGTAGGCTCAGCATCAGCAGGCTTCTTGCCTTTTGAGTCCTTCTTCTTTTGTTCTTCAGCCTTGATTTTCTACCTCTCAAAATAATGATAGGGCTTAGGAAAGTACTTGTTAGGCTCCACTGCAGTAGGAGGTAGCTTTCCTAACTTAGCCTTTCTTCTGTACTGGATAATGGCTTCCTGCCTGATCTCATGCTTCCTCCATTCTGCTTCAGAGAACCACTTGTTTCTATCAGTAGTGTTGTCTTTAGCAGCTTTCCAGGCAGTTAGAATGATATTTCTAGAGGTAGGGCTCCATTGTTCAAAATCTGGCTTTAGTTCAGCTTGTTCCCTAAACCTCTTCTTTGACAACCTTGTCTCTTCTTCTTTGTCCAAAGCCTCTTGCATAGCTGCAGTAATAGGTTGAACAACCTTTTCCAGAACAACATTAGACTTGCCCTCAGTTGGGCTGTACATTGTCTGCACTTCTGCATGAATCATTTCAAAATCTGGAGGTGGATAAATGACTTGAGCTACTTCTTGTGGCTCACCTCCAAAATATGCAGGGTTCAGTCCAGATTCAGCAACTTCATTGTCATCACACAGGGGAGGATATCCAAGTGTAGCACTGATTGAATTTGATATCCATTTTGCATGCTCAGAACTTGCCTTGACTAACACTCTCTCCCCCTTTATGACTTCTTGAGCAACATGATCTCTTACATCATCCTTCTGGAATCGGATTTGACCATCCAAGTACCTGATTACATCTTTAAAATAAGGTCTAAGCTTTGTAAGTTGTTCAGAGATTGCTTTCTGGGAATCTTGTATAACAGTTTTGACAGCAGTAATCTCAGCTTGAAAGATTTTATCAAAATCAGCCTTTGCAGCATCAGCAGATGTAGATGGTTCAGCAGACTTATTCTTTAATTCAGTGACTATAGCATTGTGGGAGGCAGTTAAATTATCATTCATTCTTAACTAATTTTCCAGCACATACCCTTGCTTTAATGCTATATCATCTACTTGAGTCTTGATCTTCTCCTGGTGAGTAGCCAAATAGACTTCTGCATTCCCACCCTTGTGGAAGCAGTCAGTCATCTCCTTATTGTTCAGGTTCATTTCAAACCTTATGGACTTGATATCTTGTGCAAGGTCAAACTGTAGGGACTTGTGCCCTTCATCCACATAAGCCTCTATTGCCTTCCTTTGCTCATCCAACTTGATCTGCATGGCAATCATCATAGCACTATAATCAACTGTTGGAGCTTGTTGAACTATAGGCTGTGGGGCAATGGATTGCAAGGCTTTCTTGTAATTCTGACTTCTTCTTTTAAAAACATAGATTTTCTTCTTCTTGGCCCTAGCACTCTCCTCATCCTCAGAGGCAGAAGTGCTGGCAATATCAACTCTATTCTTAGGGCTCTCAGGTTTGTCTGCTTGCACATCAAGTGCCTTCTCAGTCTCTGGCCTTAAAGGCTCATCCTGAACTGACATATGCTCCCCCTCAGCAGCAGCAGTCTTATCTTCAGCAGCAACCTTGTCCATGTTAAAATCCTCTTGATCTAAATTCAGAAAGAGGTCTTCCATTGTGTATTCAGGAGGTGACTGTGCAGGAGAAGTACTTGGTTCTTCAACTACTTGAGTAGTATCTGGAACATTTTGCACAACAGCAGATGTGTCTTCAAGAACAACATCTGGAGCTTGGCTAGGTAGCTGAGTTTCCTGAGGAACATCAGACAAATCAGCATCTTCTATAAGATATTCTAAAGTTTTTAAGTCAGTGAGTACCTCTTGAATAATGATGGTTGCTTGCTCACTGTCCAGAGTAGATGGTTCTTCTACTGCTGGAAGCTCCCCCTGGCTGTGATCCCTATGGATGGGGCTAGCTTGAGGTAGCTCCCCTAGATCTCAGCTACATCTTGAGCAGCAGGGGTCTTGACTACTGTCTCCTCTTCTTGCTCATCAGGTGTGAACACCACCTGTTCTTCACTTTCAGAACTGCTTGAGGACTTTTGTGCCACAACATCAGTTTTTCTCTTCTTCCTGTGAGGTGTGATTTTCTCAGTAACTTGCTTCTCAGGGGTAGGCATATCCTTTGACAGCACCCTTTCCCACCTAGACAAGATCCTCATATCCATTTTTCTCATATGATTGATCTTGCTACCTGCAGCAGTGCTCATTACCTCTGGTATTGTACCAGCCAGGTAGAGACTTATAATTCTGCCCAGATTGGGCTTCTTCAGACTTTCCTTGATCTTTTCATAGATGACCATTGACCAATCTATTTTTAGGGTGAAGATGATTCTTGTCATGATATTGAACATTGAGGCTGACACCCTGTCATGCCCTCCAGGTTTACTGAGAATGACCTTGCCCACTATCTCTGACAGAAATTTTCCTTGACTGTTCATGCCTTTTCTGGTAAAGACAGAACCTATCTTCATCTTAGAATCAAGACCACACCAGACCAAAGCTTCCCTGGTCTTGGATGTAGAAACTTCTTCTTCTTCTTGAGTCTTAGGTAGCTGAAGTACCTTTCTCAGACTTTTGGGTGATACCTTGACCTTGGTTCCATGCACTCTGGATTTGATTCTGTATCCAGAGTCATCCACAGTTGCTCTAGTAAGGAATTCAAGCACTTCCTTCTTCCATATCTTGGTTGGTTCTGAAACCAAGTATTCTAGTACTGAATCGCTGACTAGGGTAACCACTGACTTGATATCTTGATCGCCATCGTCGAATGCGCCGCGCACAAGTTCGTAGCCTTCGTTAACGTTTTCCTCGAGCTTGGGAGCCATTAGGGTTTGAGAATTTGTCTTTAGAAGAGAGAAATGTCGACACAAGAGTTTTGGTCTCAAAACTTTGAAAGCGTGTCGACAATCAGAGACAGAACCCTATTTATACCTTTCTGATTTTGAAGGTGAACAGGCGGGACAGCTAGCTTAACATGTGTCGACACTGGCAATAAGTGTCGACACTGACTTATAATGTCTCGACACACATGTGTCGACACAAGTTTAGTCAACAGATAATATATGTCGACACTTGGTTATGTGTCGACACAACATAACTCGACACGTCGTCGAGACTTTACTTAGAAAATTCTGAGTAAAACTTAAGTGTCGACACCACATTGGATGTGTCGACACCTACTCGACATGTGTCGACACTAACATTCTGAAGTGTCGACACCAACATCCTAGTTGTGTCGACACCTTTTTCCTGAAGTGTCGACACTTTTATTCTGTGTCGACATAGACTTGTCTATGTGTCGACACCTTTTTACTTAGCCAATTTTCTAGTTCTGTAAACTTAGTCTAAGTTGATCATTCCTAGTTCAATTTTGAATCTATTGAACTTAGCTTCTTCTAGTGGCTTAGTAAACATATCAGCTATTTGTTCATCTGTTTTAACATATTCAAGTACAATATCATTTCTTTCTACATGCTCCCTAAGAAAGTGATATTTAATCTCAATATGTTTTGTTCTACTATGAGATACAGGGTTGTTAGCTATTGAAATTGCACTTGTAGAATCACAGTAAAGTGGAGTTCTACTTACCTGAAATCCATAGTCCTCTAGCTGATGTTGAATCCACAGAAGTTGAGCACAGCAACTTCCTGCAGCCACATACTCTGACTCAGCTGTGGAGATAGCCACACTAGTCTGCTTTTTGCTGCTCTATGAAATTAGTCTTCCACCTAGGAATTGACAGGTTCCAGTCGTGCTCTTTCTATCCTCTTTGCATCCTGCAAAGTCTGCATCTGAATAACCTGTTAGATCAAAGTCTCCATTCCTAGGGTACCAGAGGCCTAGATAGGGAGTGCCCTTTAGATATCTCAAATTCTCTTGACTGCAGTCAAGTGAGACTCTTTGGGGCAGGCTTGATACCTGGCACAAACACATGTAGCATACATGATGTCTGGTCTACTAGCAGTTAAGTACAATAGGGAGCCAACTATCCCTCTATACAAGGTTTCATCCACAGGTTTCCCTGCATCATCCTTGCTAAGAGACATACTTGACCCCATAGGAGTCTTCATGGTGCTGGATGAATCCATACCATACTTCCTTATGAGTTCTAGGGTGAACTTGGACTGACAAATGGACAAACCACTTTCAGTCTATTTAACTTGGAGACCCAAGAAAAACTTCAGCTCTCCCATACTACTCATTTCAAACTGACCTTGCATAAGTTTTGCAAACTTTTTGCAAAGGTTGCTTTCAGTAGACCCAAATATAATGTCATCTACATATATTTGGACAAGTATGACTTTGCCTCCAGATTCCCTAAGGAATAGAGTCTTATCTATTTTCCCCCTTGAGAACTTGTTCTCAATGAGGAAACTAGATAGGGTTTCATACCAAGCTCTAGGAGCTTGCTTTAACCCATATAAAGCTTTCCTAAGTCTATAGACATAATGAGGTAGAGTTAGATCAACAAAACCTGAAGGCTGCTCCACATAGACTTCTTCTTTAAGATTACCATTTAAGAATGCTGACTTGACATCCATCTGGTAAACCTTGAATCCTTGATAGGTTGCATAGGCCAAGAACATCCTTATGGCCTCCAGTCTGGCTACTGGGGCAAAGGTTTGATCAAAATCAATACCTTTTTCTTGCCTATATCCTTTTGCAATCAGTCTTGCTTTATTCTTAATGATGACCCCTTGTTCATCTAACTTATTTCTGTAGATCCACTTAGTTCCTATAACATTGTGGTCTTTAGGTTTAGGAACCAGTTCCCAAACCTTGCACCTTTTGAACTGATTAAGTTCTTCTTGCATAGCTTCAGTCCACTGTGGATCTTGTATAGCTTCTTCAAATTTCTTAGGTTCTATTTGAGACAGAAAACTAGAATATACTGCAGCATTCTGATTTCTGCTCCTTGTCTGAACTCCTTGTCTTGGATCTCCAATAATCAGCTCTACTGGATGATCTCTTAGATGCCTGTTGGCTGGTGGCATCCTAACTTCAGGTTGAACTTCTTCAGCATCTGCATCATGCTGTACTTCTTGTATTTCTTCAGCTATTGGCACATGTAGTTCTCCCCCTGGACAACTGCTATTGTCTTCTACTTGCTGTCTTGCAGTAGGCATCTCTTCTATAGTAAGCTTGTCCAATTTCTTTGTCAAACCTGTGGAGATGCATACATTGCTAGACAACTCATTGTTAATAAGTTTTGTCTCATCAAAAACTACATGCACTGATTCCTCAACAACTTGTGTAGTCAAGTTGTATACTCTATAAGCCTTACTATTATTATTGTACCCAACAAATATTCCCTCTTGGGACTTGGCAGCAAACTTTGTTAAGTAAGACTTCCCATTGTTAAGTATGAAGCATTTACAACCAAAGATCCTAAAATAGGATAGGTTTGGTTTCCTGCCTTTCACTACTTCATAGGGGGTCTTGTTTAGCCTTTTAGTGATGGTAGCCCTATTTATCACATGGCATGCAGTGTTAACTGCTTTAGCCCAGAAATATTCTGGCAGTGATGTATCACTAAGTAGGGTTCTACCAGCCTCTATCAAGGTTCTATTCTTCCTTTCAGCAATGCCATTTTACTGAGGTGTTCTAGGTGAAGAGAATTCTTGAAATATCCCAAAGTCTTCACATAGTTTTGTCATGCTTTCAGATTGAAACTCAGTACCATGGTCAATTCTAATTTTGACCACAGTACTATTTAGTTCATTCTGAATTTGCTTGACAAAGCTGTAGAAGACACTAGGTGTTTCAGATTTCTGCCTTAAGAAGAACACCCAGGAAAACCTTGAGTAGTCATCAACAACTACAAAGGTATAGACCTTCCTACCTAAGCTGTGAACTGGCATTGGACCAAATAGATCCATATGCAAGAGGTATAAACACCTCACAGCATCTTTGTTATCTATGCTTCTAAAGGTGGATTTAGTCTGCTTGCCCTTTTGACAAGCTGAACAAATACCATCTTTGACACACTTAACTTGAGGACCATTCCTCACTAACTCTTTGCTAAAGAGTTTGCTAATAGTCTTGTAGTTAAGATGAGCTAGCCTCTTGTGCCACTTGACACAATGAGAGACTGTCTCATCAGCTACAAGACAAACAGGAGAACCATTGTTCTCAATCATAATGTCTAGACAGTAGACATTCCTCTTTCTATATCCTGTCAAAATGATCTCTTGATCACTTGACCTCTTGATATGACAACCATTTTTAACAAATGAGATGTCATACCCTACATCACTTAACTGACTTATACTTATAAGGTTGTGTTTCAACCCTTTAACATAAGCCACTTGAGTAATGGTAACAAGGTTTGAAGAAATGTTACCAAACCCTTTGATGATTCCTTTTTCAGAACCACCAAAGGTCACTTTAGGATCATTTTTGATTGGAATATAGTCCTTCAGTAGTCCCCTTGTTCCAGTCATATGTCTGGAACATCCACTATCCAAGTACCATGTTGGGGTATGACCACTTGGATTCACCTGCAAAACAAATTAATGAACCTTAGAACCCAAAGTAAACTTGGGTCCTTGGTGATTGTTAGTTTGCAACATGACACAGCTACCTACTGGCTTTCCACCAGGTAGCTTGCTACTCCCTTTGGCACTTGCATTGTGCCAACAATCCAAGGCAAAGTGGCCAACCTTGCCACAACACCAACATTCAAACTTATTGTACCTTTGCTTAGGTACAGACTTTGCTGTCTTAACTGCAGCTGACTTATTGAATGTTGGGGCCTTGCCCTTGGGCTTGGACTGATCCTGAACAGTCCTGGCAGGTTTAACAAAACCCAGTCCAGCCTTACCTTTGTGATGAGTAAAATCATCAATCAAAGGCAGAACTGATTTAGGCTTTGAAAACTTTGCAACCAGTTCTCTCTCTTTCTGAAGATTTGTCTCCAGTTTCTTAATTTGATCATTCTTAAATGTGATAGTACCCATCTGAATCACTGTAATGTGCTTCAGCCTAGCTACCTCATTCAGTTTTTGATCAAATTGCTTCTCAAATTCTGTTGCAGCAGCCTTGAGATCAGCAATCTCCTTTGCCTGACTTTTGGCAAGGGACTTGCTTTTCTTATAAGCCTGTAACAGCACCTTATATTCATCTATAAGCTGATGAATATCATCCTCAGACTCAGAACCACTTCCATCATTTGATGAAGATGATTCTGATTCTGAACTAGAACAAGAAACTGAACTTAGATTTGGACTTTGTACCAGACTAGGTCCTGGCTGCTCCAGGATCTTGGCACTCTCTGTCAAAGCCATTAGTCCTTGGCAATGACTGTCTTCTTGTTCATAAATTGACTCCAAGATCTGTATGAAGTCTTCCTCTTCTTCTTCTGCAAATAGTCCTATGTAGGCTTCAGCCTCAGACTCAGTTTCTGAAGAAGAGATGTCTGATAGAGTCTTCTCATTCTTGGCAACAAAAGACTTCTCTTTCTTCCCTTTGAAGTGAGTCTTTTTCCTGTTATTGGATTCTTTTCTTTTCTCAGGACAATCAGCAATGACATGACCTTGTCTATTGCAGCAGTAACACACAATCTTTGATCCTGTTGCCTTGCTTGTCTTTGTCTTTTTCCTGTCCTTCTTTGAAGGCTTTTTCTCCTGATTCAAGACTTCTTTTCCCTTGTAAGTAGATGGTCTGGACCTCCACTGTTTCTTCTTCAGGAATTTCTGAAAGTGTCTAGTGAAGGCAGCAAAGTCTTCAGCACTTTCACTGCTTGTAGACTTTGTACTGACAGACTCTTCTGACTCAGATTCAACTACCTCTGGAGGTGGAGTTGATGACTTAGTCCTGCATTTTCTGGGAACTTCTGTCTTGAAAGCAACAGTCCTTTCCTTGTGCTCAGTCCTAGTAGATTTCTCTTCCTCTTTCCTCACTGTCAGCTGCATCTCATATGACAACAACTTGCCAAACAGTGTAGCAGGTGGAATTTCTCCCAACTTTGCCATTTCTCTTATGGCACAGATCTTGGTGTCCCAATCTTTGGTTAGGGACCTTAGGAATTTGTCATTTAGTTCATAGTTGCTGAACTCTCTTCCATAAGACATGAGTTCATTAACTATTCTATAGAACTTCTTGTAGCATTCAGTGATGCTATCTCCTTTTCCTTGCCTAAAGCTCTCATACTCCTGATTAAGCAAGGACTTCCTATCTTGCCTAACTTCTTCAGATCCTTCCATATACACTATAAGAGTGTCCCACATCTCTTTTGCTGTCTTACAGTGAATTAAGTTCTGGAAGGTGGCATCATCAATGGCACTAACTATTATGTTCTGTGCTCTCTTGTCCATGGTTGCTAGGACAATCTCATCCTTGGTCATCTCAGAGAAATCCTTTGGAGTCCTCTGATTTGCATCCAATACTGAAATCTTCATGGGCACATAGGGTCGTTCCTTAACTGTGATGTAGATTCTTGGGTCTGAGGCCTCCATAAATAGCCTTACCCTTTCTTTCCAGATCCCAAAAATTTCCTTTCTGCAAATAGGTAATTTCATGGAACCCAATTCTTTATGATTTTCAAAGGAACCCATGGTTCTTGATTTTCTTGAAGCTGTTTGCTGACTTAGACTGTTTCTGCCAAACAGGATCTCCTTAGACTGTTAGTCCTTGTTTTGAGGAACCTCCCTCTGATACCACTTGAAAGATATGGTACCTAAACACCTAGAGGGGGGGGGGGGTGAATAGGTGACCTAATCCTTTTCTAACTTTGTTGGCAGCCAAACAGTTATATCACAGATTTCTAAGTAGTCTATTACAGCAATCAGTAATAATCAAACATACACAGCACATTCACAGCACAGCACACAGTGATTTATAGTGGTTCCCCAATCTTTGGGTACATCCACTTTCCCCCTTCGCCTATCTAGCAGTGTACTAGATTCGGCCAAACTTCTCCACTGTCTCAGAACCCAAATAGGTTCCTACACCTCAGGCCCAAAGCCTTACACCTCAGCTTTCTCCAAAGCCTACACTCAGCCACAAAGGCCTACACTCAGCCACCCAGGCCTACACTCAGCCAATCAAGGCCTACACTCAGAGTTCTTTAACTGCTACACTCAGGCTATCAAGCCCTACCCTCAGCCTTTATAAATTTAGGCTTACAATGCACTCAGATCCAAAGATCCTACAAGTTAAAATAGTATTACAACAAATAACTCAACAACTCAGAAAATAAGAGAGGAGTTGAGAGTTTCTTGCTGAGTTCTTGGAAGAACTCAGATAGATCCAAACTGACTTAGCTTCCTTCAAAGCTTCTTGAGTAGAACTGAATAAGTCTGAATCCTCTGCAGTTGTTCCTTGACCTCTGCTTCTTAAGATCCAGATGCTTCTGAATCCTTCTTCTCAGCCTAGTTCCAAAGACTGAATACTTGATTGGAGCTCTCTCTCTCCAACTTCTTAGATCTGCCGTTGGACAGCACGATCTTCTTGATTTGTATCACTTGGATAACTTGATCAGCAACCTCTTGAACAAATCTCTTAGATTAATCTGAACTCAATCAAAACTTAATCTTCTTCTGTTAACTCTTAACAACATTAACAACATTAGTTTCTGTAAACAGTCTGTGCCTATTTATAGGTCTTCTTCATGGTAACCGGCTGGTCCGGTTCATAACTGACTTCTGACATCTCTGACAGTTGCTGTAGACCGGCTGGATCGGCAGCTGTCATGTCAACCAGTCACTTCTTGAAAATCTCTAACTGTTTATAAGTGTCGAGACTTTCTGTCTTTAAGTGTCGACACTTATAGTCCAAGTGTCGACACATGTTGTATAAGTGTCGACACAAGTCTACAAGGTGTCGACACAATTCCTTGTATGTCTCGACACAGATTCTTCTGCATGTGTCGACACTAAAATTGAGTGTCGACACAAATACTTGTTCTTTTAGCTTTTGCTGAATTCTTCTATGTGTCGACACATCTCCTTTGTGTCGACACAATTTCTTGTGTTGAATCTGTCTAGTGTCGACACTGCTTCTTGGTGTCGACACATAGTCTTCTATGTTGAATCTTGCTGAGTGTCGACACAGCTCCTTGTGTCGACACACCTTCTTGTTGTTGAGACTTCAGCTGAGTGTCGACACATTCCTTTAGTGTCGACACTTGTACTTAGAATAATTTGCTGCTTTTTCTGTTCTTTGCTAAGTGTTGACACAGCTCCTTGTGTCGACACTTTCTTCAAGTGTTGAGTCTTTAGCTAAGTGTCGACACATTGTGCTGGGTGTCGACACTTACTTCAAGTATTGACTCTTTAGCTAAGTGTCGACACATTGTGCTGAGTGTCGACACTTACTTCAAGTGTTGACTCTTCTGATAGTGTGTCGACACATTGTGCTGAGTGTCGACACATTCTTCAAATGCTGACTCTTCTGCATAGTGTCGACACATTGTGTTGAGTGTCGACACTTGTACTTAGACTCTGCAGACTTTTGCTGAGTGTCGACACAGCTCCAAGTGTCGACACTTTCTGGTGTAGACTCAGCTTCTCTGGGTGTCGACACAGCTCCTTGTGTCGACACTTTCTGTCTGCACTTTTCTTCACTGAGTGTCGACACAGCTCCAAGTGTCGACACTTTCTGTCTGGTGTCGACTCTGCATCCCAGGTGTCGACACAATGACTCCAAGTGTCGACACTGCTTGTCTGGGTGTCGACACAAGCTTTCTCAAGTGTCGACACTTTCCCTCTGGGTGTCGACACATGGACTTAGAAAGTTTTAGCTTCAGTCCAGTGAATACCTAACCTGCACAAGTAACTCAAACATACATCAAATACATTATGATGTATATCATTGAGTTGGGTGAGGCTTCTTCAAATCAGGTACATTTGACCAATGTACCCAACAATCTCCCCCTATTTGGAGAAGTCATAACCCTTAGTCAATGATATACACCATCCATAATTAAAATTACAAAATGATGTACAACAGATTATATTTAACAGGGTAAACATAAACATGTAGAAATTCACACATGTATACACATTCAGCATTGCAGAATCAAATAAGAAATAGATGCTTCTCAGAACAACCATGAAATATATTTATCATAAATTGTTCTAACATTTTTCTAATACATCTTTAATGATTTACAAAAATGTTTCTCATACAAAGGATTACAACAATCTTCAAATTAATTCCTAATCTATTTCTGATCAGGTTCTTGGATAACAATTCCTTTGCCAGATTTGACTTTAGCCTTGACAGCAGCAGCAGCAGTAGGCTCAGCATCAGCAGGCTTCTTGCCTTTTGAGTCCTTCTTCTTTTGTTCTTCAGCCTTGATTTTCTGCCTCTCAAAATAATGATAGGGCTTAGGAAAGTACTTGCTAGGCTCCACTGCAGTAGGAGGTAGCTTTCCTAACTTAGCCTTTCTTCTGTACTGGACAATGGCTTCCTGCCTGATCTCATGCTTCCTCCATTCTGCTTCAGAGAACCACTTGTTTCTATCAGTAGTGTTGTCTTTAGCAGCTTTCCAGGCAGTTAGAATGATATTTCTAGAGGTAGGGCTCCATTGTTCAAAATCTGGCTTTAGTTCAGCTTGTTCCCTAAACCTCTTCTTTGACAACCTTGTCTCTTCTTCTTTGTCCAAAGCCTCTTGCATAGCTGCAGTAATAGGTTGAACAACCTTTTCCAGAACAACATTAGACTTGCCCTCAGTTGGGCTGTACATTGTCTGCACTTCTGCATGAATCATTTTAAAATCTGGAGGTGGATAAATGACTTGAGTTTTCTGGTATTACATATATGTTTTATTTTCTGGTATTACATATATGTTTTATTTAAAAGTTCATATATGTCGTGGGAAGTGATAGGATGTTAGTCTATCATTTTCTGGTATTACACATATTTTTTATTTAAAATTTTTTGGTGGGGTGTGAAAAAAAATAATGATGATCACCTCCAATCAAAGACCTCTTCATGTTGATTTTCTCCTCAAACCCCTTAGCCAATATTTTTGTCTTAGATTTTAAATTAAAATATTGGGAGAGCATAAGTAGTAGGTTGCATTCTATCTTAAGTTTATTTTAAGTTGTGGTTTTTATAATTTTAATCTAACCTTGTTTGCAATTTACTCAATTTTGAGTGCTAGTTAATTTATTAGAGAATTTTTGGTTAAATATTTCTCTCTTTTCACTTTAATTCCATAATTAGGACTTAGTTCGTAAATCCCTAAATTTTATTTTTGGCTTGACTTTGGTGTAAATAAATTTGTAGTTTAATTGAAAATTTTATAAATGTCTTAGAAATATTTCTCATACTTTTGCTCTGAAATAGCAAAAGCCTAAGCATGAGGGTATTTGATGACTACTTTTAATCATTGTTTTTGGTATAGTTTATAAGCCTAAATTCCTAAGTTTTTTTTTATAATTTTGTTTATTTTATGTTTGTTTTGTTTTATTTCTCGTTTAATGTCTTTTATGTTATGATATTATAATTTCTAACTTTATTATGTGTTTTGTTCTTATTATTTTATGTTTTATATTTTATGTTTTGTTATGTTATGTTTAGTTTAGTTTTAATGTTTAATATGTTTGTTGTTTATTTTTATGTTTTGTTAATTGTCTTATTATTGTTATGTTTAGTCTTATTAATATATATTATATTATGTGATGTTTAGTTTTATTTGTTATAATTATTATGTTGAATTTTAATAAATAATATTATGTGTCTAATGTTTGTTTTGTCTTGTTATTTGTAGGTTCAAGTCCTCTTGACAAATGCAGCCCTTGATGTGTTTGTGCAGCCCCTACCCGAGCTCAAGTCCAACATGCATGCTGCCCTCATAACCAAGCCATACAAGTGCAGTCCAGCCGAGCATCCTTCTCCAAGTCTAAACCGAGCAGCCCTTCACTTGGAGCAGCCCACTTAATGTTGCAATCCGAGTCCATGCAGCACTTTGGTGCAGCCCGACCCTACCATGAAGCCTTCAAGTTCTGCCTGAGCCCACTTCAATGATGAAGCAGCCCACTTTAGATGCATGTAGCACGACCCCCTTCAAGTGCAGCCCAAGTCTCCATTCATGCATGGCCGGCCACCCTTTTTCATCCTCTCTCTCCCTCATCATTTATTGCATTCATGCATTCTCCAACCTCATGGCCGGCCACCCTCCTCTACATTCATCCACTTTCTATCAAATATCTCCTATTTTCATTCCATTAAATGTCATACAATGCATCCTTCATACCCTCTCTCTTATTAATTTCTCCATGCTTGCACCTTGCCACCAATGCATTGAGCCCAACTCCCTTTCTTCCCCCTCATTAAATGAAATGCATTCCCCCTCTCCAAGCACATGGCTGGCCACCCCCCTTGTAATTTCATTTTATTCCCATCTAGAACCTTCCCCCTCATCTATAAAAGGAGCCCTTGCCTCAAGCTTTGGAAGGTTGAATTGGAGGGAGAGCAAGTGAGATAGCTAGTTCAAGAGAGAGTTCTTCCCTTTATTACCTGTTGTTTTTCTTTTCTGTTAGTGTAACCATTTTTAGTAGGATAATATTGTCTTATTCTTTTTATTGTGTACCCCTTCTTTATTAAGTAATGAAAATGTTATTTCCTTCTCTTAATTTGGTTTCCCTTTCGACTATGCGTAGCTAATTTTCCCTTAGCATTCGATCGTGTGGATCCATGAAATGAGATGAGGACCTCCTTTACTCTTTAGTTTTATTTTTGTCTAAATTATTTTCGATCCTTCTTTTTTTTATCGAGTCGACTTCGTATTTACGGTATACGGTAGTAGACATTTGATCTCATTTCATAGTAGTCGAGAGACTCATTGATTTGAAAGATGACTCAAAGAAGGAAGGAGTTGCATGCAATTCTAGAGATAGGACGACAGAAATCCTCCGGATTGGAGTCAAATCCAATAGTGCGGATAACCTCGATAATGCAACTTTAGGCCCGTTTGATTTGTAAAGAGATTTCGATCAAAGCGTCTATAGGTTAGGAGACTTAATGCTCTAGCGAGATTTTGCTTTATTTTCGGACCCGTCACGGTCGAGTTTAATTCGCAATTATAAAATTAATCATTTTTTCCTTCTCGTCTCATTTCATGGTGAATCATTGATCGAATGCTAGCTTTTTAACATAAGTGTTTGTATCAAATTATCTTTAGTTTTAATTTAAAAATTATCAAAAATCCAACAATCTTTCGGTAGGATAATAGTGGAAGCATGAGTAAGAGTAGTTGACAGCTCCGAGTTTTAATACGACCTTGGTACTATAATTCGATAGGTACACTTGCCTTTTCGGGTTGATAGTGAATTCAACACACCACAGGATTGTAGGCTCACTCAATGGTTGGAGGTTGTTTGGAGATGCGACCCCGAGCAGACCAGCTGACCAGGTTCTCACTGTTGAAACCAAAAAATGATCTCCTGTGGAGTTTACCCTTGGGGAAGGGGTGATCGCTCACCCACTTCACTAGTGCAAGCAAAACAACAAAAGAAACAAGGGAGAACTGACCTAAGGGCTCAGCGGGGAGGACCCACCACACACCTGGAAGATCTTTTGAGCGCTTCCCCTCCTTAACCAAAGGCTGAGCTAAGGTATCCTCAGAAAGCACTTGAGAGGTGGAGCTAGAGAGAATTGGGAGCCTTCTTTCTGAGGTACCCCTTGGGTCCTATTTATAGATTTCAGAATTTGAACTGCCAATAACCAAACTGAACTGGCCTAAAGTTACCAAAATATCCTTGGCTGGGTCTGTCAACAGCCAAACTCCACTGTTTTGAAGAGATATGGGCAGACCAGCGGGGGCAAAACATTAAAGAGTACCTCGTAGATCTGGGCGAGCTGGGGAGCTTGGACACCCCTAACGATCTGGCTCGCCTGCTATTACCGAGCTCTTTTGAGTGAGAGCGAGCTGGGACGGTGACCTAGGACGGCGAGCTCGCCCATCGGTTGGCTATCAGTAGTTGATCTCGGTTCGACGAAACCTTGAATGAGCTCGACGAATGCTGAACTTGGGGTTGACGTGTGCCGAGCTCGGGCTTCTGATTTCCCTGCTGAGCTCGCCTGGCCTCTGAGCGATCTGCACTGTTGGGTCTGGTTCCTGGTTCACCCCACTCACCGGATACGGGGTTGTAAATAATCCCCGCTCTTTTTGAGCTTGGCAAAGCTCGGAAATAAACATTCAACCCCAAGTGTTCGGCGAGTGCGGGGTGAGCCAGAGGGAATCTTCGGGTGGGGTCCACCTGTGGCTATATTAATACACCAGCATACCTGCCTGACTCTTGCCATTCGCCTTATCATAGCACTGCTGAGATGCCAATCCCCAAGAATATCCAAGAGCGCCTTAACCGAGCTCGCTAGGACTCAGCTGCTCGCATAGCTGCCCTGACTGCAGTTCCGCCCGATGTCCTAGAGGGTGAAGGCGTTTCCTCACGCGGACGAACCCATTTACGATGATCTGAGAACCACCCTGGAGCATGGGACCGGCTCCTCCACTTTGCCTGCCCCAGAAAAGGGCAAGAATATTGTCGAAATCTGCGACGGCCCGGATAGCCAGCTTGATGGCATGGGGGGCGCCGCGCCGTGAGACACCACCCCATGACCCAAGACCACCCTTGTGGACTCGCAATTCATGACTCCAGAGAACCATCCCCAGGACCCGTCCCATCCCTTCGGGACCTTGGGGGTGAGCTCGCAGAAGACGAACTCGCCGGCGCGTGCCCCCTCCCCTCAGCCAGCTGTTGTGACCACGGGGGTGGGCGTGGAGACCATCCCTATCCCGAGATTCGAGCTCCTCTCACCGGGAATGTGCGGTCCATGGCGTGGGAAGGACCCGAGGTTTATCCCACCCCGCACCTCCTTCGAGTTGCCGAGTTCATCAGGTAAATTTGGCCTTGCATTCTTGTCACGTGATTCCCCAACACACCTGCCCTTGCTGATGTTTTTGTTCCCATAGCTCCCCCCAGCCAATCCGCTGCCGAGTAATCATCACGGGCAGCCCATTACTCTCCCCTCCCTGAGCTCGCTGTACTCTTACCTAGGCCCTGAAGTGGATAATGATGAGCTGACGAGGAGGGGGATCAAGCTCTTCAAGAAGCTCGTGCGCGGGGTCCGCGAGTTGCAGGAGGTCAACGAGGCGCTTCAACACGACTATGCGTGTCTCATTGATGAGGTGCGAAGCGGCCAGGCTGGCGAGATGACGTCTACTTCCTGGCTTCCAGATGACATAGACGATGGCCTCTCGGTGGCACAGAGGAATTCGGGGAGGATTCACGAGCTGCTCCGCACGCGGTAGCTTGGGGTACGGGGGATGGGAGGTCGGGGTTGATAAAAAGTAGCTCCCTCACCGAGCCGATCGGTACTCGCCTCCTGGTTTCCCCTGCTCGTGCACCCTGCTTTTTATTCTTTACTTGATTCCTGTAATAATCTGCGAACACTTTTAGGCTGGTACCTTATGTTTGAATAATAATAAATATGTTTCCTTATATTTAGCCGGGCGCGGTGTGGGACGCGTTAGAAGTCGGCGAGCTGGGGTGGCGAGCTGGGGGGGGCGAGCTGGGCCGATTAGGCGGCTTGCCCTCAGACTTCTTTTTCTATAAATATCCCCCCTCACCAACACCGTACGCCGTATTAACTGCTTATCTTCTCTCTTTTCCTGCGCTTTTCTCTTTCTTTATCGCGCTCCACCCCTTCTTCTGCGAGTATTGGCAAGACCAACCCTGATGCCGACGGCCGCTCCAAGTGCGCCCAACACTTCACTGACTACTGCTTCTTTGAGGAGCACACAAGTGATGCCGAGCTCGCTGAATTTGTTGGCGACCATGTGTCGCCAGGCTTCGAGGCGCACCAGCCAAGGCAGGGGGAGGCCATCAACACTTTTTATGATAACGAGCTCGCCTTCCCCATCTCTCACTTTGATGTGGGGTTGCGCCTCCCCCTCTGGCCGGCGATCCTCCAGATTCTGAAATTCTATGGCGCGGTGCCCGCGCAGCTAAATTCAAATGCCATCGCCATGATGGTGTCGTACGTGAGATACCTTCGCCGAGAGATGATTGAGTTCAACCTGACGGTGTTCTGGAAGCTTTTGTACTACAAGGCGACGTCGGATGGTGTCGCTTACTTTATGGGCTCGCTGATCAAGGTTCGCGAGATCGCGAACAAGCACCACAATTGGATGACCAAGATCGCCTTCATCAAGGGCGACCTCGACAACATCCCTTACTCCCCCACAGCAGAAGGGCGAGGAGGTCTACCTCCCCCCCCCCGCCGTGTCCGACAATGATGCCGACCTCCACAAATAATTCATCCACAAGGACATCAATGTCACCTTCCTGCGATGGGGCCTCGACCCGCTCCGCCCAGTCATGCTTGGCAAAGGTACTGTCTACTCTGCTGGCTCAGCTCGCCGTATTTGCCAGCGAAACCTTTCCTACTTTTCCAAGTTTTTTCTTGCAGGGGAGCGGCTAATCCCCATGAACCCGCCATTTGCGGACCCAGTATTATACCCGGACCCTCTCGCTCGCGAGAAGGCAGCGGCGGCGGCCTGCCGAGACGAGACGGCCTTCTCCACATCCTCCTCCAGCAAGAGACGGCCTGAGGATATGGGGTCGAGCCCACTCCTTCGCCAACAACTACCCAAAAAGATGAGGAAAGCCGTGTCGTCTTCGTGGGGCAAACAACATCAATAACATCAATCTAACTCCAAATACATGAGCTCTCCTGAAGTCATTCCGACACGTCGCCGGAGAGCCCGCTGAGGGAAATCACCAGCAAGGGGCAGAAGGGTGGAGAGGATTATGTTCCCCCTGTGGTGAGCTCTCCCCCTCCTTGGGCGAAGAGGACGGCTCGCGAGCTCGGCATACCGAAAGAACATCCCCTATTCAGCTTTGGAGGGCGGTGGAAAGACTTGGTGGGCGAGCCCATAGTGTAGTGGGACGAGCTGGCCCACCAGGTTTCCATCTCCACCCTTCACCGCTCCTAGCATGACCGCGAGCCCGCCACCGGTCATACTTACGCCCTCGTCTTTGGCCTCTATGGCCGGGAGGATGCCGAGGCCTACAAGGGCATAAACCTACGGCAGCTCGACCATGTTGGCCTACAGGCCCACCTGCGAGCCATGGAGCTCCATCACATGTTGGTCCGCCGCAGCTTCGGCCTCAGCAACCAACTTCAAAGAGCCGAGCAGGCCCGCGACGTCGCCAAAGACAAGGTCACCAACCAGGAGAGGCAGCTCAGCATCGTTGAGGTTCTTCTCGCCCAGCCGCTAGCGGATTGGTGAGTATCAGACTTCCTCTTCCCTCTTTTACTTTAAAACATTTTGCGTCATTGTTAACGAATTTTACCTTTTCATCAGGATGTCAAGGCCGCCGGTGAGTTATGGGCACGCAATGCCGAGCAGGGGGTGGAGATTAGCCAGCTGCGCGCCCAGCTTGCCGAGCTGGAGGGGGAGAATGTGAGGCTAAAGGAGGAGAATTAGAACCTCAGCCACGAGGTCCGCAGCCAGGCGGAGATCTTCTTCCCGGCCAGCGACGCCGATCCTACCCTCCCCTATAAGAGGCCGAGGATCTTTAGTGAGGCTGACCTCGCCGAGAGGCTGTAACATCCCTCAAACAACTAGACCCCTAGGAGTGGTTTTGCCATGACCAGGTGATGACAAAACCCTAGGAAGCCCAAGAAGGCAAGTAAACCTAGGAATGTGGGTGAGACCACTATGGTCTGCACATAGTAGATTTCTGAACCCTTATTTAAGATGATCATGGGCATCAACAAGACTCCAAGACCCCACCATGGTCTCACTAATCCATTGTAAAGTTCATTAGAGCCCAAAGGGTCCATTGGAGTCAACCCAGGGTGGCCCAGTTGACCTAGAACGACCATATGCCTAAAATGGGCAAAGTGCCCTAACTAAGGGCAATGTGCCCTAGTAAAGCCCAATTAACCCTACCAGGGCCTTTCTAAACCTAACGTGGGATCAATGGGTCACTAAGGACCCATGGAGGGCAGTCTAGAGGGTTAAGTTGACCAAAGTCAACTATAACCTTACATGGGTCAAACCTGACCTACATAGGGTCAACTGACCATCCCATAGCCAAGTGGACCCCACCCAAGCCCACCAAACCTTAGAGTGCGGTAAATGGGTCAACTAAGACCCGTTGGGGTCCATCCAAGGGGCCAGGTTGACCAAAGTCAACTCTAACCCAAAATGGGTCAAACAAGCCTACCTAGGGTCAATTGAAGTTTCCTTAGCCAAGTGGACCCCACACATACCTTCATAACTGTAGTGAGAGGCCAATCGGTCACCAAAGACCCAGTAGGGGCAACCTCAAAGACCAAATTAACCAAGGTCAACCCTAATCAAGGTTTAGGTCAAGCTAGCCCAAATGGGCTAACTCAAGCTCAAGCACAATTCACTTGGGCTAACCCTGCTTTGATGGATGAAATGAACATGTGGGCTGCCATTAGGTTAGGTAGGAGTCAAAATTCAGCCTTGGTGAGTAGGAGAGAGAAAAACCAAAACATGAAAGAGAGAGAAAGAGAAGGGAATAATGGGGGAAGACTTTGGGGCTCCTCCTTCCACTTCCCCAACCCCCCATTCAACTCACCAGGACAAGGAGAGTTCAACCAGCTAGTTTTGACTGGTTTGAGCCATGCCTCATCCCCCACCTACCATGGCCGACATTGTTGACTAGAGGCCATCAATGGCAATACATCCTACACCCGCCTAACACCCTAATTCTCCTCCTTAAAAGCTTCACTGGACTCCAGGGATTCATTTCCACAACTTACCTGAAGGATCCAAGGAGTTCCTCTGTGCAGTTGCAGAAACTGAGCGGTGCCTCCTTCAAAAATGGCTTCCCGGCGATCCTCTCGACCTCAGGCCGCCGTCAAGGTCCTCCTCCACTCCTTCTACCATGGGTAGATCATAGCAATTCTTAGGTTCGAGGTTCGGGCTCAATTGAGCCAGAATCAAGTTCTGGTTTTCATGGTTTCGGGCCGAAAAACTTCTTGGTAGAACGGCCGAAATAAGCCCCTCTGGCGTCCAATCCGCCGTCTGGCGGCAGCCACCACCGCAACAGGGGTGGTGGTGGCGGTGGCCGGCTGTGGAAGTGGCCGGATCGCCGGCGGCAGCAGCTAGAAGTTGCTCCAAAAAAATTGAATCCAGGCCATCGGCTAGAGCTTGAAGACGATGGGATGCCGTCCACTATTGCGTCAAGATTCGTGCAGCAGATGATATTAAACTATAGGATATGTTATATGTGTTATTTAAATTTTGTCAAACTTATGGTATTTAATGTTCTTAATTTTAAAAAGTACCTAGTCTCTTCTACTGAAAAGGTTACCAACATGAAGATTGTAGCCCTAAGGGTCTACGTTAACTCAAAATTGATTTGAACCAATTTGGACCTCTGTTTTGACCAGGGCACTCGTTTTGGTGGGGTCTACACCTAGGGCTAGGCAGAAATTGAAATGGGTGCCCACACTTCATCTTTGGTCCAAATGATTTGATATTTTGGCAGGGAGTCACCCTAGACCATATCTATTCTGCCCAAAAATGAGAATTTTTGGAGACAAAATTTCTATAGTTTTGGAAATTATTTAATTTCTCGAGGGTAAATTACTTTAAGGGTCAAATGACCTCCAAACTCACACAAATTTTTGTGAGTGGTGCTTGGGGTCATTATAAAGCTCTGGTTAAAATTTCATCACATTTGGAAGTGATTTGAACTGAAATAATGCAAATCCTAGCCTTGCCCTAAAAAGGTTATTTTGGTCAAAATTGCACTTTGGATTTTGAGTGACCAAATCACCTCAACAGAGGTTGGAATTGGGGCCACTGGCTTGGCATGGCCTTTTGCACCTTGCCATGAAAGATGGGGTAGATTGGAATTGATTTTTCCTAAGATTTAAGACCAAACCCTAAGGAGGGGATTTTGAGTGTTGTGAAGGTCATGGGGTCAAATGCCCTTGGGTGATCTTGCAACTTGGTAGAAATGATGCTAGGTTAGCCCAAGGCCTCTAGCATGAATCTTAGAGGATTTGGAGATGGATAGACCTCTCAAATCCCTAACCCTAGTTTAGGGCATAACCACTTGTTGTGTAGAATTTGCCACCAAAACTTACTAAAAAGGTGTGAAACAAAGGTGGAATGGACTCTAAGTTAGATAGGACCTCTGCTGAATTTATTGGAATTTTATGAGTAATATTACTAGCACCCCCTTTGTTATACATGATGTGGCCCTAAATGGTATTTTATTTATTATGATCACACAGTACATTATAGACTCATGAAATTTGCGCAGAAGATGTCTTAAGTCAAAATGATTATCCGTGAATTTTGTTATAAATTTTTGTTGAATAATTTTAGTACTTTCTTCACAAGTATTAAAAGGTGCAATTATGGTCAATAAATTATTTAGAGCTATTTACTTGTTGCAAAAATGGTGAAATTAGGTCTATGATAATATTAGGGTAAATACCACTTGGAGAAATTAATTCATGAGTTTTAGATGATTATTTGCAGTACCTACCTCACAAGCTCGTTAACTTGGAAAATTGCTCAATAATTTGCTTAGAGCTCAATACTTACTAATAAATTATGAAACTTGACCTAGAGCATTTATATGTCCTTACAATCATTCTTGAATTTTCTCTGAAGTTTTGAAGGTAAACTTGGTGTACCTATCTCCTAAAGTGTTTTATTGTGAATATATTTAAAATTAAATTTAGGGGCTTAAACCTTGCTGTAAAATTGCGAGACTTTGGATTTAAAGTTTACAATTCATATTGTATGTATTATAAATTTTGTGGAATATTTACTTGTCTGGAATTGGCACTTCATGTTCAAACTTGGGATTTTTAGATGACTAGAATAATTAAATAAAATATCACATAAATAGGGAAAATTATCAAACTCTGGAGTTAGGCTAAAAAGGTCATAACAACCCTCTAATAATTATTATAGGGGCACTGGATGAATATTTTGAGTTTCTCTCATTTCACACATCATATAGCTCAAGTGGTCTGCATTTAGTAAAACTGCAGAAATTGCGTTGGAATATGAATTTGGTCACATGAGTTGGGGTTAGATATTATGCGGTTTGGATAAACAATTGGGGGCATCTCTGGAAGATAGGTTGAGAAAAGTGTGGAAGTGGCTAGTGTTAGGTGTTGCTCGGGATCGATGAAAGATCGTCTTTCCCGTGGCGAGGAAGTTTCAAATACACTAGGGTTAGACTCAATACAACATCTAAGGAATTAGGAGTTGGGTATCAACCAAGATAAAATAAGTGTCATGCGAGAGGGATGTTTGGGCGTTATCCCATCGTAGTTCCTAGTGCCTTCGAGAGCCCTTCGCGGGGAATACCTTGGGCCGTCCTGGTCTAAAACTAAACTGTAGGCAAAACTGGAATGCAAGAGTAACTAGTAAACACTAGGGTTTCATCTTCACTCACCTCGATGTCTTGGGGTGGTAGGTTGGGTCACTCGGGCTGTAGGCTCAGTGGATTCGGTGATGGGCAGTTTGGCCTGGCGAGCTTTGGCTCGGTAGTTGTTTGTGATTGGCAGGTTGGCCCGGTGAACTTTGACTCGGTAGTTGTTTGTGATGGGCAGGTTGGCCCGGCGAGCTTTGGCTCGGTTGTTGTTTATGACAAATGGGATGGTCCGGGGAGCTTTGGCTCGGTAGCTAATACATAAAGTTGCATGTTCATAAAGTATATGGTGGTGGGTCTTCGGTATTGGAGGGTCGATGCACCGACGCCAACACGTTGACTCGGCGACTGTGGTTTAGCACTTGGCCAAATTAAGTCTGGTGCGACAGCCGGCAAGAGTACGCAGGATCTCCACTTAGTGCACCAGCGTTGAGGCGTACTATAGGTCTGACTGGTAGTGCAATTACCGGTTTAGAGGTGGGCGAGGCCCAACCCACTGCTTCTGTTTGCCACTACAGAGGTATCCTGGGAGGTTTGGCTCCAGAAAGGGGGAACTAAAGGTCCGTGTAAACAGAGTTGAGTGGGTGAGTTGCACTTGCATGATCACATCATTCCCCTTGGTTTATAAGTTCGTGCGAGCGCGCTTATAAGTTAAGGTTTTTATTCAGTATTATAAATATATGCTTTTTAGAGAACCGACACCCTATCCTATAGATTGGCATGGGACTTTTTATATGATAGGAGCACTGCAAAAGATCCCTTGGCTTATGTGTTTTCATATAAGTTAAGGTTAATTTCTTGTTCAGTTTTTCATACCTTATTTACTGCCATATACTATAGAATTGCTAGATTTGTTCTGCCTCCATCTGATTAATTGTTATTCTCCACCTTCATGTCCTCTCCTTTCCTTCTCCCCGCTCGGTGCCTAGGAGCCATAGAGGAAGGGGTGGGGGATGATAGGGCTTATTCTTTTAGACTAATGGTTTTCGAACCACATCATTTTAGGGGACCGTGGAGCCCAGCATGGAGGAGCAGCCCCGGAGGTCGTCACGCTTGGGTATGGGGCAGTTTAGTACCGGAGTTCAGACGACAGGGACTGTGAGTCATATTCTCTACTAGTTGTTTTAGTTTTGCATCCACGATGAGAGATTTGTAGTGAGGCATTGATGTACTGGGCATGAGCCCAAGATTTTAGTATTTCATTATATCTGTGGACACTCCCATTGTGCAGTTTATTTACTATTTATGTGATTTCTGTGGACTTGCCTTTATTATTTTGCTATAGTTGTGATCGATTTAGTCGGCAGGCTCGGCATTTTGTAGTGATGATCTTCCCGGGTGCGAAGATGTCACCGCAAAGAGGCGGTTCTGGGCCTAAAACCCCGGTGTTTTAAAGAAAAAAAGGGTGTCTTACAAGTGGTATCAGAGCAAAACTCGATCAAAAAGTAGCAGTCCACAACCCCTAGGTCACCCCCGTGCGAGTTTAGTTTGGGGACAAACTAAGCAGCGAAAGCAGTAGTGTGCCTATATGGGGGGATGACATGTAAATCGTCCACTTTTAATTAGGATTGAATCGACTACTTACCAATGGATTTTGTTACGCAACCCCCAGCATAGCCTATACCACAGGGCGGAGTCCAACAGACTTTCGATGTTGCACCACCTCCCCCCATCCCCACTCCGTTCCTACAGTCAGAGATGGGGCAGACTCTGACAGCTATTCTGGAGGCTTTTAGGGCACAACAGGTTCCGGATCCGCAGCCAAACCCGGGGGGCAACTGGCTGAGTATATTCTGATGACTTTCTCCCCCATCCTACTTGGGGACAGAGTCGGCCATTCGGACGGAGGAGTGGCTGGACATCATGTTTGAGATGCTGACTGGGATCCGGTGCCTGTGGGAGTAGAGGGTGCCCTTGGTAGTCTCTTGCCTGGAGTACCATGCCAAGAGATGGTGGAAGACATCGCTGGACACGATGTTTGCTGACATAGAGGTTGTAGAGATTGCTTGGGGGCAGTTTAGGGCTGTATTGTTGGAGCATTTTGTTCTGCAGTCGTCCAGAGATGAGCTGGAGGATAGATTTCTACAGTTGAGACAGGGTAGTAAGATAGTGGTGGAGTATCATCGGGAGTTCAACCATCTGGCCTGATTTGCGGATTCTTACCAGTTGGATGAGGCAGGTTACACCAAGAGGTTCTATAAGGGTCTGCGAGAGGATCTGAGGGAGGCCCTACTGTTCGTGTCCGACGGGCCTATTCCTCGGATATTGGAGATGGCGAAAAGGATCGAGGCAGATTGGCATACTACCCGAGGCCGAAAGCGATCAACTGAGGATCAGGGTCGGGGAGCCAGAATGATCAGCGACGGGGCCGCATCACAGATAATTGGACAGTAGAAGACCAGCCTCGTCATGAGGTGAGACAAGAGCAGAGGGAACTAGTAGTGGTGGCCCATCAGCCACCCCAGATGCCGCTATTGACGTCTTGTTTACCCACGCGATTTTATAAGGATGTGGGTGCGGCTCGGTGACTAAATGCATGCGTGCGATGGCGTTCTCCGAAACGACGTTCATGCAACTACCGCTATCAATAATTAATTTGCACCATTTTTCACCGCACTTAAAATTTAAGGTAAATATATTTGTCCAGTTAAACTCATCCAATGCTCGCGGTGTGGCCAAAATACATCTCATCACCATCATGTAAGAATCGTCCTCAATGTCACTCAGCTCGGCATCAGATTCTTCTCCCGCTCCATAGATGATATCGGCAGGCTCAGACGTGGAGTCTAATAGGACTAGCGGTTTGCTCTTCGTGGGGCACTCACTAGAATAGTGCCCTTGGATTCCTCAAGAATAACACGTGGCATTAGTCTTGCTGATTCGTCCTATTGGTACTCGCACACCGGTGGGATTCCGGTTATTCCTAGCGGTAATGATAATGGACTCCGAATCCATCGATCGATACTTTCCCTTGTCTCGCGTGGAGGAAGATAGATGCGGTCCTAAGAGGGATTTTCCCTTCTGAAAGTTTCGTCCTTTGGTTTTGTAGGCGTTGTGTTTTTCAATATCCAAGGCGGCATTGAACGTGGTGTTAAGGTCCGTGTGACCATAACGCAAGAGCTTGCCTTGAATGTCCGGGTTGAGTCCCTTACGAAATCAGGAGAGTGTGATTTCGGGAATCTCACGAACATCACAACACAACAACATATCCTTAAGTTGTCCCATGTATTCTGCCACCGAAGCGTTACCTTGACGAAGGGAGGCTAAGTCGTCGAACATTTGGGTCCGGTAATAAGTGGGAACATATTGGTCGTGTAGAAGTGCTTTCATGGCAGCCCACCCAATTGGGGGTGCTCAATTAACCGTACCTAATCGTCTCTCTTCGTTCAACCAGTATGTCTTGGCCCTTCCTAGTAGTTTCATCCATGCAACCTTCACTTTCTCAACGTCCGTCAGGTCGTGCCATTCAAAATAGCACTCCATTCCCATGGTCCAGTCTAGGAATAGTTGGGGCACTCCCATACCATCATATGAGGGTGAGTCTATTTAAACGGCCCTAGTTACGTCGAACTCATAATGACCTCGAGGTGGGTACTCAACGTCCTGATCACGTTGATGATTTTGTCTTTCCTCTCGATGGTTGGCGGCCGGGGGTTGGGGGCCCGGTCGGTTTCTTCCAACGCTGTTGTTTCGGGGCGCCGCTTGGTTTACAGCGAGCCATTCAATTAACTGTGTCAGTGCATCAAATCTAGCGTTAAATTCTCCTCGTAACTCGGCGATCGTGGCCGGAGCATGCTCATCACCTTGGTTGTTTGCCATGTGTGAGGTGGAGGAAAGATATTCCGTGCCCAGCCTAGTGCGCATGAACGAACGGGACATACAACGATTTTGTCCTAATTTAAATTAAGCGTTTGAATTTTTTTTTTGACACTAAACAAGTGAGCAACAGGAAAAACTTTTTCAGACTTTTTTTCTTAAAAAAAATGAGGAGAAAATTCAGAATTTTTTTTATAATTTTCTGCAAAATTTTTTTTTGTGTGTTTTACTAATTGCAGCCCAACTATGTATTGTTTTGAAAAACAAAAATTCAGATTTGATGTGAATCGTAGTGGAAGTGCACACCCTAGCGAACGAGGATAACCCTTGGTAAAAATAAAGGATGGTGTCGATTGGGAAATCAACACAACCTCGCTTTGATACTAAATTGATGCAGGGTATATCCTAGAGATTCGTCACGGAGGCCACGATATCGCTTATGACACGATCTACGCTCTCTATTCCACACGCTAATGAAAACGCAGCCGGAAAAATTATATTATTTATCGCTCGCGCTAACAATACGGATCGTCGTTCCGCAAATAGATCGAATGTTGGCTATAGGCCAAATTCTTTCCGGCTAAATGGGATAATCTTGATCCCGAACGAGCTTTTGGGTTGTACCAAAATAGATCCACCAAGAACAAAATGATTCGAAAGATGGTAGGATCTATCCCAACAAAAGAAAGCGAGGATCGCCAATCCTCTTACGAATCTTTCGGAAATCCAAACGAACAATACCGATCTATTATTTGATTAACCGCGAAGAAAAACAAATCAGAAAATTACCCAAAAATTCATCCACCACAAGAACTATCTAGAGAAAGAAAACTCTGGGTAGAAATTTTCGTTACCCCTCTCGGATTTGTAGATCCGTGATGCGTGGATCCATCAAGTTTGATCGCTCCTCCGTTGAAAGTCCACGGGAAGCGCGATACAGATGGTGAATGTGCTAATCTCCTTCACTTCACGCCGTGGAGGAAACCCCTATCTTTTTCCTTGCAAACAACCTCTCATGCATGGGCCAAAGTATCCTTGGAGAGAGAGGATCTCGGGTGGCCGTGAGCAAGAGGGTGATGAGAGTAGCCGAGAACTAGAGAGAAGGGGGCGGCCGAGAGCAAGAGGGAGAGAGGAGATGGCCGAACTCTAGAAGGAAGGAGCCTTGAGGCCGGCGATTTGGAGGAAGGAAGAAAGAGGGGGGGGGGGGGCGGCGGCTAGGAGAAGAAGAGAGGGAAAATTAGGGTTGACAAATTCAAATTTTGATTTCAATTAAAGTCTACCATCAAATGAATAATTCAAGGCCTTATATAGGCTTACATCTCAAAGCAAATAACAAGTGGCTAAAGGCACACCACATAAAGAAAATGCAGAAATTAAATAATGTTTTTTTAAAAGAGCCATCATGAAACGGCTATTAGCACACCAAAGCTAAAATATCAAATATGAGTCTTGTTGCGAGGGCGAAGCTTGTAACCATGACCGCTACGACGTCGCACGTCCTTTGCCGGCACATCTTCAACATAGTCATTCCCAAGTTGGCCGTCATGGTGGCCGTCGTCATCACCATCGCCATCACCGTCGCCATCACAATCATGCAGTATATAATATGGAATATCATTTGTATCTTTCACCTTCTCTAGGGGAACTCTCTTCATGACCTTGCTTTTGGCTTTCCTTTTCCTTGCAATTGTTGCAGAGGAATCATCAGAGTCAGTTCTAAACTGATCACTGTCTGAGCTTTGTGGATTATCATACACTGCATCAATCCTTTTGAGATATTCTTTCTGTTGTTGAGACTGAGTAGAAGAGACAGCAGAAACAGCAACTAGAGCAACAACAGAAGCAGGAATTGGAGTAGAAGTAGCACTGGCAGAAGAAACTGTAACAGCAAGTTTAGATACAACAATTTCAGAAACAGTAGGCTCAGACATAGCAGGCTCAAAAACAATTGCTTCTGTCATATGCATATCTTCAGAAACTGAAACAGCAGGAACAGAATTGGCTGAAACATCAACAACAGCAGTAGGAGCAACAGAAACAGAAGGAGCACTATCCACAGCATTGAAGCAATTGACATAAGAACTTATTAAGCTGGGGTCACAGCTAGAAATAGGCACAATGGCCTTAGTAAGATCTTCAGTATGCTGGGCTGGAAGGCAGTTGAAGTATACACGATCAAATACTGATAACAGTGACCTGAGGTCCACTGTAATGACTGCAACTAGAGCTAGGTCTGAAGTTACTGCAGCAGGCAATCTCTCAGCATCATAAGGCATCTCCCCCTGCCTAGATTCAGTGAGAACTAGATCAAGGCACCCAGAAGAAGGGATTGCCTGAGGAGGAAGAAAAGTGGATAGCCTGGCAGACAGCTCCTGAACTGTTTTTAGAAGTGGAGCCAATGAGGTCTCCAGCAGTAGTGAAAGCCTTGGAGCTATCAGCTCATATAGCCTGTCTGCAATAGCTGGAATGTCTACTTGCTCAAGAGGTACTTGAGTAGAGGTAGGGATGGAAGTTGGAGCAGCAAGAGATGTTGTTGGAGAACCTGTGGATGGTGAAAGTGATGGTTGAGATATTGGAATTGTGGAGATGGAAGATAATGGAATGGAAATGGATGGTGTGAATAATAGTTGAGCAATGATGTCCTGAAGTAACTGTTGATAAGAAGTGGACGATGATGGTGGCTCAGGAGGGGATGAAGGAGAATTATCCATATAGGAATCATCTAGAAGAGTGAAAGATGGAATATGAGATTATGAGTCAATATCCATGTGTGGGTAATGATGTAGTGGATGGAAGATTTCTTTAGTTAATGGTGGAGTTGGAGAAGGGATTGAAGTTGGAGATGGGATGGAAATGGGGGATAAAATTGTGATGGTGACTGTTATAGATGAAACAATCAGTGGAGAAGGAGGAGATGAAGCAGGCAAGTCTTCTGCAGGGGCAGAAACCTGAGGGGAAGAGACTGAAGTAGTCCTTATGCCTGAAGAAGAGATTACAGAGGGTCTGCTGGGTTTTACAATCTGCCTGTCCCATTTCCCAAATAGGGCACAGGTAAGCCTCTTGTAGGAATTGATGTGCATCCCACTGGAAACAAGCAGTGCAGGGCATCTATTATGAAGAAACAGACCTAAAATCCTCCCAAAATTAACAAAGTTCTTGTTAATTTTATTCTAGATTAAATCAAAAAAGACTTCTCCCTAGTTCAGCTGCTTCTTGTCCACCAGGGCACCCATCAAACTGAGCTGATACCTAGAGATGGTATCATGAGCTGAGTGTTTTGCCAACAGCACTTTCCCAACTACATCAGCAAGAAATCTGTACTCAACTGACAGATTCTTCTTAAGCAATTTACTAGGGTTAGCTTCTGAATGTCCCATCCTCTCAAGCATAAGGGAAAACGCTTCTCCAGAAAGCTCAACAGAATCTTCTCCAGAATTCAATTGAAAAACCTCTGTCAAAACAGCTGGTGTTAAAGGTACCTGAGTTCCTGAGATGGTTCCGACCACTGTGTTCTGATCCAGATTGTGGGCAGTATACACCCATTCCTTTATCTCATCTGCAGCCAATTTGATCCTTATAGTCATTATGTTAACTAACTATTGGTCTTTGAAAAGTTCCAGAATGTCCTTGAAGATTTGATTGATGTTATTGAAGGAATCCATGTCTATATTAAAGCCAATGTCAAATTTCATTGCGGCCAAGATTGCGACTGAAACTGCCATTGATTCCTGCAAAAATGAACAAATAAACGACCAAGTGTAGAAAAGTTTGGAGGGAAAGGGAAAATTTTTAGAGACTATGAAAGCGCAAAGGGAGAACGACAGTCGAAAAATGAGTTTTATATTAGGGTTCGACGCAGAAAAGGAAAGATCGTGGAACTCTGTTCGACGATCTGGGCTTCTAAAGGAAACTGAAAGGTCATCAATATCGTCGATCTCCGTTCGACGATATTGGAGAGCGTCGAGCTCCGTTCGACAATCGCTGACCTAAAGAAAGATAGTTTAGCACTATCTGAGAAGCGCTGAAATCTGGTCGACGATTTCTGAAATCTTCGATCTCCGTTCGACGATCTTGGGGAAAATAGTCGAGCGCAGTTCAGAGACCAGAAACATACTCTATACACAAAAAGAACATATTTATTTACCTAGTATTGGTCATTTTTATATTTTAAAATCTTGGATCTTATTTTAGACTTCCTCCATCTAACATTCCTAACTAATTCAAGAAGAATGTATGTTTCTTTTCATCCAAGGGTTTGGTGAAAATATCTCCCCTTTGCAAATCAGTTGTGATATATTGAAGTTCAATTTTATTTTTCTCAACATTATCCCTTAGAAAGTGATGCCTAATTTCTATGTATTTTGTCCTACTATGGAGGACTGGATTTTGTGCTATAGAAATATCACTGGTATTATCACAAAATATTTTAGACTTTTCTAAGTTTTAGCCATAGTCTAGGAGTTGGTTTTGAATCCATAAGATTTGTGAACAATAACTAACTGCAGCCATATATTCAGCTTCAGCAGTTGAAGTTGACACAGATGTTTGTTTCTTCCAAAACCAGGAGACAAGTCTGTCACCAAGAAACAGACAAGTTCCACTGGTGCTTTTCCTATCTATTCTGCATCCAGCATAATCAGCATCTGAAAATCCATTTAAGTCAAATGCTGAATCTTTTGGATACCAGAGACCTAGATTTGGACAACTTTTTACATACCTAAGAATCCTTTTTACTAAGGTTAAGTGTGACTCTCTAGGGCTCACTTGAAATCTAGCACATATGCATGTAGCAAACATTATGTCAGGTCTACTAGCTGTAAGGTACAATAAAGAGCCAATCATTGCTCTATATGTTGTCTGATCAACAAGTTTCTCATGTTCATCAGCATCTAATACAGCATTAGTAGACATAGGTGTTTTCATACATGATGCTTCAGACATACCAAATTTCTTAACCAATTCTTTTGCATACTTGGTTTGAGAAATAAATATGCCTTCAGTATGTTGTTTGATTTGCAATTCTAGAAAGAAGGATAGCTCACCCATGCTACTCATTTCAAATTTAGAATGCATTAGATTGGAAAACCTTCTGCACAAATTTGAATCAGTAGAACCAAATATAATATAATCTACATAGATTTGTACTAGTAGGGTATGAGACTTATGGGTTCTAATAAAAAGAGTTTGGTCTACTCTACCCCTTATAAAATCATTTTTCAGAAGAAAGCATGCTAGGGTCTCATACCATGCTCTAGGAGCTTGTTTTAGACCATATAATGCCTTATGTAATTTGAAAACATAATCAGGATGAGTTGAAGAGATAAAACTTGTGGGTTGTATGACATAGACTTCTTCTTTGATATCTCCATTGAGAAAAGCACTCTTTACATCCATCTGGTATACTTTGAAACCTTTGTGTGCTGCATATGCTAAGAAGATTCTTATGGCCTCTAACCTTGCAACTGGTGCAAAGGTCTGGTCATAATCTATCCGTTCTTTTTGAGAGTACGCTTGAGCAACTAGCCTTGCCTTATTCCTTACAATGACTCCTTGATCATCCAATTTATTTCTGAACACCCACTTTGTTCCAACAATGGAGTGATCCTTTGGCCTTGGTACTAGTTCTCAAACTTTGTTCCTTTCAAATTGATGCAACTCCTCTTGCATTGCAATGATATAGTGTGGATCTTGCTCTGCATCTTGAATGGATTGAGGTTCAATTTGAGAGAGAAAGCAAGTGTGCATCAGGTTTTGGTTGACCTGATTTCTGGTTTGCACACCAGCTGAGATGTCTCCAATCACTTGGGAGATTGGATGGTCTCTTGATGTTACTAAATCAACAGGAGATGTTGATTGTTCACCAACCTCTGTTGTTGTTTCCTCTTGTGGTACAACAACTGGCTCTTCAAGAAGATTCTCTTCAAGATGTTGAATTTCTTCTTCATCTTCACTGCTTTCATCTTTTTGAATAATTTGTAACCTATCCAAGTCTTCAGTAAGAGAGTGTACCTGCAAAGGTTCTATGGTAGAAGTATTCTTCTCCTTGGAAGACATGTTAGATTCATCAAAATATATATGAACAGATTCTTCAATTTTGAGAGTAGATTTATTATATACCCTATAAACTTTACTGATCATGGAGTATCCCAGAAACACTCTTTCATCAGCTTTATCTTGAAATTTTGCTAAGTATTTCTTGTCATTATTATGAATGTAACAAATACAACCAAAAATTTTAAAGTAATCTACTTTAGGTTTCTTCCCTTTGAGTAATTCATAGGGAGTCTTGCCCTTCAGTTTATGTATTAAACTTCTATTCAACACATAGTTGGAGGTGTTCACTTCCTCTACCCAAAAGGATAGAGGAAGGTGAGCATCTGACAACAATGTAGTAGCAGATTCAATAAGGGTTCTATTTTTCCTTTCAGCTACCCCATTTTGTTGAGGTGTTCTAGGAGCTGCGAAAGTGTGTCTGATCCCTTCACTCTGACAGAACTCTTGCATAAGAAGAGAATCAAACTCTATCCCATGATCACTTCTGATCAGGGTAATGTGAGTATTGAACTGACTCTATATGCATTTGAGAAACTCTGTCAAACATTTAAAGTTATTAGACTTCTTTCTCAGAAAGAACACCCATGTGAATCTAGAGAAGTCATCTACAACCACTAAAGTATAAGATTTCCCTCCTAAGCTTTGTACTGTAATGGGTCCAAAAAAATCCATGTGTAACAGGTACAAAATCCTAGGTGAATCACTCTTATTAAGTGACTTGAAACTATTTTTGGTTTGCTTGCCTAATTGACAAGCCCTGCAAAGTACTTCCTTCTTGTAGGGGCCAGAAGGTAGTCCTATAACAAGGTTGTCCTTGGATAGCCTAGCAATGGTTCTAAGGTTTATATGCCCTAGTCTCTTATGCCATAATTCATTAGGTCTACAAATAGTATTGAACAAACATATATCTACCTTGGTTGAAAGAAAATCTACAAGATAGATGTTACCTTTCCTTTTACCTGTCAACACAGTTGTGTTGTCCTCTGATTTGATCTTGCATAAGGATTTTCTGAAAGTCACTTGGTACCCTTCATCATACAGTTGACTAATGCTGATTGAAATGTGCTTCAGTCCTTCCACATAGGCTACTTTCTTGAATGTGACTGTGCCAATCTGGACTGCACCATATCCTTTTGTTAGTCCAAAGTTTGAATCACCAAATATTACTTTGGGTCCAAGCTTGGCTTTAAAGTATGTGAAATTGTCCTTGTTTACTCTCATGTGCTTTGAGCACCCACTATCCAGATACCATTGTTGGTTTGATGTTGGATAGGTCTTCACCTGCACATAAAACAATTTATTTATTTTTGACCCAGTTTACCTTGGGCCTAGGTTGATAACCTTTGAATTCAGAAATAAAAGACATCCCTGGTTGACTCTTATAGCCTTCAGGATGATATCTCCTTGGAGGTATTATCCATTCAGTATAAGGGTTAAATCTTTGGGATGAAGGACCCCTAGGTTTGAAATTTGATTTACCTTTGAAAATTTTTTCAAAACTCTGATCTCTGCTCGACGATCGCTGAGCTGAGTTCGACGATCTTGGGTCAGATCGTCGAGCTCCGTTCGAAGATCGACTGTGGCAGAGTTCAGGGTTTAGAGATCGTCGACCTGAGTTCGATGATTTAGCCTGAGATCGTTGATCTTCATTCGACGATCGTCTAGCTCCGTTCGACGATTTCTATTGAACTCTTGTTTTCTTAGGTAAGTCAGAATTCTTCCTAGCTACCTCTACAACTCCCTTACCTTTATCAGAGATAAACTTGATTGGGGTTGTTAATACTATAGGTTGGCTAGATGAGGAACCCAAGCCCAGTGTACTATTGAATCTTGATTTCACTGTGCTTGTGATGTCCATTAGCTTGATACTTCTCCCATTGAGGGATTCTTCAAACTTTTTGGCCTCTAATAGCTCACCTTTCAGTGAGGCTATCTGCTCCCTATAAGCATTCCAACTCCTCAGAGAGTTTGAGGTTTTCTGATTTTAAAGTACTGTGTTCAGATAACTGATTTCTGAGAGAAATGATTTCCTTCTCAGATTTTAATAAATCCAAACATAGTGCTTTAAACTCACACTTGAAGTCCTCAGAATTAAAATCAAAAGAACTTATTACCTGTTCCTCTTAAGATTGAGTCTCTGATTCTGACTCTGACTCTTCTGCATCAGAACTTTGTTGTGAGGCATTGATAGCCATCATGCAGAATTCTTTTTCATCAGCATCATCTTCATCATCACTTGAGCTGGATGAAGCTTCAGATTCTTCTTCTGTCTCACTTCATGTTTCAGCAACAAACCCTTTCCTTGTATGTTTGTTCTTGCTGGAGGAGGGTTTGCCATTACTGCTCTTCTTGAAGTCTTTTTCTTTTCTCCTTTCTTTCCTGTACTTCTTGTCCTTGTTTTTATTTTCTGAATAGTCAGGCACAATGTGGCCTGGTTTCCTGCATCCAAAACAAATAATCTCTTTAGTTATTTGATTTGTCGTACCTTGGCTTGTCATGCTCTCTGTGTGATCTTTTCCTAAAATCCTTCCTGGCCATTTTGTAAAACCTTTTGGCAGTAGGCTTAGCAGCTCTTCATTGCCTGTGACCTTGTCTTCAGGCTGATCTTTAATGGCTTTGAAAGCTATTGATTTTTCCTTTCTTATAGCTGGTGAGGCAGCCTTCTGCTCTTCTTCTCTGTTCTTGATGAGCAGCTCATAAGACTTGAGCTTGTCCAAGAGAGCTTCAGTTGTGATCTCATTTAGGCTTCTGACATCCTTGATTGGCCAGATCCTTGAGTCCCAAGTGCTTGGGAAGCACATTAGGATTTTATCATTGAGCTCTGTCAATGAGATCTCTTTGTCCAATGATTTCAGCTCATTGACTATGAGACTGAGTCTATTATACATATCTGCTACTGACTCAGCTTCTCCTTTCTTGAAGTTCTCATACTGGGTTTTGAGATGAGATCTTCTATCTTTTCTCTCATCAGCAGATCCTGAGACTATCTAAGATAACTTATCCCAGATGTCCTTTGCTGAGTTGCATTCAGCTACCTTTTGGAATATTTCATCAGACATAGTCTGCGCTAGAATGTTCATAGCCTTTGCATCAGCCAATTTCCATTTCTTGATTTCTGCATCTGTTCCTGAAGGAGGTGGAACAACACTCGTACTTGTATTTTCTGGGGGTCTTGGACACACTGTCAAAACAGAATTGAAAATGTCTTCATCAATAGAGTTCATGTACAGTCTAATCCTTGCCTTCCAAAGTGCAAACTTAGATAGATTGCACACTGGAGGTCTGGTGCTAGCATAATCTTTGTTTTGGGCCATGTTCTGTGAAGAAATAATTCTAATAACAAACTTAAAACAAGCAGATCTAACTAGAGGGATCTTTGGGTTCAGGTGTTAGCCTCTGCAACCACTAAGGTGTGGTATTTTAACCAACCTGAGGTCTGGTATTTTAACCAACCTCCCTTTGATACCAATTGAAAGTGCAGGTTAGATCTGATATACTCTAGAGGGGGGGTGAATAGAGTATGGTGCTTGCTGAAAACTTTTTACAACTCTTGTTGTATTCCTAAGTGAACAGGGAAGCAAATGAAATACAACAAACACAACAACTATCTAATCAAAAAGCAATCACAGAACAATCACAAACCACAGCCAGAAAACAAAAGAAAATAAGCAACCAGATGACACAAGGAGCTATAGTGGTTCCCCAACCAATCTGGGTACATCCACTCTTCTACCACCCTAGGTAGGAATCCACTGCAGGATGATTTGATCAGGTGTCCTGGGCACCAATGAGCTTTTGATAAGGTACTCAAAAACCAAACCAGATTTTTTGATCAGGTGTCTTGCCACCACTGAGTTTTGATAAGGTCTTAGAAACCAACACAAACTTTTAAAGGGAGATTGATAAACCCTTTACAGCAGAGAGAGAGATAGAGAGAGATGACCTTCTCTGTCAACAATCAGAGAGAAGATAGTGGATATTGTCAAAGCTCCCCCTGAGTTCTTGAGTTGTTCAGGAAGTGAAGCTTTGTAGTAGGGTGATAGGCCTTCAGAAGATTTTATCTCCAGCAAAAGATGATTCCAGCAGCAGCTGAAATATGTGGTGTCTGGAGTCTTGAATGATAATGGCCTTTGAACACTGGAATCAAAAAGGGATCTAGAAATTTCAGAATATTGATCTCCTTCAGTTATGTATGTTCCTGTATGAATTATGTATGTGAATATCTGCAACTCTTTTCTCTTTCTGTTGTTGTTGTTGTAATAGTTGTTGTTATTTACCAGCAGAATATGAAAAAATCTTTTATTCCTTAGATCTGAATAGAACATTTCTCTGTCCAAGATAGCCGTTAGCCTGTCATAAATGACTTCCTTAACTGCATTTTGTCTTCTGGAGGAATGTCCAATAAAACATTCCTTTGAAAATCCCTTGAAACTTGCTCCAGATTAATTGAAACGGCTACAAGATCCTTGAAATAAATGCTGGAAATAATTCCATAACTTTCTGAATTTGAATCTTGAAAAACGTCGATCTCTCCAGAAAAACGTCGACCTGAGGTCAACTATCGTTGAACTGAGTTCAGAGACTGGACTTAGACTGAAGCAGAAAGCATCGATCTGAGCTCAACTATCGTCGAACTGAGCTCAGAGATAGAGAAACAAACTAGAGACATGAACGTCGATCTGAGCTAGAGGATCGTCGAATGGAGTTCGACGACTCGTTGAAGTTGAGCTCAGAGATCGTCGAATGGAGTTCGATGTTTCGTCGAGGTGAGCTCAGAGATCGTCGAATGGAGTTCGACGATTCGTCGTCCTGAGCTCGACGAAATGACTTAGTCTCCTGAACTGAAATATCTGGTCTGGAGGGTCTTGAGGGCGGCTTTCAAACCTAAATACTAACCCTTAGACTCAGTTCTAATTGACCTTTAGATCTATACAAGGAGGTCAAAACAAATTTCCTAAAGGACATAGTGATCCTTGCCCAAATCAGTAATAGGGTGTTCCAACAGAGCCCACTCGACGCGGCGTTGAGTAAGCTCCACTCACTTGACACCAAAAATACTTTAGCCGCAAAACCTACGCTGGATGATGGCGTTGAGTGAACTCGGCTCACTCAATGCTGTCAGCGCTTTCTACTTAGGGTAAACGTAAATTTTAGTTAGAACCGCAGCCTAAACTCTCTCAACGCGCAAAAACAGAGAGTTGGAAATTTAATTCCAACTCTCCCTTCTATCCTATCTACTTGAGGCTACCGCGACTAAATGCAGCCTTACCCTACCTCTAGCTACCCACTGGACACTAAACCGCAAATAATAAAAAGAAAGAGACAAGCCAAAAATTCCTACACAACCTAAATCGAACGTGGATGAAATTTAAGAACAATATACAGTAAGATAACAATGTATAAAGGGGTCAATCTTAGCAAGGGCAAGGAGCCACTTGCCTTACTACCAAGTTGCAGTGATTGCAACACGAAACAGGCCTTGGCGGCAAGATCGGCCACCTACAGGTCAAAAGCAACGATTTAGAGAAGAAGAAAAGAATCCAAAGGAAGTTTAACTTCTTGAATCAACCCTAAACCAAGAAAAACTTACATGGAAGGAAGGATCTAGATGATAGCAAGCCAAATCCGCTAACGCGCGAGAAAATCGAGCTCTAACCCTGCCGCAATCACCGGCCAAAACCCAACACAATCTCCTCCCAAAACCCTCCGCTGGAAGCTTCTCCAGAATCGGGAACGAAGAAAATGAGGAGGAAAAATGAATATGGGCATAAAAATGAAGCACTCAGGAAAAAAGTACGGAACACGCCCCAGACACGCCCGTGTCCAGTCCGACACGTCCGTGTCATGGGGCGTGTACTCACACATCTACCAACCTACCCACTCGACGATCGTCGATCTCAGCTCGACGAAACAGGGGACACGCCCTGTGACACGCCCGTGTTACAGGCCGTGTTCCAACTCCAACACCGCTCGACGATCGTCGAGCGCCGATCGTCGAATAGAGAGAGACACGCACCGTGTCATGCCCGTGTCCGATACGACACGCCCGTGACACTACCGTGTACTCACTAAAACACCGCCCGACGATCATCGATCACAGCTCGACGAATCAAAGGGGGACACGCCCTGTGACATGCCCGTGTCACAGGTCGTGTTCCTACCAAAAAAACACCAGTCGACCAAATTTCGTCGACCACATAACCGAAAGCTCTACCCAAGCTCGGCACGCCCTGGGTCATGCCCGTGACCCAGGCCATGTCATCCAAACATACACACAAAAAAACAGCGAACTGCTTAGCTAAAAAAAAGACAAGGCACCAGCCTAGCAAGCTCGGCCAAACCAGGCCATGCACAACACAGAAAACATTACAGCTACCAAAGCAAACGTCGAAACGACGCGAAAGCAAACGATCCCGGACTTCGACCAAAAATCGCACTGTAGCTAAACACCCAAGTTACAAAAACAACGGTGAGGTCGAAAACAACATCCGACGATCGCACACTTGGGCTAACACCTCCCGAAGCCAAAACACAAGCATTCCCTAAGAGGCCCAACCGAGTCACCAAAACAGACTCCGGCTAGCTGGTGAATCTTGCTAACAGGCTACAATCAGGCTACACAAGGAATCTAAAGAGCTAAGACCACGCTCTATAATGGCGAAAGGCCAGAAATGCGTCATCGTAACGCCAATCCAAGATCAAACAAAACAAAGAAAAACTGGGGGCGTTACAGCCACTCCCCCTAAAAGAAAGTTTCGCCTCGAAACTTTACTCACAACACCCCTATCAAGAAGGAGAGGGAAATAGCCAAGAAGGGGCTATATATAAAAAAACACAAAACATACCAGACACAAGATCAAGGAAATAGATGAGGGTGAGCCTCCCTCATAGCCGACTCTAATTCCCAAGTCACGCTTTCTACATCCTGATTCCTCCATAAAACTTTAACCATAGGAATAGTCTTCTTCCACAACGCACGAACCTGAGAATCCAAAATGCGGACAGGCACCTCGACATAAGAAAGATTCGGCTCCAACTGAGGCATAGAATCCAGAACCTGCCTGCCATTCAGCACACATTTCTGCAGCTGACTGACGTGGAAGAGATCATGCACGCCCGGGAAATTTGCGGGCAAAGCCAGCCTATAAGCTGATAACCAAATCCGCTCAACAATCAGAAACGGCCCCACGTACCTCGGGTCCAACTTCCTATTCTTGCCAAACCGCTTGACTACGATCAACGGGGAGACCTTTAAGAACACTGAGTCCCCCACGACAAATTCCAAGTCCGATCTACGCTGGTTGGCGTTCTTCTCATACCTCTCCTGGGCTATCTGAAACTTTTCCCGAATAAGTTTCACAGCGGTTTCCATCTCCTCGAGTGCTTCTGGACCCAACAAAGGTCTCTCGCCAACCTCAGCCCAAAACAAGGGAGTCCTGTAGCGCCTCCCATACAAAGCTTCAAAAGGAGCCATTTGCAAGCTTTCCTTATAACTGTTGTTATACGCAAATTCCATAAGCCGCAAGCGCTCGTCCCACGCTCCTCCGTGGTCCAGAATATAGCATCAGATCATATCTTCCACAATCTGATTTACTCGCTCCGTCTGACCATTGGTCTGTGGATGATAAGATGTGGAATACCTCAAATCTGTTCCCAACCACTCTTGGAGGCTCTTCCAAAAACGAGACGTGAACCTGGAGTCTCGATCCGATATGATACTTACGGGTACACCATGCAGTCTGATAACCTCGTCCAAATACAGCTCGACTATTTTTCTCATCGGATAATCGATCTTAAATGGTACGAAGTGAGCACACTTCATCAATCTGTCTACGATCACCCAAACTGAATCATGCCCCTTAGGAGATCTCGGTAAGCCTGTAATGAAATCCATCGAGATACTCTCCCACCTCCACGTCGGAATCTCCAAGGGAGTCAGCTTGCCACCAGGCCTCCCATGGTCGGCTTTCACACGCCTGCAAGTGTGACACTCAGAAACAATTCTGGCTATGTCTCTCTTCATCCCATACCAACAGACAATCTGCTTTAAATCATGATACATCTTGGTAGACCCTGGATGAGAGGCAACACGAGATCCGTGGGCTTCTCTGTACAATATATCCCGGATATCTCCAACAGCGGGGATGCAAAACATGCCACGATACTTCAAGGTACACGCATCATCTATAGAGAAATCTGGTAATTCACCTTTTTCAGCTCGAAGATACAAATGTAGAAGATCGGGATCATCCTTCTGATGCAGTCTCGTAAGTGCAATCCACGAAGGTTCTGCCACTACCAAACTACTCTGCGAATCGCAGCTTCCCACAGAAATGTCCATCAAAAGGAATTCTTCCACTAGACGCTCGGCGGAGAGATTGAAAACCTTTCCTGACTTCCGACTCAGGGCATCGGCCACCACATTAGCTTTGTCCGGATGGTACTGGATTTTAACATCATAGTCAGCCACATACTCCAACCATCGCCGATGGCGCATATTCAATTCCTTCTGGGTGAAGACATACTTTAAACTCCTGTGATCAGTAAAAATCTTGCACTGCGCACCATACAGCAAATGCCTCCACAATTTCAGCGCATAGATCACAGCTCCAAACTACAGGTCATGCGTAGGATAGTTCCTCTCGTGAGTCTTTAGCTGCCTCAACCTGTACGCAATCACCTTCCCGCCCTGCATCAATACGTAACCCAGACCGACATGCGACGCATCCACATATATATCATACTCACTACCTTCAGTAGACAAAGAAAAAATTGGAGTTGAACATAACCTTCTTTTTAGTTCCTCAAAAGCCTCCTCACACTTGCCATCCCATATGATGGCTACATTCTTCTGCGTCAACTTGGTCAACGATGCAGACAAGGTAGAGAATCCCTCTACAAATCTTCTATAATAGTCAGCCAAGAATTGTAAATATACCTATTTTTCTGTACATTAATTTAGTCGTTTTCATTTGTTTTCGTCTTTTTTATATATTTTTGCTTAATAACTAGCTTCTTTTTTGTAAAATAATTTTGCTGACTTTGTTTATTTATTTTTTCAGAAAAAATCAAAAATCTGCCAAAATTGACATGTCTCGCCCGTGACATGTTGGTCCGCCATGACCAGGGCGTGATTGCGTCAATTCCCGAGAAATCATGCAAAATTTGAAGTGCAAAGCCTGTCACGCCTGTGTCACTAGTGTCACGCCCGTGACCCATGCCCGTGACCATCCAGATCGACGAAATCGCGCTCAACGATCGTCAATCCCAGCTGACACGCCGTCGACACGCCCGTGTCACCCGACACGGGCGTGACCCAAGCCCGTGTTCACTCAACTCGACACTTTCAGCTCGACGATCGTCGAGTGTCGACACCCGCCTGTCACGCCCAGAGTCACGCCCGTGACCTGGGGCGTGACCTTTCCAGCTAGCCCGACAAGACCCGCGCGGCGACTTTTGGCGCACCGCGCCCAGATCCACCTGCCTGTCACGCCCCCTGTCACGCCCGTGACCAAGGGCGTGACCACTGCGAGACCGCCACGTGTCCAGGCCGAAGTCAACTTTCCCGTCAAATCGCCGGCCGCCTTCCAATAGTACTGTCACGCCCCCTGTCACGCCCGTGACCAAGGGCGTGACCCTTGAAAATTTTTTCTATAAATTCAGAGGTTCTGCTCTGAATTCCTGTTCCCCTTTTGGGCACCATTTTGTATAGTGTTTGTGCTGCTGGATTGCTTCCAAGGGTTATGTAAGGGATATTTTCTCCCCTCTCCTTAGCTTTTAGTTTCATGTCTTTGTAATTGTCTTTTTATTTAATGAAATTTGTGTTTTCTTCTCTTATATTGCCTTTGGAATGTAGCTATGCAACTCACACCTTATGCAATCTTATTCCTTTTTGTTTTAACTTAGTTTTTGTTCTTCTTTATATATGTGTGTGTGTGTGTATGAGATTAGTTTTCTTGTTTTTATGCTTAGTTATTTTTATTTAGTTTTCTTAACTTAGGTTTTTATAGTTTTTTTTATTTCATTGTTATAAACCCGTAAAAATGTTTTTAAAGTGTTTTTCCTTTTTTTTAACTTAGCTTTTTATTTCGTAAAACTTTTTCGTTCTTTTCGTTTTATTTTCACTTTTTTAATCGTTTTTACGGAGTTATAGGAATGATTATATAGTTGTTTTAATTTTTCGCCGCACTTTGATTTTTCGTTTAAACTTTTGTCCGTTTAATTTTTTCGTTCTCTTTTTATGCATTTCTACCGCATTCTAGCGGTAGAAATGTATTCGTTTTTATTTTTCGAGCTCTTGCATTTTGCGTTTATTTTGCAAACCTTTTTCGCTCATTTAATTTTTATTTTCGCTTTTTATGCATTTCTACCGCATTTTAGCGGTAGAAATGCAGTTGTTATAATTTTTCGGTAACTTAGCTTTTTGCACTTTTTTATGTGTGCGCATTTATTTCCGCCTACTCGTTAAGAGTTAAATGGCGCTTTGCTTTATTTCAATTCTGTCGTGTGTGTGGTGTGTTTTACTTTTCAGTAGAGTGCGTGTGTTTTCATTTATGTCGAGAGAGAGTGTGCGTGCGTTGCATTTATTTTGTCCTACTCGTTTGAGTAGGACCCGTATTTATTTTCTCCTACTCATTTGAGTAGGACTTGCGTGTGTGCGTTTTACTGCTTTCATTTCTCCCGCCCACGCGTTGCGCCGGGACTCGCAATTTACTGCTTTCTCTTCCAGTCCTACGCGTTTGGGTAGGACTTGCAATTTTAGCTTCCTTACTGCTTTCTTCAGTCCTACTCGTTTGGGTAGGACTTGCAATTTACTGCTTTATTTACTGCTTTCTTTTATCGCTTTCATTTACTGCTTTCTTTTTCTGCTTTCTTTTCTGCTTTTCTCGCAAGCCGTCCCATTCCGATGAGTGGCTAATCGTTCTTAGCCCTCGGCATCGAAGAGCATTGGGACAGATAAAGTAGCTTAAAATAATTAAAGGTCGTATCTTTCTAATTAATTAATAGCACTTAAGGTTTGCCCGGGGTTAACGACGCGTAGGACCACATATCGATGTGTGGGCCCTATTTCCGTTTTCCATACGCTCGCCGAGAGGCCGTGCGTATGGACAGATCACCCCTTGGCAAAGAGAGTTCCGCACTAACCCTCGAGAGAGGAGGCGCGCCAACTCTACCGGATTGGGTTCCCCACCCAATAGCGGGGGTTCTTAGCGTAATGCGGGCGTTAAGAGGAATCCTTCGTCGGACGAGAGCCCGGTCGAATAGTCTTAGCGTTCAGGTGAGCGATAGCCCTATAGCTAGGTGAGCTCATTTTAGTGGAACCTCCACGGCCAGTCTCCGCCTTAATTAATTAGAAATTTAGGAGCTCTTTTTATTTAAGTCTATTTTAGTTCAATTGTTTTTTTCGGTGCCATCGAGCTAAGCTCTTCATCGGCACCACCTTCAAGCTTTCTTTTTATTGCTTTCTTTTTCTTTCTGCCATTTTCTGCATTTTATTATATATATAAATAACCCGACAAGTTAATTATCGGTAAAATAATAGTCCCCTCCAGGGAAGAGTAGAAATAATCGAACCGGACCCGAGAACAATACGACCTCGATATTCCACCCGGAATATCCTGTACTACTCACGATAGGTGCACTTGCCTCCTTTCGTTAAAACTCGATTTCTAAACCCTTTTTATATCCAAACTAAATAATAAAATACGCGCGACCCGTTTTCTTAATAAAAACCAAATCCGCCTTTTTCGCAAATAAAACCGCCGGGTCGCGCGTGACCGCAAATAATTTCCGAGTTTTAACGTGCATCAAGTTTTTGGCGCCGTTGCCGGGACATTTTAGGTTCGTTATTTTAAACCCTGGAAATCTATTAATTTTCCTTATATTTATATATATATATATAAATATGGCCAATATAATAATAATAATAAAAACTACTATATATATTTACAAATTTATAAAACAAAAAAAAAAAAATTTGAAAAACTCAAAACAAAAAAAAAAATTTTGAAAAACCTTAAAAATTAAAAATTTTGAAAAAACCATAAAACTAAAAAAAAAAACTAAAAAACAAAAAAAAACAAAAAACAAAAAAAAAAAAAACTAAAAAATCCAAAAAAATGAAAAAAAAAAAAAAACTTAACAAAAATTATTTTTATTTTTATTCTTGTTTTTTGAAAAAAGAAAAAAAAAAAAAAAAAACAAAACAAACAAAAAAAAAAAAAAAAAAAAACAAAAACAAAAAAAAAAAAAAACTAAAAATGAAAAAACTAAAAAAATATATTTTAATTTAACTTATTATATTTTAATTTATTTTGTTTCAGCGCACTTCCACTTTATGCGCGCTAGGGGATCACATTTTTATCACACAGTGGTCGCTAAGGCCTTAGCTACCTCCGACTCCCCCACGCACATCGCCCCCCTACCGCCCGCGATTTTTAGGCGAGTTTTCTCTTTCTTATTTTTTTCTGTTATCTTTTTGTTTTTTCTTCTAAATAATGCAGGGTTCCAACCTGGGCCTCCCGCGCTCGTCTTAGGGAAGCTCCTACCCTCCCTTTTTCTTTTTTACTTATTATAATTTGTATATTATCTGTTCCGCATACTTAGACTGCAACATTGGGGACAATGTTGGGTTTAAGTATGGAGGTGTTTTCCTATACTGCATTTTTTTTATTCTGTACTCATCAAAATACAAAAATACAAAAAAAATTACAAAACTTAAAACAAAAAAAAAAAAAAAATTTTTTTTTTTCTTGTTTTATATAAAAAAAAAAAACTCAAAAAAAAATCATAAACCACAAAAAAAATCTCAAAAAAATTATAAAACATCAAAAAATTCAACAAAAAAAATTTTTTTACTTTGTAATATTTTCAAAAAAAAAAAAATCTCTCTTCCCCCCCTCTTCTTCTCTTTTTTGTAAAAACTTGCTTCTTGCCTGCCCGCGACGTTCGACTCATCGAACCAACCATTCAAATAAGAGTCTGTTCGCGGGGCCGCAGTCGAGTTTTTACTTTGCCCTTTTTGTAAAAAATCTCTCTTTCCCCCCTATCTTCTTTGTAAATAACTCTTTTTTCTCTCCTCATTCTTGTAAATAATTTATCCTCAAAAACTAAACATCAAAAAATTAGAAAAACCCAAAAACCCAAAAAAATAAAAAATCTAAAAATCCTAAAAAGATAATAATTAAAACACAAAAAAAATATATAAAACTCTAAAAATTCCAAAAAAAAAATGTTTTGTTAAAATTTTGTAACAAAATAATTCGAATATATCATATCTTAACTCTTTTTTGCTTTCCAAAAATCTAGTTTCGAGTTTTTTATATGCGAATTTTAGTTATTCTTTGCTTACTATTCGTTTATTAATTAAAGTTCGATAGATTTAAGTGTCTGGGGTTAAGATTTAAAGAATTTTTTATGTCTTTTCCTTATAATAGGGAACTTGTTTTTCACCACCACTTCTAATTTTATAAATAGAAGCTCGTTTTTTATGTTAGAAAATAACATCCATGGATTTCAATTATTTCTACTTCATGCTTTAGAAATATTGGAACGTTCATTTTAAAAAGGTTGCTCTCAAAACTTTTTTATTAAAATCTAGTTTTCTTTTTGAAAAAAATAAACCCACTTCCTTTTTTTTTATGTCTTACTTTGACATGATTCCCCCCTATCCCTTAAAAGATCCTATGTCAATGGGAATAAGATTTCGTTCCGTAAACATAGGCACCAATAATTTAAAAAGATTATATATGGAGTAAGAGGATAAAATTCATTACTCCTATAAATATACATTGGGTTAATTTTATCCTTATGAAGAAAGAAAAAAAAATTTATGTGTTAGGAAAATAAGATTTCGTTTTCCTAACTATCAAAAAGAAAAAAAATTGGAGGTTCGAGAAAAAATTACCTCGCCTCAATATTCAAGCCTTCTTCATAATCCACCAAACCACTTAGCCTATTTCAATGATTCTAGACTTATTTAAAATTTTTTTTGAGAGCATAATTTTTAATTGCATTATTTCCTTTAACTTTTTTTAGCCAAAGTTTTTTGTATAAATCCAATCCATCTTTGTTAAACTAACAAAAATAAATTTTTGCCTTCTATTTTATTTTATGTAGAAGTCTTTTTGAAACTCTTCCTCTATTCATAACATTTCATAAATTAGGATTTAATTCTTTAACCCCGGATGTTATTTTGATCTTCCTTTTAATTAATTCAAGCGGTAGCTAAACTTAGGATTCTTTTATTCCTTATAAGTTCATCTCCAACTTTTGCTCTGGAATAGCAAAAGCTTAAGTATGGGGGTATTTGATGAATTGTAAATATACCTATTTTTCTGTACATTAATTTAGTCGTTTTCATTTGTTTTCGTCTTTTTTTATATATTTTTGCTTAATAACTTGCTTCTTTTTTGTAAATAATTTTGCTGACTTTGTTTATTTTATTTTTCAGAAAAAAATCAAAAATCTGCCAAAATTGACATGTCACGCCCGTGACATGTTGGTCACGCCCGTGACCAGGGCGTGATGCGTCAAATTCCCGTGAAATCAAGCAAAATTTGAAGTGCAAAGCCTGTCACGCCCGTGTCACTAGTGTCACGCCCGTGACCCATGCCCGTGACCATCCAGATCGACGAAATCGCGCTCAACGATCGTCAACCCAGCTGACACGCCCGTCGACACGCCCGTGTCACCCGACACGGGGCGTGACCCAAGCCCGTGTTCACTCAACTCGACACTTTCAGCTCGACGATCGTCGAGTGTCGACACCCGCCTGTCACGCCCAGAGTCACGCCCCGTGACCTGGGGCGTGACCTTTCCAGCTAGCCCGACAAGACCCGCGCGGGCGACTTTTTGGCGCACCGCGCCCAGATCCACCTGCCTGTCACGCCCCTGTCACGCCCGTGACCAAGGGCGTGACCACTGCGAGACCGCCACGTGTCCAGGCCGAAGTCAACTTTCCCATCAAATCGCCGGCCGCCTTCCAAATAGTACTGTCACGCCCCTGTCACGCCCGTGACCAAGGGCGTGACCCTTGAAATTTTTTCTATAAATTCAGAGGTTCTGCTCTGAATTCCTGTTCCCCTTTTGGCACCATTTTGTATAGTGTTGTGCTGCTGGATTGCTTCCAAGGGTTATGTAAGGGATATTTTCTCCCCTCTCCTTAGCTTTTAGTTTCATGTCTTTGTAACTGTCTTTTTATTTAATGAAATTTGTGTTTTCTTGTCTTATATTGCCTTTGGAATGTAGCTATGCAACTCACACCTTATGCAATCTTATTCCTTTTTGTTTTAACTTAGTTTTTGTTCTTCTTTATATATGTGTGTGTGTGTGTATGAGATTAGTTTTCTTGTTTTATGCTTAGTTATTTTTATTTAGTTTCTTAACTTAGGTTTTTATAGTTTTTTTTTATTTCATTGTTATAAACCCGTAAAAATGTTTTTAAAGTGTTTTTCCTTTTTTTTAACTTAGCTTTTTTATTTCGTAAAACTTTTTCGTTCTTTTCGTTTTATTTTCACTTTTTTAATCGATTTTACGGAGTTATAGGAATGATTATATAGTTGTTTTAATTTTTCGCGCACTTTGATTTTTCTTTAAACTTTTGTCGTTTTAATTTTTTCGTTCTCTTTTTATGCATTTCTACCGCATTCTAGCGGTAGAAATGTATTCGTTTTATTTTTCGAGCTCTTGCATTTTGCGTTTATTTGCAAACCTTTTTCGCTCATTTAATTTTTATTTTCGCTTTATGCATTTCTACCGCATTTTAGCGGTAGAAATGCAGTTGTTATAATTTTTCGGTAAATTAGCTTTTTGCAATTTTTTATGTGTGCGCATTTATTTCCGCCTACTCGTTAAGAGTTAAATGGCGCTTTGCTTTATTTCAATTCTGTCGTGTGTGTGCGTGTGTTTTACTTTTCAGTAGATGTGCGTGTGTTTTCATTTATGTCGAGAGAGAGTGTGCGTGCGTTGCATTTATTTTGTCCTACTCGTTTGAGTAGGACCCGTATTTATTTTCTCCTACTCATTTGAGTAGGACTTGCGTGTGTGCGTTTTACTGCTTTCATTTCTCCCGCCCACGCAGTTGCGCCGGGACTCGCAATTTACTGCTTTCTTCAGTCCTACTCGTTTGGGTAGGACTTGCATTTTTCAGCTTTCCTTTACTGCTTTCTTCAGTCCTACTCGTTTGGGTAGGACTTGCAATTTACTGCTTTATTTTTACTGCTTTCATTTTATCGCTTTCATTTACTGCTTTCTTTTTCTGCTTTTTTTTCTGCTTTTCTCGCAAGCCGTCCCCATTCCGATGAGTGGCTAATCGTTCTTAGCCCTCGGCATCGAAGAGCATTGGGACAGATAAAGTAGCTTAAAATAATTAAAGGTCGTATCTTTCTAATTAATTAATAGCACTTAAGGTTTGCCCGGGTTAACGACGCGTAGGACCACATATCGATGTGTGGGCCCTATTTCCGTTTTCCATACGCTCGCCGAGAGGCCGTGCGTATGGACAGATCACCCCTTGGCAAAGAGAGTTCCGCACTAACCCTCGAGAGAGGAGGCGCGCCAACTCTACCGGATTGGGTTCCCCACCCAATAGCGGGGTTCTTAGCGTAATGCGGGCGTTAAGAGGAATCCTTCGTCGGACGAGAGCCGGTCGAATAGTCTTAGCGTTCAGGTGAGCGATAGCCCTATAGCTAGGTGAGCTCATTTTAGTGGAACCTCCACGGCCAAGTCTCCGCCTTAATTAATTAGAAATTTAGGAGCTCTTTTTATTTAAGGTCTATTTTAGTTCAATTGTTTTTTCGGTGCATCGAGCTAAGCTCTTCATCGGCACCACTTCAAGCTTTCTTTTTATTGCTTTCTTTTTCTTTCTGCCATTTTCTGCATTTTATTATATATATAAATAACGACAAGTTAATTATCGGTAAAATAATAGTCCCCTCCAGGGAAAGTAGAAATATCGAACCGGACCCGAGAACAATACGACCTCGATATTCCACCGGAATATCCTGTACTACTCACGATAGGTGCACTTGCCTCCTTTCGTTAAAACTCGATTTCTAAACCCTTTTTATATCCAAACTAAATAAATAAAATACGCGCGACCGTTTTCTTAATAAAAACCAAATCGCCTTTTTTCGCAAATAAAACCGCCGGGTCGCGCGTGACCGCAATAATTTCCGAGTTTTAACGTGCATCATCAGCCAAGCCAAAGAAGCTTCTGATCTCTCTAGGAGTAACAGTCTCGCCCATTCCATAACAGCAACGATCTTGTCTGGGTCCACCGATATTCCCTCCTTATTAACCACGTGGCCTAGAAAAGAAACTTGAGGCAACCAAAATTCGCATTTGCTCAGCTTGGCGTATAGCTTATGGTCTCTCAGAGTCGCCAAGACCAGTCGCAAATGTCGATCATGCTCCTCTACATCTTTAGAGTACACCAAAACATCGTCTATTAAGATAATCACAAACTTATCTAGAAAATCCTTAAAAACTCTGTTCATCAAATCCATAAAAGCTGAGGGCGCATTAGTCAAAGCAAATGACATAACCAAAAACTCAAAATGCCCATGACGAGAGCGGAACGCCCTCCGTGGAACATCTGACTCCCGAATCCTCAACTAGTGATAGCCCGAACGAAGATCAATCTTGGAAAACACGGCACTACCTCGCAGTTGGTCAAATAAATCGTCAATCCGAGGCAGAGGGTACCTGTTCTTAATAGTAACCTTGTTCAGCTCTCTATAGTCGGTGCATAGCCTCATCGACCCATCTTTCTTTTTAACGAACAACACTGGTGCACCCCAAGGCGAAGAACTCGGCCTTATGAAACCTTTTGCCAACATCTCATCCAGCTGGATTCGCAACTCTTCCAGCTCTCGCGGGGCCATCCAGTACGGCGCCTTTGCAATAGGACGCGTGCCTGGCTCCAAATCTATAACAAACTTGACATCTCGATCGGGTGGAAGACCGGGAAGATCGTCAGGGAACACATCAGAGAAGTCACACACCACAGGAATCTCTTCCAAACGCGGCAGACTAACAACTACCCCTACTAGAGAAACCACACAGGCAAAGCAGCCAGAATCAAGCAACTTCCGAGCACGCACCGCAGAAATGACTGGAGACTCCTGGAGAGAATACCCATAAACGCTCCCTGACTGACCATTGTCTTTGACGAAGTCCAAGTGCTTACCCTTGCACTGGATAGCTTCATCGTACCTGGACAACCAGTCCATGCCCAAGATAACATCGAAGACCTCCAGTCAATCACCTTCAGATCTGCCTATGCTAGAAAATCCCCCAATAAAATCGGACAATCAAGAACACCCAGGTCCATAACCACAGAGTCACCGGAGGGGAACTTAACGCAAAAGGCACCACCAACACGATCTAGGCCCAAACTGAACCGCTCCACAAAGGCTCTAGCCACAAACGAGTGGGTAGCGCCGGAATCGAAGAGAACGCGTGCCCAGCGGTTCTTTACCTTAAATCGTCCTACAAACAGCGCACACATCTAAGGCAACAAACGCTAAAGCAAAAACTACAACCAAAAAGGGAACATGACAAAACGGCTGGGGAGGAGTCGAACCTGAGATAACCTTTGTCAGAGTATGTGCTTCGTTTGCTGAAAGCACATTCAGCTTCCCCTTTCCTTTATCCATTTGCAGAGGCGGTGGCAAAGCCTGGACGAGAACTGGCTGCAGAACAGGCTGGATCTGAGGGCACCTTGTCTTGAGATGACCCTTCTGCCCACACAGAAAACAGACTTTATCTTTTAACCAGCAACGGGCAGCATCATGCCCCTTCCTTCCACACAAGGCACACACCAAGTCTCCTCTGGGAGCACCCTGAATTGCATGCACCTGATCCTTCTTCTGCGCTCCCAACCTTTTGAAATGCCTCTCCAAGGGGTGGCCTGGCCGGCCACAGAAGCTACAAAGCTCTTTGTTCTTATTTCTCGAGACAGCATCAGGCTCCTGAGGGCTCTTCCCTCCACCGGACTTCCGCTTATCCTTCCTCATTTGCTGTCCACTATTCTTGGCACTCTCAATGGCCTCGACCTTCAAGGCGTCTTCAACCACGCTGGCATAACTGACTGCACCGTAGGCATTCGCTAACTGCAGAATGTCGCTTCTTAGTCCACCCAGAAACCGTTTAACTCGATCTGTTTCAACACTCACCAGACCAGGAGCAAACCGACTCAACTTTTTAAACTCAATCTCATACTCACTAACCGTGAGTTTCCTCTGCTTCAAATGGAGGAAGTCATTCATTAGCCGGTCCCGCTCGACTGAAGGCAGAAACTTATTTAACAACATCACCTTAAATGACTCCCAAGTGCATCCTGCCACCAAGCTTTCTTTCTCCCTCAGCCACAAACTCTTTGCTAAGCACTTGAGCTAGTAGGTAGCGAGCATCACTCTCTGATCGTTCGTAATCCAAGAGTAAGAGAACATCTCTTCAATAGAAATCAGGCAGTCATCCAAAATCATGAAATCTGCTTGCTTATCATAAATAGGGGGCCTAAGCCGCTGAAACTGGGATACGAATGTCATCTCCGGGGGCACCACAACCAAAGGCATGGGAGGAGCAGGAGGGGCAGGAACAGCTACCCCCTCAGCGGGGTCCTGAACTCTCGGGGTCTGTCCTGCCATCACTGCTACAAGAGATTGAATCTGAGCCTGCATATCCACTTCCTGTCTCGATAATGCCTCATTACTCTGTCACAGGCTTTCTATCAACGCCTCGCTCTGCGCTCCTGATGTCTCACCCTCGGATTGGGGGGTCGATATCATCGCAGGACATCTCGCCATCCTATAATCGCACAAGCTTTAGACAAAACCTAGCCCAAAAGCTAGAACAAAACTACCCGGTACAGACAAACACACTTAAATATGAACTTTAACTACAAAACTTGCTCTGGGAGTTGTTTTTACCATGATGATGTTATGCTTAATCTAAGATGGTTCACCACCATCATACTAACTCATGTGCCTAAACCATGAATGCATGTATTTGTATTCTTTTTGACTCAAAACCATGCGTGTACATATGACATCATGCAAATCTTTAGCTTGGCACGTTGTGCTTATGAAATGTTGTGCTATGCATGATGTGCTATGCATTCTAAAAAGGCCTTAATGCATGCCATGGGCGGCGTACACATGAAAATGTTATGCATCTCATACTACATAATATTCCCACGCAACGAAAAAAAGAAAACGTGCTAGACGCATTCATGTGGTGAGGTTATGCATCCCATACTACATAACCCTCACATGTTGCCTCCTATGGTGGATCCATATACAAACCCATATTATGCATCCCATACTACATAATATGCCCCATATACTTCTTCATGCTCATGAGTGTAGTGTTCGTGCTTTAGCCAAGACATGCTGATGACATATCGGTGTGTGTTTGGTATAACCACTAATGCAAACAAGGGAAAGGTTCCCCGACCATTTGCCAAGCAACCTCCCTCTGATACCAACTGTCACAATCCGCATTTTATCAACAATTAAATCGTATCAGAGCAAGAGAAAACACGTGCCATGATGCCACGTCGTGTAGGGGATAACTGCACACGTTCAGGCAAAACTCCAGAACTTAGATTTTTAAGGAAAATCATAGATTAATATGAAAGAAAACCAGTTATATTTAATGGTCGTATCCCTCGGCACGGTGGATCAGATAGTCCACAATCAAAAGTATATTTATACGCAGTAGAAAATACTTTGGTAAAATTAAGTTGACACCCTAAATGAGCATAAGTGTCCCTGAAGGACGACTCATGGTATGCACGACTCTAAGGTGAATATAGTATATATGAAAAATAGTCTTTTACACTAAAGGAAAAAAGTGTCTTAGTTTTATAAATATGACGTGCATGAGATACATATAGTAATGCTTAAGGGTTTAAAATACCTAACATGCAACCTAGCATAAATCCTTCCCAAAGACAAGTAAACATCCATATAAGGCAAAAATAGCAGTTTAAGTTCATACACAGCATCGCTAGAAGCCACCAGTGGGCGTCAACAACCTGACACGAACCCACTGGTGAGTATGCATGTCTATACAGAAAGGTAAAGAACTATCTCACAAAATCGAGGATCAGCTTTCTCAGCTACCTAAGAGGACACAAGCAAGCCCCTCCAAAAGAACTAGCCGCTGAACTGGCTACAACCTAGACCCGAGGCATTCAAGAAAAGAACACCTCAGCAAGAAAATAATCAAAAAGGTAAATAGAGCATTAGATTTATGAGCAATTAAGAAAGTTTACCAACCCGCCAACAAAAATGCTATAAGCAAAAGAAAGGGCAGGACAGTAAGAAAAGAGCACTGTCTAAAGCACAACAAAGCATACCAAGTGCGAGCAATAAAAGCAACATGCCCTACAAAAGAGCCTGCAACAGCAGCAAGACATATACATATATTCCAAAAGAAAAAGCCATAGAATAAGAAAGGAACTAACAGTCGTAACACGTGTGTTAATGGCAGTGGTCCAACATGGATCTGAATACATAACCAAAACCAGATCCAAAAAGGGATAAGGGGTCAAACAGTGACAGCTTTAGGGTCCCACACACGCCAACCCAAACCGTGGCAAAAGGCGGTGGCCACAGCTCTCCACATAAAACCACCCCTCCAGAGGCACCAAAACTCCACCACCTGCCACAACCCAAGAGTCGGCATGCAAAAACTAGCCGAACACCCAATACCCCCCTAGAGAAAAGGGAAAAGTCATACTAACAATCCTAAGGAAACACACGAACCCAAGGCAGAAATGTCGAGCCCACTCGACCCGGCGTTGAGTAAGCTCCACTCACTTGACACCAAAAATACTTTAGCCGCAAAACCTACGCTGGATGACGACGTTGAGTGAACTCGGCTCACTCAACACTGTCAGCGCTTTCTACATAGGGTAAACGTAAATTTTAGTTAGAACCACAGCCTAAACTCTCTCAACTCGCGGAAACAGAGAGTTGGAAATTTAATTCCAACTCTGCCTTCTATCCTATCTACTCGAGGCTACCGCGACTAAACGCAGCCTTACCCTTACCTCTAGCTACCCACTGGACACTAAACCGCAAATAATAAAAAGAAAGAGACTAGCCAAAAATTCCTAAACAACCTAAATCGAACGTGGATGAAATTTAAGAACAATATACAGCAAGGTAACAAGGTAAAAAGGGGTCAATCTTAGCAAGGGCAAGGAGCCACTTGCCTTACTACCAAGATGCAGCGATTGCAACACCAAACAGGCGTTGGCAGCAAGATCGGCCACCTATAGGTCAAAAGCAACGATTTAGAGAAGAAGAAAAGAATCGAAAGGAAGTTTAACTCCTTGAATCAACCCTAAACCAAGAAAAACATACATGGAAGGAAGGATCTAGACGAGAGCAAGCCAAATCCGCTAACGCGCGAGAAAATCGAGCTCTAACCCTCCCGTAATCGACAGCCAAAACCCAACACCAACTCCTCCCGAAACCCTCCGCTGGAAGCTTCTCCAGAATCGGGAACGAAGAAAATGAGGAGGAAAAATGAATCACGGCATAAAAATGAAGCACTCAGGAAAAAAGTACGGAACACGCCCCAAACACGCCCGTGTCCGATCCGACATGCCCGTGTCACGAGGCGTGTACTCACACATCTACCCACCTACCCACTCGACGATCGTCGATCTCAGCTCGACGAAACAGGGGACACGCCCGTGTCACAGGACGTATACCAACTCCAACACCGCTCAACGATCGTCGAGCGTCTATCGTCGAACAGAGAGAGACAAGCCCCGTGTCACGCCCGTGTCCGATACGACATGCCCGTGACACTGCCGTGTACTCACTAAAACACTGCCCGACGATCATCGATCGCAGCTCGACGAACCGAAGGGGGACACGCCCTGTGATACGCCCGTGTCACAGGCCGTGTTCCTACCAAAAAAACACCCGTCGACCAAATTTCGTCGACCACACAACCGAAAGCTCTGCGCAAGCTCGACACGCCCTCGGTCACGCCCGTGACCCAGGCCATGTCATCCAAACATACACAAAAAAACAGCTAACTCCTTAGCTAAAAATAAGACAAGGCACCAGCCTAACAAGCTCGGCCAAACCAGGCCATGCACAGCACAGCAAACATTAAGCTAACAAAACAAACGTCGAAACGACGCAAAAGCAAACGATCCCGGACTTCGACCAAAACTCGCACAGTAGTTAAACACCCAAGTTACAAAAACAAAGGTGAGGTCAAAAACAAGATCCGACGATCGCACACTCGGGCTAACACCTCCCGAAGCCAAAACACAAGCATTCCCTAAGAGGCCCAACCGAGTCACCAAAACAGACTCCGGCTAGCTGGGGAATCTTGCTAACAGGCTACAACCAGGCTACACAAGGAACCTAAAGAGCTAAGACCATGCTCTACATTGGCGAAAGACCGGAAATGCGTCATCATAACGCCAATCCAAGATCAAACAAAATAAATAAAAACCGGGGGAGTTACATTCCGTCCTCACTCAAATGCAATAATTCCTGATAGATTAATGCTTAAACATTCTCTGAATGTATCCGTTAGAGGAAGCATTAATTACGGTCTTCTTCAGGAATATTACTTGCTGATTTTCCACGGGACAGTTGAGGAAATGATTCAATGCCGATTATTCTCAAGGCGTCAGCATTAATTATAGAGGATTCAAATTTTTGAAAAGGCAGAGAAGATACTTAGTCAGACAGTGAGATACATAGAAAAATAGTAGAGACACATTGTGTTTACAGAGAACAGCAGTAGAATCATTTTTATTCAGAAAAAGCTTCACACAGATAAAACTTACTGAAGCTTACAGTGACAGGCAGTGATCTTCGTTCAGAAGAAGGAGAATAATCATACAATATCAAGAGTCTTCTTCTTCCACATTCTCTCTAGGACTTCCAAGGATAACAGATATCAAAATCAGTCTAGAAGCTCATGCATCACTGCTGTCAAGAACTCTGATTGAAGACCTATCACCCTACAACAAAGCTTCCAAATCTTCCAGAACCATTCACTATTTTAGGGGGAGCTTTTGCTAAACATGAATCCACATAAGTCTTCTCAGTTTATTGAAAAAGAGAAGACAAAATCACTCTCTCAACCCCTCCTATATAAAGGATTGTCATCTCCCTTCAAAAGTGATTCCTGCTTGCAAGTCTCCTAACAAAAAGGCTTGAGTTAGCTTTTGGGGACCTGATTAAAACCAATTGTTTTCAGGCACCTGATCAAAAACCTGAGTGGATTCCTACCAAGGGTGGTAGAAGAGTGGACTACCCAGATTTGGGGAACCACTATTAATTTCTTGTGTCGTCTGGTTGCCTAACTTTTTCTTTTTGTTCTTGCTGTGTGGCTGTGATTAGGTTTACTATTATCTATTTTCCAGTTTTCTATTACTGTACCTTTCAGTTTACAGCAAAAGCTGTAACAACACTTTTTGTTTTGGGACCTAACAAATTTTAAATATACTCTATTCACCCCCCCCCCCTCTAGAGTATTGTAGATCTAACACTCACTTTCAATTGGTATCAAAGCATGGTTCCTTTGGTTGCACAAGTTAATCCTTGAACCAAAGATCCTGTGTTTGATATACACATCACTTTATTCATATTTAACTTAGAAACACAGCCATGGCACAGAACAAAGATTATGCAATCACCAGACCTCCAGTTTGCAACTTGCAAAAGTTTGGAATCTGGAAGGCAAGAATCAAGCTATATATGAATTCTATTGATGAAGATATCTTTGCTTCCATCTTAACAGGAGTACCTCCACCACCTACAGCTCCTCCAAGCACTTCTATAAATATGACTGCAGTACCTCCTCCAGATTATAATGATGCTTACAGGAAAGCCAAGATGGCTGATGCAAAAGCCATGAACATATTGGCACAAACAATATCTGATGACATTTTCCAGAAGGTTGCTGAGTGAACATCTGCAAAAGCCATTTGGGATTCCCTAAACAAAATAGTTGATGGATCAGCTAATGAAACGAAGGATAGGAGAGCAAATCTCATATCCTAATATGAGAATTTCAAGAAACAGGAAGCTGAGACAGTTTCAGAGATGTATAATAAATTAAGCTCAATTATTAATGAGCTAAAGACTCTGGACAAGGTCATCACTCTCACTGAAGTGAATGACAAAATTCTGATGTGGTTCCCAAGCTCATGGGACACAAGAATCTGCCCTATTAAGGAGGCCAGATGCCTGAATGAGATGTCAACTGAATCTCTATTAGGCAAACTAAAATCTTATGAGCAGTTAATAAATACAAGGGAGGCTGCTGAACAAAGAACACCTCCTGCAGCCAAAAGAGATCAGAACATAGCATTCAAAGTCTCAGAAGAATCAGAATCCACTGCATCAAATGAAGAGCTCATGAGTCTCTTTACAAAGAGATTCTTCAAGATGGCTAGAAAGGACTTCAGGAGGAAGTCAGCAAGAAAGGATGACATGCCAAAGTATGATAACGACACCAACAAAGAAAGTGGTGTGTTATGTATGCAGAAAGCCTGGGCACTTCCTCTCTGAGTGTCTAGAGAATCAGAAGAAAGAGAAGAGAAGAGAAAAGGAAAAGGATTCCAAAAAATAGTTCCCCAGCCAACCCTCTTCTAGCAAACACAAGAGGAAGGAAAAGGGGTTTGTCGCTGAGTCCTGGAGTGAGACTGAAGAAGAGTCAACATCCCCAAGCTCCAGTGAAGGTGAGGAAGAAGAGAGAGCAAAGGAGATTTGCCTCATGGCAATTGATGCCTCAAGAAGCAACTCAGAAGAAGGAGATTCAGACAATGAGGAAGCTTCTGAATCAGAAGCTGATCAGGTATTATCATGGTTTGATTATAATTCAGAATCTTTTAAATCAGATTTTAAAATCATGTGTTTAGATTTAATTAACTCTGAGAAGGAAATGAAACTTCGCAGAGATAAACAAGTTAACTATAATAGCATAGTTTTAGAAAACACTAAATTAAAAAAATGAAATAGACATGTTTAGTGAACAAATCACCCTTCTGAAAGATGAATTAAATAAGGCAAAACAGCTAGAAGAATCACTAAATGGAAGAAGCAAACAACTAGTAGAAATCACTAACACATCTAGTGCTAGATTTAATGGAAGTAATTTGCATTAGGTGCATCATCTAGTGAACCACCTATTATTCAGAAAAACCACCTATCACAACCCATCAATTTTATTTCTGAGAAAGGAAAGAAGAATATGAGCAAGTATATAAGGTAAATAAAATTCTTGAACAAATTCAAACTAAGGACAAAATTGAAAAACAAAAAACATCCAATAAAAACAAAGTTCAGCAATTTTCGTCGACCTCAGATCGACGAAAAGGGGCCAGTTCTTCGAACCTAGATCGACGAACTCTGAACGCAAATTATAGTCATATTTATTCGTCTAACTACGATCGATGAACTTTGCATGGTTCGTCGAGCAGAGATCGACGAACGTGGGGCGCAGAGAATGAAAATGTTTATTCTCTGGGCAGAGATCGACGATCTCAACCCAATTCGTCGAACTCTAGTCGACGAACTTACATAAATTCGTCGAATCCAGGAAGACTTAATCAAAACTATAATTTTAATAGAAAATTAAATACTTTTAGGAAATAATTTAATCCATTCGCTCACTGGACCATTCCACCTAGGAGATATCACCCCCTAGGATATAAATCCCAGCGAGAATTTTCTGTTATTTCTAGTTTCTCTTATCAGCCATACAAAGGGCCCAAGGTAACTTGGGTCAAAAATCACTAACTGTTTGTATTGCAGGTGAAAAAGTGTTCAGGGGTAAATGAAACTTGGTACCTGGATAGTGGCTGCTCCAAGCATATGACTGGCAGCAAGGACATTCTATTCAACTATAAGACCAAGCTGGGGCCAAAGGTTATCTTTGGTGACTCAAAATGTGGTCAGTCAGAAGGAGTTGGAGAAGTAAGAATAGGAGCTGTCACATTCAGAAAGGTGACATATGTAAGTGGACTGAATCATAACCTTATCTCCATAACTCAATTATGTGATGATGGTTATCAGGTATACTTTAACCCTTCTACCTGCTCTATCATGGATAAAAATAACCAAACTTTTTTAAACTGGAAGTAGACAAGGGAACATTTATTTAGTAAACTTTCTTTCTGCCAAAACTGATATATGTTTGCTAAATTTAACTAGTACTCAGAATGATTTATGACACAAAAGACTAGGACATGTAAACCTGAAAAACATTGCTAGGTTATCTAAGCACAACCTTGTTAGAGGTCTACCTTCTGCTCCCTACAATAAGGAAGGTCTCTGCAGGGCTTGTCAACTAGGAAAGCTAACTAAAACTAGTTTCAAATCAATTAATAAGAGTGATTCACCTAGGATCTTGTACTTGCTACACTTGGATATTTTTGGACCCATTGCAGTACAAAGCCTAGGAGGGAAATCCTACACTTTAGTTATAGTGGATGACTTCTCCAGGTTCAGTTGAGTATTCTTTGTGAGAACAAAGTCAGATACTTTCAAGGTTCTTACAGATTTTCTCAGGACCATATAGATTGAGGTCTCTACTCATGTTGCATTGATCAGAAGTGATCATGGCACAGAGTTTGAGTCTCTTTTTATGCATGAGTTCTGTGAGAAGAAAGGTATCAGGCATTGCTTCTCAGCTCCTAAAACTCCCCAACAAAATGGGGTATCTGAAAGGAAAAATAGGACACTCATTGAAGCTGCAGGTACATTGCTTGCTGATGCATACATGCCACTAAACTTTTCGGCATAGGCTTTAAGCACTGCAAACTATGTCCTAAATAGGAGTTTAATTCACAAACTGAATAACAAGACTCCCTATGAATTGCTCAAAGGGAAGAAACCTAAAATAAAGTATTTTAAAGTTTCTGTTTGTACATGCTATATACATAATAACAACAAGAAATATATTAGAAAGTTTGAAGCTAAAGCTGAAGTGGGAGTTTTTCTATGATACTCCCAAGTAAGCAAGGCTTATAGGGTATTAAATAAATCAACATTAAAGTAGAAGAGTCAATTCATGTTTCTTTTGATGAAACTAACATGTATTGCAAGGAGAAAGAAGTTTCTACCATTAGCAACTTGCAGGTACCCCACTTGTGTGAGACATTGGATGGACTAAACCTCACCCAAGATGTTCCCACTCATCCCTCTCCACAAGTCATTGAAGATAGTGAAGAAGATGAAGCTGAAGAACATGAGTCTCAACCAACAACAAATATAATTCCACAAGAGGAATTTATTCAAAATGCTGTTGCACAACTAACTCCACCCACTGATTTTGTCACACTTAGGGATCACCCCAGATCTCAAGTAATTGGAGACATATCAACAAGTGTACAGACAAGGCATCAACTCAACCAAGACTTGATGCATGTCTGTTTTCTCTCTCAGGTTGAAACTCTAACCATTCATGATGTTGTGCAAGATCACCACTGGATCCTTGCAATTCAAGAGGAACTAAACCGATTTGAGAGATGCAGAGTTTGGGATTTGGTTCCAAGACCCCAAAACTACCCAGGTTTTGGAACCAAATGGGTTTTCAGGAATAAGCTTGATGCCCAAGGATTCATTGTGAGGAACAAGGCTAGGCTTGTTGCTTAAGGATATAGGCAAGAGGAAGGAATTTACTACGATCAGACCTTTGCACCTGTTGCAAGGTTGGAAGCTATAAGGATCTTCCTTGCCTATGCAACATTCAAAAGGTTCAAAGTCTTTCAAATGGATGTGAAAAGTGCTTTTTTAAATGGAGTGTTACAAGAAGAGGTTTATGTAGAACAACCTCCAGGTTTTGTTTCTCCAACTTATCCCTCTTATGTTTTTAAATTAAATAAGGCTCTTTATGGTCTAAAGCAAGCTCCAAGAGCTTGGTATGAGACCTTAGCAAGTTTCTTATTAGAGCATAAATTTACAAGAGGAACTGTAGATAAAACCCTTTTCACTAGATATCATAAGGACCAAATCTTATTAGTACAAATCTATGTAGATGACATTAAATTTGGCTATACAGATTCAAAATTGTGCAAGAGGTTTTCTGACCTCATGCATTCTAAATTTGAAATGAGTAGCATGAGAGAGCTTTCACATTTCCTTGGTCTCCAAGTGAAACTGCTCCCTGATGACATCTTCATCTCTCAAACAAAATATGTTAAAGAACTTCTAGAGAAGTTTGGGATGGCTGATGCCTCAGCTAAGAAAACTCTCATGGCCACCAATGCTGTTGTGTACTCTGATATACCAGGAAAACCTGTAGATCAGAAACTTTATAGGGCATTGTTGGGTCCCTATTATACCTCACAGCAAGTAGGCCAGATATCATGTTTGTTACATGCCTTTGTGCTAGGTTCCAAGTGAACCCTAAAGAATCTCATCTAATTTTCTTAAAAAGGATTTTAAGATATATAAAGAGTTGTCCTAATATAGGCCAATGGATATCCTGCTGAATCAGAATTTGAGTTAACTGGATACTCTGATGCTGATTTTGCTGGATGCAGGGTAGATAGAAAAAGTACTTCAGGAACTTGTCAGTTCCTGGGTATGAGACTAGTATCTTAGTTTTGTAAGAAGCAAACATCAGTGTCAACATCAACTGCTGAAGCAGAATATATTGCAGCTGGCAACTGTTGTTCACCGATGTTGTGGATGCAAAATCAACTTCTAGATTATGGGTTCAACTTAAATAATTCAACCCTATTCTGTGATAATACTAGTGCTATACCCATAACAAAAAATCCAGTTCACCATAGTAGAACAAAGCATATTGACATAAGACATCATTTCATTAGGGAGTGTGTAGACAAAAATAAGATTAAGCTTGTCTATATCTACACTGATTTACAAAAGCTGATATATTCTCCAAACCTCTAGATCAGAAAAATCATGCTTTCTTTCTAAATCAGTTGGGAATGATCAATGGAGAAGACTTAGTTTAAGTTCTATCTGCATTCGACGAATTTTCCAGAATTCATCGAACGGAGTTCGGCGAACTAGGGAAAGTTTGAGAGATACTCGTCGAACGGAGTTTGACGAACGCTCTGTGAGTGAAACAATATTAGTCGACCAGCGATCGACGAACGTTTCTTCAGAAGATATTCGTCGACCGGAGGTCGACGAATTGTCTTCAAGTCTTCTGGATGAGATCGACGAATTATTTATTATTAAATCATTTCGTCGACCGCAGTTCGAAGAATTAATTTTATTTTCGTGGAATGGAGTCTGTTGATTCATATTCTGAAAAACCTTATATTTAGGTTTTCTTCGACCTCCATCCCCCACTTTCTGTTCCCTTGGACTTGATCGCCATTTTTGTGTCTTTCTTGCAGGTGATTTCAATGGCGGCTCTGGCAAGCAATCTCGCAGGAATTAAGTTTGCTATAGGATTTGATGTGGACTTCGATCCATTTCAGCATTCCGATCCAATATTTCTATATATCCTGGAACTTCTTGAAGAACAGGAACTAAAAACACTGATGACGCAAAGGATCAAACTACACAGCATGGAAATCAGGAAATGGGTATACACACTGTCGTACACAGAAGAGAATATCTTGACGGGCACCATCGCGGGTAATTCAATCTCTTTAACCCCCGCTCTCTTAACTGAGATTTTTGGATTGAGAAATGGAGAAGTGGACCTCAAAATTGAAACAAAGGAGTCTGATATGATGTTGAACCTCATGGATTATGCTGGAGACAATCCCAACAAACTGCTGAAGAAACACTTGTCTGTTCCATATAAATTTTTGGCAGACTTGGTTGGGAAAGTGCTACTTGGAAAACACACTGCCCATGATTACATCACCAGACAACAGTTTCTGGTTATGTGTACAATCATCAACAAGAAGCAAATAAACTGGGCACAACTTTTGTTTGATTTGATAAAGAAGAAGAACACTAAGAAGGAAGTATGTTTTTAAAGAATTCTAGGAATCTTCCTACAGGAAAAGGCTGCTGAATCCCTGGTCTCCCAGACCATATTCATAAATGCCAGTAAAAGGCTGACATGTGTCTTATTTGGCAGATGGGAGATGACCATCACTAAGCCCTCTCAGGATTCCACCTCTTCCACCAAAGCTTCTGAAGGCACAAGGGCTATTAAGGCCACTCCTCACCCTGCTGAAGAGAGTATTCCTTCCACATCTTCTCTTCCAGCCCCTTCCAACAACAAAATCCTCAGTCACTCCATCTTTACCAATCACCATCACTGACATTCCCTCTTCATCCCTTCCGGAAAATCAACCACCCCCACCTCCTGAATCCCCTCATGACACATATATTTCTACACCACCGCAATCTCCACTTCCCCCACATCTATCTTCCATCCCTTCTTACATCCTACCATTAAATACCATGATGCAAGATGCCACCCTTCCATCCCCATCAACATCTAACCTTCACATACCGGCTGATCCACCCTCTATTCCATCAATAGTTGCCACCTCTTCCACACCAACTACAACACTATCTACCACTTTCTCATTGGACCCCTCTACTATCTCATCTATCAACACCATCATAACTTCCCTTCTTAAATCAATTATAGCAGAGGCCATCAAACACCTCTTGCTACCACCATTCAATCTTTATCTGCCAAAATATCTGCTCTCATTGATGCCCCCTCATCAGTCAGGGGCATGGCCTCAGTTCCTACTGAAACCAGGCAGGGGGAGATGCCTAATGATGAAGCAGCAGCTACAGTTTCAGACACTTCAGCTCCAGCACTAGCAGATACTCCAGTCCCCACAGCAGTATATACATATTGTATAGATAAAGATTTAATTGATTTCATTGATACTGACATGGATTTTGATGAGTCGGATTCTGAAGGATTCACAATTGTTGGTGATCTTATTCTAAATCCCACAGTTCACTTAGAAAAATTTTTGAAACTCTTTGATACTGTACATATGTATTATCCTCCAGCAAAATTTACTAAGCCACATTTTGCTATTATTCCTTATACCTCTCCTGTCAGGCAAGCAGTTGCTAAGCAACTATGTGATAGTTTTGTAATTCTAGTATCTGCACCAATCTTGGCAGTCATTCCATCCCCTCCAGTAGCTATCTATGCACCAACTTTTGTAATGGATGACTCCCCTATGCCAGATCTAGATTAGTTGATCTTGGCTGACATTGCAGAAGAAACAGAAGCAGCTGAAAGCTCAGTTCAGGTTCCAACTGCAAAACCTATTGTATTTGAGGACATCTTGAGAGATATATATGCTTTATATGATAATCCTCTGGATTCAAATGATGATGATGATGATGATGATGAAGATGATGAAGATGAAGAAGCTGCTAAGAAAAAGAATAAATTATTGTCAAAGAAAAGGAAAGCCCCTCCTCCTGCTGCTGCTAAGCCAAGCTCAAAGAATAACACCCCATACTGCATCCTCCAAAATATTACTCCTTACAAAGGAATGCCAGCATGGATGTGGTTGTCTAGAAATCAGCAAAAGGAGAAGAAAAGAAGTAGAAAATATTCTCCTCCACCAGTTCAGAGATACAGAAGAGATCCACCTCCTCCACCTCCTCTAGCAGCTGGTGCCACTGGATCTAGCTCTCATAGATTTGCCCCTATGCAAACTTATCAGTGACATCAAGGGAGATCTTCTGGAAGCAGTCAGCGAAGGCATCACTCTTCAGAAACTCAACATCAACAACATCAACAACATCAGCAGCAACAGAAAAGTATCTCTGCAGATCAGAAGGCTAATAGTCCTGAAAGACCATATTCACCTCCTATTCCTTTTGAGGATCCTAAAACAGCAAACACTGCTAAAATGGCAAGGTTTCAGGAACTTGTTGGTCTATCTTTGATTAATAAAGCAAAAGCTGAAGGCAAAGATATATCAGGATATTCCACTATGTCTAAATACAGGAAGGAAGACCCTAAAAGATTTGATAAAGAAAATAAATTTGTTGGAACACCCTATTACTAATTTGGGTCAGGATCACTATGTCTCTAGGAATCTGTGTTTGACCTTCTGTATAGCTTAATAGGTCAATTAGAATTGAGTCTAAGGGTTAGAAGTCTAGGATTGGAAGCTGCCCTGAAGACCAAGTTTTTCTGTAGACCAAGTCTAATCGTCGAGCTCAGCACGACGATTCGTCGAACTCCGGTCGACGATCGTCTAGCTCAACTTCTGTAGATCGTCGAGCTCCATTCGACGATCGCTGAGCTCAACCTCATAATATCGTCGAGCTCCACTCGACGATCGCTGAGCTCAACTTCGCAATATCATCGAACTCCATTCGACGATCGCTGAGCTCAGGTCGACGATTTTAACTCTGCATTGGATCCTTATCTCTGAGCTCAGTTCGACGATCTTTGAGCTCAGATCGACGATTATTTTGCTGCTTGAATTTTCCAGTTCGCTGAGCTCAGCTCGACGATAGCAGAGCTCAGTTCGACGTTTTTAGTTATCTTTCAGAATTCAAATTTAAATCAGATAGAAGTTATTCTGCATTTCATTCAGAAGATCTGCCAGCCGTTTTCATTTACTTCTGGAGCAAGTTTCAAGGGATTTTTCAAGGAATAATTCAGTGGACTTTCCTTCAGAAGAAATTATGCAATTAAGGCTGTAATCAATGCAGACCAACGGCTATCTTTGACAGAGTGATATTCTATTCTGGCACAGAGAATAAAAGACAGAATGTTTTTGAATCAACAAGTGAAGAAATACAGAGATTAACAAGGAGAGGACACATAACTCAGAATACAGAGACTCTTTTCAAAATTTCTGTCAACAAGAATTCTGACGAACACTCATCAGAGAGATCAAGCTTTCAAAAATCTTCAGATCTCTTCAGCTCTCAAAGTGTTCAAGGCTAATATCATTTCAAGACTCCAGACACTCAACATTTCAGCTTGCTGAAATCATCTTTTGCTGGAGATCTATCTTTGAAGGCCTATCACCCTCAGCAAAGCTCATCTTCCTGAAGATCAAGGACTCAGGGGGAGCTTTGACATCAATCCACTTAGTCTTCTCAGTTGATTGAGAAAGAGAAGACTGCCATCACTCTCTCACCCCCACTCTGTAAAGGGTTTTTCAAACTCCCTTCAAAAGTTTGAATCTGGTTTTTGAGCACCTTGTCAAAAGCTCATTGGTGGCAAGACACCTGATCAAAAAATCTGATTTGGTTTTTGAGCACCTTATCAAAAGCTCATTGGTGCCCAGGACACCTGATCAACTCATCCTGCAGTGGATTCCTACCTAGGGTGGTAGAAGAGTGGATGTACCCAAGTTTGGGGAACCACTATAATTCCTTGTGTCATCTGGTTCTGCATGTTTTCTTTTTGTTTCTGGCCTAGATTTTCTTGTGCTTAGTCTCTGCATAGCTTAGTTTTGTGATTAGTTTTATTTATGCTTCCCTGCTCACACTCATTACAACAATTGTTGTAAAGCTTTGCAAAAGTTTTTCTTTGTGTTCAAAAAGCACCATATACTCTATTCACCCCCCCTCTAGAGTATATCAGATCTAGTTTCCCCTTTCAATTGGTATCAAAGTCAGGTTGGTTAAACATACCATACCTGATTGGTTGTACAGGCTAACACCTGAACCCCAAGATCCTACACTAGATATGTTTTTCTTTTGTATTCTATTATTAGATTTTGTTTGCACAAATCATGGCCCAAAACAAAGACTATGCTAGCACCAAACCTCCAGTGTGCAATCTGTCAAAGTTTGCACTTTGGAAAGCAAGGATTAGACTCTACATGAATTCTATTGACGGAGATATTTTTAATTCTGTTTTGACAGTGTGTCCAAGACCCCCAGAAAGCACAAGCACAAATGCTGTTCCACCTCCATCAGGAACAGATGCTGACATCAAAAAGTGGAAAGTAGCTGATGCCAAGGCTATGAACATTCTAGCTCAGACAATGTCAGATGACATTTTTCAAAAGGTAGCTGAATGTAATTCAGCCAAGGAGATTTGGGACAAGCTCTCAGAAATTGTCTCTGGCTCAGCTGATGAGAGAAAGGACAGAAGATCCCATCTCATCTCCCAATATGAGAACTTCAAGAAGGGAGAGACTGAGTCGGTGGGAGATATGTACAACAGACTGAGTCTAATTATCAGTGAACTGAGGACATTAGACAAAGAAATCTCACTAACAGAACTTAATGACAAGATCCTAATGTGCTTCCCCAGCACTTGGGATTCAAGAATCTGGCCAATTAAAGATGCCAGAAGTCTGAATGAGATCACCACTGAAGCCTTATTGGGTAAGCTCAAATCTTATGAGCTACTCATCAAGAACAGAGAGGAATAACAGAAGGCTGCTTCACCAGCTACAAGAAAGGAGAAGACTATAGCATTCAAGGCAACTGAAGATCTGCCTGAAGAAAAAGGAACAGGCAATGATGAACTTCTCAGCTTGCTGGCCAAAAGATTCTATAAGATGGCCAGAAAGGATTTCAGAAGAAGATCATACAAGGAGCAAGATAGGCCAAGGTATGACAAGTCCATTGGCAATAACAAAGACATTATTTGCTTTGGTTGCAGGAAACCAGGGCACATAGTTCCTGACTGTCCAGAGAACAAGAACAAGGACAGAAGGGAAAGAAAGGAGAGAAGAAAGGAGAAAGACTCCAAAAGGAGTGGCAATAGCAAACCTTCTTCCAGCAAAAATAAGCATACAAGGAAAGGGTTTGTTGCAGAATCCTGGAGTGAGACAGAAGAGGAATCAGAAGCCTCATCCAGCTCCAGTGATGATGAGGATGATGCAGAGGAAAAGGAGTTCTGCATGATGGCAATCAATGCCTCACAACACAACTCAGAGGAAGAGGAGTCAGAGTCAGACTCAGAGATTCAACCTGAAGAAGATCAGGTAATTACTTCCTTTGATTTTACTTCAGAAGATTTTAAATCTGAATTTAAAGCATTGTGTTTAGATCTGCTAAAGTCTGAGAAAGAGATTATCTCTCTCAGAAATCAATTATCTGAACAAAGCGTTTTAAAATCAGAAAACCTCAAACTCTCTCAGGAGTTGGAGAACTATAGGGAACAGATAGCTACACTGAAAACTGAGCTCTCTGAGGCCAAGAAGCTTGAAGAATCTCTCAATGGGAGAAGCCTCAAGCTGATGGACATCACAAGCACAGTGAACTCAAGATTCAACAGTACACTGGGCTTGGGTGCCTCATCCAGCCAACCTATTGTTCTAACAACTCCTATCAAGTTCATTTCTGACAAGGGAAAGGGAGTTGTAGAGGTGGCCAGGAAAAATTCTGATCTGCCTCAGAAAACTAAAGTCCAGCACAAATCGTCGAACGGAGATCGACGATCGCCGAATGAAGATCGACGATCGCCGAACGCAGCTCGACGATCTCAGGAAAAATCGTCGAACGCTGATCGACGATCTCAGCCAAGATCGTCGAACGCTGGTCGACGATCCCATATACCTGACCTCAGCCATAGTCGACCGTCGAACGGAGCTCGACGATCTGACCCAAGATCGTCGAACTCAGCTCCAAGATCGTCGAACAGAGGTCAGAGCTCTGGAAATTTTCTCAAAGGCAAATCAAAATTGAATCCTAAGGGTTCTTCATCCCAAACATTCAACCCTTATACTGAATGGATTTTACCTCCAAGGAGATATCATCCTGAAGGATATAAGAGTCAGCCAGGGATGTCTTTCATTTCTGAATTTAGAGGTTATCAACCTAGGCCCAAGGTAAACTGGGTCAAAAACAAGTAAATTGTTTCATGTGCAGGTGAAGACCTATCCAACATCTAACCAGCAATGGTATTTGGATAGTGGGTGCTCTAAGCACATGACAGGGAACAAGGACAATCTCAATTCCTTTAGAGCCAAGCTGGGACCCAAAGTTATCTTTGGTGATTCCAACTTTGGACAAACTAAAGGATATGGTGCAGTCCAGATTGGTTCTGTAACCTTCAAGAAGGTAGCATATGTGGAAGGACTGAAGCACAACCTAATCAGCATCAGTCAGCTATGTGATGAAGGGTACCAGGTGACCTTCAGCAAAACCTTATGCAAAATCAAGTCAGAGGACAACACAACTGTGTTGACAGGTAAAAGGAAAGGTAACATCTACCTAGTAGATTTTCTTTCAACTTCTATAGATATCTATTTATTTAATTCAGTATGTAGACCAAATATCTTATGGCATAAGAGATTAGGACACCTAAATCTTAGAACTATTGCTAGGCTCTCCAAGGACAACCTTGTTAGAGGACTACCTTCTGGCCCCTACAAGAAGGAAGGACTATGCAAGGCTTGTCAATTAGGCAAGCAAACTAAAAACAGTTTTAAGTCACTTAATAAGAGTGATTCACCTAGGATATTGTATCTGTTACACATGGATCTATTTGGACCCATCACAGTACAAAGCCTAGGAGGGAAATCCTACACTTTAGTAATTGTAGATGACTTCTCTAGATTCACTTGGGTGTTCTTTCTAAGGAAGAAGTCTGATAACTTTAAGTGTCTGACAGAGTTTCTCAAATGTATAAAGATTGAGTTCAATACTCACATTGCCCTGATCAGAAGTGATCATGGGACAGAGTTTGATTCTCTTCTTATGCAAGAGTTCTGTCAGAGTGAAGGGATCAGGCATACTTTCTCAGCTCCTAGAACTCCTCAACAAAATGGGGTAGCTGAAAGGAAAAATAGAACCCTTATTGAATCTGCCACTACATTGTTGTCAGATGCTCATCTACCTCTATCCTTTTGGGCAAAGGCAGTGAACACCTCCAACTATGTGCTGAACAGGAGTCTGATACATAAACTGAAGGGAAAGACTCCCTATGAATTACTCAAAGGGAAGAAACCTAAAGTTGACTATTTCAGAATTTTTGGTTGCATTTGCTATATTCACAATAATGACAAGAAATACTTAGCAAAATTTCAAGCCAAAGCTGATGAAGGAGTGTTTCTGGGATATTCCATGATCAGCAAGGCCTATAGGGTCTATAATAAATCATCATTGAAAATTGAGGAATCTGTTCATGTTTCTTTTGATGAAACTAACATGTCTTTCAAGGAGAAGATTTCTTCTACCATAGAACCTTTGCAGGAACTCTCTCTAGTTGAAGATATGAACAAGTTACAGGTTGCTCAAGAGGATGAAAGCAGTGAAGATGAAGGGAATGCTCAACACATTGAAGCTCAGCTTGAAGAGCCAGTTGTTGTACCACAAGAGGAAACAACAACACAGGTTGGTGAACAATCAACACCCCCTGTTGATTTAGTAACATCAAGAGACCATCCAATTTCCCAGATAATTGGAGAAATCTCAGCTGGTGTGCAAACCAGAAATCAGGTCAACCAAAACCTGTTGCACACCTGCTTCCTTTCTCAAATTGAACCTCAGTCCATTCAAGATGCAGAGCAAGATCCACACTAGATCATTGCAATGCAAGAGGAGTTGCACCAATATGAGAGAAACAAAGTATGAGAACTAGTGCCAAAGCCTAAGGATCATTCCATTGTTGGAACAAAATGGGTATTCAGAAATAAACTGGATGATCAAGGAGTAATAATAAGGAACAAGGCAAGGCTAGTTGCCCAAGGATATTCTCAAGAAGAAGGAATTGACTACGACCAGACCTTTGCACCTGTTGCAAGATTGGAAGCCATCAGAATATTTCTAGCTTATGCAACTCACAAAGGCTTCAAGGTTTATCAGATGGATGTCAAGAGTGCCTTCTTAAATGGAGACATCAAAGAGGAAGTCTATGTCAGACAACCTCCAGGTTTTATCTCTCCAACTTATCCTGATTATGTTTTTAGACTAAACAAAGCATTATATGGTCTCAAGCAAGCTCCTAGAGCATGGTATGAGACCCTATCATGCTTTCTCTTGGAAAATGGTTTTATCAGGGGTAGAGTAGACCAAACTCTTTTTATTAGAACCCATAAGTCCCATACCCTACTAGTACAAATTTATGTAGACGATATCATTTTTGGTTCTACTGACTCACAATTATGCAGAAGGTTTTCTAACCTAATGCATTCTAAATTTGAGATGAGTAGTATGGGTGAGCTATCCTTCTTCCTAGGACTGCAAGTCAAGCAACATGCTGAAGGCATCTTTATTTCTCAAACCAAATATGCTAATGAGCTGGTTAAGAAATTTGGCATGTCTGAGGCATCTTGTATGAAAACACCCATGCCTACCAATGCTGTATTGGATGCTGATGAACATGGGAAACCTGTTGATCAGACAACATATAGAGTAATGATTGGCTCTTTACTGTATCTTACAGCTAGTAGACCAGATATAATGTTTGCTACATGTATATGTGCTAGGTTTCAAGTAAGCCCTAGAGAGTCACACCTAACATTAGTAAAGAGGATTCTTAGGTATGTTAAAAGTTGTCCAAATCTAGGACTCTGGTATCCAAAAGATTCAGCATTTGAGTTAACTGGATTCTCTGATGCAGATTATGTTGGATGCAGAATTGACAGGAAAAACACCAGTGGAACTTGTCAGTTCCTTGGTGATAGACTTGTCTCTTGGTTTTGTAAGAAACAAACATCTGTGTCAACTTCAACTGCTGAAGCTGAATATATGGCTGCAGGCAGTTATTGTTCACAAATATTGTGGATTCAAAATCAACTCCTAGACTATGGTTACAACTTAGAGAAGTCTAAAATCTTTTGTGACAATACAAGCGCTATTTCCATAGCTCAAAATCCAGTCCTCCATAGTAGGACAAAACACATAGAGATTAGCCATCATTTCTTAAGGGACAATGTTGAAAAGAACAAAATTGAACTGCAATATATCCCAACTGATTTACAAAGGGGAGATATTTTCACCAAGCCTTTGGATGAAAATAAACACACTTTCTTCCTAAATCAGTTAGGAATGTTAGATGGAGGAAGTCTTAAATAATCTCCAAGATTTTGAAAGCTAATAATTGACCAAGACTAGGCAAAATCCTGATTTTTCTTAGTGTTTAGAATTTTCTGATCTCTGAACTGCGCTCGACGATTTCCCCAAAGTTCGTCGAACGGAGATCGACGATTTCCAGAATCGTCGAACTGAGTTCAGCGCCCCTCAGATAGTGTGTACTATCTCTTCCGGTCAACGATCGTCGAACGGCGCTCGACGATTTGATTCCCTGAACGATCGTCGAACGGAGCTCGACGCCTTTCCAAGATCGTCGAACGAAGATCGACGATGTTGGAGTCTCTTCAGATTCCTTTAGAAGCCTCGATCATCGAACTGAGTTCAACGATCTTTCCATTTCTGCGTCGAACCCTAATATAAAACTCATTTTCCGCCGTCGTTCTCTCTTGCGCTTTCAATTTCTCTGCAAAAATTTTCTTCCCTCCAAACAGTTCTACGCTTGTTCGGTTTGTTTGTTAAGTTTTTGCAGGTACCATGGCCATCCCAGTTGCTGTCCTCGCCGCAATGAAGTTTGATGCATGATTTGACATTGATCTGGACTCCTTCAACACCACTGATCAAATCATCCAGGACATCCTGAGTTTATTCAAGGATCAGCATTTGTCTGCCCTCATGACCACAAGAATCAAACTTGCCTCAGATGAAATAAAAGAATGGGTCTATACTGCTCACAACCTTGACAACAACACCATAGTTGGATCCATTGCTGGAACCCAGGTACCTCTGACCCCAACAGTTTTAACAGAGGTTTTTGGCTTGAGAAATGGTGAAGACACTGCTGAACTATCTGGAGAGGAATTTTCTGATATACTTGCCAGGATGGGTCATCCAGAGGGAAACCCTAGCAAGTTGTTTAAGAGAAACTTGTCAGTTGAATACAGGTTTCTAGCTGATGTTGTAGGCAAGGTGCTGTTGGCAAAGCATTCTGCACATGATACAATCTCCAGACATCATCTCTGCCTCATGGGAGCTCTGGTAGATAGGAAAAGCTTAAACTGGGGAGAGGTCTTCTTTGACCTGATAAAGAAGAAAATCAATAAAACCTTTGTAAATTTTGGAAGAATTCTTGGAGTTTTCCTTCAGGCAAGGTGCCCTGCTCTGCTGGTCTCCTCTGGAGTGCACATCAATGCCTCCAAGAGACTCACCTGTGCCCTATTTGGGAAGTGAGACAGGCAAATTAGCAAGCCCAGCAGGCCCTCTTCAACTGCTCCTTCAGGCACCAGGACTCAAAGAGTCACTCCCCCTCAGGTTTCTGCTGCTGCAGAAGACCTGGCTGTTGCTGGTGCTGCTTCCTCTCCTCCTCCAAGTTCAACCCTACCTCCAGCTCCATCCACCACTCCAGTTCCATCCACCATTACAATCTCCAGCCCATCTCCAACATCTATTCCATCTCCAGCAACAATTTCATCACCTCCAGTAGACCAATTCCACCCATTATTCTCATATCCACCACCAGATGTCACCTCATCTCCATCCATACCATCATTCACCCTTCTGGATGAATCCTACATGGATGATTCCCCCTCTTCTCCTCCAGACTTCCCCTCCTCCTCAACATCTTTCCAAGATCTCCTCCACCATATCCTTGACCAACCATCATTCACTCCATCCATATCCATACCCTTGTCCTCCATCTCCACAATCCCCACACCTCGGCCATCCATCCCTTCACCATCCAGCCCTCCACTTCCAGCATCCTCAGCCATCCCCATACCCTCTACCTCTGCTCCTGCCCTTGAGCATGTAGATCTGCCAGCCTTAGCTGACAAGTTGTTTGAGCTACTGGCTCCCAGGCTCTCTCTTCTCATGGAGGCCTCCTTAGCTCCTCTACAACAGTCAGTGGCAGCCCTCTCTGCCAGGCTTTCCTCTCTCATTCCTCAAGCAGCACCTCCAGCAGTGTGCCTTGATACAGAGGTATCTGCATCCAGGCAGGGGGAGATGCCCTATGAAGCCAGCCTTCATGCTGCTGTTGCTGCTGCTTCTGCTCCTGCTGTTGTTACTGCTGCTGCTGCTGCTGTGTTTGTATCTGCTGCTCCAGTTCAGGCTCCTACTCCAGTCTTAGCAATAGACCTAAGGTCTTTGCTCTCTGCATTTGATACTGCATATTACAGCTACCTCCCAGAGCCACATGCTGTCCAGCCCCCAGAAGATCTGTCCAAGGCTCTGGTGCCTCTCTCTGGCTGTGACCCCAACATTCTTTCCTCTTTTGTACTCTCAGTGATGACTGCTGCTGCTGCTGATGAAGAAAAGGCTGTATCTGCTTCTGAAACTGTCTTTGCTGCTGCTGAAGAAAATGTTCCAACTGCTGCTGAAATTCAAATTGTTTCTGATGAGCCCACATCCCAGGATTTTCTGATGACAGAGGCTGCTGTTTTTGAGCCTGCTGAAGATTTTGTTGTTGTTTCTGAAGCTGCTGCTGCCATCTCTCCTAAAGTTACTAGTGTTGCTTCTGATGTTGCTTCTGTATCTGCTGCCCCATCTGCTGCTATTCCTACTGCTACCCCTTCTGCTTCTGCCTCATCTGCTGCAATGCAACTGAAGAAAGATCTTATGAAGAAGATTGATGCTTTTTATGATGCTCAGAGCTCTGAATCTGATGACTACAACACTGCCTCTGATGATTCTTCTGCCACCATTGCAAGGAAAAGGAAGGCAAGAAGTAAGGCAATGAAAAGGGTTCCACCTGCCAAAGTAAAAGATGATAATGATGTTCCTTATTATATTCTGCACAACTGCCCAATTACTGAACATTGGATGCAGTATTCCAAAAATCAGTTAAAAGCAATGAAGAAGAAAAGGAAGTATGACAAGGGCTCCTCCCAGTTCAAGCACCCTCATCCTCCTCCACCACCTCCACCTAATACAGGTGCAGGTGGCAGCTCTGCAAGCCAAGCCCCATCTAGAAGCCAGGCTCCCTACCAACCCCATGCTAGAACCTATCAAAGGGAAAGCCAGTCTAGGGGCTCTTACTCTAGGAGAGGAGGATATAGGGGAAATCAAAGAGAGACTCAAGTTTATTCTAAAGGGCATTCCAGGCAGCATCCTTACTCCAGGGGAGGACATGCTTCATCTGATACTTCTTCTGGTCCATTCCCCTATAAGCTCAGAGAAACTGTGACTGCCAGGACTCCTCAAGATAATTCTTCCAACAGATATGAGCCACCTGTACCATTTGAGGACCCTGAGAAAAATCCTGTTGCTTGGACTGCTAGGATGAAGGAGTTGGCTGCACTAGACCAGATAAAGAAAGCTAAAGAACAAGGCCTAGACACTTCCAATATTTCTACTATGTCAGAACAAAGACAGAAGGAATTAGAGAGATATGCCTCTAGCAAGTTCTTTGATGCAGACAGATACATGGAGTTGCATCCTGCTGCTGTAGTTCCCAGGACTTCTAAGCAAATTTATTTGGGTGCAGCAGATGACACCAGATCCAAACAAGAAGCTTTAAATCCTAACAGAGAAATCAAAATGGTAAAAGGCAAAGAGAAAAAGTAACTCTGTAAGGTGACAATCCTTGGTTTTTATGACTGCTGTCTGGATATCATGTTATATATATATCTCTGAGATGTTTCTGCATTGTGTCTAGCTGCTATTGTTTTCATGTTTTTCTGATTGTATGATGTTATTTGATTTTTCCAAAGTCTGTAAATAGTAATCCTAACCCAAATAGGGGGAGATTGTTGGAACACCCTATTACTAATTTGGGTCAGGATCACTATGTCTCTAGGAATCTGTGTTTGACCTTCTGTATAGCTTAATAGGTCAATTAGAATTGAGTCTAAGGGTTAGAAGTCTAGGATTGGAAGCTGCCCTGAAGACCAAGTTTTTCTGTAGACCAAGTCTAATCGTCGAGCTCAGCACGACGATTCGTCGAACTCCGGTCGACGATCGTCTAGCTCAACTTCTGTAGATCGTCGATCTCCATTCGACGATCGCTGAGCTCAACCTCATAATATCGTCGAGCTCCACTCGACGATCGCTGAGCTCAACTTCACAATATCGTCGAACTCCATTCGACGATCGCTGAGCTCAGGTCGACGATTTTAACTCTGCATTGGATCCTTATCTCTGAGCTCAGTTCGACGATCTTTGAGCTCAGATCGACGATTATTTTGCTGCTTGAATTTTCCAGTTCGCTGAGCTCAGCTCGACGATAGCAGAGCTCAGTTCGACGTTTTCAGTTATCTTTCAGAATTCAAATTTAAATCAGATTGAAGTTATTCTGCATTTAATTCAGAAGATCTGCCAGCCGTTTTCATTTACTTCTGGAGCAAGTTTCAAGGGATTTTTCAAGGAATAATTCAGTGGACTTTCCTTCAGAAGAAATTATGCAATTAAGGCTGTAATCAATGCAGACCAACGGCTATCTTTGACAGAGTGATATTCTATTCTGGCACAGAGAATAAAAGACAGAATGTTTTTGAATCAACAAGTGAAGAAATACAGAGATTAACAAGGAGAGGACACATAACTCAGAATACAGAGAATCTTTTCAAAATTTCTGTCAACAAGAATTCTGAAGAACACTCATCAGAGAGATCAAGCTTTCAAAAATCTTCAGATCTCTTCAGCTCTCAAAGTGTTCAAGGCCAATATCATTTCAAGACTCCAGACACTCAACATTTCAGCTTGCTGAAATCATCTTTTGCTGGAGATCTATCTTTGAAGGCCTATCACCCTCAGCAAAGCTCATCTTCCTGAAGATCAAGGACTCAGGGGGAGCTTTGACATCAATCCACTTAGTCTTCTCAGTTGATTGAGAAAGAGAAGACTGCCATCACTCTCTCACCCCCACTCTGTAAAGGGTTTTTCAAACTCCCTTCAAAAGTTTGAATCTGGTTTTTGAGCACCTTGTCAAAAGCTCATTGGTGGCAAGACACCTGATCAAAAAATCTGATTTGGTTTTTGAGCACCTTATCAAAAGCTCATTGGTGCCCAAGACACCTGATCAACTCATCCTGCAGTGGATTCCTACCTAGGGTGGTAGAAGAGTGGATGTACCCAAGTTTGGGGAACCACTATAATTCCTTGTGTCATCTGGTTCTGCATGTTTTCTTTTTGTTTCTGGCCTAGATTTTCTTGTGCTTAGTCTCTGCATAGCTTAGTTTTGTGATTAGTTTTATTTCTGCTTCCCTGCTCACACTCATTACAACAATTGTTGTAAAGCTTTGCAAAAGTTTTTCTTTGTGTTCAAAAAGCACCATATACTCTATTCACCCCCCCTCTAGAGTATATCAGATCTAGTTTCCCCTTTCAAAATTGTTCAATGTTGATGATTACATGAAGCTACATCCTGAAGCAGTTGTCCCCAGAACTATATCTCTGAGGATTATTGGGGCAGCTGACATTACAATGATACAGGCACAGGCTTTGGATCCAAAGAGAGAAATTATCTTTACAAAGCCAAGTGAAAAGACTAAAGAAGACAAGTCCATAGAGAAGAAGCAGAAGAAGTAATCCTTACTTTGTTTTAATTTCTTTGCTTTTCTTTCTGCATTTGCTTTCAAACTGTGTTATGTGTTTAAACAAAGCTCATGTATATATATATCTGCTACATGTGTGAGTAAATCTCTGCCAGATATATCTTTTTCTTTATTTATTTTTGTGTTTTTGTTTTGAGTCTATTAGTGACCTCGACCAAATAGGGGGAGATTGTTGGATCCCTAGTTGATTTGGGCTAGGTTCACTAACTTAGGATGTGACCCAACATGTATAGCCAGGGTCAAAGTTGTGTCCTAGAGTCTAGGCCAAGTCCTTAGAGTCAACATCAGATGGACCAGCTATCAACAAGACTCCAGAAGACTCAAGACTTAGAAGATTTCAAGACTAAGTAAAAATGAGTTCGACGTTCGTCGAACTCAGGTCGACGAAAGACGTTCTCAGCTCGATGATCTTGAGATATTTCTCTGAGGTGAGTTCGACGATCTTCATTCTCTGGTGGACAAAAACTGGGATACTTCAACAAACTAAAGTCAGGATAACTCTAGATTATTCTAAGTACAACTTCAGACTTTGGTTGACGAACAAGATTCTGAGCTCGACGAACTTGGACCTCAACTTATCAGGTCGACGAAGTCAACTTCTCAGGTCGATGAACTCAGTACTCCACTCGATGAATCCTGGAACCAGAAGATTTGTGTCGACACTTAGGTCATGTGTCGACACCAACTATGTCGACACCAGAAAACTTGTGTCGACACCAAGACTAATCAGTAGACACCCACCTGTGTAAACACCAGAAGATTCATGTCGACACACATAATATCAGTCAACACAATATACTTGTCTAAGTCCAGAATTGTTGCTGAACTCCAGTCAACGGATGAAATTGTCAGCTCGACGAACTTCAGATAGAAAAGGCTAAGGTTCTGAAGCATGCAAGTTCTGTTATCAGCTCGACAAACAGAATCCGTCTGGTCAACGAATTCAATATCTCAGCTCGACGAATTGGTAACTCAGTTCGACGAATTCTGCCAACTGTTCGACGATTCCAGACTTAGCCATTTCCGACATTCAGTCCTCACTCAAATGCAATAATTCCTGACAGATTAATGCTTAAACATTCTCTGAATGTATCCGTTCGAGGAAGCATTAATTATGGTCTTCTTCAGGAATATTACTTGCTGATTTTCCACAGGACAGTTGAGGAAATGATTCAATGTCGATTATTCTCAAGGCGTCAGTATTAATTACTGAGGATTCAAAATTTTGAAAAGACAGAGAAGATACTTAGTCAGACAGTGAGATACACAGAAAAATAGTAGAGACACACCGTATTTACAGAGAACAGCAGTAGAATCATTTTGATTCAGAAAAAGCTTCATACAGACAAAACTTACTGAAGCTTACAGTGACAAGCAGTGATCTTAATTCAGAAGAAGGAGAACAATCACACAATATCAAGAGTCTTCTTCTTCCACATTCTCTCCAGGACTTCCTAGGACAACAGATATCAAAATCAGTCTAGAAGCTCCTGCATCACTGCTGTCAAGAACTCTGATTGAAGACCTATCACCCTTGAAAGGGCTAGATATTAAGCAAAAAGGCTAGAGTTTGTCACAGCACAAAACCCAAACAAAATAAACAAAGAGGCAGATCAAGCAACACAGAAGTCACAAGGATTTTATAGTGGTTCCCCAAATCTGGGTAGTCCACTCTTCTACCACCCTGGTAGGAATCCACTCAGGTTTTTGATCAGGTGCCCTGTCACCAATGGGTTTTGATCAGGTCCCCAAAAACCAAACCTCAAGTCTTTTGGAAGGAGAATTGCAAGCAGGAATCACTTTTGAAGGGAGATGACAACCCTTTATACAGGAGGGGGAAAAGAGTGATGATGTCTTCCTTATTAACAATCAGAGAGAAGACTATGTGGGTATTGATGTTAGCAGATTTGCTCCCCCTGAGATATTAATTGGTGCAGGGAAATCTGGAGCACTGCTTCATGGTGATAGGCCTTCAATCTTCAGGCCTGGACCAGAGTATCGTTCAGGAACTTCTGACAGATAGAGATTTGTTGTCCTTGAAGTTGTCCTGTAGGAATGAAGGAAGAAGACTCTTGATAGAGATTGAATGTTCTTCTTCTTCTTCAGATAGCTGTTATTGCTCTGGTCTAGGGCTTCTAGTTACTGTAGAGATATTGCCCTATGTGTATCTTTCTATCTTCTGTATTCTCTGTCTCTATCTCTGTGTTCTCTGTGTGTATGTATTCTCTATCATCATCATCTTCTTCTTCTTCTTATTTGAATTCTTTAGGCTTGGTGGCGAAAGAAACATTCCCGAGAGTAGAAGATGCTTTGGAAATTGATCTATAATTAATCCAACTGTAACTATCCGTTTGAACGGCTATTTTCACTGAGAATATTGACTGTAATTAATCCTCAATAAATTTTGCCAACTGTTACTAATTGCTCAGAAATCGTCGACCTGAACTTTCATCGAGTTCATCAATCGTCGACCTGAGTTCGTCATTCGTCGAACTCAGCTGGATTCGTCGAGCTGAATATCTTGCCTGCGTTCGTCGACCGAAGCTTGCAGTTCGTCAAGCTCAGTTTCTATTTCGTCGAGCTGAGAGACTGACTGGCTGATTTCGTCGTACTGAGCAAGTGTTGTCCACCAATCATTGACCTGAGTTCTTTTGTGTCGACACAAATCCTCTGGGTGTCGACACAGATTACTGTGATGGAGTCGACAGATAGTTGTGTCAACAGATGTTTCTGTGTGTCGACACAAATCATTTGGGTGTCGACATAACCTTGCTGAAGTGTCGACACAGTTCCTTCTGTGTGTCGACACAGCCATGCTGAAGTCTTGAGATCGTCGACCTAAGTTCAGAGAAGCAATTCAAAATTCGTCGACCTGAGATTGCCGTTCGTCGAACTGCGTTCGACGATCGTCGATCTGATTCTATGACTTTGTCTTAACTGCATTTCTTGGACTTCTTTTCTGCAATGCTGGAGAGTTCTTCTGAATGGCCTGTCCTGGAAAACGTCCTATGACCCATGACTATACATTGTGGGTCAATCTAATATTTCTAATAGTGTTCCTTGCCCAAATCAGAACTAGGGTTCCAACAATCTCCCCCTATTTGGGTAAGGGTACTATTTACATCAAAAGTAAATAAAATGGAAAGCAAAAAGATCTGCTTGATTTATAAGGTATCAGCAGATGAACAATGGTTGCTTTGAAACAAGATACATAATACAAGAACTAAATTACTGCAACTAGCCAAACTCCCCCTGTATACATGACCTTGCTCAAAATGTTCAGCCACTGATATCTTCTGTGTGGGCTAAACATGATTCTTTTCCTGCAAGGAAATGTTAGGCGTTCTTGACCCAAATCATCTTGGGTCCTGGTTCTCTTTTATAATAATCAGAAATAAAAGAATAAAAATTTTTGTTTTGAAATTCTGAGTTCGACGAAAAATATTTTTGTCGATCTGAGTTCAACGAATGATATTGAGATCATTGATCTCTATTCACAGAATGATAATTATTTTTTGCGATCCATTTTCATCGACCTCTGTTCGACGAATGATATTTATTTCGTCGGGACAGATTTCTGAATAGTATAAGTCAGAATCTTTGTTCATAGTTTGTCGATCTGAGTTCGATGAATAGTATTGATGTCGTCGATCTCCGTTCGACGAAATATTTTGAACTGAGATTTTCTGATGTGAGAATTTGAAATCAGTGTTAAATTTAGCTAAAGAAAAGTCAAGGGAAAAAATAACCTGATCCTCTTCATCTGATTCACACTCCGATTCTCCAGATTCTTCAGCATAACTGTTGCGAGAAGCGTCTATTGCCATTAGGCAAAATTCTCTTGCTCTTGCTTCTTCTTCATCACTCCAGGATTTAGTTTTAATTATTCTTTCTTTTGCTGATCCAGCAGCCATTGCTGTGATGGAGTCCCACATCTCTTTTGCAGATGAACATTCAGCAAGTTCTTCAAAAATGTCATCAGACATTGATTGGGCCAGAATGTTCATTGCTTGTGCATCAGCAATCGTCATCCCTTTCTAGGCATCTGTCCATTGAGATGATGGAACAACATCTGGACTTGTTTTTTGCTGAGGTGGAGCTGGACCTGACAAAATAGATTTAAAGACGTTTTCATCAATGGAGTCCATAAAAAATCTAATCCTTGTCTTCCATAGTGCAAGCTTATCTAGATTGCACATAGGTAGTCTGGTGCTTGAAAAAGCTGCAATTTGTGCCATGATACAACTCAAAAGATTATTAAGATCTATCAAAGGATCTTTTGGTTCAGGTGTCATCCTGTACAACCAGTTGACCTCTTAAGGTGTGATAGTTTAACCAACCTGGAAGGTGTGGTATTTTAACCAACCTGGAAGGTGTGGTATTTTAACCAACCTAGAAGGTGTGGTATTTTAACCAACCTCCCTCTAATACCAATTGAAAGGGATAGATCTTAAGCAAAAGGCTAGAGTTTGTCACAGCACAAAACACAAACAAAATAAACAAAGAGGCAGATCAAGCAACACAGAAGACACAAGGATTTTATAGTGGTTCCCCAAATCTGGGTAGTCCACTCGTCTACCACCCTGGTAGGAATCCACTCAGGTTTTTGATCAGGTGACCTGTCACCAATGGGTTTTGATCAGGTCCCCAAAAACCAAACCTCAAGTCTTTTGGAAGGAGACTTGCAACCAGGAATCACTTTTGAAGGGAGATGACAACCCTTTATACAGGAGGGGGAAAAGCGTGATTGATGTATGTTAAAACTCCAAAATTATTTATGGTCACGCGGCGACCCGGCGGTTTTATTTGCGAAAAAAGGCGGAAGTGAATTTATTTAAGAAAACGGGGCGCGCGTATTTATTTATTTATTTTGGATATAAAAAAGGTTTAGAAATCGAGTTTTAACGAAAGGAGGCAAGTGCACCTATCGTGAGTAGTACAGGATATTCCGGGTGGAATATCGAGGTCGTATTGTTCTCGGGTCCAGTTCGATTATTTCTACTCTTCCCTGGAGGGGACTATTATTTTACCGATAATTATCTTGTCGGGATATTTTATATAAAAATACAGAAAATGGCGGAAAGAAAATGAAAGCAATAAAAAGAAAGCTTGAAGGTGGTGCCGATGAAGAGCTTAGCTCGATGGCACCAAAAAAACAATTGAACTAAAATAGACTTTAAATAAAAAGAGCTCCTAAATTTCTAATTAATTAAGGCGGAGACTTGGCCGTGGAGGTTCCACTAAAATGAGCTCACCTATCTCTAGGACTATCGCTCACCTGAACGCTAAGACTATTCGACCGGGCTCTCGTCCGACGAAGGATTCCTCTTAACGCCCGCATTACGCTAAGAACCCCGCTATTGGGTGGGGAACCCAATCCGGTAGAGTTGGCGCGCCTCCTCTCTCGAGGGTTAGTGCGGAACTCTCTTTGCCAAGGGGTGATCGGTCCATATGCACGGCCACTCGGCTGGCTAGCATATGGACTACGGAAATAGGGCCCACACATCGATATGTGGTCCTACGCGTCGTAAACCCCGGGCAAACCTTAAGTACTTTTAATTAATTAGAAAAATTAGACCTTTAGTTATTTTAAGCTATTTTATCTGTCCCAATGCTCTTCGATACCGAGAGCTAAGAACGATTAGCCACTCATCGGAATGGGGACGGATTGCGAGAAAAGCAGAAAATAAAGCAGTAAAGAAAGCAGTAAATGAAAGCAGTAAAATGAAAGCAGTAAAATAAAGCAGAAAAGGAAAGCTGAAAATTGCAAGTCCTACCCAAACGAGTAGGACTGAAGAAAGCTGTAAATTGCGAGTCCCGGCGCAACTGCGTGGGCGGGAGAAATGAAAGCAGTAAAACGCACACACGCAAGTCCTACTCAAATGAGTAGGAGAAAATAAATACGGGTCCTACTCAAACGAGTAGGACAAAATAAATGCAACGCACACACACTCTCTCTCGACATAAAGTAAACACACACACTCTACTGAAATAAAATCCAGCCATTAAACTCAAGTGAGTAGGCGGAAAAAAAAGGAAAATTACAAACTCACGCACTCTATAGAAAGTAAAATAAGCGAGCGCCATTTAACTCTTAACGAGTAGGCGGAAATAAATGCGCATACATAAAAAAAATGCAAAAAACTAAGTTACCGAAAAATAAAAACAACTGCATTTCTACCGCTAAAATGCGGTAGAAATGCATAAAAAGCGAAAATAAAAATGAAACGGGAAGAAAGTTTTGCACATAAAAATGAAAATGCAAGTGATCGAAAAATAAAAACGAATACATTTCTACCGCTAAAATGCGGTAGAAATGCGTAAAAAGAGAACGAAAAAATTAAATAAGGAAAAAGATTTTGCGAAAAACTAAGTGCGCGAAAAATTAAAACAACTATATAATCATTCCTATAACTCCGTAAAAACGATTAAAAAGTGAAAATAAAGCGAAAAGAACGAAAAAGGTTTTGCGAAATAAAAAGCTAAGTTAAAAAAGAAGGAAAAACACTTTGAAAACATTTTTACGGGTTATAACAATGAAATAAAAGGCTATAAAAATCTAAGTTAACCAAAACAAAGAACATAAAATTAAAAAGTTATACTCATACACACACACACACGTATTAAAAAGACGAAAAAAAAACTAAGTTAAAACAAGGAAGAAAGATAAGATTGCATAGGGGAGATTTGCATTAATCCATTCCAAAGTCATGTTGAGAGAAGAAAATAAAACACATTTTATTAAAAAGAAGTACGAGTTACAAAGATACGAAAATAAAACTAAGGAGAGGGGGAGAAATTATCCCTTACATAAGCCTTGGAAGCATTTCGGCAGCACAACCCTATACAAAATGGTGCCCAAAAGGGAACAGGAATTCAAAGGAGACCCTCTGAATTTATAGAAAAAATTTACATGGGTCACGCCCTTGGTCACGGGCGTGACAGGGGGCGTGACAGTACTATTTGGAAGGCGGCCGGCGATTTGACGGGAAAGTTGACTTCGGGCTGGACACGTGGCGGTCTCGCAGTGGTCACGCCCTTGGTCACGGGCGTGACAGGGGGCGTGACAGGTAGGTGGATCTGGGCGCGGTGCGCGCCGAAAGTCTTTGGGCAGGTCTTGTCGGCCAGGCGCAGTGGTCACGCCCCAGGTTACGGGCGTGACTCTGGGCGTGTCAGCTGGTGTCGACACTCGACGAATGTCGAGCTGAAAGTGTCGAGTTGAAAATCGTCGAGCGGAAAGAGGTGTCACGCCCTAGGTCACGGGCGTGACTCTAGGCGTGACTGCTTGTGTCGACACTCGACGATCGTCGAGATGAAATCGTCGAGTGGAGTGTCACGGGCTTGGGTCACGCCCCGTGTCGGGTGACACGGGCGTGACCCCGGGCGTGTCAGGCTTTGGTCTTCAAAAATTGCTGATTCACGGGATTTTGACGTGTCACGCCCAGGTCACGGGCGTGACCAACATGTCACGGGCGTGACAGGTCAATTTTTGGCAGATTTTCATTTTTTTGCTGCAAAATAAAATAAAATAAGTTAGTATAATATTTACAAAAATAGGAGCAATTTATTGAATAAAAATAAGTAAAAACGACAAAAATAAATGAAAACAACTAAATTAATGTACATAAAAATAGGTATATTTACAATTTATCAAATACCCCCATACTTAAGCTTTTGCTATTCCAGAGCAAAAGTTGGAGATGAACTTATAAGGAATAAAAGAGATCCTAAGTTTAGCTACCGCTTGAATTAATTAAAAAGAAAGATCAAAATAAACATCCGGGGTTAAAGAATTAAATCCTAATTTATGAAATGTTATGAATAGAGGAAGAGTTTCAAAAAGACTTCTAGAAAAAATAAAATAGAAAGCAAAAAATTATTTTTGTTAGTTTAACAAAGATGGATTGGATTTATATAAAAAACATTTGCTTAAAAGAAGTTAAAGGAAATAATGCAATTTAAAAGTTATGCTCTCAAAAAAATTTAAATTAATTCTAGAATCATTGAAATGAGATAAGTGGTTTGGTGGATTATGAAGAAGGCTTGAATATTGAGGTGAGGTAATTTTTTCTCGAACCTCCAATTTTTTTCTTTTTGGATAGTTAGGAAAACGAAATCTTATTTTCCTAACACATAATAATTTTTTTCTTTCTTCATAAGGATAAAATTAACCCAATGTATATTTGTAGGAGTAATGAATTTTATCCTCTTACTCCATATATAATCTTTTTAAATTATTGGGTGCCTATGTTTACGGAATGAAATCTTATTCCCATTGACATAGGATCTTTTAAGGGATAGGGGGGAATCATGTCAATTAAGACACGAAAAAAAATGGAAGTGGGTTTAGTTTTTCAAAAAGAAAACTAGATTTTAATAAAAAAGTTTTGAGAGCAACCTTTTTAAAATGAACGTTCCGATATTTCTAGAAGCATGAAGTAGAAATAATTGAAATCCATAGATGTTATTTTCTAACATAAAAAACGAGCTTCTATTTATAAAATTAGAAGTGGTGGTGAAAAACAAGTTCCCTATTATAAGGAAAAGACATAAAAAATTCTTTAAATCTTAACCCCAGACACTTAAATCTATCGAACTTTAATTAATAAACGAATAGTAAGCAAAGAATAACTAAAATTCGCATATAAATTAACTCGAAACTAGATTTTTGGAAAACAAAAAGAGTTAAGATATGGTGTATTCGAATTATTTTGTTACATAATTTAAACAAAACATTTTTTGGAATTTTTAGAGTTTTATCATCATTTTTTTTGTGTTTTAATTATTATCTTTTTAGGATTTTTAGATTTTTTATCTTTTTAGGGTTTTTGGTTTTTCTAATTTTTTGATTTTTAGAGTTATTTTGATAAGTTATTTACAAGAAAGAGGAGAGAAAGAAGTGTTATTTATAAAGAAGATAGGGGGGAAAGAGAGATTTTTATAAAAAAGGCAAAGTAAAAACTCGACTGCGGCCCCGCGAACAGACTCTTATTTGAATGGTTGGTTCGATGAGTCGACCGTCGCGGGCAAGCAATAAGCAAGTTTTTACAAAAAAGAGAAGAAGAGGGGGGGAAGAGAGATTTTTTACAAAAAATATTTACGAAGTAAAAAGATTTTTTGAAAATTTTTTTTTTTTTTTGAGGTTTTAATTTTTTTGATGTTTTTGTAATTTTATGCGTTTTTGTAAAGTGCAGAAATAAAGAAATACGAAAACACCCCCATACTTAAACCCAATATTGTCCCCAATGTTGCAATCTAAGTATGCGGAACAGATAATATACAAAATATAATAAGTATAAAAAGAAAAAGAGAAGGGAAGGAGCTTCCCTAAGATGAACGCGGGAGGCCCAGGTGGAAACCCTGCATTATTTAGAAAAGAAAAGAAAAGAAAAATGACAGAAAAAACAAAAAAGATAAACTCGGCCTAAAGATCGCGGGCGGTAGGGGGGGCAAGTGCGTGGGTGACTCGGGAGGTAGCTAAGGCCTTAGCGACCACTACGTGATAAAAATGTGATCCCCTAGCGCGCACAAGAGTGAGGACCGCGCCGAATCAAAATAAAATAAGTTATAATAAGTTAAATTAAAATATATATATTTTAAGTTTTTCATTTTTTAGTTTTTTAGTTAGTTTTTTTTTTGTGTTGTTTTTTTTTTCAAAAACAAGAATGAAAATAAAAAATAAAAATATTTTTTGTTAAGTTTTGTTTTTCATTTTTTGGATGTTTAGTTTTTTTTTTTAGTTTAGTTTTTTTTTTTTACTTTTATAGTTTTTTCAAATTTTTAATTTTTAAGGTTTTTCAAAAAAATTTTTTTGTTTTGAGTTTTTCAATTTTTTTTTGGTTTTATAAATTTGTAAATATATATATATTAGTTATTATTATTACTATTATTATTATATTGGCCATATTTATATATATATATAAATATATAGGTAAAATTAATAGATTTCCAGGGTTTAAAATAACGAACCGAAAATTTCCCCGGCAACGGCGCCAAAAACTTGATGCATGTTAAAACTCCAAAATTATTTATGGTCACGCGGCGACCCGACGGTTTTATTTGCGAAAAAAGGCGGAAGTGAATTTATTTAGGAAAACGGGGCGCGCGTATTTATTTATTTATTTTGGATATAAAAAAGGTTTAGAAATCGAGTTTTAACGAAAGGAGGCAAGTGCACCTATCGTGAGTAGTACACGATATTCCGGGTGGAATATCGAGGTCGTATTGTTCTCGGGTCCGGTTCGATTATTTCTACTCTTCCCTGGAGGGGACTATTATTTTACCGATAATTATCTTGTCGGGATATTTTATATAAAAATACAGAAAATGGCGGAAAGAAAATGAAAGCAATAAAAAGAAAGCTTGAAGGTGGTGCCGATGAAGAGCTTAGCTCGATGGCACCGAAAAAACAATTGAACTAAAATAGACTTTAAATAAAAAGAGCTCCTAAATTTCTAATTAATTAAGGCGGAGACTTGGCCGTGGAGGTTCCACTAAAATGAGCTCACCTATCTCTAGGACTATCGCTCACCTGAACGCTAAGACTATTCGACCGGGCTCTCGTCCGACGAAGGATTCCTCTTAACGCCCGCATTACGCTAAGAACCCCGCTATTGGGTGGGGAACCCAATCCGGTAGAGTTGGCGCGCCTCCTCTCTCGAGGGTTAGTGCGGAACTCTCTTTGCCAAGGGGTGATCGGTCCATATGCACGGCCTCTCGGCTGGCTAGCATATGGACTACGGAAATAGGGCCCACACATCGATATGTGGTCCTACGCGTCGTAAACCCCGGGCAAACCTTAAGTACTTTTAATTAATTATAAAAATTAGACCTTTAGTTATTTTAAGCTATTTTATCTGTCCCAATGATCTTCGATACCGAGGGCTAAGAACGATTAGCCACTCATCGGAATGGGGACGGATTGCGAGAAAAGCAGAAAATAAAGCAGTAAAGAAAGCAGTAAATGAAAGCAGTAAAATGAAAGCAGTAAAATAAAGCAGAAAAGGAAAGCTGAAAATTGCAAGTCCTACCCAAACGAGTAGGACTGAAGAAAGCTGTAAATTGCGAGTCCCGGCGCAACTGCGTGGGCGGGAGAAATGAAAGCAGTAAAATGCACACACGCAAGTCCTACTCAAATGAGTAGGAGAAAATAAATACGGGTCCTACTCAAACGAGTAGGACAAAATAAATGCAACGCACACACACTCTCTCTCGACATAAAGTAAACACACACACTCTACTGAAATAAAATCCAGCCATTAAACTCAAGTGAGTAGGCGGAAAAAAAAGGAAAATTACAAACTCACGCACTCTACAGAAAGTAAAATAAGCGAGCGTCATTTAACTCTTAACGAGTAGGCGGAAATAAATGCGCATACATAAAAAAAATGCAAAAAACTAAGTTACCGAAAAATAAAAACAACTGCATTTCTACCGCTAAAATGCGGTAGAAATGCATAAAAAGCGAAAATAAAAATGAAACGGGAAGAAAGTTTTGCACATAAAAATGAAAATGCAAGTGATCGAAAAATAAAAACGAATACATTTCTACCGCTAAAATGCGGTAGAAATGCGTAAAAAGAGAACGAAAAAATTAAATAAGGAAAAAGATTTTGCGAAAAACTAAGTGCGCGAAAAATTAAAACAACTATATAATCATTCCTATAACTCCGTAAAAACGATTAAAAAGTGAAAATAAAGCGAAAAGAACGAAAAAGGTTTTGCGAAATAAAAAGCTAAGTTAAAAAAGAAGGAAAAACACTTTGAAAACATTTTTACGGGTTATAACAATGAAATAAAAGGCTATAAAAATCTAAGTTAACCAAAACAAAGAACATAAAATTAAAAAGTTATACTCATACACACACACACACGTATTAAAAAGACGAAAAAAAAAACTAAGTTAAAACAAGGAAGAAAGATAAGATTGCATAGGGGAGATTTGCATTAATCCATTCCAAAGTCATGTTGAGAGAAGAAAATAAAACACATTTTATTAAAAAGAAGTACGAGTTACAAAGATACGAAAATAAAACTAAGGAGAGGGGGAGAAATTATCCCTTACATAAGCCTTGGAAGCATTTTGGCAGCACAACCCTATACAAAATGGTGCCCAAAAGGGAACAGGAATTCAAAGGAGACCCTCTGAATTTATAGAAAAAATTTACATGGGTCACGCCCTTGGTCACAGGCGTGACAGGGGGCATGACAGTACTATTTGGAAGGCGGCCGGCGATTTGACGGGAAAGTTGACTTCGGGCTGGACACGTGGCGGTCTCGCAGTGGTCACGCCCTTGGTCACGGGCGTGACAGGGGGCGTGACAGGTAGGTGGATCTGGGCGCGGTGCGCGCCGAAAGACTTTGGGCAGGTCTTGTCGGCCAGGCGCAGTGGTCACGCCCCAGGTCACGGGCGTGACTCTGGGCGTGTCAGCTGGTGTCGACACTCGACGAATGTCGAGCTGAAAGTGTCGAGTTGAAAATCGTCGAGCGGAAAGAGGTGTCATGCCCTAGGTCACGGGCGTGACTCTAGGCGTGACTGCTTGTGTCGACACTCGACGATCGTCGAGATGAAATCGTCGAGTGGAGTGTCACGGGCTTGGGTCATGCCCCGTGTCGGGTGACACGGGCGTGACCCCGGGCGTGTCAGGCTTTGGTCTTCAAAAATTGCTGATTCACGGGATTTTGACGTGTCACGCCCAGGTCACGGGCGTGACCAACATGTCACGGGCGTGACAGGTCAATTTTTGGCAGATTTTCATTTTTTTGCTGCAAAATAAAATAAAATAAGTTAGTATAATATTTACAAAAATAGGAGCAATTTATTGAATAAAAATAAGTAAAAACGACAAAAATAAATGAAAACAACTAAATTAATGTACATAAAAATAGGTATATTTACAATTTATCAGTGATGGTGTCTTCTCTGTCAACAATCAGAGAGAAGACTATGTGGATATTGATGTTAGCAGATTTGCTCCCCCTGAGATATTGATTGGTGCAGGGAAATTTGGAGCACTGCTTCAGGGTGATAGGCCTTCAATCTTCAGGCATGGACCAGAGTATCCTTCAGGAACTTCTGATAGATAGAGATTTATTGTCCTTGAAGTTGTCCTATAGGAATGAAGTAAGAAGACTCTTGATAGAGATTGAATGTTCTTCTTCTTCTTCAGATAGTTGTTATTGCTCTAGTCTATGGCTTCTAGTTACTGTAGACATATTGCCCTATGTGTATCTTTTTTATCTTTTGTATTCTATGTCTCTATCTCTGTGTTCTCTGTGTGTATGTATTCTCTATCATCTTCTTATTCTTCTTATTTGAATTCTTTAGGCTTGATGGTGGAAGAAACATCCCCGAGAGTAGAAGATGCTTTGGAAATTGATCTATAATTAATCCAACTGTAACTGTCCATTTGAACGGCTATTTTCACTGAGAATATTGACTGTAATTAATCCTCATTAAATTCTGCCAACTGTTACTGATTGCTCAGAAATCGTCGACCTGGACTTTCGTCGAGTTCATCAATCATCGACCTGAGTTCGTCATTCGTCGAAATCAGCTGGATTCGTCGAGCTGAATATCTTGCCTGCGTTCGTCGACCGGAGCTTGCAGTTCGTCGAGCTCAGTTTTTATTTCGTCGAGCTGAGAGACTGACTTGCTAATTTCGTCGAGCTGAGCAAGTGTTGTCCACCAATTGTCGACCTGAGTTCTTTTGTGTCGACACAAATCCTCTGGGTTTCGACACAGATTACTGTGATGGAGTCGGCAGATAATTGTGTCGACAGATGTTTCTGTGTGTCGACACTAATCATCTGGGTATCGACACAACCTTGCTGAAGTGTCGACACAGTTCCTTCTGTGTGTCGACACAGCCATGCTGAAGTCTTGAGATCATCGACCTGAGTTCAGAGAAGCAATTCAGAATTTGTCGACCTGAGATTGTCGTTCGTCGAACTGCGTTCAACGATCGTCGAACTGATTCTATGACTTTGTCTTAACTTCATTTCTTGGACATCTTTTCTGCAATGCTGGAGAGTCCTTCTGAATGGCCTGTCCTGGAAAAAGTCCTATCACCCATGACTATACATGGTGGGTCAATCTAATATTCCTAATAGTGTTCCTTGCCCAACTCAGAACTAGGGTTCCAACAACCCTACAGGAAAGCCTCAAAATCTTCCTGAACCATTCACTATTTCAGGGGGAGCTTTTGCTAAACATCAATCCACATAAGTCTTCTCAGTTTATTGAGAAAGAGAAGACAAAATCACTCTCTCACCCCCTCCTGTATAAAGGGTTGTCATCTCCCTTCAAAAGTGATTCCTGGTTGCAAGTCTCCTAACCAAAAGACTTGAGTTGGTTTTTGGGGACCTGATCAAAACCAATTGGTGTCAGGCACCTGATCAAAAACCTGAGTGAATTCCTACCATGGGTGGTAGAAGAGTGGACTACCCAAATTTGGTGAACCACTATAAATTTCTTGTGTCGTCTGGTTTCCTAACTTTTTATTTTTATTCTTGCTGTGTGGCTGTGATTAGGTTTACTATTATCTATTTTCCAGTTTTCTATTACTGCACCTTTCAGTTTACAGCAAAAGCTGTAACAACACTTTTTGTTTTGGGACCTAACAAATTTTAAATATACTCTATTCACCCCCCTTTAGAGTATTGTAGATCTAACCCTTACTTTCAAAACGATTTGATCTGGGAGATCGTCGACCGGCTGACGAAAGTAGCCAGATTTATTCTGATCAGGAAGGAGGACTTAGTTGGTGTGTTAGTTCGGAAGTTCGTGGAGCAGTTTCTCCGTTATCATGGCGTACCCAGGTCGATTGTATCAGACCGAGATGGACGATTTACGTCCAGGGAGTGGATATCAGTGCAGACTTACTTGGGCACTCGGCTAACATTCAGTACAACATTTTATCCCCAGACCGATGGGCAGACGGAACACACCAATCAGACTCTAGAAGATCTACTACGACTTTGCATATTGGATCGCAGTGAGACTTGGGAGAAGTTGTTACCACTGATCGTGTTCTCATATAATAACAGCTACCAGTCCAGCATAAGGATGGCTCCTTATGAGGCCCTATACGGACAGAGGTGTAGGACTCCGCTATAGTGGATACAGGACGAGGATCCGAAGGCTTTGGTTTCAGAGTTTGTCAAGGACACAGAGGCTTAGGTAAGATTGATACGGGACAGGTTGCTAGAGGCACAGAGCCGGCAGGCTAAGTTCTATGATGCTCAACATCATCGGGTGGAGTTCCAGGTGGGGGACCAGGTGTTCTTGAAGATCAAACCAATGCATGGGGTTTCACGGGTATGTGGTCGGAATAAGAAGCTCAGCCCAAGATATATGGGGCCTTATAGGATCTGGGAGCGGATTGGTCCCTTGGCATACAGGCTGGAGCTTCCACTGGAGCTGGCAAGTCTACACGACATATTCCATGTATCCTCTCTTAGGTGGGCTCTACTATACCCAGAGCAGCAGATTATGGCCAGGGACGGGCCGGTAGCATCTGATCAGTTAGTTCACCTGGAACCGGTCCAGATTGACGACAAGAGAATACGAATCTTGCGTCGCAAGAAGGTACCAATGGTCAAGGTCCTATGGAGGAATCATGGGCGAGAGGAGCACACATGGTAGCCTCAGGACCTGATGCGACAGAGGTACCCGGAGCTTTTCGATCAGGTATTACTCACAACCTCTCGGGATATTACAATTACTTTCCATATTTGAAACCCCGTAGGTCTAACTAGAATTTCGAGGATGAAATTTTTTGTTTATATATTGGGATTTGTAACATCCCTCAAACAACTAGACCCCTAGGAGTGGTTTTTTCATGACCAGGTCATGACAAAACCCTAGGAAGCCCAAGAAGGCCAAGTAAACCTAGGAATGTGGATGAGACCCATATGGTCTGCACATAGTAGATTTTTGAACCCATGTTTAAGATGATCATGGGGCTTCACCAAGACTCCAAGACCCCACCATGGTATCACCAATCCATTATAAAGTTCAGTAGAGCCCAAAGAGTCCATTGGAGTCAACCCAGGGTGGCCCAGTTGACCTAGAACCACCATATACCTAAAATGGGAAAAGTGCCCTAACTAAGGGCAGCATGCCCTAGTAAAGCCCAATTAACCCTACCAGGGCCTTTTTAGACCTAAAGTGGGATCAATGGGTCACTAAGGACCCATGGAGGGCAGTCGAGAGGGTTAAGTTGACCAAAGTCAACTCTAACCCTAAATGGGTCAAACCTAACCTACATAGGGTCAACTGAACATCTCCTAGCCAAGTGGACCCCACCCAAGCCCACCTAACCCTATAGTGAGGTCAATGGGTCACCTAGGACCCATTGGGGGCCATCCAAGGGGCTAGGTTGACTAAAGTCAACTCTAACCCAAAATGGGTCAAACTAGCCTACTTATGGTCAATTGAAGTTTCCTTAGCCAAGTGGACCCCACACATACCTTCCTAACTCTAGTGAGAGGCCAATGGGTCACCAAGGATGAATTAGGGGCAACCTCAAAGGCCAAATTGACCAAGGTCAACCTTAGTCAAGGTTTAGGTCAAGCTAGCCGAAAAGGGCTAACTCAAGCTCAAGCCCAATTCACTTGGGCTAACCCTACTTTGATGGATGAAATGAACATGTGGGCTCCCATTGGGTTAGGTAGGAGTCAAAATTCAGGCTTGGTGAGTAGGAGAGAGAAAAACCAAAACATGAAAGAGAGAGAAAGAGAAGGGAATAATGGGGGAAGACTTTGGGGCTCCTCCTTCCCCTTCCCCAACCCCCCATTCAACTCACTAGGACAAAGGGAGTTCAACCAGCTGGTTTTGACTGGTTTGAACCATGCCTCATCCCTTACCTGCCATGGCCGACATTGTTGACTAGAGGCCATCAATGGCAATGCAGCCTACACCCACCTAACAACCCAATTCTCCTCCTTAAAAGCTTCACTGGACTCCAGGGATTCATTTCCACAACTTACCTGAAGGAGCCAAGGAGTTGCACTATGCAGTTGCAGAAATTGAGTGGAGCCTCCTTCAAAAATGGCTTCCCGGCGATCCTCTCGACTTCAGGCTGCCGGCAAGGTCCTCCTCCACTCCTTCTTCCATGGGTGGATCATAGCAATGCTTAGGTTCGAGGTTCGGGCTCAATTGAGCCATAATCAAGTTTTGGTTTTCATGGTTTTGGGGCAAAAAACTTCTTGGTAGAACCGCCGGAATAAGCGCCTCTGGCGGCCAAGCCACCACTTGGCGACAGCCACCACGTCAACGAAGGTGGTGGTTACGATGGCCGGCCGCAGAGGTGGCCAGATCGCCGGCGGTAGCAGCTGGAAGTAGATCCAGGAAAATTGAATCCAGGACGTCGGCTGGAGCTTGAAGACGATGGGATGCCATCTACTGTTGCATCAAGATTTGTGCAGCAGATGATATTAAACTATAGGATATGTTATATGTGTTATTTAAATTATGTCACACTTATGGTATTTAATATTCTTAATTTTTAAAAATACCTAATCTCCTATATTGAAAATGTCACCAACATGAAGGTTGTAGACCTAAGGGTCTACTTTAATTCAAAATTGATTTGAACTAATTTGGATCTATGGTTTGACCAAGGCCCTCATTTTGGTGGGGTCTACTCCTAGGGCTAGGGAGAAATTGAAATGGGTGCCCACACTTCATCTTTGGTCCAAATGATTTGAAATTTTGGCAAGTAGTCACCCTAGACCATATCTAGTTCTGCCCAAAAATGAGAATTTTTGGGGACAATATTTCTATAGTTTTGGAAATAAATTAATTTCTCTAGGATAAATTAATTTAAGGGATAAATGACCTCCAAACTCAGAAAAATTTTGGTGAGTGGTGCTCGGGGTCATTATAAAGCTCTAGTTAAAATTTCATCACATTTGGAAGTGATTTGAACTGAAATCATGCAAACCCTAGCCTTGTCCTAAAAAGGGTATTTTGGTCAAATGTGCACTTTGGGTTTTGAGTGACCAAATCACCTCAACAAAGGTTGGAATTGGGGCCACTAGCTTGGCATGGCTTTTTGCAGCTTCCCATGAAAGATGTGGTAGATTGGAATAGATTTTCCCTAAAATTTAAGACCAAACCCTAAGGATGCTAGGTTAGCCCAAGTCCTCTCGCATGAATCTTAGAGGATTTAGAGATGGATAAACCTCTCAAATCCCTAACCCTAGTTTATGGCATAATCACTTATTGTGTAGAATTGGCCACCAAAACTTACTAAAAAGGTTTGAAACTTAGGTAACATGGACTCTAAGTTAGATATGACCTCTGGTGAATTTATTTGAATTTTATGAGTAATATTACTAGCACCCCCTTTGTTATACATGATGTGACCCTAAATTGTATTTTATTTATTATGATCACGCAGTACATTATAGACTCATGAAATTTTGGCAGAAGATGTTTTAAGTCAAAATGATTATCCCTGAATTTTTTTATAAATTTTAGTTGAATAATTTTAGTACTTTCTTCACAAGTATTAAAAGGTGCAATTATGGTCAATAAATTATTTAGAGCTATTTACTTATTGCAAAAATGGTGAAATTAGATCTATGATAATTTTAGGGAAAATACCACTTGGAAAAATTAATTCATGATTTTTAGATGATTATTTGCAGTACCTACCTCGCAAGCTCGTTAACTTGGAAAATTTCTCAATAATTTGCTTAGAGCTCATTACTTACTAATAAATTATGAAACTTGATCTAAAGCATTTATATGTCCTTACAATCATTATTGAATTTTCTCTGAAGTTTTGAACGTAAACTTGGTGTACCTATCTCCTAAAGTGATTTATCGTGAATATATTTAAAATTACATTTAGGGGCATAAACCTTGCTGTAAAATTGGGAGACTTTGGATTTAAAGTTTACAATTCATATTGTATTTATTATAAAGTTTGTGGAATATTTGTTTGTCTGGAATTGGCACTTCATGTTCAAACTTGGGATTTTTGGATGATTAGAATAATTAAATAAAATATCAGATAAATAGGGAAAATTATGAAGCTCTAGAGTTAGGCTAAAGAGGTCATGACAGTCCTTTAATAATTATTATAGTGGTACTGGATAAATATTTTGAGTTCCTCTCATTTCACACATCATATAGCTCAAGTGGTCTACATTTAGTAAAACTACAGAAATTGTGTTGGAATATGAATTTGGTCGCATGAGTTGGGGTTAGAGATTATGCTGTTTGGATAAACAATTGGGGGCATCTCTAGAAGGCAGGTTGATAAAAGTGTGGAAGTGGCTAGTGTTAGGCGGTGCTCGGGATCGATGAAAGATCGTCTTTCCCGTGGGGAGGAAGTGTCAAATACACTAGGGTTAGACTCAATACAACATCTAAGGAATTAGGAGTTGGGTATCAACCAAGATAAAATAATTGCCTTATGAAAGGGAGCTTTGGGCGTAATCCTATCGTAGTTCCTCGTGCCTTCGAGTGCCCTTCGCGGGGAATACCTTGGGCAGTCCTGGGCTAAAACTAAACTGTAAGCAAAACTGGAATGCAAGAGTAACTAGTAAACACTAGGGTTTTATCTTCACTCACCTCGATGTCTCGGGGTGGTAGGTTGGGTCACTCGGGCTGTAGGATCAGTGGATTCGGTGATGGACAGTTTTTCCCGGCGAGCTTTGGTTCGGTAGTTGTTTGTGATGGGCAGGTTGGCCCGACGAGCTTTGACTCGGTAGTTGTTTGTGATGGGCAGGTTGGCCCAGCGAGCTTTGGCTCGGTTGTTGTTTATGACGGACAGGATGGTCCGGGGAGATTTTGCTCGGTAGCTGATACAAAAAGTTGCATGTGCATAAAGTATAAGGTGGTGGGTCTATGGTATTGGAGGGTCGATGCACAGACGCCAAAACGTTGACTTGGCGAGTGTGGTTTAGCACTTGGCCAAATAAACTCCGGTGCGCCAGCCGGCAAGAGTACGAAGGAGCTCCACTTAGCGTACTAGCATTGAGGCGTATGATAGGTCTGACTGGTAGTGCAATTACCAGTTTAGAGGTTGGCGAGGCCCAACCCACCGCTTCCGTTTGCCACTACGGAGGTATCCTGGGAGGTTTGTCTCTAGAAAGGGGGTACTAAAGGTCTATGTACACAGAGTTGAGTGGGTAAGTTACACTTGCATGATCACATCATGGCATAATTGTATTTCATAGCATAACCATTGCATATAACCCCGACACCTATTGTATAAGTGGTTTGGGACGCTTTATTCAATAGGCCCTGCAAAACGACCCTTTGCTTTATAAGTTCATGCGAGCGTGCTTATGATTTAAGGTTTTTGTTCAGTATTATAAATATATGTTTGCTAGAGAACCGACACCCTATCTTATAAAATGGTATGAGACTTTTTATACGGTAGGAGCACTGCAAAAGATCCCTTGGCTTATGTGTTTTCATATAAGTTAAGGTTACTTTCTTGTTCAGTTTTTCATACCTTATTTACTGTCATATATACTATAGAATTACTAGATTAGTTCCGCTGCCATTTTATTAATTGTTATTCTCCACCTTCATGTACTCTCCTTTCCTTATCCCCGCTCGGTGCCTAGGAGCCATGGTTCACGGTGCGGGGGATGATAGGGCTTAGTCTTTTAGAATAATGGCTTTCGAACCACATCATTTTATGGGACCGTAATGCGCAGCATGGAGGAGCAGCCCTAGAGGTCGCCATGCTTGGAGATGGGGTAGTCTAGTACCGGAGTTCAGATGGCAGGGACTGTGAGTCCTATTCGCTACTAGTTATTTTAGTTTTGCTTCTGCGATGAGAGATTTGTAGTGAGTCATTGATGTACTAGGCATGAGCCCGAGATTTTAGTATTTCATTATATCTGTGGACACTCCCATCGCGGAGTTTATTTACTATTTATGTGATTTATGTGGACTTGCCTTTATTATTTTGCTACAGTTGTGATCAATTTGGCCGGCAGGATCGGCGTTTTGTAGTGATGATCTTCCCGGGTGAGAAGGTGTCACCGTAAAACGGCGGTTCTGTGCCTAAGACCCCGGTGTTTTAAAGAAAAAAGGGGGTCTTACAGAGGCTGCGGATCAACTCCATTCAGGCCTCCGAATGCACCCTCCATATGATGAAGGACACTGGAGTGCTGGTGGAGGGGTTCGAGGAGATCTTAGTCCGGGACCTGATGTCGAGTTTGTTCCCGGCGATGCCGCCCAGTGAGAAGGCGGACAGCTTGGACGCGCTATTTGAGAAAAGCTTTTAGGACCCGTCTGGCGGAGGGGAGGAGGATCGTCAGTCCGACGAGCGGGGAAAGGGTTGATATCATGTTTTTCTTCATTTTTTGTAACCTCGCCGAGGCGAGCCTCCCCTATAACTATTGATATTTAAAGAAATATAAACTTTTGATATAACTTTTGTCCCCTCTGTTTCTCCTTTTTCTTTGCATGTTCCCGCTGTGCCCTACTTGCTCATGAACGCTTCCTTAGGCGATCCCGTGTAGATGTATTTTCCGAGTAGGATATTTGTTAGAGATCGTTTGTGATAATACACTCTGAGAGCTCGTTGATTCTTGGGACTCTCCTCGGGTAACTTGCGAGCAGCCCATAACCTTATCAATATAAGACCAAATTCGCAGAATTTGCATAAGTAAAACAAAGCAGGGGACGAGATGCCCTGGAGGGATTCGCCTCCCTTCGGCGAGATCCAAGGGCCTGGCTTGCAACCCTTCTGCCGAGGCTGAGCTGAATTGGTGAGCCCGAACTCGCTTATGCCAAAGCTCTCCTCTCTTATTCTTAGAGGGGCCAAGCTTGTTAGGCACTACCTGGCGAGTGTAGGACTTCCCTGAGAGACCACCCCTATCAGCTAGGTGAGAGAATGACAGTGGGATCCGGTCGGAGTCTAAGGTTGACAACGAGTGACTTCCAGCCCTGTCAGCTAGGTGAGAGCCTGATAGCGGGATCTGCTCGGGGTCTAAGGATGACACCGAGTGACTTCCAGTCCTGCTAGCTAGGTGAGAGCCTGACAGCAGGATATGCTCGCGGTCCGGAGGTTGACACCATCAAGTGACATCCAGCCCTGTCAGCTAGGTGAGAGACTGATAGCGGGATCTGCTCGGTGTATAAGGATGACACCGAGTGACTTCCAGCCCTGCCAGCTAGGTGAGAGCTTAACAACGGGATTTGCTCGGGGTCTAGTGGTTGACACCATCGAGTGACATCCAGCCCTGTCAGCTAGGTGAGAGCCAGATAGTGGGACCTGCTCGGGGTATAAGGATGACACCGAGTGACTTCCAGTCCTGCCAGCTAGGTGAGAGCCTTATAGCGGGATCTACTTGGGGTCCTGTTGGGCATTGTATCCACAATCACCTGGATTTGAGGAAGCCACCTGTCAAGCTATGATGAATTCACAATGTATTTGATGAAACATCTTAAGTTGTGCTTGCAGCTCTTCCACGCTAAGTGCACACCAATGTCAGGGTGCAGTAGGTCAATATACACGGGTCTGCACGACGTAATCTCTCGTTGAGCAGATCAGTGTGTTGGCCTACGTGTACTCTCTCTATTGGAGTGCACTTACTTTCAAGTACAGGGCCATGTTTATTCAAGGGAAGACAAGGAGCAAGGATGGGTCAAGGAGCAGCTCTTGAGTGGAATGACGAAAATTCATCTAAGTGAAAGTCGATGAGAATCACCAAGTGATTCTCGCCGATTCGGCGAGAATCACTAATGATTCTCGCCGAATCGTCGAGAATCATTAGTGATTCTCGCCGACTCCTTCCGGCTACCTTAAAATGGTGCCAAGTGAGATTCGGCGAGAATCACTAATGATTCTCGCCGAACCCGTCGCTGAGCAGGTCATGAATACCAAGTGAAAATCATTGAGAATCAACAAGGCAATCGTTGAGAATCACTAGTGATTCTCGACGAATCGTCGAGAATCGTCAACTGATTCTCGCCGATTCGTCGAGAATCACCAACGATTCTCGACGAATTTTACTTGTCGTTTTCTCTGGATGGTGCTGGACCGGTTTCTGCCGCTGGACTAGTTTGAACCGGATTTCGGGGGTCTACGTGTGGGACCCACAACGGTCAAATTGAATCTATCTACAGTATATATATACGGGTATTTTGAACAGTAAGAAGCATCGAGAAAAGAAACACGCGAGCACGGAAAAACCCTAAGTCGCCGCTTCCGCTCCGCTCCGCCGCCGCCGCTCGCGTCAAGTGGTCGCCGCTGTTGATCGCGTTTCTTCCCGATCTCCGGCGACAGAAGCTTAGCCAAGCTTAGAGTCTCACGCGTCTATCCAGAGATCCCTTGTCTCTCGATTTGTTGATCGGGAAAAACTTCCCATCCGAATCGATCGAGACGGCCGATCCTCGTGTGACCGTTGGTAGACCTAGCTTGCTTCGCTACGAACATTGGATCTCTATTTTCAGCAGCCGCTCATCATCATAGCCGCCGATCCCGAAGCTAGCCGCCGCTCGTGTTGCCGCCGCCGGTTCCGGGGAGATCCTCTCCAAGAGAGACCAAGGTTGTAGACTCTTCGTTGACTTCACGAACACGTCGTCGAACGAAGAGGAACACCGTAGTCTCCAAACGAAGTTTGTATCTCGTGTACATTCTATATTTACTTTTGTTGTAAAGGAACGTTTGTTCCGTATTGTAAGGGTTGGGTGCAACCCGTGTTGTGGGAGTGTTGACTCTCACGTGTGGAAGGGTTCCTTCCGATAGTGCAGGGATTGGATTTCAATCCTGTTGGAGAAGAGACCGAGTCGTCCCTTATTGGGAGATAGGTCGAAGGGGGAAAGTGGATGTACCCAAGTTGGGGAACCACTATAAATTGCCTGTGTATTCTGCGTGCTGTGCTTTTTATTTTTATTGTGCAGGTACATTCGTAAATTCCGTAAAAGCGGTACACGTCACCTATTCCCCCCCCATAAGTGCACATAGCTGACACTAGTTGGACTTTCAAGTGGTATCAGAGGGAGGTTACTCATCAAAAAGGCTAACACATTGAGTAGATTCCTGCCACCAGTATCAGAGGCATGGAGCTGGATTATGAGATACCGCCACTCAAACTCCCCGCATGCACAAAGGATTATTATCCCATCTGGAGGATGAGAGTGTCATTTCACCTTGATGCTATCGATCCTCGAGCATCCTTCATCCTGGAAGAGGGTCCGTTCATTCCCATGAAGACCTCCGACTCTGGGATCCAAGTGCCCATGTGCATTGCTGAGATGTCAGAGACTGAACTATCCCTATTTAACTTGGACGAGAGGATTCGTCAAATTATCTTGGATATCTGGTCTGGAGCTTCTCGCTCTAGATTAGCAAAATGTAGGACTGCTAAATCCTTGTGGGTGATGATATCAGAGTGGATGGGGGAGTCAGAGAAAGCTGGAATATGCTGTCAACCTGAGGAGGAAGCCTATGTGGGGGTCCTCACCTCTGAAGATGAAGGCAAGCATCACTCGGACAGCATCAGAGCTCCAGTGTCCGTGTCAGAGACTGACGAGGCCAGTGAGGAAAGCAGCTCTGATGAGGATGAATCAATGGTCACTGGCTCTAATGACTGTAACACAGATGAGCAGGTAACATCTTCATCCTGCCCCATATCTTTTGAACTTTCTGAAGACAAAAACTGCTCTCCTCCAGAAAATTCTGATTCCCTGAAGAGAGCCCTTCAGGAAAGCAACCTACTTGCTGAGGAGCAAGCTCAAGAGATTGCTCGACTGAAGGTCTTGTTGGTTCTCCAATTGGCATCCAACAAGGTCAAAGACTCTAAGATCTCAGCTCTAGAGAGTAGTCTAGAAAATGAGAAAAGAATAGTATCAAACTTTTCCAAGGTTGATGCTATAAAGAGAAAGCAAGAAAACGGGTGGATCTCCCGGATTATTAATTCGTGGAGAAATGGGGAAACGGTATTCCGACCCCCCACTCCAAGCAGGAAGGCAACTCATCATGCCTTCAGGTATGACCACAGGAATAGTCGTGGTCACTGCAAGGGTGATCCGTCCCCATGTGGAGACACCCGGAGTGCAAGGGCCGTCGTGGCCACCCATGAGAGAATACATAAGGCTCAGGCTGAGCCCTTTGTATTCACTGCCTCTGCATCAACCCGGTGTGAATCTGCATGTCACAGCTCACAGAAGACTTCTCACCACCCGAGGACACAGGAAAGGGAGGATAGAGGTCATGTTGTAAGTTTTCATGGGGCCTCAGGAAGGGGGATGCCTGAAAGAAAGGCACCACCTTCCCGGCCTCATGACGCTCACAACATGCATTGCTTCCACCCTTCCACGTGTCACGATGGAAGAGGAAATTGTGTGAGGCAATCATGCTCTATCCCGTTTAGTCCTAAGATCGTGACTACCTCAGTCACTAGATCAGGTAGGAAACGGCGATACAACATTCACCCATATTGGTGCTGCGGCAAAGTGAGACACTTTGCCATCGACTGTCGGCACAACCCCTCTGTGCCAAGGGCAGGGGCTCATCCACACTCATGGAACAGATGTAGTCTTCCTGACAGGTTTTCTGGAGGAAGGCAGTTGCGTGCTTATGCTAACAGGAACCTAGGACCCAATATGATTTGGGTTCCTAAGGTAAAGTAATTCTTTCTTGCAGGGTAGTCTAGGTTCCCATGAATATGATGGGAACTAGACAGTAGGTGGCTCAAGACTAAATTGGAACAAGCGTCTGCAATAACAGATGTGATATCTATTTGAGCATACTCACATTGAGCCTCTAATATGTCCTACCTGTGGGACTAAAACGATGACTCTCAAAATCCCAGGTACTCATGATCAATTCCAAGACTTGAGTCGTTTTCAATTGACAATTACATATATATATATATATATATATATATATATATATATATATATATATATATATATATATATATATATATATATATATATATCTTTATATATAGATACATCTTTGTATATACGTGTATGTATGCACATCCAAGGATGGGTTTACTCGATACATGCAAACCTTGTTACATCAATAAAGAGTTATCAAAGCAATGTCATTGTGAATCTCGACAACTCACAATTGACATCAAAAAGTTTTTGGAAAATCCTCGTTCAAACCCAAATAGATTGGCTTTAAAATATATCTGTATTTATCGTCTTTTTATTGACTTGACATCAGACGAATTCGAAAATGTTGCAATACTTCTTAACGTGAAAATTCCTAGTCAAGAAATCTTTCAATTTCGACTTAGACAAATCCCGCCGACTTTTTATAGACTTGGAATCTCGCCGACCTTTCAACTTCATTACGGATCCCGCCGAAGGAGCAACCTACACGAATCCCGCCGCACTTCGCAGGAAATATCCCGCAAGAGCTCTTCCGCCGCTTCTTCCCTTACCCGCCGACTCGCCGAAACCCGCAGGAAGCTTGTCGAATCATCGTCTCGCAAGAGTTCTTCCGCCGCTTCTTCCCTTACCCTACGAATCCCGCCGAACCCCGCAGGACACTCTCCTACTCACCGAAGGTCTCCATCGCTGTTTCCCGCTAGGTCTCCACCGAAGGTCTTCCCAAAAGACGCTCTAGGAAGAGTTCTCGCAGGAAGCTCACAAACTCACTTCCGTCTGCGCCCCTAGGTAACCTCTTCCTCACCCGTACTTGGACGTTCTCACTAGTGACTCTTTCCTTTTGAGTGTTCATTAAAGCTTAGAGTAGGGCTTCTCTCTCTAGATCTGCAATGGCTCCAAGGACAACTGCTGGGTTGGTCACCGGTTGCGAGCTTGTTCGGACTGGGTTCTCTTACGCCTCGGACGAATTCCGCAACATCATTCTGATGCTGGAAGAGGCTGGGCTAACATTCGTCCTGGAGCACCCTTGCAAAATCTTGGACAAAGAAGTGCTGGAGTTCTTCGCCACCGCAAGACTCCGAAATGGCGACTCACTAATCAAAAGCAAGGTGGCTGGGGCAAAGGTCAAGCTATCTGCCAGCAAGCTGACCCGCTTCCTGCAGCTTTCTAGCTCGGAGCATGAAGACTATCTGGAGGACGATGACAAAGCCAGAACTCTCTCATTCTGCGGTCTCCCACGAGGAACTAGGTCCATAAAGAGAAAGGATATGAATGAAGAAGGGAAGCTCCTGTCTGACATTATTGGAAAGGTGCTCATCTGCAAGCCGGGCTCTCACGACCATATCTCAGCGGATATGTTCAAGATCCTGATAGCTGTCATCTGCCGTAAAAGGTTCAACTGGGGGGAGTTGCTGTTCGAGAAGATCAAGGACACCTTGGGCTCTCCGAGTTTCGGCCGCATTATAAGTCTATATCTAAACCAGCTAAATGGAGACAAGTTTGACATGAGTAAAGGTGTCCCGCTCCACTACTTGAAGAAGATGGACTCAAGTGTGTTTGACCGATGGAAGAGACGTATTGGGCAGACTGCAGTGGAAGAGCAACAGGGAGTATCTTCAGCAGTCACCCCCAATGAAGTTCCTGATACCTTGACTGCAGGAATCGAGGGGGAGCCTCTACCCCCTCATACTGAGGTAGTATCTGACATCTCCCAGGTGGCCAGGGATGCGGTGGCCGAAATTCAAGAAGAAAGTGACACTGTATTGGAGACTGTTGACAAAGAATTGGAAGAGGCTGCTGATGAAGATGAGTTTATGGATGATGACGAAGAGGATGAAGGACAAGCGGGACATGAAGTATTTGAGGCTCCGGATCCTGTTGAACCTCCATCTGACAAGCATGCACCAGTGGAGGGGGAGTCAGATAAATCTACCGAGGCCGCCAGCATTCCTCCATTAGAGACTGTGATTGTATCCAGCTCTACAGATGCGTCTGCTGAAGGGCAAGGCCCACAAGTGCCTCCGGCTCTTCCATTACGAGATGAGCTATCTACTCACACTGTAAATGTCATTCAGGGGATTGTGAATGAACTCAGAGTCTCCTTTGATGAAGCTCAGAATAAACTGCTGAAAAGGATTAAGACATCTGAAAAGCTCATGCTCAAGAATATGGTGGAAATCAACCATAAACTGGACGTGATGGAGAAGAAATTTGAAGAGAAGTATACCGCGGCCGGCGAAGCTGTCACACTTCTTATGGCCGGCTTGAAGAAGAACACCGACACTCTTGCCGTCGTCAATCAGAATGCACATGTTGTAGCCAACAACATTCAAAAGTTTGACGGTAATATGGTAACTCTTAACGCCAATCAGCAAGCCTTAGTCAATGAATTCTCCCGGACCACCAAGCACATTGATGACTCCTTGCACTCCTATGCAAACTGCATCGCTGTTGAAGCCAAAAAGGGGGAGGAGGACTACATAGCTAAGATGGCTGAGCTACGAGAAGTCATGATCACAAACTTCGAACAGTCAAACAAGTACGTCTATGACAGCAACTGGTGGATGCTCCACCAGGCGTTAGGCATCCCCTTTGCTGAAAATCCTGCAGATATTCATCCTCCTGAGACTTCTACAGCCGCTGAGGGAGTAGGTGCTGCTGAAGGAATAAGTGCAAGTGCTGCAGATGTTCCCACAAATGAAGCTGATGCTAGGGCTCTCTCCAAAGCTAAACTGAGGAGCATGTTTGACCAAGAGGCTTTAGCAAAAGCCAGGGGAAAGAGAAAAGCTCAAGAAGGGACCTCCAAGGAGACACAGGCTGAAAAGAGAACTCGAATGAGTGAGGAGGAAGTTCGAAACGAAAAGTGGAGTAAAGTTTCAAAGAACATCATCTTGGACACCTTTTGGCTACAAGAACAGGGAGAACTCAATCGGAACGAAGTTTACAGCCCGTATGAGTGGGAAAGGCACAAGACGTATGAAGCGAAACGAAACATCTTCTTCAGAAACAACACGGATGCAGATAAAGTTCCTCCTCCCAGATACTATCCGAAGCCTAAAGAGTACATGGAGAGACAAAGGAAGAAATTCTTGGCGCAAAAACACAAGGATGACTTAGCTAAGGAAAGATAGTCAACAACGTGTAGCTTGTCATTCTCTCCTAAAAACATTTAATGCTTATTGTTATGATATGAACAATTCTGAGATTATATATATATATATACAGTGGTATTTAAATTTGTGAATGACTCAAGTCCTGATCTGGTTGCATATATTCTCTTGTGCTGCATGTTTAATTTCTGAATGCTATGTTTATTATTTGATTGGTGTTATTCATCTTAGCTAGTAGGGTTTTGGCTTCGTCAAATAGGGGGACATTGTTGGGTATTGTATCCACAATCACCTGGATTTGAGGAAGCCACCTGTCAAGCTAAGATGAATTCACAATGTATTTGATGAAACATCTTAAGTTGTGCTTGCAGCTCTTCCACGCTAAGTGCACACCAATGTCAGGATGCAGTAGGTCAATATACACGGGTCTGCACGACGTAATCTCTCGTTGAGCAGATCAGTGTGTTGGCCTACGTGTACTCTCTCTATTGGAGTGCACTTACTTTCAAGTACAGGGCCATGTTTATGCAAGGGAAGACAAGGAGCAAGGATGGGTCAAGGAGCAGCTCTTGAGTGGAATGACGAAAATTCGTCTAAGTGAAAGTCGACGAGAATCACCAAGTGATTCTCGCTGATTCGGCGAGAATCACTAATGATTCTCGCCGAATCGTCGAGAATCATTAGTGATTCTCGCCGACTCCTTCCGGCTACCTTAAAATGGTGCCAAGTGAGATTCGGCGAGAATCACTAATGATTCTCGCCGAACCCGTCGCTGAGCAGGTCATGAATACCAAGTGAAAATCGTTGAGAATCAACAAGGGAATCGTTCGAATCGTCGAGAATCGTCAACTGATTCTCGCCAATTCGTCGAGAATCACCAACGATTCTCGACGAATTTTACTTGTCGTTTTCTCTGGATGGTGCTGGACCGGTTTCTGCCGCTGGACTAGTTTGAACCGCATTTCGGGGGTCTACGTGTGGGACCCACAACGGTCAAATTGAATCTATCTACAGTATATATATACAGGTATTTTGAACAGTAAGAAGCATCGAGAAAAGAAACACGCGAGCACGAAAAAACCCTAAGTCGCCGCTTCCGCTCCGCTCCGCCGCCGCCGCTCGTGTCAAGTGGTCGCCGCTGTTGATCGCGTTTCTTCCCGATCTCCGGCGACAGAAGCTTAGCCAAGCTTAGAGTCTCACGCGTCTATCCAGAGATCCCTTGTCTCTCGATTTGTTGATCGAGAAAAACTTCCCATCCGAATCGATCGAGACGACCGATCCTCGTGTGACCGTTGGTAGACCTAGCTTGCTTCGCTACGAAGATTGGATCTCTATTTTCAGCAGCCGCTCATCATCATAGCCGCCGATCCCGAAGCTAGCCGCCGCTCGTGTTGCCGCCGCCGGTTCCGGGGAGATCCTCTCCAAGAGAGACCAAGGTTGTAGACTCTTCGTTGACTTCACGAACACGTCGTCGAACGAAGAGGAACACCGTAGTCTCCAAACGAAGTTTGTATCTCGTGTACATTCTATATTTACTTTTGTTGTAAAGGAACGTTTGTTCCGTGTTGTAAGGGTTGGGTGCAACCCGTGTTGTGGGAGTGTTGACTCTCACGTGTGGAAGGGTTCCTTCCGATAGTGCAGGGATTGGATTTCAATCCTGTTGGAGAAGAGACCGAGTCGTCCCTTGTTGGGAGATAGGTCGAAGGGGGAAAGTGGATGTACCCAAGTCGGGGAACCACTATAAATTGCCTGTGTATTCTGTGTGCTGTGCTTTTTATTTTTATTGTGCAGGTACATTCGTAAATTCCGCAAAAGCGCTACACGTCACCTATTCCCCCCCCCCATAGGTGCACATAACTGACACTAGTTGGACTTTCAGGTCCGGAGGTTGACACCATCGAGTGACATCCAGCCCTTTCAGCTAGGTGAGAGCCTGATAGCGGGATCTTCTCGGGGTCTAAGGATGACACCGAGTGACTTCCAGTCCTGCCAGGTAGGTGAGAGCCTAACAGCGGGATCTGTTAAGGGTCCGGAGGTTGACACCATCGAGTGATATCCAGCCTTGTCATCTAGGTAATAGCCTGACAACGGGATCTGCTCGATGTCTAAGGATGACACCGAGTGACTTCCAGCCCTGCAGTTAGGTGAGAGCCTGACAGTGGGATCTGCTCAGGGTCCAGGGGATGACACCATCGAGTGACATCCAACCCTGTCAGGTAGGTGAGAGCCTGACAACAAGATTTGCTCGGGGTCTAAGGGTGATACCGAGTGACTTCCAGTCTTGCCAGCTAGGTTAGAGCCTGACAGTGGGATCTGCTCGGGGTCCGGAGGTTGACACCATCGAGAGACATCCAGCCCTATCAGCTAGGTGAGAGCCTGATAGCGGGATCTGCTCGGGGTCTCAGGATGACACCGAATGACTTCCTGTTGGGTACATTGGAATATATGTACCTGATTTGAAGAAGCCTCACCCTACTCAATGATATACATCAAGGTGTATTTGATGTGCTTCGAGTTTATTTGTGCAGGTTAAGTAACTGCAGGTTTGCAGGAAAAGTTTCTAAGTACATGTGTCGACACCGAGAAGACAAGTGTCGACACTTAAGAAGGCTTGTGTCGACACCCAGAGAAGCTGTGTCGACACTTAGAGTAATTGTGTCGACACCAGGAAGGCAGAGTCGACACCAGAAGAAAAGTGTCGACATATACAGGCAGTGTCGACACACAATGAAGAAATGTCTACATAATCAGTGTCGACACTTAGAAGCAGTGTCGACACTCAGAGAAACTTTGTCGACAGCAAATGTGTCGACACTAGGAGGCTGTGTCGACACTCAGCAAAACTTCAACAAAGTTCAAGTACATGTGTCAACACTAGGAGGCGGTGTCGACACTCAGCAAACTTCAACAAAGTGTAAGTACAAGTGTCGACACAAAGAAGATGTGTCGACACTCAGCAAAGTCTCAACACATGAAGAATGTGTCGACACAAAGGAGATGTGTCAACACTCAGCAAAAGTTTCAACACAGAAGGCATGTGTCGACACAAAGAAGATGTGTCGACACTTAGCAAGTTTCAACACAAGAAGATGTGTCGACACAAAGGAGGTGTGTCGACACTTAGCAGAAATCAACTAAGTATTGAAGAAGAAGGACTTGTGTCGACACACAGGATCAGTGTCGACACATTCTGAAGAAGCAGTGTCGAGAAGCTGTTACAACAACACAAGGAGTTGTGTCGACACCATAAAGGCTAGTGTCGACACTTAGTCTACTTGTTTCGACACTTAGTATATTTGTGTCGACACATAAAGACTATCTGTCTCGACACTTTCAGACAGTGACAGAGATTTCAAGAAGTGACTGGATGACTTGACAGCTGCCATTTCAACCGGTCAACTGCTACTGTTAGGGCTGTCAGAAGGTTGTTAGAAACCGGATCAGCCGGTCACCGTGAAGAAAGCATATATAAAGGCTTATTCCTTCAACAGAAGGGGGATCAATCAAGCATCGATCAATGAAGTAAAAAACTTACACAACAAGAAGTAGACCTTCAAGAGAAGATCTAAGAAGTTGGAGAGAGAGAGCTCCTTCTAAGAAGACCAGCTGTTGAACCAGGCTGATAAGGAAGATTCAGATTGAAATCAGAATCTCAAGACAGCAGTTGATTGAAGATCATTTGCATAGAGATACAACCCTACTGTGTTCTAATTCAAGAAGATTTGAAGAAATCCAAGGGAGGTTGATCTCAGCCAAGTTCTTTCAAGAACTCATCAAGAAGCCAGCCAACTCATCTCTCTCTATCAGAGTTGTGGTTATATACTTTGTATTTTCTAATTTCTGTAGGATCTTGTATAGATCTGAGTTGTAAGCCTAAATCTATAAAGGCTGAGGTAGGGCTTGTGAGCCTGAGTGTAGGAGAATCATTTCTCTGAGTGTAGGCCTTATTGAAGGCTGAGGTAGGGCTGTTGTGCCTGAGTGTAGGTCTTGTTGAAGACTGAGTGGTAGGGATTGGTGCCTGAGTTATAGGAGTGGGATCACTCTGAGTTGTAGGAACCTGTTTGGGGTTCTGAGTTGTAAGATCTGAGGATCTGAGAAGAAGTGGAGAAGTTATGCCGAATCTAGTACACTACTAGATAGGCGAAGGGGGAAAGTGGATGTACCCAGACCTTGGGGAACCACTATAAATCCTGTGTGCTCTCTGTGATTGTATGCTTGTATGGTTGCTTTGCTGTGAAACTTGTAGAATTACAATTCATGTACTGTATTTCTGCCTTTAAAGTTTAAAAAGATATAAGTCACCTATTCACCCCCCCCCCCTCTAGGTGATTAGGCACTATTTTTTTCACTTCCATCTCTGCCAGCTAGGTGAGAGCCTGACAGCGGGATCTGCTCACGGTCCAGGGGATGATAACATCGAGTGACATCCAGACCTGTCAGGTAGGTGAGAGCCTGACATCGGGATCTGCTTGGGGTCTAAGGGTTGACAGCATCGAGTGACATCCAGCCCTATCAGCTAGGTGAGAGCCTAACAGCGGGATCTGCTCGGGGTCTAGGGATGACACTGATTGACTTCCAGCCCTGCCAGCTAGGTGAGAGGCTGACAGCGGGATCTGCTCGGGGTCTAAGGGTTGATACCATCGAGTGACATCCAGCCCTATCAGGTAGGTGAGAGCCTGACATCTGGATCTGCTCGGGGTCTAGGGATGACACCGAGTGACTTCCAGCCCTACCAGCTAGGTGAGAGCCTGACAGCGGGATCTTCTCGGGGTCTAATGATACTTCACCTCCTTGCGCAAACTTATTGTGACAGCACTGATGTGTTAAAGAACTTTATTAAAAATCAAGGTACGACTTACATATTTTAAGGAAAAAAGCTCTTCAAGTCATCACCACTCCAGGTGAGACTCAGGGTCTCGCCCTCCATAATTTGGACTCGATACCCTCCCGATTTCAATACCTCTTTTACAATGAATGACCCTTCCCATCCGGGGTTGAGCTTCCCCACGGTTGCTGACCTCCCTATTATGTCCACCTTCTTTGGCACCAAGTCCCCACAAATTGTTTGACTCTGACGTGCTTGTCAAGGTACTTGGCCATTCTCCTATTCACCTCTTCCTATCGGACGATGGAGAGGTCACGTAGCTCCTCCACCATGTCAAGGGAGAACCGTAGCTCTTCTCGTTCTCAGCTTGCCATTCTTCCCTGCCTTCCACGACCGCAACAACTAGAGTTGTTTGGACTTCAAATTCTACGGGTAGCACTGCCTCGCACCCATGGGTGAGCTTGAAGGGGGTCTCTCATGTAGCTGTGTTGGGGGTGGTCCTCAAGGCCCAGAGAACCGCAGGAAGCTGCTCCACCCTGCTCCCCTTCAGATTTTCCACTTTCTTCTCTAGGAGATTAACAATGATTTTGTTCGCGGCCTCCACCTACCCGTTGCTCCTGGGGTGGTGGACCAAGGATAACCTGAGGTCGATGCCAAGTTGCTCGCAGAAACTGGTAAACTCAGTGCTAGCGAACTGGGGCCCATTGTCTGTGACAATGGCCTGGAGTAGCCCGTGGCGGCAGATGATCTCCCACGAAATGAAGTTCCTGATGACCTGGGAAGTCACCTTGGCCAGCGCCTTCACCTCCAACCACTTTAAGAAATAATCGATCATCACTAGTAGGAACCTTCTCTGCCCACTGGCCTGGGTGAACGGTCCAACCAAATCCATTCCCCAAATGGCAAAGAGCCAGGGGCTGTGATACTCTTGAGTCGTTGAGCCGGATGTAGCTGCAGTGGGTCAAACAGCTGAAACTTATGGCATCTTCTTGCGAACTCTGTCGCATCGCGGCCCAGGGTGGTCCAGAAATACCCTTGCATGACTATCCTTCCTTCCAGGGTCCGACTCCCGGAGTGACTTCCATACTCCCCGGAGTGGACTTCTTCCAAGATTCTTTGTACCTCCCCCTCAGCCACGCAACGAGCCAACATCCCAGAGAGAGTATTCTTGTACAACTGCCCATCCTAGAGGAGTTAGTACGTCGACTTGTACCTGAGTTTCTTCTTGTCCACCCCCTCCGGATACTCTCCCGTGGAAAGGAAAGTTGTGACCGAGTCCATCCACGAGAATCGCTCATCTGTCTCCATGAGCACTCCCTTTTCAATGGAAGGGCGGAATAGGTCGGTGATAGTCCACCCCACTTGGGGACCATGCTTTGCTAGTTGATCGACTTGTTTATTTTCCTCCCGGGGCACGTGTCGGATGGAGAAGGTTTGGAATGTGCAAATGACCCCCTTTACTTTGGCTAAGTATAGCCGCAGGATAGACTCTCTCGCCTCGAACTCCCAGTTGACCTGGGAAGCTACCACCATGGAGTCAACAAGGACCTCCATGTACAACACCCCCAACTCCCTGGCCAGGCGCAGCCCTGTTATCACGGCCGCATACTCGACCTGATTGTTGGTGATAGGAAAGTGCACCACCACCGTTTGCTCAATTCTAGTCCTCTGGGGGCTCTCCAAGATCACCGCCTGAAAGATATGGTACCTAAACACCTAGAGGGGGGGTGAATAGGTGACCTAAACCTTTTTTGACTTTTGTTTGGCAGCACAACAGTTTTTCACTGATTACTACAGCTAACAGCAAATACAGAAATTAAGCATTCAATTCACAGCACAGCACAGCACAGAAGACACACTAATTTTATAGTGGTTCCCCAATCTTTGGGTACATCCACTTTCCCCCTTCGCCTATCTAGCAGTGTACTAGATTCGGCCAAACTTCTCCACTAGCTCAGAACCCAACAAGGTTCCTACCTCAGGCCCAAAGCCTTACACTCAGCCAAAAGGCCTACACTCAGCCACCCAGGCCTACACTCAGCCAGTCAAGGCTTACACTCAGCCAATTAAAGGCCTACACTCAGAGTTCTTCAACTCCTACACTCAGGCACCAAGCCCTACCCTCAGCCTTTATAAAATAGGCTTACAATCACTCAGATCCAATGGATCTTACAAGTTTAAAATAGAAATTACAAATGCTAACTCTACAACTCAGAAAGAATGAGAGGAGTTGAGAGTTTCTTGAAGAGTTCTTGGAAGAACTCAGCTTGATCCAAACTGACTTAGCTTTCTTCAAAGCTTCTTGAGTAGAACTGAATTAGTCTGAATCTACTGCAGTTGATCCTTGATCTCTGCTTCTTGAAATCCAGATGACTCTGAATTGTTCTTCTCAGCCTTAGTTCCAAAGACTGAATCCTTGGTTGGAGCTCTCTCTCTCCAACTACTTAGATCTGCAGTTGGACTGCCTGATCTTCTTGTGTTGATCCTCTATGTATCACTTCTTGATTTAATCTGATCAACCACTTCAATTATTCTCACAACATGTAATGATAATGAACAACCTTCTATACTTTTTTCTGTAAACTATGGGGGGCCTATTTATAGGCTTCCTTCATGGTAACCGGCTGGTCCGGTTCATAACAGACTTCTGACTTCTCTGACAGTTGATGTAGACCGGCTGGATCGGCAGCTGTCATGTCAACCAGTCACTTCTTGAAATTCTCTAACTGTCAGTTAGTGTCGAGACTTTCTGTTCTTAAGTGTCGACACTTATAGACCAAGTGTCGACACATGTTGTGTAAGTGTCGACACAAGTCTACAAGGTGTCGACACAATTCCTTGTATGTCTCGACACAGTTTCTTCTGCATGTGTCGACACTGAAATTGAGTGTCGACACAAGTACTTGCACTTCATTCTTTATCTGTATTCTTCTAAGTGTCGACACATCTCCTTTGTGTCGACACATCTTCATGTGTTGAAACTGTCAAGTGTCGACACTGCTTCTTGGTGTCGACACAAGTCTTCATTCTTGTTTCTTCAGCTGAGTGTCGACACATTCCTTTAGTGTCGACACTTGTACTTAGAATATTTTACAACTTTTCTGTTCTTTGCTAAGTGTCGACACAGCTCCTTGTGTCGACACTTTCTTCAAGTGTTGAGTCTTCTGGTTATGTGTCGACACATTGTGCTGAGTGTCGACACAATCTCTTCAAGTGTTGACTCCTTTGAGTGTGTGTCGACACATTGTGTTGAGTGTCGACACATTCTTCATATTTTGACTCTGCTGATTGAGTGTCGACACATTGTGTTGAGTGTCGACACTTGTACTTAGTCTCTGCAGAATTTTGCTGAGTGTCGACACAACTCCAAGTGTCGACACTTTCTGATGTAGACTCAGCTCTTCTAGGTGTCGACACTTCTGCTAAGTGTCGACACAGCTTTTCTGCATTCTTCTACACTGAGTGTCGACACAGCTCCAAGTGTCGACACTTTCTGACTGGTGTCGACACTTCTTCCCAGGTGTCGACACAATGACTCCAAGTGTCGACACTGCATGTCTGGGTGTCGACACAAGCTTTCTCAAGTGTCGACACTTTGCCTCTGGGTGTCGACACATGGACTTAGAAATTTTCAGCTTCAGTCCAGTGTATAACTAACCTGCACAAGTAACTCAAACAAACATCAAATACATTCTGATGTATATCATTGAGTTAGGTGAGGCTTCTTCAAATCAGGTACATTTGACCAATGTACCCAACAATCTCCCCCTATTTGGAGAAGTCATAACCCTTAGTCAATGATATACACCACTCATAATTAAAAATTACAAAATGATGTAAAACATATAAATGACAACAGGGTAAACTTGAACATGTAATAAAGCACACATGTATACTTATTAAACATTGCAGAACAATTAAGAAACACACATATTTCAGAACATTCATACTATATTTATCATATACTGTTCCAATAATGTTCCTTATACATTTTCAATGAAGTATTACAATGTTTTTCACTCAACAGATTACAACAAGCATCAAGTTAATTCCTAATCTAGTGCTGATCAGGTTCTTTAATAACAATGCCTTTTCCAGCTTTAACTTGAGCTTTCACAGCAGCAGCAGCAGCAGGCTCAGCTTCAGCAGTCTTCTTCCCTTTAGAGTCCTTCTTCTTCTGTTCTTCAGCCTTGATCTTTTGTCTTTCAAAATAATGATAGGGCTTAGGAAAGTACTTGCTAGGCTCCACAGCTGTTGGAGGTAGCTTTCCTAACTTAGCCTTCCTTCTATATTGGACAATTGCTTCCTGCCTACTCTCATGCTTTCTCCATTCAGCCTCTGAGAACCACTTGTTCCTCTCATGGGCATTGTCCTTGGCTGCTTTCCAGGCTGTAAGAATTATGTTCCTAGAAGTAGGGCTCCACTGTTCAAAATCTGGCTTTTGCTCAGCAATTTCCCTAAACTTCTTCTTTGACAGCCTAGTTTCTTCTTCTTTGTCCAAAGCCTCTTGCATTGCAGCTGTGATAGGTTGAACAACCTTTTCCAGAATAATATTAGGCTTGCCAGCAGGTGGACTATACATTGTGCTTATATCTGCATGAATCATTTCAAAGTCTGGAGGTGGATAGATTACATCAGCCACTGCTTGTTGCTCACCTCCAAGATATGTCCTTGAATACCAGATTCAGCTACATTGTCATCACACAGGGGAGGATAGCCCAGTGTAGCCCTGATGGAATTTGATATCCATTTGCATGTTCAGAACTGGCCTTGACTAACACTCTCTCCCCCTTTATGACTTCTTGGGCCACATGATCTCTCACATCATCTTTCTGGAATCTGATTTGGCTATCCAAATACCTTATGCCCTCTTTAAAGAAAGGTCTAAGCTTTGTAAGCTGTTCTGAAATGACCTTCTGTGAGTCTTTAATGGCAGTCTTTACAGCAGCAATCTCTGCTTGAAAGAGTTTATCAAAATCAGCTTTGGCAGCAGCAGAGGAAGTTGAAGGTTCATCTGACTTATTCTTGAGTTCAGTGACTATTGCATTGTGAGATGCAGTCAAATTATCATTCATCCTCAACTGATTCTCCAGCACATAGCCTTGTTTTACTGCTATATCTTCCACTTTCTCTTTAATTGTTTCTTGATGTTTAGCCAGATAGACCACTGCATGAGCACCCTTAGTAAAACAATCAGTCATCTCCTTTTTATTAAGGTTCATTTCAAACCTTATTGACTTGATTTCCTGTCCCAGATCAGATTGTAGAGCTTTGTGCCCTTCATCAACATAAGTTTCTAAAGCTTTTCTGTGTTCATCCATCTTGATTTGCATGGCAAGCAGTAGAGCACTGTAATCAGTGGATGGAGCTTGTTGAACTAAGGAATGTTGAGCAACTGTTTGGAGAGCCTTCTTATAGCTCTGGCTTCTTCTTTTGAAAACAAAGAACTTCTTTTTCTTAGCTTGCTCAGCTTCATCATCTTCAGAGTCTGATGTACTGGCTATATCCACCCTATCCTTAGGGCTGGATTGTTTTTCAGTATCTAGCCTTATAGGCTCTTCCACAACTTCTATGTTCTCCCCCTCAGCAGCAGCATTCTTTACTGTATCAGCATCATTCTTTTCCATATCAAAATCATCCTGTTCTAAATTCAGAAATAGATCTTCCATGGTATATTCTGCTGGAGACTGTGCAGGAGATGTACTTGGTTCTTCAACCACTTTATCAGGTATCACAACAGATGTGTCTGGAAGAACAACATCTGGTTCTTGGTGTGCTGGCTGATTTGGCTGATGGTCATCAGACAAATCAGAATTTATTATAGAAAAATCTAAGTATTAAGGTCAGAAAGTACCTCTTGAATGAGGAGGGTGGCTTGTTCACTCTCCAGTGTAGATGGTTCTGCTACACCTGGAAGCTCCCCCTGGATGTCAGCTGCCTCCTGAGGAGCAGGTGTCTTCTCTGCAGCCACATCAACTGGACTTTCAGGAGTGAAGACCACATGTTCTTCACTGCCTGAGCTGCTGGAGGACTCTTGAGGCACAGCAGCAGTCTTCCTCTTCTTCCTGGGAGGAGAGTCTTTCTTAGAAGCTTGCTTTTCAGGGGTGGTCAATTCCTTTGACACCAGCACCCTTTCCCATCTAGAGAATATTCTTGAGTCCATCTTCCTCATATGATTGATCTTAGTTCCTGCAGCAGTGCTCATTACCTCTGGAATTGATCCAGCCAGGTAGAGACTTAGTATCCTGCCCAGATTGGGCTTCTTCAGGCTTTCCTTCACTTTTCATAAACCACCATTGACCAATCTGTTTTCAGAGTGAAGATGATTCTGGTCATGACTTCAAACATGGAGGCAGACACCCTGTCATGTCCTCCTGGCTTGCTCAGTATTACCTTGCCCACTACTTCAGACAAGAACTTGCCTTGATTATTCATACCTTTTCTGTTAAAGACTGATCCCACCTTCATCTTTGGATCCAGTCCACACCAAGTAAGAGCTTCCCTGGTCTTAGAAGCAGTTACTTCCTCTTCACCTTGAACTTTAGGTAGCTGAAGTACCTTTCTTAAAGACTTGGGTGAAATTTTGACCTTGGTGCCATGCACCCTTGACTTAATCCTGTAGCCTGAGTCATCTACAGACGCGCCAGAAAGAAATTCAATGACTTCCTTCTTCCATATTTTCGTTGGTTCTGAAACCAAGAACTCCAATCCTGAATTGGCAATTAGGGTTATCACTGATTTGATTTCTTGGTCGCTGTCGTCAAATGCGCCTCGCACAAGCTCATAGCCTTCGTTTACGTTCTCTTCCAGCTTGGGAGCCATTAGGGTTTTGAGAATTAGTCTTGAGATGAGAGAAATGTCGACACAAGAGTTTAGGTCTCGAAACTTTGAAAGCGTGTCGACAATCAAAGACAGAACCCTATTTATACCTTTCTTGTTTGAAGACGAACAGGCGGGATGAATTTCTAATGATGTGTCGACACTGTCAATAAGTGTCGACACTGACTTATAATGTCTCGACACTCATGTGTCGACACAAATTTAGTCAACAGATTTTATGTGTCGACACTTGGTTAAGTGTCGACACCACTATACTCGACATGTGTCGAGACTTTACTTAGAAAAATTCTGAGTAAAACTTAAGTGTCGACACTTTATTGGATGTGTCGACACCTACTCGACATGTGTCGACACTAACATTCTGAAGTGTCGACACTAACTTCCTAGATGTGTCGACACCATTTTCCTGAAGTGTCGACACTTACTATTCTGTGTCGACATAGACTTGTCTATGTGTCGACACCTTTTTACTTAGCCAATTTTTGTTCTGTATACTTAGTCTAAGTTTATCATACCTAGTTCAATTTTGAACCTATTAAACTTAGCTTCTTCTAAGGGCTTAGTAAACATATCAGCTATCTGATTATCTGTTTTAACATATTCAAGTGCAATATCATTTCTTTCTACATGCTCCCTAAGAAAGTGATATTTTATCTCAATATGTTTAGTTCTACTATGTGATACAGGGTTATTAGCTATGGAAATAGCACTTGTAGAATCACAATAAAGTGGAGTTCTACTTACCTGACATCCATAGTCTTCTAGCTGATGTTGAATCCACAGAAGTTGAGCACAGCAACTTCCTGCAGCTACATATTCTGACTCAGCTGTGGAGATGGCCACACTGGTTTGCTTCTTACTACTCCATGAAATGAGTCTTCCACCTAGGAATTGACAGGATCCAGTTGTGCTCTTTCTATCTTCTTTGCATCCTGCAAAGTCTGCATCTGAATAGCCTGTTAGATCAAAATCTCCATTCCTAGGGTACCAGAGGCCTAGATAAGGTGTGCCCTTTAGATATCTCAAGATTCTCTTGACTGCAGTCAAGTGAGATTCTTTGGGGCAGGCTTGATACCTGGCACAAACACATGTAGCATACATAATGTCAGGCCTACTTGCAGTCAAGTATAGTAGGGAGCCAACTATCCCTCTATACAAGGTTTCATCCACAGGTTTCCCTGCATCATCCTTGCTTAGAGACATACTTGACCCCATAGGAGTCTTCATGGTACTGGAGGAATCCATACCATATTTCCTTATGAGTTCTAGGGTGAACTTAGACTGACATATGGATAAGCCACTTTCAGTCTGTTTAACTTGGAGACCCAAGAAAAACTTCAGCTCTCCCATACTACTCATTTCAAATTGACTCTGCATAAGCTTTGCAAACTTTTTGCAAAGGCTACTTTCAGTAGACCCAAATATAATGTCATCTACATATATTTGGACAAGTATTACTTTGCCTCTAGATTCCCTAAGGAATAGAGTCTTATCTATTTTCCCCCTTGTGAACTTGTTCTCAATGAGGAAACTAGATAGGGTTTCATACCAAGCTCTAGGAGCTTGCTTTAACCCATACAATGCTTTCCTAAGTCTATAGACATAATGTGGAAGAGTAGGATCAACAAAACCTGAAGGCTGCTCCACATATACTTCTTCTTTTAAATTACCATTAAGGAATGCTGACTTCACATCCATTTGGTATACTTTGAATCCTTGGTAGGTTGCATAGGCCAAGAACATCCTTATGGCTTCCAGTCTGGCTACTGGAGCAAAGGTTTGATCAAAATCAATACCTTCTTCTTGCCTATATCCTTTTGCAACCAATCTTGCCTTATTCTTAATGATGACTCCTTGTTCATCTAACTTGTTTCTGTAGATCCACTTTGTTCCTATCACATTGTGATCTTTAGGCTTAGGAACTAAGTCCCAAACCTTGCACCTCTTGAACTGGTTTAGCTCTTCCTGCATAGCTTCAGTCCACTGTGGATCTTGTATTGCTTCTTCAAATTTCTTTGGTTCTATTGAGACAGAAAACTTGAATATACTGCAGCATTCTGATTTCTGCTCCTTGTCTGAACACCTTGTCTTGGATCTCCAATGATCAGCTCCACTGGATGATCTCTTAGATGCCTGTTGGCTGGAGGCATCCTTACTTCTGGTTGTACTTCTTCAGCATCTTCATCATGCTGAGTTCCTTGTACTTCTTCAGCTCCTGGTACATGTAGTTCTCCCCCTGGACATAAGCCATCTTCTTCTACTTGCTGTCTTGCAGCAGGTACATCTTCCTATGGTTAGCTTGTCCATCTTCTTAGAAAGACCTGTGGGGCTGCACACACTACTAGACAACTCATTGTTAATAAGAAGTGTCTCATCAAAAACTACATGCACAGACTCCTCTACAACTTGTGTAGTCAAGTTGTAGACTCTATAAGCCTTACTATTACTGCTGTACCCAACAAACACTCCCTCTTGGGATTTGGCAGCAAACTTAGTTAAGTAAGACTTCCCATTGTTAAGTATGAAGCATTTACAACCAAAAATCCTGAAATAGGATAGATTTGGTTTCCTGCCTTTCACTACTTCATAGGGGGTCTTGTTTAACCTTTTAGTGATGGTAGCCCTATTTATCACATGGCATGCAGTGTTTACTGCTTCAGCCCAGAAATATTCTGGCAGTGATGAATCACTTAATAGGGTTCTACCAGCCTCTATCAAGGTTCTATTTTTCCTTTCAGCAATGCCATTTTGCTGAGGTGTTCTAGGTGAAGAGAATTCTTGAAATATCCCATAGTCTTCACATAATTTTGTCATGCTTTCAGATTGAAACTCTGTACCATGGTCACTTCTAATTTTGACCACTGTACAGTTCAATTCATTCTGAATTTGCCTAACAAAACTGTGGAAGACACTAGGTGTTTCAGATTTCTGCTTTAAGAAGAACACCCAGGAAAACCTTGAGTAGTCATCAACAACTACAAAGGTGTAGACCTTCCTACCTAAGCTGTGAACTGGCATTGGACCAAATAGATCCATATGCAAGAGGTATAAACACCTCACAGCATCCTTGTTGTCAATGCTTCTAAAGGTGGATTTAGTCTGCTTGCCCTTTTGACAAGCTGAGCAAATGCCATCTTTGACACACTTAACTTGAGGACCATTCCTCACTAACTCTTTACTAAAGAGTTTGCCAATAGTCTTGTAATTAAGATGAGCAAGCCTCTTGTGCCACTTGACACATTGAGAGACTGTCTCATCAGCTACAAGACAAACTGGAGAACTATTGTTCTCAACCATAATGTCTAAACAATAGACATTTCTCTTCCTATAACCTGTCAAAATGATCTTTTGATCACTTGACCTCTTGATATGACAACCATTTTTAACAAATGAGATGTCATACCCTACATCACTTAATTGACTTATACTAATGAGGTTATGTTTCAAACCTTTAACATAAGCCACTTGAGTAATGGTAACAAGGTTAGAAGAAATGTTACCAAACCCTTTGATGATTCCTTTTTCAGAACCACCAAAGGTCACCTTTGGACCATTTTTGATTGGGATGTAGTCCTTCAGTAGTCCCCTAGTTCCAGTCATGTGTCTGGAACATCCACTATCCAAGTACCATGTAGGGGTATGGCCACTTGGATTCTCCTGCAAAACAAATTAATGAACCTTAGAACCCAAAGTAAACTTGGGTCCTTGGTGATTGTTAGTTTGCAATTTGACATAGCTACCTGCTGTCTTTCCAACAGGTAACTTGCTACTCAACTTGGCACTGGCATTGTGCCAACAATCCAAAGCAAAGTGGCCAACCTTGCCACAGCACCAACATTCAAATTTGTTGTACCTTTGCTTAGGTTCTGACTTAGCTGTCTTAACTACAGCAGTCTTGTTGAATGTTGGGGCTTTGCCCTTGGACTTGGACTGATCCTGAACAGTCCTAGCTGGATTAACAAAACCCAGTCCAGTCTTTCCTTTATGATGAACAAAATCATCAATCAAGGGTAGCACTGATTTAGGTTTTGAAAACCTAGCTGCTAGCTCTTTCTCCTTCTGAAGATTAATCTCCAGTTTCTTAATTTGATCATTCTTAAATGTAATAGTACCCATCTGAATCACAGTAATGTGTTTCAGCCTGGCCACTTCATTCAGTTTTTGATCATAATTCTTCTCATAATCTATTGCAGCTGCCTTGAGATCAGCAATTTCCTTGGCCAAATTTTTGGCTAGGGTCTTGCTTTTCTTATAGGCTTGCAATAGTACTTGATATTCATCTAGGAGTTGATGAATATCTCCCTCAGACTCAGATATATTCTCATCACTTGATGAAGAATAATCTGACTCTGAACTAGAACTGAAATCAGAACTTTGAGTTAAACCTTGTACCTGACTGGGTCCTGGCTGCTCCAGGTTTTTGGTACTTTCAGTCAAAGCCATCAGTCCTTGGCTTTGACAGTCTTCTTGCTCATAGATAGATTCCATGATCTGCATAAACTCTTCTTCTTCTTCAGCAAATAGCCCAATATAGGCTTCAGCATCTGTCTCAGTGTCTGAAGAAGACATATCTGAAAGAGTCTTCTCATTCTTTGCAACAAAGGACTTCTCCTTCTTTCCTTTGAAGTGTGTTTTCTTTTTGTCACTGGATTCTTTCCTTCTTTCAGGACAGTCTGCAATAACATGGCCCTGTCTATTGCAGCAGTAACAAATTATCTTGGATCCAGTTGCCTTACTAGTCTTGGTCCTTTTCTTGTCCTTCTTTGAAGGCTTCTTTTCCTGATACTGAACCTCTTTCCCTTTGGAAGATGAAGGTCTAGACCTCCACTGTTTCTTCTTAAGGAACTTCTGAAAATGTCTGGTGAATGCAGCAAAGTCTTCATCACTTTCACTGCTTGTAGATTTTGTACTTTCTGACTCTTCAGATTCTGATTCAACTACCTCAGGAGGAGGAGTTGATGACTTGGTCCTGCTCTTTCTGGGTACATCTGACTTAAAGGCAACAGTCTTTTCTCTGTATTCAGTCCTTGTTGACTTTTCTTCTTCTTTTCTCACTGACAATTGCATCTCATAAGATAACAACTTGCCAAAAAGTGTGGGAGGAGGAATTTCTCCCAACTTTGCCATTTCTCTGATGGCACAGATCTTGGTGTCCCAGTCTTTGGTGAGGGACCTTAAGAATTTATCATTCAACTCATAGTTTGTGAACTCTCTTCCATATGACATGAGTTCATTTACAATTCTATAAAATTTCTTGTAGCATTCAGTGATGCTATCTCCTCTTCCTTGCCTAAAGCTCTCATATTCTTGATTAAGCAAGGACTTCCTATCTTGCCTTACTTCTTCAGAACCTTCCATATAGACAATGAGGGTGTCCCACATTTCTTTTGCAGTTTTACAGTGAATAAGGTTCTGGAAGGTGGCATCATCAATTGCACTAACTATTATATTCTGTGCTCTTTTGTCCATGGTTGCTAGGACAATCTCATCCTTGGTCATTTCAGAGAAATCCTTTGGAGTCCTCTGATTTGCATCCAATACTGAAATCTTCATGGGCACATATGGCCCTTCTTTGACTGTGATGTATATCCTAGGGTCAGAGGCTTCCATAAAAAGCCTAACCCTCTCTTTCCAGATCCCAAAGATCTCTTTTCTGCATATAGGTAGTTTCATTGAACCCAACTCCTTATGATTCTCTGAAGAACCCATGTTCTTGATTTTCTTGAAACTGTTTCCTGTTTCCTGACTTATACTGAATCTGCCAAACTGGATCTCCTCAGACAGTTAGTCCTGATTTTGAGGAACCTGGCTCTGATACCACTTGAAAGATATGGTACCTAAACACCTAGAGGGGGGGGGGGGGTGAATAGGTGACCTAAACCTTTTTTGACTTTTGTTTGGCAGCACAACAGTTTTTCACTGATTACTACAACTAACAGCAAATACAGAAATTAAGCATTCAATTCACAGCACAGCACAGCACAGAAGACACACTAATTTTATAGTGGTTCCCCAATCTTTGGGTACATCCACTTTCCCCCTTCGCCTATCTAGCAGTGTACTAGATTCGGCCAAACTTCTCCACTAGCTCAGAACCCAACAAGGTTCCTACCTCAGGCCCAAAGCCTTACACTCAGCCAAAAGGCCTACACTCAGCCACCCAGGCCTACACTCAGCCAGTCAAGGCTTACACTCAGCCAATTAAAGGCCTACACTCAGAGTTCTTCAACTCCTACACTCAGGCACCAAGCCCTACCCTCAGCCTTTATAAAATAGGCTTACAATCACTCAGATCCAATGGATCTTACAAGTTTAAAATAGAAATTACAAATGCTAACTCTACAACTCAGAAAGAATGAGAGGAGTTGAGAGTTTCTTGAAGAGTTCTTGGAAGAACTCAGCTTGATCCAAACTGACTTAGCTTTCTTCAAAGCTTCTTGAGTAGAACTGAATTAGTCTGAATCTACTGCAGTTGATCCTTGATCTCTGCTTCTTGAAATCCAGATGACTCTGAATTGTTCTTCTCAGCCTTAGTTCCAAAGACTGAATCCTTGGTTGGAGCTCTCTCTCTCCAACTACTTAGATCTGCAGTTGGACTGCCTGATCTTCTTGTGTTGATCCTCTATGTATCACTTCTTGATTTAATCTGATCAACCACTTCAATTATTCTCACAACATGTAATGATAATGAACAACCTTCTATATCTTTTTTCTGTAAACTATGGGGGCCTATTTATAGGCTTCCTTCATGGTAACCGGCTGGTCCGGTTCATAACAGACTTCTGACTTCTCTAACAGTTGATGTAGAGCGGCTGGATCGGCAGCTGTCATGTCAACCAGTCACTTCTTGAAATTCTCTAACTGTCAGTTAGTGTCGAGACTTTCTGTTCTTAAGTGTCGACACTTATAGACCAAGTGTCGACACATGTTGTGTAAGTGTCGACACAAGTCTACAAGGTGTCGACACAATTCCTTGTATGTCTCGACACAGTTTCTTCTGCATGTGTCGACACTGAAATTGAGTGTCGACACAAGTACTTGCACTTCATTCTTTATCTGTATTCTTCGAAGTGTCGACACATCTCCTTTGTGTCGACACATCTTCATGTGTTGAAACTGTCAAGTGTCGACACTGCTTCTTGGTGTCGACACAAGTCTTCAATCTTGTTTCTTCAGCTGAGTGTCGACACATTCCTTTAGTGTCGACACTTGTACTTAGAATATTTTACAACTTTTCTGTTCTTTGCTAAGTGTCGACACAGCTCCTTGTGTCGACACTTTCTTCAAGTGTTGAGTCTTCTGGTTATGTGTCGACACATTGTGCTGAGTGTCGACACAATCTTCAAGTGTTGACTCCTTTGAGTGTGTGTCGACACATTGTGTTGAGTGTCGACACATTCTTCATATTTTAACTCTGCTGATTGAGTGTCGACACATTGTGTTGAGTGTCGACACTTGTACTTAGTCTCTGCAGAATTTTGCTGAGTGTCGACACAACTCCAAGTGTCGACACTTTCTGATGTAGACTCAGCTCTTCTAGGTGTCGACACTTCTGTCAAGTGTCGACACAGCTTTTCTGCATTCTTCTACACAGAATGTCGACACAGCTCCAAGTGTCGACACTTTCTGACTGGTGTCGACACTTCTTCCCAGGTGTCGACACAATGACTCCAAGTGTCGACACTGCATGTCTGGGTGTCGACACAAGCTTTCTCAAGTGTCGACACTTTGCCTCTGGGTGTCGACACATGGACTTAGAAATTTTCAGCTTCAGTTCAGTGTATAACTAACCTGCACAAGTAACTCAAGCAAACATCAAATACATTCTGATGTATATCATTGAGTTAGGTGAGGCTTCTTCAAATCAGGTACATTTGACCAATGTACCCAACACCGCCACTCCTAGGGAATGCCTCCCCGAGGCGCCATCAACCTTCACCTTCCAAGGAGTTGGACGCGTGAGCTCTTCCTCCGCCACCTCAATCACATAATAGGCCAGGAAGTCGGCCATTACTTGAACTTTGATCGAGAGGCGAGGGACGAAGGAGACGTCGAACTCGCTCAACTCCACTGACCACTTGTCCAGCCTGCCAGAATGCTCCACCCCATCAAAGATGTTGTGTAGGGGATGGTAAGTCACCACTCAGATCGAGTGTGCCTACAAATTGGGCCGTAGTCTTCGGGATGAGATGACCAGGGCGAAGGCCATCTTCTCCAAAATCGGATACCGGAGCTCGCCCTTCCTCAGGACCCTGCTCACATAATATATAGGGATCTTCTTCTTCCCTTCTTCTCGAACTAGGACAGAGCTTAAGGCCTCTGCCCCGACCCCGAGATACAAAATAGGTCCTACCCCTCCTTTGGCCCTTGGAGCAATGGGGCCCGAGTCAACTGCATTGTGAGGGCCTGGAATGCCTCCTCGCACTCCTTGGTCCACTCGAAGTTTTGACCCCCCCCTCAGTGTTTTGAAGAAGGGGGAGCACTTCTCCCTAGCCCGGGAGAGGAACCTACTTAGCCCTGCCGGATTCCCTGTCAGCCGCTGCTCCTAAGTATTTTGCGGGGACCCCATTATAGCCTTGACCTTATCAGGATTAGGCTCGACCCCTGCAGGGGTGAGGAGGTGCCCCAATAACTTTCCCATACTAGCCCCGAAGACACACTTCAGGGGGTTCAACCGCATCTTGTACTTACGCAGGGTAGCAAAGGTCTCCTCTAGGTCCTGGAGGTGAGAGTCCACATCCTGACTCTTTATCATGAAATCATCTACGTACACTGTTAAAATTTCTCAACGTGGTCAGCAAGATAGCCCAAACGCCAAATTAATATCTTCGGAACTACCCAGTTCTCACGTTGAACCAGCGGAACCCAAGGAACAAATGTTAAACCCAGCAAACCATGGAAGAGCAAGCAGGTCATTTATTCATTCACTTCTTTACACCACGAGACATACATAGCGAGACATGATTTCGCTAGTATAACAGCTGTAAACAGAAAGCACCAAAAAACAAGCCAGGCGGACAGCACCGGAGTCCGCCGAGACCGCGAGGTCGCCGAGGTCGCCGAGTCCGCTGAGATCGCCCAAGCTAAGCTGCAATCCGCCGAATAGCCACGGAGTTCGCCGAAGCCGCGAGGCCGCACGGACACACCGTTATTCGCCTCCTGCTGAACCTGAACTGAGGAACACCCCTACCCGCCTGAAGCCGGCGGACAGGTTATTGAAGCTGGCAAAGATGAAACAGAACTGACAAGCCGCAGAGTGACCGAAGACACAGCCAAACGCCTGGCTCCTTGAAGCTACCCGAGCGACCTGCACACAGCAAACGTCAGCACTGAAACAATCCGCGCGGACTGACAAATTGAGACCGCAGCACTTCGCTCAACCCAACTTACTGTTCACTCAAGTTACTTAGGTTACTGTAGATGTGCCAGGGGGGTCCTATTTATAAGCAAGGTGAGGAGTGTGGTCACCGCCCAAGAGATAGCGACACCGCCCCAGCCTGCGCGATAGCAAAACTCCGTCCGTCGAGTCCTCATGGACTTAGCCGGATACCAAGGAAAACCACCAGGAGCAAGGCAACCATTGACGAACCCTCTCCAGTCCGCCCAAGCTATGCAGACAAGGCATCAGCCCGCAAAGCTCCAACCACTACAGGACAGCAATCCCCCTTCAATGGCTGTCCGCACCAACCCGAGGCAGTCCGCAAGACTCACACCTCAATCCGCCACAAGTCCACGACCAAAGGCAGATAGCAACAGTCCGCCCGGTCACAGCGGACTTGGCGGATACCGCAGACTCCATGGCCTTGGCACAAAGTGTGACCAAGTCCAAAACCATCAAGGGCCAATGCGAGCATGGCGGACACAAACTCCCGTCCGCCAAACACCCTAGCACAGACCGCCATCAGTCTGCGAGCTCCTCGCACTCCTGTCCAACGTAGCAGCCTCCTCCCGGACTCCAAAACCAGTCCGCCAACACGATCTCCACATCAAAGCACCTGCTGTGCCACCAGAGCTCAACAAGGCCTCAGCCAAGCTCTAAGCCCAGTCCACAACAGCTCAAACCGCGGACACATCAGTCCGCAAGCTTCCTGCGAACACGAGCCAAACCGCCTATCAGCACAAGCTTGCACCCGCGGCCACTGAGCAATGCATCAGTCCGCAAGCCTCCATCCGCTCATGCTTCTCCTTGGCAAAGCCAATCAGCAAACCCTATCCGCAGAAACCAGGCCGCATAGTCCGCGGACTTCATGCAACAAGCCGCTCAGAAGACAGCCGACTTTCCACTAGACCTACCACCAGGCCGCACATCACAGTCCTCCCAGTCCGCCCAGTCCGCCAAAGCTGTCCGCCCCAGGCCGCCCGGCCTATCCCGTCACCCACTTCCACTTCACAAATTTCAACATACACATCCAAGTTCCTCCTCTTCTATTCTTTTAATACCATATCCATCATTTTCTGGTAGGTCGCCCCTGCATTCTTCATCTCGAAGGGCATCATTTTATAACAGTAACATCTATCCCCCGTGATGAACAAGACATCCTTGACGTCCCAGTAGTGCATCCTGATATGATGACAACCTGAAAATGCATGTAGAAAACTCATTACATAAAAACCAACAGCTCAGTCAACCATCGTGTCGATCCGAGGCAAGGGATAACAGTCCTTAGTACAAGATTTATTAAGCAAAGAGAAGTCGATACACATACGCTACCGGCCGTCTCCCTTTTTTACCATGACTACGTTAGAGACCGAGCACGGGTATTGGATCACGGATATGAAGCCGGCCTTGAGAAGCTTTGCCACCTCCTCCCTGATGGGTTCGGTAAGCTTGTCCGCCGTGGACCTCTTCCTTTGCTGAACGAGGTGTGCTCCCGGGTCCAAGTTGAGGTGGTGGCAAGCCACATCTGTGTCAACCCCCAGCATCTTCGTGGAGCTCCATGCAAAGATGTCCACGTTCTTCTGGATGCATGCCAGCATCCTGCCTTGATCCTCCGGTGCCAGCCCTTCGCTGACGCGGACCTTCTCCACCCTGCCTTCATGGGTGAGGACCTCTAGCTCCACAACCTCTTCCGCAGCCTCCAACCTAGACTGCTCCCCCCATTCTTCAACATCCCTCTCCCATGGGACGAGGACCTCAGCCTCCATCTCTTCTTCCACATCCATCGCCTTGGCCGACTCCTACCTATCTCCTCCTGCCACCTCAACCTCAGTGCAGCTCTTCTCTTCCAGCTCCTCCCTGCCAGCTTCCTGCCCCACCTCCTCCATCCTTCATTCCATATCCTCGGCTCCCTCCTGCCAAGAGATGGAGTTCACGGCGGTGACGTAGCACTCTCGCGCCACCTTGGGGTCCTCCCTGACCCTGATCAGAATCCCCTCGGCATTGAACTTCAAGCACTGATGGAACGATGAGGGGACGCAGTGGAAGGAGCTGATGAGGGGCCTCCCGAAGATGGCGTTGTAGCTGCTGGGGGCATCCACGATGACGATCCTGCAGTTCCTGGACTGCCCCCCCAGGGTAACATGGAGGCATAAACCTCCTTCGACCTCCTTCCTCTCCCACGAAAATCCGAATAAGGGCCCATCCGAGGCCAACACCCTCTTCGCCTACATCTTCATCGTGTCAAACTCCTTCTTAAAGACGACGTTAACGGAGCTTCCGTTGTCGACGAGGATCCGGGAGACGGTAAAATTTTAGATGGTTGTCTGGATGACTAGCACATCGCAAAAAGGATCCTCATGATCCGCCATATCGCTCCTCGAGAACGTGATCCTCTCCTTTGGGGGCGGGGTTTGAGATGTGGAGCCAACACTCTGGTAATACAAGGTGAAAAGGCTCGCCTTCCAGGAAGCCTCAACACCCCCCCCCCCCCCCCCCCCCCCCCCGCGTGGATCACTCTGATCCCTCCTCGAGTCCCGACATCCACCCTATCTTCACACCGGTCCTCCTCTGCCCGAGGCAGGATCTCCTCTATCCGCACCTCCTAGCACCGTTGCTGCTGCTGTTTCTCCCTGTTCCCTCTAATTTCGAGGAACTCTAAGCAAGTGGCTGTGGTGTGCCCCTCCTCCTGATGGAAGTCGCAGTAGGGAAACTCCACCCTGACTTCTCTCCTCCTCCTCCTTGCTACTCTCCTCCTCTCCCCTATTGCTATGGCCATAGCATCTTCTTGATCGTGGAGTTGCGGCCTCCAGGCCTACCTCTATCCCGGGGGGTGGAATTGATCTTGCCCTCCTCGGTGGTGGTCCCTTTCTTTGTACCCTCTCTGCGGCCCCTACCCTTGCCACTCGGCCCTCCAGCCTAGCCGACGATCGGGCTCCTGACGCCCACACTTGGGCTGCTGCTGCCCCTGGAGCTGCCTCTACTCCCTCTACCGGGGCTCAGCTCTCCTCTCCTCCTGCCCTCTTCCGCCTCTTGGCTCCTTCTCTTCCTCCGTGGCCCACCTGGCCAGCTTCCGGGTGAACTCCGGATTTAACGCCTCCCCGTTAACTTCTCTCGCAGCCCTCTCCATCAACTCCTCGTAGGAGATGGGGGCACTATCTTTAGCTCCATCCTGAAGAATACCTGCTGCAGGCCTAGGGTGAAGGCCATCATCAGGCTATGGCCTGACATCTCCTGGATATGGGTGACCTCCTCCTGGAAACGGTCCACGTAGCTTCTCAGCATCTCATTCACTCCCTGCTTGATGTGGAACAGGGAGTCCGACTCGTTCTTCCTTCTCTTCGAGGTAGTGAATCTCAGCATGAACCTCCGGCGTAGGTCCTCGAAAGATTCAGACAAGGCAAGTCTGATAGCATTACTGAATGCTAAAAGAAATTCTATAGGATTGTTAACGAGTTGATGTCCTATGGAAGAGAATTCAGCAACTATGAGCTGAATGACAAGTTTTTAAGATCCCTGACTAAGGACTGGGATACCAAGATTTGTGTCATTAGGGAAATGGCCAAATTAGCTGATATACCTCCTCCAACCTTGTTTGGAAAACTGCTATCTTATGAAATGCAGTTAATGGTTAGAAAGGAGGAAGAGAAGACTACTAGAGTGGAGCACAAGGAAAGGTCTGTGGCCTTCAAGACTGAAGCCACTAGGAAGTACAGAAGCAAGTCTCCATCTCCACCACAAACAGTTGTTGAGACTGCTTCAGAGAATTCAGAGAACCAGGACTCAGACAGCAGTGAAAGTGATGAGGATTTTGCTGCCTTTACAAGACAGTTTCAAAAGTTTCTGAAGAAGAAGCAGTGGAGGTCTAAGCCATCCACTTCACAGTCTAAAGATGATTATTATCAGAATAGGAAGACCTCAAGGAATGACAAAAGAAAGTCCAAGCCAAGTAGAAATACATCCCCAAAGATAGTATGCTATTGTTGCAATAGACAAGGGCATATAGTAGCTGACTGTCCAGAAAAGAGAAAAGAGTCAACTGACAAGAAGAAGACTCAGTTCAAGGGCAAAATGGAAAGGTCCTTTGTTGCCAAGAAGGATAAGAGTTTGACTGATCAGTCATCTTCAGAAATAGATTCAGAAGTTGAAGTATATATTGGACTGTTTGCTGAAGAGGAGGAAGATGAGTTCATGCAGCTAATGAACTCAATTTATGAGCATGAGGACAATCAGTGCAATGGACTGATGGCCTTAACAGAAGGAGACAAGATCCAGGATCAGCCTGGACCAAGTAAGGTACAATGTTTTTCAGATTATAGTACTGATTCAGAATCAGATACATCTGCATCAAGTGATGTGGGTGGGTTTGAATCTGAGGGAGATATTCATCAGTTGATGGATGAATATAGAGATGTATTACAGGCACTTAAGAAGAGCAAAAATCTGGTCAAAATACTGACTAAGAAAATTGCTAATCTTAAGTTGGCAGCTGCTGATTCAGATAAACTGTTAGATCAAAAACTAAATGAAATAGCCAGGCTGAAGAACATTACAGTTATTCAGATGGGAACTATTACATTTAAGAATGTTCAAATTAGGAATCTGGAGGTTAGAATTCAGAAGGAGAGAGAGATTGTTGCAAGTTTTTCTAAACCAAAATCAGTTTTACATTTGATAGATGAGTTTATCCCTCAAAAGGGTAATACTGGATTGGGGTTTACAAAACCTGCTAGGACAGTTAGGTCCAAGTCTAAGGGCAAAGCCCAAGTACTCAACAAGAAGCCTGTTGTAGATAAAACAGCCAGGGTTATACCTAAACAAAGGTACAATAAATTTGAGTGCTGGTGTTGTGGCAAGGTAGGACACTTTGCCATAGATTGTTGGCACAATTCTATTGTCAAGGAGATTAGAAAACTACCTGCTAGAAGAGCTACAGGTAGTCTTGTTAAAAGTCAAACTAACCTGCACCAAGGACCCAAGAATTATTTGGGTTCTAAGATTAAGTAATCTGTTTTGCAGGTGAGTCCAAGTGGCCATGCCCCTATATGTTACTTGGACAGTGGATGTTCCAGGCACATGACTGGAACTAGGGGATTGCTGAAGGACTATACACCAATCAAGGATGGTCCTAAAGACCTTTGGTGGTTCAGAAAAAGGAATCATCAAAGGCTTTGGTAACATTTCTAGCAACCTCATTACAATTACTCAAGTGGCTTATGTAAAGGTTTTGAAACATAACCTCATTAGCATAAGTCAGCTGAGTGATCTAGGATATGACATCTCATTTGTCAAGGATGGTTGTCATATCAGTAGGTCAAGTGATCAAAAGATCATTCTGATAGAATATAGGAAGAGAAATGTCTATTGTCTAGACATTATGTGTGAGAACATTATTTCTCCTATTTGTCTTGTAGCTGATGAGAAAGTCTAACATTGTGTTAAATGGCACAAGAGGTTGGCTCATCTTAACTATAAGACAATTGTCCAACTCTTTAACAAAGAGTTAGTGAGGAATGGTCCTCAGGTTAAGTGTATAAAGGTTGGAATATGCTCAGCTTGTCAAAAGGGCAAGCAGACCAAATCCACCTTTCATAGCCTTGAGAACAAAGATGCTGTGAGGTGTCTATACCTCTTGCATATGGATCTTTTTGGTCCTATGCCAGTTCACAGCCTAGGTAGGAAGGTCTACACATTTGTGGTAGTTGATGACTACTCAAGGTATTCCTGGGTGTTCTTCCTAAGGCAAAAATCTGAAATACCAAGCATCTTGTATAGTTTTGTTAAACAAATTCAGAATGAATTGAATAGTACAGTGGTCAAAACTAGAAGTGACCATGGTACTGAATTCCAGTCTGAAAGTATGACAAAACTGTGTGAAGAGTTTGGAATTTTTCAAGAATTTTCCTCACCAAGAACATCTCAGCAAAATGGCATTGCTGAAAGGAAAAATAGAACCTTGATAAAGGCTAGTAGAACCCTATTGAGTGACACTTCTCTCCTACAATATTCCTGGGCTGAGGCAGTCAATACTGCATGTCATGTAATCAATAGGGCTACTATCACCAAGAGCCACAAGAAGACCCCCTATGAGATTGTGAATGGAAGAAAACCAAATCTATCCTATTTTAGGATCTTTGGTTGCAAGTGCTATATCCTTAACAATGGTAAGTCTTATCTAACCAAGTTTGCTGCCAAATCCCAAGAGGGAATCTTTGTTGGGTACAACAACAACAGTAATGCTTATAGGGTCTACAACTTGATTACTCAAGTTGTAGAAGTGTTTGTTCATGTAGTTTTTGATGAATCTAGACTCATTAACAATGAATTGCCTAAAAGTGTTTGCAGCTCCACAGGTGTAACTGAGAAGATGGACAAGCTTACTATTGCAGAAGGTCCTCCTGCAAGTCAGCAAGTAGAGGATGGTGGCTGCTGTCCAGGGGGAGTACAAGATACTCCTATTGCTGAAGGGGATCAAGAAGTGCAGTTAAATGAAGAGAATGAAGGTGTACAACCTGAAGACAGGCTGCCTCCAGCAAATAGGCATTTAAAAGATCATCCAGCCAATCACATTATTGGAGATCTCAGACAAGGGGTACAAACAAGGAGCAGGAATCTAAGTTCAGTTCTCTACTCCAGCTTTCTATCCCAAGTAGAGCCAAAGAAATTTGAAGAAGCAATCCTAGACCCTCATTGGATTGAGGCCATGCAAGAGGAGCTGAACCAGTTCAAAAGATGCAAGGTCTGGGAGCTTGTTCCTAAACCAAAGGGCCACAATATTATTGGAACTAACTTGATCTTTAGGAACAAGTTGGATGAGAATGGAATTTTTATAAAGAATAAAGCTAGACTAGTTGCAAAAGGATATATGCAGGAAGAAGGTATTGATTTTGATCAAACCTTTGCTCCAGTAGCAAGACTGAAAGCAATAAGGATGTTCCTTGCCTATGCAACATATTAAGGATTTAAGGTATATCAAATGGATGTTAAGTCAGCTTTTCTGAATGGAAACCTGAAGGAAGAAGTCTATGTAGAGCAGCCATCAGGTTTTATAGATCCTCTTAAACCTGATTATATATATAGACTTAGGAAGGCTTTGTATGGGTTAAAACAAGCCTATAGGGCTTGTTATGAAACCCTGTCTAGTTTCCTCATTGAAAACAAATTCTCAAGGGGGAAAATAGACAAGACTTTATTCCTTAGGGAATCCAGAGGCAAGATTATCTTAGTCCAAATATATGTAGATGACATAATATTTGGGCCTACAGAAAGTAGCCTTTGCAGAAAGTTTGCAAAACTAATGCAAGGACAGTTTGAAATGAGCAGTATGGGGGAACTTAAGTTCTTCTTGGGTCTCCAAGTTAGACAAACTGAGGATGGTTTATCCATATGCCAGTCTAAGTTCACCCTAGAATTGATAAGGAAGTATGGTATGGAATCATCCACTACCATGAAAACTCCTATGGGGTCAACAATGTTGTACAACCCTGTGTCCGGCGAGCGGGCCCAGCCAGGGAGGTTGAGCGGGCCTGGACCCGCGACCCGCACCCGGGCGGCGAGACAGGCTATGCGGCAGAAGGCCTGACCCGCTCCCGCCCACCTCAGGCGAGCGGGCTGGCATCCCGCGGCGAGCGGGCTGGCAACCCGCGGCGAGCGAGCTGGACCCAAGGATGGCGGCCCGCCGGCTGATCCCCCTGCATGCGACCTGACCGCCGATCCGCCCGGCAAAAGGCTGGCAGCTCGCCCATATCGGCTCGCACTCGCCCAGTGAGGGTAGGTGAGCCCCAGAGCCAGGTCGCTCCCGCCCCCCCGGACGGGATCGGAGGCGAGCTGACTCCCCATGGGTGCGAATAGCTATCCAGAACAGCGGAGCCTGGCTGTTGGCAGACCGGGTTGGACTGCGCATAGCTATTCAGAACAGCGGAGTTTGGCTGTTGGCAGACCCAACCAGGGGCTTTTTGGTATTTCCAGGTCAGTTCTTTTGGTTATTGGCAGTTCAGATTCTGAAAATCTATAAATAAGACCCAAGGGGTACCTCAGAGGACACGCTTTCGGTGCCTCCTTGCCCTCATTTTCAAGTGTTCTCTGAGGGTACCTTAGCTCGGCTCTTGGCTAAGGAGGGGAAGCGCTCAGAGATCTTCCGGGTTTGTGGTGGGACCTCCCTGCCGAGCCCTTGGGTCTGTTCTTTCTTGTCTCTTCCGTTGTTTTTCTTGCAGGAGCGAAGTAGGTGCGAGACCACCCCTTCCCCAAGGGCAGAACTCCACAAGAGGCCGGATTCCGGTTTCAACATTTTGGTGCGGTGAGCGTGGAGAGTGGTCAGTGCAGAAAAGCTTCGGCGAGCTCAATGACGGGAGGTCAAGGATCCGACAGGCAGAACTCGCCGCCCCCTCCGCCTCTCGCGACAGTGGGAATGTTTGAAGACTTTAGGAACGAGGTGCTGGACCTCGTCAAGATCGCACTCGGCGTGCGGGCCGAGTGCTCGACTCCGGCAGCCCAGATCGCGGCCGCCCCCTCTTTAGGCGAAGACGCTCCTGGCAGGCGAGCCGGGAAGGAAGTGGCTGAGGAAGGTCGGGGGAGCGAGCTCTCGGGGCGCGAGCTCTTCCCCGGCTCGGCAGGCCGAGGCCGATTCGGCGAGCTGGGTCCGCGCGACTCGCCGGCCCGCCAGGTGGGGGGAGGCAGCCCCTTCAGCGAGCTGGTCTCCTTAGCTCCAGTACCAGACGGGTTCAGAGAGCCCGAGATGACCTACTACACCGGGAAGGGAGACCCGGTTCAGCACGTCCAGTGGTTCGAGGACGTGGTCTCCATCCGTCAGATGTCGGACGGATTCAAGTGCCGTCTCTTCGCCATCACCCTCCGAGAGAAGGCAAGGGAGTGGTTCCACCAGCTGCCGGCCAGTTCCATCTATTGCTTCGAGGACCTGTGCCGATGTCACAACCCGCATTTCCTCACTCGCTCTGGTGTCAAATGATATCGATCCAGAAAGGTTCGCGCTACAAATGAATGGGTCGCGCCAGAATCAAAGAGAACACGCGCCCAACGGTTCTTGACCTTAAAGGTTCCTATAAGGTATATGCTACGCTAAGAACTACACATACTAGGCATACACAAAACGAGAACCAGAGGACGGAATCGAACCTGAGATAACCTGCGGTGATGTATGCGCTTCCTCTGCAGAGACCACATTCAACTTCCCTTTGCCTTTGTCCAAGCGCGGAGGCGGAGGCAAAGCCTGGAGTGGTGCGGGTTGCAACACAGCTTGAACCTGTGGGCACCTTGCGCGAAGATGTCCTGGTCTGCCACACTGGAAGCATACCTTGTCTTTGGCCCAGCAGCGGCTCACATCATGACCTCTTCTCCCACAAAATGCACACTCCAAGTCTCTGGTTGGCGCACCCTGAATGGCGTGCACCTGCTCCTTCTTTTGCATCCCCAACCGCTTGAAACATGTCTCAAAGGGGTGACCAGCTCGGCCACAGAAGCTACATGTCTCCTTGTTTCTCTTCCTTACATCTGCGTCTTGGGAGCTTTTCCCTCCCACCAGCTTCCTCTTATCCTTCCTCATCAGTTGTCCTCTTTGTTTTGCAGTTTCGATCGCTTCCACCTTCAACGCAGCCTCAACCACAGCAGTGTAACTCGTCGCTCCATAAGCACTTGCGAACTGCTGTACGTCGCTGCGGAGTCCGCCCAAAAACCGCTTGACTCGATCAGCTTCCGTCATTACCAAGCTCGGGGCAAACCGACTGAGCTTGCTAAACTCAATTTCATACTCACTCACTGTGAGTTTCCTCTGCTTCAAGTATAAAAAGTCATTCATCAGGCGGTCCCTTTCCACTGCCGGTAGGAACTTGCGTCGTACCATTTCTTTGAACACTTCCCACGAGCAGCCCGCCCCTAGGCCTTCCTTTTCTCGTAACCACCAACCTTTCGCCAATCCCTTAAGTTGATAGGCAGCAAGCATCACCTTTTGGTCCTCAGTCACACCAGCATACACAAACATTTCTTCTAACGTGATCACCCAGTCATCCAAGATTACGAAGTCTGCTTTTCCGTCATACGTCGGTGGTCCAAGTCGTTGAAACTGCGAGATAAACTGGGGGTGTCACTGCCACTGAAGGAGTCGAACTAGTGGGGCCTCTCACCGTCTCTTGTCCTCTTGGTGCCAGCCCAGACATAGCGGATGACATAGCTTGAAGCTGGGACTGCACTTCCTGCACCTGCCTCGTCAAAGCCTCATTACTTTGGCGAAGACTATCTATCAGTGCATTATTCTGCGCGCCCGAAGATTCACCCTCGGATTGGGGAGTTTGCCTTGTCACTGGATGCTTCGACATCCTAGAAACACGTTCACTCTTGTCAATCTCAAACCCAACAAAACACACAACGGCTATGTACAGACCATACATATAAAAATATGAACATCAACTGCTAACTTGCTTTGGGAGTTTGAGAATGATGGCATGCCTAACCTAAAGATGACTCACCGTCATCCCACTAATTTGTGCCTAAACCATGGATGCATGACTTGCTTTGACCCAAAACCATGAGTGTACAGGTGTCATCATGTAAGTCTTAGCTTGGCACGTTGTGCTCATGCAATGTTATGTTATGCGTGCTGTGCTATGCATTCTAGAAAAGGCCTTAATGCATGCCATGAGCGGTCGTACGCATCCCAATGCTATGCATCCCATACTACATAGCATTGCATGCAACGAAGAAAAGAAAACGTGCTAGTCGCATTCATGTGGTGAGGTTATGCATCCCATACTACATAACCCTCACATGTTGCCCCTATGGTGAATCCATATACAACCACATATTATGCATCCCATACAACCTCATATTATGCAGGAAAATGTTTGGATTCAATGGTCGTATCCCTCGGCCTTACATAGTAAAACTGTAGTTGTGCGCGGCGGAAATACTTTGTTTAGTTATAACGAGCTCCTATATGCAGCCGATAGTGATATTCTTATAAGAAATTCTCTTTGTCGACGTTATTTGAAAATACGTTTTAATTGATGAAAACATGTATGCATGAGCTACGATAATAGTTTTGGTAACTTCAAAATACCTAATGCAACCTACCAGAAAACCATCCCAAAAGCAAGTACATTCTATCCAAAGGAGTTACATTAGCAGTAGTTCATATTTACATAAATGAAAATCCACCAAATGGGCGCCAACAAGCTGACACGAACCCATTGGGGCATATATATGTCTGTACAACAAAAGAAGAACTACCTCGCTTTGAATGCTCGGTTAGCTTCCAAGAAACGCCTCCAACCAACCTAGCCGCTCAACCGGCTACAACCTGCACCTGAGGCATTCAAGAAAGAATACCTCAGCAATCAACCAAACTATACAAAAGAGAGTACAAATTTCATAATGGATCAAGAAGGGGCTTACCGACCCCATAGCAATGCTTAAGTCAAAAGAGTGCACAAAACAAGTGCGTACATGTAGAAAAACAATGTCATGCCAAAGGATCAACCGCACCAAGTGCGTGCTAGTTCTTCAAGTCCTGCTCAAACCGCAGAAACCAAAGGGCAAAACACATGCCTATTCCATCATTCATAGAACAAGAACCTACTAGACAAGTGAAGCATAAGCGGCGGTTAAGTTCAATTTCACAAGGGTCTTATCGGTGGCGGCCCTATAGTGGAACGCACCAAACAAAACCAGCCCAAATCGGGGCCAAAGTGGTCTCTCTAACCACAAAAACAAAACCCGGTGGCCACAGGCTGAAACCACACCACCCCTTGCAAAACTCTCACACAAACGCTCCCGCCATGCTTCACGAATTCGCCTCGCAAAACACCCCATAACCCAAGGTAACACGTTTCCTTTCATCGTCCTCACACATGACTCCCAATTGCCAACGTAGAGTGTGCGCAATACATGTTTATTAACATAGGCCACATGATTTGTATCAAAAGAGAACTACATGATTTAATTAACATGAGTACATAGGCCACATATGTTGTTTTGATCAAGGAACAATCACCTCAAGATGGGTACATGTATAGAACAAATTAACTACATGAATTACGTTAGCATAGGCAAATGGATACATCAGGAAGTGAACATAGGGAATGTAGCATAGGGAATTTAACATAGGGACTTCACTAATGTCATATAGAATTAACATAAGGAAATAGGTAATTTGACTTTAGCATAGGGAAAGTTGTTAACGCCATGAAGCACAAATCTAAACATGGGAATTTTAGCATGTAGCATAAGGAATTTGCTATATGAGTCAAATTAAGTGTATCATTTGCATCAAGAAGAACACACTAGGGAATTGCATAATAGGGAAATGAAAGAGAAATTCAAGAAGAACAATTAAAGGTTAGCAATTGAATTGAAAGAGCAACACTAAGGTTAATAAGGAAGAGCTAGAAAAACAATAGAGAATTGAATCATGTACGACGATTGGCAAGGGTGGAGGACACCGCTTGCCTGAATCGAGGCGATGCCGCGACGGCTGCTTTTTCTTCCCTTGCCTTGCTTGCTCCCTTGCTCCCTTGCTTTCTCTTGGAGAATGAAGAAGAAGAAGATGAAGAAGAAGAAGATGCAAATGGGGAAAGACAATCTCTGTTTCGGACTTATGTTACCCAGAACAGAGCTGAACCGTTCGATGCAGGATCAAGGAAATGAACGGCACAAAAAAACTGGAAAAAGTCGATTTTCGGGCCGGTCACGCCCTGTGTCACGCCCGTGACACAGGGCGTGTACCATAAGCGGCGCCGAAAGTCGGCAATTCCATGTTTATCCAGACGGTACACGGCCGGGGTACACGCCCGTGACGGGTCGGTCACGCCCGTGACTGGTCGGTCACGCCCGTGACCTAGGGCGTGTAACCCGTGTCTCGACACCTCGTGTTGAATTCTGTGAAGTGAAAGTGGATGAATGGAAGGCTTGGGAAACCTATCCGCGCGGACTACGCGGACTGGGTTGGCGGACTGCTAGGTCGGCAGGGATGTTGCAGGCGGTTTGCTCTGTGGCGGCATGGGCGGTCTGTTCGCGCGGACTGCGCGGACAGCAGCGGCGGTCTGCCAGGCCAGTGTATGCTCAGCAGGCGGTTTACTCCCAGGAAGTAACCGGGCGGATAGGAATGTTATCCGCGGAGTCCGGCTTGAAGCGGACTGAAGAACTGGAGCTCGGCAGACCGGTTTGGCAGATGCCTTGGTCTTGCTCTAGTGAAGCGGCAAGTGGAAGCCGTGGAGACCGCCGGTCAGCGCGGACAGGAACTGGAGGTCGCCCGGTATGGCGGGCTAGATCCAGTGTCCGCCAGTAAGTGCGGACTGGCCCTTGCGGCCAGTGGACTGGACTTGGTGGGAATTGAACCAAGTCCAGGATGGCTCAGTCCGGGGAGATCGCGCAGTGGAGCGCGGGCTGGTTTCTCAGTCCGCCAAGCGTAGTAGAAGTGCTTTGCCTTGTTTGCTAGCTTGGGGATATGCGGACTGGAGGATTGCCCGTGCAGGAGCGTGCGGACTGGAGCTGGAGTCCGCTAAGTCCGGAGATGCCTTGTGATGAGGCAATGGACTCAGGAGTTGCGGACTGGAGTCTGCTGTTAGCGGACTGGATTGGCGTGTCCGCTAAGTCCGGAGGTGCCTTGGCAATGAGGTAATGGACTTGGGATATGCGGACGATAGCTGGGTATCCGCTGAGTCCGGCAGGTGCCTTGATGGCGCGGTTGCGGGCTCGGGTTTTGCGGGCTGATGCCTTGTCCGCAGAATGGCGGATACGGCTTTTGTGGAGTCCGGCTGTGGTGGTCCTGGCTTGGTCTCTGGCGGCAAGGCGGACTGGATATTGGAGTCCGGCCTTGGAGAAGCTGGGGCGGACTGGCTATCTGCACAGGGCGGCGAACTGGCATGTGTGTCCGCGGGCTGGCGGACACATAAGTTCTTGCTGCGGGTTGTGGCGGTGATCCTATCGGGAAGGGCGGTGACCATACTCATCGTCGTTCCTATAAATAGGACCCATGTCACATCAGAACAGAACAGAGGAACCTAGACCGAAGTAAGTGAACAGTGTTTGAGCTCGCGTAAGTTGCTGCGGCCTGGACTTTGTGTCCGCGCGGATAGAGCTGACCCGGTTGTGCTGTGCAGGTTGTGCGGATAGCGCTGGAAAGCCAGGACTTGGCTCTGATTGCGGTCAGGGACAGTGCGGACTCTGCGGTTAAGCAACAGGCGGTAAACAGCAGGTCGCGGATAGCGGCCAGGCGGTCTTCTCTTTGGCGACTTGGTTCGGGGTTCAGGAAGTCGCCGGTTTCTGGCGGACTGTTCCATTCGGTGGCGCAGCTTGTGCGGTCTGGCAGCGTGCAGACCGGCGGTGAAGAGCTAAGCATTGGAGTAAGGGTGAGTCCGCGCGGCTTGGGTTGCGGTCTGGCGACCTGGCGGACTGAGCGGACTCCACAGCAGTAGGTCGGCGGCTTAATTGTTTGAGTCCGCGCGGCTTGTTTTTTTGTTCTTGTCTTTGTAACTGTCTCTGCTCTCCCGGTGTTGGGTTTTGGTGAAGCATGTCTCGCCATGTATGTCTCGCCTTGTAAAGAAGTTTGCTCTTGATCAATAAAGAAGCTTGTGCTGCATGTGTTGCTGGTTGTTACTGCTTTGTTGAGATAACCACTGTTAACTCCACGATCCGGGAAAACTTTCAACATATAAGTGGGCGTATTCTCCTTCGGTTTGTTGAGTTTTCAGCAGGGTATCCAAGGGGGCGTCTGCGGTTTGTTGAATTTTAACATGGTATCAGAGCGAGGTTGTTGGAGTGGTCAAGCAGTGCTCAATGGAAGTAGTTGCTCTTCTGAAGAGGAAACCAGTGGTAGAACCATGGCAGTGGAGGATGCAAGTTGTCTTGGTATTGATCTTCTTACAGAGGCGAACTGTGAACGGTGGAAGTCCTGTATGAAGAGCTTTCTTCTTGGCGAGGACCTTTGGGAGGTTGTATGCGGAGCAGGAAGACAAGAGGATACTGCTGGCAATGCTGAGGCGATGAGAGCTTGGAAGGAGGCAAATGCGAAAGCGGAGTCTATTCTCAAGCAGGTGATCTCATCGGAGCTCTTGGACCACATCAGTGGATGTCGGTCAGCTGCGGAGGTTTGGACTTCCCTTGATGGGTTGTTCAGGAAGAAGGTGAAGGAGGTTGCTGCTGATGATGGTCCCTCTACTTCATATCAGGAAGAAAGGAGTGTTTCTCCTAGGCGTGATAGGAAGAGGAAGGAAGGACCCCGGTGCTATAAATGCAAGCAGCAAGGTCATCTTCGGAAGGAGTGCAAGGTTACCTTGCTCTCGGCGAACGTTGCTCAGGTAGGGAGGAAGGAGAAGAACGTAGTTGGGACTTCAACTAGTTCTGGATCTGATCGGCTGGATGCCACTGATAGTGCAGCTATCTGGCATGAAAGACTGGGGCATGTAGGGATGGACAAGCTGAAAGCAATGGCGGAAAGAAGACTCGTAAGAGGCTTGCCTAGATTGTCATCCTATGGCGATGGTCGGGGGTGTGCGGGATGTCAGGAAAGTGGAGCCTATCGCTTCATGGTCGACAAAGCACAAGTCAGGAGTAATGCACCATTGGCGGTTGTCCATTGTGCTCTTGTGGGACCGACCGTCACGGCCAGTCTTGGAGGCAGCAGGTTCATGCTGATATTGGTTGATGACTATTCTGGGTATACTTGGGTATACTTTATGAAGACGAAGTCCAGCATGGTACGCTTGTTTGTGGAGTTCAAGAAGCTTGTCGAAGGCCAGCTTGGCCGGAGGATCAAGGTGTTGAGGACAGGTTTCGGTGGTGAGTTTGACTCAACCGAGTTCTCACGCTTTTGCAGGAAGCAAGGGATCCGGATGGAGCTTTCTTGTGGACATACTTCACAACAGGGTAGTGTTGCAGCTCGGATGATCCGTTGGTTAACGGAGACCTGCAAGTGTTGGCTTCGGAGTAAAGGCGTTCCGAAGGCTCTTTGGGCGGAAGGAATGGCCTGTGCTGCTCATGTCATCAACCGAATGCCTCTTAGTCCGATCATAGTAAAGACTCCTTATGAGCTAATGTTCGGAGTGAAGCCCTCAGTGAAGCACCTTCGGGTGTTTGGATCTACCTGCTATTTACACTCTCCGGGTGCTCTCAAAACAAAGCTAGTCTTTGTAGGGTATGATGAGCAGAGAAGAAGATGGAGGTGTATGGATCCTGCGACGAAGAAACTCATAGTGTCGAGAGACATTGTTTTCGATGAGTTGACGCCATATTGGGGTAGCTCTTATGTGGAGCTAGAGATAAGCAGGTCAGATGGTGGGCTGAAGGAGGCTGCTGCTAAGGAAGTGGAGTTGTCTGAGTCACCAGGTGCTCCAGGTTGTTCTAGCTCCGGGGCAAAGGCGTCAGAGTCGGGAAGAAGGGGGAGCGATGCTCCAGGACCTTCTGACTCAAAGGCGGAGGCTTCCTGTTCAGGAAGCAAGGGGAGCGATGTTCCAGGCAGTTCATGTTCAAGAGGGATGTCTTCTGGTTCAGGTAGCAGGGGGAGCGTTGCTCCAGGTGCTCTTGGTTCCAGTAAGGAGGCGTCTTGTTCAGGGAACAAAGGGAGCATTGTTCCGGGTCTGCCCGGGAACGGAGCTGGTTCAAAAGCAGCGGAGGTGGTTAGCCATGATCAGGTTCTTCGGAGATCGAAGAGGATCAGTAAGCCACCAGCTCGATATAGTGAAGGGAACACGGCGGACTTGGTCCCGTGTTTCCTTGGTAGCCCTCAGGTCGAGCAAGGGACTTCTGGCTGTGATGACCCCATTAGAATCAAGGAGGTGGTTGACACCAAGTCTGATGAGGTGACTTCTCTCAGAGGCAACGAGGCTTGGGCTTCTGGATCCAAGGAAGTTGGTGATTCTCCTTTGATGCATGAGTGGAGGTTGAAGCTGAAGAAGGCAGAGGGAAGCATGGCTCCTTTTGGGAGATGCTGGAGGGCTCCCTCATGGTCCATGATATGCGGGGCGAGGACTATGTCTTGGACATCTCTTCGTAGATGCTATCGGAAGGACCAGGTGCAAGGTTACGGGAGCTGCTGGAGTTATTCACCACTTCTCACTTCAAGGGGGAGTGTTGAATTCTGTGAAGTGAAAGTGGATGAATGGAAGGCTTGGGAAACCTATCCGCGCGGACTACGCGGACTGGGTTGGCGGACTGCTAGGTCGGCAGGGATGTTGCAGGCGGTTTGCTCTGTGGCGTCCTGGGCGGTCTGTTCGCGCGGACTGCGCGGACAGCAGCGGCGGTCTGCCAGGCCAGTGTATGCTCAGCAGGCGGTTTACTCCCAGGAAGTAACCGGGCGGATAGGAATGTTATCCGCGGAGTCCGGCTTGAAGCGGACTGAAGAACTGGAGCTCGGCAGACCGGTTTGGCAGATGCCTTGGTCTTGCTCTAGTGAAGCGGCAAGTGGAAGCCGTGGAGACCGCCGGTCAGCGCGGACAGGAACTGGAGGTCGCCCGGTATGGCGGGCTAGATCCAGTGTCCGCCAGTAAGTGCGGACTGGCCCTTGCGGCCAGTGGACTGGACTTGGTGGGAATTGAACCAAGTCCAGGATGGCTCAGTCCGGGGAGATCGCGCAGTGGAGCGCGGGCTGGTTTCTCAGTCTGCCAAGCGTAGTAGAAGTGCTTTGCCTTGTTTGCTAGCTTGGGGATATGCGGACTGGAGGATTGCCCGTGCAGGAGCGTGCGGACTGGAGCTGGAGTCCGCTAAGTCCGGAGATGCCTTGTGATGAGGCAATGGACTCAGGAGTTGCGGACTGGAGTCTACTGTTAGCGGACTGGATTGGCGTGTCCGCTAAGTCCGGAGGTGCCTTGGCAATGAGGTAATGGACTTGGGATATGCGGACGATAGCTGGGTATCCGCTGAGTCCGGCAGGTGCCTTGATGGCGCGGTTGCGGGCTCGGGTTTTGCGGGCTGATGCCTTGTCCGCAGAATGGCGGATATGGCTTTTGTGGAGTCCGGCTGTGGTGGTCCTGGCTTGGTCTCTGGCGGCAAGGCGGACTGGATATTGGAGTCCGGCCTTGGAGAAGCTGGGGCGGACTGGCTATCTGCACAGGGCGGCGAACTGGCATGTGTGTCCGCGGGCTGGCGGACACATAAGTTCTTGCTGCGGGTTGTGGCGGTGATCCTATCGGGAAGGGCGGTGACCATACTCATCGTCGTTCCTATAAATAGGACCCATGTCACATCAGAACAGAACAGAGGAACCTAGACCGAAGTAAGTGAACAGTGTTTGAGCTCGCGTAAGTTGCTGCGGCCTGGACTTTGTGTCCGCGCGGATAGAGTTGACCCGGTTGTGCTGTGCAGGTTGTGCGGATAGCGCTGGAAAGCCAGGACTTGGCTCTGATTGCGGTCAGGGACAGTGCGGACTCTGCGGTTAAGCAACAGGCGGTAAACAGCAGGTCGCGGATAGCGGCCAGGCGGTCTTCTCTTTGGCGACTTGGTTCGGGGTTCAGGAAGTCGCCGGTTTCTGGCGGACTGTTCCATTCGGTGGCGCAGCTTGTGCGGTCTGGCGGCGTGCAGACCGGCGGTGAAGAGCTAAGCATTGGAGTAAGGGTGAGTCCGCGCGGCTTGGGTTGCGGTCTGGCGACCTGGCGGACTGAGCGGACTCCACAGCAGTAGGTCGGCGGCTTAATTGTTTGAGTCCGCGCGGCTTGTTTTTTTGTTCTTGTCTTTGTAACTGTCTCTGCTCTCCCGGTGTTGGGTTTTGGTGAAGCATGTCTCGCCATGTATGTCTCGCCTTGTAAAGAAGTTTGCTCTTGATCAATAAAGAAGCTTGTGCTGCATGTGTTGCTGGTTGTTACTGCTTTGTTGAGATAACCACTGTTAACTCCACGATCCGGGAAAACTTTCAACATATAAGTGGGCGTATTCTCCTTCGGTTTGTTGAGTTTTCAGCAGGGTATCCAAGGGGGCGTCTGCGGTTTGTTGAATTTTAACACCTCGTCGACAGAAAAGTGTCGACACTCGACCCAGCCTGACACGCCCTGTGACACGCCCGTGTCACAGGCCGTGTCCCCTCTCTCGACGACTCGACACTCGATCTCGACGCTCGATACTCGACGATCGACACTCGACACTCGACGAAGCGGGACACGGCCCGTGACACGCCCGTGTCAGGGGGCGTGTACCCCATTCGTCGAGCTTCACTCGACGCAAGAAAAATCGTCGAGTCAAGGAGGTCACGCCCAGGTCACGGCCTGGGTCACGCCCGTGACAGGGGGCGTGTCTAGCACAAAAACGACCATTTTCCCCTTTTGTGAAAAATGTTCCTGGGACTTCCTAGACCATTTTTGCCTTAAGTATTTTTTACCCTCTTTTGTTTCCTGAACCAACAACTGATTTTTTTTTAGCAACATTCCCCAGGCGCGAAAACGTGCAGGCATTCCCTAAGAGGCCTCACCGAGTCCCTTATTTGGACTACGGTTTGCTGGGGAATCGTGCAACTCGGCAACCAAAACAGCCACTCGCATGCCCGCGGGAAAAACCATGCTCAACTACAATCAAAGCCAACGTAACGCCCATCATGCGTACGTAATAAAAAAGCTGGGGCGTTACAGCCGAGGGTTCATGTTGAGGTTCACGACCTCAAAGAAGAGGAAGAAGGAGTCTGAGTCCCTGTTCCACATAAAGCAGGGGGTGAACGAGACGTTGGGAAGCTACGTCGATCGGTTCCAGGAGGAGGTCACCCAAGTCTAGGAGATGCCGGGCCACAGTCTGATGATGGCCTTCACACTGGGCCTGCAGTAGGGTTTCTTCAGCATGGAGCTGAAGAGGATTCCCCCCCTCTCCTATGAGGAGCTGATGGAGAGGGCAGCGAGAGAGGTCGACGGGGAGGCGTCGAACCCAGAATTTGCGAGGAAGTTGGCCAGGTGGGCGACTGAGGAGGAGAAGGAGTCGAAGGGAGGAAGAAGACAGGAAGAGAGGAGGGAGGAGCCCAGGCAGAGGGAGCAGAGGGAGCAGAGGCAGCTCCAAGGACAGCAGCCGGGATGGGGGCATCAGGAGCCCGACCGTAGGCTGGGCTGGAGACCAGAGTGGCAGGGGCAGGGGCCACAGAGGGGATACTACGGGAGAGGTTACTATCAGGGGAGGCAGGACCAGTTCCACCCACCCGGCTGGAGGCAGGGTCAGAGGCCGCGGCTCCCCGATCAGGAGGAGGCCATGGCCATAGCTCTGGGAGCAAGGAGAGGGGTCATGAGAAGGAGGAGAAGGGAGTTCAGGGTGGAACTGCCCTATTGCGACTTCCATCAGGAAGAGGGGCATGCAACAGCCACGTGCCCGGAATTCTTGGAGATGAGAGAGAACAGGGGGCGGCAGCAGCAGCAGGAGGAGGTGCGGCAGGAAGCGAGGATCGAGGAGGTCCTGCCTCGGACGGAGGAGGATCGCTGTGAAGACCGGGTGGATGTGGGGACCCGAGGAATGATCGGAGTGATCCACGGGGGAGTGGGGATCGAGGCTTCCCGCAAGGCAAGTCTCCACACCATGTATCGGCGGAGCGTCGCCTCTACGTCCCAAACCCCGCCGCCAGAGGAGAGGATCACTTTCTCCAGAAGTGATATGCCGGACCACGAGGATCCGTTCTGTGATGCGCTGGTCATCAAGTCCGCCATCGAGAACTTCACTGTCTCTCGGATCCTAGTGGACAATGGGAGTTCCGTGAATGTCGTCTTCAAGAAGGCGTTTGACGCGATGCAGGTAGAAGCTAAGAGGGTGCTGGCCTCGGACGGGCCCTTGTTCGGGTTCTCGGGAGAAAGGAAGGAGGTAGAGGGAGGAGTCGGCCTCCATGTCACCCTGGGGGGGCAGTCCCGAAGCTGCAAGTTCGTCATAGTGGACGCCCCCAGCAGCTACAGCGCAATCTTCGGGAGGCCCCTGATCAGCGCCTTCCGCTGCGTCCCCTCATCTTTCCATCAGTGCTTGAAGTTCAACGCTGAGGGGGCGCAGGTCAGGGTTAGGGGAGACCCTAAGGTGGCACGGGAATGCTACGTCACCGCGGTGAACACCATCTCTTGGCAGGAAGGGGCCGAGGAGATGGGGCGGAGGATGGAGGAGGACGAGCAGGAAGCCGGAGAGGCGGAGCTGGAAGTGAAGGGCTGCGCAGAGAAGGCGAAAGGAGGGGGTTTGGAGGAAGTGGTCGAAGTAAGGGCCGTGGAAGAGGAGATGGAGGTAGAGGTCCCCGCTCAGGAGGAAGGGGATGCCGAGGGATGGGGGGAGCAGTCCAGGCTGGAGGCCGCAGAGGAGGTGGTGGAGCTGGAGGTGCTCACCCGCGGAGGCAGGGTGGAGAAGATCCGCGTGAGCGGGGGGCTGACCCCGGAGGACCAGGGCAGGATGCTGGAGTGCATCCAGAAGAACGTGGACATCTTCGCCTGGAGCGCCGCGGAGATGCCGGGGGTTGACGCGGATGTGGCTTGCCACCGCCTCAACCTGGACCCGGGAACACGCCCCGTCCAGCAGAAGAAGAGATCCACGGCGGACAAGCTAGCTGAACCCATCAGGGAGGAGGTGGCAAAACTTCTCAAAGCGGGCTTCGTGTCCGAAATTCAATACCCCGGCTGGGTCTCGAACGTTGTGATGGTCAAAAAGGGAGACGGCCGCTGGCGCTTATGTATCGATTTCTCCCTTCTTAATAAAGCTTGTCCTAAGGATTGTTACCCCTTGCCTCGGATCGATGCGCTGGTTGACTCAGCCGTCGGTTTTTCTGTAATGAGTTTTTTAGATGCATTTTCAGGTTACCATCAGATCAGGATGCACCCCCCAGACATAAAGGATGTCTCATTCATCACAGGGGACGGTTGCTACTGCTACAAGATGATGCCGTTCGGGTTGAAGAACGCCGGGGCCACCTACCAAAAGATGATGGATAGGGTCTTCAAGGAACAGAGGGGGAGGAACTTGGAGGTGTACGTGGACGACCTCATGATAAAGAGCCGGGACGTGGACTCCCACCTTCGGGACCTAGAGGAGACGTTCGCCACCCTGCGCAGATACAAGATGCGGCTGAATCCCCTTAAGTGCATTTTTGGTGCTGGCCGAGGGAAGTTCTTGGGGCACCTCCTCACCCCCGCAGGGGTCGAGCCGAATCCGGACAAGGTCAAGGCAATCTTGGAGTTGGGGTCCCCGCGGAATGCGAAGGAGGTCCAACGGTTGACAGGGAAGCTAGCAGGACTGAGCCGCTTCCTCTCTCGGGCAGGGGAGAAGTGCCCCCCTTCTTCAAAACGCTGAGGGGGGGCCAGAGGTTCGAGTGGACTAAGGAATGCGAGGAGGCGTTCCAGGCCCTCAAGGCGCAGCTGACACAGGCCCCGCTGCTCTAGGGGCTGAAAGAGGGTGAAGATTTGTTCTTATACCTCGGGGTCGGGACAGAGGCCTTAAGCTCCGTCTTGGTGCGAGAAGAGGGGAAGAGGCAGCTCCCCATTTATTATGTCAGCCGGGTCCTGAGGAAGGCCGAGCTCCGATATCCAATCTTGGAGAGGCTTGCGTTCGCACTGATCATCTCGGCTCGGAGGCTACGACCATACTTCCAGGCACACTCAATCCGAGTGGTGACCGACCATCCCCTCCGCAACGTCTTCGAAGGGGTGGAGCATTCAGGCCGGCTGGCCAAGTGGTCGGTGGAGCTGAGCGAGTTCGACGTCTCCTTCGTTCCGCGGCTCTCGATCAAAGCTCAGGCGATGGCCGACTTCTTGGCCGACTACGTGGTGGAAGTAGCGGAGGAGGAGCTCACCCGCCCGACTCCTTGGAAGGTGAGGGTGGACGGAGCCTCAGGAAGGCATTCTCTCGGAGTAGGAGTGGTTCTGGAAAACCCTCAAGGGACTCGGATCGAGCAGACGGTGGTGGTGCATTTTCCCATTACCAACAACCAGGCTGAGTACGAAGCAGTGATAGCGGGACTACGCCTGGCCAGAGAGTTGAGGGTGCTAGATGTGGAAGTTCTGACCGACTCCATGGTGGTGGCTTCCCAGATCAACGGGGAGTTCGAAGCAAGGGAGCCCGCTTTGAAGTTATACTTGGCCAAAGTGAAGGGGGTCATAGGGACCTTCCAGACCTTCTCCATCCGACACGTGCCAAGGGGGGAGAATGAACAGGCCGACCAACTGGCGAAGCATGGCCCCCGGATGGGGGGCACCATCACCGACCTGTTCCGCCCCTCCATCGAAGAGGGGGAGCTCATGGAGATCGATCAGCAGCCCTCGTGGATGGACCCAGTAGTAGTTTTCCTCTCCACGGGAGAGTATCCGGAGGGAGTAGACAAGAAGAAGCTGAGGCACAAGTCCGCCTACTACCTCCTCAAAGACGGGCAACTATACAGAAAGACCCTTTCCGGGATGCTGGCTCGCTGCGTGTCCGAGGGCGAGGCGCAGAGGATCTTGGAAGAAGTCCACTCCGGGGAGTGCGGGAGTCATTCCGGGAGTCGGACCTTGGAGGGGAGGATAGTCCGGCAGGGGTATTTCTGGCCCACCCTGGGCCGGGACGCCGCGGAGTTCGCAAGAAGATGTCATAAGTGCCAGCTATTTGCCCCCCTCCAGCTATAGCCGGCCCAGCAACTCAAGAGCATCACGGCCCCCTGGCCCTTCGCAATCTGGGGAATGGATTTGGTTGGGCCGTTCCCCCAGGCTAGCGGCCAGAGAAGGTTCCTCCTGGTGATGATCGACTACTTCTCAAAGTGGATGGAGGTGAAGGCGTTGGCAAAGGTGACCTCCCAGGTAATCAGGAACTTCGTTTGGGGGGAGATCATCTGTCGCCATGGGCTGCCCCAGGCCATCGTCACAGACAACGGGCCTCAGTTCGCCAGCGCCGAGTTCACCAGTTTTTGCGAGCAGCTTGGGATCGACCTCAGATTCGCCTCGGTCCACCACCCCAGGAGCAACGGGCAGGTGGAGGCGGCGAACAAAATCATCGTCAATCTCCTCAAAAAGAGGGTGGAAAACTTGAGGGGGAGCTGGGTGGAGCAGCTCCCCGCCGTCCTTTGGGCCCTTAGAACCACCCCTAACACGGCCACGGGGGAGACCCCCTTCAAGCTCTCCCATGGGTGCGAGGCGGTGCTCCCCTTAGAATTTGAAGTCCAAACACCGCGAGTCGGGACGGCCAGAGAAGGCCGAGAGGAATGGCAAGCCGAGAATGGGAAGGAACTGAGGCTCTCCCTCGACATGGTGGAAGAGTTGAGGGACCTTTCGGCCATCCGGCAGGAGGAGGTCAAAAGGAGGATGGCAAAGTACTTCGACAAGCATGTCAGGGTCAAGCAGTTCGCTGAAGGGGACCTGGTACTGAAGAAGGTGGACGCGGCAGGGCGGTCAGCGTCCGTAGGGAAACTCAACCCCAGCTGGGAGGGGCCATTCATTGTGAAGGAAGCCTTAAAGTCGGGGGGCTATCGGCTCCAAAATGTAGAGGGCGAGGCCCTGAGTCTCACCTGGAGTGGAGACGACTTGAAGAGATTTTTTCCCTAATTTCCTGTAAGCAACACGATTTATTATAATGAAGCTTTTCTTTCCCCTCCCCCCAGGATTGTCATACCTAGGCTTGCTCAGAGAGTTGGAATGAATTTGGACCACGAGAAGATCCCGCTGCCAGGCTCCCACCTAGCTGGCAGGGCCGGAAGTCACTCGGTGTCATCCCTAGCCTCGAGAAGATCCCGCTGCCAGACTCTCACCTAGCTGGCAGGGCCGGAAGTCACTTGATGGAGAATGAGTTTGGACCCCGAGAAGATCCCGCTGCCAGGCTCTCACCTAGCTGGCAGGGCCGGAAGTCACTCGGTGTCATCCCTAGCCTCGAGAAGATCCCGCTGCCAGGCTCTCACCTAGCTGGCAGGGCCGGAAGTCACTCGATGGAGAATGAGTTTGGACCCCGAGAAGATCCCGCTGCCCGGCTCTCACCTAGCTGGCAGGGCCGGAAGTCACTCGGTGTCATCCCTAGCCTCGAGAAGATCCCGCTGCCAGGCTCTCACCTAGCTGGCAGGGACGGAAGTCACTCGATGGAGAATGAGTTTGGACCCCGAGAAGATCCCGCTGCCAGGCTCTCACCTAGCTGGCAGGGCCGGAAGTCACTCGGTGTCATCCCTAGCCTCGAGAAGATCCCGCTGCCAGGCTCTCACCTAGCTGGCAGGGCCGGAAGTCACTCGATGGAGAATGAGTGTTGGACCCCGAGAAGATCCCGCTGCCAGGCTCTCACCTAGCTAGCAGGGCCGGAAGTCACTCGGTGTCATCCCTAGCCTCGAGAAGATCCCGCTGCCAGGCTCTCACCTAGCTGGCAGGACCGGAAGTCACTCGATGGAACGACTCAGAAAGCAACGACCTGCGACCCAGAACAAATCGCGTTGTCGGACTCCCACCTAGCCGGCAAGGCCGGGAACTACTCGAAAAGCGTGCGCAGCAAGACGGAATCACAAGAATAAGTCAAAAAGAGGGAAAGGGCCTAGCATGGCCCCATCCTCAGACCCCAGGAAAGGTGGTCGAGTAAACGCAAAGGCCTGGCGAGAGTCCACAGGGAATTAAGCATGCGGTCGTGGGACGAGCCAGCTCGCCTCGCTCGGCGGACGAGCCAGCTCGCCTCATTCGGCGGACGAGCCAGCTCGCCTCGCTCGGAGGACGGGCAGCTCGCCTCGCTCGGCAGACGGGCAGCCACCTCGTCAGAACCGGACCGCAGGGGGGGGTCGCGCCGTCCGGCAATGACATCGTTGGAAAAACAAGGCAGGCGAGAAATAAAAAAGGAACAATAGCTGAAAGGAACAATAGATAGAAATGTAAAGTATAAGCGCAACTCGCGCATACATCTCAGACCAGATTGGTATACATCATGTTCATCTACAAAGTAAATTACAAAAAGGGGGTGAAAGGGGAAACTAGATCTGATATACTCTAGAGGGGGGTGAATAGAGTATATGGTGCTTTTTAAAACACAAAGAAAATCTTTTGCAAGGCTTTACAACAATTGTTGTAATGAATGTGAGCAGGGAAGCAGAAATAAAATAAACCACAAAACTAAGCTATGCACAAAAGAATCTAGTCCAGAAACAAAAGAAAAATATGCACAACCAGAAGACACAAGGAAATATAGTGGTTCCCCAACTTGGGTACATCCACTCTTGTACCACCCTAGGTAGGAATCCACTGCAGGATGAGTTGATCAGGTGTCCTGGGCACCAATGAGCTTTTGATAAGGTGCTCAAAAACCAAAACAGATTTTTTGATCAGGTGTCTTGCCACCAATGAGCTTTTGACAAGGTGCTCAAAAACCAACTTCAAACTTTTGAAGGGAGTTTGAAAAACCCTTTACAGAATGGGGGTGAGAGAGTGATGGCAGTCTTCTCTTTCTCAAGAAACTGAGAAGACTATGTGGATTCAGTGATGTTGTCAAAGCTCCCCCTGAGTCCTTGAAGTCTTCAGGAAGATGAGCTTTGCTGAGGGTGATAGGCCTTCAAAGATAGATCTCCAGCAAAGGATGATTTCAGCAAGCTGAAATGTTGATTGTCTGGAGTCTTGAAGTGATGTTGGCCTTGAACACTTGAGAGCTGAAGAGATCTGAAAAATGCTTGAAAGCTTGATCTCTTCTTGATGAGTGTTCTTCAGAATTATTGTTGACAGAAAATTTTTCAGAGTCTCTGTATATTGAGAGATGTCCTGTTCTTGTCAATCTCTCTTAACTGTATATTGATTCAAAAAACATTCTCTCTTTTATTCCCTGAATCTCAATAGGAAAATTGCTCTGTCAAAGATAGCCGTTGGTCTGAATTAATTACAGCCTTAATTGCATAAAATATTCTGAAGGAAAGTCCACTGAATTGTTCCTTGAAAAATCCCTTGAAACTTGCTCCAGAATTAAATGAAAACGGCTGGCAGATCTTCTGACTTAAATGCAGAATAACTTCTATCTTGATTTGAATTTGAATTTTGAAGATCAACTGAAATCGTCGAACTGAGCTCTGTTATCGTCGAGCTGAGCTCAGCGAACTGGAAAAAGCAAGCAGCAAAGAAATCGTCGATCTGAGCTCAAAGATCGTCGAACTGAGCTCAGAGATAAAGATCCAGTACAGAGTCAAAATCGTCGACCTGAGCTCAGCGATCGTCGAACTGAGTTCGACGATATTGAGAAGTTGAGCTCAGCGATCGTCGACCAGAGCTCGACGATATTGAGAGGCTTGAGCTCAGCGATCGTCGAATGGAGCTCGACGATCTGCCAAAGTTGAGCTAGACGATCGTCGACCGGAGTTCGACGAAACGTCGTGCTGAGCTCGACGATTTGGACTTAGTCTCCAGAAAAACTTGGGTCTTCAGAGCAGCTTCCAAACCTAGACTCCTGATCCCTTAGACTCAATTCTAATTGACCTATAATCTATACAGAAGGTCAAAACATAGAATCCTAGAGACATAGTGATCCTGACCCAAATTAGTAATAGGGTGTTCCAACAATCTCCCCCTATTTGGGTTAGGAAAACTATTTACAGACATTGAAAAACAAACAACATCATACAGACAGAAAAGCACAGAACAACAATAACAAGACACAGAGCAGAACCATCACAGAGATATATATTATATATGTGATATCCAGATAGCAGTTAGAAGAACCAAAAGTTGTCACCTTACAGAGTTATTCCTTTTCTTTGCCTTTTACCATTTTAATTTCCCTGTTAGGATTTAATGCTTGTTGTTTTGATCTGGTATCATCAGCTGCACCCAAATAGATTTGCTTTGAAGCCCTGGGAACCACTGCAGCTGGATGCAACTCCATGTACCTGTCTGCATCAAAAAACTTACTGGAAGCATATCTTTCTAACTCTTTTTGCCTCTGCTCTGACATGGTGGATATGTTGGAGGTGTCTAGCCCTTGTTCCTTTGCTTTCTTTATCTGATCTAAGGCAGCCAGTTCTTTCATCCTTGCAGTCCAAGCCATAGGATTTTTCTCAGGATCCTCAAATGGAACAGGTGGCTCATACCTGTTGGAAGTAGTTTCTTGAGGTGTCCTGACAGTCACATTTTCTCTAAGCTTATAAGGGAATGGACCTGAAGAGGTATCAGAAGAAACATGTCCACCCCTGGAATAAGGATGCTGCCTGGAGTGTCCTTTGGAGTAGACCTGAGTTTCTCTTTGGTTTCCCCTATATCCTCCCCTTCTAGAGTAGGACCCCCTAGATTGGCTTTCCCTTTGATATGTTCTTGCATGAGGCTGGTAGGGAGCCTGGCTTCTAGCAGGGCCTGATCTTGCAGAGCTGCCACCTGCACCTGCATCAGGTGGAGGTGGTGGAGGAGGATGAGGGTGCTTGGACTGGGAAGAATCTTTATCAAACTTCCTCTTCTTCTTCATTGCCTTTAACTGGTTCCTGGAGAATTGCATCCAATGCTCAGAGATTGGGCAATTGTGCAGAATATAATATGGAACATCATTATCATCTCTGACTTTGGCAGGAGGAACTCTCTTCAAGGCCTTACTTCTTGCCTTTCTTTTCCTTGCAATTGTGGCAGATGAGTCATCAGAAGCAGTAGCATAATCCTCAGATTCAGAGCTTTGTTCATCATACAAGGCATCAAGCTTCTTCATCAAATCCTCTTTTAACTGGACAGCAGCTGAAGGGGCAGAAGATACAGAAACAGGAGGAGCAACAGGAGCAGCAGCAGATGTTACAATAATTACAGGAGCAGCAGCAGCTTCAGAGATAATAACTTCAACAGCAGGCTCAACATCAACAGCCTCTGTCATCAGAAAATCCTGTGAGAAGGGCTCAACAGCAGCAGATATTACTTCAGAGGTAGACACAGCATTGTCTTCAGCAGCAGCAGCATCAGCATCATCATAAGCAGCAGTCACTGACTGAATAAAATCAGAGAGGATTCTGGGGTCACAGCAGGAGAAGGGCACTAGAGACCTGGTCAAGTCTTCTGACTGGGCAGCAAGAACCTCTGGGAGCTGGACAGCATAGACTTCTGGAAGGCAGCTGAAGTAAGCAGTGTCAAAAGTAGATAGCAAGGACCTTAGGTCTATTGCTATTACTGGTGTAGCAGCAGCAGAAGCAGACACAGCAGGGGCAGCAGCAGAAACAACAGCAAGAGGAGCAGCAGTAGCAACAGCTTCATAAGGCATCTCCCCCTGCCTGGATGAAGAAACCTGTGCATCAAGGCACACAGCTGGGGGTGCTGCTGCAGGGGTAAGGAAGGAGGACAGCCTGGCAGAGAGAGCTGCCACTGATTGTTGCAGAGGAGCTAAGGAGGCCTCCATGAGAAGGGAGAGCCTAGGAGCAAGGAGCTCATACAACAGATCAGCAAGGGCTGGGAGATCTACATGCTCAAGGGGAGCAGAGGTAGAGGGTACATGGATGGCTGAGGGAGCTCGAGGAGGAGGGCTGAAGGGTGGAAGAGATGGCTCAGGAGAGGGTATGGTAGAGATGGAGGGTACAGGAATGGAAATGGAGGGAGTGAAGGTGGGTTGATCAATAATTTGATGGAGAAGGTCTTGGAAAGTTGTTGAGGAGGTGGGGAAATCTGGAGGAGAGGAGGGGGAATCATCCATGTAGGATTCATCCAAGAGAGTGAAGGATGGAATGGATGTAGAGGAGGTGACATCTAGAGGTGGATAGGAGAAAAGGGGATGGAAGTGGTCTGCTGGAGGAGATGAAATTGTTGCTGGGGATGGAATTGAGGTTGGAGATGGGCTGGAAATGGTAATGGTGGAGGTTGCTGGAGAGGTGGATGGAGCTGGAGGAGGGGAAGCAACAGCACTGGCAGCAGGCAGGTCTTCTGCAGGGGCAGAGACCTGGGGTGGAGTGACTCTAAGAGTCCTGGTGCCTGAAGGGCCAGAAGAGGAGGGCCTGCTGGGCTTGGAGATTTGCCTGTCCCATTTCCCAAAAAGGGCACAGGTGAGTCTCTTGGAGGCATTGATGTGCACTCCAGAGGAGACTAGCAGGGCAGGGCACTTAGCCTGGAGGAAGATTCCCAGAATTCTTCCAAAGTTCACAAAGGTTTTGTTGATCTTTTTCTTCAATAAATCAAAAAAGACTTCTCCCCAGTTCAAGCCTTTTCTATCTACCAGAGCTCCCATAAGGCAGAGCTGGAATATGGAGATAGTATCATGAGCAGAATGCTTGGACAAAAGGACCTTGCCTACAACATCAGCCATAAACCTGTATTCCACAGACAGGTTTCTCTTAAACAGTTTGCTAGGGTTCCCCTCAGGATGACCCATCCTGGCAAGAACATCAGCAAACTCTTCTCCAGAAAGGTCAGCAGAGTCTTCACCATTCCTGAAGCCAAATACCTCTGTGAGTACTGTTGGAGTCAGAGGTACCTGGGTGCCACTGATGGAGCCAACTATGGTGTTGTTGTCCAGGTTGTGGGCAGTATATACCCATTCTTTAATTTCATCAGATGCTAGTTTGATTCTGGTGGACATCAAGGCAGTTAATTGATGATCTTTGAATAAGGTGAGAATATCTTGGAAGATTTGATCTGTGGTGTTGAAGGAATCGAAATCGATGTCAAAGCCGGCATCAAATTTCATTGCAGAGAGTACAGCAACTGAAACGGCCATGGTACCTGCAAAAAATCAACAAACAAAACGACCAAGTGTAGAACTGTTTGGAGGGAAGAAAAGTTTGCAGAGAAATTGAAAGCGCAAGAGAGAACGACGGCGAAAAAAGAGTTTTATATTAGGGTTCGACGCAGAAAAGGAAAGATCGTTGAACTCAGTTCGACGATCGAGGCTTCTAAAGGAATCTGAAGAGACTCCAAAATCGTCGATCTCCGTTCGACGATCTGGAAAGGCGTCGAGCTCCGTTCGACGATCGTTCAGTGAACAAAATCGTCGAGCGCCGTTCGACGATCGTTGACCAGAGGAGATAGTCCATACTATCAGAGGGGCGCTGAACTCAGTTCGACGAGTCTGGAAATCGTCGAACTCCGTTCGACGATCTTTGGGGAAATCGTCGAGCGCAGTTCAGAGATCAGAGAATTTCTAGATACTAAGAAAAATCAGAAATTTTGCCTAGTCTTGGTCAATTTTTAGCTTTCAAAATCTGGGGTTTTATTTGAGACTTCCTCCATCTAGCATGCCTAACTGATTTAGGAAGAAAGTATGTTTCTTTTCATCCAAAGGCTTGGTGAAAATATCTCCCCTTTGTAAATCAGTTGGGATATACTGCAATTCAATTTTATTCTTCTCAACATTATCCCTTAAGAAATGATGCCTAATTTCTATATGTTTTGTCCTACTATGGAGGACTGGATTTTGAGCTATGGAGATAGCACTTGTATTGTCACAAAATATTTTTGACTTCTCTAAGTTGTAACCATAGTCTAGGAGTTGATTTTGAATCCACAATATTTGTGAACAACAACTGCCTGCAGCCATATATTCAGCTTCAGCAGTTGAAGTTGACACAGATGTTTGTTTCTTGCAAAACCAGGAGACAAGTCTATCACCAAGGAACTGACAAGTTCCACTGGTGCTTTTCCTGTCAATTCTGCATCCAGCATAATCAGCATCAGAGAATCCAGTTAACTCAAATGCTGAATCTTTTGGATACCAGAGTCCTAGATTTGGACAACTCTTCACATACCTAAGAATCCTCTTTACTAATGTGAGGTGTGACTCTCTAGGGCTAACTTGGAATCTAGCACATATACATGTAGCAAACATTATATCTGGTCTACTGGCTGTAAGATACAGTAAAGAGCCAATCATTGCTCTATATGTTGTCTGATCAACAGGTTTCCCATGTTCATCAGCATCCAATACAGCATTGGTAGGCATGGGTGTTTTCATACAAGATGCCTCAGACATCCCAAATTTCTTAACCAGCTCATTAGCATATTTGGTTTGAGAAATAAAGATGCCCTCAGCATGTTGTTTGACTTCCAATCCTAGGAAGAAGGATAGCTCACCCATGCTACTCATCTCAAATTTAGAATGCATTAAATTAGAAAATCTTCTGCACAATTTTGAGTCAGTAGAACCAAAAATGATATCGTCTACATAGATTTATACTAGTAGGGTATGGGACTTATGGGTTCTAATGAAAAGAGTTTGGTCTACTCTACCCCTTATAAAATCATTTTTCAAGAGAAAGCATGCTAGGGTCTCATACCATGCTCTGGGAGCTTGCTTGAGACCATATAATGCTTTATTCAATTTAAAAACAAAATCAGGATGAAGTTGGAGAGATAAAACCTGGAGGTTGTCTGACATAGACTTCCTCTTTGATGTCTCCATTTAAGAAGGCACTCTTGACATCCATTTGATAAACTTTGAAGCCTTTGTGAGCTGCATAAGCTAAGAAAATCCTGATGGCTTCTAATCTTGCAACAGGTGCAAAGGTCTGGTCGTAGTCAATTCCTTCTTCTTGAGAATATCCTTGGGCAACTAGCCTTGCCTTATTCCTTATTATTACTCCTTGATCATCCAGTTTGTTTCTGAATACCCATTTTGTTCCAACAATGGAATGATCCTTAGGCCTTGGCACTAGTTCCCATACTTTGTTCCTCTCAAATTGATGCAGCTCCTCTTGCATGGCAATGATCCAGTGTGGATCTTGCTCTGCATCTTGAATGGACTGAGGTTCAATTTGAGAAAGGAAGCAGGTGTGCAACAGGTTTTGGTTGACCTGATTTCTGGTTTGCACACCAGCTGAGAGTTCTCCAATTATTTGGGTAATTGGATGGTCTCTGGATGTTACTAAATCAACAGGTGGTGTTGATTGTTCATCAACCTGTGTTGTTGTTTCCTCTTGTGGTACAACAACTGGCTCTTCAAGCTGAGCTTCAATATGTTGAGCATTGCTTTCATCTTCACTGCTTTCATCCTCTTGAGCAACCTGTAGCTTGTTCATATCTTCAACTAGAGAGTGTTCCTGCAAAGGTTCTATGGTAGAGGAAATCTTCTCCTTGAAAGACATGTTAGTTTCATCAAAAGAGACATGAACAGATTCCTCAATTTTCAATGATGATTTATTATAAACCCTATATGCCTTGCTGATCATGGAGTATCCCAGAAACACTCCTTCATCAGCTTTGGCTTGAAATTTTGCTAGATGTTTCTTATCATTATTGTGAATATAACAAATGCAACCAAAAATTTTGAAATAGTCAACTTTAGGTTTCTTCCCTTTGAGTAATTCATAGGGAGTCTTTCCCTTCAGTTTATGTATCAGACTCCTGTTCAGCACATAGTTGGAGGTGTTTACTGCCTCTGCCCAAAAGGATAGAGGTAGATGAGCATCTGACAACAATGTGGTGGCAGATTCAATAAGGGTTCTATTTTTCCTTTCAGCTACCCCATTTTGTTGAGGAGTTCTAGGAGCTGAGAAAGTGTGCCTGATCCCTTCACTCTGACAGAACTCTTGCATAAGAAGAGAATCAAACTCTGTCCCATGATCACTTCTGATCAGGGCAATGTGAGTATTGAACTCAATCTTTATACATTTGAGAAACTCTGTCAGACACTTAAAGTTATCAGACTTCTTCCTTAGAAAGAACACCCAAGTGAATCTGGAGAAGTCATCTACAATCACTAAAGTGTAGGATTTCCCTCCTAGGCTTTGTACTGTGATGGGTCCAAATAGATCCATGTGTAACAGATACAATATCCTAGGTGAATCACTCTTATTAAGTGACTTAAAGCTGTTTTTAGTTTGCTTGCCTAATTGACAAGCCTTGCAAAGTCCTTCCTTCTTGTAGGGGCCAGAAGGTAGTCCTCTAACAAGGTTGTCCTTGGATAGCCTAGCAATAGTTCTAAGGTTTAGGTGTCCTAATCTCTTATGCCATAAAACATTTGGTCTATAAACTGAATTGAATAAGCAGATGTCTACAGTAGTTGAAAGAAAATCTACTAAGTAGATGTTACCTTTCCTTTTACCTGTTAACACAGTTGTGTTGTCCTCTGATTTGATTTTGCATGAAGTTTTGCTGAAGTTCACTTGGTAGCCTTCATCACACAGCTGACTGATGCTGATTAGGTTGTGCTTCAGTCCTTCCACATATGCTACCTTCTTGAAGGTTACAGAACCAATCTGGACTGCTCCATATCCTTTAGTTTGTCCAAAGTTGGAATCACCAAAGATAACTTTGGGTCCAAGCTTGGCTCTAAAGGAATTGAGGTTGTCCTTGTTCCCTGTCATGTGCTTGGAGCACCCACTATCCAAATACCATTGCTGGTTAGATGTTGGATAGGTCTTCATCTGCACATAAAGCAATTCACTTGTTTTTGACCCAGTTTACCTTGGGCCTAGGTTGATAACCTTTAAACTCAGAAATAAAAGATATCCCTGGCTGACTCTTATATCCTTCAGGATGATATCTCCTTGGAGGTAAAATCCATTCAGTATAAGGGTTAACTGTTTGGGATGAAGAACCCTCAGGATTCAATTTTGACTTGCCCTTGAAAATTTTTCCACTGCTCTGACCTCTGTTCGACGATCTTGGAGCTGAGTTCGACGATCTTGGGTCAGATCGTCGAGCTCCGTTCGACGGTCGACTATGGTTGAGGTCAGGTATATGGGATCGTCGAGCAGCGTTCGACGATCTTGGCTGAGATCGTCGACCTGCGTTCGACGATATTTCCTGAGATCGTCGAGCTGCGTTCGGCGATCGTCGAGCTTCATTCGGCGATCGTCGATCTCCGTTCGACGATTTGTGCTGGACTTTAGTTTTCTGAGGCAGATCAGAATTCTTCCTGGCAACCTCTACAACTCCCTTTCCCTTGTCAGAAATGAACTTGATAGGGGTTGTTAGAACAATAGGTTGGCTGGATGAGGCACCCAAGCCCAGTGTACTGTTGAATCTTGAGTTCACTGTGCTTGTGATGTCCATCAGCTTGATGCTTCTCCCATTGAGAGATTCTTCAAGCTTCTTGGCCTCAAAGAGCTCACTCTTCAGTGAAGCTATCTGTTCCCTATAGTTCTCCAACTCCTGAGAGAGTTTGAGGTTTTCTGATTTTAAATCACTTTGTTCAGATAATTGATTTCTGAGAGAGATGATCTCTTTCTCAGACTTTAGCAGATCTAAACATAGTGCTTTAAATTCAAGCTTAAAATCTTCTGAGGTAAAATCAAAAGAGCTGATTACCTGATCTTCTTCTGGTTGAGTCTCTGAGTCTGACTCTGACTCCTCTTCTTCTGAGCTGTTCTGTGAGGCATTGATTGCCATCATGCAAAACTCCTTTTCCTCTGCATCATCCTCATCATCACTTGAGCTGGAAGAGGTCTCTGACTCTTCTTCAGTCTCACTCCAGGATTCAGCAACAAATCCTTTCCTTGTGTGCTTATTTTTGCTGGTGGAAGGTTTGTTGTTTCCATGCCTTTTGGAGTCCTTCTCCTTTCTTCTTTCTTTTCTTTCCCTTCTGTCCTTGTTCTTATTCTCTGGACAGTCAGGAACTATATGCCCTGGTTTCCTGCAACCAAAGCAGATGATATCTTTGTTATTGCCAATGGACTTGTCATACCTTGGCTTGTCTTGCTCCTTGTATGATCTTCTTCTGAAGTCCTTCCTGGCCATCTTATAGAATCTTTTGGCCAATAGGCTGAGAAGTTCATCATTGCTTGTGGCCTTTTCTTCAGGCAGATCCTCAGCTGCCTTAAATGCAATAGTCTTCTCCTTTCTTGTGGCTGGAGAAGCAGCCTTCTGTTCTTCTTCTCTGTTCTTGATGAGTAGCTCATAAGATTTGAGCTTTCCCAACAAGGCTTCAGTGGTAATCTCATTTAGGCTTCTGGCATCTTTAATTGGCCAGATTCTTGAATCCCAAGTGCTGGGGAAGCACATTAGGATCTTGTCATTGAGTTCTGTCAGTGAGATTTCTTTATCTAATGTCCTCAGTTCACTGACAATTAGACTCAATCTATTGTACATGTCTCCCACTGACTCAGTTTCTCCCTTCTTGAAGTTCTCATATTGGGAGATGAGATGAGATCTTCTGTCCTTTCTCTCATCAGCTGAGCCAGAGACAATTTCTGAGAGCTTGTCCCAGATCTCCTTGGCTGAATTACATTCAGCTACCTTCTGAAAAATGTCATCTGACATTGTCTGAGCTAGAATGTTCATTGCCTTGGCATCAGCTACTTTCCATCTTTTAATGTCAGCATCTGTTCCTGATGGAGGTGGAACAGCACTTGTGCTTGTGCTCTCTGGAGGTCTTGGGCACACTGTCAAAACAGAATTAAAAATATCTTCGTCAATTGAATTCATGTAGAGTTTAATCCTTGCCTTCCAAAGTGTAAACTTTGATAGATTGCACAATGGAGGTCTGGTGCTAGCATAATCTTTGTTCTGGGCCATGGTTTGTGCAAGCTAACACTAATAAAAAAAGGAAACAAAAGAAGGATCTAGTTTGGGATCTTTGGGGTTCAGGTGTTAGCCTGTACAACCAAACAGATATGGTATGTTTAACCAACCTCCCTCTGATACCAATTGAAAGGGGAAACTAGATCTGATATACTCTAGAGGGGGGTGAATAGAGTATATGGTGCTTTTTAAAACACAAAGAAAATCTTTTGCAAGGCTTTACAACAATTATTGTAATGAATGTGAGCAGGGAAGCAGAAATAAAATAAACCACAAAACTAAGCTATGCACAAAAGAATCTAGTCCAGAAACAAAAGAAAAACATGCACAACCAGAAGACACAAGGAAATATAGTGGTTCCCCAACTTGGGTACATCCACTCTTCTACCACCCTAGGTAGGAATCCACTGCAGGATGAGTTGATCAGGTGTCCTGGGCACCAATGAGCTTTTGATAAGGTGCTCAAAAACCAAAACAGATTTTTTGATCAGGTGTCTTGCCACCAATGAGCTTTTGACAAGGTGCTCAAAAACCAACTTCAAACTTTTGAAGGGAGTTTGAAAAACCCTTTACAGAATGGGGGTGAGAGAGTGATGGCAGTCTTCTCTTTCTCAAGCAACTGAGAAGACTATGTGGATTCAGTGATGTTGTCAAAGCTCCCCCTGAGTCCTTGAAGTCTTCAGGAAGATGAGCTTTGCTGAGGGTGATAGGCCTTCAAAGATAGATCTCCAGCAAAGGATGATTTCAGCAAGCTGAAATGTTGATTGTCTGGAGTCTTGAAGTGATGTTGGCCTTGAACACTTGAGAGCTGAAGAGATCTGAAAAATGCTTGAAAGCTTGATCTCTTCTTGATGAGTGTTCTTCAGAATTATTGTTGACAGAAAATTTTTCAGAGTCTCTGTATATTGAGAGATGTCCTGTTCTTGTCAATCTCTCTTAACTGTATATTGATTCAAAAAACATTCTCTCTTTTATTCCCTGAATCTCAATAGGAAAATTGCTCTGTCAAAGATAGCCGTTGGTCTGAATTAATTACAGCCTTAATTGCATAAAATATTCTGAAGGAAAGTCCACTGAATTGTTCCTTGAAAAATCCCTTGAAACTTGCTCCAGAATTAAATGAAAACGGCTGGCAGATCTTCTGACTTAAATGCAGAATAACTTCTATCTTGATTTGAATTTGAATTCTGAAGATCAACTGAAATCGTCGAACTGAGCTCTGCTATCGTCGAGCTGAGCTCAGCGAACTGGAAAAAGCAAGCAGCAAAGAAATCGTCGATCTGAGCTCAAAGATCGTCGAACTGAGCTCAGAGATAAAGATCCAGTACAGAGTCAAAATCGTCGACCTGAGCTCAGCGATCGTCGAACTGAGTTCGACGATATTGAGAAGTTGAGCTCAGCGATCGTCGACCAGAGCTCGACGATATTGAGAGGCTTGAGCTCAGCGATCGTCGAATGGAGCTCGACGATCTGCCAAAGTTGAGCTAGACGATCGTCGACCGGAGTTCGACGAAACGTCGTGCTGAGCTCGACGATTTGGACTTAGTCTCCAGAAAAACTTGGGTCTTCAGAGCAGCTTCCAAACCTAGACTCCTGATCCCTTAGACTCAATTCTAATTGACCTATAATCTATATAGAAGGTCAAAACATAGAATCCTAGAGACATAGTGATCCTGACCCAAATTAGTAATAGGGTGTTCCAACAGGGGGGAAACGCGGGATCTAGAAACCCTAAAGCGGCTGGAAGGTCTGGTCGCCAGGCTCCGGCACGGGAAGAAACAGCGCCGGCACCACGTCCTTCGCCGAGAGTCCCGCTGCCTCGCTTGTAAGCAGATCCGCGCGCCGCAGCGTTTGCATCGTGTATCTCGCTGCGCTGGCCGCGTTCTTTTGCATTAGCACCTCCAGGTCGTAGTCGGAGAGATGCTCGCGCGGGCAGACCCTGCTGTCTGGAGGAGGGACAGCGACGGCGGCCTCCAGCTCGCGTACCCGCGCCTCCAGCGCCGCCTTTTCTTGACCAAGGGTGGCGATCTCGGCACCCATCCGGCTCGCCGTCGCCGCGTCCTGGGGAAAAATGAATAAGAATAATCGTGAGCTGTGTGCACGAAAAGGAGGGAGTACGATTCAGGTTGAGCACGCACCACCCCGCCCAGGTACCGCGCGAGGGTCTCCTCGGCCGTGTCGGCTCGCCTCCTGTGAGTGTCCGCGTCCGCCTGGGCGAGCTTCCGGGCCTCTTCCTTCTCATCCGCCATCTTTTGGATGGACGCGGCGTTCCGCTCCACCTGGGTGCAGCGCCTCCCCACCATGTGAGCCAGCTCCAGACCGCGCAGCTGGGCCCGCGAGCTCTCATGAATCAGCACTCGCGTCGCCTCCTTGTCAAAAATGGCGGCGTCTTCACGCGAGTACAGACCAAAGGAGAGGCTGTACGCCTCCCCGCCGATGGTATCCTGCTCCATCCAGCTCGGCAGCAGGGTCGAGATCGTCGCGCGGTTCGACTCCTTGTCCCACGCCAGGAGCGGGACGCCAAGATCGTCCAAGTACTTCTCGCCGTAGCCGAAGTTCCGATGCCCTCTCGGCACCGGCTCCGCGGCGGCTTCAGACCCGCCCTGCGGCGCGGAGGTGCCCGCCGCCCCGACCGGGGAGTCGCTGGTCGAAACAACCAGCGGGGGCAAGGGGGCCTCAATCGGCAAGACCGCGGGGGCCTTGCCCTTTCTTTGGCTCGCGGAGGGTTGCTGATCCGCGGTCTTCGCCGACTTCGGCGGAGGCGCTGACTGTCCGCCGCCCGGTCGCTTCTTGGCCGGGATCGATGAGATGTCGCGCTGGGCGGCATCCGCAGCCTGGGCGCGGGCGAGAACCCCGGGGGGAATCCGAGCGCTCTCATAAGGGGGGTGAAGAGGTATGTCGCATTCACCTGCGAAGGAGGGAAGGTGAGATGAAAGAAGAGTGGGAAAGTAAGGACTAATGGAGACGAGTGGAAAACCTCCCCCCGGCGGGACAGCCGCGAGATCGTCGAGATGGCGGCGCAGGAACGCGACCTCGAAGTTCTTCCCGACGAAGAACGCGAACAGGTCGGCTTCATGGCCTCCTAGGTTGGGTGGCCGGTAGCTCGCCTCGCTGAGCTGCACCGGCGAGAATGGCACGTTGCCGAAGTCCCCTTTGACGAACAGGAACTTCTTCAGCCAGTTGTGGCCCTTGTTGACGGTCTCCCGCACCTTGAGGTGGGCGCTGGAGAAGTAGGCCGTCCCGTCTCGGTTCGCCCTGAAGGAGAACAGCTTCCGGAATACTACGAGGCTGAACTCCACCCGCTCCTCTCGCAGGAAGCAGGCGAACCCCATCATGACGGCGATGGAGTTCGGGGTCATCTGGCCCGGGACGACCCCGAAGTATTTTAGCACCTGGCGCACCTCGGGCCATAGGGGGAGTCGCAGGCCTACCTCGAAGTGAGCGAGAGGGATGGCGAGCTCATCCCTAAACAGGTCGTTGATCTTCTCCCCCTCTTCGGGTCGCCTCGCAGAGAACCCGGCTGGGATGTGGTCGCCTAAAGCTTCCAAGTATTCGCGCTCTGTGATGACGGCGCGAGGGAAATCATGCTCGGAGAAGGTCCAAGCGCATTTGCTTCGGCCGTCCGCGTCGCCACCGCCTCCGCCCATTCCCATCGAGTCGCAGCCGAACGCGCGAGAGAAAGCCAGAAGGCGAACACAGACGGTACTTCGCGGGAAAAGGGAAGCGAGAAGATGTTTTGGAATCGGTGGAGAAATAAGGGCCTACAAGGCCTATTTATAGGGAAAGAAAAGGGCGGGAAACTTCCCGCCGAAAGGCGGGGTGCGGATAGCCAAAAAACAGCCCGACGGTTCGACTTCCCGCGCGCGACCGCGCCTCAAAGGTCGATCCGGCACGGTCCTCGCCCGGCTGCAACCTCGGGAGACCGGCGCGGGCGAACCAACCCCAACCCGCACCCGCACGCCGTGCCGCGCAAGACGGGAGATTCCCGTCTAGCGAGCTCCTCGGCTCGCCCTCGCCCCGATCAGCGCGAAAGGAAGAATGGACCCTTCCCTTTAACCCGCACACAGAAATCAAAAGAAAAGCAGCGCGATAATTTCAATACATCTCAGCAACAAAATAGTTAGGCCCCTAGGCGGGCTAAAAGAGTCGCGAGCAATTATAAGTACAAGATAACTGCGAAATGACGGTAACCCCGCGGTATCCCGCGAGCGAGGGCAAACAACTGGGTCAGTACTCGACCCACTTCCACCTGTGCCGCCTCTTCGTTCCCGCTCGCGGCGGCACGCGAGGATCGTGGTAGTCGCGAACCGCCACCAGTTCCCGCTGAGCCATGCCGACCTGCTCTGTGGCGCTCCTAAGATGTCCCTCGGCCCGCGTTATATGCACGCCCGGCGAGGTAACGTCGTCGTCTTCCGCTTCACGCCGAGGGCCCTCCAGGACAGCGAGCCGGGCCTCAGTCTCGGCCTTGTCTTCATCAACCCTCCTCATGATCTCCTTCAACATCAGTGTGTGTTTCTGGAACAGCCGTGTCACCTGCCCCTTCATCCCGACCGCGTCGGTCGGGTCGCCCAGGTAGTCAAAAACGCTGTCCACGTCAGGCGGAGGCGAGTACCCTTCGCTCATCTCGGTCTCAGGGGAGGCCCTGTGGAAGCCTGCAAGCGAGGCGAGTCAGAGGGAGCGAGCAAGAGACGAAGCCCAACGATAAAAACTAGCTCACCAGGGGTTGGCACATCGCCCGCACCGACAGATGGGCGAGAAGAGCCCGGCCGACCCTGAAAGTTCCCTCCCTCGAGGGTCTCAAGAGATTTCCCCAGCCCATTGGAGACCGCCGGACGGGGAGTTTCCGGAGGTGGGCGATCCAGACCTGGGGAACTCGCGATCTTCTCAGGCGACGGAGGCGGGGGACGATCCTCTCCCCGGTTCTCCACCTCCTCACAGGGAATTACCTGCAAAACAGGGAGTCAGGGGAATAGCGATAATCAGCGGAAGGCCACGTACCCCAGGGACGACCTCAGCACCCGCCGCCGAGCTGGAGGCCGGGCAGTCACCCGCCAGAGAACGCTTAACAATCTTTCCCTTCGCCGGCCTGAAGAGAGGGCCGGAAGATCCGCGTACTAGCCATGGGGCAGCCTCGAGGGCCTCCTCCTGAGTCTGCAGGACCGCTGCCGCCAGGCGAGCTCGCACCTCTTCGCTAACCGGCATCGAGAAACAGAAGTCTGCTCAGAGAAAATAAAGGGGATCTGGGGAGCCTCCTACAGGGGTCAGCGGTATGTATTTATAGCCGGACAGTGGGGGCCCACCAAAAGATTCCCTGCCAGCTCAGCACAGTGCTCGCCGAACACGTGGGTTGGATGATTCTTTCCGAGCTCGATTCAAGCTCGAAAAGAGCGGGGATTGTGTACAACCCTGTGTCCGGCGAGCGGGCCCAGCCAGGGAGGTTGAGCGGGCCTGGACCCGCGACCCGCACCCGGGCGGCGAGACAGGCTATGCGGCAGAAGGCCTGACCCGCTCCCGCCCACCTCAGGCGAGCGGGCTGGCAACCCGCGGCGAGCGGGCTGGCAACCCGCGGCGAGCGAGCTGGACCCAAGGATGGCGGCCCGCCGGCTGATCCCCCTGCATGCGACCTGACCGCCGATCCGCCCGGCAAAAGGCTGGCAGCTCGCCCATATCGGCTCGCACTCGCCCAGTGAGGGTAGGTGAGCCCTAGAGCCAGGTCGCTCCCGCCCCCCCGGACGGGATCGGAGGCGAGCTGACTCCCCATGGGTGCGATAGCTATCCAGAACAGCGGAGCCTGGCTGTTGGCAGACCGGGTTGGACTGCGCATAGCTATTAAGAACAGCGGAGTTTGGCTGTTGGCAGACCCAATCAGGGGCTTTTTGGTATTTCCAGGTCAGTTCTTTTGGTTATTGGCAGTTCAGATTCTGAAAATCTATAAATAAGACCCAAGGGGTACCTCAGAGGACACGCTTTCGGTGCCTCCTTGCCCTCATTTTCAAGTGTTCTCTGAGGGTACCTTAGCTCGGCTCTTGGCTAAGGAGGGGAAGCGCTCAGAGATCTTCCAGGTTTGTGGTGGGACCTCCCTGCCGAGCCCTTGGGTCTGTTCTTTCTTGTCTCTTCCGTTATTTTTCTTGCAGGAGCGAAGTAGGTGCGAGACCACCCCTTCCCCAAGGGCAGAACTCCACAAGAGGCCGGATTCCGGTTTCAACAAATGTCTCTAAACAAAGATGATGCAGAGAAACCTGTAAATGAAACTTTGTATAGAGGGATAGTTGGCTCCCTACTATATTTAACTGCTAGTAGACCAGATATCATGTATGCTACATGTGTCTGTGCTAGGTACTAAGCTTGCCCTAAAGAATCTCATTTGACAGCAGTCAAAAGAATTTTGAGATATCTTAAGGGCACTCCTTATCTAGGCCTTTGGTACCCTAGGAATGGAGATTTTGAACTGACAGGTTATTCAAATGCAGACTTTGCAGGCTGCAAGGAAGATAGAAAGAGTACCACATGAACCTGTCAATTTCTAGGTGGAAGGCTGGTGTCTTGGAGTAGCAAGAAGCAGACCAGTGTGGCTATCTCCACAGCTGAGTCAGAGTATGTTGCTGCAGGAAGCTGTTGTGCACAACTACTATGGATACAACACCAGCTAGAAGATTATGGTATTCAAGTAAGTAGAACACCTTTATTTTGTGATTCTACTAGTGCCATTTCTATTGCAAATAATCCTGTCTCTCATAGTAGGACTAAGCACATAGAAATAAAATACCATTTTCTAAGAGAACATGTAGAAAAAGGAAACATTTCCTTAGAATATATAAATACAGATAATCAGTTAGCTGATATGTATACTAAGCTCTTAGATGAAACCAAATTCAATAAATTTAAAATTGAATTAGGGATGATAAACTTAGAATAGTTTACAAAAATTGGCTAAGTAAAATGGTGTCGACACACAGAGTTGTCTGTGTCGACACATAGAAGTGGTGTCGACATTTCAGAGAAATGGTGTCGACACATCTAGGAAGTCTGTGTTGACACTTCAGAGAATTAGTGTCGACACATGCAGTGTAGGTGTCGACATATCCAAGGTGGTGTCGACACTTAGGATTTACACCGATTTAGTCTAGTAGAGTCTCGACTAAGTGTCGAGCTGAGTGGTGTCGACACATATATAAGTGTCGACATATATATTCTGTTGACGATACTTGTGTCGACACATAGTTGTCGAGACATTATAAGTAAGTGTCGACACAATTTAAGTATTTTGACGCGCCTTTTCATCTTCAATTCTAGAAAGGTATAAATAGGTTTTTGCCATTGTTTGTCGACACACTCACCAAAGTTTCGAGACCAAACTTATGTGTCGACATCTCTCTTCTCTAAATTCAAAATTTCTTCAAACCCTAATGGCGCCCAAGCTAGAAGAGAACATTAATGAAGGATATGAGCTCGTGCGACATGCCTTTGGTGACACGGAACCCAAAATTAAAGGTGTGGTAACCCTAATTGCCGAGACTGGATTGGAATACCTTGTATCAGAACCTATCAAGATCTGGAAGAAGGAGGTCCTTGAATTTTTGAATGTAGCTTCACTTGATGATACTGGACTCAAGATTAAGTCCAAAGTTCATGGGACCAAAGTCAAGGTCACACAGAAAAGTCTAAGGAAGGTACTTCAAATACCAAGAACAAAAGAGGAAGAAGATGTATCTGCTTGTAAGACTAGAGAGGCTTTGAGATGGTGTGGACTGGATTCAAACCTAAAAATTGGATCAGTTTTCAATAGAAAAGGGATGAACATCCAAGGAAAGTTTCTGTCTGAAATAGTTGGCAAGGTCATCCTGAGCAAGCCTGGAGGACATGACAGAATTTCAGCTCAGATGTTCAGTTTGATGACAAGGATTATCTTCAAACTTAAGACTGACTGGTTAGTAGTTCTGTTTGATAAGATAAAAGAGAGTCTGAAGAAGCCCAATCTGGGTAGAATTCTGAGTCTATACCTAGCTGGAAGTATTCCTGATGTGATGAACCAAGCTGCAGGTTCCAAGATAAACCACATGAGGAGAATGGATTTGAGAATTTTCTCTAGGTGGGATAGAGTATTGACAAAAGAAATGCCAACTCCAGTAAAGGAGACAACTCAGAAGAAGAAGAAGACAGCCATTGTGGCTCAAGAATCCTCTAGCAGCTCTGAAGAGCAAGTGGTCTTTACTCCTGATGATGAAGAGACTAGAAATGCTGGCCAGTCTCCAGCAAGACAAGAAGATGCACAGAGGCAGGGGGAGCTACCCTCAGCTAGCCCAATTCACTTGGATCCACTCCAGGGGGAGCCTCTACATGAGGAAGAGCCAACTCCACTAGAGAGTTAAAGGGCTACTCAAACATACTAGAGGTAATCACTGAAATTAATCAATTAGATTTCACTATTGAGGATAAAGTTTTGACTGATTCATTACCTGATATTCATCATCAAACACAGATACAACCTCAACCTCAAGATGTTGTCATGGAGGACACATCTGTTGCTGATAAAGTGGTTGATGAGATCAGAGATTCTCCAGCCCTTCCTCAACAGGAATTTACATTAGAAGAGCTATTCCCTGATCTTATACAGACAGACCTTGAGAGAGAAATAGATGCTGTTGAGGGGCAGAAGGCCCATATTAAGGGGGTGCATGTGGAGATTGTAGAGGAAACTGCAAGCAAGGAGACTGAGGAGCCAAGAGATGCTGAAGGGCTAACAAGGACTGAGAAGGATTCATATCCTAGTCCTAAGGAAAGAGTAGACATAGTCAACACATCTGCTTCAGAGGATGAAGAGGCAGCTAGGGCCAAGAAGAGGAAGTTCTAGGTCTTCAAGAGAAGAAGCCAGAACTATAAGAAAGCCCTACAGACAATTGCTCCACAGCCTGCCACCACTACTGCTTTTTAGTTCTCTGATGGTAGCATTGCAAATCAAGCTAGATGAGCAAAGGCAAGCTCTAGAAAAATATGTGGATGAAGGGCATAAATCCCTGCAATTTGATCTGGCACAAGACATCAAATCAATCAGATTTGAAGTGAATCTCAACAAGAAAGAAATGACTGATTGTTTACATAAAGGAGGCAATGCAGTGGTCTATCTGGCTACACATCAAGAGAAAATAAAGACAAAACTTGATGACCTAGCAGTAAAGCAAGGATATGTTCTAGAAAATCAAATAAGAATGAATGAAAACTTGACTGCTTCTCAGAATGCCATAGTCACTAAAATGAAGAATATAGCTACTGCCCAGACTGCACACAGTGCTGCTGCCAAATCTGAGTTTGATAAGCAACTCCAAGAAAGCCTACTTGCAGTTCACACTGCTATTGCAGATTCCCAAAAGGTTATTACTGACAGGCTACAAAAGTTAAAACTTTTCTATAAAGATGGAGTTAACTATCTGAATGCCCAGATCAGGTTTCAGAAAGATGATCTAAGGGATCACATAGAGAGAGAAGTCATAAAGGGGGAGAGGGTATTAGTTAAGGCAGGCTCTGATCATGCCAAATGGATTTAAAATTCCATCAGAGCCACCCTTGGATATCCACCTTTATGTGATGATGATAATGTGGCAGAGTCTGGAATCAATCCTGCATACTTTGGAGGAGAGCAATCTGAAGTGGCTCAAGTGATATATCCTCCTGCAGATTTTGATATGATACATCAGGAGGTACAGTCTATGTATAGTACTCCTGAGGGTAATCAGAATATAATTCTTGAGAAAGTTGTCCAGCCTGTGCCAGAGGCAATACTAAAAGAATAAGAGGCTTTGTTAAAAGAACAAGATGCTCAATTATCTAAGAAAAGATTCAGAGAGCAAGCTGAATTAAGGCCAGATTTTGAACAATGCAGCCCCACTTCCAGGAATAGCATCTTGACTGCTTGGAAGGCTGCTAAGGACAATGTCCTGGATAGAGGAAAGTGGTATTCTGACCTGGAGTGTAGAAAACATGAGAATAGGCAAGAGGCCATTGTACAATATAGAAGGAAGGCTAAACTAGGAAAGCTACCTCCTAATGCACAGGATCCTAGCAAGTATTTCCCTAAGCCTTATCACTATTTTTAAAGGCAGAAGATAAAAGGCTGAAGAGCTGAAAAAGAAAGATCTCAAAGGGAAGAAGCCTGCTGCTGCTGATGATAATGAAGCTCCAGTTCAAGCAAAGATTCAATCTGGAAAGGGGATTGTAATCAAGGAACCAGAGTAGCCATTGGATAGCATTTTCTTAAGTTTACAATTTGTAATCATTTGTATTAAACTCTATGTAAACTTTTGATTAATGAAAATGTTGGAATTTGTAAGAACAAAGTTATGTGTTCAAATCTATTACATTAATTGTTCTGAGATAATTGTTTTATACATGTTCTGTTCATACATGTTTAAGTATTTTACCTGTCATACTATTTTACATCATACTGAAAATTTGTTATGTATGGTGTATATCATTGACTAAGGGTTATGACTTCTCCAAATAGGGGGAGATTGTTGGGTACATTGGAATATATGTACCTGATTTGAAGAAGCCTCACCCTACTCAATGATATACATCAAGGTGTATTTGATGTGCTTTGAGATTATTTGTGCAGGTTAAGTAACTGCAGGTTTGCAGGAAAAGTTTCTAAGTCCATGTGTCGACACCTAGAAGAAAAGTGTCGACACTTAAGAAGGCTTGTGTCGACACCCAGAGAAGCTGTATCGACACTTGGATTAATTGTGTCGACACCAGGAAGGCAGAGTCGACACCAGAAGAAAAGTGTCGACACATACAGGCAGTGTCGACACACAATGAGGAAATGTATACATAATCAGTGTCGACACTTAGAAGCAGTATCGGCACTCAGAGAAACTTTGTCGACAGAAAATGTGTCGACACTAGGAGGCTGTGTCGACACTCAGCAAAACTTCAACAAAGTTCAAGTACATGTGTCGACACTAGCAGGCTGTGTCGACACTCAGCAAACTTCAACACGTTTTAAGTACAAGTGTCGACACAAAGAAGATGTGTCGACACTCAGCAAAGTCTCAACACATGAAGAATGTGTCGACACAAAGGAGATGTGTCGACACTCAGCAAAAGTTTCAACACAGAAGGCATGTGTCGACACAAAGAAGATGTGTCGACACTTAGCAAGTTTCTACACAAGAAGATGTGTCGACACAAAGGAGGTGTGTCGACACTTAGCAGAAATCAACTAAGTATTGAAGAAGAAGGACTTGTGTCGACACACAGGATTAGTGTCGACACATTCTAAAGAAGTAGTGTCGAGAAGCTGTTACAACAACACAAGGAGTTGTGTCGACACCATAAAGGCTAGTGTCGACACTTAGTCTACTTGTGTCGACAATTAGTCTATTTGTGTCGACACATAAAGACTATCTGTCTCGACACTTTCAGATAGTGACAGAGATTTCAAGAAGTGACTGGATGACTTGACAGCTGCCATTTCAACCGGTCAACTACTACTGTCAGATCTGTCAGAAGGTTGTTAGAAACCGGATCAGCCGGTCACCGTGAAGAAAGCTTATATAAAGGCTTATTCATTCAACATAAGGGGGATCAATCAAGCATCGATCAATGAAGTAAAAACTTACACAACAAGAAGTAGACCTTCAAGAGAAGATATAAGAAGTTGGAGAGAGAGAGCTCCTTCTAAGAAGACCAGCTATTGAACCAGGCTGATAAGGAAGATTCAGATTGAAATCAAAATCTCAAGATAGCTGTTGATTGAAGATTATCTGCATAGAGATACAACCCTACTGTGTTCTAATTCAAGAAGCTTTGAAGAAAATCAAGGGAGGTTGATCTCAGCCATGTTCTTTCAAGAACTCATCAAGAAGCTAGTCAACTCATCTCTCTCTATCAGAGTTGTGGTTATATACTTTGTATTTTCTAATTTTTGTAGGATCTTGTATAGATCTGAGTTGTAAGCCTAAATCTATAAAGGCTGAGGTAGGGCTTGTGATCCTGAGTGTAGGAGAATCATTTCTCTGAGTGTAGGCCTTATTGAAGGCTGAGGTAGGGCTATTGTGCCTGAGTGTAGGTCTTGTTGAAGACTGAGTGGTAGGGATTGGCGCCTGAGTTGTAGGAGTGGGATCACTCTGAGTTGTAGGAACCTATTTGGGGTTCTGAGTTGTAAGATCTGCGGATCTGAGGAGAAGTGGAGAGGTTAGGCCGAATCTAGTACACTACTAGATAGGAGAAGGGGGAAAGTGGATGTACCCAGACCTTGGGGAACCACTATAAATCCTGTGTGCTCTCTGTGATTGTATGCTTGTATGGTTGCTGTGCTGTGAAACTTGTAGAATTGCAATTCCTGTACTGTATTTCTGCCTTTAAAGTTTAAAAAGATATAGGTCACCTATTCACCCCCCCTCTAGGTGATTAGGCACTGTTTCTTTCACTTCCATCTCTGCCAGCTAGGTGAGAGCCTGACAGCGGGATCTGCTCACGGTCCAGGGGATGACAACATCGAGTGACATCCAGCCCTGTCAGGTAGGTGAGAGCCTGACATCGGGATCTGCTTGGGGTCTAAGGGTTGATAGCATCGAGTGACATCCAGCCCTATCAGCTAGGTGAGAGCCTAACAGCGGGATCTGCTCGGGGTCTAGGGATGACACCGATTGACTTCCAGCCCTGCCAGCTAGGTGAGAGGCTGACAGCGGGATCTGCTCGGGGTCTAAGGGTTGACACCATCGAGTGACATCCATCCCTATCAGGTAGGTGAGAGCCTGACATCGGGATCTTCTCGGGATCTAGGGATGACACCGAGTGACTTCTAGCCCTACCAGCTAGGTGAGAGCCTGACAGTGGGATCTGCTCGGGGTCTAATGATACTTCACCTCCTTATGCAAACTTATTATGACAGCACTGATATGTTAAAGAACTTTATTAAAAATCAAGGTACGACTTACATATTTTAAGGAAAAAAGCGCTTCAAGTCATCACCACTCCAGGTGAGACTCAGGGTCTCGCCCTCCACATTTTGGACTCGATACCCTCCCGATTTCAATACCTCTTTTACAATGAATGACCCTTCCCATCCGGGGTTGAGCTTCCCCACGGTTGCCGACCTCCTTGTTGTGTCCACCTTCTTCGGCACCAAGTCCCCACAAATTGTTTGACTCTGACGTGCTTGTCAAAGTACTTGGCCATCCTCCTATTCACCTCTTCCTATCGGACGACAGAGAGGTCACGTAGCTCCTCCACCATGTCAAGGGAGAACCGCAGCTCTTCTCGTTCTCAGCTTGCCATTCTTCCCTGTCTTCCCCGACCGCAACAACTATAGTGGTTTGGACTTCAAATTCTATGGGTAGCACTGCCTCGCACCCATGGGTGAGGTTGAAGGGGCTCTCTTCTGTAGCTGTGTTGGGGGTGGTCCTCAAGGCCCAGAGAACCGCAGGAAGCTGCTCCACCCTGCTCCCCTTCAGATTTTCCACTTTCTTCTCTAGGAGGTTAACAATGATTTTGTTCGCGGCCTCCACCTACCTGTTGCTCCTGGGGTGGTGGACCAAGGAGAACCTGAGGTCGATGCCAAGTTGCTCGCAGAAACTGGTAAACTCAGTGCTAGCGAACCGGGGCCCATTGTCTGTGACAATGGCCTGGAGTAGCCCGTGGCGGCAGATGATCTCCCCCGAAATGAAGTTCCTGATGACCTGGGAAGTCACCTTGGCCAGCGCCTTCACCTCCAACCACTTTAAGAAATAATCGATCATCACTAGTAGGAACCTTCTCTGCCCACTGTCCTGGGTGAACGTTCCAACCAAATCCATTCCCCAAATGGCAAAGGGCCAGGGGGCTGTGATACACTTGAGTCGTTGAGCCGGATGTAGCTGTAGTGGGGCAAACAGCTGACACTTATGGCATCTTCTTGCGAACTCTGTCGCATCGCGGCCCAGGGTGGTCCAGAAATACCCTTGCATGACTATCCTTCCTTCCAGGGTCCGACACCCGGAGTGACTTCCATACTCCCCGGAGTGGACTTCTTCCAAGATTCTTTGTACCTCCCCCTCAGCCACGCAACGAGCCAACATCCCCGAGAGAGTCTTCCTGTACAACTGCCCGTCCTAGAGGAGGTAGTACGTCGACTTGTACCTGAGCTTCTTCTTGTCCACCCCCTCCGGATACTCTCCCGTGGAAAGGAAAGTTGTGACCGAGTCCATCCACGAGAATCGATGATCTGTCTCCATGAGCTCTCCCTTTTCAATGGAAGGGCGGAATAGGTCGGTGATAGTCCACCCCACTTGGGGACCATGCTTTGCTAGTTGATCGACTTGTTTATTTTCCTCCCGGGGCATGTGTCGGATGGAGAAGGTTTGGAATGTGCAAATGACACCTTTACTTTGGCTAAGTATAGCCGCAGGATAGACTCTCTCGCCTCGAACTCCCAGTTGACATGGGAAGCTACCACCATGGAGTCAACAAGGACCTCCATGTACAACACCCCCAACTCCCTGGCCAGGCGCAGCCCTGCTATCACGGCCGTATACTCGGCCTGATTGTTGGTGATGGGAAAGTGCACCACCACCATTTGCTCAATTCTAGTCCTCTGGGGGCTCTCCAAGATCACCTCCACTCCTAGGGAATGCCTCCCCGAGGCGCCATCTACCTTCACCTTCCAAGGAGTTGGACGAGGGAGCTCTTCCTCCGCCACCTCAATCACATAATAGGCCAGGAAGTCGGCCATCGCTTGAACTTTGATCGAGAGGCGAGGGATGAAGGAGATGTCGAACTCGCTCAACTCCACTGACCACTTGTCCAGCCTGCCAGAATGCTCCACCCCCTCAAAGATGTTGTGGAGGGGATGGTAAGTCACCACTCGAATCGAGTGTGCCTGCAAATTGGGCCGTAGTCTTCGGGATGAGATGACCAGGGCAAAGTCCAGCTTCTCCAAAATCGGATACCGGAGCTCGGCCTTCCTCAGGACCCTGCTCACATAATATATAGGGATCTGCTTCTTCCCTTCTTCTCGAACTAGGACAGAGCTTAAGGCCTCTGCCCCGACCCCGAGATAAAAAATAGGTCCTCACCCTCCTTTACCCCTTGGAGCAATGGGGCCCGAGTCAACTGCATTGTGAGGGCATGGAATGCCTCCTCGCACTCCTTGGTCCACTCGAATTTTTGACCCCCCCCCCTCCCCTCAGTGTTTTGAAGAATGGGGGGCACTTCTCCACAGCTCGGGAGAGGAACCTACTTAGCCCTGCCAGCTTCCCTGTCAGCCGCTGCTCCTTAGTATTTTGCGGGGACCCCAACTCCATGATAGCATTGACCTTATCAGGATTAGGCTCGACCCCTGCAGGGGTGAGGAGGTGCCCCAAGAACTTTCCCATACTAGCCCCGAAGACACACTTCAGGGGGTTCAACCACATCTTGTACTTGCGCAGGGTAGCAAAGGTCTCCTCTAGGTCCTGGAGGTGAGAGTCCACATCTTGAATTTTTATCATGAAATCATCTACATACACATCCAGGTTCCTCCCCTTCTATTCTTTGAATACCATATCCATCATTTTCTGGTAGGTCGCCCCTGCATTCTTCAGCCCGAAGGGCATCATTTTATAGCAGTAACATCTATCTCCCATGATGAACGAGACATTCTTGACGTGCCGTTGGTGCATCCTGATTTGATGATAACCTGAAAATGCATCTAGAAAACTCATTACATAAAAACCAACGGCTGAGTCAACCAGCGTGTCGATCCGAGGCAAGGGATAACAGTCCTTAGGACAAGATTTATTAAGCAAAGAGAAGTCGATACACATACGCCACCAGCCGTCTCCCTTTTTAACCATGACTACGTTAGAGACCCAGCAGGGGTACTGGATCACGGATATGAAGCCAGTCTTGAGAAGCTTTGCCACCTCCTCCCTGATGGGTTCGGTAAGCTTGTCCGCCGTGGACCTCTTCCTTTGCTGAACGGGGTGTGCTCCCGGGTCCTAGTTGAGGTGGTGGCAAGCCACATCTGTGTCAACCCCCAGCATCTCCGCGGAGCTCCATGCGAAGATGTCCATGTTCTTCTGGATGCATGCCAGCATCCTGCCTTGATCCTCCGGGGTTAGCCCTTCGCTGACGCGGACCTTCTCCACCCTGCCTTCACGGGTGAGGACCTCTAGCTCCACAACCTCTTCCGCATCCTCCAACCTGGACTGCTCCCCTCATTCTTCAACATCCCTCTCCCATGGGATGAGGACCTCAGACTCCATCTCTTCTTCCACAGCCATCACCTTGGCCGACTCCTACCTATCTCCTCCTGCCACCTCAACCTCGGTGCAGCTCTTCTCTTCCAGCTCCTCCCTGCCAGCTTCCTGCTCCGCCTCCTCCATATTTCTGTCCATCTCCTCGGCTCCCTCCTGCCAAGAGATGGAGTTCACGGCGAAGACGTAGCACTCTCGCACCACCTTAGGGTTCTCCCTGACCCTGACCTGAATCCCCTCGGCATTGAACTTCAAGCACTGATGGAACAATGAGGGGACGCAGTGGAAGGAGCTGATGAGGGGCCTCTCGAAGATGGCGTTGTAGCTGTTGGGTGCGTCCACGATGACGATCCTGCAGTTCCTGGACTGCCCCCCCCCCAGGGTAACATGGAGGCATACACCTCCTTCGACCTCCTTCCTCTCCCCCGAAAATCCAAACAAGGGCCCATCCGAGGCCAACACCCTCTTCGCCTACATCTTCATCGTATCAAACGCCTTCTTAAAGATGACATTAACAGAGCTTCCATTGTCGACGAGGATCCGGGAGACGGTAAAATTTTCGATGGCTGTCTAGATGACCAGCACATCGCAAAAAGGATCCTCATGATCCGCCATATCGCTCCTCGAGAACGTGATCCTCTCCTTTGGGGGCGGGGTTTGAGATGTGGAGTTAACACTCTGGTAATACAAGGTGAAAAGGTTCGCCTTCCGGGAAGCCTCAACCTCCCCCCCCCCCCCCCCCCCCCCCCCCCCCCCCCCCCGCGTGGATCACTCTGATCCCTCCTCGAGTCCCGACATCCACCCTATCTTCACACCGGTCCTCTTCTGCACGAGGCAGGATCTCCTCTATCCGCACCTCCTGGCACCGTTGCTGCTGTTGTTTCTCCCTGTTCCCTCTCATTTCGAGGAACTCCGGGAAATTGGCTGTGGCGTGCCCCTCCTCCTGATGGAAGTCGCAGTAGGGAAACTCCACCCTGACTTCTCTACTCCTCCTCCTTGCTATTCTCCTCCTCTCCCCTATTGCTATGGCCATAGCATCTTCTTGATCGGGGAGTCGCGGCCTCCGGGCCTACCTCTATCCCGGGGGGTGGAATTGATCTTGCCCCCCTCGGTAGTGGTCCCTTTCTTTGTACCCTCTCTGCGGCCCCTACCCTTTCCACTCGGGCCTCCAGCCCAGCCGACAATCGGGCTCCTGACACCCACACCTGGGCTATTGCTGCCCCTGGATCTGCCTCTGCTCCCTCTACCGTTGCTCAGCTCTCCTCTCCTCCAGCCCTCTTCCGCCTCTTGGCTCCTTCTCTTCCTCCATGGCCCACCTGGCAAGCTTCCGGGCGAACTCCGGATTTGACGCCTCCACGTTAACTTCTCTCGCAGCCCTCTCCATCAACTCCTCGTAGGAGATGGGGGCACTATCTTTAGATTCATCCTGAAGAATACCTGCTGCAGGCCCAGGGTGAAGGCCATCATCAGGCTATGTCCTGGTATCTCCTGGACCTAGGTGACCTCCTCCTGGAAACGGTACACGTAGCTTCTCAGCATCTCATTCACTCCCTGCTTGATGTGGAACAAGGAGTCCGACTCTTTCTTCCTTCTCTTCGATGTAGTGAATCTCAGCATGAACCTCCGGTGTAGGTCCTCGAAGCAGTAAATGGAGCTGGCCGGCAGCTGGTGAAACCACTCTCTCGCCTTCTCCTTGAGGGTGATTGCGAAGAGTCGGCACTTGAACCCATCCGACATCTGCCATATCGAGACCACGTCCTAAAACCACTGGACATGTTGGACTGGTTCTCCCTTCCCGGCATAGTAGGACCTCTCGGGTTCCCTAAACCCCTCTGGAACTGGAGCTAAAGAGACCAACTCGCTGAAGGGGCTGTGAAAGATAGGGATAGATCTTAACTTGCACTAGTTAGAGTTATATTTATATTCTCGGAATTAATTTTGCCAATTATAACTGATTGTACAGAATTCGTCGACCGGAGCTCGAATATCGTCGAGCTCAGTTTCTTATTTCGTCGAGCTATCTTGACTTCAGCGATCGTCGGCCAGAGCTTGGAGTTCGTCGAGGTGAGTCCACAGTTCTACTTTAACTTCTTGACACAGCTTCCGTTGAATGTGTCGACACAAGTCCTGTGTGTCGACACAAGTCCTGTGTGTCGACACAATTGCTTCTTGTCTTGACATAGTTGTTGTTTTGATAGAAATTTTGAGTGTGTCGACACAAGTCCTGTGTGTCAACACAATTGCTGTCGACAAATGTTCTGTATGTCGACACAAGTCTTGTGTGTCGACATAATCTGGCTTCTGGTGTCGACACAGTTGATGTAGACAGATGTTCTGTGTGTTGACACAAGTACTGTGTGTCGATAAAATATGGCTTCTGGTGTCGACATAGTTGATGTCGACAGATGTTCTGTGTGTCAAGACAAGTCCTGTGTGTCGACACAATCTGACTTCTGGTGTCAACACAGCCTCTCCGAAGTGTCGACACAATTGCTTGAGTCTCTAGCCGTCTGTTGAAGGTTGGTCCATGTGATATTTATTCTAAGGACTTGGCCTAGACTGTAGGACACAACCATGACCCTGGCTATAGATGATGGGTCAATCTAAACAAACCTAATAGTTATCCTAGCCCAAATCAGAACTAGTGTTCCAACAATCTCCCCCTATTTGGGTGAGGACACTATTTACGTAAAAACAGATAAAAATGCAAAGCAAAAACAATCTTCCTGATTTATAAGAATTTTTAGCAGATGTACATGGGTGCTTTTAAAATAAAATAAATAAAATAAAGCTATTTCTGCATCCTTCCAAGCAATCAAATAATGCTCTTGAATAAAATAAAGCTCTGATACCAATTGAAAGATAGGTATAGATCTTAACTTGCACTAGTTAGAGTTATACTATATTCTCAGAAAAGAAAATCACAACACAAAAGTAAAGAAAGAGCAAGCAACACAGAAGACACAAGGATATATAGTGCTTCCCCCCAACTGGGTATGATAACTCTAATTTTATCCATATTTATATATGTAATTTTTATTTAATAATTAATTAGTTTTTAATATATTCTATGATTTTATTATCTAATTACTTTATTTTCTTATTTTAGGATCAATGTGGGCTGCTAATATCAATATGGAGTCTATAGAATTAATCAGGAGACAAATCTGGACAAAGCTGGAAAAATTGCAAAGCACATGCCCCGGACACGGGCGTGACCGAAATGTCACGGGCATGACCACCAGACGTGACACAGATTTGCTCAAAATCGTCGAACGCAAATCAAAAATCGGCGAACGAAGATCGTCGAACAACCAAGTACACGTCACGCCCTTGGTCACGAGCGTGACCCTAGGCGTGACACCAATGGGCTCAGATCGTTGAACGAAGATCGTCGAATGCAGATCGTCGAACGGAGAACGTCGAACGTAGAACGTCGAATAGAGAATTACACGCCCGTGACCAATCGGTCACGGGCGTGGCCAGGGCGTGTCGAGTACATTACCAGCCATTAAATCAAGTCGTTCTTGTCGTTGCTTCCAGATTGTCATTTCATCTTGACACGCCCCTGGTCACGTGCGTGACCAGGTGGCGTGACCCCTCCATCAACAGCAATTTACTCCCGCCATTTTCAGTTTCCCGCGGTTTTTTAGTAACAAAAGTGACATGCCCTGGTCACGGGCGTGACCTAGGGGCGTGACCCGCCATTTAATAGGTTTTGGCAGTTTCGCCTCCAACGTTCCCGAGCTTTCAATACGGCAGTTCCGAGCCTGACACGCCCTAGGTCACGGGCGTGACCAAGGGTGTGACCTTGCAGAAACTTTCCTATAAATTCTAGGCAATTCCAGAAGCTAGGAGGAGATTTTTGTAGAGATTTTCGGAGCTTAGTTCTTTTTTGTTTACTATTTTTCTTGCATTTTAATTTCATAGTATAGCCTTTACTTTCAAGTGTATATTTAGTCATGTCTTTCCCTACCTTAACTTGTATTTTCCTAATGATGATGAGTAGCTAATTTTCATTTAGCGCTTGGTCATGATGAAGCTTGAAATAAAATAAACCTTTCTTTTTTATCAAATGTCTTGTTCTTAATTATGCTCGCTACGATTTATCTTTGATTTATATTTTGTCGAATTCATATTTCATGGATATGTTTTTCGATCTAAGATCCGTATCCTAAATGACCGAGAGGTTGCAGATATGAGAAGATCACTCAAAGATAAAAGGAGTTGCATGCACTCCTCGAGAGAGGACGACATAAATCCTCCGGATTGGAGTCAAATCCAATAGAGTGGTTCACCGCCTAAAGCAAGCTTAGGGGTTTCGACTGGCCGAGAGGTCTTAATCGATCAACCTAAGGTTAGTCAAAAGCATGAGCTCGAGAGTGACGCTTTTGTACTTAGGAACTTCCACGGTCGAGTGAGTAGTTTAAGAGCTCGCATTACTTTATTTTCAAAAAGGTTTATTTTAGTTCAAGTGGATTCTAGATCAAGTGCTAGCTTCCCCAAAATCGAACTTTTCTTTCTTAGTGTTTCGTTTCCTTTTCTGTTTTAAACAAAAACCAACTTTCCATCCGATAAGATAATAGCTCTTTCTTGTGAGTACAAGTATTCGACAAGCCCCGTGTCGATATACGACACTTGATCCTATACTCCGAACGATAGGTATACTTGCCTCATCGATTGGAAACACGCGCTAGCGTGGAGAAAATAATCATCAAGTTTTTGGCGCCGTTGCCGGGAAATATTTTTGTCGATATTTTGAAATCAAGGATCTTTTAGTTTTATCATTTTCTTTTTGTTTTAAAAATACCAAAATAAAAAAAAAATTATTTTGTCTTATTTTGGTGTATGACCCGAGGGAATCCGTCAAATCTAGTTGATTTGGATCCGGAGATCGAGCAAAGCTTACGGCGACGTTTAAGACTCTGCGACCTCAATTCTCCAAACTTGGTTGAGGAATCCATCGGTGACACTTGTTTTTCTTCTTCTTCTTCTTCATCTTCCCCTTCTTCTCAATTTTCTTGTATTTTTAATAACCAAAATCCAAATATGGCCGAAGAACGGACTATGTCCTATTATGCTCGGCCAAATTTGGATGAGGCGCAATCAAGTATTGTTCGACCCACCATTGCGAACAATAACTTTGAATTGAAGCCAAGCATCATCCCATCATCCAAATGGTACAACAATATGTACAATTTGATGAGCTTCAAGATGAAGATCCAAATGCGCATATTTCTAACTTTTTAGAAATATGTGATACTTTTAAAATTAATGGGGTTTCCGATGATGCCATTCGGCTAAGGCTATTTCCTTTTTCTTTGTGCAACAAGGCTAAACAGTGGTTGGGTTCTCTACCAAGAGGCTCCATCACTACTTGGGCCGAGATGACGGAAAAATTTCTTACGAAATATTTTCCGCCCGCTAAGACGGCCAAATTGCGCAATGATATTACTTATTTCTCCCAAGTTGATACGAAAACGTTATATGATACTTGGGAGATTTAAGGAATTGCTTCACTGTTGTCCGCATCATGCAATCCCCGATTGCTTGCAAGTGCAAACCTTCTATAATGGCCTTAATCAACAAATGAGGCAACATATTGATGCCGCCGCCGGCGGAACGTTAAACAACAAGACACTGGAGGCCGCCCAAGAACTTATAGAAGGTATGGCCATGAATACGTATCAATGGAGTACACCCCGGTCTTGTCCACCTAAACCGGCCGGGATGTACCAAATAGATATGGTGTCTAGTTTGTCTCTCCAGGTCGAGCAACTACAAAAACAGATGAACGAGATGTCTGCTTCCTCGTCTAAATCTACCTGTGAGCCCCAATATTGGGAGCCATCTACTATTGCCGAGCATGTGGATTACATGGGTAATCTGAATCGGCCACCTTATAATCCGGGCAATAATTTTGGCAATACCTATCACCCGGGTATAAGGAATCATCCCAACATCTCTTGGACTAATCCGGGGAACGCGGCGCGCCCGCCAAATACGATTCCACCCGGCTATTTTCCACTGCAAGCTCCAAAAGCTCCAAATCTCGAGGAGTTATTTACCCAATACACTACTACAAATGATGCCAACATCCGGAATCTCACCGGATCTCTTCGTAGTTTAGAGACACAAATTGGGCAAATCGCTAAAATGCTCTCCGATCGTCAACAAGTAGCGCTACCGGGCAATACAGAGCTCCACCCAAAGGAGCATGCCAAAGCCATCACCCTACGGAGCGGGAAGGAGGTAACCACTTCTCAAAATCCGGTTGATACTTATCCAATTCCGGTTGATACGGAGGTAACAATTTCTTCATCTTCTCCTCCGCCTAAGCCTTACACTTTTAATAAACCAAAAGCTTATCAACCACCTCTTCCCTATCCATCTAGCATGCAAAAAGACAGGGCGGATGAACATCACGGTAAATTTTTGGACATGTATAAACAAATCCAAATAAATTTACCGTTTTGTAAAATAATAGCACAAATGCCGAAATACGCCAAGTACCTCAAGGATCTTTTATTCAATAAAAAGAAACTTGAGGATATCTCCATGGTTCAGTTGAACGCGGAGTGTTCTACAGTTTTACTTAATAAATTACCTAAGAAATTATACGATACGGGTAGTTTCTCTATTCCTTGTTTGTTTGGTGATTTATTAGTAAAACGTGCGTTAGCCGATCTAGGAGCCTCATTCAATTTAATGCCTTATTCTTTAGTTTAGAAGTTGGGATTAGGAGAACCTAAGCCCACAAGAATGTGCATTCAATTGGCGGATCGGTCTGTCAATCTCCCTATGGGGATCATAGAGGATGTGCTTGTCAAAGTTGACAAATTTATCTTTCCGATAGATTTCGTCATCTTTGACATCGAAGAGGACACTGAGGTACCACTCATTCTCGGTCGCCCTTTTCTTGCCACCTCGCACGCAGTTATAGACATTAGTAATGGAAACGTCTCCTTAGAGTAGGAGATGAAGAAGTTACCTTTACTATTGACACGTCTATGAAACACTCGCTCTCAAATGACGACTCATGTTATTATTTGGAGGCTTCTCCTGAAGAAGACTCCTTTCTTTTTTCTGAAAAATCTTTATCTTCTATTGATCATTATGCCGATTTTGAAAATTTAGATTTAATTGCTCATGAAAATAGTGATAATCTCTCGATCAATCGCACACCTATTTTTGAGCTTTTAGAAATTGGTAGTGATCGTTTGAAAGCTTTTTATGACGAACCTCCCATGCTAGAACTAAAATAATTGCCTGATCATTTAGAGTATTTATTTTTAGCGGAGGATTCAAAACTTCCGGTTATTGTGTCGGCCTACTTGACCGATGAAGAAAAAATTAAATTATCTCATACTTTAAAACTTCATCACCGCGCAATTGCGTTGAAGATCACGGATTTGAGAGGGATTAATCCCTCCGTTTGCACCCATAAACTTTTATTAGAAGAACACGCTCACAAAACCATTCAAACTCAATGCCGGCTAAATCCTAACATGAAGGAGGTAGTCAAGGCCGAGGTAATAAAATTATTAGATGCGGGTATCATCTATCCGATTTCGGATAGCTCTTGGGTGAGCTCGGTCTAAGTTATGCCCAAGAAAGGAGGGTTAACGGTAGTGCGTAATGATAAAAACGAGTTAGTTGCTACTCGAACCATTACCGGATGGCGGGTGTGCATCGATTACCATAAATTAAATGATGCAACCCGTAAGGATCATTTTCCTTTGTCGTTCATTGACCAAATCCTTGAACGGTTATCCGGGAACTCCTTTTATTGTTTTCTTGTTGGTCTCTCGGGATATTTTGAAATCCCAATCGCGCTCAAGGACAAAGAGAAAACAACCTTCACTTGTCCGTTTGGCACCTTCGCCTATCAAAGGATGCCTTTTGGTTTGTGCAATGCACCGACAACCTTCCAAAGGTGCATGCTAGCAATCTTTGACGAATTAGTGGAGGATATCATGGAGGTTTTCATGGACGATTTCTCCATTTTTGGAGATTCGTTTGATTTATGTTTGGCAAACCTTTCCCGTGTACTCCAAAGATGTGAGGACACGAACCTAATTTTAAACTGGGAGAAGTGCCATTTTATGATACGGGAGAGTTTGGTCTTAGGCCATAAAATTTCTAGTAAGGGCATAGAGGTAGATAAAGCTAAAATTGAAACTATAGAAAAGCTACCTCCCCCTTCAAATGTTAAGGCCGTTCATAGTTTTTTAGGGCATGCCGGTTTCTATCGCCGATTTATTAAAGATTTTTCTAAAATAACTAAGCCCCTTACCCACTTGTTAGAAAAAGATGCGCCATTCATTTTTGACGAAAATTGTTTGCATGCTTTTTCTCTTATTAAAGAAAGATTGATTAACGCTCCTATCATGATCGCTCCCAATTGGGAACTTCCATGTGAGATAATGTGCGATGCTAGTAGTTTTGCCGTCGGTGTAGTCTTAGGACAACGCCTAAATAAAAATTTTCATCCTATCTATTATGCAAGCAAAACATTAACCGCCGACAGGATAATTACACGACCACTGAAAAAGAATTATTAGCCGTAATTTTCACATTTGATAAATTCCGCTCCTATCTCACCTTCTCCAAAATTATCGTTTTTACTGATCATTCAGCCTTGAGATATTTACTAGCAAAAACAGATGCAAAGCCGCGATTGATTAGGTGGATCTTACTACTCCAAGAATTTGACTTGGAGAATCGCGACAAGAGAGGAGCGGAGAACTTGGCGGCTGATCATCTTTTGAGGTTGGAGAACCCTAATTCGGGGAGCTCATGGAGGAGGACATTGACGACACTTTCCTCGAGGAGCGCCTTCTCGCCATTCATAAGGTAATTACTCTCACCACTCCTTGGTTCGCCGATTTAGAAAATTATCTTGTTGCGAGATTCCTCCCGAATGGTTTTTCTTATCAAGAAAAGAAGAAATTCTTTTCTGATCTGAAAAATTATGTTTGGGAGGATCCATTTCTTTTTCGTGTTTGCGCGGAACAAGTAGTGCGGAGGTGTGTTTCTCATGAGGATGGCGCACAAATTCAAAATCATTACCATGAGGGACCCACCGGTGGGCACTATAAAGCTAATCGGACGGCTCGGAAGGTACTTGAAGCAGGCTTCTATTGGCCAAGCATCTTCAAGGATGCTCACGCCCATGTAAGTCGTTGTGAACAATGCCAACGCTCAGGTAATATTTCCCGCCGTGATGAAATTCCATTAAATTCATTTTTAGAAATAGAAGTTTTTGATTTATGGGGGATTGACTTTGTTGGACCACTACCGACATCCAATGGAAAAAATATTATTTTGGTAGCGGTCGACTATGTGTCATGGTGGGTGGAAGCGCAAGCCCTTCCCACTAATGATGCCTGAGTCGTGACCCGATTTCTTAAAAAACTATTTTCACAATTTGGAGCACCGCGGGCAATAGTTAGTGATAGGGGCACCCACTTTTGTAACGCACAATTCGCTAAGGTTTTGTCTAAATATGGCGTTACACATAGGTTAGCCACCCACTATCACCCTCAAACAAGTGGCCAGGTAGAAGTAGTTAACCGTGAAATTAAATGAATTTTCAAGAAAACGGTTTATACTAGTAGGAAGGATTGGTCGGTCAAGCTTGATGATGCTCTATGGGCTTATCGGATCGCGTACAAAATCGCTATCGGTTGTATGCCGTATCGACTAGTCTATGGGAAAGCATGCCATTTACCGGTTGAACTTGAACATCGTGCCTTTTGGGCACTTAAATTTTTCAATCTTGATGAGAATTTGTCCTCCGAGCTCCGTAAACTCCAACTTAACTAGCTCAATGAGTGGCGCTCCCTCGCTTATGAGAATAACAAACTCTATAAGGAGCGCACCAAATTTTATCATGATAGAAAAATTAAGCAGCCAAAGACTTCCAACTGGGGGACCAAGTCCTTTTTTAAAACTCGCGCTTACGCTTATTTCCAGGTAAGCTTATGTCCCGTTGGTCTGGCCATTTATCGTAAAGGAGGTTTCGCCGTATGGGACGGTGCTTATCTCGCACCTGGAAAGAGGCGAGTTTAAGGTAAATGGGCACTGGCTAAAATTATTTATTACCGGTGATAATCTTAACGAACAATTGGACAACATAGTGTTATCAAACCCATAGTAAGCGCGCATCACTATGGTCGAGCTCACCGACCATAAACAATGTGCTCGTGGGAGGCATCCCATGGTTACCTTTTCGTTTTATTTAAAATTTTGAAGAATATCATTGCGGCGTGACGATCGATCGGATTCAAACGTCAACATAATGCGAGTTCTTCATGTCGGTAACTTTAACTTATTTTCTTTTACTATATCTCGAAAATATATTAAAAAATGTGTATTAAAAAAAAGAAAAAAAAGAAAAAAAATATATAAAAAATTTCTTCTGTTTGTACACGCCTATGTCACAGCCGTGACATATTGGTCACGGGCGTGACATAGCTGTGTTTATCTCGTCTAGTGCAACCCGAGAGTGGTTTCGTCGAACGAGGTTTCCCGTTCGCCTTCCGTTAAGGCCACGGGCATGACCTTTATTGGTCACGGGCATGATCAGAGAGGATCTTCATTCGACGACCTGGATCAGGGAAGCAACACTTTCCCCATCACGCTTGTGACAACACATGTCACGCCCGTGGCGCAGGCACGTCACGGTCGTGACTTGCCCGGGATTCCCCAAGGAAAAAACAAAGTTTTCCCCTTTTTAGTTACATGCCCCAGAGTCACGGTCGTGACTCTGAAGTCACGGGAGTGACCCTATGGCGTGTCTCATGAATCCGAGGCATTCTGCCTCGGATGCTTTTCCACTCACTCCCCCTCACTCCGCCGCGGGAGGGTGATAGCGATGAGGATTAGGTTCTTTTATTTATCTTTGGGGTTGTAGTTCGTCATTATGTATCTTTTCTTTTTTGTCTTTTCTTTTTGCTTGGCATGTATCTTTTTGCTTATAAGAAAATATAACAAAAATATGTTTTGCTTTAGTCTTGTCTTCCAGGAACACTTCGATGTTGATTCGCCCGCTTCAGGGAAGTTTCCTATCTTCTTCTTTATTTATTTTTCATTGGGGACAATGTATTGTTTAAGTATGGGGGCATAGTTCTCAAGTAAAAATATAAAAAAAGAAAACAATTTCAAAAACAAAGAAAAACATTTCCATTTCGAAATTTTATTTTATTTAAAAAAAAAGAAAAAAAACAACAAACATATTGCCAAAAATTCTAAAAATTAGGGTTAATTTTTAAATTAGAGAAGTATTTATTTCTATATTTATTCACTTGCGAAATCCTTAGTATTCAACTTTTACATAGTGTTTAGAATATTTTAATGCTTTAATTGAATTTTGAATTTTGGAGTATAACTGTTGGCCATGTTGTGTTTCTAGTCAAGTGCACATGTTTGTAGGATTTAAGTAGAATTAAACATTCAGCATACAATTAGATCTTTATTTTTCTAAATGCGTAGAAATAGTTTATTTTACTTATATCTTGAACCCGGTAAAATCTAAAAATAGTTTAGGAGAGTTTGTGGAAGTTTACTAGAGAGATATTTCACGGATCAAGAAAGAGGTTTCTTTCTCGATGTCTAGAACTTGCCTTCTAGCTATTCTCAAGACTTTGCGTAGGTTAAACTCATTAGCATAAATATGATTTAGGCACTTCTTTTGGCAAGTTTGAGCCTTTGCACCCTTACCTAACATTTTATCTTTGTTAAGCCAATTTCGGCTTATACCCTTCCTTTTGTTTTATCTCCACCAACAGTTTACCAAAGCCTAAAAAACATCCTAATTACACACATATGACCGAGGTTGACATTATATATATAGAACCAGTTTTTGGGTGATTAGGGGCCATTTTATCTTGGTGGCTAATTGAAAAAATAGTTGTTTTTCATTTCTCCTCTAAAAAAAAGAGAGAAAAAAAGAGCGAAAAAAAATAATATATAAAAAAAATGAAATGATGAAAATAAATAGAGGAAGTTGAAAAAAAAAATTCAACATGTTTAGGAAAAAAATAAAGGAGTTTAGGAATTGGCGGAGCTCTATAAATTATTTTGTGCAAGCTCTCATTAGGTTTTGGTGTGTCTACCCATCATTTTTATCTTTAATTTTTTCAAGCCAAAAACCTAAGCCTAAATTTCAACCTAGTTAAGCCCTACTGATTTGTGTTTCTAAGTTAAACTAGTGTCATGGCGAGAGTGTGAAAGGGCAAGCCTATGGCCATCGACATTGATGGATTTCTTTGGAGGGTATCCCGATCTTCGATTTGTGCAATGTTAACTTAGTAAACACGCTACTTTCTCCCTAAACGTGATTTAAGATTTACTGGGTTTTCATTTTCGATGTAAAAATAATAACTGAAAACACATTTTAGAAAATTAAAAAACTAACTTGTATGTTGAGTAGGTTTTTCTACAAAAAATAACTATGCGCATAGGCACATGACTTCGCATTCTACACCTTAGGTTCAATTTTCGTTTCTAGTGTTATAATTTTTCGACTCTCCATGAAAAGTTGTTTGCTCGGGACAAGCAAACGAGTAAGTATGGGGGTATTTGATAACTCTAATTTTATCCATATTTATATATATAATTTTTATTTAATAATTAATTAGTTTTTAATATATTCTATGATTTTATTATCTAATTACTTTATTTTCTTATTTTAGGATCAATGTGGGCTGCTAATATCAATATGGAGTCTACAGAATTGATCAAGAGACAAATCTGGACAAACCTGGAAAAATTGCAAAGCACACACCCCGGACACGGGCGTGATCGAAATGTCGCGGGCGTGACCACCAGGCGTGACACAGATCTGCTCAAAATCATCGAACGGAAATCGAAGATCGACGAACAAAGATCATCGAACAGACAAGTACACATCACGCACTTAGTCACGGGCATGACCCTAGGCATGACACCAATAGGCTCAGATCGTTGAACGAAGATCGTCGAACGCAGATCATCGAACGAAGAACGTCGAACGAAGAACGTCGAACAAAGAATTACAAGCCCGTGACCAATCGGTGAAGGGCGTGGCCAGGGCGTGTCGAGTACATTACTAGCCATTAAATCAAGACGTTCCTGCTGTTGCTTCTATATTGTCGTTTCAGCTTGACTTGCCCCTGGTCACGTGCGTGACCAGGGGGCGTGACCCCTCCATCAACAACAATTTACTCCCGCCATTTTCAGTTTCCCGCTATTTTCCAGTAACAGAAGTGACACACCCTGGTCACGGGCGTGACCTAGCGGAGTGACCCGCCATTTAACAGGTTTTGGAGGTTTCTCCTCCAACGTTACCGAGTTTTCAAGATGGCGGTTCCGAGCCTGACACGCCGTAGGTTACGGGCATGACCTAGGGCGTGACCTTGCAGAATGTTTTCCTATAAATTCCAGGCAATTCCAGAAGCTAGGAGGATAATTTTGGAGAGATTTTTGGAGCTTAGTTCTGTTTTGTTTACTGTTTTTCTTGAATTTTAATTTCATAGTATAGCCTTTACTTTCAAGTGTATCTTTAATCATGTCTTTCCCTACCTTAACTTGTAATTTCCTAATGATGATGAGTAGCTAATTTTCATTTAGCGCTTGGTCATGATGAAGCTTGAAATAAAATAAACCATTCTTTTTTATCAAATGTCTTGTTCTTAATTATGCTCGCTACGATTTATCTTTGATTTATTTTTTGTCGAATTCATATTTCGCGGATATGTTTTTCGATCTAAGATCCGTATCCTAAATGTCCGAGAGGTTGTGGATACGAGAAGATCACTCAAAGATAAAAGGAGTTGCATGCAATCCTCGGGAGAGGACGACATAAATCCTCCGGATTGGAGTCAAATCCAATAGAGTGGTTCACCGCCTAAAGCAAGCTTAGGGGTTTCGACTGGCCGATACGTCTTAATAGATCAACCTAAGGTTAGTCAAAAGCATGAGCATGAGAGAGATGCTTTTGTACTTAGGAACTTCCACGGTCGAGAGAGTAGTTTAAGAGCTCGCATTACTTTATTTTCAAAAAGGTTTATTTTAGTTCAAGTGGATTCTAGATCAAGTGCTAGCATCCCCAAAATCGAACTTCTCTTTCTTAGTGTTTCGTTTCCTTTTTTGTTTTAAACAAAAACCAACATTCCGTCGGACAAGATAATAGCTCTTTCTTGTGAGTATAAGTATTTGACAAGCCCCTATACGACACTTGATCCTATACTCTGAACGATAGGTATACTTGCCTCATCGATTGGAAATGTTGGGTTTCTCTATAGGGTTGGCACAACGCTTGTGCACGCAGCGGAAAAATAAACATCAAGAAAAACCCAAAGAGATGTGGATCGGGCTATGAACGTTGAATCAAGAAGTTAGCAAAACTAGGCAAAAATTACCCCGGTGGCGTTGAGTCACAACCCAACGGAGATGCTCTAAACTTTATCTGCTTGCTAGTGGCCAGTTCTACGTGGAATAGTGTCCACGTTTCTGCAGAAGTCCACACGAGCGGGAGAACACCGATCTATCCGTCGCACGGATTATCGGGAAGGAGAAGACCTGTTGGGTACATTGGTCAAATGTACCTAATCTGAAGAAGCCTCACCTAACTCAATGATATACATCAGAATGTATTTGATGTTTGTTTGAGTTACTTGTGCAGGTTAGATATACACTGGACTGAAGCTGAAAATTTCTAAGTCCATGTGTCGACACCCAGAGGCAAAGTGTCGACACTTGAGAAAGCTTGTGTCGACACCCAGACATGCAGTGTCGACACTTGGAGTCATTGTGTCGACACCTGGGAAGAAGTGTCGACACCAGTCAGAAAGTGTCGACACTTGGAGCTGTGTCGACACTCTGTGTAGAAGAATGCAGAAAAGCTGTGTCGACACTTGGCAGAAGTGTCGACACCTAGAAGAGCTGAGTCTACATCAGAAAGTGTCGACACTTGGAGTTGTGTCGACACTCAGCAAAATTCTGCAGAGACTAAGTACAAGTGTCGACACTCAACACAATGTGTCGACACTCAATCAGCAGAGTCAAAATATGAAGAATGTGTCGACACTCAACACAATGTGTCGACACACACTCAAAGGAGTCAACACTTGAAGATTGTGTCGACACTCAGCACAATGTGTCGACACATAACCAGAAGACTCAACACTTGAAGAAAGTGTCGACACAAGGAGCTGTGTCGACACTTAGCAAAGAACAGAAAAGTTGTAAAATATTCTAAGTACAAGTGTCGACACTAAAGGAATGTGTCGACACTCAGCTGAAGAAACAAGATTGAAGACTTGTGTCGACACCAAGAAGCAGTGTCGACACTTGACAGTTTCAACACATGAAGATGTGTCGACACAAAGGAGATGTGTCGACACTTAGAAGAATACAGATAAAGAATGAAGTGCAAGTACTTGTGTCGACACTCAATTTCAGTGTCGACACATGCAGAAGAAACTGTGTCGAGACATACAAGGAATTGTGTCGACACCTTGTAGACTTGTGTCGACACTTACACAACATGTGTCGACACTTGGTCTATAAGTGTCGACACTTAAGAACAGAAAGTCTCGACACTAACTGACAGTTAGAGAATTTCAAGAAGTGACTGGTTGACATGACAGCTGCCGATCCAGCCGGTCTACATCAACTGTTAGAGAAGTCAGAAGTCTGTTATGAACCGGACCAGCCGGTTACCATGAAGGAAGCCTATAAATAGGCCCCCATAGTTTACAGAAAAAAACATATATAGAAGGTTGTTCATTATCATTACATGTTGTGAGAATAACTGAAGTGGTTGATCAGATTAAATCAAGAAGTGATACATAGAGGATCAACACAAGAAGATCAGGCAGTCCAACTGCAGATCTAAGAAGTTGGAGAGAGAGAGCTCCATCCAAGAATTCAGTCTTTGGAACTAAGGCTGAGAAGAAGAATTCAGAGTCATCTGGATTTCAAGAAGCAGAAGATTCAGACTAATTCAGTTCTACTCAAGAAGCTTTGAAGAAAGCTAAGTCAGTTTGGATCAAGCTGAGTTCTTCCAAGAACTCTTCAAGAAACTCTCAACTTCTCTCATCTTTTCTGAGTTGTAGAGTTAGCAATTTTATTTCAATTACATCTTGTAAGATCCATTGGATCTGAGTGATTGTAAGCCTATTTTATAAAGGCTGAGGGTAGGGCTTGTTGCCTGAGTGTAGGAGTTGAAGAACTCTGAGTGTAGGCCTTAATTGGCTGAGTGTAGGCCTGGGTGGATGAGTGTAGGCCTTTTGGCTGAGTGTAAGGCTTTGGGCCTGAGGTAGGAACCTAGTTTGGTTCTGAGTTAGTGGAGAAGTTTGGCCGAATCTAGTACACTGCTAGATAGGCGAAGGGGGAAAGTGGATGTACCCAAAGATTGGGGAACCACTATAAAATCTTGTGTATTCTGTGCTGTGATTGTACTGTGTTGAGAATTGCTGTGTGCTGTGATAACTTATTCAGAAATCTGTATTATAAACTGTTGACTGCCAACAAAGAATTTAGATCAAGGATTAGGTCACCTATTCACCCCCCCCCCCCTCTAGGTGTTTAGGTACCATATCTTTCAAGTGGTATCAGAGCCAGGTTCCTCAAAATCAGGACTAACTGTCTGAGGAGATCCAGTTTGGCAGATTCAGTATAAGTCAGGAAACAGGAAACAGTTTCAAGAAAATCAAGAACATGGGTTCTTCAGAGAATCATAAGGAGTTGGGTTCAATGAAACTACCTATATGCAGAAAAGAGATCTTTGGGATCTGGAAAGAGAGGGTTAGGCTTTTTATGGAAGCCTCTGACCCTAGGATATACATCACAGTCAAAGAAGGGCCATATGTGCCCATGAAGATTTCAGTATTGGATGCAAATCAGAGGACTCCAAAGGATTTCTCTGAAATGACCAAGGATGAGATTGTCCTAGCAACCATGGACAAAAGAGCACAGAATATAATAGTTAGTGCAATTGATGATGCCACCTTCCAGAACCTTATTCACTGTAAAACTGCAAAAGAAATGTGGGACACCCTCATTGTCTATATGGAAGGTTCTGAAGAAGTAAGGCAAGATAGGAAGTCCTTGCTTAATCAAGAATATGAGAGCTTTAGGCAAGGAAGAGGAGATAGCATCACTGAATGCTACAAGAAATTTTATAGAATTGTAAATGAACTCATGTCATATGGAAGAGAGTTCACAAACTATGAGTTGAATGATAAATTCTTAAGGTCCCTCACCAAAGACTGGGACACCAAGATCTGTGCCATCAGAGAAATGGCAAAGTTGGGAGAAATTCCTCCTCCCACACTTTTTGGCAAGTTGTTATCTTATGAGATGCAATTGTCAGTGAGAAAAGAAGAAGAAAAGTCAACAAGGACTGAATACAGAGAAAAGACTGTTGCCTTTAAGTCAGATGTACCCAGAAAGAGCAGGACCAAGTCATCAACTCCTCCTCCTGAGGTAGTTGAATCAGAATCTGAAGAGTCAGAAAGTACAAAATCTACAAGCAGTGAAAGTGATGAAGACTTTGCTGCATTCACCAGACATTTTCAGAAGTTCCTTAAGAAGAAACAGTGGAGGTCTAGACCTTCATCTTCCAAAGGGAAAGAGGTTCAGTATCAGGAAAAGAAGCCTTCAAAGAAGGACAAGAAAAGGACCAAGACTAGTAAGGCAACTGGATCCAAGATAATTTGTTACTGCTGCAATAGACAGGGCCATGTTATTGCAGACTGTCCTGAAAGAAGGAAAGAATCCAGTGACAAAAAGAAAACACACTTCAAAGGAAAGAAGGAGAAGTCCTTTGTTGCAAAGAATGAGAAGACTCTTTCAGATATGTCTTCTTCAGACACTGAGACAGATGCTGAAGCCTATATTGGGCTATTTGCTGAAGAAGAAGAAGAGTTTATGCAGATCATGGAATCTATCTATGAGCAAGAAGACTGTCAAAGCCAAGGACTGATGGCTTTGACTGAAAGTACCAAAAACCTGGAGCAGCCAGGACCCAGTCAGGTACAAGGTTTAACTCAAAGTTCTGATTTCAGTTCTAGTTCAGAGTCAGATTATTCTTCATCAAGTGATGAGAATATATCTGAGTCTGAGGGAGATATTCATCAACTCCTAGATGAATATCAAGTACTATTGCAAGCCTATAAGAAAAGCAAGACCCTAGCCAAAAATTTGGCCAAGGAAATTGCTGATCTCAAGGCAGCTGCAATAGATTATGAGAAGAATTATGATCAAAAACTTAATGAGGTAGCCAGGCTGAAACATATTACAGTGATTCAGATGGGAACTATTACATTTAAAAATGATCAAATTAAGAAACTGGAGATTAATCTTCAGAAGGAGAAAGAGCTAGTAGCTAGGTTTTCAAAACCTAAATCAGTGCTACCCTTGATTGATGATTTTGTTCATCATAAAGGAAAGACTGGACTGGGTTTTGTTAATCCAGCTAGGACTGTTCAGGATCAGTCCAAGTCCAAGGGCAAAGCCCCAACATTCAACAAGACTGCTGTAGTTAAGACAGCTAAGTCAGAACCTAAGCAAAGGTACAACAAATTTGAATGTTGGTGCTGTGGCAAGGTTGGCCACTTTGCTTTGGATTGTTGGCACAATGCCAGTGCCAAGTTGTGTAGCAAGTTACCTGTTGGAAAGACAGCAGGTAGCTATGTCAAATTGCAAACTAACAATCACCAAGGACCCAAGTTTACTTTGGGTTCTAAGGTTCATTAATTTGTTTTGCAGGAGAATCCAAGTGGCCATACCCCTACATGGTACCTGGATAGTGGATGTTCCAGACACATGACTGGAACTAGGGGACTACTGAAGGACTACATCCCAATCAAAAATGGTCCAAAGGTGACCTTTGGTGGTTCTGAAAAAGGAATCATCAAAGGGTTTGGTAACATTTCTTCTAACCTTGTTACCATTACTCAAGTGGCTTATGTTAAAGGTTTGAAACACAACCTCATTAGTATAAGTCAATTAAGTGATGTAGGGTATGACATCTCATTTGTTAAAAATGGTTGTCATATCAAGAGGTCAAGTGATCAAGAGATCATTTTGACTGGATATAGAAAGAGAAATGTCTACTGCTTAGACATTATGGTTGAGAACAATTGTTCTCCAGTCTGTCTTGTAGCTGATGAGACAGTCTCTCAATGTGTCAAATGGCACAAGAGGCTTGCTCATCTTAATTACAAGACTATTGGCAAACTCTTTAGTAAAGAGTTAGTGAGGAATGGTCCTCAAGTTAAGTGTGTCAAAGATGGCATTTGCTCAGCTTGTCAAAAGGGCAAGCAGACTAAATCCACCTTTAGAAGCTTAGTCAACAAAGATGCTGTGAGGTGTTTATACCTCTTGCATATGGATCTATTTGGTCCAATGCCAGTTCACAGCTTAGGTAGGAAGGTCTACACCTTTGTAGTTGTTGATGACTACTCAAGGTTTTCCTGGGTGTTCTTCTTAAAGCAGAAATCTGAAACACCTAGTGTCTTCTATAGTTTTGTTAAGCAAATTCAGAATGAATTGAACTGTACAGTGGTCAAAATTAGAAGTGACCATGGTACTGAGTTTCAGTCTGAAAGCATGACAAAGCTGTGTGAAGACTATGGGATATTTCAAGAATTCTCTTCACCTAGAACACCTCAGCAAAATGGCATTGCTGAAAGGAAAAATAGGACCTTGATAGAGGCTGGTAGAACCCTATTAAGTGATTCATCACTGCCAGAATATTTCTGGGCTGAAGCAGTTAACACTGCATGCCATGTGATAAATAGGGCTACCATCACTAAAAGGTTAAACAAGACCCCCTATGAAGTAGTGAAAGGCAGGAAACCAAATCTGTCCTATTTTAGGATCTTTGGTTGTAAATGCTTCATACTTAACAATGGGAAGTCTTACTTAACTAAGTTTGCTGCCAAGTCCCAAGAGGGAGTGTTTGTTGGGTACAGCAATAATAGTAAGGCTTATAGAGTCTACAACTTGACTACACAAGTTGTAGAGGAGTCTGTGCATGTAGTTTTTGATGAGACACTTCTTATTAACAATGAGTTGTCTAGTAGTGTGTGCAGCCCCACAGGTCTTTCTAAGAAGATGGACAAGCTAACCATGGAAGATGTACCTGCTGCAAGACAGCAAGTAGAAGAAGATGGCTTATGTCCAGGGGGAGAACTACATGTACCAGGAGCTGAAGAAGTTCAAGGAACTCAGCATGATGAAGATGCTGAAGAAGTACAACCAGAAGTAAGGATGCCTCCAGCCAACAGGCATCTAAGAGATCATCCAGTGGAGCTGATCATTGGAGATCCAAGACAAGGTGTTCAGACAAGGAGCAGAAATCAGAATGCTGCAGTATATTCAAGTTTTCTGTCTCAAATAGAACCAAAGAAATTTGAAGAAGCAATACAAGATCCACAGTGGACTGAAGCTATGCAGGAAGAGCTAAACCAGTTCAAGAGGTGCAAGGTTTGGGACTTAGTTCCTAAGCCTAAAGATCACAATGTGATAGGAACAAAGTGGATCTACAGAAACAAGTTAGATGAACAAGGAGTCATCATTAAGAATAAGGCAAGACTGGTTGCAAAAGGATATAGGCAAGAAGAAGGTATTGATTTTGATCAAACCTTTGCTCCAGTAGCCAGACTGGAAGCCATAAGGATGTTCTTGGCCTATGCAACCTACCAAGGATTCAAAGTATACCAAATGGATGTGAAGTCAGCATTCCTTAATGGTAATTTAAAAGAAGAAGTATATGTGGAGCAGCCTTCAGGTTTTGTTGATCCTACTCTTCCACATTATGTCTATAGACTTAGGAAAGCATTGTATGGGTTAAAGCAAGCTCCTAGAGCTTGGTATGAAACCCTATCTAGTTTCCTCATTGAGAACAAGTTCACAAGGGGGAAAATAGATAAGACTCTATTCCTTAGGGAATCTAGAGGCAAAGTAATACTTGTCCAAATATATGTAGATGACATTATATTTGGGTCTACTGAAAGTAGCCTTTGCAAAAAGTTTGCAAAGCTTATGCAAAGTCAATTTGAAATGAGTAGTATGGGAGAACTGAAGTTTTTCTTGGGTCTCCAAGTTAAACAGACTGAAAGTGGCTTGTCCATATGTCAGTCAAAGTTCACCCTAGAACTCATAAGGAAATATGGTATGGATTCCTCCAGTACCATGAAGACTCCTATGGGGTCAAGTATGTCTCTAAGCAAGGATGATGCAGGGAAACCTGTGGATGAAACCTTGTATAGAGGGATAGTTGGCTCCCTACTATACTTGACTGCAAGTAGGCCTGACATTATGTATGCTACATGTGTTTGTGCCAGGTATCAAGCCTGCCCTAAAGAATCTCACTTGACTGCAGTCAAGAGAATCTTGAGATATCTAAAGGGCACACCTTATCTAGGCCTCTGGTACCCTAGGAATGGAGATTTTGATCTAACAGGCTATTCAGATGCAGACTTTGCAGGATGCAAAGAAGATAGAAAGAGCACAACTGGATCCTGTCAATTCCTAGGTGGAAGACTCATTTCATGGAGTAGTAAGAAGCAAACCAGTGTGGCCATCTCCACAGCTGAGTCAGAATATGTAGCTGCAGGAAGTTGCTGTGCTCAACTTCTGTGGATTCAACATCAGCTAGAAGACTATGGATGTCAGGTAAGTAGAACTCCACTTTATTGTGATTCTACAAGTGCTATTTCCATAGCTAATAACCCTGTATCTCATAGTAGAACTAAACATATTGAGATAAAATATCACTTTCTTAGGGAGCATGTAGAAAGAAATGATATTGCACTTGAATATGTTAAAACAGATAATCAGATAGCTGATATGTTTACTAAGCCCTTAGAAGAAGCTAAGTTTAATAAGTTCAAAATTGAACTAGGTATGATAAACTTAGATTAAGTATACAGAACAAAAATTGGCTAAGTAAAAAGGTGTCGACACATAGACAAGTCTATGTCGACACAGAATAGTAAGTGTCGACACTTCAGGAAAATGGTGTCGACACATCTAGGAAGTTAGTGTCGACACTTCAGAATGTTAGTGTCGACACATGTCGAGTAGGTGTCGACACATCCAATAAAGTGTCGACACTTAAGTTTTACTCAGAATTTTTCTAAGTAAAGTCTCGACACATGTCGAGTATAGTGGTGTCGACACTTAACCAAGTGTCGACACATAAAATCTGTTGACTAAATTTGTGTCGACACATGAGTGTCGAGACATTATAAGTCAGTGTCGACACTTATTGACAGTGTCGACACATCATTAGAAATTCATCCCGCCTGTTCGTCTTCAAACAAGAAAGGTATAAATAGGGTTCTGTCTTTGATTGTCGACACGCTTTCAAAGTTTCGAGACCTAAACTCTTGTGTCGACATTTCTCTCATCTCAAGACTAATTCTCAAAACCCTAATGGCTCCCAAGCTGGAAGAGAACGTAAACGAAGGCTATGAGCTTGTGCGAGGCGCATTTGACGACAGCGACCAAGAAATCAAATCAGTAATAACCCTAATTGCCAATTCAGGGTTGGAGTTCTTGGTTTCAGAACCAACGAAAATATGGAAGAAGGAAGTCATTGAATTTCTTTCTGGCGCGTCTGTAGATGACTCAGGCTACAGGATTAAGTCAAGGGTGCATGGCACCAAGGTCAAAATTTCACCCAAGTCTTTAAGGAAGGTACTTCAGCTACCTAAAGTTCAAGGTGAAGAGGAAGTAACTGCTTCTAAGACCAGGGAAGCTCTTACTTGGTGTGGACTGGATCCAAAGATGAAGGTGGGATCAGTCTTTAACAGAAAAGGTATGAATAATCAAGGCAAGTTCTTGTCTGAAATAGTGGGCAAGGTAATACTGAGCAAGCCAGGAGGACATGACAGGGTGTCTGCCTCCATGTTTGAAGTCATGATCAGAATCATCTTCACTCTGAAAACAGATTGGTCAATGGTGGTTTATGAGAAAGTAAAAGAAAGCCTGAAGAAGCCCAATCTGGGCAGGATACTAAGTCTCTACCTGGCTGGATCAATTCCAGAGGTAATGAGCACTGCTGCAGGAACTAAGATCAATCATATGAGGAAGATGGACTCAAGAATATTCTCTAGATGGGAAAGGGTGCTGGTGTCAAAGGAATTGACCACCCCTGAGAAACAAACTTCTAAGAAAGACTCTCCTCCCAGGAAGAAGAGGAAGACTACTGCTGTGCCTCAAGAGCCTCCAGCAGCTCAGGCAGTGAAGAACATGTGGTCTTCACTCCTGATAGTCCAATGGATAAAGCTGCAGAAAAGTCACCTGCTCCTCAGGAGCCAGCTGACATCCAGGGGGAGCTTCCAGGTGTAGCAGAACCATCTACACTGGAGAGTGAGCAAGCCACCCTCCTCATTCAAGAGGTACTTGTTGACCTTAATACTTTGAATTTTTCTATCATAAATTCTGATTTGTCTGATGATCATCAGCAAAATCAGCCAGCAACTCAAGAACCAGATGTTGTTCTCCAAGACACATCTGTTGTAGCTGATGAAACCAGAACATCTCCTGCACAGTCTCCAGCAGAATACACCATGGAAGATCTTTTTCTGAATTTAGATCAGGATGATTTTGATATGGAAAAGAATGCTGCTGATACAGAGAAGGATGCTGCTGCTGAGGGGGAGAATTTGGATATTCAAGTAGAGCCTATAAGGCTAGATACTGAGAAAGGCACAAGATGTGCACACTGAAACAACCATCCAGCCCTAAGGATAGGGTGGATATTGCCAGTACATCAGAATCTGAAGATGATGAAGCTGAGGCAAGCTAAGAAAAAGCAGTTCTTTGTTTTCAAAAGAAGGAGCCAAAGCTATAAGAAGGCTCTCCAAACTGTTGCTCAACACTCACTGGTTCAACAAGCTCCATCAACTGATTATACAAGCCTAATGGTTGCAATGCAAGTAAAGATGGATGAGCAAAGGAGGGCCATAGAGAAATATATTGATGAGGGCCAAAAATCTCTACAATTTGATCTAGCTCAAGATATCAAATCAATCAGGTTTGAAATGAACATGAATAAGAAGGAAATGAATGAATGCTTCCACAAGGGTGGTAATGCTGTGGTCTATCTGGCTAAACATCAAGAAATCATCAAAGAGAAGGTAGAAGATATTGCACTCAAGCAAGGCTATGTGCTGGAGAATCAGTTGAGGATGAATGATAATTTGACTGCATCTCACAATGCAATAGTCACTGAACTCAAGAATAAGTCAGATGAACCTTCAACTTCCTCTGCTGCTGCCAAAGCTGATTTTGATAAACTCTTTCAAGCAGAGATTGCTGCTGTAAAGACTGCCATTAAAGACTCACAGAAGGTCATTTCAGAACAGCTTACAAAGCTTAGACCTTTCTTTAAAGAGGGCATAAGGTATTTGGATGGCCAAATCAGATTCCAGAAAGATGATGTGAGAGATCATGTGGCCCAAGAAGTCATAAAGGGGGAGAGAGTGTTAGTCAAGGCCAGTTCTGAACATGCAAAATGGATATCAAATTCCATCAGGGCTACACTGGGCTATCCTCCCCTTTGTGATGATGACAATGTAGCTGACTCTGGCATTCAAGGCACATATCTTGGAGGTGAGCAACAAGCAGTGGCTGATGTAATCTATCCACCTCCAGACTTTGACATGATTCATGCAGATATAAGCACAATGTATAGTCCACCTGCTGGCAAGCCTAATATTATTCTGGAAAAGGTTGTTCAACCTATCACAGCTGCAATGCAAGAGGCTTTGGACAAGGAAGAAGAAACTAGGCTGTCAAAGAAGAAGTTTAGGGAAATTGCTGAGCAAAAGCCAGATTTTGAACAGTGGAGCCCTACTTCTAGGAACATAATTCTTACAGCCTGGAAAGCAGCCAAGGACAATGCCCATGAGAGGAACAAGTGGTTCTCAGAGGCTGAATGGAGAAAGCATGAGAGTAGGCAGGAAGCAATTGTCCAATATAGAAGGAAGGCTAAGTTAGGAAAGCTACCTCCAACAGCTGTGGAGCCTAGCAAGTACTTTCCTAAGCCCTATCATTATTTTGAAAGACAAAAGATCAAGGCTGAAGAACAGAAGAAGAAGGACTCTAAAGGGAAGAAGACTGCTGAAGCTGAGCCTGCTGCTGCTGCTGCTGTGAAAGCTCAAGTTAAAGCTGGAAAAGGCATTGTTATTAAAGAACCTGATCAGCACTAGATTAGGAATTAACTTGATGATTGTTGTAATCTGTTGAGTGAAAAACATTGTAATACTTCATTGAAAATGTATAAGGAACATTATTGGAACAGTATATGATAAATATAGTATGAATGTTCTGAAATATGTGTGTTTCTTAATTGTTCTGCAATGTTTAATAAGTATACATGTGTGCTTTATTACATGTTCAAGTTTACCCTGTTGTCATTTATATGTTTTACATCATTTTGTAATTTTGAATTATGAGTGGTGTATATCATTGACTAAGGGTTATGACTTCTCCAAATAGGGGGAGATTGTTGGGTACATTGGTCAAATGTACCTGATTTGAAGAAGCCTCACCTAACTCAATGATATACATCAGAATGTATTTGATGTTTGTTTGAGTTACTTGTGCAGGTTAGATATACACTGGACTGAAGCTGAAAATTTCTAAGTCCATGTGTCGACACCCAGAGGCAAAGTGTCGACACTTGAGAAAGCTTGTGTCGACACCCAGACATGCAGTGTCGACACTTGGAGTCATTGTGTCGACACCTGGGAAGAAGTGTCGACACCAGTCAGAAAGTGTCGACACTTGGAGCTGTGTCGACACTCTGTGTAGAAGAATGCAGAAAAGCTGTGTCGACACTTGGCAGAAGTGTCGACACCTAGAAGAGCTGAGTCTACATCAGAAAGTGTCGACACTTGGAGTTGTGTCGACACTCAGCAAAATTCTGCAGAGACTAAGTACAAGTGTCGACACTCAACACAATGTGTCGACACTCAATCAGCAGAGTCAAAATATGAAGAATGTGTCGACACTCAACACAATGTGTCGACACACACTCAAAGGAGTCAACACTTGAAGATTGTGTCGACACTCAGCACAATGTGTCGACACATAACCAGAAGACTCAACACTTGAAGAAAGTGTCGACACAAGGAGCTGTGTCGACACTTAGCAAAGAACAGAAAAGTTGTAAAATATTCTAAGTACAAGTGTCGACACTAAAGGAATGTGTCGACACTCAGCTGAAGAAACAAGATTGAAGACTTGTGTCGACACCAAGAAGCAGTGTCGACACTTGACAGTTTCAACACATGAAGATGTGTCGACACAAAGGAGATGTGTCGACACTTAGAAGAATACAGATAAAGAATGAAGTGCAAGTACTTGTGTCGACACTCAATTTCAGTGTCGACACATGCAGAAGAAACTGTGTCGAGACATACAAGGAATTGTGTCGACACCTTGTAGACTTGTGTCGACACTTACACAACATGTGTCGACACTTGGTCTATAAGTGTCGACACTTAAGAACAGAAAGTCTCGACACTAACTGACAGTTAGAGAATTTCAAGAAGTGACTGGTTGACATGACAGCTGCCGATCCAGCCGGTCTACATCAACTGTCAGAGAAGTCAGAAGTCTGTTATGAACCGGACCAGCCGGTTACCATGAAGGAAGCCTATAAATAGGCCCCCATAGTTTACAGAAAAAAACATATATAGAAGGTTGTTCATTATCATTACATGTTGTGAGAATAACTGAAGTGGTTGATCAGATTAAATCAAGAAGTGATACATAGAGGATCAACACAAGAAGATCAGGCAGTCCAACTGCAGATCTAAGAAGTTGGAGAGAGAGAGCTCCATCCAAGAATTCAGTCTTTGGAACTAAGGCTGAGAAGAAGAATTCAGAGTCATCTGGATTTCAAGAAGCAGAAGTTTCAGACTAATTCAGTTCTACTCAAGAAGCTTTGAAGAAAGCTAAGTCAGTTTGGATCAAGCTGAGTTCTTCCAAGAACTCTTCAAGAAACTCTCAACTTCTCTCATCTTTTCTGAGTTGTAGAGTTAGCAATTTTATTTCAATTACATCTTGTAAGATCCATTGGATCTGAGTGATTGTAAGCCTATTTTATAAAGGCTGAGGGTAGGGCTTGTTGCCTGAGTGTAGGAGTTGAAGAACTCTGAGTGTAGGCCTTAATTGGCTGAGTGTAGGCCTGGGTGGATGAGTGTAGGCCTTTTGGCTGAGTGTAAGGCTTTGGGCCTGAGGTAGGAACCTAGTTTGGTTCTGAGTTAGTGGAGAAGTTTGGCCGAATCTAGTACACTGCTAGATAGGCGAAGGGGGAAAGTGGATGTACCCAAAGATTGGGGAACCACTATAAAATCTTGTGTATTCTGTGCTGTGATTGTACTGTGTTGAGAATTGCTGTGTGCTGTGATAACTTATTCAGAAATCTGTATTATAAACTGTTGACTGCCAACAAAGAATTTAGATCAAGGATTAGGTCACCTATTCACCCCCCCCCCCTCTAGGTGTTTAGGTACCATATCTTTCAAGACCGCACCTTTGCTTTCCCACGAACTGCTAGGTCCGCGCCAGGGATTGCAGCACCAGCGACAATCGCCGGAGAAGAGGTGGTCGACGGAGCGAACACGGCGGCGACGGAACTCTTCCGTCGGCGGCGGGGATCGGGATCGGCGGATCGAAAGGCGGAACGGCTTCCGTCGGGTTTCGATCTGCTACAGGAGAAAATCGCGAGCCCATATTTTTTTTTATCCCGAAAACCCTAAGTGTCCTATTTATACCAAAGGTATAAATAAACCCAGGAAAATCGCTATCTGCAGACCACCCGAAAATAGGGTTCAGAATCGGCGAGTATCAATCGGTGAGAATCGGCGACAATCGGCGAGAATCACTGAGCAGGTTCGGCGAGAATCAGTCGACGAGTATCATGCAGGATCGGCGAGAATCAGAGTACAATACTCGACGATTCTCGTCGATCGTCAAGCCGCGCTCGACGATACACAACGATACTCGACGATCATCGAGCTGCGGTCGACGACAATTGTCGTAGTAGTCGATCGTCGAGAATCAACAATTGATTCTTGACGATTCTCGTCGATCAGCGAGAATCAGAGAGACGATTCTCTCCGATCGGTGGGAATCAGAAGACGATTCTCGACTAATGTCATCGACCCTCGGATGACAATCCCAACCAGCCCTTCAAGGCAACATTTGCCCAACCCGATGATCCTATAAGGCAACACTTTGCCCATAACCCTATTCAGGTCGGTGATTGGTAACCTTTACCAACACAGTCAGTCAACCAACTTCTCCACATCTCTTATGTGCGACCCTGCAGGCTCATATCGCGTTGGCAGTGAGATTACATGCTTGATCACTTCCAGATCACAATGGTAACTCCAACAGACTCCCACTTGATCTCGAAAGTATCAAACCAAAAACCTCACAAACAATGAGCGACATCTAGCAATGCATCATTGCTCCCCAAGCAATATGAGTTTATAACTCATAAGCCTTTATGACCAATGTGTCAGCGTTGTCTTTGTCCATTTGTCCCTTACATCCAGAAAGAACTAGAGGCATGGACCGTGTCACCCTCGTAATAGCTCAATCCAAGTTTCTTGATCCAGGACGGACTTCCAGAGAATGGTGAGTCCAATATCACATATTGAATCAACCAAGCATGGCCATGCATTTCTCAGTCCAGTTCCATCAAGGGGCCCATGGATGCAACTCCTGTCATACAGGAGGACAAATCCCATATCTGCTCACACACAAACACCCAAATGATTCGTAACATGCCCAACAACCACCCTTATCATCAACCTTTCTCAAGGAAGACTTTAGATGGCATCAAAGCACGCTCTTCCTCACTTGATGAATGCTGTGACTTCACGTCAAAGGATCACAACACCATTGTCAATTGAGACCTACTCGTGACACGATTGGATGACAATCCACAGAGTAGTCTCAGGTTGGGTCTGTCCAGTACAACTTGTTCACTAACAAGTACCCACGCGATGACTTGATATCACAATATCATGACCTGTGAGAACCAGTCATCAGTCAACGCACGTGCTAGCCTTCATGTACCATCATCACCCTTAGCTTCTATGATGATACTCGACCAGGGACCTTTAAGAATGAAGCTTCAAATAAATCATGGGCTCTCACATTCAAGTCACGTACTTGATCTCCCATGGAAGCGAACATTCTAAGGGTATCTATTATGTTAACATTTAACTATCATATATAGAAAAATTCATAATAAAAGAATTTGCCATTAATTATAAAAGAAAAACTAGGTACACAGTTCATCATATGAACAAACAGCCAACAAAATACAAGATTACATGCAACCCACAAGATTCTCGCTAGAGTTGATCATTTAGGTATCGTATACCCATCGATCTAGTATGACCATCATGCTTTCTCTGCGCGAGAGGCTTTGTCAGCGGATCCGCAATATTTTCCTCAGTCGGCACTCTGCAAATGTTTACATCTCCTCGTTCGACAATCTCACGAATAAGATGAAAACGCCGGAGTATGTGCTTGGAGCGCTGATGAGATCTAGGTTCCTTAGATTGTGCAATTGCACCATTGTTATCACAGTAGAGAACTACGGGACCAACAATGCTAGGAACTACATCAAGCTCGCCGATGAATTTCCTAATCCATACAGCCTCCTTCGCCGCATTAGCTGCTGCGATATACTCGTCCTCTGTTGTAGAATCAGCAACTGTCTCTTTCTTGGAACTCTTCCAGCTTACAGCTCCTCCATTTAGGCAAAACACAAAACCTGACTGAGACTTGGAGTCGTCTCGATCAGTTTGGAAGCTAGCATCCGTGTAACCACTTACAACGAGCTCTTCCTCTCCACCATACACCAAGAACACGTCCTTAGTCCTTCTCAAGTACTTCAGGATATTCTTGACTGCAATCCAGTGACACTCATCGGGGTCTGACTGATACCTGCTAGTCATGCTCAAAGCAAAGGAGACATCGGGTCGAGTACATAACATCGCGTACATATTTGATCCAATTGCCGAAGCATATGGAATCAACTTCATGCGGTCCTTATCTTCACAAGACTTTGGACACTGGTCCTTAGAGAGATTCACACCATGAGATATGGGCAAAAATCCTTTCTTGGACTCAAGCATGTTGAACCGCTTCAACACCTTTTCGATGTACGTACTCTAGGTCAAACCCAGGAACTTCTTCGATCTATCTCTATAGATCTTAATACCGAGTATATAAGTCACTTCACCCAAATCCTTCATTGAAAAGCAGTTCCCTAGGTTGTTCTTAACAACTTTAAGGGTAGGAATGTCATTCCCGATCAACAGTATGTCATCTACATACAATATCAGGAAGACAACAATGCTCCCACTGATTCACTTGTAAACACAAGGCTCATCTTCATTCTTGATGAAACCAAACTCTTTTATTTTCTCATCAAAACGAAGATTCCAACTTCGAGAGGCCTGTTTCAGTCCATAAATGGACTTATTCATCTTGCATATTTTAGTGGCTTCATCTGGGGATACAAAACCCTCGGGTTGTGTCACATACACCTCCTCAAGGAGGTTTCCATTAAGGAAAGCCGTTTTGACATCCATCTGCCAGATCTCGTAGTCATAATACGCAGCAATAGCAAGCAATATCCTAATGGACTTTACCATGGCAACAGGGGAAAAGGTCTCATCATAGTCAATACCATGAATTTGCTTGAAACCCTTAGCCACTAGTCGCCCTTTGAATGTCTGTACATTCCCATCCATGTCGGTCTTCTTCTTGAAGACCCACTTGCACCCTATGGGTCATACCCCTTCAGGTGGTTCCACCAAGTTCCAAACTTGGTTTGCATACATGGAGTCCATTTCGGATTTCATAGCCTCAAGCCATTTGTCGGAGTCCGGTCCATTCATAGCCTCTTGGTAGGTTGCTGGTTCATCATCATGATCCATAAGCAACACATTACCTATTTGAGACACGAGAAATCCATATCTCTCAGGCTCAAACCTCGGTCTACCAGATCTACGTAGGACTTGTGTTCCTTGAGCAGGTTCTCTAGCTACAACATCTTGTAGTCCTGTCTCAGAATCCAATTCCGGTTCATTCACTACATGTGGTTCTTGAACTTCTTCAAGCTCTACCTTTTCAGTCTTTCTTGATAAGAACTCTTTCTCCAAGAAGACACCAGTCCTTGCGACAAACACTTTGCCCTCAGACGGTAGGTAAAAGTAATACCCTTTCGTTTCCTTAGGATATCCCACCAGATAACATTTATCCGATTTGGGTTCCAGCTTGTCAGGCATTTGACGTCTCACGTATGCCTCACAGCCCCAAATTTTAATGAACGACATACTAGGACGCTTCCCAGTCCATATCTCATATGGTGTCTTCAGAACCGTTTTAGTTGGAGCGCGATTCAATGTCATTGCAGCAGTCTCTAAAGCAAAACCCCAAAAGGAAACAGGCAAGTCTGCATGACTCATTATCGAACGTACCATGTCTAACAGAGTACGATTTCTCCTCTCAGACACACCATTATGTTGTGGTGTTCTAGGTGGAGTGAGCTGTGATACAATACCACACTCTTTCAGATGATCACGGAACTCATGACTCAGGTATTCGCCACCTCGATCAGATCGGAGTGCTTTAACCCTTTTACCCAACTGGTTTTCTACTTCATTCTTGAACTCTTTGAACTTTTCAAAGATCTCGGATTTGCACTTCATAAGATACACATATCCGTATCTACTGAAATCATTAGTAAATGTAACAAAGTAGAAATACCCTCCTCTAGCCATGGAACTCATGGGTCCGCATACATCACTATGTACAACACCCAAGAGATCCTCAGCCCTCTCAGTATAACCAGTGAAAGGAGCTTTAGTCATCTTGCCTAACAAACAAGATTCGCATCGCTCAAATGATTCATAATCAAATGAGTCCAAAAGTCCATCTCTATGGAGCATGGATATGCGCTTCTCGTTGATATGGCCCAAACGACAATGCTAGAGAAAAGTAGGGTTCGAATCATTTGTTCTTAGTCTTTTATTGTTTTCTACATTACAGATTAGATGGTCCAAGTTCAAAACGTAAAGACCATTAAACAATTGGGCTACAGCATAACAAACATCATTCTTAAATATAGAACAACAATTGTTCTTAATTATAAAAGAAAATCCAATCATGTCCAAACATGAAATAGATATAATGTTTTTAGTTATCGCCGGAACAAAATAACAATTATCAAGTTCTATTACAAGCCCACTGGGCAAAGAAAGACGATAAACCCCTACGGCTACAGCAGCAACTCTTGCTCCATTGCCGACGCGGAGGTCCACCTCCCCTTTACTCAGCAATCTTCTCCTTCCCAGTTCCTGCACATTTGTACAAATGTGAGAACCACATCCGGTATCCAATACCCAAGATGAAGGAGCAGAAAGGTTTATCTCTATAACGTAAACATTAGAAGCGGAAGTCATACCTCCCCTCAATTTCTGCAGACCCTCAATGTATGAAGGACAGTTCCTCCTCCAATGACCATCCTTGCCACAGTGGTGGCATTTCCCTTCCTTCACCGTGCTCTTCTTTTTCATCAGTGCTGAAGACTTGGGCTCAAGATATGACTTAGGTCCTACCTTCATCTTCTTGGAGCCCTTGGCTTTGCCCTTGCCCTTATGCACCATCAGTATGGGGCTGGCAGGCTTGGCCTTCTTCATGTTGATTTCGGCAGTTCTCAACATGCCTAGGAGTTCGGGCAGTGTCTTGTCTATCTCATTCATGTTGTAGTTCAAGACAAACTGCTCATAACTGTCCGGCAACGATTGCAGGATCAGATCCGTGGCCAACTCTTGACCAAGAGGAAAACCCAGCCTTTCAAGGTTCTCTATATACCCAATCATCTTGAGTACGTGAGTCCCTACTGAGTCTCGAACTCCCATCTTGCACTGAAACAACGCTTTCGTGATGTCGAACCTCTCTTGACGAGCTTGCCCTTGAAACATTTTCTTGAGATGCTCGTCAATCTCCTTGTACCCCATGTTCTCATGTTGCTTCTGAAGCTCAAAGTTCATGGTGGCAAGCATAAGGCACTCGACATCCAAAGCATCGTCAGTATACTTCTTATAAGTATCTTTCTCAGCACGGGAAGAGTTCCCGGTCGGCACCTCGGGGGCTTCTTCTTCCAAGACATAGAGCTTTCGCTCTTGCCTGAGAACAATTCTCAGGTTCCTATACCAGTCCATGTAATTTGTCCCACTGAGATTATCCTTCTCAAGGATGGCTCTCAGAGACAACGTGGAGTGCGCAACGCTTGCCATGGAATTCTACAAGAATTTATGCAGAATAAAATCAGTACCTAAATTTCAATTACAATTTATTCTAATTAGGACTTCAATTAAAATACTCCCACTATTTTATTCGAAAAGATAGCCCTCACTAGCAATTTAGAGAGTTCATGCGAGCTACTCTCTTAGTGGACAAGATCCGTATTTCACCAACACTATGAGTCCGATTTGGCGTTCCTCTCACGATGCGGTTATTTAGGTAGGCAACGCTTGCCAATTGCATCCTCATGCAATTCTTGTATGGTTGGTGAATAACTCCTTATTCGCATCCATCATATGGTGCATGCCAACCCTATGCCTCTAGGCACTCAACCTTTGAGGTCACCTAGTTAAGCTGGACCCGATGTCGACAGTGGGATATCACAATTATCCGCTCGCACCCTTACCAAGATAGATTAATGCACCTTGCTTTGGCAAGCCCACACTTCATCGATCGAGGCAGGAAGAGTGTCATCCATCGGAAGGCATCCGAACACTTAATATTTGATGAAGGGATTTCAAATATAGGTTAACAATTAACCATGATCAACATTTGATCGACGTGCACATCCAACGAAAAACAATTCTTCTAAAACCACATGCATCCCTTATGTGCACATCCTGACACCATCAACATTTGATAGAAGGAAGGGCTAAATTTGAACATCCGGAAATTTCCAAATCCTCAGATTTACATGCATTGGACAAAGGCAAAGACAGCTCAACTTAAAGCAGTAGACAAGCTCATCTCTCTTTGTTGGATTCAGAATCCAAAACAAAATCGAGGGATGGTTACTGCTAAGGAGATCACAATTTCTAACACTTAGAAATCCACCGAAATTCCAATCGTTCTTGGCGAGGTACTAAGACAAAATCTAGACATTTAGAACACTTCTAAATCCCTAGGTTTACACGCACTGGAATAACAAACTTCCAAAACAACGATCATGGCCGGAACCTGGCTCTGATACCACTGTTGGGTTTCTCTATAGGGTTGGCACAACGCTTGTGCACGCAGCGGAAAAATAAACATCAAGAAAAATCCAAAGAGATGTGGATCGGGCTATGAACATTGAATCAAGAAGTTAGCAAAACTAGGCAAAAATTACCTCGGTGGCGTTGAGTCACAACCCAACGGAGATGCTCCAAACTTTATCTGCTTGCTAGTGGCGAGTTCTATGTGGAATAGTGTCCACGTTTCTGCAGAAGTCCACACGAGCGGGAGAACACCGATCTATCCATCGCACGGATTATCAGGAAGGAGAAGACCGCACCTTTGCTTTCCCACGGACTGCTAGGTCCGCGCCAGGGATTACAGCACCAGCGACAGTCGCCGGAGAAGAGGTGGTCGACGGAGCGAACACGGCGGCGGCGGAACTCTTCCGTCGGCGGCGGGGATCAGGATCGGCGGATCGAAAGACGGAACGGCTTCCGTCGGGTTTCGATCTGCTACAGGAGAAAATCGCGAGCCCGTATTTTTTTTTTATCCCGAAAACCCTAAGTGTCCTATTTATACCAAAGGTATAAATAAACCCAGGAAAATCGCTATCCGCAGACCACCCAAAAATAGGGTTCAGAATCGGCGAGTATCAATCGGTGAGAATCAGCGACAATCGGCGAGAATCACTGAGCAGGTTCGGCGAGAATCAGTCGACGAGTATCATGCAGGATCGGCGAGAATCATAGTACAATACTCGACGATTCTAGCCGATCGTCGAGCCGCGCTCGACGATACACAACGATACTCGACGATCGTCGAGCCGCGGTCGACGACAATTGTCGTAGTAGTCGATCGTCGAGAATCAACAATTGATTCTCGACGATTCTCGTCGATCGGCGAGAATCAGAGAGACGATTCTCGCTGATCGGCGGGAATCAGAAGACGATTCTCGACTAATGTCATCGACCCTCGGACGACAATCCCAACCAGCCCTTCATGGCAACATTTGCCCAACCCGATGATCCTATAAGGCAACACTTTGCCCATAACCCTATTCAGGTCGATGATTGGTAACCTTTACCAACACAGTCAGTGAACCAACTTCTCCACGTCTCTTATGTGCGACCCTGCAGGCTCATATCGCGTTGGCAGTGAGATTACATGCTTGATCACTTCCAGATCACAATGGTAACTCCAACAGGAAACACGCGTTAGTATGGAGAAAATAATCATCAGGGTACATCCACTCTTCTACCACCCTGATAGGAATACACTATAGGTTTTGATCAGGTGACTGCCACCAATGAGCTTTTGATCAGGTGCTCAAAAACCAATCCTCAAGTCTTTTGATCAGGAGACTTGCAACAAAGAATAACTTTTGAAGGGAGTTAAAGAACCCCTTTATATAGGAGAGGAGAGAGAGTGATGTTGTATTCTCTATCAACAGTCTAAGAGAAGACTTTAGTGGATTTGATGATGTCAAAGCTCCCCCCTGAGATGTTGAATGGTTCAGGAAAGAGTGAAGCATTGATTCAGGGTGAGTAGGCCTTCAGATTGATGATGTCTCCAGCAAGCTTCTTAGACTGATATTGATTGTGTGTCACTTGAAAAGCCTAGCGCAGATGAAGAACTCTGTGTGTCTTTATTGATGCAGAATTTCTCCTTTTCTGTAAAAATGGAATGCCTTCACTGTGTTATTGTTTACTATCTGTTCTCTGGTACTCTGTGTTTCTTGTTATTATCTTCTCTATCGAATTCAAAAATTTGAATTCATTTATCTTGAAGATGGGAGAAACATTCCCGAGAGTAGAAGATGCCTTGGGAATTAATCCTGAATGAACTTCTGCAACATCCCCATTTAATGTTGCCTTTGAACGACTATTTCCTATTAGGAATGTTCGACATGAAATGTCCTGGGCATTGACTGGAATTAATTCTGCCAACTGTAACTGATTGCACAGAATTCGTCGACCGGAGCTCGCAGATCGTTGAGCTCAGTTTCTTATTTCATCGAGTTGTCTTGAGTTCAGCGATCATCGAGCTGAGCTTGGATTTCGTCGAGCTGCGTCCACAGTTCTTCTTTAACTTCTTGAGATAGCTTCTGTGTAATGTGTCGACATAATTGCTTCTTGTCTTGACATAGTTGTTGTTTTGAAAGAAACTTGGAGTGTGTCGACACAAGTCCTGTGTGTCAACACAATTGCTGTCGACAGATGTTCTATATGTCGACACAAGTCCTGTGTGTCGACACAATCTGGCTTCTGGTGTCGACACAATCTGGCTTCTGGTGTCGGCACAGTTGATGTTGACAGATGTTCGGTGTATCGACACTAGTCCTGTGTGTCGACACAATTTGGCTTCGGGTGTCGACACAGTTGACGTCGACAGATGTTCTGTGTGTCGACACAAGTCCTGTATGTCGACACAATCTAGATTCTGGTGTCGATACAGCCTTTCCGAAGTGTCGACACAATTTCTTGAGTCTCTGGCAGTCTGTTGAAGGCTGGTCCATGTGATGTTGATTCTAAGGACTTGGCCTAGACTCTAGGACACAACCATGACCCTGGCTATACATGATGGGTCAATCTAAACAAACCTAATATTGATCTTTTCCCAAATCAGAACTAGGGTTCCAACAACATCCCTCTATTTGGGTGAGGACACTATTTACATAAAAATAAATAAAAATGCAAAGCAAAAACAATCTGCTTGATTTATAAAAACTTTCAGCAGATGTACATGGGTGCTTTTAAAATAAAATAAATAAAATAAAGCTATTTCTTCATCCTTTCCAATCAATCAAATAATCTCCCCCTAATTTTTTTCCTTGCACACATTTCTTGCCCCTAATCTGAGTAGACTTTATAATCTATTCGAATAAACAGTCTCTCTCTACTGCTGTAGCCTTTCAAACAATCTCTCACTATACAGCCACTGATGTATCCCCTGTATTGGCTGAGACTGAAGTATTTTGGTTACTATCAAATACCAATATTTCTTGTGGTAAGATACGTCTTTTCCTGAAAAGAGTTGTTAGAAGTTCTGGACCCAGATTACCTTGGGTCCTGGTTTTCTTTTATAATAATTAGAAATAAAAGAATATCCAGGTTGATTTTGATAACCAAATGGATGATATTTTCTAGGAGGGATTATAAACTCAATAAAAGGATTTGTAAAATGTTGATTATGATTTTGGAATAAGTTAAAATTTCTGCTCTGAAATTTTGAGTTCGACGAATTACGATCATTCCGTCGAACTGAGTTCGACGAATGGTATTGATATCGTCGATCTCTGCTCAGACAACAATCGAAATTATTTTCTCTATTCCATCTTCGTCGACCTCTGTTCGACGAAACATATTTATTTTATCGAGCATAGATTCCTGACCAGTTAAGATTGAAATCTTTATTTATAGTTTGTTGAGTTTTGTTCGATGAATGATGTTGTTTTCGTCGATCTTGGTTCGACGAATTATTTTGAACAAAAAATTTCTGAAGATTTTTAAATTGATTTGATTTATTCTTTTGTAATTCTTCAGTAATATTTTTAATGTCCTTTAACTTATATTTTCCATTAATTGATTCTAAATAACTTAGTTGTTCAAGATCATTCTTTAAATCCTTTTTGAGTGTTATATTTTCAAAGGATACAATATTTAATTTCTCTCTGAGAAGTTTTATTTCTTTCTCAGATAAAATTAAATCTTTACACAATAATTTAAAATCAGTTTTAAATCTCTCTGATGAAAGATTAAGGGTAGAGATTACCTGATCTTCTTCTGATTCACATTCTGATTCTTCATCGAGGTTGCTGCAAGAGGCATTTATTGCCATTAAGCAGAACTCTCTTGCTCTTGACTGTTCTTCATCATCAATTGTACAGGATGAAGCTTCAGAGTCACTCCAGGTTTCAGCTTTAAAGTTTCTTTCTTTAGCTGATCCTGCAACCATTGCTGTGAGGGAGTCCCACATATCTTTTGTAGATGAACATTCAGCAACTTCCTGAAAAATGTCATCAGACATTGATTGTTCAAGAACGATCATTGCTTGTGCATCAACAATCTTCAGCCTTTTCTGGGCATCTGTCCTTTGAGATGATGGAACAACATTGATACTTGTTGTTTCCCGAGGTTGAGTTGGTCCTGTCAAAATGGAATTAAAAATGTTTTCATCAATGGAGTTCATATAGAACCTAATCCTTATCTTCCATAGTGCAAGCTTATCAAGATTGCACATAGGAGGTCTGGTGCTTAAAAAATCTTCATTTTGTGCCATGATAAACTCTAAAGAAGTATAATATCCATCAGATCGTTTTGGTCTAGGTGTTAGTCTGTACAACCAAGAAAAACTTGCTCTGATACCAATTGAAAGATAGGGATAGATCTTAACTTGCACTAGTTAGAGTTATATCTATATTCTCAGAAAAAAAAAACACAGCACAAAAGTAAAGAACAGAGCAAGCAACACAGAAGACACAAGGATATATAGTGGTTCCCCCAAACTGGGTACATCCACTCTTCTACCACCCTGGTAGGAATCCACTACAGGCTTTGATCAGGTGACTGCCACCAATGAGCTTTTGATCCGATGCTCAGAAACCAATCCTCAAGTCTTTTGATCAGGAGACTTGCAACCAAGAATAACTTTTGAAGGGAGTTAAAGAACCCTTTATACAGGAGGGGAGAAAGACTGATGTTGTCTTCTCTGTCAACAGTCTAAGAGAAGAGTTTAGTGGATTTGATGATGTCAAAGCTCCCCCTGAGATGTTGAATGGTTCAGGAAAGAGGGAAGCTTTGCTTCAGGGTGAGTAGGCATTCAGATTGATGATGTCTCAAGCAAGCTTCTTAGAGTGATATTGATTGTGTGTCACTTGAGAAGCCTGAAGCAGATGAAGAACTCTGTGTGTCTTAATTGATGCAGAATTTCTCCTTTTCTGTAAAAATGGAAAGCCTTCACTATGTTATTGTTCACTGTCTATTCTCTGGTACTCTGTGTTTTTATTATCATCTTCTATATTGAATTCAAACATTTGAATTCATTAATCTTAAAGACGACAGAAGCATTCCCGAGAGTAGAAGATGCCTTGGGAATTAATCCCGAATTAACTTCTGAAACAACCCCATTTAATGTTGCCTTTGAACGGCTATTTCCTATTAGGAATGTTCAACATTAAATGTCATGGGCATTGACTGGAATTAATTCTGCCAACTGTAACTGATTGCACAAAATTCGTCAACCGGAGCTCGCAGATCGTCGAGCTCAGTTTCTTATTTTGTCGAGCTGTCTTGAGTTGAGCGATCGTTGACCTGAGCTTGGAGTTCGTCGAGCTGAGTCCACATTTCTTCTTTAACTTCGTGACACAGCTTCTGTGGAATGTATCGACACAAGTCCTGTGTGTCGACACAATTACTTCTTGTCTTGACATAGTTATTATTTTGACAGAAATCTGGAGTGTGTCAACATAAGTCCTGTGTGTCGACATAATTGCTGTCGACAGATGTTCTGTGTGTCGACATAATCTGGCTTCTGGTGTCGACATAGTTGATGTCGACAGATTTTCTGTGTGTTGACAGAAGTCCTGTGTGTCGACACAATCTGGCTTCTGGTGTCGACATAGTTCATATAGATAGATGTTCTGTGTGTCGACAGAGTCCTCTGTGTCGACACAATCTGGCCTCTGGTGTCGACACAGCCTTTCCGAAGTGTCGACACAATTGCTTGAGTCTCTAGCAGTCTATTGAAGGTTGGTCCATGTGATGTTGATTCTAAGGACTTGGCCTAGTCTCTAGGACACAACCATGACCCTGATTATACATGATGGGTCAATCTAAACAAGCCTAATAGTGATCGTTGCCCAAATCAGAACTAGGGTTCCAACAGGCTGCCTAGGGGCGAGCTGGCGCGTCTCGAGGACTCAGCTCGACGAGCTGGCCTCTTCCTGTCGAGCCGAGGAAGAGCTCGCGCTCGAGGAGCTCGCACCATCGGCCCTCCTCGGCCACTTCCTTCCCAGCTCGCCTGCTGGGGGCATCCTAGCACAGAGAGGGGGGCTATGATCTGGATTGCCGGAGTCGAGCATTCGGCCCGCTTGCCGAGTGCGAACTTGATGAAACCAAGTACCTTGTTCCTGAAATCTTCAAACATCCCCACCGTGGCCGGAGGTGGGGGGGGGGCGGCGAGTCTGACCTGTCAGTTCCCTGTCCTCCTGTCATCGAGCTCGCTGAAGCTTTTTTGTACTGACCACGCTCCACGCTCACCACACCAAAATGTTGAAACCGAAAAACAGTCTCCTGTGGAGTTCACCCTTGGGGAAGGGGTGATCGCGCACCTACTTCACTCCTACAAGCAAAACAATAAAAGAAATAAGGGAGAACAGACTCAAGGGCTCAGCGGGGAGGACCCACCACACACCCGAAAGATCTTTTGAGCGCTTCCCATCCTTAGCCAAAGGCCGAGTTAAGGTATCCTCAGAAACCACTTGAGAAGTGGATCTAGAGATCACAAGAAGCCTACTTTCTATGGTACCCCTTGGGTCCTATTTGTAGATTTCAGAATTTGAACTGCCAATAACCAAACTGAACTGGCTTGAAGTTACCAAAATACCCTTGGCTGGGTCTGCCAACAGCCAAACTCCGCTGTGTTGAAGAGATATGGGCAGACCAGTGGGGGCAAAATAGTAAAAAGTACCTCGTAGATCTGGGCGAGCTGGGGATCTCGGCCACCCCTGACGATCTGACTCGCCTGCTATTGTCGAGCTCCTTTGCGTGAGTGCGAGTTGGGACGACGAGCTCGCCCATCGGTCGGCTATCAGTAGTCGATCTCGGTTTGACGAAACCTTGAATGAGCTCGACGAATGCCAAGCTTGGGGTTAGCGAGTGACAAGCTCACGCTTTTGATTTCCCTATCGAGCTCTCCTGGCCTCTGAGGGATCTGCACTGCTGGGTCTGGTTGTTGGTTCACCCCACTCACCCGATATGGGGTTGTACAGTCACATAGCTCGCAGTATTGTAGGCTCACTCGGTGGTTGGAGGTTGTTTGGAGAGGAGACCCCGAGCACACCAGCTAAACATGCTCTCACCTAGCTGGCAGGATTGTAGGCTCACTCGGTGGTTGGTGGTTATTTGGAGAGGAGACCCCGAGCAAACCCGCTGACCAGTCTCTTACCTAGCTTCAGTGTTGTAGGCTAACTCAGTGGCTGGAGGTTGTTGGGAGAGGAGAACCCGAGCAGACCCGCTGACCAGGCTCTCACCTACCTCGCAGGACTGCAGTCTTACTCGATGGTTGGAGGTTGTTAGTAGAGGAGACCGCAAGCAAACCAGCTGACCATGCTCTCACCTAGCTGGCAGGGTTGTAGGCTCACTCAGTGGTTCGAGGTTGTTTGGACAGGAGACCCCGAGCAGACCCGCTGAACAGGCTTTCACCTAGCTAGCAGGGTTGTATGCTCACACGGTGGTTGGAGGTTGTATAGAGAGGAGACCGCGAGTAGACCCACTGACTAGGTTCTCACCTAGCTGGCAAGGCTGTAGGATCACTCGGTAGTTGGAGGATGTTTAGAGAGGAGACCCCGAGCAGACCCGCTGACTAGGCTCTCACCTAGCTGGTAGGGCTGTAGGATCACTCAGTGATTGGAGTTTGTTTGGAGACGACATCTCGAGCAGAAACACTGACCAGGCTCTCACCTAGCTGGCAGGGCTATTGGCTCACTTGATGGTTAGAGGTTGTTGGGATAGGAGACCCCGAGCAGACCCGTTGACCAGGCTCTCACCTAACTGGTAGGACTGTAGGCTAACTGATGGTTGGAGGTTGTTTGTAGAGGAGACCTTGAGTATAACCTCTAACAAAGCTCTCACCTAACTGGCAGGGTTGTAGGCTAACTCGGTGGTTGGAGGTTGTTTGGAGAGGAGACCTCGAGCAAACCCGCTGACCACGCTCTAACCTAGCTGGCAGGGTTGTAGGCTCACTCGGTGGTTGGAGGTTGTTTGGAGAGGAATCTCCAAGCAAACTCGCTGACCAGGCTCTCACTTCGCTGACAGGACAGCAGGCTCACTCAGTGGTTGGAGGTTGTTGGGAGTGGAGACCCCGAGCAGACATGCTGACTAGGCTCTCACCTAGCTGGCAGTCCTGTAGGCTCACTCGGTGGATGGAGGTTGCTAGGAGAGGAGACCCTGAGTAGATCCGCTGACTAGGCTATCAACTAGCTGGTAGGATTATAGGCTCACTCGGTGGTTGGAGGTTGTTGGGAGAGGAGACCCTGAGCAAACCCGCTGACCAGGCTCTCACCTAGCTGGCAGGGCTGTAGGCTCACTTGGTGGTTGGAGGTTGTTTGGAGAGGAGACCCCGAGCAGACCGGCTAACCAGGCTCTCACCTAGCTGGCAGGGTTGTAGGCTCACTCGGTGGTTGGAGGTTGTTTGGAGAGGAGACCCCGAGCATACCCACTGACCAGGCTCTCACCTAGCTGGCATGGCTGTAGGCTCCCTCAGTGGTTGAAGGTTGTTAGAGAGGAGACCCCGAGCAGACCCGCTGAGTAGGCTCTCGCCTAGTTGGCAGAGCTACAAGCTCACTCAGTGGTTGGAGATTGTTTGGAGAGGAGACCCCGAGCAGACCCACGGACCAGACTCTCATCTAGCTCGCAAGGCTGTAGGCTCACACGGTGGTTGGAGGTTGTTTGGAGAGGAGACCCTGAGTAGACCTGCTGACCAGGATCTCACTTAGTTGGCAGGGCTGTAGGCTCCCTCAGTGGTTAGAGGTTGTTGGGAGAGGAGACCCCGAGCAGACCCGCTGACCATGCTCTCACCTAGCTGGCAACGCTATAGGCTCACTCGATGGTTGGATGTTTTTTGGAGAGGAGACCTCGAGCAGACCCGCAGACCAGACTCTCACCAAGCTGGCAGGGTTGTAAGCTCATTCAGTGGTTGGAGGTTTTTTGGAGAGGAGACCCCGAGCAAACCCACTGACCAGGCTCTCACCTAGCTGGCAAGGATGTAGGCTAACTCGGTGGTTGGAGGTTGTTATGAGAGGAGTACCCGAGCAGACCCGCTGATCAGGCTCTCAACTAGCTGGCTGGACTGCAGGCTCACTCGGTGGTTTGAGGTTGTTAGTACAGGAGACTGCGAGCAGACCCGCTGACCAGGCTCTCACCTAGCTGGCAGGGTTGTAGGCTCACTAGGTGGTTGGAGGTTGTTTGGATAGGAGACTCTGAGTAGATCCACTAACCAGGCTCTCACATAGCTGGCAGGGCTGTAGGCTCACTCGGTGGTTGGAGGTTGTATGAAGAGTAGACCCCAAGCAGACCCGATGACCAGGTTCTCACCTAGCAGGCATGGTTGTAGTCTCACTCGGTGGTTGGAGGTTGTTTGGAGAGCAGACCCCAAGCAGAACCGCTGACCAGGCTCTCACCTAACTGGCAGGGTTGTAAGATCACTTAGTGGTTGGAGTTTGTTTGGAGAGGATACCCCGAGCAGACCCACTGACCAGGCTCTCACCTAGATAGCAGGGCTGTATGCTCACTCGATGGTTGGAGGCTGTCGGGAGAGGAGACCCCAAGCAGACCCGCTGACCAGGCTCTCACCTAGCTGGTAGGACTGTAGGCTCACTAGGTGCTTGGATGTTGTTAGTAGAGGAGACCCCGAGTAGACCCGCTGACCAGGCTCTCACCTAGCTGGAAGTGTTGTAGGCTCACTCGGTGATTGGAGGTTGTTTGGAGAGGAGACCCCGAGTAGACCCGCTGACCAGGCTCTCACCTAGGTGGCAGGGCTGCAGGCTCACTCGGTGGTTGGAGGTTGTTTGGAGAGCAGTTGCAGAGCAGACCCGCTGTCCAGACTTTCACTTTGCTGACAGGATAGTGGGCTCACTCGGTTGTTGGAGGTTGTTGGGAGTGGAGACCTCGAGCAGACCCGCTGACCAGGCTCTCACCTAGCTAGCAGGGCTGTATGCTCACTCGGTGTTTGGATGTTGCTTGGAGTGGAGACCTCGAGCAGACTCGCTGACTAGGCTCTCACCTAGCTGGCAGGACTCTAGGCTCACTCGGTGGTTGGAGGTTGTTGGGAGAGGAGACCCTGAGCAGACCTGCTGACCAGGCTCTCACCTAGCTGGCAGGGCTGTAGGCTCACTCAGTTGTTGGAGGTTGTTGGGTACATTGGTCAAATGTACCTGATTTGAAGAAGCCTCACCTAACTCAATGATATACATCATAGTGTATTTGATGTTTGTTTGAGTTACTTGTGCAGGTTAGGAATACACTGGACTGAAGCTAAAAATTTCTAAGTCCATGTGTCGACACCCAGAGGGAAAGTGTCGACACTTGAGAAAGCTTGTGTCGACACCCAAACAAGCAGTGTCGACACTTGGAGTCATTGTGTCGACACCTGGGAAGAAGAGTCGACATCAGACAGAAAGTGTCGACACTTGGAGCTGTGTCGACACTCAGTGTAGAAGAATGCAGAAAAGCTGTGTCGACACTTAGCAGAAGTGTCGACACCTAGAAGAGCTGTGTCTACACCAGAAAGTGTCGACACTTGGAGCTGTGTCGACACTCAGCAAAAGTCTGCAGAGTCTAAGTAAAAGTGTCGACACTCAACACAATGTGTCGACACTATGCTGAAGAGTCAGTATTTGAAGTAAGTGTCGACACTCAACACAATGTGTCGACACTATGCTGAAGAGTCTGTATTTGAAGTAAGTGTCGACACTCAACACAATGTGTCGACACTATGCTGAAGAGTCAGTATTTGAAGTAAGTGTCGACACTCAACACAATGTGTCGACACTATGCTGAAGAGTCAGTATTTGAAGAAAGTGTCGACACTCAGCACAATGTGTCGACACACAACCAAGAGAGTCAACACTTGAAGAAAGTGTCGACACTCAGCACAATGTGTCGACACTTATTTGAAGACTCTACACTTGAAGAAAGTGTCGACACAAGGAGCTGTGTCGACACTTAGCAAAGAATAGAAAAGTTACAAAGTATTCTAAGTACAAGTGTCGACACTAAAAGAATGTGTCGACACTCAGCTAAAGAAACAAAAGTGAAGACTTGTGTCGACACCAAGAAGCAGTGTCGACACTTGACAGTTTCAACACATGAAGATGTGTCGACACAAAGAACATGTGTCGACACTTAGAAGAATACAGTTAAAGAATGAAGTACAAGTATTTGTGTCGACACTCAATTTCAGTGTCGACACATGCAGAAGAATCTGTGTCGAGACATACAAGGAATTGTGTCGACACCTTGTAGACTTGTGTCGACACTTACACAACATGTGTCGACACTTGGTCTATAAGTGTCGACACTTAAGAACAGAAAGTCTCGACACTATCTGACAGTTAGAGAATTTCAAGAAGTGACTGGTTGACATGACAGCTGCCGATCCAGCCGGTCTACAGCAACTGTCAGAGAAATCAGAAGTTTGTTATGAACCGGACCAGCCGGTTACCATGAAGGAAGCCTATAAATAGGCATCCATAGTTTACAGAAACGGTGGTTGTGATTGAGAAACTAGAGTTACAACTTGTGAGAATATTCAAAGTGGTTGATCAGATTAAATCAAGAAGTGATACACAGAGGATCAACACAAGAAGATCTGTCAGTCCAACTGCAGATCTAAGAAGTTGGAGAGAGAGAGCTCCAACCAAGAATTCAGTCTTTGGAACTAAGGCTGAGAAGAAGAATTCAGAGTCATCTGGATTTCAAGAAGCAGAGGTCAAGGAACAACTGCAGAAGATTCAGACTAATTCAGTTCTAATCAAGAAGCTTTGAAGGAAGCTAAGTCAGTTTGGATCTAACTGAGTTCTTCCAAGAACTCTTCAAGAATCTCTCAACTCCTCACTTATTTTCTGAGTTGTAGAGTTAGCTATTGTACTTTCTATTTTAACTTGTAGGATCCATTGGATCTGAGAGTATTGTAAGCCTATTTTATAAAGGCTGAGGGTAGGGCTTGGTTGCCTGAGTGTAGGAGTTGAAGAACTCTGAGTGTAGGCCTTAATTGGCTGAGTGTAAGCCTTGATTGGCTGAGTGTAGGCCTGGGTGGCTGAGTGTAGGCCTTTTGGCTGAGTGTAAGGCTTTGGGCCTGAGGTAAGAACCTAGTTGGGTTCTGAGTTAGTGGAGAAGTTTGGCCAAATCTAGTACACTGCTAGATAGGCGAAGGGGAAAGTGGATGTACCCAAAGATTGGGGAACCACTATAAATTAGTGTGTCTTCTGTGCTGTGCTGTGCTGTGGAATTACTGTTTATATGCTGTAATTGCTGTTAGCTGTAGAATTCTGTGAAATAGCTGTTGTGCTGCCAAACAAAACTCAAAAAGGATTAGGTCACCTATTCACCCCCCCTCTAGGTGTTTAGGTACCATATCTTTCAAGTGGTATCAGAGCGAGGTTCCTCAAAAAGGACTAACTGTCTGAGGAGATCCAGTTTGGCAGATTTAGGATAAGTCAGAACACAGTTTCAAGAAAATCAAGAAACATGGGTTCTTCAGAGAATCACAAGGAATTGGGTTCAATGAAACTGCCCATATCCAGAAAGGAGATTTTTGGAATCTGGAAAGAAAGGGTAAGGCTGTTCATGGAGGCCTCTGACCCTAGGATCTACATCACAGTCAAAGAAGGGCCTTATGTGCCCATGAAGATTTCAGTCTTGGATGCTACACAGAGAACTCCAAAGGATTTTTCTGAGATGACCAAGGATGAGATTGTCCTAGCTACAATGGACAAAAGGGCACAGAACATCATAGTTAGTGCAATTGATGATGCCACCTTCCAGAACCTTATTCACTGTAAAACAGCAAAAGAAATGTGGGATACCCTCATTGTCTACATGGAAGGTTCTGAAGAAGTAAGACAAGATAGGAAGTCCTTGCTTAATCAAGAATATGAGAGCTTTAGGCAAGGAAGTGGAGATAGCATCACTGAATGCTACAAGAAGTTTTATAAAATTGTTAATGAACTCATGTCCTATGGAAGAGAGTTCTCTAACTAAGAATTGAATGATAAATTCTTAAGGTCCCTAACCAAAGACTGGGACACCAAGATCTGTGCCATCAGAGAAATGGCAAAGTTGGGAGAAATTCCTCCTCCCACACTATTTGGCAAGTTGTTATCTTATGAGATGCAATTGTCAGTAAGAAAAGAGGAGGAAAAGTCAACAAGGACTGAACACAGGGAAAGGACTGTTGCCTTTAAGTCAGAAGTACCTAGAAAGAACAGGACTAAGTCATCAACTCCTCCTCCAGAGGTAGTTGAATCAGAATCTGATGAGTCTGTTAGCACTAAATCTACAAGCAGTGAAAGTGATGAAGATTTTGCTGCATTCACCAGACATTTTCAGAAATTCCTTAAGAAGAAACAGTGGAGGTCCAGAGCTTCATATTCCAAAGGGAAAGAAGTCCAGTATCAGGAGAAGAAGCCTTCAAAGAAGGATAAGAAAAAGACAAAGACTAGTAAGGCAACTAGGTCTAAGATTGTGTGTTACTGCTGCAATAGACAGGGTCATGTTATTGCAGATTGTCCTGAAAGAAGGAAAGAATCCAGTGACAAAAAGAAGACTCACTTCAAAGGAAAGAAGGAGAAGTCCTTTGTTGCAAAGAATGAGAAGACTCTTTCAGACATTTCTTCTTCAGACACTGAGACAGATGCTGAAGCCTATATAGGGCTATTTGCTGAAGAAGAAGAAGAGTTTATGCAGATCATGGAATCAATCTATGAACAAGAAGAGGTTCAGTGCCAAGGACTGATGGCATTGACTGAAAGTACCAAAATCCTGGAGCAGCCAGGACCTAGTCAGGTACAAAGTCCAACTCAAAGTTCAGATTTCAGTTCTAGTTCAGAGTCAGAATCATCTTCATCAAGTGATGAAAGTGTTTCTGAATCTGAGGGAGATATTCATCAGCTCTTAGATGAATACCAAGTACTGTTGCAAGCCTATAAGAAAAGCAAGATCCTAGCCAAAAGTCAGGCAAAGGAGATTGCTGATCTCAAGGCAGCTGCAACAGATTTTGAGAAGCAGTATGATCAAAAACTGAATGAAGTAGCCAGGCTGAAACACATTACTGTGATTCAGATGGGTACTATTACATTTAAGAATGATCAAATTAAGAGACTGGAGACAAATCTCCAAAAGGAAAAAGAGCTTGCTGCCAGGTTTTCAAAACCTAAATCAGTACTACCTTTAATTGATGAATTTGTTCATCAAAAAGAAAAAGCTGGACTGGGTTTTGTTGGACCTGCAGGGACTATGCAGTCAAAGCTTAAGTCCAAGGGCAAAGCCCCAACATTCAATAAAACTGCTGTAGTTAAGACAGCCAAGTCTGTGCCTAAGCAAAGGTACAACAAGTTTGAATGCTGGTGTTGTGGCAAGGTTGGCCACTTTGCCTTGGATTGTTGGCACAATGCCAGTGCCAAGTTGAGTAGCAAGTTACCTGATGGAAAGCCAGTAGGTAGCTATGTCAAGTTGCAAACTAACAATCACCAAGGACCCAAGTTTACTTTGGGTTCTAAGGTTTATTAATTTATTTTGCAGGTGAATCCAAGTGGCCATACCCCAACATGGTACTTGGATAGTGGATGTTCCAGACATATGACTGGAACAAGGGGACTACTGAAGGACTACATTCCAATCAAAAATGGTCCTAAAGTGACCTTTGGTGGTTCTGAAAAAGGAATCATCAAAGGGTTTGGTAACATCTCTTCAAACCTTGTTACCATTACTCAAGTGGCTTATGTTAAAGGGTTGAAACACAACCTCATTAGTATAAGTCAATTAAGTGATGTAGGGTATGACATCTCATTTGTTAAAAATGGCTGTCATATCAAGAGGTCAAGTGATCAAGAGATCATTTTGACAGGTTATAGGAAGAGAAATGTCTATTGTTTAGACATTATGGTTGAAAACAATAGTTCTCCAGTTTGTCTTGTAGCTGATGAGACAGTCTCTCAATGTGTCAAATGGCACAAGAGGCTTGCTCATCTTAATTACAAGACTATTGGCAAACTCTTTAGTAAAGAGTTAGTGAGGAATGGTCCTCAAGTTAAGTGTGTCAAAGATGGCATTTGCTCAGCTTGTCAAAAAGGCAAGCAGACTAAATCCACCTTTAGAAGCTTAGACAACAAAGATGCTGTGAGGTGTCTATACCTCTTGCATATGGATCTATTTGGTCCAATGCCAGTTCACAGCTTAGGTAGGAAGGTCTACACCTTTGTAGTGGTTGATGACTACTCAAGGTTTTCCTGGGTGTTCTTCTTAAAGCAGAAATCTGAAACACCTAGTGTCCTCTATAGTTTTGTTAAGCAAATTCAGAATGAATTGAACTGTACAGTGGTCAAAATTAGAAGTGACCATGGTACAGAGTTTCAGTCTGAAAGCATGACAAAGCTGTGTGAAGATTATGGGATATTTCAAGAATTCTCTTCACCTAGAACACCTCAGCAAAATGGCATTGCTGAAAGGAAAAATAGGACCTTGATAGAGGCTGGTAGAACCCTATTAAGTGATTCATCACTGCCAGAATATTTCTGGGCTGAAGCAATTAACACTGCATGCCATGTGATAAATAGGGCTACCATCACTAAAAGGTTTAACAAGACCCCCTATGAAGTAGTGAAAGGCAGGAAACCAAATCTGTCCTATTTTAGGATCTTTGGTTGTAAATGCTTCATACTTAACAATGGGAAGTCTTACTTAACTAAGTTTGCTGCCAAGTCCCAAGAGGGAGTGTTTGTTGGGTACAGCAATAATAGTAAGGCTTATAGAGTCTACAACTTGACTACACAAGTTGTAGAGGAATCTGTGCATGTAGTTTTTGATGAGTCACAACTAATTAACAATGAGTTGTCTAGTAGTGTGTGCAGCCCCACAGGTCTTACTAAGAATATGGACAAGCTTACCATAGAAGATGTACCAGCTGCAAGACAGCAAGTAGAAAATGATGGCTTATGTCCAGGGGGAGAACTACATGTACCAGGAGCTGAAGAAGTACAAGAAACTCAGCTTGATGAAGATGCTGAAGAAGTTCAACCAGAAGTAAGGATGCCTCCAGCCAACAGGCATCTAAGAGATCATCCAGTAGAGCTGATCATTGGAGATCCAAGACAAGGTGTTCAGACTAGGAGCAGAAATTAGAATGCTGTAGTATATTCAAGTTTTCTGTCTCAAATAGAACCAAAGAAATTTGAAGAAGCTATACAAGATCCACAGTGGACTGAAGCAATGCAAGAAGAGCTTAATCAGTTCAAAAGGTGCAAGGTTTGGGACTTGGTTCCTAAACCTAAAGATCACAATGTGATAGGAACAAAGTGGATCTACAGGAACAAGTTAGATGAACAAGGTGTCATCATTAAGAATAAGGCAAGACTGGTTGCAAAAGGATATAGGCAAGAAGAAGGTATTGATTTTGATCAAACCTTTGCTCCAGTAGCCAGACTGGAAGCCATAAGGATGTTCTTGGCCTTTGCAACCTATCAAGGATTCAAGGTATACCAAATGGATGTCAAGTCAGCATTCCTAAATGGTAATTTGAAAGAAGAAGTCTATGTGGAGCAGCCTGCAGGTTTTGTTGATCCAACTTTACCTCATTATGTGTATAGACTTAGGAAAGCATTATATGGGTTAAAACAAGCACCTAGAGCTTGGTATGAAACCCTATCTAGTTTCCTCATTGAGAACAAGTTCTCAAGGGGGAAAATAGATAAGACTCTATTCCTTAGGGAATCTAGAGGCAAAGTAATACTTGTCCAAATATATGTAGATGACATTATATTTGGGTCTACTGAAAGTAGCCTTTGCAAAAAGTTTGCAAAGCTTATGCAAAGTCAATTTGAGATGAGTAGTATGGGAGAACTGAAGTTTTTCTTGGGTCTCCAAGTTAAACAGACTGAAAATGGTTTATCCATATGTCAGTCCAAGTTCACCATAGAACTCATAAGGAAATATGGTATGGATTCCTCCAGTACCATGAAGACTCCTATGGGGTCAAGTATGTCTCTAAGCAAGGATGATGCAGGGAAACCTGTAGATGAAACCTTGTATAGAGGGATAGTTGGCTCCCTACTATACTTGACTGCAAGTAGGCCTGACATTATATATGCTACATGTGTTTGTGCCAGGTATCAAGCCTGCCCCAAAGAATCTCACTTGACTGCAGTCAAGAGAATCTTGAGATATCTAAAGGGCACTCCCTATCTAGGCCTCTGGTACCGTAGGAATGGATATTTTGATCTAACAAGCTATTCAGATGCAGACTTTGCAGGATGCAAAGAAGATAGAAAGAGCACTACTGGATCCTGTCAATTCCTAGGTGGAAGACTCATTTCATGGAGTAGTAAGAAGCAAACCAGTGTGGCTATTTCCACAGCTGAGTCAGAATATGTAGCTGCAGGAAGTTGCTGTGCTCAACTTCTGTGGATTCAACATCAGTTAGAGGACTATGGATTTCAGGTAAGTAGAACTCCACTTTACTGTGACTCTACAAGTGCTATTTCAATAGCTAATAATCCTGTATCACATAGTAGAACTAAACATATTGAGATTAAATATCACTTTCTTAGAGAGCATGTAGAAAGAAATGATATTGCACTTGAATATGTTAAAACTGATAATCATATAGCTGATATGTTTACTAAGCCCTTAGAAGAAGCTAAGTTCAATAGGTTCAAAATTGAATTAGGTATGATAAACTTAGACTAAGTTTACAAAACTAAAAATTGGCTAAGTAAAAAGGTGTCGACACATAGACAAGTCTATGTCGACACAGAATAGTAAGTGTCGACACTTCAGGAAAATGGTGTCGACACATCTAGGAAGTTGGTGTCGACACTTCAGAATGCTAGTGTCGACACATGTCGAGTAGGTGTCGACACATCCAATGTAGTGTCGACACTTAAGTTTTACTCAGAATTTTCTAAGTAAAGTCTCGACTACATGTCGAGTATAGTGGTGTCGACACTTAGCCAAGTGTCGACACATAAAATCTGTTGACTAAACTTGTGTCGACACATGTGTGTCGAGACATTATAAGTCAGTGTCGACACTTATTGACAGTGTCGACACATCTTTAGAAATTCATCCCGCCTGTTCGTCTTCAAACAAGAAAGGTATAAATAGGGTTCTGTTGGGGTTTGTCGACACGCTTTCAGAGTTTCGAGACCAAACTACTGTGTCGACATTTCTCTTCTCTAAAGACTAATTCTCAAAACCCTAATGGCTCCCAAGCTGGAAGAGAACGTTAACGAAGGCTATGAACTGGTGCGTGGCGCATTCGACGACGGCGAACAAGAAATCAAATCGGTGATAACCCTAGTCACCGATTCAGGATTGGAGTTCTTGGTTTCAGAACCAACCAAAATTTGGAAGAAGGAAGTTATTGAATTCCTTACTGGAGCGTCTGTAGATGACTCAGGCTACAGAATTAAGTCAAGGGTGCATGGCACCAAGGTCAAGATTTCACCCAAGTCCTTGAGAAAGGTACTTCAGCTACCTAAAGTTCAAGAAGAAGAGGAAGTGACCACATCTAAGACCAGAGAAGCACTTACCTGGTGTGGTCTTGATCCTAAGATGAAAATAGGATCAGTTTTCAACAGGAAGGGAATGAATAATCAAGGCAAATTCCTGTCTGAAGTTGTAGGCAAAGTTATAGTAAGCAAACCAGGAGGACATGACAGGGTGTCAGCCTCTATGTTCAGTATTATGACCAGAATCATCTTCAACCTCAAAACAGACTGGTCTATGATTGTATTTGAGAAAGTGAAGGAAAGTCTGAAGAAGCCCAATCTGGGCAGGATACTAAGTCTCTACCTGGCTGGATCAATTCCAGAGGTAATGAGCACTGCTGCTGGAACTAAAATCAATCACATGAGGAGAATGGATTCAAGGATATTCTCTAGATGGGAAAGAGTGCTGTCCAAAGAAGTTCCAACCCCAGAAAAGCAAGTTTCAAAGAAAGACTCTCCTCCCAGGAAGAAGAGGAAGACTGCTGCTGTGACTCAGGAGTCCTCCAGCAGGCAGTGAAGAACACATTGTTTTCACTCCTGATAGTCCAATAGATGTGACTGCAGAGAAGTCACATGCTCCACAAGAGCCAGCTGAGATCCAGGGGGAGTTGCCTCCAGCTAGCCCCAAGGATCCAAGCCAGGGGGAGCCACCAGCTGTAGAACATCCCTCTACACTGGAGAGTGAGCAAGCTACTCTCATTATCCAAGAGGTACTTTCTGACCTCAATACTTTAGATTTTTCTATAATAGATTCTGATTTGTCTGATATTTATCAGCAAACTCAGCAAGCAAACCAAGCACCAGATGTTGTTCTCCAAGACACATCTGCTGTAGTTAATGTACCCAGTACATCTCCTGCTCAGTCACCCCCAGAATATACAATGGAAGATCTATTTCTGAATTTAGATCAAGAGGACTTTGACATGGACAAGACTGCTACTGAAGAGAAGGATGCTGCTGTTGAGGGGGAGAATCTTGAAGTTCAGGAAGAGCATATAAGGCTAGATACTGAGAAGGCACTAGATGTGCAAGCTGACAGACCCTCAAGCCCTAAGGATAGGGTAAATATAGCAAGTACTTCAGAGTCTGAGGATGATGAAGCTGAGCAAGATAAGAAGAAGAAGTTCTTTGTCTTCAAAAGAAGGAGTCAGAGCTATAAGAAAGCTCTACAAACTGTTGCTCAACACTCACTAGTCCAACAAGCTCCATCAACAGATTACAGTAGCCTAATGGTAGCAATGCAAGTTAAGCTGGATGAGCAAAGGAGGGCTATAGAGACATATATTGATGAAGGCCACAAGTCTTTACAGTTTGATTTAGCTCAAGATATCAAGTCAATCAGGTTTGAGATGAACCTGAATAAGAAGGAAATGAATGACTGCTTCCACAAGGGTGGTAATGCAGTGGTCTATTTGGCAACTCACCAGGAGAAAATCAAGTCTCAAGTAGATGATATAGCACTGAAGCAAGGCTATGTGCTGGAGAATCAACTAAGAATGAATGACAATTTAACTGCCTCCCACAATGCTATAGTGACTGAATTAAAGAATAAGTCTGCTGAACCATCTACTTCTACTGATGCTGCCAAGGCTGAATTTGATAAAGCTTTTCAAGAAGAACTTGCTGCTGTCAAGACTGCAATCAAGGATTCCCAGAAGGTCATTTCTGAACAGCTTACCAAGCTTAGACCTTATTTTAAGGAAGGAATCAGGTACTTGGACAGTCAGATAAGATTCCAAAAGGATGATGTAAGAGACCATGTTGAACAAGAAGTCATAAAGGGGGAGAGGGTGTTAGTCAAGGCCAGCTCTGATCATGCCAAATGGATTTCTAATTCCATCAGAGCTACACTGGGCTATCCTCCCCTGTGTGATGATGACAATGTAGCTAAATCTGGTATTCAAAGTGCATATCTTGGAGGAGAGCAACAGGAAGTAGCTCAGGTGATCTATCCACCTCCAGATTTTGATATGGTTCATGCTGACGTAAGCACAATGTATAGCCCAACTGCTGGCAAGCCAAATGTTATTCTGGAAAAGGTTGTTCAACCTATTACAACTGCTATGCAAGAGGCTATGGACAAAGAGGAAGAGACAAGGCTGTCAAAGAAGAAGTTCAGGGAACTGGCTGAGCAAAAACCAGATTTTGAACAGTGGAGCCCTACTTCTAGGAATATCATTCTCACAGCCTGGAAAGCAGCCAAGGACAATGCACATGAGAGGAATAAATGGTTCTCAGAAGCAGAATGGAGGAAGCATGAAATCAGGCAGGAAGCCATTGTCCAATATAGAAGGAAGGCTAAGTTAGGAAAGCTACCTCCTACAGCTGTGGAGCCTAGCAAGTACTTTCCTAAGCCCTATCATTACTTTGAGAGGCAAAAAATCAAGGCTGAAGAACAGAAGAAGAAGGACTCCAAAGGGAAGAAGACTGCTGAAGCTGAGCCTGCTGCTGCTGCTGCTGTAAAGGCCAAAGTGCAAGCTGGAAAAGGCATAGTCATAAAAGAACCAGAGCAGAATTAGACTAAGATTAGACTGAAGAATGTTGTAATCTATTACATCTAAACATTATTGTAAATCTTTGAAAATATATTGCAAACAATGTATGAACAATTTTTGATAAATATATATTTCATGATTGTTCAGTAGAATGTGTCTAATTCTTGTTTGTTCTGTAATGCTGTATGAGTATACATGTGTGCTTTATTACATGTTTAAGTTTAACTCTGTTGACATATACCTGTTTTACATCATTTTATAATTTTTAATTATGAGTGGTGTATATCATTGACTAAGGGTTATGACTTCTCCAAATAGGGGGAGATTGTTGGGTACATTGGTCAAATGTACCTGATTTGAAGAAGCCTCACCTAACTCAATGATATACATCATAGTGTATTTGATGTTTGTTTGAGTTACTTGTGCAGGTTAGGAATACACTAGACTGAAGCTAAAAATTTCTAAGTCCATGTGTCGACACCCAGAGGGAAAGTGTCGACACTTGAGAAAGCTTGTGTCGACACCCAGACAAGCAGTGTCGACACTTGGAGTCATTGTGTCGACACCTGGGAAGAAGAGTCGACACCAGACAGAAAGTGTCGACACTTGGAGCTGTGTCGACACTCAGTGTAGAAGAATGCAGAAAAGCTGTGTCGACACTTAGCAGAAGTGTCGACACCTAGAAGAGCTGTGTCTACACCAGAAAGTGTCGACACTTGGAGCTGTGTCGACACTCAGCAAAAGTCTGCAGAGTCTAAGTAAAAGTGTCGACACTCAACACAATATGTCGACACTATGCTGAAGAGTCAGTATTTGAAGTAAGTGTCGACACTCAACACAATGTGTCGACACTATGCTGAAGAGTCAGTATTTGAAGTAAGTGTCGACACTCAACACAATGTGTCGACACTATGCTGAAGAGTCAGTATTTGAAGTAAGTGTCGACACCAAACACAATGTGTCGACACTATGCTGAAGAGTCAGTATTTGAAGAAAGTGTCGAAACTCAGCACAATGTGTCGACACACAACCAGGAGAGTCAACACTTGAAGAAAGTGTCGAAACTCAGCACAATGTGTCGACACTTATTTGAAGACTCTACACTTGAAGAAAGTGTCGACACAAGGAGCTGTGTCGACACTTAGCAAAGAACAGAAAAGTTACAAAGTATTCTAAGTACAAGTGTCGACACTAAAAGAATGTGTCGACACTCAGCTAAAGAAACAAAAGTGAAGACTTGTGTCGACACCAAGAAGCAGTGTCGACACTTGACAGTTTCAACACATGAAGATGTGTCGACACAAAGAACATGTGTCGACACTTAGAAGAATACAGTTAAAGAATGAAGTACAAGTATTTGTGTCGATACTCAATTTCAGTGTCGACACATGCAGAAGAATCTGTGTCGAGACATACAAGGAATTGTGTCGACACCTTGTAGACTTGTGTCGACACTTACACAACATGTGTCGACACTTGGCCTATAAGTGTCGACACTTAAGAACAGAAAGTCTCGACACTATCTGACAGTTAGAGAATTTCAAGAAGTGACTGGTTGACATGACAGCTGCCGATCCAGCCGGTCTACAGCAACTGTCAGAGAAATCAGAAGTTTGTTATGAACCGGACCAGCCGGTTACCATGAAGGAAGCCTATAAATAGGCATCCATAGTTTACAGAAACGGTGGTTGTGATTGAGAAACTAGAGTTACAACTTGTGAAAATATTCAAAGTGGTTGATCAGATTAAATCAAGAAGTGATACACAGAGGATCAACACAAGAAGATCTGTCAGTCCAACTACAGATCTAAGAAGTTGGAGAGAGAGAGCTCCAACCAAGAATTCAGTCTTTGGAACTAAGGCTGAGAAGAAGAATTCAGAGTCATCTGGATTTCAAGAAGCAGAGGTCAAGGAACAACTGCAGAAGATTCAGACTAATTCAGTTCTAATCAAGAAGCTTTGAAGGAAGCTAAGTCAGTTTGGATCTAACTGAGTTCTTCCAAGAACTCTTCAAGAATCTCTCAACTCCTCACTTATTTTCTGAGTTGTAGAGTTAGCTATTGTACTTTCTATTTTAACTTGTAGGATCCATTGGATTTGAGAGTATTGTAAGCCTATTTTATAAAGGCTGAGGGTAGGGCTTGGTTGCATGAGTGTAGGAGTTGAAGAACTCTGAGTGTAGGCCTTAATTGGCTGAGTGTAAGCCTTGATTGGCTGAGTGTAGGCCTCGGTGGCTGAGTGTAGGCCTTTTGGCTGAGTGTAAGGCTTTGGGCCTGAGGTAAGAACCTAGTTGGGTTCTGAGTTAGTGGAGAAGTTTGGCCGAATCTAGTACACTGCTAGATAGGCGAAGGGGGAAAGTGGATGTACCCAAAGATTGGGGAACCACTATAAATTAGTGTGTCTTCTGTGCTGTGCTGTGCTGTGGAATTACTGTTTATATGCTGTAATTGCTGTTAGCTGTAGAATTCTGTGAAATAGCTGTTGTGCTGCCAAACAAAACTCAAAAAGGATTAGGTCACCTATTCACCCCCCCCCCTCTAGGTGTTTAGGTACCATATCTTTCAGAGGTTATATTGAGAGGAGACCCCGATCAGACCTGCTGACCAGGTTCTCACCTAGCTGACAGGGCTGTAGGCTCACTCGGTGGTTAGAGGTTGTTTGGAGAGCAGACCCCGAGCAGACTCGCTGACCAGGCTCTCACCTAGCTGACAGGGCTGTAGGATCACTCGGAGGTTGGAGGTTGTTTGGAGAGGATATCCCGAGTAGGCCCGCTGACCAGGATCTCACCTAGATAGCAAGGCTGTAGGCTCACTCGGTGGTTTGAGGATGTTGGGAGACTAGACCCCGAGCAAACCCGCTGGCCAGGCTCTCACCTAGATGGTAGGACTGTAGCCTCACTCGGTGGTTGGAGGTTGTTTGTAGAGGAGACCCCGAGTAGACCCACTGATAAGGATCTCACCTATCTGGCAGGGTTGTAGGCTCACTCGGTGGTTGGATTTTGTTTGGAGGGGAGACCCTGAGCAGACCCGCTGACCAAGCTCTCACCTATCGGTAGGGCTGTAGGCTCACTCGGTGTTTGGAGGTTATTTGGAGAGGAGTCGCCGAGCAGACCCGATGACCAGGCTCTCACTTCACTGGCAGGATAGTAGACTCACTCGGTGGTTAGAGGTTGTTGGGATTGGAGACCCCGAGCAGACCCGCTGACCAGGCTCTCACCTAGCTAGGATGTCAGTAGGCTCACTCAGTGGTTGGAGGTTATTGGGAGAGGAGACAGCGAGGAGACCTTGTGACCATACTCTCATCTAGCTGGCAGGGTTGTATGCTCACTCGGTGGTTGGAGGTTGTTGGGAGAGGAGACCCTGAGCAGACCCGCTGACCAGGCACTCACAAGCTGGCAGGGTTGTAGGCTCACTCGGTATTTGGAGGTTATTTGGAGAGGAGACCCCGAGCGGACCTGTTGACCAGCCTCTCACCTAGCTGGCAGGGTTATAGGCTCACTCAGTGGTTGGAGGTTGTTTGGACAGGAGACCCCGAGCAGACCCGCTGAACAGGCTTTCACCTAGCTAGCAGGGCTATATGCTCATTCGGTGGTTGGAGGTTGTATGGAGAGGAGACCCTGAGTAGACCCACTGACCAGGTTCTCACCTAGCTGGAAAGGCTATAGGCTCACTCGGTAGTTGGAGGATGTTTAGAGAGGAGACCCCGAGCAGACCCGCTGACTAGGCTCTCACCTAGCTGGTAGGGCTATACGATCACTCAGTGATTGGATGTTGTTTGGAGAGGAGATCCCGAGCAGAAACACTGACCAGGCTCTCACCTAGCTGGCAGGGCTATTGGCTCACTTGATGGTTGGAGGTTGTTGGGAGAGGAGACCCCGAGCAGACTCGCTGACCAGGCTCTCACCTAACTGGTAGGACTGTAGGCTAACTGATGGTTGGAGGTTGTTTGTAGAGGAGACCCTGAGTAGAACCGCTAACCAAGCTCTCACCTAGCTGGCAGGGTTGTAGGCTCACTCGGTGGTTGGAGGTTGTTTGGAGAGGAGACCTCGAGCAGACCCGCTGACTAGGCTCTTACCTAGCTGGTAGGGCTATAGGCTCACTCAGGGGGTTGGAGGTTGTTTTGAGAGGAGTCGCCGAGCAAACTCACTGACAAGGCTCTCACTTCGCTGACAGGACAGTAAGATCACTCAGTGGTTGGAGGTTGTTGGGAGTGGAGACCCCGAGCAGACCTGCTGACTAGGCTCTCACCTAGCTGGCAGTCCTGTAGGCTCACTCATTGGATGGAGGTTGCTAGGAGAGGAGACCCCGAGTAGACCCGCTGAGTAGGCTATCAACTAGCTGGCAGGATTGTAGGCTCACTCGGTGGTTGGAGGTTGTTGGGAGAGGATACCCTGAGCAAACCCGCTGACCAGACTATCACCTAGCTGGCAGGGTTGTAGGCTCACTTGGTGGTTGGAGGTTGTTTGGAGAGGAGACCCCGAGCAGACCGACTGACCAGGCTCTCACCTAGCTGGCATGGTTGTAGGCTCACTCGGTGGTTGGAGGTTGTTTGGAGAGGAGAACCCGAGCATACCCGCTTACCAGGCTCTCACCTAGCTGGCTGGGCTGTAGGCTCCCTTAGTGGTTGAAGGTTGTTGGAGAGGAGATCCCGAGCAGACCCGCTGACCAGGCTCTCGCCTAGCTGGCAGAGCTACAGGCTCACTCAGTGGTTGGAGATTTTTTGGAGAGGAGACCCCGAGCAGACCCACGGACCAGACTCTCACCTAGCTGGCAAGGCTGTAAGCTCACACGGTGGTTGGAGGTTGTTTGGAGAGGAGTCCCTGAGAAGACCTGCTGACCAGGCTCTCACATAGCTGGCAGGGTTGTAGGCTCCCTCAGTGGTTAGAGGTTGTTGGGAGAGGAGACCCTGAGCGGACCCGCTGACCATGCTCTCACCTAGCTGGCAGAGCTATAGGCTCACTCAGTGGTTGGAGGTTGTTTGGAGAGGAGACCTCGAGCAGACCCGCAGACCAGACTCTCACCTAGCTGGCAGGGTTGTAGGCTCATTCAGTGGTTGGAGGTTTTTTGGAGAGGAGACCCCGAGCAAACCCACTGACCAGGCTCTCACCTAGCTAGCATGGCTGTAGGCTAACTCGGTAGTTGGAGGTTGTTAGGAGAGGAGTACCCGAGCAGACCCGCTGATCAGGCTCTCACCTAGCTGGCTGGACTGTAGGCTCACTCGGTGATTTGAGGTTGTTAGTACAGGAGACTGCGAGCAGACCCGCTGACCAGGCTCTCACTTAGCTGGCAGGGTTGTAGGCTCACTCGGTGGTTGGAGGTTGTTTGGACAAGAGACCCCGAGCAGACACACTGACCAGGCTCTCACCTAGATGGCAGGGTTGTAGGCTCACTCAGTGGTTGGAGGTTGTATGGAGAGTAGACCCCAAGCAGACCCGCTGACCAGGTTCTCACCTAGCACGCAGGGTTGTAGTCTCACTCGGTGGTTGGAGGTTGTTTGGAGAGAAGACCCCAAGTAGACCCGCTGACCAGGATCTCACCTAACTGGCAGAGTCGTAAGATCACGCAGTGGTTGGAGTTTATTTGGAGAGGATACCCCGAGCAGACCCACTGACCAAGCTCTCACCTAGCTAGCAGGGCTGTATGCTCACTCGCTGGTTGGAGAATGTTGGGAGAGGAGACCCCGAGCAGACCCGCTGACCAGGCTCTCACCTAGATTGTAGGACTATAGGCTCACTAGGTGCTTGGAGGTTGTTAGAAGAGGAGACCCCGAGTAGACCCGCTGACCAGGCTCTCACCTAGCTAGCAGTGTTGTAGGCTCACTGGGTGGTTGGAGGTTGTTTGGAGAGGAGACCCCGAGTAGACCCACTGACCAGGCTCCCACCTAGCTGGCAGGGTTGCAGGCTCACTCGGTGGTTGGAGGTTGTTTGGAGAGTAGTCGCCGAGCAGACCCGCTGTCCAGGCTTTCACTTTTCTGACAGGACAGTGGGTTCACTCGGTTGTTGGAGGTTGTTGGGAGTGGAGACCCCGAGCAGACCCGCTGACCAGGCTCTCACCTAGCTAGCAGGGCTGTAGGCTCACTCGGTGTTTGGATGTTGCTTGGAGTGGAAACCCCGAGCAGACTCGCTGACTAGGCTCTCACCTAGCTGGCAGGACTCTAGGCTCACTCGGTGGTTGGAGATTGTTCGGAGAGGAGACCCTAAGCAGACCTACTGAACAGGCTCTCACCTAGATGGCAGAGCTGTAGGCTCACTCGGTGGTTGGAGGTTATATGGAGAGGAGACCCCAATCAGACCTGCTGACCAGGTTCTCACCTAGCTGACATGGCTGTAGGCTCACTCGGTGGTTGGAGGTTGTTTGGAGAGCAGACCCCGAGCAGACCCGCTGACCAGGCTCTCACCTAGCTGGCAGGGCTGTAGGATCACTCGGTGGTTGGAGGTTGTTTGGAGAGGAGATCCCAAGCAGGCCCACTGACCAGGCTCTCACCTAGCTAACAAGGCTATAGGCTCATTCGGTGGTTTGAGGATGTTGGGAGACTAGAACCCGAGCAGACCCGCTGACCAGGCTCTCACCTAGCTGGTAGGACTGTAGCCTCACTCGGTGATTGAAGGTTGTTAGTAGAGGAGACCCCGAGTAGACCCACTAACAAGGATCTCACCTATCTGGCAGGGTTGTAGGCTCACTCGGTGGTTGTATTTTGTTTGGAGAGGAGACTCTGAGCAAACCCGCTGACCAGGCTCTCACCTAGCGGCAGGGCTGTAGGCTCACTCGGTGTTTGGAGGTTATTTGGAGAGGAGTCGCCGAGCAGACCTACTGACCAGGCTCTCACTTCGCTGACAGGACAGTAGGATCACTCGGTGGTTAGAGGTTGTTGGGAGTGGAGACCCCGAGCAGACCCGCTGACCAGGCTCTCACCTAGCTAGGATGTCTGTAGGCTCACTCGGTGGTTGGAGGTTATTGGGAGAGGAGACACCGAGGAGACCCTGTGACCAGGCTCTCATCTAGCTGGCAGGGTTGTATGCTCACTCGGTGGTTGGAGGTTGTTGGGAGAGGATACCTTGAGCAGACCCGCTGACCAGACACTCATAAGATGGCAGGGTTGTAGGATCACTCGGTATTTGGAGGTTGTTTGGAGAGCAGACCCCGAGCGGACCTGCTGACCAGTCTCTCACCTTGCTGGCAGGGTTGTAGGCTCACTCGGTTCTTGGAGGTTGTCTGGAGAGGAGACCCCGAGCAGACCCGCTGACTAGGTTCTCACGTAGCTGGCATAGCTGTTGGCTCACTAGGTGTTTGGAGGTTGTTGGGAGAGGAGACACCGAGGAGACCCGCTGACCAGGCTCTCACCTAGCTGGTAAGGCTGTATGCTCACTCGGTGGTTAGAGGTTGTTTGGAGAGGAGACTCTGAGAAGACTCGCTGACTAGGCCCTCACCTAGATGGCAGGACTGTAGGCTCACTCGGTGGTTGGAGGTTGTTAGGAGAGCAGACCCCAAATAGACCCACTGACCAGGATCTCACCTAGCTGACAGGGTTATAGGCTCACTCGGTGGTTGGAGGTTGATCTGAGAGGAGACCCTGAGCAGACCCGCTGACCAGGCTCTCACCTAGCTGATAGGGCCGTAGGCTAACTCGGTGGTTGGAGGTTGTTCGGAGAGGAGACCACGAACAGACCCGCTGACCAGGCTCTCACCTAGCTGGCAGAGCTATAGGCTCACTCAGTGGTTGGAGGTTGTTTGGAGATGAGACCCCGAGCAGACCCGTGAACCAGACTCTTACTTAGCTTGCAGGACTGTAGGCTCACTCGATGGTTGGAGGTTATTGGGAGAGGAGACCTCGAGCAGACCCGCTGACTAGGCTCTCACTTAACTGACAGGAGTGTAGGCTCACTCGGTGGTTGGAGGTTGTTAGGAGAGGAGATCCCGAGTAGACCCGCTGACCATGCTCTCACCTAGATGGCAGGGTTGTGGGCTCACTAGGTGGTTGGAGGTTGTTTGGAGAGGAGACCCCGAGCAGACCAGCTGTCAGGCTCTCACCAAGTTGACAGGGTTGTAGGCTCACTCATTGGCTGGAGGTTGTATGGAGAGGAGACCCCGAGCAGACCCACTAAATAGGTTCTCACCTAGCAGGCAGGGTTGTAGGCTCACTCGGTGGTTGAAGGCTGTTTGGAGAGGAGACCCCGAGCAGACTCGCTGACCAGGATCCCACCTAGCTGGTAGGGCTGTACAATCACTCGGTGGTTGGAGGTTCTTTGGAGAGGAGACCCCGAGCAGACCCGTTCACCAGGCACTCACCTAACTGGCAGGGCTGTATACTCACTCGGTGGTTGGAGGTTGATAGGAGAGGAGACCCCGAGCAGACCTGCTGACCAGGCTCTCACCTAGCTGGTAGGACTGTAGGATAACTCGGTGGTTGGAGGTTGTTAGTAGAGTAGACCTCGAGTAGACCAGCAGATCAAGCTCTCACCTAGCTGGTAGGGCTGTAGGCTCACTCGATGGTTGGAGGTTGTTTGGAGAGGAGACCCCGAGCAGACTCGCTGACCAGACTCTTACTTAGCTGGCAGGGCTATAGGCTCACTCAGTGGTTGGAGGTTGTTTGGAGAAGAGTCTCCAAGCAGACCCGCTGACCAGGCTCTCACTTCGCAGACAGGACAGTAGGCTCACTCGGTGTTTGGAGGTTGTTGAGAGTGGAGACCCCGAGCAGACCCGCTGACTAGGCTATCACCTAATTGGCAGTCCTGTAGGCTCAGTCGATGGTTGGAGGTTGCTGTGAGAGGAGACCCCTAGCAGACCCGCTGACTAGACTATCACCTGGATGGAAGGACTGTAGGCTCACTCGGTGGTTGGAGGTAGTTGGGAGAGGAGACAATGAGCAGACCCGCTGACCAGGCTCTCACCTAGATGGCAGGGCTGTAGGCTTACTCGGTGGTTGGAGGTTGTTTGGAGAGGAGACCCTGAGTGGACCCGCTGAACAGGCTCTCACCTAGCTGGCAGGGCAGTAGGCTCACTTAGTGGTTGGAGGTTGTTTGGAGAGGAGACCCCGAGCAGACATGCTAATAAGGCTCTCACCTAGCTAACAGGGTTGTAGGCTCACTCAATAGTTGGAGGTTGTTAGGAGAGGAGACCCCGAGCAGACCCGATGACCAGGCTCTCACCTAGTTGGCAGAGCTATATGCTCACTCGGTGGTTGGAGGTTGTTTGGAGAGGACACCACGAGCAGACCCACTGACCAGGATCTCACCTAGCTAGCAGGGTTGTAGGCTCACTCGATGGTTGGAGGTTGTTGGTAGAGGAGAACCCAAGCAGACCCGCTGATGAGGCTCTCACCTAGCTGGCAGGACTGTAGGCTCACTCGGGCATTTGGGGTTGTTAGTACAGAAGACTGCAAGCAGACCCACTGACCAGGCTCTCACCTAGCTGGCAGTGTCGTAGGCTGACTCAGTGGTTGGAGGTTGTTTGGACAGGAGACCCCAGGAGACCCCGAGCAGACCCGCTGACCAGGTTCTCACCTAGCAGGTAGGGCTATAGGCTCACTCGGTGGTTGGAGGTTGTTTGGAGAGGAGACCCCGAGCAGACCCACTGACCAGGCTCTCACCTAGCTGGCTGGGTTGTAGGATCACTCGGTGGCTGGAGGTTGTTTGGAGAGGAGACCCTGAGTAGTCCCGCTGTCCAGGCTCTCACCTAGCTAGCAGGGTTGTAGGCTCACTTGGTGGTTGGAGGTTGTTGGGAGAGGAGACCCCGAGCAGACCCGCTGACCAGGCTCTCACCTAGCTAGTAGGACTGTAGGCTCGCTCGGTGGTTGGAGCTTGTTAGTAGAGGATACACCAAGTAGACCCGCTGACTAGGCTCTCACCTAGCTGGCAGGGCTGTAGGCTCACTTGGTGGTTGGAGGTTGTTTGGAGAGGAGAACCAGGGCAGACCCGCTGATCAGGCTCTCACCTAGCTGGCAAGGTTGTAGGCTCACTCGGTGGTTGGATGTTGTTTGGAGAGGAGTCGCCGAGCAGACCCACTGACCAGGCTCTCACTTCCCTGACAGGACAGTAAGCTCACTCGGTGGTTGGATGTTGTTGGGAGTGGAGACCCCGAGCAGACCCTCTGGCCAGGCTCTCACCTAGCTGGCAGGGTTGTAGGCTCACTCAGTATTTGGATGTTGCTGGGAGAGGAGACCCCGAGCAGACCCGTTGACTAGGCTCTCACCTAGCTGGCAGGACTATAAGCTCACTCGGTGGTTGGAGGTTGTTGGGAGAGGAGACCCTGAGCAGACCCGCCGACCAGGATCTCACCTAGCTGGTAGGGCTATAAGCTCACTCGGTGGTTGGAGGTTGTATGGAGACGAGACCCCGAGTAGAGCTACTGACTAGGTTCTCACCTAGCTGGCAAGGATGTAGGCTCACTCAGTGGTTAGAGGTTGTTTGGAGAGGAGACCCCTTGCAGACCGGCTAACCAGGCTCTCACCTAGTTGGCAAGGCTGTAGGATCACTCGGTGGATGGAGGTTATTTGGAGAGGAGAGCCCGAGCAGACCCACTGATCAGGCTCTCACCTAGCTATCAAGGATGTAGGCTCACTCGGTGGTTGGAGGTTGTTGGGAGAGGAGACCCCAAGCAGACCTGCTGACCAGGCTCTCACCAAGCTGGTAGGACTACATGCTCACTTGGTGGTTGGAGGTTGTTAGTAGAGGAGACCCCGAGTAGACCCGCTGGCTAGGCTCTCACCTAGCTGACAGGGTTATAGGCTCACTCAGTGGTTGAAGGTTGTTTGGAGAGGAGACCCCAAGCAGACCTGCTGACTAGGCTCTCACCTAGCTGACAGGGTTGTAGGCTCACTCGGTGGTTGGAGGTTGTTTGGAGAGGAGTCGCCGAGCAGACCTGCTGACCAGGCTCTCACTTCACTGACAAGACAATAGGCTTACTCGGTGGTTGGAGGTTGTTGGGAGTGGAGACCCCGAGCAGACCCACTAACCAGGCTCTCACCTAGCTGGCAGGGTTGTAGGCTCACTTATTGTATGGTTGTTGAAGGAAGAGGAGACCCCGAGCAACACACTGACTAGTCTCTCACCCTGCTGGCAGGACTGTAGGCTCACTCGGTGGTTAGATGTTGTTGGGAGAGGAGACCCTGAGCAGACCCGCTGACCAGGCTCTCACCTAGCTAGCAGGGCTGTAGTTTCACTCGGTGGTTGGATGTTGTTTGGAGTGGAGACCCCGAGTGGACTCGCTTACCAGGCTCTCACCTAGTTGGCAGGGCTATAGGCTCACTCGGTGGTTGGAGGTTGTTAGGAGAGGAGACCCCGAGCAGACCTACTGAACAGGCTCTCACCTAGTTCGCATGGTTGTAGGCTCACTCGGTGGTTGGAGGTTGTTGGGAGAGGAGATACCGAGGAAAACCGATGACCAGGCTCTCACCTAGCTGGCAGGGCTGTAGGCTCACTCGATGGTTGGAGGTTGTTGGGAGAGGAGACCCCAAGCAGACCCGCTGACTAGACTCTCACTTAGCTGGCAGGACTGTAGGCTCACTCGATGGTTGAAGGTTGTTAGGAGAGGAGACCCCGTACAGACCCGCTGACCAGGCTCTCACCTAACTGGCATGGCTGTGGGCTCACTCGGTGGTTGGAGGTTGTTGGGAGAGGAGACCCCGAGCATACCCACTGAGCAGGCTCTCACCTAGCTGGCAGGGTTGTAGGCTCACTCGGTGGTTGTAGGTTTTTTGGAGAGGAGACCCCGAGCAGACTCGTTGACTAGGCTTTCACCTAGCTGACAGGACTATAGGCTCACTCGGTGGCAGGACAAATGGTAAGATCCCTCAAAGAAAAATGTCTAACTTATTATACAACGAAGATGGTTTGTAGAAGACAAAAAACTCCTATGGGAGGAAGAGATTGGTGCAATGCAAATGAGGATAGACACCTCCAACCGACACTCAGATTGGGGGGTCTCGCCCATAGCGAGTAGGTGCTCGTTGGCAAAGGGCAGGTCTCGCATAAAAAATTAAAGAGGTGTGACATCTCATAAAAGCGGGTTGGTCTCATGGGTCTACTCGCGCTGGGTTCGTCTTGAGGCGAGACAAAGGGAAAAGATCAAATGGTCTTGCGCACGGAGGCGGCAAGGAGAAGTCCAATGGCCCATGTCATAAACCGATTCTCAAGCGAGATGGCCAGAAGCCATACCTCGCGAGTGAAAGCAGAGTAGAGGGCCGCCCCCGGCAAATAAAGCAAAATAAAATGAAATAAGGGGAGCATAGCGCAAGGGATTATAACAAAAATTTCCTTTCTCATTACAAAAAAGGCGAAGTATTCTCCCATAAAATATTTCAATGTCTCAAAAAACAAGTAAAAAGTACAAGTGAAGGAGGGAAGCAAAACAAAGAAGGGGGGGAAGTCTCAGGTCTCGATGGTGCCCCTTCATTCCACTTCACTGAAACTGAACCCTCATCCGTCTCGCCATAGAGTTGTGGCAACAGGTCACGGGCAGTGCCCGTCTCGACATCTTCTCTAACAACCACTAGCTCCGTCATCTTCAAAACGAGCTCGGCCGTCTTAATGTTGGAGTCCCGATAGATCTCATCGACCTCATCAAAAGAATAATGAGGAGGTGGAGGTGCTTGAAGCGGATCCGGGTGAGGAGCAGACAGAGCACTGTTCAGGAGATGAGCGTTCTGGGCCTTTAGGTTTTTATTTTCCTCCTTCAGGGCCGCTACGTGCGAACATATCCGATCTGGCTTCTCGTCATCCTGCGAAGAGCTCATCATTCAACAAAAGCTTATGCGAGAGTGAAACTAGTCAGGAATGAAATTTAAAAGCTTACCATGCCGCCCTGGCTCTTGGAGAGAAGATTGTCAGCAACCGCTAGCCTCTTCTCGAGACCATCTGACTTATCTCGCTCTGCCGCTAGGCCCGCCTTGACATCCTTCCATTTCATGTTGTTGAAAACATGGCGGCGCGATACTCGATGCGAGAGATCCAGGGTGCGAAGTGGAGCTTGAGCGGTTTCCCGACGAGGTATCACGATGATTCCTTGTCGAAGGGTTCCGTCCCAAGACCGCCACAGAGTCCATAACTATGGGAGAAGGCGTGGCAGGTGGGAGTGTCCTACTCCTTCAATGAGGGAAGGACGTTGGATACCGACACCCGGTTTGAGTCCTTTTCCCACAGAAGGATTGGGGCGCCGACATCATCGTTTACCACGGGCCCCCTATTGTAGTTTTGATGCAAGGAGGGGGTTGGCCGAATGGAGTAGCCAGTCTCGTGAGATTGCTTCTTAGCGGATTGGGCCGAAATATTGGTGGGCCGGTCGAATATAGCCACCTCGCAAGACGGCGAGGTGGCTACCGGGCGAGGCGACTGCGAATCTGCCACATAGATATGGCTCAGGGACCCCGACATCTCTTTCCTCTCCATTGTGGCAATCTCCTTTTTCCCTTTCGGGAACATCACGACTTTCTTGATTTACTTTTTGGGGACGTGCCAAGGAGCAGCATCATCATCCCCAGATCTTTTCTTGGGGGCGGGGGCCAAAGATTCTTTCGCCGCCTCCGCCGCCATGCCGGAGAGTATGAGACCCTTGGACGTCCCAACATTGCTCAAGTTGGGGGATGGACTGGAATGTTCCTCTCTCCTGAATGAGTAAATGGTTAGGACAAAATAAGGAAATGGAGAAAAAGACCAAGGGAGCGCGAGTGTATCTTCACCAGGAAAGATGGGAGGGAGCTAGTCGAGGTGTCGCCTTAGGAAGTTGACGTCGAAATTCTTCCCCGTGAAGAACACGCAGAGATCTTTATCCGTTCCCCCGACGTCGAGGTTCGCGTAGTATATTTCAGCGAGCGACACGGGGGCAAGCGGAACGCCTCCCAGATTCCTACGGATGAAGAGGAAATGGGTGAGGCAGTGATGATTCCTGTTGGGGGTCTCACACACCTTCACCCCTGCCCTTTGAAGTACGAGACCCTATCATGGTTGGCGTGGTAGATGAACAATTTGTGTAAGGCGTTGAGACTGAATTCGATTCGCTCGCACCGCATGTAGCTGGCGAATGCAACTACAACTGTGATGGCATTCAGATTTAGTTGCGCATGGATGGCCACAAAGTATTTTAGAACATGTTTTAGATCTGGACAGAGGGGGAGCCTCAGCCCCGACTCAAAGTGCGAGACGGGGAAGGCGAGTTTGCCGGGATAAAAAGTATTGATCGACTTGCCAACCTTCGGTGGCCGAGACTCAAAACCCTCTGTCAAGAATTCGCTGGTGAAGCAGTTGTAGTTCTCCTCCGAGATCTTTCCAGGGGAAAGTAATGGTCGACAAATCTTCTGCTACAATGGCTGTGACCCTCGCCCTCTTCAGTCCTTTTCTTTCGCATAGCAGGTGGGACGACGAGAGTGAGAGGGCGTGAAAAAAAGGGTGACAGGAGAGTCGCGATGGAATGTAGGCGAGAAGCTTGGATCTAAGACGCACCGGGAGGGGGCCGCGCTGGTGTAAAAACGTTTTGATCTAAGGATGGGAGAGGTATTTATAGCGGATGCTGAGAGTGGAAACCGAGACGGAGAATATGAAGGGGGAAGTTGAAGGGGCAGCCCGACGGTTCATCTTCTCTCTCTCCTGACCTCGAAGCGCGGCATTCCACGGTGATCATTTTGATGAGCCAAAACAAAAAAGAAAAAGGCAGGTCAATTAACACAGCTATAATAAAAGAACATCATGAGGGAAGTCAACAGAATATCATCATTAATTATTTTGTTCCGCACGAGCCGGGCATCATGTCCACGGGGCTTAAATAACAAGTTATAATTAAATATAATTAAATAGGCGAGACAGCTAATTAGTAGAAGTAGCAGAATTACAAAACATAATTAAAGGAGCGAGACGATTGAACAAGCAAGAAGGGATGGAGGATCTTCAGTTCTTGTGCCACCTCCAACGACCACCGAGAGGCCCCGCGCATGGGGCCGACTATGGAGATGAAAGGCGCGAACGTCGTCAAGGACGCGGCTTGTGAGGCAAAGCTGTTGGTCGACCTCGCTTATGATGGCCTGGGGTTGGTCTCGTCTATTTCGATCCCGACATCAATCTCGGAGGAAAGGCGAGCACACTGAATTTCCAGCCAGTCGATGCACCGATCGGGGGCCTGCTTGTCCCGTTCCTTCTTGCGGATAATGTGTGTATACTTTCGAAGCATCCCAACTATCATGTGCTTCATCTCCAGTGGATCCATAAGATCACCTAGATAGTCTTCAATCTCATCTGGGTGAGGAAGAGGTGACCGGGGGGGGGGGGGGGTCTCAGAGAAGTCCTCCGCTGCCGAGTCGATCTGGATTCCTGCACAAGAAAAGTGGAAGATCATAATGAAGGGTGGTCTCGCAAGAAGCCTTGGAGGTCACAAGCTGTACAGAGAAAGTATAGCCCGACGGTCTCGAATGCACCTCGTGAGAGAATGGAAATCTATTTGAAGCAAAAAGGCAAAATTAGTTCATTTACTTGGGATGCGAGAAGTCCCCACAAGCCGCGAGAGGTCATCGTTCTTCGTAGTAGGGGGCGTGGATCGTTGAGGCGAGTCAGAGTCTTGATGATGGATGTCGGTAGCATCAGGTGGGTTGCAGGCAGGGGGGAATAAGCGAGATTTCCCTGATTAAAGCATGACGTCAATAAGCGAGATGAAAAGTGTAAAAGGGGAAAAAGGCGAAGGAAGGAGTCGAGAATCACCTATCTCTCTCCAGAGGATGCGGGGGGAGGTTCATTGTCTCCTAAGGATGCGGGAGTAGTCACATCGGCCGAAAAGGTAGGGTCGACGGTTTTTGCCTTCTTCAGGCAAGACGACGAGCGTAACAATGCGGGGGTGCGAACCAGAGCGGGGACCAGGGCAACGACATTGGCCTTGTTTTTTTTGCGGACCGTCGCGAGGCGCTCGCGAAAATTCTGACTATGAGACATGTTGATGGTAGAAGAGATTAGGAAATGAGAGAGGGGCAATATCCAAGATGGGTTAAGTGTCATATATTTATAGGCCGCGGAGGGGGCCACGCCAAAGATTCTCTCATAAATGAATCTCAACACCGCGAGCAGCGGTTGGACTTTCTTTCCAAGCTTGGGGCAAGCTTGCAAAGAGTGGGGATTGTGTACAACCTTGGCCTCACGGGAGGCAACTCTAAGAGCAGTGTTGAGTTATCCGTGAGAGGGCCGAGAGGACAGCAGTAGGACCATAGTGTCAACTCGTTGATATCTTAAAAAGAGGCATAATATGATGGGTGAGACGGGAGCAGCGGTGCGACAAGATGGCTCTCGCATCACGCACTGGCCCTTTGAGGCGAGATGCCTCTCGTAATGTGGGGGACTCGCGAGACGAGCAGATAGGCTAGTCTCGCCCGTAGGCTATTTTCTCACTCGCCACATGAGAAAAAGGTGTTTTTACTTTCTTACCCCTAAGGGGGATTTTACCATTTTACCCAAGCTAATTTTACCCTTTTACCCATTGTGGTCTGCATATAACCTTTCAGAACAATGGAGTTTGGTTGTTAGTAGTCCTAGCCTAGGGTATTATGGTAATTTCAGGTCGGTTCAGTTTGGTTATTGGCAGGTCAAACTCAGAGGCCTATAAATAGACCGATAAGGTGCCTTGACAAGGTTGTTGAACACTTTCTATCTTCTTCCTCCAAGGCACCTAGCTCAGCACTAGCTCGGGAGGGCTAGAACTTCTGATTCTTCCATGTAAGAAGTGGGACCTCCAAGCTGAGTCCCTCGGCCTGTTTCTGATTCTGAGACTCACTGCAAGAGGGTGGTTCGAGAAGAGTAAGTTTGAGCTGCAACTTCAAGTCTAAACTCTAGGGGAGGCTGGATTACTGGCTTCAACACTAATCCACCAGTTGTTAGGTACAAAACTGCAGTTCAGTACGACCTTTCATCCCCAAATGGATGGTCAGACCGAGAGGACCAACAGAACAATGGAGGATATGCTCCGGAGGTGCGCCTTAGATTTTTGGAAGAGGTGGGAGGACTATCTCTATATGATTGAGTTTGCCTATAATAATAGCTATCAAGCTAGCATTCAAATGGTACCCTTTTAAGCCTTATTTTATAGGATGTGTTGTACTCCCATAGCTTTGGTAAAATAGGTGAATCGAAGTTGTATAAGCGTAAGGAGTTTGAATATGAAAATTTAACTATATGCTTGATACGTGAACGGTTATTGGTCGCCCAGGTTATGCAGGCAAAATACTACAACGCAAAGCACCGAAATGTGGAGTTTGTGGTGGGTGATTGGGGTATATCTGAAGATAAAGTCATTCAAAGGTGTGTCCAGGATTCAGCGCTTGAAAAAATTGAGTTCGAGGTATCTTGTTCCTTTGAAGTGGTTGAGCGGATTGAAGAAGATGCCTATCGATTAGCTCTTTCGATGGAACTAAGTGGTTTGCAGGATATGTTTCACATATTGGTGCTGTTGAAACTTGTGAAGTGAAAGTGGGTGAATGGAAGGCTTGGGCAACCTATCCGCGCGGACTACGCGGACAGGGTTTGCGGACTGCTAAATCGGCAGGGATGTTGCAGGCGGTTTGCTCTGTGGCGGCCTGGGCGGTCTGTTCGCGCGGACTACGCGGATAGCAGCGGCAGTCTGTCAGGCCGGGGATTACTCAGCAGACAGTTGGTTCCCAGGAAGTAACCGGGCGGATAGCAATCCTATCCGCAGAGTCCGGCATGAAGCGGACTGATGAACTGGAGCTCGGCAGACCGGTTTGGCAGTTGCCTTGGTCTTGCTCAAGTGAAGCGGCAAGTGGAAGTCGCGGAGACTGCCGGCCAGTGCGGACAGAAGCTGGAGGTCGCCCGGTATGGCGGGCTAGATCCAGTGTCCGCCAGTAAGTGCGGACTGGCCCTTGTGGCCAGTGGACTAGACTTGGTGTGATCTGAACCAAGTCCTGTTTGGCTCAGTCCGGGGAGATCGCGCAGTGGAGCACGGGCTGCTTTCTCAGTCCGTCAAGCCTAGTAGAAGTGTTGTTGCCTTGTTTTCTAGCTTGGGGGTTTGCGGACTGGAGGATTGCCTGTGCAAGAGCGTGCAGACTGGAGCTGGAGTCCGCTGAGTTCGGTTTAGCCTTGTGATGAGGTTATGAGCTCAGGAATGCGGATTGGAGTCCGCTGAGTCCGGCGGTGCCTTGGAGATGTAGGCAATGGACTCAGGAGGTGCGGACGGTAGCCGGGTGTCCGCTGAGTCCGGCAGGTGACTTGATGGCGAGGCTGCGGGCTCGAGTTTTGTGGGCTGATGCTTTGTCCGCAGATTGGCGGACACGGCTGTTGTGGAGTCTGGCTGTGGTGGTCCTGGCTTGGCCTCTGGAGGCAAGGCGGGCTGGATATTAGAGTCCGGCCTTGGAGAAGCTGGGGCGGACTGGCTATCTGCACTGGGGCGGCGAACTGGAATGTGTGTCCGCGAGCTGGCGGACACACTTGTTCTTGCTGCGGGATGTGGCGATGTTCCTATCGGCTAGGGCGGTGACCATACTCATCATCGTGCCTATAAATAGGACCCATGTCACATCAGGAGTAGGGAACCTGAACCGAAGTAAGTGAACAGTAATTGAGCTCGCGTAAGTTGCTGCGGTCTAGACTTTGGTGTCCGCGCGGGTAGAGAGTTGACCCGGTTGTGCTGTGCAGGTTTTGCGGATAGCGCTGGAAAGCCAGGACTTGGCTCTGATTGCGGTCAGGGACAGTGCTGACTCTGCGGTTAAGCAACAGGCGGTAAACAGCAGGTCGTGGATAGCGACCAGGCTCTCCTCTTTGGAAACTTGGTTCGGTGTTCAGGAAGTCGCCTGCTTCAGGCGGACTGTTCCATTCCGTGACGCAGCTTGTGCGGTCTGGTGGCTAGGCGACCTCGCGGTCAGGCGGCCTGCAGATCGGCGGTGAAGAGCTAAGCATTGGAACAAGGGGTAGTCCGTGCGGCTTGGGTTGCGGTCTGGCGACCTGGCGGACTGAGCGGACTCCACAGCAGTAGACCGACGGCTTGGTAGTTGAGTCCGCGCGGCCTGGTTTTTTGTTTCTTGTCTTTGTAACTGTCTCAGCTCTCCTGGTTTGGGTTTTGGTGAAGCATGTCTCAACATGTATGTCTCGCCTTGTAAAGAAGTTTGCTCTTGATCAATAAGAAGCTTGTGCTGCATATGTTGCTGGTTGTTACTACTTTGTTGAGATAACCCCTGCTAACTCCACGATCCAGGAAAACTTTCAACAATATAAGTGGGGTGTTCTCCGCTGGGGTGTTGAGTTTCAAAAGGGTATCCGAGGACGCCTCTGCGGTTTTGTTGAATTTTAACATGGTATCAGAGCGAGGTTGTTGGAGTGGTCAAGCAGTGCTCAACGGAAGTAGTTGCTCTTCTGTAGAGGAAACCAGTGGTAGAACCATGATAGTGGAAGATGCAAGTTGTCTTGGCATTGATCTCCTTACAGCGACGAACTTTGAAAGGTGGAAGTCCTGTATGAAGAGCTTTCTTCTTGGCGAGGACCTTTGGGAGGTTGTATGCAGAGCAGAAAGACAAGAGGATACTGCTGGCAATGCTGAGGTGATGAGAGCTTGGAAGAAGACAAATGCGAAAGCGGAGTCTATTCTCAAGCAGGTGATCTCATCGGAGCTCTTGGACCACATCAGTGGATGTCGGTCAGCTGCGGAGGTTTGGACTTCCCTTGATGGGTTGTTCAGGAAGAAGGTGAAGGTTGCTGCTGAAGATGGTCTCTCTATTTCATATCAGGAAGAAGGGAGTGTTTCTCCTAGGCGTGATAGGAAGAGGAAGGAAGGACCACGGTGCTATAAATGCAAGCAGAAAAGTCATCTTCGGAAGGAGTGCAAGATTGTCTTGCTTTCGGCGAACATTGCTCAGGTAGGGAGGAAGGAGAAGAACCTTGTTGGTTTATCAACAAGTTCTGGAGTTGATCAAATGAATGCCAGTGATAGTGCAGCTATCTGGAATGAAAGAATGGGGCATGAAGGGATGGACAAGCTGAAAGCAATGGCGGAAAGAAGACTCGTAAGACGCTTGCCTAGATTGTCATCCTATGGCGATGGTCGGGGGTGTGTGGGATGTCAGGAAAGTGGAGCCTATCGCTTCATGGTTAACAAAGCACAATCCAGATGTAAAGCACCATTGGCGGTTGTCCATTGTGCTCTGGTGGGACCAACCGTCACGGCCAGTCTTGGAGGCAGCAGGTTCATGCTGATATTGGTTGATGATTATTCAAGGTATACATGGGTATACTTCATGAAGAAGAAGTCCAACATGGTACGCTTGTTTGTGGAATTCAAGAAGCTTGTGGAAGGCCAGCTTGGCCGGAGGATCAAGGTGTTGAGGACAAGTTTCGGTGGTGAGTTTGGCTCAACCGAGTTCTCACACTTTTGCAGGAAGCAAGGGATCCGGAAGGGGCTTTCTTGTGGACATACTTCACAACAAGGTAGTATTGCAGCTCGGATGATCCGTTGGTTAACGGAGACCTGCAAGTGTTGGCTTCAGAGTAAAGGCGTTCCGAAGGCTCTTTGGGCGGAAGGGATGGCCTGTGCTGCTCATGTCATCAACCGGATGCCTCTTAGTCCTATCATAGTGAAGACTCCTTATGAGCTGATATTCGGAGTGAAGCCCTCAGTGAAGAACCTTCGGGTGTTTGGATCTACCTGCTATATACACTCTCCGGGTGCTCTCAAGACAAAGCTAGTCTTTGTTGGGTATGATGAACAGAGAAGAAGATGGAGGTGTATGGATCCTGCGACGAAGAAACTCATAGTGTCAAGAGACATTATTTTCGATGAGTTGACGCCGTTTTGTGGTAGCTCTCATGTGGAGCTAGAGATGAGCAGGTCAGATGGTGGGCTGAAGGAGGCTGCTGCTAAGGAAGTGGAGTTGCCTGAGTCACCAGGTACTCCAGGTTGTTCTAGCCCCGGGGCAAAGGCGTCAGAGTCGGGAAGTAGGGGGAGCGATGCTCCAGGATCTTTTGGCTCGAAGGCGGAGGCTTCCTGTTCATGAAGTAAGGGGAGGGATGTTCCAGGGTGTTCTTGTTCAAGAGGGGAGTCTTCTGGTTCTTGTAGCAGGGAGAGCGTTGTTCCAGGTGCTCTTGGTTCTAGTAAGGAGGCGTCTTATTTAGGAAGCACGGGGAGCATTGTTCCGGGTTTTCCCGAGAACGTAGCTGGTTCAAAAGCAGCGGAGGTGATTAGCCATGATCAGGTTCTTCGGAGATCGAAGAGGATCAGTAAGCCACCAGCTCGATATAGTGAAGGGAACACGGCGGACTTGGTTCCGTGTTTCCTTGTTAGCCCTCAGGTCGAGCAAGGTTCTTCTGGCTGTGATGACCCCACTAGAATCAAGGAGGTGGTTGACACCAAGGCTGAAGAGGTGACTTCTCTCAGAGGCAGCAAGGCTTGGGATTTTGTGCCCAAGGAAGTTGGTGATACTCATGTGATGCATGAGTGGAGATTGAAGCTGAAGAAGGCAGAGGGAAGCATGACTCCTTTTGGGAGATGCTGGAGGGCTCCCTCATGGTCCATGATATGCGGGGCGAGGACTATGTCTTGGACATCTCTTCGTAGATGCTATCGGAAGGACCAGGTGCAAGGTTACGGGAGCTGCTGGAGTTATTCACCACTTCTCACTTCAATGGGGAGTGTTGAAACTTGTGAAGTGAAAGTGGGTGAATGGAAGTCTTGGGCAACCTATCCGCGCGGACTACACGGACAGGGTTTGCAGACTGCTAAATCGGCAGGGATGTTGCAGGCGGTTTGCTCTGTGGCGGCCTGAGCGGTCTGTTCGCGCGGACTACGCGGACAACAGCGGCGATCTGTCAGGCCGGGGATTACTCAGCAGACAGTTGGTTCCCAGGAAGTAACCGGGCGGATAACAATCCTATCCGCAGAGTCCGGCATGAAGCGGACTGATGAACTGGAGCTCGACAGACCAGTTTGGCAGTTGCCTTGGTCTTGCTCTAGTGAAGCGGCAAGTGGAAGTCGCGGAGACTGTCGGTCAGTGTGGACAGAAGCTGGAGGTCGCCCGGTATGGCGGGCTAGATCCAGTGTCCGCCAGTATGTGCGGACCGGCCCTTGTGGCCAGTGGACTGGACTTGGTGTGATATGAACCAAGTCCAGTTTGGCTCAGTCCGGGGAGATCGCGCAGTGGAGCGCGGGCTACTTTCTCAGTCCGCCAAGCCTAGTAGAAGTGCTGTTGCCTTGTTTACTAGCTTGGGGGTTTGCGGACTGGAGGATTGCCTGTGCAAGAGCGTGCGGACTGGAGCTGGAGTCCGCTGAGTTCAGTTTAGCCTTGTGATGAGGTTATGAGCTCAGGAATGCGGATTGGAGTTTGCTGTGTAAGCAGACTGGATCGGCGTGTCCGCTGAGTCCGGCGGTGCCTTGGAGATGGAGGCAATGGACTCAGGAGGTGCAGACGGTAGCCGGGTGTCCGCTGAGTCCGGCAGGTGCCTTGATGGCGAGGCTGCGGGCTCGGGTTTTGCGGGCTGATGCTTTGTCCGCAGATTGGCGGACATGGCTGTTGTGGAGTCCGGCTGTGGTGGTCCTGGCTTGGCCTCTGGCGGCAAGGCGGGCTGGATATTGGAGTCCGGCCTTGGAGAAGCTGGGGCGGACTGGCTATCTGCACAGGGGCGGCGAACTGGAATGTGTGTCTGCGAGCTGGCGGACACACTTGTTCTTGCTACGGGATGTGGCGGTGTTCCTATCGGCTAGGGCGGTGACCATACTCATCATCGTGCCTATAAATAGGACCCATGTCACATCAGGAGTAGGGAACCTGAACCGAAGTAAGTGAACAGTAATTGAGCTCGCGTAAGTTGCTGCGGTCTGGACTTTGGTGTCCGCGCGGGTAGAGAGTTGACCCGGTTGTGCTGTGCAGGTTGTGCGGATAGCGCTGGAAAGCCAGGACTTTGGCTCTGATTGCGGTCAGGGACAGTGCGGACTCTGCGGTTAAGCAACATGCGCTAAACAGCAGGTCGCGGATAGCGATCGGGCAGTCTCCTCTTTGGCAACTTGGTTCGGGGTTCAGGAAGTCGCCTGCTTCAGGCGGACTGTTCCATTCGGTGACGCAGCTTGTGCGGTCTAGCGGCTAGGCGACCTCGCGATCAGGCGGCCTGCAGATCGGCGGTGAAGAGCTAAGCATTGGAACAATGGGTAGTCCACGCGTCTTGGGTTGCGGTCTGGCGACCTGGCGGACTGAGCGGACTCCACAGCAGTAGACCGGCGGCTTGGTAGTTGAGTCTGCGCGGCCTGGTTTTTTGTTTCTTGTCTTTGTAACTGTCTCAACTCTCCTGGTTTGGGTTTTGGTGAAGCATGTCTCACCATGTATGTCTCGCCTTGTAAAGAAGTTTGCTCTTGATCAATAAGAAGCTTGTGCTGCATGTGTTGCTGGTTGTTACTGCTTTGTTGAGATATCCCCTGCTAACTCCACGATCCGGGAAAACTTTCAACAATATAAGTGGGGTGTTCTCCGCCGGTGTGTTGAGTTTCAACAGGGTATCCGAGGAGGCCTCTGCGGTTTTGTTGAATTTTAACAGGTGCTGCAGAAAGCTTTGAAAGAGACGACATAATTATTGGCTGATGATCAGGTACCGATCGATGGTGGGCTGACGACGAAGGTCAGGCCCCTTCAGATCAAGGATACGGAGGTCAAACAATTACGAAACAAGATATTCGGGATGGTCAAAGTCCATTAGGATAATTGTGGCCGTGAAGAATTGACATGAGAGCGTGAGCAAACCATGCGAGAAGAGTTTCCCTAGATGTTTTTGTAAAATCATGTTGTAAACTTGTGTACATTTTTCATTTACAAATATATCAAATTTCAAGACGAAATTCCTGTAAGGAGGGGAGGTTTGTAACGCCCCAAAATCCAAAAAAGGAAGAATTGGAAGTTAACGTGTGACGGTTGTGTTAACACCACCGTTATCCTTTGAATTAATGCGACTGACGGCTCGGGTATCTACCGCGTACGGTAGTAAAGTTAGTGTGTGGCATTACCACTGAATGCACACAACGCTTTTGACGAAGCGTTCAGAGGACTACAGTGGGGCGGTAGTGGGCTAGCATGTGGTGCTATCACTCAACGCTTTGGACGCAGCATTGAGTGACTACTGCGAGGCGGTAGGAGCAAATGCGCGGTGTTAGGTCAGGTTAAAGTACCGCTTGGCGGTAGTAACCTGACGTGAGGTGGTAGGTTGCCACGTGGCAGTAAGGTGGAGGCTGTCTTAGAGTGACAACGCGATGTCGATTGGTCCAAGCGGCAACTGCTTATGATACCGCGCGGCGGTAGCCTCTAAATAAAAGTTGGGCATGAGATTGAACTCTCACTTTTCTATCTATCTTGGTACTTCAAGTTTTTGAGGGAGAGTGGCTAAGGCTTAGTGTTGCAAGCTTGGTGAAGGAGATCACGTGATCGGAATCAAGATTTGAAGTAAGATCCATGACGAGGAAAGTGAGGCTCTCCTTTCCATCCAAATAGAAAACTTATTCATGGCTCCGAAAAGATCTACAAGGGTAACAACTTTCTCCTTAGACAAGTTAAGTCCTAAAGTTGTATACGTGTATGGAACTCCTCACCAAAAGGTGAAAAAGGGAGGTTTCTAGCGGGTAGATCATTGTGATCCCCGATAAAACCTGCATATATATCCATAATCGAAGTACAGAATATGCATGTTGTGTGGTTCCTATCTGGACAGGTTGGTTTGGATTGGCGATGAATTGATTTGGGTGCCGGAGAAGACTCCGTGGATAAAATGTGTGGAATCCAGGGTCTAGGGGTATGCAGGATGCCGCAGTGATAGTACTGGAGGTGATCTCCAAGAAAACCTTCAAAATTGGGGGAAGAAGTGATTTCTATCCCTACCATGCGGTGGTAGTTCTAACGTAGGCGATAGCTTCCAGTAAGCTATGTTTGTAAGGGGTATGTCTCTTGGAGACCTGAAGGCCTTTAATGATATCTGTGTATAATATGTGTACGAGGACTTAAAAGTTCTGCGGTCTATGAGCGATGACTTAAAAAGTTCTGCTTGGGAAAGGGGGACACTGAACTCACGTCATGTCGCGACCATGAAGGTTTTGGATTTCGGCACATGACAGTTTGAGCAATGGGATTCAATTAACCTATAACCACCTTATGACGGTCGACTTGGAGTGAGTCAATGGATTGGATCTCAAAGTATAACTCCTTTGACTTTGTCGACACATATGAAGATAAGATAGAAATGCTCAAGTTTAGACCATCAAGTCTAGGACTGTGGATGGTGGTGGTAACCAAGAGATCAAGTACACCGAGAATGTTCCCTGAGTGCATGGGGTGTTTGGCGATCGAGCCTGCGTCGGTGATGAAAAAGATTTGTGTCATTAGGTAAATGGGCAAGTTAGCTGACACTCCTCCTCCAACCCTATTTGGAAAGCTGCTATCATATGAGATGCAGCTTGCTGCAAGAAATGAGCCTTCAAAGATGATGCCCCAACCAAGAGTAGAAGGAAGAACTCTCCACTAAGTAAAATTGCTGAGTCAGATTCTGAGACGTCAAAGACCAGCACCTCAGACAGCCATACGTCTGATGAGGACTTTGCTGCCTTCTGCAGACCATTTCAGAAATTCATGAAAGAGCATTGGAAGAACAGTGGGCCTTCCTCTTCCTCACAACACAGAAGGAAATCCTCTAAGGAAGACAGGTATGCTCCTAACTCTAGCAAACAAACTTATTCTAATGTTATTTGTTTCTGCTGCAACAAACCTGGGCATATAGTTGATGACTGACCAGTGAAGATGAAAGAAGAAGAAATGAAGAAGCATCACAATAGAAAGAAGAAGTAGAAGTCCCTTGTGGCCAAGAAGGAAAAAACTTGGTTTGACTCTTCCTCTTAGTCAGACAGTGAAGAAGAATAAGCCTACATTTGCTAAAAGCTGTTGCTGAAGGAGAATATGGAGAATATCCTGCTACTAGGATAGTGATCAGGGCCCCTCTGTCACATTCAGATAGTCACTCAGAGGTGGATAAAGATGAAGAAGATGTTCAATGCCATGGATTGATGGCAATAACTGGTGAAGAAAGCAACCATGATCAGCCTGGACAAGCTCATGTAAATTCTAAATCTCAGCCTTCTATTTCAAGTCATGAGGATAGCTCAGATTTTGAAGCTCAATCATCAAAAGATGAAGGGGATTCAGATTCTGAGGATGATGTCAACTCTATAATTGACAAGTATGGAGAACTTCTTGAAGCATTCAAGAAGTGCAAGCTCCTTGCCAAGAGACAGGCAAAAGAGCTTCTCAGTCTTAGGAGCAAGTATGAAAGCCAAGAAAAGGCTCTCAAGTATATTGCTGCACAATCAGCCAAGCTCAAGTAGATCAGTGATATGCAGTCTATGGTAAGAATCTCAAATGAGAAACTCATCCAGAAACTTGCAGATGATCTCCTAAATGAGAAATTGCTGGTGTCCAAGTTTTCTAAACCAAGCACTATGCTTCCCTTAATTGACACACTCCTTACCCAAGTGGGTAAGAAAGGGTTAGGATTTAAGGTACCTGGTAGACCTCCCAATCCAAAAGGAAAGGGAAAGGGGAAGACACTAGTAGTGATTACTAACAGGTATGACCATGAAATCTGTTATGGTTACTGGGAGAATGGCAGATCCACTAGTATGGAACAATGTGGCTAGAGCCAATTTGGAAGATATAGCCATGTGAGGGCCCTTAAGGATGCCCATGAGGAAATTCAAATGGCCCATTCTAGACCATTTGTTTTTGGTGCCCCAGCCCCAAAACTCAAGGATAATGCTGCTGCAGGAAATTTGAGTCATCTAGTAAAAGTAGTGACTCAAGGTGAGTCCTCTGGCAAGGTTGGATTGGCAGTTTCTGATGCTATCAGATGCATGTTAGCTGAAAAGAGACATGCAGCCGGTGTCTATAAGTAAAGACCAAAACAGTCAGCTTAAAGACTTACCTTCAGTCAAATAGCCGCTGAAAGAAATCAGAAATATACAGCATCACATCTTCCCACTCTTTAGGGAGTAGTCAAGCCAAATGGTGGTCCTAAACAGAAAGGAGATATAATGTCCATGAGTGCTGGTGTTGTGGCAAAGTGGGTCATTATGCTGTAGATTGCTGGCATAATCCTTCAGTGTCCAGAGGTAGCCAACCTGTCAGGAATACTGCAGGATGGCAAGCTTATTTTCAGGCTAATGTGAACCTAAGACCCAATAGATATTAGGGTCCTAAGGTGAGATGAATTGAGCTTTTCAGGTTAGTTCAAATACTAATTCCCCTAAATGGTACTTGGACAGTGGATGTTCCAAGCACATGACTGGAACAAAGGAGCTATTGAATTAGTTCACTCCGGTAAAGATGGATGATGAGTCCACATTTTACACTGATTTTTGGACTCATCTGGGCTAGTTTTATCGCCTTAGCACTACACTTGAGAGCCTTTATTGCTTATTGGTGTTTATGTACCTATTTCACGATTAAGTGGACTGTAGGTCCGCTTCTGTGTGTTTTTTGTGTTTCCATTCTGTTGTTATTCTCTAGCCCTATCTCAGGGATATGGTGTGCACGTTCTGGTGGCCTTTCTGCCCCTTCTGCTGGTACAGGGGTCGTGTGCGTGTTCCGGGATGATTGTGAAACAGGACTACTGCGCACGATCAAGGGATATAATGCGCACGACCACTGGTCGTGCACCCCCGATCGTGCGCACTACTCTACGTTTTCAACTGAATCAGCCTGGGTAAGCGCACGACCACTAGACTTACTGCGCACGACCACTGGTCGTGCGCCACCGTTCGTGCGCATTACACCCCCTTTTTCATAACCATGTCTCGGTAATCGCACGAGCACTGGCCATAGTGCGCACGACCACTGGTCGTGCGCCACTGCTCGTGCGTGTATATGCTGATGCTTCTTGTCCAGGTTGCAGGTTTATTTGGAAAAGCCGCACGATCATCGACCTACAGTGCGCACGACCACTGGTCGTGTGCCACTGAGCGTGCGCACTGCTTCTGTTGCCACCGTATAAAAGGCCCTGCTCCGCATTTTAGGTCAACGCCTGCCATTTGCTGCGATCGGAGAGTGCGCGGGAATCCCCTTTTCACTTCTCCAGCTGCTCCATCACTTCCACCTTCGTCGGGAAGCCATTTCCACTTACTCCGAAGCTTTTCAACACCCCGGCGATGCCCTCGGCCATTGGTGACTTCAACTCCAAGCTTTCCTGCAGAGTTGGTGAAGTAGATAACCTAGAGAACGGACTTAAAGGCCTTCGAGGTGACAGATCGTTGGTACCGGAAGCCTCCTTGGACTGAGCCCGGAAGCGGATTGACAACTCGCTACTCCGGCCACGACCCGCGGTGGATCTTCATTCTCTTTTGGTTTACTCCTCTTCCCCTTCCTCTGTGTTATGAATGTTTTGAGCAGTGTAATGAACATTTCCATCCCTGAATATCAAGTTTACTTTCTAGTTAATGGAATGTTAGTTTCTTCTTATGCTTGTGAGTTCTGTCTGTGAATGCGCCTCACTCACCCCACATCCACTTCATTCCTGTGCCTTTTCCGATTGCAATCCACACAAGAACGCTGCAATCCATTAGTTTCCCTTCCACTCGCCCAACTGAAGTTCGGCATAGCGGCCGACAAACCCATTTCACCTTGCGAAGCGGTGCCGTCGACCCACATAGCTTTTACTAGTTCAGTAGATCAAACATCCACAATCTCCCGAGTCTGCTATTTTCTTTTTGTTCTATTTTTAACTCTCATAACGATATTCTCATTACTGTTGCCGTTCTACGCTAATTGCATTCCTCAAGAGACCGACACTTGGGGATTTACTCCCAAAACTTTATTACTTGTGCGACTGGTGCGCTTGCCGTATTACACGCATCAAGTTTTTGGCGTCGTTGCCGGGGAATGCAACTGTAGAGCGACTTCGGATGACTTCCAATATTGTTATCAGAGTTAGTATTGTTTTGTTTTGACTGCTGTTTCTTCTAGTGTGTAGTGTTTGCCACAGTGAATGCAGGGTTGAGGCACAGGAGATCTAGTAGCTTACTACCCCTTTTCATTCAAGCCTCTTTTAATGACTACAATTCAGCAGCAGACTTATAAAGCAAGCCTTATCAACCTCACATACCTAGCAGAAAAGGGAAATAACAGTTTCGAGATCTCGCCTGACCTCATCGAATATATCATCGAAAACTGTCAATTCAGCGGAGACGGAAAAATTGATGCACTATGCCACGTGCAGCGGTTCTTAGAAATTTACAACACTTGCACGCCAAATGCTGCCAACAATGAGCAGCAGAGGATCCGACTCTTCTCCTTCTCCCTGAAAGATGAAGCAAAGCAATGGTATCAAGATATTCGGAAGGGAATATCCTCATCCTGGAAACAATTCGAAAGGAAATTTTTGGCCAAATTCCGACAATCGATGTTAGCAATAGACAATTACAAGGAGCTAATCACCTTCACCCAACGAAATGAAGAGACCTTGTTCGATACATGGGAGCGTTTCCAGTCCCTGTGAATGGAATGCTGCAGAGTGGAAATGTCAGATATCCTCCTAATTCAAACTTTCTACTTCGGCATTGCAGACAGATTCCGGCCATTACTTGACATCGCAGCTGGTGGAACCCTGTTTAACAAATCCAGTGAGGATGCCTGGGAAGTTATAGACAACATTGCCCAAAATAGTAGGCATTGTAACTACCCGCCTTCTTCCGACATTCCGGTAGAGATAAATTCAGTAGTCTCTGATGAAGCCACCGACCACAATCTCTCGTCAAAGACAGAACAATTTTTTTCTTATGCGTGCAAAATGATGGAGATGTTCAATGACCAAGCCACCACCATTCAGCGCCTACAAACCGCCATAGGTATTCTCACGGAAACGTTACTATGTTCAGTCAATCAGAAACAGGAAACGGTACATACTATGAGATTGAGAAGTGGAAAAAGCCTAGAGAGGACCTCGCCTCCTGACCCTCTCACACAATCACTCCGCGACCCCATCGTCGATTTGATAAAGGAACCCCCGTCCTCACCTACCGCACAAGAACCCATGGCAGTACTACAACCTGTGAAGAACGCCGTGAAGCCGCCATTTCCCCACCGACTGCAAAACGACAAGGCTGAAAAACAATTTCATAAATTCCTTGAGATCATGAAAGGAGTGCAAATAAGTATACCTCTGACAGAAGCTATCACTCAGATCCCAGGATATTCTAAGTTCCTAAAGAAACTCATCACACAGCGTAAATCTTTAGAAGGAATGAAAACGATCAATCTCACTGAAGAATGCTCAACTCTCTTCGCCAACTATTCCCCAACCAAACGAAGATATCCGGGCAGTTTTACCATTCCCTGCAGAATTGGCCTCCACCGATTCGGACGCGCATTATGTGATTTTGGAGCTTCAATAAATCTAATGCCGCTCTCCGTCTTCCGCGAGCTAGGAGTTGGGATTCTACAGCCAACCCACTTGAGATTGCAATTAGCTGACAGATCGGTAAAACAACCAGCCGGAATAGTCGAAGATCTTACTGTCATGGTCAACAACCTCTCCTTCCCAGCAGATTTCGTCATTCTTGACATGATGGCCGATCCCAAAGTGCCTATAATACTAGGACGGCCCTTCCTTGCCACGGCCCGTGCCATTATCAATGTTGACCAAGGAGAGCTCACCCTAAGCCTGGGGGACGAAACGATTTCTTTCAACGTCCACGAACCCTCCCAACATCTCAGAATCACTAATTGGGACGAAGCAAATTTGATCGACGAACCGGACTTGTACAGCGAAATGATTCTTTACCCAGCCGAGCCAGTGTGGGAAGAGGAGGATGCCACTAATGTTCCGAGCACCCCGCATCCAACCAAAGAACCGTTCATCACATCTACCATCACAACCACTGCCACAACTCTGAAGACACTGCCTGAATCCCTGAAATACGCTTTCTTAGAGGAAGGCACAGCGTGCCCAGTCATTATCTCTGCATCTCTCTCCGTCGACAACGAACTCGCCTTGGTCAATGTCTTAAAGAAATACAAAAATGTGTTTGGACGTTCATTAGCTGACATAAAAGGAATCAGCCCGGCGTTTTGCATGCACAAGATTCTGCTTGAAGATCAATACAAGCCGTTGGCACAACCTCAAAGGCGCCTGAACCCCAAGATGCATGAAGTGGTACAGGCCGAAGTAATAAAATTGCTTGATGCAGGTATCATTTACCCAATCAGCGACAACAAATGGGTCAGCCCAGTGCAAGTGGTGCCCAAAAAGGGCGGGATTACGGTGGTGGCCAACGAAAAGAATGAATTATTACCCACCCGCATGGTCACCGGGTGGAGAGTCTGCATAGACTACCGGAAACTGAATGAGGCCACCCGCAAAGATCATTTCCCGCTGCCCTTCATCGACCAAATGCTGGAAAAATTGGCCGGTCAGGAATACTATTGTTTCCTCGACGGGTACTCTGGATACAATCAAATCACAGTTGACCCCGATGACCAAGACAAAACGACGTTTACATGCCCTTCCGGCACCTTTGCATTCAAGAGAATGCCATTCGGATTGTGCAACGGCCCAGCAACCTTCCAGCGATGCATGATTGCCATCTTCGGTGACATGATTGGATACTTTCTCAAAGTCTTCATGAACGATTTTTCTCTTTTTGGTAACAGCTTCGATTCCTGCCTTGTGAATCTAGACAAAGCTCTGAAGCGTTGTGAGGATACAAACCTTGTCTTGAATTTGGAAAAATGCCATTTCATGGTTCGCGAGGGCATTGTCTTAGGCCACAAAGTCTCTCACAGGGGGCTCGAAGTCGACCAAGCAAAAGTCAGTATCATCAAAAATCTTCCTCCTCCATCTTCCGCCAAGGGGATCCGCAGCTTCTTGGGACATGCCGGTTTCTACAGAAGATTCATCAGTGATTTCTCCTCCATATCCAAGCCCCTCACAAATTTGCTGGGCAAGGACATCCTGTTTGACTTCGAAAAAAATTGTATGCAGGCCTTCGAGACTCTCAAAGATCGACTCATCTCCGCTCCAATCTTGGTGGCACCAGATTGGACTTTGCCTTTCGAAGTCATGTGCGACGCAAGCGATGTTGCAGTCGGAGCAGTGCTCGGTCAAAGGAAAAACAAAATCTTTCATACTATTTCCTACGCCAGTCGGACTCTCAACGATGCTCAACTGAACTATACCACTACAGAAAAGGAGCTATTGGCAGTGATCTTCGCTTTCGAGAAATTCCATTCATACCTAGTGTTATCTAAGGTCATTGTGTACACTGACCATGCCGCACTAAGGTATTTATTCAAGAAAAAAGACGCCAAGCCCCGACTAATCCGTTGGATTCTTCTTCTACAGGAATATGACATCGAGATCCGAGATAAGAAAGGGGTAGAAAACGTCATCGCCGATCACCTATCAAGTTTGGAGAGCAACACCGCAGGAGTTGTCCCCATCTGCAACCGCAACGAGATTGCCGACTGCTTCCCGGACGAAAAATTATTCACCATCTGTTCGCTCACTCCGACAATCCCATGGTACGCAGATATGGCCAACTACCTCGCCTGCAAATCTGTCTCCCCTCACCTGTCATCGCAGCAAAAGCGAAAACTATTGTCCGACGCCAAATATTATTTCTGGGAAGACCCGTTACTATTACGTACTTACAACGACAGCATCATCTAGCGTTGTGTACCCGAGACCGAATTTCAATCCGTCTTAACACACTGCCACGATCGGGAGGCCGGCGGTCATTTCGGCGCCACCCGAACAGCACGCAAGATATTGCAATGTGGACTGTTTTGGCCAACCCTTTTTAGAGACACTCAAGCTTACGTCGCCAAATGCAATGAATGCTAAAGGACAGGGAATATCTCCAAGAAGGATGAAATGCCTCTCAACAATATGCTCGTTTGCGAACCATTCGACGTTTGGGGAATTGACTTCATGGGACCCTTCCCCATGTCGCATGGAAAACTCTATATTATTGTCGCAGTAGACTATGTTTCCAAATGGGTCGAAGCCGAGGCTGTCGCCACAAATGATGCCAGCACCGTTTTGAATTTGCTACACAAGAACATTTTCTCTAGATTCGGCGCCCCGCGCACCATCATCAGCGATGGCGGGAGCCATTTTTGCAACAAGTCGTTCTTACAACTCATGAAGAAATTTGCAGTACACCACAAAATCTCTCTTGCCTACCATCCCCAAACCTGTGGGCAAGTCGAGGTCTCCAATTGCGAGCTCAAAAGAATCATCGAAAAATCCATCCATTCCAACCGAAAAGAGTGGGCCAAAAAGGTCGACGACGCCTTATGGGCGTACAGAACCGCCTTCAAAACTCCTATCAGTATGACCCATTTTCAACTCGTCTACGGAAAATCTTGCCACTTACCAGTCGAGCTGGAACACAAAGCACTATGGGCAACCCAATTGCTAAACATGGACATCGAAGCCGCAGCCGATAAGCGCCGCACTCAACTGAACGAATTAGAGGAGCTCCAGCATTTTGCATACGAAAATGCGCGGATATACAAAGAAAGAACAAAAAAATGGCATGACCGTCACATCATCCCCAAAGACTTCCAACCAGGCGACCAAGTCCTGCTGTACAATTCCCGCCTCCGCTTATTTCCCGGCAAACTCAAATCGCGGTGGAGTGGCCCTTTCACAGTGATCGGAGTCTCCCCTTTTGGCGCCATCGAAATAGTCGGGAAAATCGGAGACAATTATAAGTCAATGGGCACCAGTTAAAATTATATGATGGCGGCGCAACCACCGGCGACTCTGATAGCCTGCAGCTCGCCGACCCCACGCAAAGCCATGGCGACACTCCTTGATTGAGTGGAACTCACCACAGAGCTAGTCTACCACACCTTCTGTTTCTTATCTTTTGTTTTTATTTTCTGAGCAAGACAGCTACTATATTTTTGTGAGTGCCCATCTGGGAGCCGACTGTTGTCTTTTCTTCTTTTTTATGTATCGAACTCTCTATTTGAACTGCTAATACAGGTATTTGGTCCACCTTAAGGACGGTAAACAAAAGGGCTTTCGGGAGACAACCCAAGTTGGACCGTTCGGTCCTATGCTGTGTTTTGATTTCGGTTTATTTCTTCATATATATATATGTGTCCAGCTTTTGTTTGGCTTGCATCCTTTAATCGCAGATGCAGGAATATTTGAGGCGCGAAAACTTGGCCGCACTTGGACATCTCATTGCCCGACTGGTATGCTCAATTTTGAGCATAGGTACTTCCTACCCTAGCTATTTCTCCTACTTGGAATGTTTATTTTTATTCGTTGTCAACTTTAAGTCTGGGGGGGGGGGGGTAGTCTGCCTGTGGTCACTACACCGCACCTTCTGTTGCATTCCAGTTTCTTATTTACTTATTTCTTGTTTCTTTTTGGTTGCACACACTGAATCACCCACACGAGTGCGCTCTTACCCACGCGCACAACCCGAGTTAAATTTATTGCTTTTGTGTAAACTTTAAAATAGTGGTACTGGCTTAGGATTTCAGGATTGAGTCGTTCGAAACTCATGCAGTGCTCCTAATCGAATACTCATGGTTTGTGTAGAGTTAGGATAGAACTAATTTTTCTTTATGCTCGTAGAATTATTCTTTTCTGCTCCCGTCAATATTGTTTGTACTGCTCAAAATCTGAATCTGGGATAATCAAACGATAGTGTAGGAATGTGTGTAGCCGCCACTAGACTCGTATTGCTCGAGTCGGGGGGAAGGATCATCTTTCTCGGTGGCTAAGAACTTGCCCTAAGCTACTCTCGAAGCATTGGTGCACGGTTAGTTAAGCGTGAGCATGACGTAGGCCTTCTTTTTGGCTAGTTTGAGACTTGTTTAGCCCTTCCTACCTGTTAACCATTGCATGCCAAATTTGTGCCTACCCTTCCTTTGATCCAGCTCCACTCACTTTCACCAAGGCCTGAAGCTAAACCCACCTTCGCAATCAAATGCTTGAGCTGATTTGTAATTCCTGTTTTGTCGAGGTTGTGATTAGTGGACATTGTTTTGGGGGTGCTGATTTTATTCCCGTTTTGATTGCTTCGTTTGGGGATTGCTAGCGCAGAAAAGAAAACAACAATTTATGAAAATAAAAAGCTGATTCGCGCAATCGAAAAAACAAATATTTATGTGAAAGAATTGCTTTGAGATTTCGATCCCCATCCTCTTTATTGAATTTGGTCGGGTTCAGCCGTGTTCACACCCGGATTTCAAGCTAAGTCTGGGGGCGTGTGCCCCATTCTTTTCTAAGTGGCTGTTTTGGTTTGGGATGTTTTCGCTCGCTTTGGTTGCATAGAGCCTTCATGTTTATCCTTGACCACCAAGCCGTTGCCTAAGCCCCATTTCCTCCTACAAGTCCTACTGATTCACGCTTGAGTCTAACCCGCGCCGTGGAGAGAGTGTGAACGTGCAAGCGTATGGTCCCCGACATTGGTGGATTCCTTTGGAGGTGATCCTGAGTCCCGAACTTTGGCAATGCTCACCTTAGTGGCCTGCCTACTTTCTTCCTGCACATGATCGCACGATTCTCCAGAATTCTAATGTTGAGCAATTACAATATCTATTTACGTCTGTCGAATAGTTTAAACTACGTTGTATAATTAAAAAGTTTTTCTATTATATCTTCTATACTCATGATATTTTTGATTTCTCGTCTTACTTCTTTTTGAAATTTCTGAGCCAGTTAGCTATCTTCGAGTCCATGGAGTGATGATTTGCTCGGGACGTGCAAATGTTTAAGTCTGGGGGTGTGATGAGTCCACATTTTACACTGATTTTTGGACTCATCTGGGCTAGTTTTATCGCCTTAGCACTACACTTGAGAGCCTTTATTGCTTATTGGTGTTTATGTACCTATTTCACGATTAAGTGCACTGTAGGCCCGCTTCTGTGTGCTTTTTGTGTTTCCATTCTGTTGTTATTCTCTCGCCCTATCTCGGGGATGTGGTGCGCACGTTCTGGTGGCCTTTCTGCCCCTTCTGCTGGTACAGGGGTCGTGTGCGTGTTCCGGGATGATTGTGAAACAGGACTACTGCGCACGATCAGGGGATCTAATGCGCACGACCACTGGTCGTGCACACCCGATCGTGCGCACTACTCTACATTTTCAACTGAATCAGCCTGGGTAAGCGCACGACCACTGGACTTACTGCGCACGACCACTGGTCGTACGCCACCGTTCGTGCGCATTACACCCCCTTTTTCATAACCCTGTCTCGGTAATCGCACGAGCACTGGCCATAGTGCACACGACCACTGGTCGTGCGCCACTGCTCGTGCGTGTATATGCTGATGCTTCTTGTCCAGGTTGCAGGTTTATTTGGAAAAGCCGCACGATCATCGACCTACAGTGCGCACGACCACTGGTCGTGCGCCACTGAGCATGCGCACTGCTTCTGCTGCCTTCGTATAAAAGGCCCTGCTCCGCGTTTTAGGTCAACGCCTGCCATTTGCTGCGATCGGAGAGTGCGCGAGAATCCCCTTTTCACTTCTCCAGCTGCTCCATCACTTCCACCTTCGTCGGGAAGCCATTTCCACTTACTCCGAAGCTTTTCAACACCCCGGCGAAGCCCTCGGCCATTGGTGACTTCAACTCCAAGCTTTCCTGCAGAGTTGGTGAAGTAGATAACCTAGATAACGGACTTAAAGGCCTTCGAGGTGACAGTTCGTTGGTACCGGAAGCCTCCTTGGACTGAGCCCGGAAGCGGATTGACAACTCGCTACTCCGGCCACGACCCGCGGTGGATCTTCATTCTCTTTTGGTTTACTCCTCTTCCCCTTCCTCTGTGTTATGAATGTTTTGAGCAGTGTAATGAACATTTCCATCCTTGAATATCAAGTTTACTTTCTAGTTAATGGAATGTTAGTTTCTTCTTATGCTTGTGAGTTCTGTCTGTGAATGCGCCTCACTCACCCAACATCCACTTCATTCCTGTGCCTTTTCCGATTGCAATCCACACAAGAACGCTGCAATCCATTAGTTTCCCTTCCACTCGCCCAACTGAAGTTCGGCATAGTGGCCGGCAAACCCATTTCACCTTGCGAAGCGGTGCCGTCGACCCGCATAGCTTTTATTAGTTCAGTAGATCAAACATCCACAATCTCCCGAGTCTGCTATTTTCTTTTTGTTCTATTTTTAACTCTCATAACGATATTCTCATTACTGTTGCCGTTCTACGCTAATTGCATTACTCAAGAGACCGACACTTGGGGATTTACTCCCAAAACTTTATTACTTGTGCGACCGGTGTGCTTGTCGTATTACACGCATCAATGGACCTAAGTTCAAGTTTGGAGGCTCTAACAAGGGAATAACTAGAGGTTATGGTAAGATCTCAAATGACATAATCACCATCTTAAAGGTAGCTTATGTGGTGGGGTTGCAACATAAGCTTATAAGCATAAGCCAACCTGTTGGAACACCATATTACTAATTTGGGTCAGGATCACTATGTCTTTAGGTAACCTGTTTTTGACCTCATTGTATAGATCTAAAGGTCAATTAAAATTGAGTCTAAGGGTTAGTAGTTAGGTTTGGAAGCTGCCCTCAAGACCAAGGTTTTTCAGTTTGGAGACGAAGTCATTTCGTCGAGCTCAGTACGACGAATCGTCGAACTCAAATCGATGATCGTTGAGCTCACTTCGACGGATCGTCGAACTCCATTCGACGATCGCTGAGCTCAACTTCAACAAATCATCGAACTCCATTCGACGATCTTCGATCTCAGTTCGACGTTCTTGACTCCAGTTTGTTCCGCTATCTCTGAGCTCAGTTCGACGTTAGTTGAGCTCAGATCGACGATTTTTGTTGCTGTATAAGTCCAAATCGCTGAGCTCAGTTTGACGATAGTAGAGCTCAGTTCGACGTTTTTCTGAAGAGTTCAACGACTTTCAAGATTCAAATTCAGAACAGTTAAGGTGTTATTCTCAGCAATTAATTCAGAAGATTTTGTAGCCGTTTTCATTTATTCTGGATGAAGTTTCAAGGGATTATCAAGGAATGTTTGATTGGACTTTCCCCCAGAAGACAAAAGCAATTAAGGAAGTCATTTATGACAGGACAATGACTATCTTGACAATGGATCATTTCTATTCAGACATCAAGAGAATAAAAATTAATTATCAAAAACTTCTGAAATAGCAATCCAGTAGAGAACAAAAAAAGAAGAACAAGGGAGAGACACATATTCTGCAATATTCATTCTCTGCAAATCTTCTTCTGCAACAACTCTCACAACCACAATCACACAAGAGAAAGAAAAAGAGTTGTAGACATTCTCTGCCTAAAAGGATTCATACAAGAACACCATCACGAAAAGAGATCAACCATCTGAAATCGTCAGATCTCTTTTGATTCAAGTGTTCAAGGCCATCATCATCCAAGACTCCAGACATCTCACATTTCAGTTGTTGCTGAAATCATCATTTGCTGGAGATCAATTTCTGAAGGCCTATCACCCTACTGCAAAGCTTCATTTCCTGAACAACTACAGATCTCAGGGGGAGCTTTGACAACATCAATATCCACATAGTCTTCTCAGCTGCTTTGAGAAAGAGAAGACTTCCATCACTCTCTCATCTCCACCTCTGTAAAGGGTTTTTCAAACTCCCTTCAAAAGTTTGTGTTTGGTTTTTGAGCACCTTATCAAAAGCTCATTGGTGGCAAGACACCTGATCAAAAAATATGGTTTGGTTTTTGAGCACCTTATCAAAAGCTCATTGGTGCCCAGGACACCTGATCAACTCATCCTGCAGTGGATTCCTACCTAGGATGGTAGAAGAGTGGATGTACCTAAGTTTAGGGGAACCACTATAGCTCCTTGTGTCTTCTGGTTACTTGTCTTTATTTTTGTTTCTGGCTGTGATTGTTTTGTGACTAGGTTGCTCTGTGATTAGATAGTTTCTGTGATTAGATTTACTGTTTGCTTCCCTGTTCACATTTAGAATACAACAAATGTTGTAAATGTTTTTAAGCACTATACTCTATTCACCCCCCCCCCTCTAGAGTATATCAGATCTAACTCGCACTTTCAATTGGTATCAAAGCGAAGTTGGTTAAACATGCCACATCTTGGTGGTTCCACAGGCTAACACCTGAACCCAAAGATTCCTACTTAGATCTGCCTGTTGTAGATTTTGTTATTAGAATTAGTTCTTCACAAAACATGGCCCAAAACAAAGATTATGCTAACGCCAGACCTCTAGTGTGCAATCTATCTAAGTTTGCACTTTGGAAAGCAAGGATTAGACTCTACATGAATTCTATTGATGAGGACATTTTTAATTCTGTTTTGACAGTTTGTCCAAGACCTCCAGAGAACACAAGCACAAATGTTGTCCACCTCCATCAGGAATAGATGCTGATATAAAGAAATGGAAAGTAGCAGATGCAAAGGCTATGAATATCTTAGCCCAGACTATGTTTGATGATATTTTCCAAAAGGTGGCTGAATGTAATTCAGCAAAGAAAATCTGGGATAAGCTCTCTGAAATAGTATCAAGATCTGCTGATGAAAGAAAGGACAGGAGATCCCACCTCATATCCCAATATGAGAATTTCAAGAAAGGAGAAGCTGAGTCAGTAGCTGAAATGTATAACAGGCTCAGTCTGATAGTCAATGAACTGAAGACTCTGGACAAGATCTCATTGACTGAGCTAAATGATAAAATCCTAATGTGCTTCCCAAGCACTTGGGACTCAAGGATCTGTCCAATCAAGGATTCCAGAAGTCTGAATGAGATCACCACAGAAGCTCTCTTGGGCAAGCTCAAATCTTATGAGCTGCTCATCAAAAATAGAGAAGAAGAACAGAAGGCTGCCTCACCAGCCACAAGAAAGGAAAAGACAATAGCTTTAAAAGCCACTGAAGATCAGCCTGAAGATAAAATCCCAGGCAATGATGAGCTACTTAGTCTACTGGCTAAAATATTTTACAAGATGGCTAGAAAGGACTTCAGGAAGAGATCATACAAAGAGCATGACAAGCCAAGGTATGATAGATCAAATAATAAAGAAATTGTCTGCTTTGGTTGCAGGAAACCAGGCCACATTGTGCCTGACTGTCCAGAGAACAAAAACAAGGACAGAAAGGATAAGAGAGAAAGAAGAAAAGATAAGGACTTCAAGAAGAGTAGCAATGGCAAACCCTCCTCAAGCAAGAATAAACACACAAGGAAGGGATTTGTTGCTGAATCTTGGAGTGAAACAGAAGAAGAATCAGAAGCTTCATCTAACTCTAGTGATGATGAAGATGATGCTGAAGAGATGGAGTTCTGCATGATGGCAATCAATACCTCTCAACATAATTCAGATGCAGAAGAGTCAGACTCAGACTCAGAGACTCAACTTGAAGAGGACCAGGTAATTAGTTTCTTTGATTTCAATTCTGAGGACTTTAAGTATGAATTTAAAGAACTGTGCTTAGACTTATTAAAATCTGAGAAGGAAATTATCTCTCTCAGAAATCAATTGTCTGAACACAGTTCCTTAAAATCAGAAAACCTCAAACTCTCTGAGGCGTTGGAGTGTTGTAGGGAGCAGATAGCTTCACTGAAAAGTGAGCTGTCAGAGGCCAAAAAGCTTGAAGAATCCCTTAATGGGAGAAGCATCAAGCTAATGGACATCACAAGAATAGTGAACTCTAAATTTAATAGTACACTGGGCTTGGGTGCTTCATCCAGCCAACCTATAGTTCTAACAACCCCAATTAAGTTTATTTCTAATAAAGGGAAGGGAGTTATAGAGGTAGCTAGGAAAAAGTCTGATCTACCTAATAAAACCAAGTTCCAGCAGAAATCGTCGAATGGAGCTCGACGATCGCCGAACGCAGATCGACGATCTCAGGCAAAATCGTCGAACTTAGGTCGACGATCTCTAATCCCTGAACTCTGCCACAGTCGACCGTCGAACGGAGCTCGACGATCTGACCCAAGATCGTCGAACGCAGCTCCACGATCGTCGAACAAAGATCAGAGCTTTGGAAATTCTTTCAAAGGTAAATCAAAATCCAATCCTAGGGATGTCATTTATTTCTGAGTTTAAAGGTTATCAACCTAGGCCCAAGGTAAACTGGGTCAAAAATAAGTGAATTATTTTATGTGCAGGTGAAGACCTATCCAACATCAAACCAACAATGGTATTTAGATAGTGGGTGCTCTAAGCACATGACAGGAAACAAGGACAACCTCACGTCCTTTAAAGCCAAGCTTGGACCAAAAGTCATATTTGGTGATTCAAACTTTGGACAAACTAAAGGATATGGTGCAGTCCAAATTGGCACAATCACATTCAAGAAGGTAGCCTATGTGGAAGGACTGAAGCACAATTTGATAAGTATCAGTCAGCTATGTGATGAAGGCTACCAGGTGACTTTCAGTAAAGCCTTATGTAAGATCAAGTCAGAGGACAACACAACTGTGTTGACAGGTAAAAGGAAAGGTAACATCAATTTAGTAGATTTTCTTTCAACAGAAGTAGATATTTGCCTGTTTAATTCTGTTTGTAGACCTAATGTTTTATGGCATAAGAGACTGGTACATTTAAACCTTAGAACCATTGCTAGGCTATCCAAGGATAACTTTGTTAGAGGACTACCTTCTGGCCCCTACAAGAAGTAAGAACTTTGCTGGGCTTGTCAATTAGGCAAGCAAACTAAAAATAGTTTAAAGTCACTTAATAAGAGTGATTCACCTAGGATTTTGTATCTGTTACATATGGATCTTTTTGGACCCATTACAGTACAAAGCTTAGGAGGGAAATCTTACACTTTAGTAGTTGTAGATGACTTCTCTAGATTCACATGGGTGTTCTTTCTGAGGAAGAAGTCTGATAACTTTAAGTGTTTGACAGAATTTCTCAAATGCATACAGATTGAGTTAAATACTCACATTGCCCTGATCAGAAGTGATCATGGGACAGAGTTTGATTCTCTTCTTTTGCAAGAGTTCTGTCAGAGTGAAGGGATCATGCACACTTTCTCAGCTCCTAGAACTCCTCAACAAAATGGGGTAGCTGAAAGGAAAAATAGAACCGTTATTGAATCTGCCACTACATTGTTGACAGATGCTCACCTTCCTCTATCTTTTTGGGCAGAGGCAGTGAACACCTCCAACTATGTGCTGAATAGAAGTTTAATACATAAACTAAAGGGCACGACTCCCTATGAGTTACTTAAAGGGAAGAAACCTAAAATAGATTATTTTAGAATTTTTGGTTGTATTTGTTATATCTATACTATTCTATAAATAAAAAGTTCCCTTTGGTGCAACATTCAATATTCCGATCTTGCCCTCATTTCTCCTAAAGTTATAAAACAACAAATTTCTAAATCTCAAACCTAATATCGTCAAATTCCACAGTTCCCCTACTCCTGATACCCTTCATCTTCCCTCAAATTCAACGCGGCGCTTCGTTATCCTCCCCATTCTTCGCTTCTGAAACCCTCGCTTCTTTCTTCAACCCGACGACATCAACGAAGAGTTCCTCCGGCGTTCTTTCTTCTGCGACTCGCACTCAGGAACTCTCTGCCGCATCGCGCTTCGCTGAAACAGGTAATTCCTTCATCACATCGCGCTACAAACCCGGTGATTCCTTCATCCTTCGCGCAATCCCGCAGGTTCTTCTCGACGATCGACCTTCCGACATCGCGCAGGTTCTGCTCGACATCGCTATCCTCCCCATTCTTCGCTTCTGAAACCCTCGCTTCCGTCTTCAACCCGACGACATCAACGAAGAGTTCCTCCGGCGTTCTTTCTTCTGCGACTCGCACTCAGGAACTCTCTGCCGCATCGCGCTTCGCTGAAACAGGTAATTCCTTCATCACATCGCGCTACAAACCCGGTGATTCCTTCATCCTTCGCGCAATCCCGCAGGTTCTTCTCGACGATCGACCTTCCGACATCGCGCAGGTTCTGCTCGACATCGCGCAATCCCGCAGGTTCTTCTCGACGATCCCTCTGGCGTTCTTTCTTCTGCGACTCGCACTCAGGAAATCTCTGCCGCATCGCGCTTCTTTCTTCACCCCGACGACATCAACGAACCTGCGGGATGCATTCTTTCTTCACTGAGGAAATCTCTGCCCCTCGACCTGAACATCTCGGTATTTATGCTCCAGGAAATTTTCAAATGTAAAAAAGCTTCGTTTATGTTTATGTCTTCATTCCGATTGTTGAGACCTCACATGGATCATTTCTATTACAGACATTTAGCTCCTACGAATGTTCTTTACCAAGTTGATGCAAACTATATTAAACAAAAGTAGGAAGTAGATTTATGCTCCAGGAAATTTTCAAATGTACAAAAGGTTGTTGCGCTTGATCTAAGGAAATTTTCAAATGTACAAAAGGTTCGTTTATGTTTATGTCTTCATTCCGATTGTTGAGACCTCACATGGATTAATCAACATATGTTGAGGTTGTATTTGGTTAGCAAAACTTTCATTGTTGGGACCTCACATGAACTTAAATCATCGATTAAGTCATTTTCATTGTTAGCAAAACTTTAGTGGGATAATGACAGTGCTGCTGTTGTTCACATTATATTCACCAACAACAAATTGTTTTAATTTTTGCGGTTTTGCCACTGCATACTCCTGAGGTGTTCTCATGTATGTTTTCCCCTTTTAGTACCACAATATTTGAGGTTCGTTGATGCTCAGTTTGTTATTGCCCAGTGTTTTGCCAATTAATTTGACATCAGTTTGTTGATGCATTCTTAGTTTTATTTTCTGGATATTAGCTGCATTCTTAGTTGTATTTGGTGGATATCACTTCGAGAGGCTTTATTTTCTGGCATATCCGAGCAGGTAAACAAAACATTTGAAATATTTGTTGAGATATCCAACTATGAAGCAAATGAGCATTTCAATTATTTTATGTTAGGAACAAAGATTATTATAGACGCAAACATCTGTTCAAATGATTAAAAGTAGGCCTAAACTTCTGACATTTTACTAGAATCGTAGACAACGTCATTGATGGACCACCAACCAAATGAGCCCGAGGTAATTGGCCGCAAACGTATTAGGGCTTCCGCATCCGGGTCTTCGACTGCAGATGGTATTAACCAGTATTTCTCTTCAGTGTTCTTCTTTAATGTAACATGTAACTTCTACAGATTCAGTATGTGTGAACATTCCTTACAACACAGATCCATCATTACACCTTCCTGCACTGTCTCGATCAACCGCATACCGACATTCACTGACAGATGTTCAACGAACAACCCGAAATGCAAGAAGACGACAACATCGACTTAATCAACAATCCAATATACAAAATGAATTAAGCCATGACTCAACGTCTTCAGAGATCCGAGAACAAGGTAATTTCTTAACACCTTCATCTCATGCATCTTTGTAACCCACTTCATAAATGTGTTTCAATTACTTGACTTTCTAACATAAATGCTTGCTCTATTGAACACCGGACATGTCAGGTGCATCAACCGAAGAAGAACTTCAATTACCAGTCGTGGTCCTAAATCTTCGAGCACCCGTGAGAAACTCTGCAAGAATTTCTTCTCAATCTACACACGTTCCTAGGATGGAACTTCCACCAGCGACATTTTGTCGTCATTGCAACGCAAAATTATTTTATAAGGAATCAAAGAATTTGTGCTGTAGCAATGGGAGGGTTGTGATTCCTGGTATTCCTGCTCCGCCCGAACTACTTGATCTATTCACTCAGCAGGGTACCCTAGGACATCATTTCCGACAAAATGTGCGTACGTACAATCACGTTTTTTCATTCACATCGATGGGCGTGACATTGGATGAATCTGTACCGTCCTTCGCGCGAGGAATCTATACCTTCAGAGCACATGGTGCGCTATACCATAGAATTGGCTCTCTTTTGCCCAATCCAGGCAATAGACCGAGATTTCTACAGATGTTCATTTACGACACGGACCTTGAAACTGAACATCGCATGGAAGAGGGTCATGGACTTGACGTGGATGTGCTACATAACATTAAAACAATACTTGATATATATAATCCATTTGTCCATCGCTTTCGACAACTATCACAACATCCTCAAATACAATCTTGCCGGCTTCTTATTCGAGACAGGCCAGCTACAGAACGACAATACATTCTTCCAACAGCATCACAAGTTGCAGCAATCTTGGTAGGTGCTGAGGATTTCATGGAGTCAGATGATAGAGACATGTTAATATGTACCACAGGTGGAAATTTACTTACTCTCAAAGAGTATACTGGATACTATGATCCAATGCAATACCCGCTATTACATCCACACGGAACCTATGGATGGGACAAATGCTTTGAATCAAACCAAGGCATACGAATAAGCTGTTGCGATTACTATGCCTTTTTGTTGCAGGTTTGACGGTATCATCTTTAAATCAACAATATCTATGCTACACTATAATCTTATTTTGTCTAAATTTTACATAAATTGTAATCATGCAGATACGCAATGGTGATCAGTCTATTCTTCTTCATGCGGGGAGATTATTACAACAATTTGTTGTCGATAATTACATCAAAATCGAAACACAGAAGTTGCGTTGGATTAAACTTAACCAAAACAAGATACGTGCGGAGTTGTACCAAGGATTGCAAGATAGCTTCGAAGCGGGTGAGAATGATGCAGGTACATTATTTTGCTTCATTTTGCATATTAAATATTTCAAGTGATAACTACAAATTATACGCGGGTAAACTATCTATATCATTTACTTTAGGTGTTGTTGGCCGCCGTACAGTTCTTCCTTCTTCATTTATTGGGAGCCCGCGTGACATGTACCAATGCTACCAAGATGCAATGGCCATCGTACAACAATACGGGAAACCGGATGTCTTCTTAACAATGACATGCAATTCTAATTGGAAAGAGATAAAAGATGAACTATATCCTGGACAAGCAGCACATGAACGACCAGATTTGTTGGCTAGGGTTTTCAATTCAAAATGTGAAAGTTTAAAAGATGATATATTCCATAAAGGGGTTCTGGGGAAAGCAATTGGTCACGTTCATGTCATCGAGTTTCAAAAACGTGGTTTGCCACACGTCCATATGTTGATAATTTTTGAAGAGGAGGACAAATTAATTAGCCCTGATGAATATGATTGTATCGTTAGAGCTGAGATACCACAAGCAGATGTTGAGCCTGAGTTACACGAGGCTGTGCGAAGACATATGATACATGGGCCGTGTGGACGTTACAACCCTAATGCACCTTGCATGAAAAACTTTATGTGCAAAAAGGGTTATCCAAAGCCATATGCAGAATGTACCGCACAAGGTATTGATTCATACCCAGTATACAGGCGACGGAGAAGCACCATTAATGTTCAAAACAACCTCACCGATCAATGTGTTCTCGACAACAGTTGGGTGGTTCCTTATAATCCTCATTTACTTCTAAAGTACGATTGTCATATAAATGTTGAAATCTGCAGTAGTATCAAGAGCATCAAGTATCTATATAAATATATTCATAAAGGGTCAGACCGCGTTGCATTTGAAGTCCGACCAGCGCCAATTTATGATGAAGTAAGCAAGTACGTCGACGGTAGGTGGATATGCGCACCTGAAGCAATGTGGAAGATATTTAAATTTGAGATGACTAGAATGTACCCTTCTGTTTCCAGATTGCAAATACATTTACCAAACCTGCATCAAGTTCAATACAACAGCTGCCAAACAATTGCTCACGTACTTGCAAATGATCGAAATTCAAGGACAATGCTAACAGAATTCTTTCACATATATCATGAAAATCAAGAGAATGAAAAATATTTATACAGAGACTTTCCAAGGCACTACAGATGGCTTATACCTCAGCGTAAATGGATATTGAGATGTACTAATACTAAGGCCATTGGAAGGATTTATTCAGTTTCTCCTTCTGAGGGTGAGAAATTCTATCTGCGCTTACTTTTAAATCATATTGCCGGGCCCAGCTCATTCCAATATCTAAAAACAATCGACGGCGTTACATATTCAACATTTAAAGAGGCTGCCGAAAAATTTGGTCTGCTTGAGCAAGATAACAGCATTCGTGATTGTCTGTCTGAAGCAAGGACCTTCAGCATGCCTACGGGGCTCAGAAGGCTGTTCGCAACTATTCTGTTATACTGCACCCCAAGCTCAGTAAGGGAACTGTGGGATGAAAACTTTCAAAGCATGATTGAAGATTACACATGCTCAAGCACAGCCGGTGAAACATACATGATGAATAAGTTGTTAACTGAATTGAACGGGATTCTCCAGCAACAAAACAAGAGAATAACTGATTTTGACCTTCCACGCATATCCGAAGGCTACACAAATTTACATGATTTTTCAAGCCTAATTGAACATGAATTGTCGATTCCAATTTCAGACGATGATTTAAGTTCAATTGGTTGTCTTAATAGTGCCCAGCTTTCTGCGTTCAACATTATTAGTGCATCGATACGAGGAAAGAAAAGTGCAATTTACTTTGTTGATGGACCAGGGGGAACTGGGAAGACATTCCTTTATCGATCATTATTAGCCCACTTTCGAAAAAATTGCTATATTATTCTAGCCACGGCTACTTCGGGTATTGCAGCTAACTTACTTCCAGGTGGACGAACAGCCCATTCTAAATTTAGAATTCCAATTGACTTTGATTCGGTGTCCTCTTGCGGTATTGGGAAGCAATCTGATTTACGTGTATTAATAGAACAATCATGTGCAATTATTTGGGATGAAGCACCAATGGCACACAGGAAGGCATTTGAAGCTGTGGATCGTACATTTAGAGATGTGCTTGGGGTCAGTTTGCCATTTGGTGGGAAGGTATTGATCATGGGTGGTGATTTTCGACAGGTCACACCTGTAGTAGTGCACGGAACAAAAGCACAAATAATTAATTCAAGCATTGTTGAATCATACTTATGGTCGTATGTAAAAATACTTCGTTTGACTGAAAATATGAGAGCACAAGAAGATACAGGTTTCTCAGATTTTTTGTTGAGGGTTGGCAATGGAGAAGAGGCAACCATTGGAGATGATAAAATTCGAATTCCGAATTCAATGGTCGTCCCTTGGGAAGGAGAAAACTCCCTCGATGCTTTAGTTGCATTGATTTTTCCAAATTTATCTGCTAAAAATCATGATGATCGTTACATGGATGGTCGAGCAATATTAACTCCACTAAATGAAGATGTAAATAAAGTAAATGAAAAGTGTCTCGCATCTTCTCATGGTGAAAAAGTTACTTACTATTCCTTTGATTCCGTGACGGATGACGTGCGGAATTTGTACTTACCGGAGTTTTTGAATTCGCTCAATCCTGGCAATCTACCACCGCATGAACTCACTTTAAAGCTAGGATGCCCCGTCATGCTTCTTCGAAACATAGACCCTGAAATTGGATTGTGCAATGGAACACGCCTTAAATGTGTTCGTTTCTCAAGGAATGTCATCGAAGCTGAAATATTAAATGGCCAGTTCAATAACTTGAGGGTATTTATACCACGCATACCGTTAAATAGTGCTGAGGACGCAAGAATGCCATTCGAACTCATTCGAAAACAATTCCCTATCCGTTTGAGTTATGCACTAACAATAAACAAGTCACAGGGCCAAACCATCAGGAATGTTGGGATATATCTTCCAAACCCAGTGTTTAGTCATGGGCAGCTTTACGTCGCATTATCTAGAGGTGTTTCAGAGCAAAATACGAAGGTCTTGGTAAAAAATGGAGCAATTGAAGGCCATGAAGGAGTCTACACTACAAATGTCGTGTACAAGGAAATATTTGCCAAACTCATGTCATACAACGTAGAAGCGTAAATGTAGTTCATCTTTTCAAATTGTAAGGAGTTTCTTGCGTCCAAGATGTGTTTCTTTGTCTCTTCTGATAATCAATATTGTTTCTTGATTCAATCCGCTAACTCATTTGTTTTGTTGTAGTAAGTTGACGTTGGCCCAAACCCACCATCACATGGACGGTTAATGGGCTTCTCCATCTTCTCCACCAATTAGTTTTTTGTTGGATATGTGATATACTTGGTAATATTTCCCTAACTCGATGGAAATTGTATAGATATTGTTTCAAATTCAAATATATAATTTTTCTGCTTCTCTTCAGACTGTTTCAGGACATGATAATGCTTCTCACTATCAGTATACTTGCCTACTTTTGCTATCTTGAGCAGCTTCTGGTAAGCTGAAGCACAAGTATCTCTTCTACTATTTGCAATGAGGAAGTATTTTCTAACTTAATCATTGCAGATTGCTGAAAATGGTGTTGCTTCCTTGGCCATATCTGTTCCATTTTCTTTTTATCTTGGGCTTTCTATCATCTGTGGCTTCGTCAACCATGGGTAAGTTCAGCTCAAATCATGCTGTGATAGGGAGCTAAATCAATCTTTATATTCTTTGCTGATGATTCTCTTGAATTGGTTCACAGTTACCAGTAGTTATATCTGGGCATATACATCATTTCAGTTTGTTCTGGTGGTTCTCTTTACTCATATTTTCCAAACTTTGGTGAGTTCAAGAACTCTTTTTCATGATAAGTTTTATCTCTCAGTTTGTTGAAATTATAGTCCTACATCAAAAAACTAATGTAGCATTGTACATTTACTATATGGACATATACCTGAAACCAATATGATTATGTTCATGGTAAATAATTCTTCTCATATATATATGCAAGAACAATTTACTATTTAGACTTTATTGTTCTTTCTTTAAACTTTTTTGGTATTTCTTTTAAAATATTTTGGTTGCTTTTAAAATTTTTTGTTTCTCACAAACTTAATATTTAAAATATGCAGTGCCCCGGGGATACTGCGGTTGTTGGCCATAGGGGCGGAGCTCAGTATATTGGCAAGGAAAGACGAATAGCTTGCCATTGATGGAGGTTGGTCCTCACATTTCAGGCTTGAAATGTGCTTTCATTTCAATTTAATCGAAATACATACCGTGTTGCTACTTATATGAGTAGTAACGTTTTCTGAAATCTGAATAACATATAATTTGAACTTTAAAGTTTGATTACCCAAATTCTAAATGTATAGAAATTTTTCAATACCAAATGAATCCTCCAAAAATGTCATTGTACTGTAGAGTAGAGCAGTGGAATCTGGCTGGACCGGAGCAGGTTTTGATGTGGATGGGAGAACATGAGCTCTGGAGGTACCATTGAATGCCCTTTATTGGATCTTCTTCAACTTATATGTATTGCTATCAAACATAAGATATCATCATTTTTTATGATTTACATAAAAATTTTATGTGCTTTGAGTTTAGTCAAATTTTATGTGCTTTGAGTTTGCAATGTCTCCTGATGCAGAGGTGAATTCTTTGGGTAGAATTTTATGCATTCATAGATGCTTGGGTTTATCTTGCTAGACTTTTAATTTGTAAGTATTTTCTCAGGACATGCTTATATATGCTTACCGAATGATAGCATTTTTGTCGCTCCATTCAGGTGCGAGTCAGTTTTGCATACTAAATCTTTTAAGTTCTATATTAGCTTTACAATATTATTTACCTCTGGCCTTAATTGATCTTCCCCCCTATAAAGTTCATGTTTAACAGTGATATATTTATGATTGTGAGAGAACCAGGACTTGGTATGGGTACTTATATGGAGTTAGTATAGATAATAAGTTTGGATGTGACATGTATATATAAATATTGTGAGTAAAGGATCTTCTCAATACATTTATTTTCATAAATTAGATTAACCTTATGTCTGCATGCCTTTTTTTCTTCATCAATTTAGTAGACCAATTTTAGTGCATCGACAAAAGTGTAGTTTGCCTATGATCGGCGTCGCCGCCCATGACCGGTGTTGCCGCCTTCGACCAACGTCGCTGCCCACAATAAATGTCGCCACCCAGGACCATTGTAGCCGCCCACAGAAAAATGTCGTCGTTCACGATTAATGTCCCACCCATGACCAATGTTCCGCCCACGACCAATGTGCCTCCCACGACCAATGTTTGGCCACGACCGCACTCCCGCCCACAACCAATGTCCCACCCACGACCAATGTCGCCGCCCTGACCAATATCGCCTCTCCACGTCAAATGTTGCCGACCACAAGAAATGTTGTCACCCACGACAAATGTCGCCGCCCACGACAAATGTCGCCACCCACGACAAATGTCGCCGCCCACGACAAATGTCGCTCCAACAACAATTGTCGTCGCCCACGACAAATGTCGTCCCCACGACAAATATCGCACCACCGACAAATGTTGCACCTCGACGAATGTCGCACCCCGCCGAATGTTGTACCCCGCCGATTGTCGCACCCCCGCCGAATGTCCCTAGGGCCGAAGGCCCGTGCCTGTCACTTGTACATAATAATGACAAGAAGTATTTAGCAAAATTTCAAGCTAAAGCTGATGAAGGAGTATTTCTGGGATACTCCATGATCAGTAAGGCTTATAGGGTTTATAATAAATCATCTCTTAAAACTGAAGAATCTGTTCACATATCGTTTGATGAAACTAACATGTCTTTCAAGGAGAAAAACACTTCTACCATAGAACCTTTGCAGGTACATTCTCTTGCTGAAGATTTGAACAGGTTATAGATTATTCAAAAAGAGGAAAGCAGTGAAGATGAAGAAGACATTCAACATCATGAAGAGAAACTTCTTGAAGAGCCAGTTGTTGTACCACAAGAGGAAACAACAACACAGGTTGGTGAACAATCAACACCCCCTGTTGATTTAGTAACATCAAGAGACCATCCAATTTCCCAAGTAATGGGAGACATCTCAGCTGGTGTGCAAACCAGAAATCAGTTCAACCAAAACCTGTTGCACACTTGCTTCCTATCTCAAATTGAACCTCAATCCATTCAAGATGCAGAGCAAGATCCACACTGGATCATTGCAATGCAAGAAGAGTTGCATCAATTTGAAAGGAACAAAGTTTGGGAACTAGTGCCAAAGCCTAAGGATCACTCCATTGTTGGAACAAAGTGGGTGTTCAGAAACAAATTGGATGATCAAGGAGTAATTGTAAGGAACAAGGCAAGGCTAGTTGCTCAAGGGTACTCACAAGAAGAAGGCATAGATTATGACCAGACTTTTGCACCAGTTGCAAGGTTGGAGGCTATTAGAATCTTCTTAGCATATGCAGCACATAAAGGTTTCAAAGTATACCAGATGGATGTAAAAAGTGCATTTATCAATGGAGACATCAAAGAAGAAGTCTATGTCAGACAACCTCCAGGTTTTATCTCTCCAACCCATCCTGATTATGTTTTTAAGCTGAACAAAGCATTATATGGTCTCAAGCAAGCTCCTAGAGCATGGTATGAGACCCTAGCATGCTTTCTTCTGGAAAATGAATTTATAAGGGGTAGAGTAGACCAAACTCTTTTCATTAGAACCCATAAGTCTTATACCCTACTTGTACAGATCTATGTAGATGATATTATTTTTGGTTCTACTGATTCAAATTTGTGCCGAAGGTTCTCCAACTTAATGCATTCTAAATTTGAAATGAGTAGCATGGGTGAGATATCCTTCTTTCTAGGATTGCAAGTCAAACAACATGCTGAAGGCATCTTTATTTCTCAAACCAGGTATGCAAAAGAATTGGTTAAGAAATTTGGTATGTCTGAAGCATCTTGTATGAAAACACCTATGCCTACCAATGTTGTATTGGATGCTGATGAACATGGGAAACCTATTGATCAGATAACATATAGAGCAATGATTGGCTCTTTACTGTACCTTACAGCTAGTAGACCAGACATAATGTTTGCTACATGCATATGTGCTTGATTCCAAGTGAGCCCTAGAGAGTCACACCTAACATTAGTAAAAAGGATTCTCAGGTATGTTAAAAGTTGTCCAAATCTAGGTCTCTGGTATCCAAAAGATTCAGCATTTGACTTAACTGGATTTTCTGATACTGATTATGCTGGATGCAGAATTGACAGGAAAAGCACCAGTGGAACTTGTCAGTTTCTTGGTGACAGACCTGTCTCTTGGTTTTGCAAGAAACAAACATCTGTGTCAACTTCAACTGCTGAAGCCGAATATATGGCTGTAGGTAGTTGTTGTTCACAAATATTGTGGATTCAAAATCAACTCCTAGACTATGGCTACAACTTAGAGAAGTCTAAAATCTTTTGTGATAATACCAGTGCTATTTCTATAGCTCAAAATCCAGTCCTCCATAGTAGGACAAAACACATAGAGATTAGGCATCACTTCTTAAGGGATAATATTGAGAAGAATAAAATTGAACTTCAATATATCCCAACTGATTTACAAAGGGGAGATATTTCCACCAAACCCTTGGATGAAAAGAAACACACCTTTTCCTGAATCAGTTAGGAATGTTAGATGGAGTAAGTTTAAAATAAGTTCCAAGATTTTGAAACTCTAAAAATGACCAAGACTAGGCAAACATCTTGATTTTTCTAGTGTCTAGAGAGTTTCTGGTCTCTGAAACTGCACTTGACGATTTTCCCTCAGATCGTCGAACGGAGATCGACGCTTTCCGAAAACGTCGACCTGAGTTCAGCGCTTCTCAGATAGTGTTCAACTATATCTCTAGGTCAACGATCGTCGAACGGCGCTCGACGATTTTGTTTTCTGAACTATCGTCGAACAGAGCTCGACGCTCTCCAATATCGTCGAACGGAGATCGACGATATTGAAGACCTTTCAGATTCCTTTAGGAGCCCCGATCGTCGAACTGAGTTCAACGATCTTTCCTTTTCTGCGGCGAACCCTAATATAAAATTCATTTTTCGGTCGTCGTTCTCCTTTTGCGCTTTCAATCTCTCTGCAAATTTTCTCTTTCCCTCCAAACATCTCTACACTTGGTCGTTTGGTTGTTTATTGTTTGCAGGAAACCATGGCCGTCTCTATCGCCGTTCTGGCCGCCATAAAATTCGATGCAGGTTTAGATATTGACATGGATTCTTTCAGCACAAGTGATCAAATTTTCCAAGACATTCTAGAACTATTCAAGGAGCAAAAATTAGCTACTATCATGTCCACCAGAATCAAGCTACCTGCAGATGAAATCAAGGAGTGGGTTTATACTGCCAACAACCAAGACCAAAATACAGTTGTTGGATCAATTTCAGGAACCCAGGTACCACTTACACCCGCCATTCTGACAGAGATTTTTGAATTAAATTCTGGAAGAGATTCTGTTGAAATGTTTGGAGAAGAATTTACTACTATGCTTGATAGAATGGGTCATTCTAATGCAAACCCTAGCAAGCTGCTGAAAAAGAATTTAGCTGTTGAATACAGATTCTTAGCTGATGTAGTGGGAAAAGTTCTTTTGGCCAAGCATTCATCCCATGATACCATCTGCAGGTATCAGCTGTGCTTGATGGGTGCTTTAGTGGATAAGAAACAATTAAACTGGGGAGAGATCTTCTTTGATCTGATTAAGAAGAAGATCAATAAGAATTTGGTGAATTATGGAAGGATACTAGGGCTGTTTCTTCACAACAGATGCCCTGCCCTGCTTGTATCAAATGGGATGCATATTAATGCCTCTAAGATGCTCTCTTGTGCCCTCTTTGGCAAGTGGGACAGACAGATAGTGAAGCCCAGCAGGCCCTCTGCAAGCACTACTTCAGGCACAAGTACTGTAACAGTCTCTTCCCCTCAAGTCTCTGCCCCTGCAGAATACTTGCCTGCTGCTTCTCCTCCTCCTCCTATTTCATCTCCACCAGTCACCTCCACCATTCAAATCTCATCCACCATCATTATTTCCAGCCCCTCTCCTACTTCAATTCCATCTCCAATCCCTACTCTCCCAGAAGAAATCTTCCATCCTTTACATCATTACCCTCAACCAGATCTTGACACATCATCCAACCTTCCATCATTCAATCTTCTAGATGATTCCTTCATGGATGATTCACCTTCATCCCCTCCTGATCTACCCCCCTCATCCACATCATATCAACAGCTTCTGCAAGACATCATTGCTCAACCCTCCTTCACACCTTCTATCTCCATACCACTGTCTTCCATTTCCACAATCCCCACACCTCAACCTTCCTTTCCCCCATACACCAGCTATCCTCCACCATCACCAGTTGCTCCACCTTCCTTCTCTACCTCTGCTCAAATCCCTACTGAGCATGTAGATATTCCAGCCTTAGCTGACAAACTGTATGAGCTGATAGCTCCCAGGCTCTCACTTCTGTTGGAGACCTCCTTGGCTCCACTCTTCAAGTCAGTTGCAGACTTATCTGCCAGGCTCTCCTCCATCTTTCCTCCTCAGGCAATCCCTTCCTTTGGGTGCCTTGATCCAGCTCTCTCTGAATCTCAGGGGGAGATGCATCATGAAGATGTTAGAGGCAAGCTCAAGCTCATGAAGGTTAGAGATGCATCATGAAGATGTTAGATTGCCTGCTGCTGCTGCTGCTGCTGTTACTTCAACTCAAGCTCAAGCTTCAACACCACCTCAGGTTGCAGTTTTCTCAGTGGACCTCAGGTCACTTTTATCAGTTTTTGATTCAGTTTATTTCAGCTGTCTTCTATTAAGCACTGCAGTCCAGCCATCTGAAGATCTATCTAAGGCCATTGTTCCCTTCTCAAGCTGTGATACCAGCTTAATTAGCTCCTATATAAATTCCCTATATACTGCTGAGCCTTCTGTTTCCAGTGATCTTACTGCTGCTACTCCTGCTGCCAATAATGTTGCTGTTTCTGTTGCTGATGCTGATATTGTTGATATTGCTAACAATTCTGATGATTCAATCTCTAAGGATATACATATGACAGAGGCATAAGACTTTGAGCCTGCTGTCACTGCTGATGTTGCCCCTGCTGATGTTTTTGTGTCTGAAACTGTTTTCTCTGAATCTGTTGCTGCCCCAGTTGCTGCTGTTACTACTGCTGCTATATCTTCTGAGAGTATTGCTCCTGAAAGTTCTATATCTGCTGTATCTCCTACTGCTGCTACAATTGCTGTCACTACTATTACCTCTGCTCCAACCCAACAACAGAAAGATTATCTGAAAAGGATTGATGCTTTATATGATGAACAAAGCTCTGAAAGTGATCAGTTCAGAACTGATTCTGATGATTCCTCAACTACTATAGCAAGGAAAAGAAAAGAAAGAAGCAAGGCAATGAAAAGAGTTCCTCCAGCAAAAGTAAAAGATACCAATGATATTCCCTACTATATTATTCATGACTGCCCTATAACTGAACATTGGATGCAATATTCCAAGAATCAACTAAAGGCTATGAAAAAGAAGAGGAAATATGAGAAAGGTTCCTCTCAGTTCCATCATCCTCCTCCACCTCCTCCTCCTGATGCAGGTGCAGGTGGTAGCACTGCTGTTCATCCTTCTGCTAGAAGTCAAACCCCCTATCAGCCTCATGGAAGATCTCAATATAGGGGAAGCCAAACCAGAGGTTCTCAATCAAGGAGAGGAAATTATAGAGGAAACCAAAGAGAACTTTAAGTTTATTTCAAAGGTTACTCCAGGCAACATCCTTACTCAAGGGAAGGACCAAGCTCATCTGATACTACTTCAGGTCCATTTCCTTATAAGTTGAAAGAATTAGTCTCATCCAGAGCTCCTCTAGATAATCCTTCCAACAGATATGAGCCTCCAGTGCTTTTGAGGATCCAGAGAATAATCCTACTGCATGTACTGCTAGAATGAAGGAATTAGCTGCCTTGGATCAGATTAAGAAAGCCAGAGAGCAAGGCTAGGACACCTCCAGCATTACTACCTTATCAGAACAAAGAAAGAAGGAACTTGAAAGATATGCTTCCAGCAAGTTTTTTGATTCTGAAAGATACGTGGAGCTGCACCCTAAAGCTGTAGTACCAAGGCCTAAACAACAAACTTCTTTAGGTGCAGTTGATGACAAAAGATCAAAGAAGGAAGCTCTTAATCCAAATAGATAAATTAAACTTATAAAAAGTAAGGAGAAAGAGTAATTCTGTAAGGTGACAATTATTCTGATTTCTGATCTATCTGAGATATTTTATCTGTGATTCTGCAATGTTGTCGTTTGTTATATTGTTGCTTTGTATGTTGTTTTTTATTTCTCCAATTTCTGTAAATAGTAATCCTAACCCAAATAGTGGGAGATTGTTGGAACACCCTATTACTAATTTGGGTCAGGATCACTATGTCTTTAGGAAACCTATTTTTGACCTCATTGTATAGATCTAAAGGTCAATTAGAATTGAGTCTAAGGGTTAGTAGTTAGGTTTGGAAGCTGCCCTCAAGACCAAGGTTTTTTAGTTTGGAGACTAAGTCATTTCGTCGAGCTCAGTACGACGAATCATCGAACTCCAATCGACGATCGTTGAGCTCACTTCGATGGATCGTCGAACTCCATTCGACGATCGCTGAGCTCAACATCAACAAATCGTCGAACTCCATTCGACGATCTTCGAGTTCAGTTCGACGATCTTGACTCCAGTTTGTTCCGCTATCTATGAGCTCAGTTCGACGTTAGTTGAGCTCAGATCGACGATTTTTGTTGCTGTATAAGTCCAAATCGCTGAGCTCAGTTCGACGATAGTAGAGCTCAGTTCGACGTTTTTCTGAAGAGTTCAACGACTTTCAAGATTCAAATTCAGAACAGTTAAGGAGTTATTCCCAGCAATTAATTCAGAAGATTTTGTAGCCGTTTTCATTTATTCTGGAGCAAGTTTCAAGGGATTATCAAGGAATGTTTCATTCGACTTTCCCCCAGAAGACAAAAGCAATTAAGGAAGTCATTTATGACAGGCCAACGACTATCTTGACAATGGATCATTTCTATTCAGACATCAAGAGAATAAAAATTAATTATCAAAAACTTCTGAAATAGCAATCCAGTAGAGAACAAAAAAAGAAGAACAAGGGAGAGACACATATTCTGCAATATTTATTCTCTGCAAATCTTCTTCTGCAACAACTCTCACAACCACAATCACACAAGAGAAAGAAAAAGAGTTGCAGACATTCTCTGTCTAAAAGGATTCATACAAGAACACCATCACTAAAAGAGATCAACCATCTGAAATCTTCAGATCTCTTTTGATTCAAGTGTTCAAGGCCATCATCATCCAAGACTCCAGACATCTCACATTTCAGCAGTTGCTGAAATCATCATTTGCTGGAGATCAATTTTTGAAGGCCTATCACCCTACTGCAAAACTTCATTTCCTGAACAACTACAGATCTCAGGGGGAGCTTTGACAACAACAATATCAACATAGTCTTCTCAGCTGCTTTGAGAAAGATAAGACTTCCATCACTCTCTCATCCCCACCTCTATAAAGGGTTTTTCAAACTCCTTTCAAAAGTTTGTGTTTGGTTTTTGAGCACCTTATCAAAAGCTCATTAGTGCCAAGACACCTGATCAAAAAATCTGGTTTGGTTTTTGAGCACCTTATCAAAAGCTCATTGGTGCCCAGGACACCTGATTAACTCATCCTGCAGTGGATTCCTACCTAGGGTGGTAGAAGAGTGGATGTACCCAAGTTTAGGGGAACCACTATAGCTCCTTGTGTCTTCTGGTTGCTTGTCTTTATTTTTGTTTCTGGCTGTGATTGTTTTGTGTCTAGGTTGCTCTGTGATTAGATAGTTTCTGTGATTAGATTTACTGTTTGCTTTCCTGTTCACATTTAGAATACAACAACTATTGTTAAAGTTTTTAAGCACCATACTCTATTCACCCCCCCCCCCCCCCTGTAGAGTATATCAGATCTAACTCGCACTTTCACAACCATGTGACCTTTGTTATGACATTTCCTTCCACAAGGATAAGTGCCACATAAAGAAGTTAATTGACAAAATTGTCATTTTAACATGCACTAGGAATGAGAATGTTTATTGTTTAAACTTTCTTACTTAGATAGTAGTTCCCCTATATGCATAGATGCAAATGAAAAGTCTCATATTGCGTCCATTGACAAAAGAGATTGGTTCATTTGAATTATAAGACCATTGGTTAGCTCTTCAGTGATAAGCTAGTTAGAAATGGTCCCAAAATAAAATGCTCCAAGAAGGGTATTTGTGCTGCTTACCAAAAGGGTTAGCAAACTAAGACCTCCTTCAAGAGTTTTGGGACCAAGGACTCAGTGAGATGCTTATATCTCCTGCATATGGACTTTTTTGTCCTATGCATATTCATAGTCTAGGTAGGAAGGTCTAAAACCTTGTGGTGGTTGATGACTATTCCAGGTTTGCTTGGGTGTTCTTCCTTAGAAGAAAGGATGAAACCCTTGATCTCTTCATGAATTTTGTCAGGCAAATTCAGAATGAACTTGTATGCTTAGTGGTCAAAATAAGAAGTGACCATGAAACTGAATTTCAGTCTGCTGTCATGACTACTTTCTGTGAAGAGTAAGGGATTCAACAAGAATTCTTCTCTATAAGAACACCCCAGCAAAATGAGTTAGTTGAGATGAAAAACAGAACTCTCATAGAAGTTGGGAGAACATTGTTGAGTCACACTTCTCTCCCTGAATATTTCTGGGTTGAGGCAGTTAACACTGTATGTCATGTTCTCAATAGGGCTTATATCACAAAAGGCTACAAGAAGATTCTCTATGAGATCTTGAAGGGCAGAAAACCAAGCATATCCTATTTCAGGATCTTTGGTGGTAAGTGTTTCATCCTGAGCAATGGTAAGTCAAAATGGACTAAATTTTCCGCCAAATCCCATGAGGGGATCTTTGTTGGGTACAACAATAATAGTAAGGCATATAGAGTTTATAACTTGACTAATCAAATTGTAGAAGAATCTGTCCATGTAGTATTTGATGAGTCAAGTATGTTTGGCAGCGAGTTGTCAAGCCATTTGCCTAGTTCTGTAGGTACAGAAGTCATGATGGAAAAACTCTCCATCAAAGATATAGACCCATCTGTGCAAGAAAAATGTGGAGAGGGATGCTATCCATAGGAAGCACATGACAGTCTAGCTGGAGATGAAGACCAACCAGCTGAAGAAAATTGTAATCAGTAAGAAGCAGCCAGGATGCCCCCAGCAGTCAGATTTCTGAGAGATAATCCTCCAGATCAGATAATAGGTTAGGCTAATCAAGGTATGCAGACCAGAAGCAGGAGTTTCAACACAACTTTTTATTCCATCTTCCTATCACAAGAAGAGCCTATGAAATTTGCAGAGGCAAATTAAGACCTATTCTGGATTGGTGCAATGAAAGAGGAATTGAACCAGTTCAAAATGTGCAAGGTTTGGAAGCTGGTTCCTAGACCAAATGGACATAATGTCATTGGAGTTAAGTGGATTTTCAGAAATAATCTTGATGAAAATGGCATTATAATAAAGAATAAAGCTAGAATGGTGGACAAGGGGTACAGATAGGAAGAGGGTATTGATTATGATCTAACTTTTGCCCTAATTGCAAGGTTGGAAGCCATCAAACAGTTCCTTGCATTTGCATCCTTCTAGGGATTCAAAGTCTTCCATATGGATGCGAAGTCAGCCTTCCTGAATGGAGACTTGTAAGAAGAGGTTTACGCAGAGCAGCCTCCAGGTTTTGTAGATTCTGACTCTCCTACTACTTTGTATAGACTTAGGAAAGCTCTATATGAGCTCAAGCAAGCCCCTAGAGCATGATATGAGACACTATCTACCTTCCTCATTGAGAATAAATTATCAAGGGGGAAGATAGACAAGACCCTATTCCTAAGGGAATCTAAGGGCAAGATCATCCTAATCCAGATTTATGTTGATGACATAATATTTGGATCTACTGATGACAACCTCTAGTTTGCAAAACTTATGCATGTAAAGTTTGAGATGAGTAGTATGGATTAACTGAAGTTCTTCTTGGGACTCCAAGTAAGACAGACTGATGATGGTCTATCCATATCCCAATCAAAGTTCACCAGGGAGCTAGTCAAGAAATATAGTATGGAGAATGCTTCCACCATAAGAACTCCCATGAGCTCAAGTATGCTCATAGTCAAAGATGATCAAGGGAAACCTGTTGATCGAACTTTGTATAGAGGTATAGTTGACTCCCATTTCTAACTCACTGCTAGTAGGCCTGACATTATGTATGCAACATGTGTCTCTGCTAGGTATTAGGCCTGCCCTAAAGAGTCTCACTATACTGCTATGAAAAGAATCTTGAGATATCTTAAGGGAATCCAAATCTTGGCCTATGGTACCTTAAGAATAGGGAGTTTGAACTAACATGCTATTCAGATGTAGATTTTGCAGGCTGCTAGGAGGACAGGAAGAGCACTTCTGGCTCCTGTCAATTTCTACGTGGAAGGCTTATCTCTTGGAGTAGCCAGAAGCAAACAAGTGTTGCAATTTCACCTACTGAGTCAGAGTATATTTCAACTGGGAGTTACTGTGCTCAACTGCTATGGATCCAGCATCACCTTCAGGACTACAACATTCAGATAAGTAGAACTCCACTCTCTTGATATTGTACTAGTGCAATTTCTATAGCTAGGAATCCTATCTCCCCTAATAGAACTAAAAATATAGAAATTAGGTATCATTTCATTAGAGAACATTTGAAAATGGAAGACATCAGCCTTGAGTTTGTCTCCACAGACAAGCACGTGGAAATTATCTTCACTAAGCCACTAGTTGAAGCCAAATTCAACACATTCAAACTTTAATTGGGTATGTTGAATCTTGTGTAGCTTTAATTCTCTCCTCTACCATATGCAGTACTGTCTATTTTGTAGGTAGTACATGTCCTTCCTAAAAATAATGAAGCTAGTGTGCAACTGTTAAGGGGAACAAGCTCAATAGTTATAATAGGATCAGTACCAGACGGATAGGGGAATAAAAATTCCACAAAAGTCTCCCTATTACAGAAGTTAAAAAGGGGGAGAGAAGTTAGGGGAAAGAAGAAAAGACTTGATCAAGACCTGACCAGGACTCGACCAAGCCAAGATCTAGGAAGCTCAAAGGTAGCTGATGCTGCTTCAGCATTAGAATAATAAGGGTGGCTCACCCAGGAGAAATATGGCTTGAGACTGACAGCATACCATGGGGTGTAAGTAATTCTCCACGGGCTGGAGAAATGTGATTACACTTCCAAACTCAATGATGTTACACAAGTTTTAATTTTTTATGTTGAATATGATGTGTATGTAAATAACCTGTATTATTGATCAAGCAAAGTTTTGACTTCTTCAAATAGGGGGATATTGTTGGGTCTATTGATCCCAAAATCCCAGATTTTTAAGAAGTCAAACTAGTCAATGACATACACAGATAGTTGTATTTGATGTGTGCTTATGTTCATGCATACAGGTTATCTTTGATTGGACATGTGAACAAAAAGAGCAAGCTGGAAGTCAGATAATTTTTCTAAGGCAAAAGCGTTAAGACCGTTGAGACAGCTGAGAAGAATGTCTCAGCATAACCAATGAGAAAACTGAGATGCTCAATGCAAAGCATTGAGAGAAGTGTTTGTCTCAGCAAAATCGCTGAGACAAAAGATATTCTCAGCTGCGAAGAAGAACGCATTGAGACAACTGAGAAGAAACCGCTGAGACAGGAGATAGTCTCAGATGTGAAGAAGAAACTGCTGAGACAGTTGAGAAGGAGCAACTGAGACAAAGCTTGCAGAAATTCTATAAGTCCAGAAAAATTGAGTGAAGCAAGTTCACTCAATACATCTAATGAAGAGCCCAGTCAGCATGCGTTGAGTGACTTAACATCACTCAATGCTTAATGAATTCTGGAATTTTTCTAAGTCCAGAAAGTGATGGCCATTGTTGACGTCACTAGAAGTCAACAAGTCAAACTATTTCAAGTCATTACGGGAAGCTACAGTAGCACAGGATGACCACTGCTGACGTAACCAGGAGCCAACAAAGTCAAAGTAGTTAATGCTATTGCAGGAAAGATACAATAGCGATGGAAGCTACTATTTGTCCACTTCTGAGGGAGGTGGCGCACACCATCCTTGGATGGGCCCACACTCAAATTGTGTCATTGATTGAAATCAACATATATAAAAAGCAGAGAGAAAAGGGGATTAGGGTTACAAAGAAAATATGAAAAATAGAAGCGAATGGACTTCATCTTCTCCAACGAGCATAAAAGTCAAGTCCAGCAGTGCAAGACTGCATGCAGAGAAAGATAGTTGAAGCTTTTCAAGTTCAGTAAGTTAGTTCTTTGTAGAACAAGTTGGCTGATTCATCTTATCAACAAGGAGAGATATCTGTGTGAAGTGTTGTCAGCCTTCAACAATAGATAGTTGTCCTTCAGTGCAGCAGAAAAGCAGTTAGCTGTAGAAGACGACTAACTCCTTCTACAACAAGAGGGGCTAGATTGATATCTGCTCAGCCCAGCATGGTAGACTCAGAGAAGTATCTCTGAGTCAATGTTTTAAATTTATTTCAACTTCTTGATTAAATTCCTATAGGATTCAGGTTGTCTGAATCTAAGCTGTATGGCCTTTTGTGACTGAGTGTGTCACAACTCGCATTTTCTCAACATTTAAGTTATATCAGAGTAAGAGAAAATATGCGCTGTAATGTCAAGCCATATATGGTATAACTGCAGGCGCTCAGCCAAAACCCTGAACTCTACAGTTTATGTGAAATCCATAAGTTATTAAGTAAAAATCCAGTTTAAATTGGATGGGCATATCCCTCGGCATAGTGGATCAACTAATCCACGAGTAAAAGTACTGTTATACGCTGCGGAAAATACTTTGGTTATGTTGATTTATACCCTACATGAGTATAAAACTTTCGCAAAGGATAACTCACGGCAAGCAAGAATCTAGATAAGTACAAAAATATTTTTTACGTTAGCTAGAAAATAGTATTTTAATTATTAGAAATATGAGATGTATGAAGTACAAGTAGTAATGCTTTTATAAGTGAAAATACCTAACATGCAACATAGCATAAAACATTCCCAGAGAACAAGTAAAAACAACCACAAAAGGAAAAACTAGCAACATAGCAGATCATTCAGCAATTCTAAAGAAAACCACCAGTGGAAATCAACAAACTGACATGAACCCACTGGTCAGTATGAGTGTCTGTTCCAAAAAGAAAACAACCAGGAACTACCTCTCAAGGTAGTGAAAACCTCAGCAATACTGTAGTCCACAAGAAAACACCAAACTCAGCCGCTCCACTGGCTACTGCTCGAAACCTGAGACCTTCAAAGAAATAACACCTTTGCAAGAAAAATAGAAGTGTCAGACAAAACTGTCAGTAAACAAGGGAGTAGCAAGATTACTAATCCTAAACCTGAATAGCTGTCAAGTGAAAAACACTACAAACAACTAGGGATTTAGAATGAAAAGTTAGCTTATAAAGTTAAAAGATAATGAAATTTGCACCAAGTGTGAACGGAGTTATACTCCATAAACAATATGCAAGAAAAGATAGAAGTAGCGTAAGTTTAATCCATATGAAACTAAAATGGGGCAAAGTCTCAATAAACACGTGAATCATTAACAATGTAACGCAACCGGATCTGAGTCGGGACCAAACCGGTCAAATTCGATCTAACAGACCCAACCTCTCAAAAACGGGACTGCGGTGATAGCCATATAACCAAACAACCCAAAAACGAGACATAAATATGCCCTGGTGTAATGATTCACGAAACTAAGCCAAACAAACCAACCCTATATCCGAATACCCATAAACACAAACTCGACAAATTCTGTAGAAAACCGACGAGTCTAGCTTGGCAAGGCTAAGCCTTAGTGATACACGTAAAAATGGTGAAAGGACACAGGGCTAAGGAAAAAATGTCGAGTACACTCGACACCGCATCGAGTGTAGTCAATGCACTCGATTCCACAACTCCAAGATTTCCTGATGGCATTAAGTATATGTAGCACACTCAACACTCAACACTCAACACACTCTATGCTTCTATACTTAGCATCTAATTCAGATGGCTTTGATTGTATGCAGCACACGCAACGCAGCGTTGAGTGCACTCAACGAACTCAATTCTTCTATACTTAGCGTCAAATTCAGATGGCATTGAGTGTATGCAGTACACTCAACACCACGTGGAGTGCACTCAATGCTCTCGACGCCTCTATACATAGCGTCAAATTCAGATGGCGTTGAGTGTATGCAGCACACTCAAAGCCGCATTGAGTGCACTCAACACACTCAACGCTTCTATACTTACCGTGTCAAATTCCGATGGCATTGAGTGTATGCAGCACACTCAACGCCGCGTTGAGTGCACTCAACGCACTCAACGCTTCTATACTTAGCATCAAATTCAAATGGCGTTGAGTGTATGCAGCACACTCAACATTGCGTTGAGTGCTCTTAAGCACTCAATGCTTCTATACTTAGCGTCAAATTCAGATGGCTTTGAGTGTATGCAACACACTCAACGCACTCAATGCTTCTGTATTTAGCATCAAATTCAAATGGCATTCAGTGTATGCAACACACTCAATGTCATGTTGAGTGCACTCAACGCACTCAATGCTTCTGGGCTTAGGCTAGAAATTGGATTCGGTGTTAAAGCTACACTCAACGCCTAAGTGATATAATCAACACCTAAGGGTTATACTCAATGCCTAAGGGTTATACTCAACGAAACTTGCTCCGTTCGACGAATTGTCTCAGTTCGTGTAACGCCCCCGATTTTTCTGCGATTATTTAATTCTCGTTTGGCGTTACGTTAATGCGTTTCTGGCTTGTGCGTTTGTTAGAGGGTGGTATTATATCTTTTTGTTCCTTGTGTGCTTATTGGTAGCCTTTTTGGCAAGATCCCCTATCAAGCTGGGTCTGTTTTGGTGACCGATGAGGCTTCTTGGGGGATGCTTGTGTTTTGGCTTCGGGTAGTGATTGTAATGCCCCGAAACTCAAAAGAGTGACGGGGGACGTTTTGGGCCAGATTTGGAATCTGGCAGGAGGCACACGGCCTGGGACACGGGCGTGTCCCGGGGCGTGTCAGGCTGGAGTCGATGATTTGGTCGAGAGGTCGACGATTTTGGAGTCGACGATCGTCGAGCAGAGAACACAGCCTGAGACACGGTCGTGTCTCCGGGCATGTCGAGCCCGTGTCGACGATCGGCCCGGGGAGTCGACGAATTTTGCTAGACGAAGTATCGAGACAAGGCACACGGCCTAGGACACGGGGGTGTCCAAGGCCGTGTCAACAAGTCGACGAACTTCGCTCGACAAAGTGTCGAGACCGTGAACACGGCCTGGCGCCCAGGCTTGTTCAAGTAGACACGGGTTAGGACACGGGCGTGTCCAATACCCGTGTGAGTCTCGGGTGGTTTTGGGCTGTGTCGATGGGGGCACACGGCCGTGACAGGTGGAACACGGGCGTGTCGGCTCAAACACGGGCGTGTCGGATGCCCGTGTGTCTTTCAAGACGCGTCGATTTTGACGGCGAATGAGGGACATGGCCCTGGACACGGGCGTGTGCCAGGCCGTGTTCGGCCCAGATTCTGCATTTTAGATTTGGATCGTGGTCGTTCGTTTCTTTAATTCGGGATCCAATTGCTGGGGTTTGTTCCTGAAGGGATATTAACGGGATTGGACCCTTGAAACCCTCATTTTACTTGAGAGGTTATCTTTCTAAAGTATAGAGAGAGAGGAGAGCCAAAGGAGGAAGAAAAAGCTAGATCCGGCCATTGGAGGAGCTTCGAAGCTCCAAATCGTGAGCCGACTTCGGATCTACGGAGGCAAAGAGAGTGCGGTGCTTTTCATCCACTTACTTTTCCATGGCGCCAAGGAAGAACGCTAGGGTAACGATTCTCTACTTGAGCATGTGAAGATCTACTTCTTTTGCAAAAGGGAAGCCCGCTCTCGCGAGTTTGCGGTGAGTTGGAGGCGTTCCTTAGGGTAGACATGAATAGTCCACGTTGTGTAGAGTCCGTAAGCGAGAACGGACATAGGCATGATGTGTGAAGCCTACCCGGACATGTTGGTCTGGATCGGTGATGTTGCATTGCATAAATGTCGGAGAAGACTCCGTGCAATTGTTTGTTTTTCGAGTTTTTCTACATGATAGATTGCAACAGGGAGGCTTGGGGATTGACCCAAAGGTGCACCTGGAAAACTGGGCGGGTGCGTGATCTTGCAAACTTGGAGGCCTGAGAGCCAACTTGAACATAACCGAGTTATGTGAATTGTGTGACGGAAGTGGGACTCGGGAGAAGTTTGACCTGCACATATGGCTTAAATTGTCGTTGTGATGTGAGCACGGGTTAGATGGAACCGTACCCATTTCTATGTCGTTCGGTTAGAGATGTTTGCAATGATGAGGGTCTTCGGCTGTTTATGGCTTAAATTGTTGTGACCCATGCCCGAAAGACAAATTGCTCATATGTTTGGCCGTCATAGTGGCGGTGGTGAGTCCGGAATGTCTATGGCTTAAATTGACGTAACATTGGTCGGTTCACCGAGAATGTGCCCTAAGTGCACGGGGTGTGTGGCCGTGTGAGAGTACGCCTGTGATGAAATGAATATTGATATTTTGCTCGCTTATGCTAATAAAATTGCAGGGAAGGAGCATCGCCGCCCCGAGTTGGGGGCAGGATCTTTATAATTTGGTCAGCATTGCTGACCGTTGCCTTTGTTTGCCACCGTGCGGTGGTTATGTTGCTTGCAGGTGCTGCTGGACCAAGCGGTCAATAGCGGGCTAAAGCCCAAATTGCGAAGCCGGCCCTCGAAGGCCTAATGGGAGTGTTTACTGCTTTTATTCATGTATGACCGCCCTGCGTGCCGTGGTTTGTAAATCATGTAATATTAAGTAAACAATTTTGTAAGGCCTTAAGGCCAGTACTCGTGTATGTACTACATTATTCCTATTTGGTATATTTAGTGGACATTCATGCTTTAGTGCTGGGTTCTTAATTGCAACTTATAAACTGCTTCAGCTAGAATGCTCTGTGTAGGACGTTATGATTGGTTGGATGGTTTCCTTTGAGTAACCACCCGGTCTGTCTATGGTATATGGCGTCGGGCCCCAGCCAGACCTACTGCTATATGCTATGCGACAGATAGGGGGTGTTACAATTTGGTATCAGCCTACTGGTTTGGGTCAGACTTCAAAATGAATTCGTGGCGGAATTCTTTTTAAGGGGTGGTGAGCACATGTGTGTGCGTCATCGTTATAACAACAAAAGAACCCATGAATGTCCACTTAGCAATGCAAATACACGTGTTTGGGGAACTTGCGTGTTCCTATAATTGCTGTTTGCAATTTTATTTGGTCGCTTAATGGTGTTTTGTACCACTATAGGTGACCATAAGCGTTGTTGGGCTGCCAGAATGTCCGGTTTCTGAGGATCATAGTGCACCCGGTGAGGTGTTTGAGACCCCTCCTTCATATGAAACCGTTAGAAGGATCGTTGAAGCGGTGTTCGCTGTGACGGGTGCACAGCTTGGAAGAAATGTACAACCCTGCGCCCCTGTTGTGGCTTCAACGCCGAATGGCATGATGGAGCAGATGATTTTGGTAGACCATCGGGGCAGCAGCTGAATATGCATTTAGTGCAAGGAGCGCACATAGTTGAGGAATATTTGCAAGCATTTCTTATGATAAGCCACTACCCATGCTTTGAGTTGGATAATGAGCAAGCTACAGTCGATAGATTTTATAATGGCCTGCGTGCCGAGTTACGAGTACTGCTGCTAGGACCAAAGTTGTTGGGATTCCGAGCCTTGGTGGAATCAGCTAGATCTTTGGAGGCAGATTTGAGGGAGACTCAACCGATGCCAGCGACCATGGTATCGAACTATGCAAGCCCCATAAGAGTTATATCCGGCAGAATGCTGGAGAAAGGGGCTACGACATCGACTAACAAAGCTACTTACACTTGTCACACTTGTCGAAAGAAAGGGCACTTTGCCCGAGACTGTTGGAAAGGTGCTTAGAAGGCCAAGAAAGCTATGTTAGGAGCAGTCGAAGACTTTAGTGCAAAGGAGACGGTGTTCAAAGTTCCGAACACCTCAAAGTCTGTCTATCTAAAATGGTATAAGAAGGCTAGGACTTTGGGTCCAGCCCCCTCTGCCGGTGCTTTTGTGGTGATTACGGGTCGGACCCCGGGCGCATGTTTCAATTGTGGGGAGCCGGGGCATTATGACCGTGAGTGCCTAAATCCCTGGAGGAAGTACGTCGTCGTGAGGACACGAATGGTTTAAAGATAGTTTTGCCTTAAATACGTGTTGCCCTTGTGCACGTTAGCTTAGAACTACTTGTGCTAAGCTTTGTTCTGACTTTACTTTATCTGGCAAGAGTACCGTTCATTTAGGGAGATTCACATTCCTTTATTAGGAATTATATTGTGCGTCAGAGTACCTCCTTCGATGGTAAGAGACAAATTGGATGTGTTATGGTCCAATGGTGCTCATTGTGCACGGGTAGAATTTGTTGCGCTTAGGTTTGGATCGGGAGTCAGGCGTTCCATTTGCTAACGTCACTACCACTGCTGGAGGAGTTCGACGTAATCTTTGGCATGGACTGACTCTCGGAGCAGCGAGCCTATATTGATTGCGGTCGGAAGGAAGTCAAGTTGGGTGCAAGTTTTGAAACGACTTTTACGGGCTTAAAGGGGGTCGAGTAAGACGTTGATGTCTGCTCTTCAGGTGGTGAAGGCGGTTTGTGTCGGTGCTGAACTGTTCTTTACAATAGTGGAGATTGCAAAGCTGAAGCCCACGTTGGATAGTATTTTAATGGTATCGGAATACCCTGATGTATTCCCTAGAGATCTCCCTGGAGCCCCACCTCAACGGGAGATAGATTTTACGATAGAGCTCATACCAGGTGCAAAGCCTGTGTCACGCTCTCCATATCGGCTAGCGCTTAAAGAAATGGCGGAGCTGAAGGTTCAACTGCAATAGTTGTTGGAGCAAGGCTATGAACGCCCAAGTTTTCGCCCTGAAGCGCGCCGGTCCTCTTTGTTAAGAAGAAGGATGGAAGCTTGATGCTACGTATTGATTATCGGGCGCTTAACAAGTTGACAGAAAAGAACAAATACCTGATCCCTCGGATCGATGACCTTTTTGATCAGTTGGTCGGGTCGACGGTGTACTTGAATCTCAAGTCTGGTTAATATCACCTGAGGATAAGGGAGACTGGTATCCCTAAGGCAGCGTTCAGTACGAGATACGGGCATTACGAGTTTACTGTCATGCCGTTTGGGCTGACAAATGCGCCGTCAGTGTTCATGGATTCGATGAACATGACCTGCAGGGAGTACTTGGACCATTTTGTGATCGTTTTAATTGACAATATTTTTGGTGTATTCGCAAAGTGAGGAGGATCACTTCAGGCGTCTTCATTTGGTGTTGGAGACGCTAAGGAGGAATCAACTATACGCCAAGTTCTACAAATGCGAGTTTTGGTTGTCCTTAGTGGCGTTCCTCGGTCATATAGTGAGTGGAGAGGGTATTGCAGTGGATCCGGCGAAGATTGTTGCGATACGGGAGTGGTCTGAGATTTCTACTGTAGCAGAAGTTCGGAGCTTTCTGGGGCTTGCCAGCTATTATAGGCGCTTCGTAGAGAACTTCTCGCGGATAGCGTTACCTCCCACTACTTTGCCAAGGAAGGAGAAGAAGTTCGTTTGGACGCCGGAGTGCGCGCGAGCTTTTGAAGAGTTGAAATGTCGGTTGACAACGATGCCTGTGCTGAGTTCGTCGAGTGGGACGGAAGGCTATGAGATTTATAGTGATGCTTCGGGCAGTGGTTTGGGTTGTGTGCTGTTACAGCATGGAAGCGTTATAGTATATGGCTCGAGGCAGCTGAAGGTGTATGAGAGGAACTATTCAGTCCATGACTTGGTGTTCGCGGCCGTGATTTTTTCCTTGAAACTGTGGAGACATTATTTGTACGGTGTGAAGATGGATATCTACACCGGTCACAAGAGCGTGAAGTATCTGATTGATCAGAAAGATCTGACTATGCGACAGCATAGATGGATGGACTTCCTGAGGGTCTATACATTCAAGATCCACTAGGTGCCAGGTAAAGATAATGCGGTTGCGAATGCATTTAGTCGTTGAGCCCCAACTCAAGCCAATTGGCTATTGACGCATGATGAGCGATTGGTGCGGGCGTTGAAAGCGTTGGAGATTATTTGTGTGGATAAGCAATCAAGTGCTGAAGCAGTACTGAATTGGATTGAAGTCCAATATGACCTGGCTGATCGGATTAGGCAGGCTTTGGATATGGATGGTGGCGACGACGGCCCCCAAGTTGACGACGGCCCCCAAGTTGACGACGGCCCCCAAGTTGTTGATGACGGCCCACAAGTTGACGACGGCCCCCAAGTTGTTGATGACGGCACGCTAACGGAAGACAATCCCTCGTCTCCAACAAAGGACTCGCGCGTGGTGTTCGTATGGAGCGGGGCTACAATTTCCGCCCTCGGCGCAAGACAAATAACTAGTTGAACTTCTCTTATTATTAGCTTAAGAGCTTTCGTATTTTGTATGTTATTTTATTTGGAATATGTTATTTTGGGCTGCATGTAGCCATTGAATGTTTTATTTTTATTTTTATTTTGGGCTACATATAGCCAAGACTTGGTGTTAAGCCTATATATAGGTATGTATGGTTTGTTTAACTTAAGTTGAATGAGAAGAAACCCTAAAATTTCCTTTCTTGCTAAGCCTCCTCTCTCTCTCTCTCTCTACCTCTCCTAGCTGCCACCCTCCTCTCCCCCTCTCTCTAAAATTTCTCCCTCTCCTTCATCTCCCTCTTCCAAGCCGCCACCCTCCTCTCCCTCTCTCCCTCAAAAGTTTCGGCCAACCCCCTCCTTCATCCCCATCATCCAAGCCGCCACCTCCTCTCACCATCTTCCACCTGACCACCACCCTCCATAGCCGGCCGGCCACCATCCTCCTCCACCCGAGCAACCCCTTTGAAGAGAACCCGACCGCCCCTATTCACGTGAAGCTTTATTCGGAAGGGTCTCCTTCTACGGCGAGGAATCTGGACTTTGGTGTGAAGCGGCCAAGGCGGATGATCTATCTCTCCATCCGGCGTGAATCCGGTGGAACCGTGGAAGAGCGATCCTTCAAAGGTAGTCGGAATCATCTATTTCGACTGGGGTAACGATCCTCTCCACTCACGTGTGATTCCCTCTTGATATTCTAGTGGCCGGAAATATTTTTGCATTGGATTTGAATCATTAGATTCTTCGTGGTTTTCCTCTTGATTTGCATCGATCTTAATCGCGTTATTTTGGAAGGGTTTGGAGAGCCCCGTATTTTTGTTGGGGGAGATCTACCATTTTTGATCGCATGTTTGGTAGACCTCTTTTGGTACAACTTTCGCTCGGTCGGACCCAATATTGGTCCTTTTAGCTCGGGAGAACTTCGGCCTATCGCCGTTCGTTTGACCTTCCCGCGGAGTAGCTACCATACGTTGGTGAACTGTGATAAAACGTTGGCGAGTGCGCTGCGGTTAAAGCTAGTGTGAGTGTGTTTGTGGAATGAGAGCGGCGTCCGTTTTATTCCCGTAACCCATATTGTGTCCGCGGTAGAGGCCTACATCAAATTTTTGGTATCAAAGCGAGGTTCTTGTTAATTTTTTAATTGGCACCCTCCCCTCTTTTTAGCACGTTAACCTGCACTTGTGTTTGCGCGTTAGTTGTCACAAAAAAAATCTCAAAAAAAAAATTTATTTTTGGTCTGCCAATAGCGACATAGTTTTCTTATTTTTCAGCCCAAAAAATCAAAATAATTTTTTTAATAGTCCTCTTTTTATTTCCTGTAAGAAAATAAAAAAAATCATTTTCCTATAGTCTTTAAGCGGGATTAATTCCTTCTTTGGTCTGTCTGAATATGTTGTCTTCCTTTTTGCATGCGCACTAGGCTCGGTATGGAATATCCTCCATAGACGTCTAATATGGATGATGACCGGGGTGAGGGTCGTCCCCTCACTGAGATTGAGGAGCTCCATCAGGATTTCACGGAGCAGTTGACGGATATTAGGGAGGCACTTCACGGACTGGGGTTACCACAAGGGGCACCCCATAACCAACCCGCTCACCCACGGGTGGGAGAACATCACAATCCTTACCCCCACCCTCCTAATGAGAACTCCGCTCGAGCACCGTACAAATTCAACTTTACTCGGGCTGTCCGAGTCAAGTCACCATCCTACGATGGATTAAGAGATCCCAAAGTCTTCCAGGACTGGATAATGAAGATCGAATGTTATTTCGAGTGGTATACCCTGAACGACGCGGATAAAGTGCGAGTAGCGAGGATGAAGTTGCTAGGGCGCGCTAAAATAGTTTGGCTGAATGAGGAGTGGCGTTTGAGAGTCGAGAACGGAGCATTGCCCATAGGCTGGGATGCAATGAAGGCTAGGCTGACAGAACAGTACGTCCCTACTTACCATCGAACGCAGATGTTCGATGATTTAGCTACCCTTAAGCAAGGGACTAGGTCTGTGTCTGAGTATATGAGTTTGCTAAAGGACATGATGGTTAGGTGTGACGTGAAAGAGATGTCCAAGGTCACCCTCTCCAGGTTCCTTAAGGGACTAAACCCCGACATCCAAGGAAAGCTTCTGCGTTATGGTCACACTGACTTGCACACCACTTTCAACGCTGCCTTAGATATTGAGCAGCACAACGCGCTTAAGGGCAAGTCTCGCTCGTTCCAAAAGGGCAAGTCCATTTTGGGACCGCCTCCCACCGCCACCTATAAGGCTAAAGGAAAGTATCTGTCCCCCGATTCGACCTCCATAGTCATAACGGCTAGGAATGATAGAAACCCCTCTGGTGAGAGAGTCCTGGTGGGTCGGGTCAATAGAACGAATGTCACCTGTTACGCTTGCGGGGTCCAAGGGCACTATGCTAGTGATTGTCCTACTACACCCAGACCATTAACCCTGTTAGATTCTACCAGTGGGACAGACGACATTACTTACGAGGCGGGCGAAGAGAGCAAGTCGGACGGAGTGCCTAGTGATATGGAGGATGACTCCCATATGATGGTTATGAGGTGTATTCTGGCGACCCCTCGAGCGTTAGACGATTGGAATAGGACGAACATTTTCACGTTGAATTTTAAGAGTGGTGAAAAATGGTGTAAGTTGATCATTGATAGCGGTAGTTGCATGAACGTAATTTCTGAAACCGCGGTGAGACGAATGTCTCTTGATGCCGAGCCGCACCCTCACCCTTATAAGGTGGCATGGGTAGACAAGTCGTCCATCCCTGTGACGAAGCGATGCTTGGTACCCCTTACCATCAAAGCTTATTCTGAGCAGATTTGGTGTGACGTCATCCCTATGGATGCTTGTCACGTCCTGTTGGGTCGCCCTTGGTGGTATGATCATGACGTCACCCACTTTGGTCGGGCCAATACTTACGAGTTTAAATTTAATGGCAGAACCATACTCTTAAAACCCGCCCCGCCAAAGGATCCTTGGGACCCCTCCAAGGATACGGTCGCCTCGGTCGAGAAGAAGACGTTGAGCCTGATAGGAAGGAAAGAATTGAAGCGTACTACCTTTTTAGATGGTGTCCTCTATGCCTTAGTGTGTCTACAAGTTAAGGAAGATGCGGCAACTTTTGAGAACTTGCCGTCGGCGTTGAGAAAACTCTTAGAAGAGTTTGTGGACGTGTACCTGGACGAGCTACCGGTTGAGTTACCCCCGTTGGGGGTAATCCAACATGCCATTGATTTTATTCCGGGCTCCTCATTGCCCAACCTCCCACATTATCGGCTAAACCCCTCCGCGCACTTAGAGTTGCAAACCCAGATCTCGGATTTATTGCAAAAGGGTTTTTTTTGCCACAGCAAGAGCCCATGTGCCGTGCCCGCCTTACATGCCCCCAAGAAGGACGGCTCTTGGAGGATGTGTGTGGATAGTAGAGCCATTAATAAAATCTCTATTAAGTATCACTTTCCCATCCCTCGCTTGGATGATTTATTGGACATGTTAGCCGGTGCCACGATTTTCTCGAAATTGGATCTTAGGAGTGGCTACCATCAGATCCGCATTAGGGAAGGTGACGAGTGGAAGACCGCCTTTAAGTCTATGGAAGGGCTCTACGAGTGGTTAGTTATGCCGTTTGGGCTTTCCAATGCACCGAGCACGTTTTCGAGGATGATGACCCACATCTTCCAACCCTATATGGGAAAATTCATCGTGGTATATTTTGACGACATTTTGGTATTTAGCACCTCCACGATTGATCACGAGTCACATTTAAGAACCATCCTTACCACGCTGAGATCGGAAAAATTATTCGTGAACATTAAGAAGTGTACCTTCCATGTGACATCGGTTGAGTTCCTCGGTTATATTGTGAGCTCGAAGGGGATCCACGTAGACCCCAAGAAGGTACAAGCCATTAGAGATTGGCCAGAGCCCGCCAACATTCGGGATGTTCGGAGTTTTCCTGGGCTCGCTACATTTTATCGGCGATTTATTAAGGATTTTAGTAGTATTATGGCCCCCATTACCGAGTGCATGAAAGAAGGTGAATTTACATGGACGAACTCGGCCGCTACGGCCTTCCAATTAATTAAATCGCGCATGTCGGAAGCCCCCCTTTTGCGACTACCGGATTTTACCAAGGTTTTTGAGTTGTCATGTGATGCGTCTGGAGTGGGAATTGGTGGAGTGTTGAGTCAGGAAGGCCACCCTATGGGGTATTTCAGTGAGAAACTAGCAGGTCCGAAATTAAATTATTCCAATTATGATCGAGAGTTTTACGCGGTCATTCGATGCCTCCAACATTGGCGGCATTATTTACTTCCTAAGGAGTTTGTCATCCTATCTGATCATGAAGCGCAACAGTTTCTTAACTCTCAAACTAAGGTTAGTCCTAAACATGCCAAATGAGTCTCCTATCTTCAGGAGTACACTTTCATTATCAAACACCTTAAGGGGACTCTCAACCGCGTAGCCGACGCCCTTAGTCGTGTTTCGTTATTGCTCTCCACGCTAGAAGTTAAGCTGATTGGCTTCGATAGGATTAAGGACGAGTACGTCCACTGCCCCGATTTTAAGGATATCTACGTCGCCACTCAAGACGACTCGCCGACAACCATTACTTCTTTTTACATTCGGGACGGCTACTTATTTAACCATTCGAAGCTTTGCATCCCCCGTTCCTCCCTACGACACTTCATAGTGTGGGAATTGCATGGCGGAGGGTTAGGTGTACACTTTGGCCGTGATAAGACGATCACGTTACTTGAAGACAAGTTTTATTGGCCCGATCTTAAGGACATGGTTAGTAAGATCGTGGGTAGTTGACGAGCGTGACAACTGGCTAAGGGGAACAAAACTAATGCGAGGCTTTATGCCCCTCTTCCGATTCCGTCTATTCCCTGGGAAGACGTTAGCATGGACTTCATTCTCGGCCTCCCAATCACATTTCGCCGTCACGACTCTATCTTAGTTGTTGTAGATCGTTTCTCAAAAATGGCTTATTTTATCGCGTGCAATAAAACCAACGATGCGTCTCACGTTGCACAGTTATATTTTAAAGAGGTGGTTGGCCATCGAGGAGTTCCAAAGTCTATAGTTACTGATAGGGATGTGAAGTTTACTAGTTATTATTGGAAGACCCAGTGGAGGATTATGGGCACCAAACTTATATTATCTTCCGCGTACCATCCGCAGACGGATGGGCAGACAGAAGTTGTGAACAGAAGTTTAGGTAGTTTTCTTCGATGCCTTGTGGGAGACCACAAGGGTACATGGGACCTTATCCTTCCTCATGCTCAGTTAGCATATAATAATTCCAAAAATAGGTCCACGGGTTTGTCCCCGAATGAGATCGCGCACGGTTATAAAGCTCTCGTGCCACTTGACTTGCTTCCGTTACCGTCATCTTTTAAGTCAAGTCAATTTGCACATGACTTTGCCTCTCACATCCATGATCTTCACAAACGCATAAATGAAACGCTTACCACTTAATACACGTCTTATCAAGTTCATGCCAACGCACATAAGCGAGTGTCTACCTTGAAAGTGGGCGATTTAGTCATGGTACGTCTCATCCCTGAACGGTTGCCTACGGGCACTTAAAAAAGTTAGCGGATCGGCGAGCGGGACCTTTTCAGATTTTAAAACGGTTAGGAGACAATGCATTTCTTTTGGAATTGCCAACTGATTGGGGTATTTCCCCTGTTTTTAATGTTTCCGATTTAACGCCATATATTGCTCCGCCACTAGAATTATCTTCCTGTCCGTTTAGTTCCACTACAGATTCTCATGGGTATGGGGTTGAGGGGGGGGGTAAGGGCTCGCTCTCTCCGTCGGTCTCCAACGGAGGTATTCTACATGTTGATGATATAGATTTTCCCCCTTTACTGCCTAATGCTTTTCCCAGGTTTGCCAGGACAGCTTTTTTGCCAGACAGGATTCTCCAGGATGACGTGTTTCCCACCGCCGATGGCGATGTGCGCCGCTACTTGATTCGATGGCGTGATCTCCCCGCCTCTGATGACTCTTGGCTCCCGGAAGCGGAAGTGGCTCTCTTGGATGGTGCTCTTCTCCGACGGTATCTTCAAGATAACTCATCGGTGATGAGTCCTTTCAAGCGGGGGAGGATTGGTGGCGACGATGGCCCCCCAGTTGACGACGACCCCCAAGTTGACGACGGCCCCCAAGTTGTTGATGACGGCACCCAAGTTGACGACGGACGCCAAGTTGTTGATGACAGCATGCTAACTGAAGACCCTCCTTCATCTCCAACAAAGGACTCGCGTCGCCGTGGTGTTCGTATGGAGCGGCGCTATAATTTCCACCCTCGGCGCAAGACAAATAACTAGTTGAACTTCTCTTATTATTAGCTTAAGAGCATTTGTATTTTAGTATGCTATTTTATTTAGAATATGTTATTTTGGGATGCATGTAGCCATTGAGTGTTTTATTTTTATTTTTATTTTGGGCTACATATAGCCAAGACTTGGTGTTAAGCCTATATATAGGCATGTATGGTTTGTTTAACTTAAGTTGAATGAGAAGAAACCCTAAAATTTCCTTTCTTGCTAAGCCTCCTCCTCTCTCTATCTCTCCTAGCCGCCACCCTCCTCTCCCCCTCTCTCTCTAAAATTTCGGCCAGCCCTCTCCTTCATCTCCCTCTTCCAAGCCGCCACCCTCCTCTCCCTCTCTCCCTCAAAAGTTTCGGCCAGCCCCCTCCTTCATCCCCCTCATCCAAGCCGCCACCTCCTCTCACCATCTTCCACCCGACCACCACCCTCCATAGCCGGCCGGACACCAACCTCCTCCACCCGAGCAGCCCCTTTGAAGAGAACTTGGCCGCCCCTCTTCAGGTGAAGCTTTATCCGGAAGAGTCTCCTTCTACGGCGAGGAATCTGGACTTTGGTGTGAAGCGGCCAAGACGGACGATCTATCTCTCCATCCGGCGCGACTCCGGTGGAACCGTGGAAGAGCAATCCTTCAAAGGTAGTCAGAATCATCTATTCCGACTGGGGTAACGATCCTCTACACTCACGTGTGATTGCCTCTTGGAATTCTAGTGGCCGGAAAGATTTTTGCGTTGGATTTGAATCGTTAGATTCTTCGTGGTTTTCCTCTTGATTTGCATCTATCTTAATCGCGTTATTTTCGAACGGTTTGGTGAGCCCTGTATTTTTGTTGGGGGAGATCTACCATTTTTGATCACATTTTGGGTAGACCTCTTTTGGTATAACTTTCACTCGGTCGAACCCAATATTGGTCCTTTTAGCTTCGGAGAACTTCGGCCTATCGCTGTAGGTTTGACCTTCCCGCGGAGTAGCTACCGTACGTTGGTGAACTGTGATAAAACGTTGGCGAGTGCGCTGCGGTTAAAGCTAGTGCGAGTGTGTTTGTGGAATGAGAGTGGCGTCCGTTTTATTCCCGTAACCCATATTATGTCCGCGGTAGAGGCCTAGATCAATGGATGTCCATATGAAGCAGTTCATGGTAGAAGCTCTGGATGGGTCAAATTCCCAATTCGTTGTGGAGGATGGATTGCTTTGGAAAGACGGTCGTCTGTGCGTCCCAAGTGTGGGCAATTTGCGGGTGGAATTGTTGTATGAGGCACACCATACTAAGTACTCAATTCACCCGGGGAGCACGAAGATGTACCGCGAATGAAAGAAACTGTTTTGGTGGCCGGGTTTGAAGAAGGATCTAGCGCTCTACGTGGCGAAGTGCCAAACCTGCGCCTTGGTGAAGGCGGAGTGCCAAAAGCCGGGAGGATTTCTTAAGTCCTTGCCTATTTCAGAGTGGAAATTCGACGCCATCTCTATAAACTTTGTGCACGGCTTGCCAAGGTCGCAAAAGGGGAAACGACGCCATCTGGGTGGTCATAGATCGGCTAACGAAGGTGTCGCATTTCATTTCGCATAGGAAGGATGATCCGGTGGAGAAGTTGGCAAAACTATATATGGATAATATAGTGCGGCTTCACGGTGTGCCCTGCAGCATCGTGAGTTACCGCAATGGGAGGTTCACGTCAAATGATTGGAGGCTAGTGCAGCAAATGTTGGGAATAAAGTTAAAATTCAGCACAGCCTTTCATCCGCAAACGGATGGGCAGACCGAGAGGGTCAATAGAACTATGAAGACATACTCCGCATGTGTGTCTTGGGCTTTGGAAGCAATGAGAAGACCATCTTTATTTTGTGGAGTTTGCGTACAACAATAGCTACCAGGCGAGTATCAAATGGCGCCCTTCGAGGACCTATATGGTAGAAGATGTCGCACGCCGTTGTCTTGGCTAGAAACGGGCGAGTCAAAGTTGTATATGCGATTAGAAGTGGAGGATGCTACTTCGTTGGTGCGAACCATTTGGGAGAGGTTGCTTATTGCTCAGGACCGGCAAGCGAAGTACTATAATGCCAAGCACAGGAACGTGGAGTTCGCTGTGGGCGACTGGGTGTACTTAAAGATCAAGCCGTTCAAGGGTGTCTCGCAGGTGCGGCGATTGAAAAAGCTAAGCCTGATGTACCTTGGGCCGTTTGAGGTTCTGGAGCGCGTTGGTGAAGCAGCCTATTAGTTGAAGCTTTTGGTGGAGCTTAGTGGCCTACATGATGTATTCCATATTTCGGTGCTACGGAAGGCGGTGCAAGAGCCTACGCAAGTGATCGCGGTCGATCAAGTGCTGATGGATAGTGGGTTGACGACAAAAGTCAAGCCCGTGCGGATTGAAGACTCGGAAGTCAAGCGGCTATGCAATAAAGAGATCAGGATGGGGAAGGTCCGATGGGACAATTGCGGTTGGGAGGAGCTCTCTTGGGAGCGAGAGCAGACTATGCTTGACGAATATCCGGAATTGTTCCACTCAGGTACAAATTTAATTTTGGTACTTGTCTTTCCTTTATATAATTTCGTGGACGAAATTCTTTTAAGAGGGGGAGAGTTATAACGCCCCGAAACTCAAAATAGAGACGGGGGACGTTTTGTGCCAGATTTGGAATCTGGCAGGAGGCACCAGGCCTAGGACACGGGCGTGTCCCAGGGCGTGTCAGGCTGGAGTAGACGATTTGGTCGAGAGGTCGACGATTTTTGAGTCGACGATTGTCGAGCAGAGAACATGGCCTTAGACATGGCCGTGTCTCAGGGCGTGTCGAGCCCGTATCGACGATCGACCCGGGGAGTCGATGAATTTTGCTCGACGAAGTGTCGAGACAAGGCACACGACCTAGGACACGGGCGTGTCCAAGGCCGTATCAGTAAGTCGACGAACTTCGCTCGACGAAGTGTCGAGACCGTGAACACGACCTGGCGCCCAGTCGTGTTCAAGTAGACATGGGTTAGAACATGGGCGTGTCCAATACCCGTGTGAGTCTCGGGTGGTTTTGGGGCTGTGTCGATGGGGGCACATGACCGATCACACTGCCGTGTCATGTGGAACACGGGCGTGTCGGCTCGAACACGGGCGTGTCGGATGCCCGTGTGTCTTTCAAGATGCATCGATTTTGACAGCGAATGAGGGACACGACCCTGGACACGGTCGTGTGCTAGGCCGTGTTCGGCCAATATTCTGCATTTTAGATCTAGATCGTGGCCGTTCATTTCTTTAATTCGGGATCCAATGGCTGGGGGTTGTTCCTGAAGAGATATACACGGGATTGGACCCTTGAAACCCTCATTTCACTTGAGAGGTTATCTTTCTAAAGTATAGAGAGAGGAGAGCCAAAGGAGGAAGAAGAAGCTAGATCCGGCCATTGGAGGAGCTTCGAAGCTCCAAATCGCGAGCCGACTTTGGATCTACGGAGGCAAAGAGAGTGCGGTGATTTTCATCCGCTTACTTTTCCATGGCGCCAAGGAAGAACGGTAGGGTAACGATTCTCTACTTGAGCATGTGAACCTCTACTTCTTTTGCAAAAGGGAAGCCCGCTCTCGTGAGTTTGCGGTGAGTTGGCGGCGTTCCTTCGAGTAGACATGAATAGTCCCCGTTGTGTCGAGTCCGTAAGCGAGAACGGACATAGGCATGATGTGTGAAGCCTACCCGGACATGTTGGTCTGGATCGGTGATATTGCATTGCATAAATGCCGGACAAGACTCCGTGCGATTGTTTGTTTTTCGGGTTTTTGTACATGGTAGATTGCAACAGGGAGCCTTGGGGATTAAACCAAAGGTGCACCCGAAAAACTGGGCGGGTGCGTGATCTTGCCAACTTGGAGGCCTGAGAGCCAACTTGAACATAACCGAGTTATGTGAATTGTGTGACGAAAATGGGACTCGGGAGAAGTTTGACCTGCGCATATGGCTTAAATTGTCGTTGCGATGTGAGCACGGGTTAGATGGAATCGTACCCATTTCTATGTCGTTCGGTTAGATCCATTGGCATAGATGAGGGTCTTCGGCGGTCTATGGCTTAAATTTTCGTGACCCATTCCCGGAAGACAAATTGCTCATATGTTTGGTCGTCATAGTGGCGGTGGTGAGTCCGGAATGTCTATGGCTTAAATTGACGTGACATTGGGCAGTTCACCGAGAATGTGCCCTGAGTGCAAGGGGTGTGTGGCCGTGTGACCCTAAGCCTGTGATGAAATGAATATTGATATTTTGCTCGCTTATGCTAATAAAATTGCAGGGAAGGAGCATCGCCGCCCCGAGTTGGGGGTGAGATCGTTATAATTTGGTCAGCATTGCTGATCATTGCCTTTGTTTGCCACCGTGCGGTGGTTATGTTGCTTGCAGGTACTGGTTAGATCCATTGGCCGAAGACCCTCATCATTGCAAACATCTCTAACCGAACGACATAGAAATGGGTACGGTTCCATCTAACCCGTGCTCACATCACAACGACAATTTAAGCCTAATTGGAGTGTTTACTGCTTTTATTCATGTATGACCGCCCTGCGTGCCGTGGTTTGTAAATCATGTAATATTAAGTAAACAATTTTGTAAGGCCTTAAGGCCAGTACTTATGTATGTACTACAATATTCCTATTTGGTATATTTAGTGGACATTCATGCTTTAGTGCTGGGTTCTTAATTGCAACTTATAAACTTCTTCCGCTAGAATGCTCTGTGTAGGACTCTATGATTGGTTGGATGGTTTCCTTTGAGTAACCACCCGGTCTGTCTGTGCTATATGGCGTCGGGCCCCGGCCGGACCTACTGCTATATGCTATGTGACGGATATGGGGTGTTATAGTGATAACCCAAGTTTTGATCATCGAAAGTTGATTTCGACTTCGCTTTTGTGTTCGTAGCAAGGGTGTTTAGCTACGGTGCGAATATCGTCGAATTCTGAGGATGTTCGGGTTCACATCGTTTTGTATTTTATTTATAATAATTTGATATTATGTATTATATATATGTTTTTTTAGAAGTAGCAGTTATGGTGAAAGGGTGGCTGGCAGCCTTTGGGTTGGCTAGGGAGAGTAAGTATTTGAGTTTTAGCCACTGCGTATATATATAACCTTAAGACAAAAAATGAGACTATTCATTGTCTTCTTCCGTGAGAGAGTAACTGTCGCCTGTTCAAGAGGAAGAAAAACCGCAAACCCTGCTACCCTTCAGACGCCGATTCTGGGAGAGTTAGTGGACGGAATTCGATTCCGAAAGCGGATTTGTATTACCCTCGCCTAGACCTTCATTCCTACGGTAAGAGATGCAATTTTCGTGGTGTTTCTAGGGGTCTCGAAATGTTTTGGTTTGATCCTTTTCCGACATTAAAACTTTAGAATCCTGTTTAGGTGCTGTTACGGCTGGGGCCGAGAGAGAGAGGAAGGGCTGTGCAGATAAATCGTTGGAAGTTGAGGCAAGTGGTGCTCCTACCCTTGCCAAGTTTTTCTTCTCCTTTTCATGGTCATATTTGCTGTAATCATTCATGATTCCCGAGATTGTTATTTTGCTCTGTTTTTCCATCAAAATCATGTGGATCTTAAAACCATAAATATTCCTTTATGTTTCTTTTTTTGCATTTTCTCAAGTTCTGAAACTCAAATTTCCGGCCGGGTTGTTGTAGTCTTGTTTGTTTTTATCAAATTGTTCCCTGTTAATCTCGGTTTGGGTAGCAATTAGCCTATCAGCCCTAGAACTAGTAGTATTGGGTTTTCATACTTGCATTGCGAGTAATAGGATCGAATTAGGCTAAGAGGATTGGTCGAAAATGAAGGTGGTTGTATATGATTGCGGTGTACTCAACGCAGCTAGTTCTGCGAAGATCGTCGACCTGAGTTCGACGAAGATCATCGAACTGAGATCGACGATCTCTGGTTGCTTGGGATCGACAAAGATCATCGACCTGAGTTCGACGAAGATCGTCGAACTGAGATCGACGATCTCTGATTGCCTGAGTTCAGCGAGGATCGTCGAGCTGAGTTCGACGAGGATCGTCGAATTGAGTTTGACGATTTTTTGTGTCCGGTGTTTAACGCAAAATCGTCGAACGGAATTTGACGATTTCTTGTGGCCTATATTTAACGCAAAATCATCGAACGGTGTTCGACGATTTGTCCCGTGACCTGTGTTCGACGAAAGGAAAATCGTTGAACGGCGTTCGACGATTTTTCCCATGACCTGTGTTCGACGAAAGGAAAATCGTCGAATGGAGTTCGACGATTTCCTGTGGCGGGAGTTCGACGATTCCTGTAAGCTGGGAATTATTCCTTTTCAGTTTCTCTTCTTCCCGAGTGATTACCTCCTAGGGGGGATGTCTTGTCGGCCTTTCGTTCTTCCTTGTTTTGAGGGCTGAATCGTGGGTTATGGCAGGAAGTGGTATTTTGACGTTCTAAAGGAGCGAAATGTTTTGTGTGCGAGCCGTGGCCGCCACTTTTTAATCCCAGGTACGGGCTGGGTATTGTTGTGGCTGCCACCTTTTAATCTCAGGTACGGGCTGGGTTTGTGGTGGTTTTGTGCTAACACAGTGAATTTTTTTTGTTGGAACTGTTTTGTTTGGGGGACTGTTTTTGGTCACCAACTCAGGTCCGTGATGTTTTACTACTGCCATTACTCACAAATTAGGATTGTTAGATGTTTCTTCCTGGTTAAATGCAGCATATTGTGGCAAGTTTTCTTGTCTTTTGCCTTGTAGCCTCTGCTGGATTAGAGCAGGGCTTGGTGTTCTTACTTGGTACTTGGTGTACTCTTGCTTACTTTGGGCAGTGATTGCTTTTACTGTCATGTTTACTTACTCTCTTTGTTCCATTTTGATTTAATGCCCTAATTCCGATTTTCTTGTTTTACTTGTTGAGGTACTCTTTTCTTTTCTGAATGCCTCAGGTTCTGATTAGTAGCCGGGTAGGTGGCTAGATTTGCTAGGGTGTTGCTGGTGATCCCTTGAGTTGTAGGGATCTTTCTCTTGCTATTGTGAGGTAGTTTTTTTGTTTTCTTATAGACATACATACTTGCTAGTGGGTTTGTGTCAGTTTGTTGGCACCCACTGGTAGTTTTACCTTATGATACTAGATATGTTTCTTTTACTTCTACCTTTCTGGAGATAGTCTACTTGCTCTAGGGAAGATTTATGCTAGGTTACCAGTTACTTTTAAACCTAAAACACTATTACTATTATATTTCATGACCAGCATGTTTATAAAACTCATACATTACTTTTCAAGCAATGTAAAAAGATCATTTTCCTACTCATAGTATAATATAAATCTAGAGTCATGCATAGTATAAGTTGACCCCGAGGGTCACTTATGCACTCTCATAGGATGTCAAATATAAATAAAGTATTTTCCGACGTGTATAAGTATAGTTTTTAAACCGTGAACTAGATGATCCACCGAGCCAAGGGATACGGCCTTGAAAATATAACTGATTTTCTAATCATTAACCTTAAGAATTTTCATAGTCTAGTTAGATGGTGTTCGCCTGAGCGTCGACAGTTATCCCCTGTTCGATGTGGAATCACGACGCGTGTTTTCTCGTACTCTGATACTTCTTAAATTCCGAGAAAATGCGGGTTGTGACAGTTGGTATCAGAGGGAGGTTGCTTGACAATTTGTCGGGCAACCTTTCCTTATAGTTATTAGATGTTTAGCATCATATCATACAAACACCGATATGTAATCAGCACGTCTTGGCTGAAGCATGAACACTACACTCATAGCATAACATGAAGTATACGAGGTATATTATGTAGTATGGGATGCATAATATGTGTTTGTATATGGATCCATCAAAGGGGAAACATTTGAGGGTTATGTAGTGTGGGATGCATAACCTCACCACATGAATGTGACTAGCGCGTTTATTTTTCGTTGCATGAGAATGTTATGTAGTATGGGATGCATAACATTTTCATGTGTATGCCACTCATAACATGCATTGGCCTTTTTAGAATGCATAGCACAACATGCATAGCATGACATTGCATAAGCACAACGTGCCAAGCTAAAGATTTGCAGGATGACATATGTACACACATGGTCTTAAATCAGAAAAAGAATAAAAATTCATGGATTCCCTGTCTAGGCATAAGAGTTAGTTGATGGTGGTAAACCATCCTAGGTTAGGCATAACATCATTTTTGTTTAAATAAACTCCCAGAGCAAGTTTAGCAGTTTTAAGATCATATTTATGTATGTATTGTCTGTACTTGTAGTTAGTTCCAACTATTGTACCAGTGTTTGTCTAATGTTGATATGACCATAGGATGACAAAACGTCCTTCGATGAGGTCGACTCCCCTGTCTGAGGGTGAGACTTCTGGAGCGCAGAGTGATGCGGTGATTGAGAGCTTGTGGTTGAGCAACGATTCCTTGACCAGGCAGATGGTGGAGATGCAAGCACGGATCAAGTCTCTGGTGGCAGTGGTGGCAGGACAGACTAAGGGGGTGCAAGATCCTGCAAGGGGGTTAGCTGCTCCTCCCCCTCCTGCTCCCCTGAGAACTCTAGTGGCGGTACCAGCGAAGATGGCTTTCATTTCTCAGTTTCAGAGACTTAGCCCTCCTACATACGATGGGAAGGCAGATTTCATGGTCATAGATTATTGGCTGATCTCCATGGTGGAGATCTTCTCGTACTCCGGTGTTGCAGATGATCAGAGAGTGATGATAGCAACCTATCAGCTAAAGGGTTTGGCTATGAGCTGGTGGTTTAGGGAAAAGGAGAGTTTGGTGGCTGGTTGCTCTTGGAGATTGTTCAAGAAGATGCTGTTGAGGAAGTTCTTGCCTTCGGTCGAGCGTGACTGACTAATGAATGACTTCCTTCACTTGAAGCAGAGGAAACTCACTGTCAGTGAGTACGAGATAGAGTTCAGCAAGTTGAGCCGATTTTCCCCTGGGTTGGTGAGTGTTGGAGCAGATCGAGTCAAGCTGTTCCTTGGTGGCTTGAGGAGCGAGGTTCAGCAGTTGGCCAGTGCATATGGATCAGAGACTTATGCAGGTGTAGTGGAGGCTGCTCTGAAAGTGGAGGAAATTGAGACCGCAAAGAACAGAGGCCAGCAAATGAGGAAGGACAAGAGGAAGTCTTTTGAAGAGAAGAACCCCCAGGTGCTCAATGCTGCTTTGGGAAAGAAGAGCAAGGTAGTGTGTAGCTTCTGTGGCCGGTGAGGCCACCCTGTTGAGAGGTGTTTCAAGAAGGAGGGGGCTCAGAAGAAGGAGCAAGTTCATGCTATTCAAGGTGCTCCTAAGAAGGATGTTTACTATTCTTTTTGCAAGCGACCCAGACATGATGCTGCCCAGTGCTGGTCCAAGGATAAATTCTGCTATCAGTGTGGCTAGAAGGGACATATCAAGACAAGGTGTACTCAGGTCCATCCTATTCTTCAGGCAGTTCCACTTCAGGCTTTACCTCTGCCTCAACGTGTGGACAAGGGGAAAGGAAAGCTGAACGTGATCTCTTCCGAGGAGGCTCAAACTTCGACTCAGGTCATCTCAGGTTAGTTGTTTTCCTAGCCTGAATGTTTTATTTGCTAGAATGGTTATAGTTTTTTTTAGGTAGTTCCTTAGTTGCTTATGTACTCCTATAGGGAAATTTAAGGTGAAGAACTGTTGGGCGCGTGTTCTGTTCGACTCCGGTGCTACCCACTCATTTGTTGCTAGAGCTTTTGTAGAGCGATATCGGTTGATTCTAGATCTAGTTCGTGATACCTTCCGCATCAAGTTCCCTTCTGGTGAACCCGTGTTGTCAGATTTGGGTATTCTGGATTGCCCTGTTTTGTTGGGGGACTTTCTTGCAAAGGCAGACTTGAAGATGATTGATCTAGAGGACTTCGATGTTATTCTGGGCATGGACTGGTTGTCTAAGTATGATACGGTTATTCAGTGCAAAGGGAAGCGCTTGGACTTCATCAAGGACAACGGTCATCCTAGAAGTGTGTATGCTGATCCGTGCCAGGATTCTCCTATCATTTCTGCGGTATGTGCTCAGAAGCTGTTTCATTCTGATTATTTTGCTTGTTTAGTCTCGGTGGTTGGGACTGCTGTCAGTGTACCGTGCTTGGAGGAGATTCCTGTTGTACGTGGTTTCTCTGATGTTTTTTCTGATGACCTTCCTAGTCTTCCCCTCGAGCAGGATGTTGAGTTTGTGATTGATTTGGGACCGGGTACGCGTCCTATTGCTAAGGCTCCGTATCAGATGGCCCCTCATAAGTTGGAGGAGTTGCGAGTCCCGTTGGACGAGTTGTTGACAAAAGGTTTTATCAGGCCGAGTTCGTCGCCTTGGGGTGCTCCTGTTCTATTTGTGAAGAAGGATGTGTCGATGAGGCTGTGCATCGATTATAGGGATCTGAACAAAGTCACCATTAATAACAGGTACCCTCTGCCGAGGATCAACGACTTATTTGATCAGTTGAGTGGTAGTACGGTGTTTTCCAAGATCGATCTTCGTTCAGGCTTTCATCAGCTCAGGCTCCTTGAGTCGGACATTCCACAGACTGCTTTCAGGTCGAGGCATGGGCATTTCGAATTACTGGTTATGTCGTTTGGTTTGACCAATGCGCCATCAACATTCATGGATATGATGAACCGAGTGTTCAAGGACTTTCTAGACAAGTTCATGGTGGTGTTCATCGATGATGTGTTGATCTACTCTCGCAGTGTTGAGGAGCATGAGCAGCATCCGCGATTGGTTTTATCTACTTTGAGAGACCATCAGTTATTCGCCAAGCTGAGTAAATGTGAATTCTGGTTGTCCCAGGTTTCCTTCCTGGGTCATGTGGTGAACAAAGACGGCATTTCGGTTGACCCGGAAAAGATTTTTGCAGTGATGGATTGGCATAGGCCGGGCACACCCAAGGAGATTAGGAGCTTCTTGGGGTTGACCGGCTATTATAGAAGATTCATGAAGGGCTTTTCTACCTTGGCAGCCCCCTTGACTAAGATGACACAGAAGAATGCGGCCTTCATTTGGAGCGAGAAATGCGAGGAGGCCTTTCTGGAGCTAAAGAGGAGGTTGTGCACTGCTCCTGTTTTGACATTGCCTACGGAGGGCATGGACTATGATGTGTATGTGGATGCCTCGCATGTTGAGCTCGGAGGTGTGTTGATGCAAGAAGGGAAGGTGATTGCATATGGGTCGAGACAATTGAAGACTCATGAGAGTAACTACCCTACGCATGATCTTGAGTTCGCAGCAGTGATCTTTGCCCTGAAGCTGTGGAGACATCTATGTTTTGGTACGCAGTGTAAGATCTTCACCGATCATAAAAGCCTAAAGTATGAATTCACCCAGAAGGAGCTGAATCTGCGCCAGCGTCGGTGGTTAGAGTATGTGGCCGATTATGATGTGGACATATAGTATCATCCGGGCAAGGCCAATGTGGTGGCCGACACCCTAAGCCGGAATACGGAAAAGATCTTTAATCTCACCACCGATCGTTTAGTGGAAGAGTTCCTCCTGATGGATATCTCTGTGGGACGCTGTGACATGTAAAGCAGTTTGGCAGTGGCAGAGCCGTCTTGGAATTCACTCACCAGGCTGCACCAGAAGGATGATCCAGATCTTTTGCACTTATACCTCAGGACTGAGAGTGGGGAGTTGCCAGATTTCTCTATCGATGATGCGGGTACTTTGAAGTGTCGTGGCAGGTTTTGCATCCCTGCTGTTGGTGACATCAGGGGTATGATTTGTAGAGAGCCTCATGGATCCAGTGTTTCCTACCATCCAGGATCTACAAAGATGTACCACGATTTGAAGCAGATCGCCTGGTGGTATGGGATGAAGGGTGATATAGCCCGATTTGTTGTTGAGTGCCACACTTGCAAGCCTGTGAAGGCCGATTATAGAAGGCCTGGTGGCAAGTTTACTCCGTTGGAGATCCCGACTTGGAAATGGGAGAGTATTTCTATGGATTTCATTATGGGCTTACCGAGATCTCCAAGGGAATTTGATTCTGTTTGGGTTATAGTGGACAGACTGACGATGTGTGCTCACTTTGTGCCTTATAAGATAGATTACCCGATGAAGAAAATAGCAGAACTGTACTTGAATGAGGTCATCAGATTGCACGACGTGCCAGTTAGCATCATTTCGGATCGAGACTCCCGTTTTACATCTCGCTTCTGGAGGAGTCTGCAAGAGGGTTTGGGTACAGATTTGAGGTATTCTACAGCTTACCACCCGCAGACCAATTGTCAGACTGAGCCAGTGAACTAGATAGTTGAGGATATGATCAGGTGCTACATCTTGGACCACGGTGGAGCGTGGGATGAGCGTTTATGGCTTATGGAATTTGCATACAACAACAGTTACCAGGAGAGCTTGCAAATGGCTCAGTTTGAAGCTTTGTATGGGAGGCGCTGCAGAACTCTCTTGTTTTGGACCGAGGTCGGTGAGAGGCCTGTGCTGGGTCCGGATGCGCTCGAGGAAATGGAAGTCGCAGTGAAGCTTATTCGAGAAAAGCTTTGTATAGATCAGGAGAGATATGAGAAGAACGCCAACTGGCGTAGGTCTGACTTGGAGTTTTCTGTAGGGGACCTTATGTTTCTTAAGGTTTCCCCGATGGTTGGTGTTAAGAGGTTCGGTAAGAACCAGAAATTGGATCCGAGGTATGTGGCCCCGTTTAAGATTGTTGAGCGGATTGGTGTGTCAGCATATATATTGGATTTGCCAGCAAATTTCCCAGGTGTTCATAATGTATTTCATGTAAGCCAATTACGGAAGTGTATGAGAAGCAGTGGGCAAGTATTGGATGTTTTGCCCTAGTTGGAGCCTAATCTTTCATATGTTGATGTGTCGATCCGCATCTTGGATACTCAAGATCGGGTGCTGCGGACGAAGTCTATCCCGATGGTGAAAGTTCTATGGAAGAAGCAGGATTTGGAAAGCGCGACTTGGGAGCTAGAGTCGGCTATGAGGGAGGCTCACCCTCATCTGTTCCCTTGATTTGATTGGTATGTTTTCTTTCTAGTAACTCTTGTTTTGTTACTTTCCTTCAATAGTAGAAGTTGTGTACGTAAAGTTTCGGGACGAAACTTTCTTTTAGGGGGAGTGACTGTAACGCCCCCATTTTTCTATGATCATTTAATTCTCATTTGGCGTTACGTTGACCCGTTTCCTTCTTGTGCCGTTTGTTAGAGCGTGGTTTTAGCTTTTTTGGTTCCTTGTGTGGTTATTGGTAGCCTTTTTGGCAAGATCCCCTAACAAGCCGGGTCTGTTTTGGTGACCGGTGAGGCCTCTCGGTGGATGCTTGTGTTTTGGCTTCGTGTAGTGATAACCTGAGTTTTGATCGTCAAAAGTTGATTTCGACTTCGCCGTTGCGTTCGTAGCATGGGTGTTTAGCTACGGTGCAAATATCGTCGAATTACGAGGATGTTCGGGTTCGCGTCGTTTTGTATTTTATTTATAATAATGTGATATTATTGATTCTATATTGGTTTTTTTTAGAAGTAGCAGTTATGGTGAAAGGGCGGCTGGCAGCTTTTGGGTTGGCTAGGGAGAGTAAGTATTTGAGTTTTATCCACTGTGTATATATATATATATATATATATATATATATATATATATATATATATATATATATATATATAACCTTAAGACAAAAAAATGAGACTATTCATTGTCTCCTTCCGTGAGAGAGTAACCGTCGCCTGTTCGAGAGGAAGAAAAACCGCCAACCCTTCTACCCTTCAGACGCTGATTCTGGGAGCGTTAGTGGATGGAATTCGATCCCGAAAGCGGATTTGGATTACTCTCGCCTAGACCTTCATTCCTACGGTAAGAGATGCAATTTTCGTGGTGTTTCTAGGGGTCTCAGAATTTTTGGTTTGATCCTTTTCAATTAAAGGTAAGACTGATGTTGGCTTAGAGAACTTAGCCACCAGATCTTTTTTCTTCTGAAGTTTGACTTCCAGACTTTTGATTTGATCATTCTTGAATATAATAGTACCCATCTGAACAACAGTTATGTTTTTCAGTTTGGCTAGTTCATTCATCTTTAGATCCAGTATTCTTTCTAAATCTAATGCAGCCAACTTAAGAGCAGTAATTTCCTTGGCATGTACTTTGGTAAGGTTTCTGCTTTTCTTAAGTGCTTGAAGCAGATCACCATATTCATCAATAAGTTGATGAACATCTCCTTCAGATTCAGATTCATCTACATCTCTTGATGCAGATGCTTCTGATTCTGAACCAGTATAGTAATCAGAACCTATTGAAGAATTGTTTACCTTACTAGGTCCAGGCTGATGCTGGCACTGATCTTCTTCTATCAAGGCCATCAGCCCTTTACAACATTGTTCTTCAATTCCATTTACTGAGTCCAGCAAATTCAAGAACTCAGCCTCTTCTGCATCCTCTTTAGTTGCCAACAGTCTTATATATGCTTCAGCTTCAGCTTCAGCCTCAGAATCTGATGATGAAGAATCTGACCAGCTTTTTTGCTTCTTTGCAACAAAGGATTTCTCCTTCTTTCCCTTGTTTTTTAGTTTCTTCTTATCATTAGATTCTTTCCTTTTGTCAGGACAATCAGCTACCACATGTCCAGGCATGTTGCAGCAATAGCAAACAATCTTAGTTGAAGATAATTTACTTGGTTTAGAGCTATACATGTCCTTCCTAGAGGATTTATTTTTCTGATAGTAATCATCCTTGGATTGTGGGGAGGATGGCTTGGATCTACATGGTTTCTTCTTTAAAAACCTTTGAAATTGTTTTGAGAAAGCTGCTAAGTCTTCATTAGAATTTGGACTATCTGATGTGTGACTGTCTGAACTTTCTGTAACTACTTCTACAGCTTTCCTAGGAGGAGATGGAGACATCCTCCTATCCTTTCTTATGGGTTCAGTCTTGAAAGCCACTGACTTATCTCTATAATCAACTTTATTACTTTTCTCCTCCTCCTCCTTTCTAACCATCAGATGCATTTCATAAGAAAGTAGTTTGCTAAATAATGTTGGAGGTGAGATTTCTACTACTCTGGCCACTTCCCTAATGGCACATATCTTGGTGTCCCAGTCCTTAGTTAATGATCTCAGAAACTTATCATTTAACTCATATGTGCTGAATACTTCTCCATATGACATCAGTTCATTAACTATTCCGAAGAACTTCTTGTAACATTCAATTATGTTGTCTGTTTTAGATTGTCTAAAACTTTCATACTCCTGATTCAACATAGACTTTCTATCTTCTCTCACCTCTTCTGAACCCTCCATGTAGACAATCAGGGTGTCCCACATTTCTTTGGAGGTCTTATAGTGAATCAAATTTTAGAATGTTGAATTATCTATAATACTGACTATTATATTCTGTTCTCTCTTATATATAGTAGCCAAGATGATCTCATCCTTTGTCATTTCAGAATACTCCTTTGGTGTCCTGATATTTGCATCAAGAATTGAGACTTTCATTGGGATGAATGACCCTTCTTTGACTATCATATAGATTCTTGGATCTGAACCTTCCATAAACAGTCTTACTCTTTCTTTCCATATGCCAAAAATCTCTTTCCTGCATATAGGTAACCTCATGGAACCAAACTCCTTATGATTCTCAATGGAACCCATTTTGCCGAATAGATTTCTGTCTTGGAGATCTACTCAGACTGTTAAGTCTATTCTTTGAGTAACCTCTCTCTGATAACACTTGAAAGAATTGGTTTCAAGATGTTCTAAACACCTAGAGGGGGGGGGGGGGGGTTGAATAAGTTTAATTCTTTTTCTGACTTAGGCAAATAATTCTGTTTAATTTAGCAAATTACTTAGCAGAAAACACACACATCATTCACATAGACATAACATACACAGATTACACACCAGATTTATAGTGGTTCCCCAAATCATGGCTACATCCACTTTCCCCCTTCGCCTATCTAGCAGTGTACTAGATTCGACTTAACTTCCTTCCTTCTTCTCAGATCCACAGATCTTACAGCTAAGAACGAAGACTGGGTCCTACAACTCATAGTGAATCCACACTCCTACAACTCAGGCACAAGCCCTACCTCAGCATCTTCCACAGGCCTACAAATCAGAGTGACAACCCACTCCTACAACTCAGGCAAAAGCCCTACCTCAGCCTCTTTCACATGCCTACAACTCAGGGAACAGATTCTCCTACCTCAGCCTTTATAATTTAGGCTTACAACTCAGAGAAGTAAATCTCCTACACTCAGATCTAGTACAGATCCTACAAAAATTATTGATGTAAAGATGATGATATATTCAATCAGATGGAGAGAGAAGTGGTTGATGACTTCTTAATCAGTTCTTGATAGAACTGATTATTTAAGGATGAACCTGTCTTAGCTTTCTTCAAAGCTTCTGGAATCTGAACAAATTAGGGTTGATCTTCTTAGTATTGGAGTTGATCTTCAATCAGCTTCCTTCAGAAATTAATCTGAATTCTTCAGGCATACTGTTCAGAATCTGCCTTCACTGGATGAGAACTTCTCTCCTTCTTATTTTTCTCTCTCTACAATCTGTTGACTGTTTCTTCTTTCGCTTCTTCTGGATTCTCAATCCTTCAGAGATTATAATTGATTAGCTTGATTAAATTTTCTCTATTCTGTATCTGTTGTATATATCTTCTGATTGTTGAGAGAGCATATCTATATATAGGCTTCATCCATGGTAACCGGCTGTTTCGGTTTCAAACATTCTTCTGACACCTCTGACAGATGTGACAACAATGTCAGTAATGACAGCTGTCAAGTCTCCAATTATATTACTTCAGCCTTCATTGGACTTTGAATCTGCAGTAAAGAATGTCGAGTGAATACTTCATATGTGTCGACACACAGAGTCCATGTGTCGACACAGGCCTTGTTGTTGTCGACACAGCTTCACTTTTACTTCTCGACACAACTTCTGTGGAATGTGTCGACACAAGTCCTGTGTGTCGACACAAACACTTCTTGTTTTGACAAAGTTGGTGTAGATAGAATTATGGTGTATGTCAACACAAGTTCTTTGTGTCGATACAATCGTTGTTGACAGAATTCTGGAATGTGTCGACAGCTTCTCTGTGTGTCGACACAACCACTGATAATGTCGACACAATCTGGCCCTTAGTGTCGACACAGCGTTGTCGATAGATTTTTTGTATGTCGACACAAATTCTAGGTGTCGACACAATCTAGCCCTTGGTGTCGACACAGCCTTTCCCAAGTGTCGACACTTGTACTAGAGAATTTTCCTTTCCATTTACTTAACCTGCACATGATAACTTAACACAACATCAAATATAACTTGATGCATATCATTGAGTTAGGTGAGACTTCTCCAAATCTGGTACATATTTTCCAATGTACCTAACAACAGGCTTCGCATACTTTCTAAAATCCTTATAGCACTTTCCGAGGAACTCCTAGCCCAGCAATTAGCTTTAGAGGGGAAGTGCTCGGAGAACTTCTAGGTTAGAGGGGGGTCCTCCCAGCTAAGGCTTATCCTCAGTCCTAGGTTTATCGTCATTAGTCAGGGTTCGAGGTTTGGGAGAAGTAGATGTTAGCGACACCACAAGCTCCGAACTCTCGTTGAGGCCAGTTTTTGGCTTCAACATTTCTGGTTTGGTGAGCGTGGACCGTAGCTGACATAGGAAAATCCCAAGTTAACTCTCATGGCTGGAGATGAAGGAGAAGGAGCTGGCTCATGGGGCTCTCCCTCTCAGTGATGTGGGGTGACTTTGGGGATGCTGGAAGTCTTCAGGCGGGAAGTCGTCCAGACCATCCACTTGGCCTTCTCGGCAAGGAGCGAGTGGGGAATGCATTTGGTCCCGGTGCTTCCCTCCCTGTCATTAGGTGAGAACACTCCCAGGAAGCACCCTAGGAAGAAGGTTCTGACAGAGGCTGCGAAAAGGGATTTCCCCAGGCTGGAGTAGTTTCCCAGGCACACCAGTGCGAATAGGTCTAATGAGATGAGGTCGAGCGACGAGCACTCTCGGCAGGTAGGGGGTAGGAGCCCCTTTATTGAGCTCAGTATTTCAGCTCTGGTTCTAGAGGTGTTCCGGGATCCAGAGATGACCGACTATGTAGAGAGGGACGATCCCATGCAGCATGTGCAGTTTTTTGAGGATGTCATTTCAATACGACAAATGTTGGATTCCTTCAAGTGTAGGCTCTTTGCCATCACTAAAAGAATTGATTTCAAGATTGTCTAAATACCAGGGGGGGGGTGAATAGGTTCAATTCCAATTCTACTTAGAAAGTTAATAAATTACTCACAATAAAGATAAATTCTACAGCTATCACAGTACACAATCATCCAATCACAGCATGCACACAGAATTATAAGGGTTCCCCAAATGATGGGTTCATCCACTTTCCACCTTTGCCTATCTAGCACTACACTAGATTTGGCCAAACTTCCTTCCACCTTCTCAGATCCTCAGTTCTTACAACTCAGAATCCAAACTGGTTCCTACAGCTCACACTTCAACAAGTGCTATAACTCAGGCTCTTCACAAGAATCCTACCTCAGAGTGAATCCACACTCCTACCCCTCGGGAAATCAAGCCCTACCTCAGCCTTTATAATTACAGGCTTACAACTCAGAGATTAAAATCTCTTACACTCAGATCTAAAATAGATCTTATAGAAAATTGATTAAGAGAATGTTTCTTCCTTCACCCAGATAGAGAGAGGTGAGAGAATGTTGATCAGACTTTGATGGATTCACTTTCTCCAAATCTTTGTTGTAATGAATCTAATTCAACCTGACTTAGCTTATTCAAAGCTTCTTGAAAGAGAGAACCTAGGTTGAATCTTCTTGAGAAGTTGATATAGATTCAGCTTCTTCCTCCTTGTAGAATTAAATCTGCAATGACTGACAGATTTGCTGTGATGCTATCCCCTTCTCTGATTTAGAATCAGAATCTTCTTGCTATAAAGAATTCAGTGAATTCTTCTTGGAGAATTCCTCTTTTATTTTATCTCTGTCTTATACTGTTTATTTTTTGACGGCTCAGCTGTATTTATAGATCACATCTGAGGCAACCAGCTGATCTGGTAATTGACTGACATCTAACAGTTTTGACAAACCTGGCAGCTGTCAAGTTTACAGTCTTGAGATTTGGCACTTAGAGTTATTTACCTCAGCTGAATATGTCGAGTCATAAGGATAGTTTATGTCGACATAGATGAAGTATGTGTCGACACAATTACCCGGGTTCCTACACACTTCCTTTGGTGTTGTCGACAAAGTTCAGAACCTGTCGACATAGCTCCTCATTCAGTCTCAACACTGCCTTTATAGAATGTGTCAACATACTTCTGAATCTGTCGATATAGTTCTTCATTCAGTCTCAACACTGCCTTTGTAGAATGTGTCGATATTCTACAAAAAATAGTTGACATGGCTCTTCATCAAGTTCTCGACATAGCCTTTGTAGAAAGTGTCGGCACAAGACTTGTGTGTCGACACAGCTTCCCCAAATGTCGTCCCAAGTCATGGATGTCGAGATAGTTGCTTCTTTACAATTTTCTGTTCAATAAAGTCTAAGTGTGTCGACACAAGTTATGAGTGTCGACACAGTTGATGTTGATTAAACCTCTGGGTGTCGACATAAGTCCTGTGTGTCGACACCGACTTGCTTCTTTTCTTGACACAGCTTTTCTAGAATGTGTCGACACAAGTCCTGTATGTCGACACAACTTCTCCAATGGTGTCGACAGAAAATAAGTTTCTCGATACTTTTGTACTTAGAATATTTTCTGCTTTCTTCTACCTGCACAAGTAAACTCAATACACCATCAAATACAAAATGATGTATATCATTGAGTCAGATGAGACTTCTCCAAATCAGGTACACAATTTCCAATGTACCCAACAATCTCTCCCTATTTGGAGAAGTCATAACTCATAATCAATGATATACACCACTATAACAAAAATAATAAGCATGAAGTATTCAGACATTTCAAACAAAATTATTCAAGAGCAGAGATAGCATGTACACACAAGTATCCAAAATGAAATAACCTAAGAAAAACCATGCAACTTAGAGACATAGATATATAAACTGTTGTCAACCCATAATTTCATTTTCATATAATCAAAGTAAGATTACAAGGTTAATGTTTTTGTAAGAACAACCAAAAATACACTGTTCTTGTAGAACCCAGTCAATCTAAAGTTCCGGTTGATCTGGTTCCTTGATGACAATCCATTTGCCTGACTGAATAGAAGCTTTGACTTCAGCTTCAGTATCAGAAATAGTCTTCTTACCCTTGATGTCTTTGGCCTTAAGTTGAGCAGCTTTCAGCTTTTGCCTTTCAAAGTAAAGGAGTGGTTTTGGGAAGTATTTTCAAGGCTCTATGGAGTTTGTAGGGATTTTTACAACCTTCAAGTCTCTCCCGAATTTGTAGATTTTCTCTTGTTGTGCAAGATATTTATCCTATTCTTGTTTGGAGTACCACTTAACCCTGTCATATTGATTTTCAGCAACTGCATTCCATGCAGTTAAGATGATGCTCCTAGAGGTTGGACTCCATTTCTCAAAATCAGGCCTATCCTCAGCCTGTTCTCTGAATCTCTTCTTGAATATTTGGGCCTCTTGCTCTTTAAGTAAAACTGAGTCAGCCATGTCCAATTCCTCACAAATTACTGGCAGTTTATCTAGTGGAGGGTTGTACATAGTCTGGACTGCATGTTGAATTTCTTCAAACTCAGATGGGGGATATATAACTTAAGCTACTTCATGGTGCATCACCTCCAAGTGTGCATGTTGGATCCCTAGTTTGGATTTGTGCTAGGTTCACTAACTAGGTTAAGTTTTACACACATTGTATAGTCAGGGTCATGTCTTTGAGTCTTAGAGTTTAGGCTAGTCATTAGGTTCAACCTTCATGAACCAGCCAGCAGAAGACTTCAAGAGACTCAATACTTATAAGAAATCAAAGTTGAAAACTATCAGTTCAAAATTCTTCGAACTCAGCTCGATGATCGTCAATCGCAGATCGACAAACTCAGAGTTAATTCTCAGAGTTTAGCTCGACGATATTCGAGCTCAGATCAACAAACTCTGAAATTCAACTTCAACAGTTTATGTTTTCTGAACTCAGCTCGATGAAGACAGATTCTTAGCTAGATGAACTTGGACCGCAGAATTGGCAAGTTATTCGGAGAATGCAGATCGCTGAGCATAGGTCGACGAACAGGATTTCTCAGCTCGATGAACTTGGATCTCCGGTCGATAAAATCTGTTCAGAGATCGACGATTTCTATCTAGTGCCATACTTAGAGTTCTTCCTTATTTTCTGTCCTTATATAATATATTATTTAGCAACGATTCTCTAAGTAATTAATGCATATATTCCCCTGAATATAGCCGTTATTGGCAGCATTGATTATCGTCTTCATCAGAGTTAATTACTTACTTTATTTATTGGGACAGTTGGGAAACTCATTAAAGACAATATTCGCCAGCTGTATTTCATTCTCCAAGAAATCCACAATCAATGCTTGGTATTCAAATTTCAAAGGAGAATTCGATAGAGAATATAAAAAGAGATTTTTCTCTTTTCAGAAGAAGAAAAAAAACAGAACAGAGAATACAAAAAATACTCAGAACTCTTCTCTGTGTAGAAAACACTTGGTTTTCCCCTTGATCTTTCTGAATACTGAAGAAGAACAATAAACCAATATCAAGAGTCTTCTTCAACTTCAACTCCAGGAACTTTTAAGAACACCAAACTTAAATTAGTCAGAAGTCACTGGATCATTTCAAGTCAAGGCTAAAGACCTACACCCGGAGCAAGGCTCCAAGTGATTTTAGAAGGAGCTCTTGACAACATCAATCCACTAAGTCTTCTCTATTGATTAGAGAAAGAGAAGACACCATCACCTCCCTCACCTCATGTATAAAGGATTTATTAACTCCCTTCAAAAGTTTGTTCTTAGTTTTTGGGCACCTGAGCAAAAGCTCAAAGGGTTGTGAGATATCCCTATAAATAAATCTTGTGGTGGTAGTCAACTGATCAAAAACCTACTAGTGGATTCCTACCAGGGTGGTAGAAGAGTGGATGTACCCAGGTTGGGGAACCACTATAAAATTCTTGTGTCATCTGGTTGATCATTTTCTGTGTTGTTCTTGCTTTGCTATGATAGCTTAGCTTAGCTGTGATAGTTTACTTTTCTGTGATAGTTTATTTACTGTGTTAGTTTAGCTTAGTTTATATTTTCTATTACTTCTATTGGTATCACTTATTTTAATACTGTGATAATATTTAAAACAGCCAAAAGTTTTAATTAGTCTATTCACCCCCCCCCCCATCTAGGGTAAATCAGATCTATCCCCCTTTCCTTCAATTGGTATCAGAGCAGGTTCCTTTGGTTGTACAAGCTAATACTTGAACCAAAAGATTCTTAATAGATTTGATTTTTGTTTCCTTAGTTTTTCTGCATAGTTCACAGTATGGTACAAAACAAGGATTATGCAAGCACCAGACCTCCAGTTTTTAACTTGAATAAATTTTCATCTAAGAGGCAAGAATCAGGCTTTATATGGATTCTATTGATGAAGACATATATAATTCTATTTTGACAGGTCCCCCTCAACCTACAGCTCCTACTACATCTACCTCTACTTCAAGTACACATGCTGTTCCACAACCTGAGTGGACAGATTCTCAAAAGAATGCCAAAATAGCAGATGCAAAGGCCATGAACATCCTAACACAGACTTTGTCAGATGACATATTTCAAAAAGTGGCTGAGTACACATCTACCAAAGCTATATGGGACTCTCTCAACCAATGGTTACTAGATCAGCAGATGAGAGGAAGGACAAGAGATCTAACCTTATCTCCCAGTTTGAAAACTTCAAGAAAGAAGAATCTGAGTTTGTCAGTGATATGTACAATAGACTAAGCTCAATCATAAATGAGCTGAAGACTCTGGACAAGGATATCACTCTTACTAAGGTGAATGACAAAATCCTCATGTACTTCCCAAGCTCATGGGATTCCAGAATATGTCCAATCAAGGAGGCCAGAAGCTTAAATGATATTTCTACTAAATCTCTTCTGGGAAAGCTTAAATCATATGAGCAACTAATAAAGTCTAGAGAAGCTGTAGAGCAGAAGACTCCCTTAGCAACTAGAAAAGAGCAAAGCATAGCTTTCAAAGCATCAGAAGAAACAGAAGCTCCAATAGAAAGTTAAGAACTTCTGAGTATCTTAGCCAAGAGATTCTACAAGATGACAAAGAAGGGCTTCAGAAGAAAGTCATCTAGGCAAGATGACAAACCAAGGTATGACAAGACACCCACTATAGAGGTTGTTTGTTTTTTGTGCAGGAAGACATGATACATTATTTCAGAGTGTACTAAGAACCAAAAGGATGAAAGAAGAAGAGAAAAAGAAACCTGGAAGCAACACTACAGCAAGCCTTCCTCCAGCAAGTAGAAGAGAAAAGAGAAAGGCTTTGTGGCTGAGACCTGGAGTGACACTGAAGAAGAATCTTCATCTTCTATCTCCAGTGAAGATTAATAAAAGGCTATGGCAAAGGTGGTTTGCCTGATGGCCATTGATGCTTCATGCAACCTATCTGAGGCTGAACATTCAAACAGGCAGATCAGGTATTGTCTTCCTTTGATTACAATTCAGAAAATTTCAAAACTGAATTTAAATCTTTATGTATAGATTTAATTAATTCTGAAAAAGAAATTAAAGCTCTTAGGGAAAAATTGTCTGATCAAGGGAACTTGACTTCTAAAAACATTAAACTTAAAGATGAATTAACTCTAGCAAATGAACAAATCATCTCACTAAAATCTGAATTAGCTAAGGCAAGACAACTTGAAGAATCCCTAAATGGGAGAAGTATCAAGTTGATGGAAATCACAAGCACAGTGAATGCCAGACTAAATGGCAAGCTGGGCTTAGGTGTGTAACACCCCCTATCCGTCACATAGCATAAAGCAGTAGGTCCGGCCGGGGCCAGACGCCATATACCACAGACAGACCGGGTGGTTACTCAATGGAAACTATCCAACTAATATACAACGTCCTACACAAAGTCATTATAGCGGAAGTAATTTAAGTAGTTGCAAATAAAAGAACCTAGCTACTAGCATGAATGCCCACTAAAAAGCCAACAGGAATGAACGTACAAATACACAAGTACTGGCCTTAGGCCTTACAATAGTTTGCTTGAATATAAATGTTTTCGAAACCTCGGCAAGTAGGCCGGCCATACATGAATAACAGAGAACACACAATATTAGGCCTTCGAGGGCCGGCTCGGCAACTTGGGCTTTAACCTGCTATTTAGCACTCGACTCCGCAGCACCTGCAAGAAAAAATCAACCGCACGGTGGCAAACAAATGCAATGGTCAGCTATGCTGACCAAATTATAACGATCCCGCCCCCAACTCGGGGCGGCGATGCTCATTCCCTGCACTTTGTTAGCATAATCCAGCAGTATAGTGTAATCACACAACAACAGAGGTGTAGGCACTCACGGACACACAACCCGTGCACTCAGGGCACATTCTCGATGAACCGGTCAACGTTACGTCAGTTCAAGCCATAGACGCCTCAGTCTCACCACCGCCACTTGGACGGCCAATCTCGTGAGCATTTAGTCTTTCAGCATTGGTCACATCATTTTACGCAATAAACAGCCTAAGACCCTCCATTTATGCCAACGGCTCGAACCAAACGACATATAGCTGGTACGGTTCCTCCTAACCCGTGCTCGCATCGCAACGACAATTTAAGCCATATACATGGGTCAAACATTCCCGAGTCCCAATCCGATTACACACTTTACACGACCCAGTCACATACAAGTTAGCTCCCAGGCCACCATGTTGGCAGAATCACGCATCTGCCCAGTTTTTCGGGTGCACCTTGGAGTTAATCACAAAGGCGCCCTATTGTAATCTACCGCGTAGAATACTCGAAAAATAATCATTCGCATAGAGTCTTCTCCAGCCATTCAAGCAATGCAACGTCACCGATCTAGACCAACTTATCTGGGTAGGCTTCACACATCATGCCTATATCTGTTCTTGATTACAGACTATACATGTACACAATAATGACTATTCATGTCTACCCGAAGGAACACCTCAACTCACCGCAAACTTACGAGAGCGGGCTTCCTATGCAAAGGAAAAGAGAGCTTCACATGCTAAAGTAGAGAATCATTACCCTAGCGTTTTTCCTTAGTGCCATGGACATCTATGCAGATGAAAATCTCCGCAATCTCCTAGCCTCCGTAGATCCGAAGTCGGCTTGCGATTTGGAGCTCCGAAGCTCCGCCGGTGACCGAATTTAGCCTCCTTTCTTCTTCCTTGCTCTCCCCTCTCTCTAGACTTTAGAAAGAGACTTATATGAAAGAAATGAGGGATTTGAAACCATATTCCCTGGTATATCCCAATGGGAACAACCCCCCTACCGTCGGATCCCAAAATAAAGAAACGAACGGCCACGATCTGGAGCTGAAAAGTAATATCTGGGCTGAACACGGCCTGTGACACGCCCGTGTCCAGTGTCGTGTCCCCCATTCACCGTCTAAACAGAAGTGTCCTAAAAAGCACACGGGCACCCGACACGCCCGGGTTAGACCTGCCACGCCGGTGTCATCCAGTACACGCCCGTGTTCCCTGACATGTTCCTCCATTAACAAAGGACCAACACCAACCCGAGACTCACACGGGTCTTAGACACGCCCGTGTAAAATTTGACACGCCCGTATCAAACCCGAACACGCCTGGGCTCCAGGCCGTGTTCACTGTCTCGACACATCGTCGAGCACAGTTCGTCGACACCTCCGACACGGCCACGGACACGCCTGTGTCTTAGGCCGTGTTCCCTGTCTCGACACATTATCGAGCGAAAATGTCGACTTCCCAGGCAGATCGTCGACAAGAGCTCGACATGCCCTAAGACACGCCCATGTCTCAGGCTGTGTTCACTGCTCGACGATCATCGACTCTAGAATTCGTCGACCACTCGACCAAATCGTCGACCCAAACACGACACGCCATGAGACACACCCGTGTCCCAAGCCGTGTGCCCCCTGCCAAATTCCAAACTTGGCTCAAAATGCCTCGTGTCGCTCTTTTGAGTTTCGGGGCGTTACAACTCTCTCCCTCTTAAAAGAATTTATTACATAAAGGAAAGAAACATAAAAGTTAAACGGTACCTGAGTGAAACAACTCCGGGTACTCCTCAACATGGTCTGCTCTCGCTCCCTAGAGAGCTCTTCCCGACTGCAATTGTCCCAAAGAACCTTGACCATCCTGATCTCTATATTGCGTAGCCGCTTGAATTTTGAGTCCTCAATACGAACGGTCTTGACCTTTGTCGTCAACCCATTGTCGACCGGCACTTGATCCACTGCGATCACATGCGACGGCTCTTGCACCGCTTTCCATAGTACCGAAATATGGAATACATCGTGTAGACCAATAAGCTCCACTGACAGCTTCAAATGATACGCTGCTTCGCCAATCCGCTCTAGAACCTCAAAAGGTCCAAGGTACCTCGGGATTAGCTTCTTTAGGCGCCGCACCGACGAGACACCCTTGAACGGCTTGATCTTCAAGTACACCCAGACGCCAACAGTGAACTCCACGTTCCTGTGCTTGGCATTATAGTACTTAGCCTGACTGTCTTGAGCGATTAGTAACCTCTCCCGAATGGTTCGCACCAATGAAGTATCATCTATCACCTCTTGCCGCTTGTACAACTTTGACTCGCCCGTTTCCACCCAAGACAATAGCGTGCGACATCTTCTGCCATAAAGGGCCTCGAAGGGCACCATTTGTAAGCTTGACTGGTAGCTATTGTTGTATGCAAACTACACCAAGTATACGTGGTCTTCCCACTGTTTTCCGAAATCCAGGACGCATATGGGAAGCATGTCTTCCATCGTCCTATTGACCCTATCAGTCTGCCCATTCGTTTGTGGATGAAAGGCTGTGCTAAAACTCAGCTTTGTTCCCAACCTCTGCTGCACCAACCTCCAATCATTGGAAGTGAACCGCCCATCTCGGTCACTCACGATGTTGTGGGGCACACCATGAAGCCACACAATATTGTCTACATACAACTTTGCCATTTTCTCAACCGGATCATCCTTCCTATGCGAAATGAAGTGCGGCACCTTCGTTAGACAATCTAGGACCACCCAAATGGTGTCGTTCCCCTTTTGCGACCTTGGTAACCCGTGCACAAAGTCCATGGTAATGTCGTCAAACTTCCATTCCGGAATAGGCAAGGACTTCAAGAATCCTCCCGGCTTTTGGTATTCCGACTTCACCAAGCCGCACGTCTGGCACTTTGCCACGTGCAATGCCACATCCTTCTTCAGTCCAGACCAACAGAATAATTTCTTCACGTCGCGGTACATCTTCGTTCGTCCCGGGTGAATCGTGTACTTGGTATGATGCATCTCATACAACAATTCCACCCTCAAAGTGCCCACATTCGGGACACACAGACGACCGTCTTTCCAAAGCAATCCATCCACAACCTAATATTGAGAATTTGACCCATCCAGAGCTGCAACCATGAGCTACTTCATACTGCTATCCACATACAAAGGTTGCCGAATCCGATCAGCCAAGTCATAGTAAACTTTCATCCAGTTCGATAGCGCCTCAGCACTCGACTGCTTGTCTACGCAAGAGATCTCCAACGCCTCCAACTCCCGAACCAACCGCTCGTCATGGACCGAAAAGCCAATTGGCTTGAGCTGGGGCCCGACGACTCAACACATCCGCAACTACATTGCCTTTACCAGGCACGTAGTGGATCTTGAATGTATAGTCCCCCAGGAACTCCATCCATCTACGCTGCCGTATGTTCAGATCTTTTTAATCCAACAAATATTTCAGGCTCTTGTGGTCGGTATAGATATCGACCCTTACCCCATACAAGTAGTGCATCCACATCTTCAAGGCAAAAATCACGGCCGCTAACTCCAAGTCATGAACCGGATAATTCATCTCGTGCACTTTTAGCTGTCTTGAGCCATACTCTATAACTCTTCCATGCTGCAGTAGAACGCAACCCAAACCACTGCACGAAGCATAGTTGTAGATTTCAAAGCCTTCGGTCCCACTTTGCGAACTCATCACAGGAGTCGTGGTCAACCAACACTTCAACTCCTCAAAAGCTCGTGCGCACTCCGGTGTCCAAACGAACTTCTGTTCCTGCCTCATCAAAGTGGTGAGAGGTAACGCTATCCACGAGAAGTTCTCCACGAAGCGCATGTAATAGCCGTCAAGACCCAGAAAACTCCGGACCTCCGCTACCGTAGAAAGCACATGCCAGTCTCGTATCGCAAAAATCTTCGCCGGATCTACTGCAATGCCCTCTCCACTGACTATATGACCGAGGAACGCCACTGAGGACCACCAAAACTCTCATTTCGGGAACTCGGAGTACAATTGATTCCTCCTCACCATCTCCAATACCAAGTGCAGATGCCTGAAGTTATCCTCTTCACTCTGCGAGTACACCAAAATGTCATCGATGAAGACGATCACAAAGTTGTCTAAGTACTCCCTGAAGGTCCTGTTCATCAAATCCATGAACACTGACGGCGCATTCGTCAGCCCAAACGGCATGATCGTAAAATCGTAATGTCCGTATCTCGTACTGAACGATGTCTTAGGGATATCACTCTCCCTTATTCTCAACTGATAGTAACCGGACTTGATATCCAACTTTGAGTATACCATCGACCCGACTAACTGGTCAAATAGATCATCAATCGTTGGGATCGGGTACTTATTCTTCTCTGTCAACTTGTTCAGTTCTCGGTAATCAATAAAAAGTCTCAAGCTCCCGTCCTTCTTCTTAACAAAGAAGATCGGTTTGCTCAAAGGCGACGAACTTATATGCACATAACCTTGCTCCAACAACTCTTAGAGTTGCACCTTCAGCTCTGCCATCTCCTTAGGCGCTAGCCGATATAGAGAGCGTGACACAGGTTTTGTACCTGCCACTAGCTCAATCGTGAAATCAATCTCCCGTTGAGGCGGGGCTACAGGAAGATAGGAAGGGAACACATCATGGTACTCAACTACCACTAAAATACTATCCAATGTAGGTTTAATCTTTACAACCTCCCCTAGTGTAAAGAACAGCTCTGCACCGGCACGAACCGCCTTCACCACCTGAAGAGCAGACATTAAAGTCTTGCTCGACCCTTTCAAGCCTGTAAAAGTCATCTCACGACCTGTTCTCAACTTGACTTCCTTACAACCGTAATCAATATGAGCTTGCTATTCCGAGAGCCAGTCCATGCCAAATATTACGTCGAACTCCACCAGCTGCAGTAACGATGCTAGCAAATGGAACTCCTGGCTCCCAATATGAATCTGAATGCCACAAATTCTCTCCGCACGCATCGAAAACCCATTGGGCAACAACACGTCCAGTTTGTCCTTCACCATCGAAGAAGGTACTCTGATGCGCGATATGAACCCTTCAGACAAAAAGGAGTGTGAAGCTCCCGTATCAAAGAGTGCTCTTGCCGGATACTCGTAAATCAAAACAAATCCTAAACAAGCAGTGGTAAGGTAACATGCACATAACAAGTATAAAATAATTTGAATTGCTATAAATTTAAACCATACCTGTCACCACATCCGCTTGTTTAATGGCCTCCTATTGGCCAAGATTGTAAACTCTTTGTTGATCCAGAGCATAATGGGACGCGGTTGACTCCATCGCCTTGCCCTTCTCTTCATAAGTTTCTCCCGGCTTCCTTTAGGACATGGGACGTCCGCTACAGCAGTCACGGGCAAAGTGCCCCGGCTTTTCACAAGTAAAACATGCACCTGGGGTCCGACCCATAGTCTCCCCAGAAGTACCCGAAGAAGGAGCTGGACCTGAAGTCCTAGCCTTCTTAAAGAACTTACGGTACCCAGACTTTGAGGTAGTCAGCACCTTGAACTCAGACTTCTTATCACCAAGACCTTTCTTTGCTTGTACATTCTTCATATATTTTTCCAAAGAGCGGGCCATGTTGACCAGGGTCAAGAAGCCCTGCATCATCGGCTGCAAGAGTAGTAGCCTCAAGTCATCTCTCAGACCTTTGTAGAAACGGTTGGTCTTACGCTCCTCATCCACGAAAGTAGAGCTAGCATACCGACCCAACCGAGTAACCTCGTGGAGATACTCATCCACGCAACTCTCTCCTTGCACCAATTTAGGAAACTCATTCTCCAAAGTAATCCTCTGAGTCGGAGGGAGGTACCAAGCCAAGAGTAGTCTCGAGAACTCCTCCATCGAGACGTCTGTAACTTGCCTTCCCCTCAAGAGGTGCAGCTCCAAGCCTTCCCACCATAACCTAGAATCACCGTGTAGAAGGAACGTAGCTATAGTGGTCATCTGCCACTCCTCTATTTCAGTAGCTGTCAGGACTCTCTTCACTCGGGAGAGCCAGTCTTCAGCTTGAGATGGGGTTCCCAACCCCGAGAATAACAGAGGGTTAAAACTCATGACGTGCTTGAGCTGACTTACGGTTGCTCTCCATGGCACCAAAGGTTACACTACAACCTGCTCCACCCTTCTCGGCTCAACCTCTAGAAGAGGTACCTACTCCATCGTAGGAGCGGGCTGCTGCATTTGCCTTGCAGGCTGCGCATTGATCATGGCAAACACTGCTTCGGCCATCAATCATATGTTCTAAGCCGATGGAGTTATTGCAGGAGCATCATTTGGTGCATTACTAGCCTCAGAAACACGGTGTTCTGACATCCCAGCACCGCTTCTGGTCAACTATAGTTGTACAAAACACCGTTAAGAGAGCAAACAAAATTGCAAACAACAATTATAGGAACACGCAGGTTCCTCAAACACGTGTATTTTCATTCCTAAGTGGAAATTCATGGGTTCTTTTGATGTTATAACGATGACGCACACACATGTGCTCACCACCCCTTAAAAAGAATTCGTCCACGAATTCAGTTTAAGCCTGACCAAAATCAGGAGTCTGATACCAAATTGTAACACCCCTTATCCGTCGCATAGCATAAAGCAGTAGGTCCGGCCGGTGCTCGATGCCATATACCACAGACAGACCAGGTGGTTAATCAATGGAAACCATCCAACTAATATACAACGCCCTACACAGAGTCATTCTAGCGGAAGCAATTTTAGTGTTGCAAATAAAAGAACCCAGCTACTAGCATGAAAGTCCACTAAAAAGCCAACAGGAATGAACGTACAAATACACAAGTACTGGCCTTAAGGCCTTACAATAGTTTGCTTGAATATAAATGTTTTCCAAACCTCGGCAACATCACCGACTCTACCGCGTAGAAAACCCGGAAAACAATCATTCGCACAGAGTCTTCTCCGGCCATTCAAGCAATGCATCATCACCGATCTAGACCAACTTGTCCGGGTAGGCTTCACACATCATGCATATATCCGCTCTTGATTACAGACTCTACATGTACACAATGGGGACTAGTCATGTCTACCCGAAGGAATGCCTCAACTTATCACATACTCGCAAGAGCGGGCTTCCTATGCAATGGAAAAGAGAGTTTCACTTGATCAAGTAGAGAATCGTTACCCTAGAGTTTTTCCTTGGCGCCATGGAAATCTATGCAGATGAAAAGCTTCGCAATCTCCTATCCTCCGTAGATCCGATGTCGGCTTGCGATTTGGAGCTCTGAAGCTCCGCTAGTGACCGGATTTAGCCTCCTTCCTCCTTCCTTGCTCTCCCCTCTCTCTAGACTTTAAAAAGGGACTTATATGAAAGAAGTGAGGGATTTGAAACCCTATTCCCGGGTATATCCCATTAGGAACAACCCCCAACCGTCGGATCCCAAAATGAAGAAACGAACGGCCACGATCTTGAGCTGAAAAGTAAAATCTGGGATGAACATGGCCTGTGACACGCTCGTGTCCCGGGCCGTGTCCCCCATTCACCGTCGAAACCGACGCATCCCAAAAAGCACACGGGCACCCGACACGCACGTGTTAGACTTGCCATGCCCATGTCATCCAGTACACGCCCGTGTTCCCGGGCGTGTTCCTCCATCAACACAGAACCAGCACCAACCCGAGACTCACACGGGCCTTGGACACGCCCATGTCCAATTTGACACGCCCGTGTCAAACCCGAACACGCATGGGATCCAGGTCGTGTTCACTGTCTCGACACTTCCTCGAGCACAGTTCGTCGACACCCCCGACACGGCTAGGGACACGCCCGTGTGCTAGGCCATGTTCCCTGTCTCGACACATTGTCGAGCGAAAATGTCGACTTCCCGGGCAGATCATCGACACGAGATCGACACACCCTGAGACACGCCCGTGTCTTAGGCCGTGTTCGCTGCTCGATAATTGTCGACTCCAGAATTCGTCGACCGCTCGGCCAAATCTTTGACCTAAACATGACACGCCCTGGGACATGCCCGTGTCCCGGCCGTGTGCCCCCTGCAAAATTCCAAACTTGGCTCAAAATGCCTCCCGTCGCTCTTTTGAGTTTCGGGGCGTTACAAGGTGCTTCATCAAGCCAAACCCCACTGATCCAGAAAAATATATTGTCAACACCAATAAAATTTGTTTCAGAAAAAGGAAACGAAAATATAGATAATAATAATAATGTTAAACAAACTAAGTTAAAACCGAAGAATAGAAAAACGAAAAAGAATAAGAAAATCCTAATTATAACAATGTTCAACAGATTTCGTCGAACTCAGATCAACAAAATGTGTACAGTTCGTCGAACTCAAGTCAACGAACTCCGAACACAAATTTCCATTATAATTATTTATTGAACTATGATCGACGAAACCAGTATGGTTCGTCGACCCGAGATCGACGATATTGAATCCCAGAAAATGACTACTTTAATTCTCTAAGTTTATTTCGACAAACTCATCCCCATTCGCCGAACTCAGGTCGACGAACTTACTTGAATTCGTCAAACCCAGTTCAAGTTAACAGAAACTTTAATTTTCCTAGAACTTATAATCAACCAAGATCTTCTTTTAATCAATTTTATCAATGGATTATTCCACCAAGAAGATATCATCCTTTAGGTTATAAATGTCAACCAGAATACTCTTATATCTCCAGTTTTAATTATGTGAAGAAAGAAGGACTCAAGGTAACCTTGGTCAAGAATAGCTAATCTGTTTTATTGCAGGTGAAAGACTATCCCACCACAGAGCAACAGTGGTATCTGGATACTGGCTGTTCAAAACACATGACTGGAAACACGGAAAACCTAATTCACTACAAGTCAAAGCTAGGACATAAAGTAATATTTTGTGATTCCAATTGTGGCCAGACTGAAGGGTATTGAAAGGTCAAGATTGAAGCAGTCACCTTCAGCAATGTTGCTTATGTAAATGGACTGAAGCATAACCTTATCTCCATAAGTCAGTTATGTGATGAAAGGTTTCAGGTATCTTTTAATAAAACTTCTTGTATTATTACATATTTAGATAACTTAGTAGTGTTGACAGGTACTAGAGTTGGAAACATTTATGTAGTTAACTTTAAGTCTGCCAAAACAGAAATATGATTATTTAATTAAACTAGCAATAATAATAACCTTTGGCATAAGAGATAATGACATGTTAACTTGAATAATATTTCTAAACTCGCTAAAGACAACCTTGTTAGAGGATTGCCTTCTTGCCCCTACAAGAAGGAAAGCCTTTGTAGGGCTTGTTAGTTTTGCAAACAAACTAAAAGTATCTTTAAATCTGTAAATAAAAGTGACTCACCTAGAATATTGTAATTGCTACAAATGTACCTTCTTGGTCCTATTGTTGTACAAAGCTTAGGAGGGAAATTTTATACTTTAGTGATTGTAAATGACTCCTCAAGATTCACTTGGGTATTCTTTCTGAGATCTAAGACAGGTAACTTCAAGGTTCTTACAGATTTTCTCAAGAACATACAGATTGAGTACTCTACTCCAGTTGTATTGATCAGAAGTGATCATGGTATTGAGTATGAGTCTCTTCTTATGCAAGAGTTCTGTGAGAAGAAAGGTATCAGACACTACTCTCAGCTCCTAGAACACCTTAACAAAATGGGTTTGCTGAAAGGAAAAAATAGAACACTAATTGAATTTGCAGACACATTACTTGAAGATTCTCATTTGCCCCTATCCTTTTGGGCAGAGGCTATGAGCACAACAAATTATGTATTGAACAGAAGTCTGATACATAAACTCAAGAATAAGACTCCTTATGAGCTACTTAAAAGGAAGAAACCTAAAGTAGACTATTTCAAAATTTTTGATTGCCTTTGATATATTCACAACAATAATAAGAAACACATTAGACAGTTTGAAGCCAAGGCTTAAATGAGAATTTTTCTTGGATATTCCCAAGTAAGCAAGGCTTATAGCATTTATAATAAATCAAGTATGAAAATAGAGGAATCTCTTCATGTTTCATTTGATGAAACTAACATGTTTTATAAGGAGAAGGAAATTTCTAACAATAACACTTTGCAGGTACCTCACTTGTGTGAGAAATTTGATGATCTAAACCTCACCCAAGAGGCTCCATAACATCGTTCTCCACAAGTTTAAGAAGAGAGTGAAGAAGAAAGTTTGGAAGTTGCTGAACTTCCTCCAATAGCCATTATAATTCGACAAGAGGAATTAATTGCACAAGCTGTTGCTCAACCAACTCCTCCTACTGAATTTGTCACACTTAGAGATCACCCTGTATCTTAAGTTATTGGATACATTTCAGTTGGTGTGCAGACAAGGCATCAAATCCACCAGGACATGATGCATTTGTTGAAATTTGTGAAGTGGAAGTGGTTGACGGGATAGGCCGGGCGGCCTGGGCGGACAGCTTTGGCGGACTAGGCGGACTGGGCGGACTGCTGTGTGCGGCCTGGTGGAAAGTCTAGTGGAAGTCGGCTGTTCTTCTGAGCGGGTTGCACGGGTGAAGTCCGCGGACTGTGCGGATGGTATTTACGGATAGGGCGTTGGCTGATTGGTTTATCCAAGGAGCGGTCTGAGCGGATAGAGGCTTGCGGACTGGTGCATTGCTCAGTGGCCGTGGTGCAAAATTGTGCTGTTTGGCGGTTTGGCTCAAGTCCGCGGGAAGCTTGCGGACTAGTGTGTCCGCGGTATGGGTTGTTGCGGACTGGGCTTAGAGCTTGGCTGAGGCCTTGTCGAGCTCTAGTGATACAGCAGGTGTTTGCTGTGGAGTTCGTTGGCGGACTGGTGTGTGGAGTCCGGGAGGTGGCTGCTGTGTTGGGCAGGTGTGCGAGTAGCTCGCGGACTGCTGGCGGTCTGTGCTAGGGTGTTTGGCGGACGGGAGTTTATGTCCGCCATGCTCGCATTGGCCTTTGATGGTTTTGGACTTGGTCACACTCTGTGCCAAGACCATGGTGTCCGTCGTGTCCGCCAAGTCCGCTGTTGACCGGGCGGACTGTTGCAATCTGCCTTTGGTCGTGGACTTATGGCGGATTGAGGCTTGAGTATTGCGGACTGCCTCGGGTTTGTGCGGATAGCCATTGAAGGGGGTTGCTCTCCTGCAGTGGTTGGAGGCTTTGCGGGCTGATGTCTTGTCCTTATAGCTTAGGCGGACTGAAGTGTGTTCGCCAACGTTGTCTTGCTCGTGGCAGTTTTCCTTGGTATCCGGCTAAGTCCTTGCGGACTCGGCCTGACGGTGTTTTGCTATCGCGCGGGCTAGGGCGGTGTCGCTATCTCTAGGGCGGTGAACACACTCCTCACCTCGCCTATAAATAGGACCCGCCTAGCACATCTACAGTAACTTGAGTGAACAGTAAGTTGGGTTGGTGCAAGGAGTTTCGGTCTCAGTTTGTCTGTCCACGCAGATTGATTCTGGGCTGACGGTTTGCTGTGTGCAGGTCGCGCGGGTAGCTTCAAGGAGCCAGGAGTTTGGTTTTGACTTCGGTCGAGTACTTGGAAGTTATGCGGTCTCTGCGGATTCAGCAGGAGGTCGCTCTACGGCTTGTCAACTCTGTTTCAACTTTGCCAGCTTTAATAACCTATCCGCCGGCTTCAGGCGGGTACGGGGTGTGTTCCTCAGTTCAGCTTCAGCAGGAGACGAATAACGGTGTGTCCGCGCGGCCTCGCGGCTTCGGCGGACTCCGTGGCTATTCGGCGGATTGCAGCTTAGTTCGGGCGATCTCAGCGGATTCGGCGACCTCGGCGGTCTCAGCGGACTCCGGTGCTGTCCGCCTGGCTTGTTTTTTGGTGCTTTCTGTTTACAGCTGTTTACTAGCGAAATCATGTCTCGCTATATATGCCTCGTGTTGTAAAGAAGTAAATGTATAAAAGATCAGCTTGTGCTTCCATTGTTTGTTGGGATTAGCCTTGTTCCTTGGTTTTCCGCTTGTTCAACATGAGAACTGGGTAGTGCCGAAGATATTAATTTGGCGTTTGGGCTACCTTGCTGATCACGCTTGAGAAAATTTAACATGGTATCAGAGCAAGGTTCATTTGCGTGAGCGGTAGTCAACCAGTGTTGTGACTCAGGGCTTGAGTGGTGATCAACCTGTGTTGTTGCTTGGAGCTTCTGAAAGGCTGCCAACAGGTGTTGCAATGGAAGGGAGCTTTGCAACGGGTCTTGGCATTGAACTCTTAACGCCGACTAACTTTAAGAAGTGGAAGTCGTGCATGAAGAGTTATCTTCTTGGCGAGGAGCTGTGGGAAGTCATCGGTGGTGACGACAGACAGGAAGTGACGGCTGTGTTCGGTACTGCTGAGCAGGTTAGGCTCTGGAGGATAACAAATGCTAAGGCGGAGTTTATCCTTAAGAGGGCCGTGTCTCCGGAACTATTTGATCACATCGTTGGATGTGAGTCGGCTGCTGATATTTGGACAACCATTGATGAGTTGTTCAATAGGAAGAATGTGGCGCGGCTTCAGTTTCTGGAGAATGAGTTGACCAGGGCAACTCAGGGAGACCTTTCCATCTCGAAGTACTTCTTAAAGATGAAGAGCTTGTGTGATGATCTGTCGGCACTGGATCCTGATGAGCCTATCTCTGAGGCTAAGATGAAAAGGCACATAATCCGCGACTTGCGGAAGGAGTATGTGGCCTTTGTTACATCTGTTCAAGGATGGGCTACTCAGCCGTCTTTGCTGGAGCTGGAGAATATGCTTGCGTCGCTGGAGAGCTTGGCAAGGCAGATGGCTGGAGTGAACCTTAATCAGGAAGACATCGAAGCTCTCTTCTCAGGCAAGAAGAAAGGATTGGAAGGGAAGAAGAAGAAGATGGTGCAGGCCGCTGGTGAGAAGGAGACTTCAACTTCATATCAGCCGGAGAGGAGCAATCTCCTAAGGACTGGAAGAAGAATTTGAAGTGCTACCGGTGTCATTAGCGAGGGCACTTCAAGCAGGACTACATGGTCAAACTGCAGCCTGGGCACGCTGCGGGAAAGGAGGAAGCTTGCTCGAGAAGTGAAGAAGCAGAATGGGGCAGAGCGTTTATGACTGGCACTTGTGTCCGGGCCTTGTCTGCTGAGGACTTCAATGGCGAGTGGATCGTGGACTCCGGGTGTGGTCATCACCTCACCAGAGACAAGTCGAAGATCACCTCCATGCAGGCTTACTCAGGTAATGAAGCTATTATCACTGCTGATAATAATGTTTATGCAGTAGAGAAAGAGGGGGTCGTGTCTTTGGGTAGTGATCAGGGGCCACTAACGTTAAGGAGTGTGTATCACGTGCCAGGCATGAATAAAAACTTCTTCTCAGTGACCAATGCGGTAGATGCTGGTTATCACGTTCTGTTTGGGCCAACAGACATGAGGTTCCTTCGCAACATATCAGCAGTGAAGGTTGATGTTGCTCATGTAGGGAGGAGGGTGAAGAAATTGTTTGTTCTTGCCACCAATTCTTATGTTGATCGTATGAGGGACAATGATAGCGCTGCTATCTGGCATGAGAGGCTGGGGCATGTTGGCATGGACAAGCTGAAGGCGATGGCTAGTAGAAGTTTGGTGAAGGGGTTGCCTAAGTTGTCTTCCTTTGGTGACGGGCATGTTTGCGCGGGCTGTCAATACGGTAAGGCACATCGCCTTCCGTTTGATAAATCCCAAACAAGGAGCAAGAAACCATTGGAGTGCATTCATGGCGACCTGATGTGACCGACAGTTACTGCCAGCCTTGGTGGAAGTAGATACATGCTTGTCTTGGTTGATGACTACTCAAGGTATACTTGGGTGTACTTCTTAAAGGAGAAGTCGGAAGCCTTCCGTTTGTTTGTGCAGTTTAAGGAGTTGGTAGAAGGCCGGCTTGGCTTGCAGATTAAGAAGCTTAGAACTTATAACGGGGGTGAGTTTGTTTCCTCCGAGTTTTCTAACTTCTACAGGAAGCACGAGATCCAACGAGAGCTTACTTGTGCTCACACTCCACAACAAAACGGGGTAGCGGAGCGAAAGAACCGTCATCTGACGGAGACCTGCAAATGCTGGCTTCATACGAAAGATATCCCAAGGTCCTTTTGGGCAGAGGGGATGTCTTGTGCTGCTTATGTCATCAACCGGATGCCACTCAACCCTATCAATATGAAGACTCCTTTTGAGCTATTGCTGAAGGAGAAGCCGAGTGTGGGACACCTTCGGGTGTTCGGTTCAACTTGCTACGTGCATGTCCCGGATGCTTCACGGACTAAGCTGGATGCAAAGGCAAGGAAGCTTGTCTTTGTTGGCTACGATGAGCAGAAGAAGGGATGGAAATGCATGGACCCTGTGAAGAAGAAGTTGGTGGTGTCAAGAGACGTTGTCTTTGACGAGCTGACATCATATGGAGGTGTCTCGGTTGAGCTAACCAGAAGAAGCAAGGTTGATGAAGCACTGGTGGTGGCTGCTGAAGGCTTGGAAGAGGAGCTTGCTGTTTCACCAGCAGCTCCTGTTGCTTCTAACTCCGAGGCTGAGCCTTCTGGCTCAGGAAGTAGGGGCAGCACTGCTCAATGCTTGCCCCAGGTAGGAGTTGAGCCCGAATAAGTAACGGAAGGAGTAAGCAAGGAACTGACCCTTCGGAGATAGAAGAGGGTTGTTAAGCCACCGGCTCGGTACTGTGATGGGAATGTGCTGAATTGTAAATATATGTATTTTTGTGCACAATATTTTAGTCGTTTTCATTTATTTTCGTCATTTTTACTTATTTTTGTTCAATAAAATGCTCATATTCTTGTAAATTTACTACTAACTTGTTTTATTTTATTTTTCAGAAAAATTCCAAAATCTGCCAAAATTGGGCAGTACACGCCCGTGTCATTTGGATCACGCCACATAATCAGGGCGTGACAGCTCAAAATCCCGTGAAGTTGCAAATTTCTGAAGTAAAAAGCTGGACACGCCTGGCGACACGCCCGTGTCACCCGACATGGGGTGTGACAGCAGCATGTGTCCCCTCCACTCGAAGAATTCAGTTCAACGATCGTCGAACCCGAGACACGCCCAGAGTCACGCCCGTGACCTAGGACGTGACTCAATCTCAGCTCGACGATTTCATCTCGACACTTTCCTCTCAACGATTGTCGAGTGTTGATACCAACCAACACGCCCAGCGTCACACCCGTGACCTGGGGCGTGACTTCACCAACTAGCCCGACAAGATGCTGCCGAAGACTTTTGACGCAACCCGTGCCCGGTTTAACCTCCCCGACACGCCCAGCGTCATGCCCGTGACCTGGGGCATGACATCCTCGAACTCAGCCCGAAGTCAACTTTCCTGTCCAATCGTCGGCCGCCATCTTGAATAGTAGTGACACGCCCCCCCGACACGCCCGTGTCGGAGGGCGTGTACTTAGAATTTTATGCCTATAAATTGCCCATTTCTGTAAGGTCTAGGGGTTTAGATTTTTGGGCCATTTTAGTGTGTTTTTTGTGGGCTGCATCTGTGGATTCTAGTGCTATGTAAGGAGATTTCTCCCTCCTTTCTTTCATGTTTTGTTTTGCTTTATCTTTTAGCTTTGTAATAGCTTGATAATTTTAATAAAAATGTTAGATTTTCTCTCTCTATATAGCATGAAAATTCATTTGGATGGCTTACTTCTTTCCCTTTTTATCCTTGGTTTCATCTTTGTTCCCCCTCTTATGAATAGTGTGTGTGTGTGTATGAGTGTAACTTATTTACTTTACATGCTTTTAATTTGTCTCATGTTAGGTTTTGTTAGAAATTTATGAAATGATGAATTAGCTTTTTCTCTTTTTCTTCATGTCCTCTTTTAATGTTTTCAACATCTTCACTCTTATGAATGTGTAAAAGAGTTACTAAAGTATTTTTGATTTTTTTACTTAGCTTTATTTTAGGATGAAAACCCTTTTTGTTCTTTCTCTTTTCATTTCAACCTTTTTTAGCACTTTTATGAAATCCTAGGAATGAAAATGTTGAAATTTTAATTTTTGAAATGCTTTAGTTTTTGATTTGTTTTGAAAAACTTTTGTTCTCTTAAAATTTTAATTTGTTCTTTTTATTTGTTTTTGGCAAAACCTAAGCATGAAAAAGTAAATGTTTTAATTTTTAGGTAACTTTCATTTTGCTTTTAATTTGTGTGTATGAGTGTATGAGAATAATGTTTTGATGCTTTGTTCAATTTATGTAGAGTGTGTGAGTGTAGGTGTTAGTTTTTCATGCTTTATTTTTCATGCTTTATTTTATCGTTTTCTTTAATTATGTAGAGTGCGTGTGTGTAGGAGTTAGTTTTATTGCTTTCTTTCAATTCTTATAGAGTGTGTGTGTTTGTGTGCATTTATTTCCGCCTACTCGTTAAGAGTTAAATGACGCATCGTTTTCATTTCCCGCCTACTCGTTTGAGTAGGACTTGTAATTTTCTTTCTTTATTTTTCCGCCTACACACTTGAGTTAAATGGACAGACTTTATTTCCCGCCTACTCGTTTGAGTAGGACTTGTAATCGCATTTATTTTCTCCTACTCACTTGAGTAGGACTCGCTTTCATTTTAGTCCTACTCGTTTGAGTAGGACTTGCAATTTTCAGCTTTTATTTCCCGCCCCCACTCGTTTGAGTGGGACTTGCAATTTCAATTATGCAAATTTCTTTCATGTGTAACTTAGTTTATGTTTTATTTATAATTTGGAGTGTGCGTGAGTTCTTATTTTAGCTAACTTTTCAGCTTTCTAAATGTTTGTTATTTTTTATGTCCTCTTCTTATAATCATTTAACGTTTAATTTCGAACTCGCGCCTCATTAAATAATAAAGTCGTCCCCATACCGATGTGTGGCTAATCGTGATTAGCCTCGGCATTGAAGAGCATTGGGACATTTAAAATGATTTGTAATAATTGAAGCTCTTTATTTTCATTTTAATTTAAGGACTTAGGGTTTACCACGAGTTAACGACGCGTAGGACCACAAATCGATGTGTGGGCCCTATTTCCGTTATCCATACACTAGCTAGCCGAGAGGCCGTTCGTATGGACAGATCACCCCTGGGTAAATAGAGTTGCGTGCATACCCTCGAGAGAGGACAAGCATAATTCTACCGGATTGGGTTCCCCACCCAATAGCGGGGTTCTTAGCGTAAAGTGGGCGTTAAGAGGAATCCTTCGTCGGACTAACGTTCGGTCGAATAGTCTTAACGTTCAGGTGAGCAATATTCCTAGAGATAAGTGCGCTCACATTTGTGGAACCTCCACGGCCAAGTTGCCTTTTAATTAATTTGAAAACTAAGTCCTATAATTATTAAAAAGTATTTTAGTCTTAATCCGATTCGATGCCGAGCGTTAACCCTTCATCGAATATTTTCTAAATCATTTTTTCGCTACTTTACTTTTTCCGTCTTTACTTAATTAAAAAATCCACCTTACTTTCAGTAAAATAATAGTCCTCCCGGAGGAGTAAGAATAGTCAACACGACCCCGAGAACAATACGACCTCAGTATTCCCTCGAATATCGAGTACTACTTGCGATAGGTGCACTTGCCTCCTGTAGCACGCCCGCGGCGATCGACTCACTGAACCAACCACAGTAAGAGTCTGTTCGCGGGCGCATCAAGTTTTTGGCGTCGTTGCTGGGGAGTCTCTTCGAGTTCCTATTTCGAATTCCGGAGTTAATTACTTTTACTTATTTTCTATAAAATAAAAAAAAACTAACTAAAAACTGTATTTTAAATAAAATCAAAAACAAAAAAAAGTTTATTTTGTTTTATTTTTGTTTGGGTGTATGACCCGTGGACAACCCTCCGAGTCTGAATATTTTGACTTCGACCCTGAGATCGAATACTCTCTTGCGCGTATTCGATCTCAACGCCAAATTCCTTCTTTAGACCCCGAAGAATCTATCGGAGAACCCTTTGTTATAGTTATGGCCGTGCCTAACCCTGCCCTGACGGCCGAGCGTACTATATCTTATTACGCCCGGCCTAACCTGGATTATACTGGGTCGAGTATTGTTCGCCCTGCGGTGGCGAATAATAATTTTGAAATAAAGTCGAGTGTGATTCAAATGGTCCAAAACGCCGTGCAGTTCAATGGAATGTCGGATGAGGACCCGAATGTCCACTTGTCCAATTTCTTGGAGATATGCGACACCTTCAAGATTAATGGCGTCACTGATGATGTCATTCGCTTGCGCTTATTTCCTTTTTCCCTTAAATCCAAAGCCAAGGTGTGGTTGAATGCCCTCCCGCGAGGATGTATCACCACGTGGGCTGAGTTGACGGAACGGTTCCTAACGAAGTACTTTCCGCCCGCAAAAACTGCAAAGTTGCGGGAGGATATTTCTTCGTTTGTGAAAAACGATCCTGAGTCTCTATACGAGACTTGGGAACGGTTTAAGGAATTCCTTCGCCGGTGCCCGCAACACGCGCTGCCAACGTGGTTGCAAGTTCAAACTTTTTATAATGGGCTGAATTTTCAGACGCGTTAAATGATTGACGCGGCTGCCGGGGGTACGCTAAACAACAAAACCCCCAAGGCCGCACAGGCTTTATTCGAAGAGATGGCTATGAACGCCTATCAATGGAACGTCCCGCGGGGATGCCCAAAGCCGGCGGCTGGTCTTTTTGAAGTGGATGCCACTTCTCTTTTAACCCTTCAAGTTGAAAGGTTAACAAAGCAGGTGGCGGAGATGTCTGCTGCCTCCTCCACTCCGCCTTGTTTTATTCCCCTTAACGTCTGCGTGGCTGAAGAGTTCGTGGATTTCATGGGAAATTCGGGTCGTCCTCCCTTCAACCCCAACAACAACCCTTATAGTAATAACTATAATCCGGGTTGGAGGAATCACCGCAATTTCTCTTGGAGCAACGCGAATAATGCTCAGCGTCCCCCTATTTCTTATGCGCCCGGATTTTTGCCTCCTCCTCCTCTTCCAAAACCCTCCCCGATGGAGGAAAAGTTTTCGAAGTATATTTCTTCCAACGAGTCAAATATCCGGAACATCACCGGATCGCTAAAAACTCTCGAATAACAAGTTGGACATCTGGCGAGGATGATGTCCGAGCGCGCGCTCGGGGCACTGCCTGGAAACACGGAGCCCAATCAGCGGGAGAACTCCAACGCTATAACCCTCTGTAGCGGAAAGGAGGTGGTCGATCCAAAATGGACCAACCCTCAGGTACATATTTCACCTCCGACCCCTCTTCCCCTTTCTCCGCTTACGCCGCCTTTACCAATTATAAAAGAAAAAATTATTTTAAACAAGGCCCTTCCATATCCTCATAAGTTAGATAACGAGCGTCAGGACGCGCAATATGAAAAATTTATTTTATTATTAAAACAAATTCACATTAATGTTCCCTTTTGCGAGGCTATCTCGCAAATGCCCAAATATGCGAAATTTTTAAAAGAATTACTTTCTAATAAACGTAAATTAGAGGATATTTCGCATGTATCTCTCAACGCTGTCTGCTCGGCGGCCCTTACTAATAAATTGCCCACAAAACAAAACGACCTGGGACGGTTTTCCATCCCGTGCCTTTTTGGCAATATATTAGTAAAGTACGCCTTAGCTGATTTAGGGGCTAGCATTAATCTAATGCCGTTCTCGCTCTTTTCGCGTTTAGGTTTGGGTATCCTAGTCCTACGAATATGCGCATCCAATTAGCGGATCGCTCGGTTAAGTTCTCTATTGGAGTTGTGGAGGACGTCCTTGTCCGAGTAGACAAGTTTACCTTCCCGATAGACTTCGTCATCTTAGACATCGAGGAGGACGCCGAGGTACCAATAATACTCGGTCGACCTTTTCTCGCCACCGCCCGCACACTAATAGATGTTAGTAATGGTAGTATTCTCCTCCGAGTAGGCGATGAACAAGTTACTTTATCTATTAGTCCCTCGATGGACAATTTGTCATCGAGCGATGATTTCTGCTACTCTCTAGATACCGTTTTTGGAGATCGTTCTTCTCCCGTTTTCGAGTCCGTGTTTTTAAACGACGATATTTATGCGATCGAAAATTTTAAATGCGATGAGGATACTTCTTTGGACTTGCCTTTCGAACCAATTGGTAAGAAAGACATAGTCATTAAAACCTCCCTAGAAGAACCGCCCATCCTAGACCTCAAACCCTTACCCGCATCGCTCAAATACGCATTTTTGGGAAAAGGCGATTGATGCAGGTTATACACTCGGAAATTATTTACGGTCACGCGGCGACCCGGCGGTTTTATTTGAGTTGAAAAGGCGGAAGTGAATTTATTTAAGAAAACGGGTCGCGCCTATTTATTTATTTATTTTGGATATAAAAAAGGTTTAGAAATCGAGTTTTAACGAAAGGAGGCAAGTGCACCTATCGTGAGTAGTACAGGATATTCCGGGTGGAATATCGAGGTCGTATTGTTCTCGGGTCCGGTTCGATTATTTCTACTCTTCCCTGGAGGGGACTATTATTTTACCGATAATTAACTTGTCGGGTTATTTATATATAAAAAAAATGCAGAAAATGACAGAAAGAAAATGAAAGCAATAAAAAGAAAGCTTGAAGGTGGTGCCGATGAAGAGCTTAGCTCGATGGCACCGAAAAAACAAACGAACTAAAATAGACTTTAAATAAAAAGAGCTCCTAAATTTCTAATTAATTAAGGCAGAGACTTGGCCGTGGAGGTTCCACTAAAATGAGCTCACCTAGCTATAGGGCTATCGCTCACCTGAACGCTAAGACTATTCGACCGAACGTTAGTCCGACGAAGGATTCCTCTTAACGTCCGCATTACGCTAAGAACCCCGCTATTGGGTGGGGAACCCAATCCGGTAGAGTTGGCGCGCCTCCTCTCTCGAGGGTTAGTGCGGAACTCTCTTTGCCAAGGGGTGATCTGTCCATACGCACGGCCTCTTGGCGGGCGTATGGAAAACGGAAATAGGGCCCACACATCGATATGTGGTCCTACGCATCGTTAACCCCGGGCAAACCTTAAGTACTTTTAATTAATTAGAAAGATTAGACCTTTAGTTATTTTAAGCTACTTTATCTGTCCCAATGCTCTTCGATACCGAGGGCTAAGAACGATTAGCCACTCATCGGAATGGGGACGGCTTGCGAGGAAAGAATAAAGAAAGCAGGAAAGAAAGCAGTAAATGAAAGCAGGAAAATGAAAGCAGTAAAGGAAAGCAGTAAAATAAAGCAGTAAATTGCAAGTCCTACCCAAACGAGTAGGACTGAAGAAAGCTGTAAAGTGCGAGTCCCGGCGCAAACGCGTGGGCGGGAGAAATGAAAGCAGTAAAACGCACACACGCAAGTCCTACTCAAATGAGTAGGAGAAAATAAATACGGGTCCTACTCAAACGAGTAGGACAAAATAAATGCAACGCACACACACTCTCTCTCGACATAAAGTAAACACACACACTCTACTGAAATAAAATCCAGCCATTAAACTCAAGTGAGTAGGCGGAAAAAAAAGGAAAATTACAAACTCACGCACTCTACAGAAAGTAAAATAAGCGAGCGCCATTTAACTCTTAACGAGTAGGCGGAAATAAATGCGCATACATAAAAAAAAATGCAAAAAACTAAGTTACCGAAAAATAAAAACAACTGCATTTCTACCGCTAAAATGCGGTAGAAATGCATAAAAAGCGAAAATAAAAATGAAACGGGAAGAAAGTTTTGCACATAAAAATGAAAATGCAAGTGATCGAAAAATAAAAACGAATACATTTCTACCGCTAAAATGCGGTAGAAATGCATAAAAAGAGAACGAAAAAATTAAAAGAGGAAAAAGGTAAAACGAAAAATCGAAGTGCGCGAAAAATTAAAACGACTATAATATCATTCCTATAACTCCGTAAAAACGATTAAAAAGTGAAAATAAAGCGAAAAGAACGAAAACGTTTTACAAAATAAAAAGCTAAGTTAAAAAAAGAGGAAAAACACTTTGAAAACGATTTTACGGATCTATAGGGATGAATTAGAAACTTATGAAAATCTAAGCTATCAAAAGCTAATGAAATGAAAACATAACAACTACTTATCCAAAATAAAGAAAACATAACATTTACTCTCATACACACACACACACGTATTAAAAAGACGAAAAAAAAACTAAGTTAAAACAAGGAAGAAAGATAAGATTGCATAGGGGAGATTTGCATTAATCCATTCCAAAGTCATGTTGAGAGAAGAAAATAAAACACATTTTATTAAAAAGAAGTACGAGTTACAAAGATACGAAAATAAAACTAAGGAGAGGGGGAGAAATTATCCCTTACATAAGCCTTGGAAGCATTTCGGCAGCACAACCCTATACAAAATGGAACCAAAAAAGGAACAGAAATCCAGAGCAGAAGACTGGAATTTATAGAAAAAATTTTCATGTGTCACGCCCTTGGTCACGGGCGTGACAGGGGGCGTGACAGTACTATTTGAGATGGCGGCTGGCGATTTGACGGGAAAGTTGACTTCGGCTTGACACGTGGCGGTCTCGCAGTGGTCACGCCCTGGTCACGGGCGTGACAGGGGGCGTGACAGGCAGGTGGATCTGGGCGCGATGCGCGCCGAAAGTCTTCGGGCAGGTCTTGTCGGGCTAGCTGGAAAGGTCACGCCCAGGTCACGGGCGTGACTCTGGGCGTGACAGGCGGGTGTCGACACTCGACGATCGTCGAGCTGAAAGTGTCGAGTTGAGTGAACACGGGCTTGGGTCACGCCCCGTGTCGGGTGACACGGGCGTGACCCCGGGCGTATCAGGCTTTGGTCTTCAAAAATTGCTGATTCACGGGATTTTGACGTGTCACGCCCTGGTCACGGGCGTGACCAACACGTCACGGGCGTGACATGTCAATTTTTTGGCAGATTTTCAATTTTTCCTGAAAAATAAAATAAACTAAGTTAGTATAATATTTACAAAAATAGGAGCATTTTATTGAATAAAAATAAGTAAAAACGACAAAAATAAATGAAAACATCTAAATTAATGTACACAAAAATAGGTATATTTACAATTCATCAGCGATACGCTTCCCGTTATTATTTCTTCGGACTTGAGTGATTTGGAGACTTCCGATTTATTGGAAGTTTTATTTAAACATCGCCACGCAATTGCGTGACAAATCTCTGACTTAAAGGGTATTAGCCCCTCCTTTTGCACCCATAAGATATTTCTTAATGATAATTGCCGCAAAACGATTCAGCCGCATCGTCGTTTTAACCCAACCATGAAAGACGTCGTTAAAGCCGAAATTATTAAGTTATTCGATGCGTGGATTATCTACCCTATTTCGTACACTGCATGGGTTAGTGTCGTGCATGTCGTGCCCAAGAAGGGCGGTCTTACCGTAGTGGCGAATGAGCATAACGAGCTCGTCCCAACTCGTACTGTTACGGGTTGGCGAGTGTGCATCGATTATAGAAAACTTAATGATGCCACCCGCAAGGACCATTTCCCTCTGCCATTTCTGGACCAGATTTTAGAGCGTTTATCAGGTCATCCGTATTATTGTTTTCTTGATGGTTTATCGGGGTTTTTCCAAATCCCCATTTCCCCTGATGATCAAGAGAAAACAACTTTTACTTGCTCGTTTGGCACCTTCGCCTATCGAAGAATGCCATTTGGACTCTGCAATGCGCCGGCTACATTCCAAAGATGTATGCTAGCGATCTTTGGCGAGCTAGTAGAAGACATTATGGAAGTCTTTATGGATGACTTTTCTATTTTCGGACGCTCTTTTCCCGATTGCCTTCACAATTTAGATCGTGTCCTTCAACGGTACGAGGACACAAGCCTTGTATTAAATTGGGAAAAATGCAACTTTATGGTTCGAGGAGGTTTGGTCCTCGGCCATATAATTTCGTATAAGGGGATAGAGGTGGATAAGGCCAAGATAGAAATTATAGAAAAACACCCGCAACCAACAAACGTAAAATCTATTAGGAGTTTCTTAGGCCATGCGGGCTTTTATCGACGCTTCATTCAAGACTTTTCAAAAATAATAAAGCCGCTTACTCACCTCTTGGAAATGGAATCACGTTTCATCTTTAGTAGCGAATGCAAGTCCGCCTTTAATTTAATAAAAAAACTTATCACTTCACCAATTTTAGTGGCCCCTAATTGGTCCCTTCCATTCGAAATTATGTGCGACGCTAGTGATATTGCCTTAGGTGCCGTTCTTGGCCAACGCGTAGAAAAACATTTTCATCCTATTTATTACGCTAGCAAGACTCTCACTTCCGCACAAGTAAATTACACGACAACGGAAAAGGAACTCTTAGCCGTCGTTTTCGCTTTTGATAAGTTTCGCTCGTATATAACGCTATCTAAACTTATCGTTTTTACCGATCACTCCGCGCTTAAATATTTATTAGCTAAAAATGATGCGAAGCCCCGCCTTCTTCGATGGATTCTCCTCCTACAAGAGTTTGATTTGGAGATCCGAGATAAGCGGGGAGCGGAAAATCTAGCGGCAGACCACCTCTCCCGTTTTAAAAATCCAGGTGCGGAAGAGCTCGTCGAATCTAAAATAAATGACAGATTCCCCGAGGAAACGCCTCCTTGCCATTCATAAATCTTCGTCATCTTCGCCTTGGTTCGCTGACTTTGCAAATTACTTAGTAGCGCGGGTGCTTCCAAAAGAGTTTTCAAGTCATCAAAAGAAGAAATTCTTTTCTGACTTGAAAAATTTCTTTTGGGAGGACCCATTTCTGTTTCGTATCTGCGCGGACCAAGCGGTCCGAAGATGCGTTGCGGGTGTGTAGTGCTTGCAAATTCTTAAGCACTGCCACGAGGGTCCAGCCGGTGGGCATTATCAAGCCAACCGGACTGCTCGGAAGGCGCTAGAGGCGGGCTACTTTTGGCCCACTCTCTTCAAAGACGCGCATATTTTTGTGCGCGCATGCGATAGCTGTCAGCGGTCGGGTAACATCTCTCGTCGCGACGAGATGCCCCAAAATATGTTTTTAGAGTGCGAAGTCTTCGATTTGTGGGGCATAGATTTTGTTGGCCCCCTACCTCCATCTTTCAAAAATATGTATATTTTAGTGGCGGTCGACTACGTATCGAGGTGGGCGGAAGCGCAAGCTCTCCCCACCAACGATGTGCGAGTCATCGTTACATTTCTTAAAAAACTATTTTCTCGCTTCGGCATGCCTCGCGCAATTGTTAGTGATAGGGGAACGCATTTCTATAACGCTCTTATGGCTAAGACGTTAGCTAAATACGGAGTCACGCACAAGCTTGCCACCCCTACCACCCGCAAACAAGTGGCCAAGTTGAGGTAGTAAATCGAGAGATTAAGCGAATTTTAGAAAAAAACCGTTTCACTAAATAGGAAAGATTGGTCCGTTAAACTCGACGATGCGTTGTGTGCGTATCAGACGGTATACAAAACCGCAATTGGTTGTACGCCGTTCAGGTTAGTCTACGGCAAAGCGTGCCATTTACCCGTAGAATTAGAGCATCGCGCTCTTTGGGCTTTAGAACCCTTAAACCTCGACGCAAACTTAGCCGCTCAGAATAGAAAACTGCAACTAAACGAGCTCAATGAATGGCGTGCGAACGCTTACGAGAGCAATAAATTCTATAAGGAGCGTTCTAAGTTATATCACGATCGAAATTTAAAGTCCCCAAAAATATTTTCTCCGGACGATCTTGTCCTTCTTTATAATTCACGCCTTAAGCTTTTTTAGGGTAAACTAAAATCTAGATGGTCCGGTCCCTTCTTAGTTGAAGAAGTCTTTCCATATGGGACCGTACTCGTCTCCCACCCGGAAAGAGGTTCGTTTAAAGTAAATGGTCATCGGCTTAAGTTATATATCGCGGGCGACCCAGTGATCGAGCATTACGAAACCATAACCCTCCTCGATCTATAACTCCGCCAAAATAGTCAAGCTACACGACTATAAACAAAGCACTCCTGTGAGGCACCCCTCGCTTATCTTTTTCGCTCTTTCCTTATTATCTTTGCTGCTTTTTCTAATAAACGCAGGGTTTCTGATCAGCATCCCCCAACGCGTTTCAGGAAAGCTTCTACCCCCCTCTCTTTATTTTCTTTGTATATATTATCTTCCCTCTTGTTCCGCATACTTGCGTTACAACATTGGGGACAATGTTGGACTTAAGTATGAGGGTATTTTCGTACTTTACTTTCTGCACTTCAATTTTTCTGCGTTTCAAAAATACAAAAAATACATATAACAACAAAACAAAAACAAAAAATCTTAAAATGAAAAATCCAAAAAAAATTTTAGTTTTCTTTTTTCTTTCTTTTTTCCAAAAACTCCAAAAAAAATTGTAAACTAAAACAAAAAAAACAAACAAACAAAAACAAAAAAAATTATAAAACAAAAAAACAAAAAAAAAATCACTTTGTAATTATTTTTTCTTTGTAAATATTTTTATAATCTTCTCTCTCTCCCTTCCGCTTCCGCTTCCCTCTCATTCTTGTAAATAACTTTTCTTTTTCTCCAAATCTTTTTAAATAGAATGAAAATTTTCTTAAAAAAAATACAAAAAAAAACTTTTTATTTATATATTAATGACATAAACTTAAAAAACCAGAAAAGATAATAGTTCAAAAAATTCAAAAAAATTGAGAAAAACAAAAATACAAAAAAAGATCATAAATGAAAAAACAAAAAAAATGATGATATTAAAAACTATAAAAATCAAAAAAATGTTTTGAAACAAATAAATCAAATATTTCATCTTTAACTTTCCTGCTATCCAAAAATTCTGTCCTGAGTTTATTTATATGTGAATACTATTAATTCTCTGTTTGTTATTCGTTTGTTAATTATTGAGTGAAAAATTTAAATAGCCGGGGATAAGTTTTAAAAAATTCATTATGCTTTGTTAAAAATAGCGAACTCATTTTAGGCACTACTTCTAATTTTTCATTGATAGGAGCACGTGTATTATGTTAGGAAATAACGACTATAGAATTCAATTATACTTACTTTTAGCTTTCTGAAAAACTGGAACGTAGAAATTATTAAGGTTGCTCTCAAACATTTTTAGGATTAAAAATCTAGTTTTCCTTTCTACCCTTACCTTATCATGACCAACTTGGCATGATAAAATTTTCTATCCTTAAAAGATCCTATGTCAATGGGAATAAGATTTCGTTCCGTAAACATAGGCACCCAATAATTTAAAAAGATTATATATGGAGTAAGAGGATAAAATTCATTACTCCTACAAATATACATTAGGTTAATTTTATTCTTATTGTTGAAATTTGTGAAGTGGAAGTGGTGGACGGGACAGGCCAGGCGGCTTGGGCGGACAGCTTTGGCGGACTAGGCGGACTGGGCGGACTGTGATGTGCGGCCTGGTGGAAGGTCTAGTGAAAAGCATGCTGTCTTCTGAGCGGGTTATTGCATGGAGTCCGCGGACTATGCGGCCTGGTTTCTGCGGATAGGGTGTTTGCTGATTGGCTTTGCCAAGGAGCGGCCTGAGCAGATGAAGGCTTGCGGACTGGTGCATTGCTCAGTGGCCGTGGTGCAAGCTTGTGCGACATGCGGTTTGGCTCATGTTCGCGGGAAGCTTGCGGACTGGCGTGTCCGCGGTGTGGGCTATTGCGGACTGAGCTTAGAGCTTAGCTGAGGCCTTGTCGAGCTCTGGTGGTACAGCAGGTGCTTTGCTGTAGAGGTCTTTTGCGGACTGGTGTTTGGAGTCCGGGAGGAGGCTGCTGCATTGGACAGGAGTGCGAGGAGCTCGCGGACTGATGGCGGTCTGGGCTAGGGTGTTTGGCGGACGGGAGTTTGTCTCCGCCATGCTCGCATTGGCCCTTGATGGTTTTGGACTTGGTCACACTCTGTGCCAAGTTCATGATGTCTGCCATATCCGCCAAGTCCGCTGTGACCGGGCGGACTGTTGCTATCTGCCTTTGGTCGTGGACTTGTGGCAGATTGAGGTGTGAGTCTTGCAGACTGCCTCGGGTTGGTGTGGACAGCCATTGAAGGGGGATTGCTGTCCTGCTGTGGTCGGAAGCTTGCGGGCTGATGACTTGTCCGCATAGCTTGGGCGGACTGGAGAGGGTTCGCCATTGTTGCCTTGCTCCTGGCGGCTTTCCTTGGTATCCGGCTAAGTCCTTGCGGACTCGGCGGACGGTGTTTTGCTATCGCGCGGGCTGGGGCGGTGTCGCCATCTCTTGGGCGGTGACCACACCCCTCACCTTGCCTATAAATAGGACCCCCCTGGCAGGTCTACAGTAACCTGAGTAACTTGAGTGAACAGTAAGTTGGGTTGAGCGAAGTGCTGCGGTCTCAGTTTGTCAATCCGCGCGGATTATTTCAGTGCTGACGTTTGCTGTGTGCAGGTCGCCCGGGTAGATTCAAGGAGCCAGGAGTTTGGCTGTGACTTCGGTCAAGTACTTGGAAGTGTGCGGTCTCTGTGGACTCAGTAGGAGGTCGCTCTGCGGCTTGTCAGTTCTGTTTCATCTTTGCCAGCTTCAATAACCTGTCCTGCTGGCTTCAGGCGGGTAGGGGTGTTCCTCCGTTCAGGTTCAGCAGGAGACGAATAACGGTGTGTCCGCGTGGCCTCGCGGCTTCGGCGGACTCCGTGGCTATTCGGCGGATTGCAGCTAAGTTCGGGCGATCTCAGCGGACTCGGCGACCTCAGCGACCTCGGCGGTCTCAGCGGACTCCGGTGCTGTCCGCCCGGCTTGGATTTTCTGGTGCTTTCTGTTTACAGTTGTTATACTAGCGAAATCATGTCTCGCTATGTATGCCTCGTGTTGTAAAGAAGTGAATGAATAAAAGACCTGCTTGTGCTTCCATTGTTTGTTGGGATTAACCTTTATTCCTCGGTTTTTCCGCTGGTTCAACGTGAGAACTGGGTAGTTCCGAAGATATTAATTTGGCGTTTGGGCTATCTTGCTGACCACGTTGAGAAAATTTAACATGGTATCAAAGGGAGGTTCAGTTGCCTGAGCGGAAGTCAGCCAGTGTTGTTACTCAGTGATTGAGTGGGGATCAACCTGTGTTATTGCTCGTATCTTCTGAAAGGGTGCCAACAGGTGTTGCAATGGAAGGGAGTTTTGTAAGAGGTCTGGGCATTGAACTCTTAACGCCGACTAACTTCAAGAAGTGGAAGTCGTGCATGAAGAGTTATCTTCTTGGCGAGGAGCTGTGGGAAGTCGTCTGTGGTGACGACAGGCAGGAAGTCACTGCTGCTTTCGGTACTACTGAGCAGGTTAGGCTCTGGAGAAGAAAAAATGCTAAGGCGGAGTTCATTCTGAAGAGAGCCGTGTCTCCGAAACTATTTGATCACATCGTTGGGTGTGAGTCGGCTGCTGATATTTGGACAACCATTGATGAGTTGTTCAATAGGAAGAATGTGGCGCGGCTTCAGTTCCTGGAGAATGAGTTGGCCAGGGCAACTCAGGGAGACCTTTCCATCTCCAAGTACTTCTTAAAGATGAAGAGCTTGTGTGCTGAACTATCGGCACTGGATCCTGATGAGCCTATCTCTGAGGCAAAGATGAAAAGGCACATTATCCGCGGCTTGCGGAAGGAGTATGTGGCCTTTGTCACATCTGTTCAAGGGTGGGCTACTCAGCCGTCGTTGCTGGAGCTAGAGAATCTGCTTGCCTCGCAGGAGAGCTTAGCAAGGCAGATGGCTGGAGTGAACCTGAATCAGGAAGGCAGCGAAGCTCTCTTCTCAGGCAAGAAGAAAGGATGGGAAGGGAAGAAGAAGAAGAAGAAGGTGTAGACCGCTGGTGAGAAGGAGACTTCAACTTCATATCCGCCGGAGAGGAGCAATGCTCCTAAGGACTGGAAGAAGAACCTAAAGTGCTACCGGTGTCATCAGCGAGGGCACTTCAAGCGGGACTGCAAGGTCAAACTGCAGCCTGGGCATGCTGCGGGAAAGGAGGAAGCTTGCTCGAGAAGTGAAGAAGCAGGATGGGGCGGAGCTTTTATGACGGGCACTTGTGTCCGGGCCTTGTCTGCTGAGGACTTCAATAGCGAGTGGATTGTGGACTCCGGGTGTGGGCATCACCTCACCGGAGACAAATCAAAGTTCACCTCCATGCAGGCTTACTCAGGTAATGAAGCTATTATCACTGCTGATAATACTATTTATGCAGTAGAGAGAGAGGGGGTCGTTTCTTTGGGTAGTGATCAGGGGCCACTCATGTTAAGGAGTGTGTATCACGTGTCGGGCATGAAGAAGAACCTCTTCTCGGTGACCAATGCGGTGGACGCTGGGTATCACGTTCTGTTTGGGCCAACAGACGTGAGGTTCCTTCGCAACGTATCAGTGGTGAAGGCTGATGTTGCTCATGTTGGGAGGAGGGTGAAGAACTTGTTTGTTCTTTCCACCAGTGCTTATGTTGATAAGATGAGGGCCAATGATAGCGCTGCTATTTGGCTTGAGAGGCTGGGGCATGTTGGCATGGACAAGCTGAAGGCGATGGCTAGTAGAAGTTTGGTGAGGGGGTTGCCGAAGTTGTCCTCCTTTGGTGATGGGCATGTTTGTGCGGGCTGTCAATACGATAAGGCACATCGCCTTCCGTTTGATAAATCACAAACAAGGAGCAAGAAACCATTGGAGTGTATTCACGGCGACCTGATGGGACCGACGGTTACTGCCTGCCTTGGTGGAAGCAGATACATGCTTGTCTTGGTTGATGACTACTCAAGGTATACTTGGGTGTACTTCTTAAAGGAGAAGTCGGAAGCCTTCCGTTTGTTTGTGGAGTTCAAGGAGTTGGTAGAAGGCCGGCTTGGCTTGCGGATTAAGAAGTTTAGAACTGATAACGGGGGTGAATTTTTTTCCTCCGAGTTTTCTAACTTCTGCAGGAAGCACGGGATCCAACGAGAGCTTACTTGTGCTCACACTCCACAACAAAATGGGGTAGCGGAGCGGAAGATCCGTCATCTGACAGAAACTTGCAAATGCTGGCTTCATGCGAAAGATATCCCAAGGTCCTTTTGGGCGGAAGGGATGTCTTGTGCTGCTTATGTTATCAACCGGATGCCACTCAGCCCTATCAACATGAAGACTCCAGTTGAGCTGTTGCTGAAGGAGAAGCCGAGTGTTGGACACCTTAGGGTGTTCGGTTCAACTTGCTACGTGCATGTCCCGGATGCTTCACGGACAAAGCTGGATGCGAAAGCAAGGAAGCTTGTCTTTGTTGGCTATGATGAGCGGAAGAAGGGATGGAAATGCATGGACCCTGTGACGAAGAAGTTCGTGGTATCAAGAGACGTTGTCTTTGACGAGCTGACATCATATGGAGGTGGCTCGGTGGAGCTAACCGGAAGTAGCAAGGTTGATGAAGCACCGGTGGTTGCTGCTGAAGGCTTGGAAGAGGAGCTTGCTGTTTCACCAGCAGCTCCTGTTGCTTCGAACTCCGAGGCTGAGCCTTCTGGATCAGGAAGCAGGGGGAGCACTGCTCAATGCTTGCCCCAGGTAGGAGTGGAGCCCGAAGAAGCAACGGATGCCGTGAGCAAGGAGCCGATTCTTCGGAGATCGAAGATGGTGGTTAAGCCACCGGCTCGGTACTGTGATGGGAATGCAGTGAGCTTTGTCTCCTGCTTCTTTGCAGGTCCTCTGGATGAGCGAGAGCCTGCAAACTTCAACGAGGCCACTGGAGTGAAGGAGTGGGAAGATGCCATGAAGGAAGAGATTGATGCTCTGAAGAAGAATGAAACCTGGGATCTTGTGCCCAAGGTTGATGGCATTACTCCGGTTACTTTCAAGTGGGTGTATAAGTTGAAGAAGAAGGCTGATGGGAGCATTGATCGTTTCAAGGCTCGCCTGGTCGCTAGAGGATTCTCACAGCAGTATGGAGAAGACTATGAGGAGACATTCAGTCCAGTTGCGAAGATGACTTCAGTAAGAGTGGTGATCGCCTTGGCTGCTAGCAAGGGATGGAGGTTGTGGCAACTCGATGTGAAGAATGCCTTTCTTTACGGAGAGATTGACAAGGACAACTTCATGGATCAGCCACTTGGTTTTGTCTCTGAAAAGCATCCGGACTATGTCTGCAAACTCAGGAAGGCTCTCTATGGGTTGAAGCAAGCTCCTAGAGCGTGGTATGGGAAGATTGCAGAGTACTTGCAATTCTGTGGATACCTTGCTTCCAACTCGGATTCAAGCTTGTTCGTCAAGAAGAAGGGGGAGCTACGAGTCTTGGTCCTGCTGTATGTGGATGACATGATCAACACAGGGAATTCAGAGGGGGAAGTAGCAAGGCTCGGGGCTGAGCTTGCTATACGCTTCGAGATGAAAGACTTGGGAGAGTTACATCACTTTCTCGGTCTTGAAGTGGAGAGGAAGGAGTGCGGGGTTATCATTAGCCAGAAAGGGTATGCTGATCGCATTGTGAAGCAGTTCGGCATGGGCGAACGGAAGAAGTGCTCTACTCTACTGGAATCTGGGCTGAAGCTTCGACGAGATGAGGGAAGGGTTCTTCATGATCCCTTGGTGTTCAGGACTGGTGTTTGGAGTCCGGGAGGAGGCTGCTGCATTGGACAGGAGTGCGAGGAGCTCGCGGACTGATGGCAGTCTGGGCTAGGGTGTTTGGCGGACGGGTGTTTGTGTCCGCCATGCTCGCATTGGCCCTTGATGGTTTTTGACTTGGTCACACTCTGTGCCAAGTTCATGGTGTCTTCCGTATCCGCCAAGTCCGCTGTGACCGGGCGGACTGTTGTTATCTGCCTTTGGTCGTGGACTTGTGGCGGATTGAGGTGTGAGTCTTGCGGACTGCCTCGGGTTTGTGCGGACAGCCATTGAAGGGGTATTGCTGTCCTGCAGTTGTCGGAAGCTTGCGGGCTGATGCCTTGTCCGTATAGCTTGGGCAGACTGGAGAAGGTTCGCCATTGTTGCCTTGATCCTGGCAGTTTTCCTTGGTATCCGGCTAATTCCTTGCGGAATCGGGGGACAGTGTTTTGCTATCGCGCGGGCTGGGGCGGTTTCGCTATCTCTTGGGCGGTGACCACACCCCTCACCTTGCCTATAAATAGGACCCCCCTGGCAGGTCTACAGTAACCTGAGTAACTTGAGTGAACAGTAAGTTGGGATGAGCGAAGTGCTGCAGTCTCAGTTTGTCAGTCCGCGCGGATTGTTTCAGTGCTGACGTTTGCTGTGTGCAGGTCGCGTGGGTAGCTTCAAGGAGCCAGGAGTTTGGCTGTGACTTCGATCAAGTACTTGGAAGTGTGCGGTCTCTGCGGACTCAGTAGGAGGTCGCTCTGCGGCTTGTCAGTTCTGTTTCATCTTTGCCAGCTTCAATAACCTGTCCGCTGGCTTCAGGTGGGTAGGGGTGTTCCTCAGTTCAGGTTCAGCAGGAGACGAATAACGGTGTGTCCGCGCGGCCTCGCGGCTTCGGCGGACTCCGTGGCTATTCGGCGGATTTCAGCTACGTTCGGGCGATCTCAGCGGACTCGGCGACCTCGGCGGTCTCAGCGGACTCCGGTGCTGTCCGCCCGGCTTGGATTTTGTGGTGCTTTCTATTTACAGTTGTTATACTAGCGAAATCATGTCTCGCTATGTATACCTCGTGTTGTAAAGAAGTGAATGAATAAAAGACCTGCTTGTGCTTCCATTGTTTGTTGGGATTAACCTTTGTTCCTCGGTTTTTCCGCTGGTTCAACGTGAGAACTGGGTAGTTCCGAAGATATTAATTTGGCGTTTGGGCTATCTTGCTGACCACGTTGAGAAAATTTAACACTTATGAAGTTGAAAACCAAATATGATATTAGAAAAATAAGATTTCATTTTCCTAATAATTCAAAAAAAAATGGAGGTTCGAGAAAAAATTACCTCACCTCAAAAATCAAAACCCTCTTCATAAACCCACTACCCCCCTTATAGCCAATTACACGATTCTAGAATTAATTCAAAAATCTATTTGACCCGAGTCTAAGCTCTCTCTCATGAAGTCATGCATCCTCAGAAGGTGCAGGGGCCTGGAGGAACCAGCACTGACGGACGAGTCAACCTTGCCCTTGGATGAATCCTTGGGCTAGGTTGGGGTCAAGGTGATCTTCCGGCCCCTAAACCATAATTAGTAAATTGTATTATTTCCAGTAACACTCCTATAAGCTAGAGTTCATATAATTCCAAACTATTTTCGTTAATCTAACCATTACAAATATTGCCTTCTATTTGATTACATCAAGAAGTCTTTTGGCCAAAACTTTTGCGCTATTTAAATCATCTACATAATTTTAGGACTTAACTCTTACACCCCGTATATTTATTTCGATCTCTCTTATAATTGATTAAGCGGTAGCTAAACTTAGAGTTTTTTCTATTCCTTATAAATTCACCTCAAACTTTTGCTCTGGAATAGCAAAAGCTTAAGTATGAGGGTATTTGATGAATTGTAAATATACGTATTTTTGTGCACATTAATTTAGTCGTTTTCATTTATTTTCGTCGTTTTTTACTTATTTTTGTTCAATAAAATGCTCCTATTCTTGTAAATTTACTACTAACTTGTTTTATTTTATTTTCCAGAAAAATTCCAAAATCTGCCAAAATTGGGCAGTACACGCCCATGTCATTTGGATCACGCCCGTGATCAGGGCGTGACAGCTCAAAATCCCGTGAAGTTGCAAATTTCTGAAGTAAAAAGCTTGACACGCCTGGCGACACGCCCGTGTCACCCGACACGGGGAGTGACAGCAGCCCGTGTCCCCTCCACTTGATGAATTCAGTTCAACGATCGTCGAACCCAAGACACGCCCAGAGTCACGCCCGTGACCTAGGGCGTGACTCAATCTTAGTTCGACGATTTCATCTCGACACTTTCCGCTCGACGATTGTCGAGTGTCGACACCAACCAACACGCCCAGCGTCACACCCGTGACCTAGGGCGTGACTTCACCAACTGGCCCGACAAGATGCTGCTGAAGACTTTTGACGCAACCCGCGCCCGGTTCTACCTCCCCGACACGCCCAACGTCATGCCCGTGACCTGGGGCGTTACATCCTCGAACTCAGCCCGAAGTCAACTTTCCTGTCCAATCGTCGGCCGCCATCATTAATAGTAGTGACACGCCCCCCCGACACGCCCGTGTCAGAGGGCGTGTACTTAGAATTTTTTGCCTATAAATTGCCCATTTCTGTAAGGTCCAGGGGTTCAGATTTTTGGGCCATTTTAGTGTGTTTTTGTGGGCTGCATCAGTGGATTCTAGTGCTACGTAAGGAGATTTCTCCCTCCTTTCTTTCATGTTTTGTTTTGCTTTATCTTTTAGCTTTGTAATAGATTGATAATTTTAATAAAAATGTTAGATTTTCTCTCTCTATATAGCATGAAAATTCATTTGGATGGCTTACTTCTTTCCCTTTTTATCCTTGGTTTCATCTTTGTTCCCCCTCTTATGAAAAGTGTGTGTGTGTGTGTATGAGTGTAACTTATTTACTTTACATGCTTTTAATTTGTCTCATGTTAGGTTTTGTTAGAAATTTATGAAATGATGAATTAGCATTTTCTCTTTTTCTTCATGTCCTCTTTTAATGTTTTCAACATCTTCACTCTTATGAATGTGTAAAAGAGTTACTAAAGTATTTTTGATTTTTTTTACTTAGCTTTATTTTAGGATGAAAACCCTTTTTGTTCTTTCTCTTTTCATTTCAACCTTTTTTAGCACTTTTATGAAATCCTAGGAATGAAAATGTTGAAATTTTAATTTTTGAAAAGCTTTAGTTTTTGATTTGTTTTGAAAAACTTTTGTTCTCTTAAAATTTTAATTTGTTCTTTTTATTTGTTTTTGGCAAAACCTAAGCATGAAAAAGTAAATGTTTTAATTTTTAGGTAACTTTCATTTTGCTTTTAATTTGTTTGTGTGAGTGTATGAGAATAGTGTTTTGATGCTTTGTTCAATTTATGTAGAGTGTGTGAGTGTAGGTGTTAGTTTTTCATGCTTTATTTTTCATGCTTTACTTTTCATGCTTTATTTTATCGTTTTCTTTAATTATGTAGAGTGCGTGTGTGTAGGAGTTAGTTTTATTGCTTTCTTTCAATTCTTATAGAGTGTGTGTGTTTGTGTGCATTTATTTCCGCCTACTCGTTAAGAGTTAAATGGCGCATCGTTTTCATTTCCCGCCTACTCGTTTGAGTAGGAATTGTAATTTTCTTTCTTTATTTTTCCGCCTACTCACTTGAGTTAAATGGACGGACTTTATTTCCCGCCTACTCGTTTGAGTAGGACTTGTAATCGACATTTATTTTCTCCTACTCATTTGAGTAGCACTCGCTTTCATTTTAGTCCTACTCGTTTGAGTAGGACTTGCAATTTTCAGCTTTTATTTCCCGCCCCCACTCGTTTGAGTGGGACTTGCAATTTCAATTATGCAAATTTCTTTCATGTGTAACTTAGTTTCTGTTTTATTTATAATTTGGAGTGTGCGTGAGTTCTTGTTTTAGCTAAATTTTCAGCTTTCTAAATGTTTGTTATTTTTTATGTCCTCTTCTTATAATCATTTAGCGTTTAATTTCGAACTCGCGCCTCATTAAATTATAAAGTCGTCCCCATACCGATGTGTGGCTAATCGTTATTAGCCTCGGCATCGAAGAGCATTGGGACATTTAAAATTATTTGTAATAATTGAAGCTCTTTATTTTCATTTTAATTTAAGGACTTAAGGTTTACCCCGGGTTAACGACGCGTAGGACCACAAATCGATGTGTGGGCCCTATTTCCGTTATCCATACACTAGCTAGCCGAGAGGCTGCGCGTATGGACAGATCACCCCTGGGTAAATAGAGTTGCGTGCATACCCTCGAGAGAGGACAAGCGTAATTCTACCGGATTGGGTTCCCCACCCAATAGCGGGGTTCTTAGCGTAAAGCGGGCGTTAAGAGGAATCCTTCGTCGGACTAACGTTCGGTCGAATAGTCTTAACGTTCAGTGAGAAATATTCATAGAGATAAGTGCGCTCACATTTGTGGAACCTCCACGGCCAAGTTACCTTTTAATTAATTTGAAAACTAAGTCCTATAATTATTAAAAATTATTTTAGTCTTAATCTGATTCGATGCCGAGCGTTAACCCTTCATCGAATATTTTCTAAATCATTTTTTCGCTGCATTACTTTTTCCGTCTTTACTTAATTAAAAAATCCACCTTACTTTCAGTAAAATAATAGTCCTTCCCGGAGGAGTAAGAATAGTCAACACGACCCCGAGAATAATATGACCTCGGTATTCCCCCGAATATCGAGTACTACTTGCGATAGGTGCACTTGCCTCCTGTAGCACGCCCGCGGCAATCTACTCACCGAACCAACCACAGTAACAGTCTGTTCGCGGGCGCATCAGAATGCAGTGAGCTTTGTCTCCTGCTTCTTTGCAGGTCCTCTGGATGAGCGAGAGCCTGCAACCTTCAACGAGGCCACTGGAGTGAAGGAGTGGGAAGGTGCCATGAAAGAAGAGATTGATGCTCTGAAGAAGAATGAAACCTGGGACCTTATGCCCAAGGTTGATGACATTACTCCAGTTACTTGTAAGTGGGTGTATAAGTTGAAGAAGAAGGTTGATGGGAGCATTGATAGGTTCAAAGCTCGTCTGGTCGCTAGAGGATTCTCACAACAGTATGGAGAAGACTATGAGGAGACATTCAGTCCAGTTGCGAAGATGACTTCAGTTAGAGTGGTGATCGCCTTGGCTGCTAGCAAGGGATGGAGGTTGTGGCAACTCGATGTGAAGAATGCCTTTCTTTACGGAGAGATTGACAAGGACATCTTCATGGATCAGCCGCTTGGTTTTGTCTCTGAAAAGCATCCGGACAATGTCTGCAAACTCAGGAAGGCTCTCTATGGGTTGAAAAAAGCTCCTAGAGCGTGGTATGGGAAGATTGCAGAGTACTTGCAATTCTGTGGATACCTTGCTTCCAACTCGGATTCAAGCTTGTTCGTCAAGAAGAAGGGGGAGCTACAAGTCTTGGTCCTGCTGTATGTGGATGACATGATCATCACAGGGAATTCGGAGGGGGAAGTAGCAAGGCTCAGGGCTGAGCTTGCTATACGCTTCGAGATGAAAGACTTGGGAGAGCTTCATCACTTTCTCGGTCTTGAAGTGGAGAGGAATGAGTGCGGGGTTCTTATTTGCTAGAAAGGGTATGCTGATCGCATTGTGAAGCGGTTCGGCATGGGCGAAGGGAAGAAGTGCTCTACTCCACTGGAACCTGGGCTAAAGCTTCGACGAGATGAGGGAAGGGTTCTTCATGATCCCTTGGTGTTCAGGGCTCTTGTTGGGAGCTTGATTTACCTGACAATTACAAGGCCGGACATTGCTTATGCTGTTGGCCGAGTAAGTCGGTTTATGGCTGAACCAAGGCAATCTCATCTAGTGGTGGCAAAGGGTATTCTGAAGTATGTCAAGGACGACTTCTGACATTGGACTCCTCTATGGAAGGGACTCAGAGTTTGCGTTGCTTGGGTATACGGATGCTGACTATGGCGAGTGATTCAGATGATCGAAGGTATACTTCAGGTTATGTGTTCACTTGCGGTTCAGATAACATCTCGTGGTGTAGCAAGAAGCAAGATTCAGTGTCAGTCTCAACAACGAAGGCAGAGTATAAGGCTTCGGCCTTGGCTTCTCGGGAAGCCATTTGGTTGAGGAGGCTTATAGAGGATGTTCATGAAGAAGTGCAAGGGCCAACTTTACTCTAGGGTGACAATGAGAGTGCTCTCAAACTGGTAAACAATCCAGTGTGTCACGCCAGGACCAAGCGTATAGAGATTGATCACCACTTCATTAGGGATAAGGTGTTGGAGGGGTCTCTGCTAGCCGGGCATGTTCAGAGTGAAGATAATCTTGCTGACATCTTCACGAAGCCACTGTCGAAGGGGCCTTTTGAGCGCTTGTGCAGCTTGTTGGGCTTGGTCACCACTTCCCACTTCAAGGGGGAGTGTTGAAATTTGGGAAGTGGAAGTGGTTGACGGGACAGGCCGGGCGGCCTGGGCGGACAGCTTTGGCGGACTAGGCGGACTGGGCAGACTGCTGTGTGCGGCCTGGTGGAAAGTCTAGTGGAAGCCGGCTGTTCTTCTGAGCGGGTTGCACGGGTAAAGTCCGCGGACTGTGCGGCTGGTGTCTACAGATAGGGCGTTGGCTGATTGGTTTATCCAAGGAGCGGCCTGAGCGGATAGAGTCTTGCGGACTGGTGCATTGCTCAGTGGCCGTGGTGCAAGCTTGTGCTGTTTGGCGGTTTGGCTCATGTCCGCGGGAAGCTTACGGACTAGTGTGTCCGCGGTATGGGCTGTTGCGGACTGGGCTTAGATCTTGGATGAGGCCTTGTCGAGCTCTGGTGATACAACAGTTGTTTGCTGTGGAGGTTGTTGGCGGACTGGTGTGTGGAGTCCGGGAGGTGGCTGCTGTGTTGGGCAGGTGTGCGAGTAGCTCGCGGACTGCTGGCGGTCTGTGCTAGGGTGTTTGGCGGATGGGAGTTTATGTCCTCCATACTCACATTGGCCTTTGATGGTTTTGGACTTGGTCACACTCTGTGCCAAGACCATGGTGTCCGCCGTGTCCGCCAAGTCCGCTGTTGACCGGGCGGACTATTGCTATATGCCATTGGTCATGGACTTGTGGCGGATTGAGGCTTGAGTCTTGCGGACTGCCTCGGGTTTGTGCGGACAACCATTGAAGGGGGTTGCTGTCCTGGAGTGGTTGGAGGCTTTACGGGCTGATGCCTTGTCCGCATAGCTTAGGCGGACTAAAGTGGGTTCGCCAACGTTGTCTTGCTCCTGGCGGTTTTCCTTGGTATCCGGCTAAGTCCATGCGGACTCGGAGGACGGTGTTTTGCTATCGCGCGGGCTAGGGCTGTGTCGCTATCTCTAGGGCGGTGACCACACTCCTCACCTCGCCTATAAATAGGACCCCCTGGAATATCTACAGTAACTTGAGTGAACAGTAAGTTGGGTTGGGCAAGGAGTTGCGGTCTCAGTTTGTCTGTCTGCACGGATTGATTCAGGGCTGACGGTTTGCTGTGTGCAGGTCGCGCGGGTATCTTCAAGGAGCCAGGAGTTTGGCTTTGACTTCGGTTCGAGTACTTGGAAGTTGTGCGGTCTCTGCGGATTCAGCAGGAGGTCGCTCTGCGGTTTGTCAACTCTGTTTCAACTTTGCCAGCTTCAATAATCTGTTCATCGGCTTCTGGCGGGTAGGGGGTGTGTTCCTCAGTTCAGCTTCAGCAGGAGACGAATAACGGTGTGTCCGCGCGGCCTCGCGGCTTCGGCGGACTCCGTGGCTATTCGGCGGATTACAGCTTAGTTTGGGCGATCTCAGCGGACTCGGTGACCTCGGCGACCTCGGCGGTCTCGGCGGACTCCGGTGCTGTCCGCCCGGCTTGGTTTTTGGTGCTTTCTGTTTATAGCTGTTTACTAGCGAAATCATGTCTCGCTATGTATGCCTCGTGTTGTAAAGAAGTGAATGTATAAAAGATCTGCTTGTGCTTCCATTGTTTGTTGGGATTAGCCTTGTTCCTTGGTTTTCCGCTGGTTCAACGTGAGAACTGGGTAGTGCCGAAGATATTAATTTGGCGTTTGGGCTACCTTGCTGACCACTCTTGAGAAAATTTAACAGCATTCCTGCTTCATATCTCAAATTGAGCCCCAATCCATCAAAGATGCAGATTAAGATCCACACTGGATTATTGCAATGCAAGAGGAGCTCAACCAATTTGTGAGATGCAGAGTTTGGGATTTAGTTCCAAGACTCAAAAACTACCCAGTAAGTGGAACTAAATGGGTATTTAGAATCAAACGAGATGCTCAAGGTATTATCATAAGGAACAAGGCCAAACTAGTTGCTCAAGGATACAGACTAGAGAAAGGCATAGAATATGACTAGGCATTTGCACCTGTTGCAAGGCTGGAAGCAATCAGGATATTCTTGGCTTATGCAGCCTACAAAAAGTTCACAGTGTACCAAATGGATGTCAAGAGTACATTCCTTAATGGTGAACTTAAAGAAAAGGTCTATGTAGAACAAACACCAGGTTTTTTTTCTCCTACTCATCCCTCTTATATTTTCAAATTGCATAAGGCTCTCTATGGTCTAAAGCAAGCTCCAAGAGCATGGTATGAAACCTTAGCTAGCTTTCTCTTAGAGCATAAATTTTCTAGATACATAGTAGATAGGACTTTATTTATTAAGCATCATCATGTTAAAATCTTATTAGTATAAATAAATGTAGATGACATTATATTTGGTTCTACAGATTCCAAACTATGCAAAAGATTCTCAAACCTTATGCATTCAAAGTTTGACATGAGTAGCATGGGTGAGCTCTCCTACTTCCTTGGTCTCCAAGTGAAGCAGACACCTGATGACATCTTCTTATGCTAATCTAAATATGCTAAGGAGCTAATAAAAAGGTTTGGGATGGCTGATGCTTCAGCAAAGAAAACACCTATGACTACCAAAGCTGTAATTGATTCTGATGAATATGGGAAACCTATAGATCAGAAATTATATAGGGCTATTGTTGGGTCCCTATTATATCTTACAACAAGTAGACCATGTATTATGTTTGCTATATATCTTTGTGCTAGGTTCTAGGTGAACCCTAAAGAATCTCACCTTATTTTCTTAAAAAACATTTAAGATATATAAAGAGTTGCCTTAATTTAGGACTCTGGTATCCAACTGTTGAATTTTCTCAAAGTGGTCAGCAAGGTAGCCCAAATACCAAATTAATATCTTCGGCACTACCCAGTTCACACTCTGAAACAGCAGAAAACCAAGGAACAAAAGGTTAACACCAACAAACAATGGAAGCACAATCAGATCTCTTATACATTCACTTCTTTATAGGGAGAAGTATACGTAGCGAGACATGATTTCGCTAGTACACGAGTTATCACAGAAAGTTACACAAAACAAGCCGGGCGGACAGCACCGGAGTCCGCCGAGACCGCCGAGGTCGCCAAGCCCGCCGAAGCCGCCCAAGCTATGCTGCAATCCGTCGAAATAATCACGGAGTCCGCCGAAGCCGCGAGGCCACGCGGACACACCGTTATTCGCCTCTTGCTGATGAACTGAGGAACAGACCGCCTACCCGCCTGAGACTGGCGGACAGGTTATTGAAGCTGGCAAAGTTGAAATAGAGAACTGACAAGCCGTATAACGACCTGCTAAATCCGCAGAGACCACACACTTCCAAGTACTTGACCGAAGTCAAAGCCAAACTCCTGGCTCCTTGAAGCTATCAGTGCGACCTGCACACAGAAAACCGTCAGCTCTGAATCAATCCGCGCGGATAGAAAACTGAGACCGCAGCTCCTCGCCCAACCCAACTTACTGTTCACTCAAGTTACTGTAGATGTGGCAGGGGGGTCCTATTTATAGACGAGGTGAGGAGTGTGGTCACCACCCTAGAGATAGCGACACCGCCCTAGCCCGCGCGATAGCAAAACACCGTCCGCCAAGTCCGCAAGGACTTAGCCAAACCGCCCGGAGCAAGGCAACATTGGCGAACCCACTTCAGTCCGCCTAAGCTATGCGGACAAGGCATCAGCGCACAAAGCCTACAACCACTGCAGGACAGCAACCCCCTTCAATGCATGTCCACACAACCCCGAGGCAGTCCGCATAGAACAAGACAAGCCTCCATCCTCCACAAGTCCACGACAAAAGGCAGAGTTAGCAACAGTCCGCCCGGTCAACAGCGGACTTGGCGGATACTGCGGACACCCTGGTCTTGGCACAGAGTGTGACCAAGTCCAGAACTATCAAAGGCCTAATGCGAGAATGGCGGACATAGCTCTGTCCGCCAAACATCCAAGCACATAGACCGGAAGTAGTCCGCAAGCTACTCCCACACCTACCCCAAGCAACGGCCACCTCCCGGACTCCATACACCAGTCCGCCAAGGACCTCCCCAGCAAGGCACCTGCTGTAACACCAGAGCTCGACAAGGCCACAACCAAGCTTTAAACCCAGTCCGCAATAGCACAACCATGGACACGCAAGTCCGCAAGCTTCCCACAGACATGAGCCAACCCGCCAATGCACAAGCTTGCAATGCGGCCACTGAGCAATACACCAGTCCGCAAGCCTCTATCCGCTCAGGCCGCTCCTTGGCTAAACCAATCAGCCAATGCCCTAACCGCAGATACCAGGCCCCACTCTCCGCGGACTACATGCATACAACCCGCTCAGAATAGCTGGCTTCCACTAGACTTAACACTAGGCTGCAGTCCGCGCAGTCCACCGATGCTGTCCGCCCAGGCTGCCCGGCCTTCCCATCATCCACTTCCACTTCATAATTTTCAACACTCCCCCTTGAAGTGAGAAGTGGTGATCAAGCCCAACCAGCTGCGCAAGCGCTCACAGGTCCCCTTCGACAGTGGCTTCGTGAAGATGTCAGCAAGATTATCTTCACTCCGTACATGCCCGACCAACAGAGATCCCTCCAACACCTTCTCCATGATGAAGTGGTGATCGATCTCAATATGCTTGGTCCTGGCGTGACACACTGGATTGTTTACTAGCTTGAGAGCACTCTCATTGTCACCCCGGAGTAAAGTAGGCCCTTGCACTTCTTCATGAACATCCTCTATAAGCCTCCTCAACCAGATGGCTTCCCGAGCAGCCAAGGCCGAAGCCTTATACTCTGCCTCCATAGTTGAGAGTGACACCGAGTCCTGCTTCTTGGTACACCACGAGGTGCTAGCTGAACCGCAAGTGAACACATAACCTGAAGTAGACCTTCGATCATCCGAATCACCGCCATAGTCAGCATCCGTGTACCCAAGCAAGGCAAAATCCGCGTTCCTCTTATAGAGAAGTCCCATGTCAGAAGTTGACTTGACATACTTCAATATATGCTTTGCCGCCACTAGATGAGATTGCCTTGGTTAAGCCATATACCGACTTACTCGGCCAACATCATAAGCAATGTCTGACCTTGTAATCGTCAGATAGATCAAGCTCCCAACAAGAGCCCTGAACACCAAGGGATCATGAAGAACCCTTCCCTCATCTCGTCGAAGCTTCTGCCCATGTTCTAGTGGAGTAGAGCACTTCTTCCCTTTGCCCATGACGAACCGATTCACAATGTGATCTGCATACCCTTTTTGGCTAATGAGAGTCCCGCACTCCTTCCTCTCCACCTCAAGATCGAGAAAATAATGAAGCTCTCCCAAGTCTTTCATCTCGAAGCGTATAGCAAGCTCTGCCCTGAGCCTTACTACCTGCCCCTCTGAATTCCCTGTGATGATCATGTCATCCACATACAGCAGGACCAAGACTAGAAGCTCCTCATTCTTCTTGATGAACAAGATTGAATCCGAGTTGGAAGAAAGGTATCCATAGAATTGCAAGTACTCTGCAATATTCCCATACCAAGATCTAGGAGCTTGCTTCAACCCATAGAGAGCCTTCCTGAGTTTGCAGACATAGTCCGGATGATCTTCAGAGACAAAACCAAGTGGCTGATCCATGAAGATGTCCTTGTCAATCTCTCCTTAAAGAAAGACATTCTTCACATCGAGTTGCCACATTCTCCATCCCTTGCTAGCAGCCAAGGCGATCACCACTCTAACCGAAGTCATCTTTGCAACCGGACTAAATGTCTCCTCATAGTCTTCTCCATACTGCTGTGATAATCCTCTAGTGACCAGGCGAGATTTGAACCTATCAATGCTCCCATCAGCCTTCTTCTTCAACATATACACCGACTTGCAAGTAACCGGAGTAATGCCATCAACCTTGGGCACATGGTCCCAGGTTTTATTCTTCTTCAGAGCATCAATCTCTTCCTTCATGGCATCTTCCCACTCCTTAACTCCAGTGGCCTCGTTGAATGTTGCAAGCTCTCGCTCATCCAGAGGACCTGCAAAGAAATAGGAGACAAAGCTCACTGCATTCCCATCACAGTGCCGAGCCGGTGGCTTAACAACCCTCTTCGATCTCCGAAGGGTCGGCTCCTTGCTCACTGCTTCCGTTGCTTCTTTGGGCTCAACTCCTACCTGGGGCAAGCTTTGAGCAGTGCTCCCCCTGCCTCCTGAGCCAGAAGGCTCAGCCTCGGAGTTAGAAGCAACAGGAGCTGCTGGTGAAACAACAAGCTCCTCTTCCAAGCCATCAGCAGCCACCGCCGGTGCTTCATCAACCTTGCAACTTTCGGTTAGCTCAACCGAGCCACCTCCATAAGACGTCAGCTCGTCAAATACAACGTCTCTTGACACCACGAACTTCTTCGTCGCAGGGTCCATGCATTTCCATCCCTTCTTCCGCTCATCGTAGCCGACAAAGACAAGCTTCCTTACCTTCGCATCCAGCTTAGTCCGTGAAGCATCCAGGACATGCACGTAGCAAGTCGAACCGAACACCCGAAGGTGTCCCACACTCGGCTTTTCCTTCAGCAACAGCTCAAAAGGAGTCTTCATGTTGATAGGGCTGAGTGGCATCCTGTTGATGACATAAGCAGCACAAGACATCCCCACCGCCCAAAAGGACCTTGGGATATCTTTCGGATGAAGCCAGCATTTGCAGGTCTCCGTCAGATGACGGATCTTCCGCTCCGCTACCCCCATTTTATTGTGGAGTGTGAGCACAAGTAAGCTCTCGTTTGATCCCGTGCTTCTTGTAGAAGTTAGAAAACTCGGAGGAGATGAACTCACCACCGTTGTCCGTTCTAAGCTTATTGATCTGCAGGCCAAGCCGGCCTTCTACCAACTCCTAAACTCCACAAACAAATGGAAGGCTTCTGACTTCTCCTTTAAGAAGTACCCCCAAGTATACCTTGAGTAGTCATCAACCAAGACAAGCATGTATCTGCTTCCACCAAGGCTGGCAGTAACCGTCGGTCCCATCAAGTCTCCATGAATGCACTCCAATGGTAGCTTGCTACTTATTTGTGATTTATCAAACGGAAGGCGATGTGCCTTACAATATTGACAGCGCGCGCAAACATGCCCGTCACTAAAGGAGGACAACTTAGGCAACCCATTCACCAGACTTCTACTAGCCATCGCCTTCAGCTTGTCCATGCCTACATGTCCCAGCCTCTCATGCCAGATAGCAGCGCTATCATTTGCCCTCATACGATCAACATAAGAATTGGTGGCAAGAATAAACAAGTTCTTCACCCTCCTTCCTACATGAGCAACATCAGCCTTAACCGCTGATACGTTGCGAAGGAACCTCACGTCTGTTGGTCCAAACAGAACGTGATACCCAGCGTCCACCGCATTGGTCACCGAGAAGAGGTTTTTCTTCATGCCCGGTACGTGATACACAATCCTTAACGTGAGTGGCCCCTGATCACTACCCAAAGACACAACCACCTCTTTCTCTACTATATAAACAGTATTATCAGCAGTGATAATAGCTTCATTACCTGAGTATGCCTGCCTGGAGGTAAACTTTGACTTGTCTCCGGTGAGGTGATGACCACACCCAGAGTCCACAATCCACTCGCCGTTGAAGTCCTCAGCAGACAAGGCACAAACACAAGTGCCCGTCATGAAAGCTCTGCCCCATTCTGCTTCTTCACTTCTCGAGCAAGCTTCCTCCTTTCTCGCAGCATGCCCAGGCTGTAGTTTGACCTTGCAGTCCCGCTTGAAGTGCCCTCGCTGATGACACCGGTAGCACTTCAGGTTCTTCTTCCAGTCCTTAGGAGCATTGCTCCTCTCCGGCTGATAAGATGTTGAAGGCTCCTTCTCACCAGCGACCTGCATCTTCTTCTTCTTCCCCTCCCATCCTTTCTTATTGCCTGAGAAGAGAGCTTCACTACCTTCCTGATTGATATTCACTCCGGCCATCTTCCTTGCCAAGCTCTCCTGTGAGGCAAGCATATTCTCAAGCTCCAGCAGAGATGAGTGAGTAGCCCACCCTTGAACAGATGTCACAAATGCCACATACTCCTTCCGCAAGCCGCGGATAATGTGCCTTTTCATCTTCGCCTCAGAGATAGGCTCATCAGGATCCAGTACCGACAGCTCAGCACACAAGCTCTTCATCTTTAAGAAGTACTTTGAGATGGAAAGGTCTCCCTGAGTTGCCCTGGCCAACTCATTCTCCAGAAACTGAAGCCGCGCCACATTCTTCCTATTGAACAACTCATCAATGGTTGTCCAAATATCAGCAGGCGACTCACATCCAATGATGTGATCAAACAGTTCCGGAGATACGGCCCTCTTGAGAATAAACTCCGCCTTAGCATTTGTTTTTCTCCAGAGCCGTACTTGCTCAGTAGTACCAAACGCAGCTGTAACTTCCTGCATGTCGTCACCACCGACGACTTCCCATAGCTCCTCACCAAGAAGATAACTCTTCATGCACGACTTCCACTTCTTAAAGTTAGTCGGCGTTAAGAGTTGAATGCCCAGACCTCTTGCATAGCTCCCTTCCATTGCAACACCTATTGGCAACCTTTCAGAAGCTCCGAGCAACAACACAAGTTGATCACCACTCAAGCCCTGAGTAACAACACTGGTTGACTACCGCTCACACAACTGAACCTCCCTCTGATACCATGTTGAATTTTCTCAAAGTGGTCAGTAAGGTAGCCCAAACACCAAATTAATATCTTCGGCACTACCCAGTTCACACTCTGAACCAGCGGAAAACCAAGGAACAAAAGGTTAACACCAACAAACAATGGAAGCACAAGCAGATCTCTTATACATTCACTTCTTTACAGGGCGAAGTATACGTAGCGAGACATGATTTCGCTAGTACACGAGCTATCATAGAAAGTTACACAAAACAAGCAGGGCGGACAGCACCGATGTCCGCCGAGGTCGCCAAGCACGCCGAAGCCGCCCAAGCTATGCTGCAATCCGCCGAAAGAAACACGGAGTCCGCCGAAGCCGCGAGGCCGCGCGGACACACCGTTATTCGCCTCATGCTGATGAACTGAGGAACAGACCGCCTACCCACTTGAGACCGGCGGACAGGTTATTGAAGCTGGCAAAGTTGAAACAGAGGACTGACAAGCCGCAGAGGGACCTGCTGAATCCGCAGAGACCGCACACTTCCAAGTACTTGACCGAAGTCAAAGCCAAACTCCTGGCTCCTTGAAGCTATCCGCACGACCTGTACACAGCAATCCGTCAGCTCTGAATCAATCCGTGCGGACAGAAAACTGAGACCGCAGCTCGTCGCCCAACCCAATTTACTGTTCACTCAAGTTACTGTAGATGTGCCAGGGGGGTCCTATTTATAGATGAGTTGAGGAGTGTGGTCACCTCCCTAGAGATAGCGACACCACCCTAGCCCCCACGATAGCAAAACACCGTCCGCCGAGTCCGTATGGACTTAGCCGGATACCAAGGAAAACTGCCAGGAGCAAGGCAACATTGGCGAACCCACTTCAGTGCGCCTAAGCTATGCAGACAAGGCATCAGCCCGCAAAGCCTACAACCACTACAGGACATCAACTCCCTTCAATGGCTGTCTGCACAACCCCGAGGCAGTCCTCATAGAATAAGACAAGCCTCCATCTGCCACAAGTCCACGACCAAAGGCAGAGTTAGCAACAGTCCGCCTGGTCAACAGTGGACTTGGCGGATACTACGAACACCCTGGTCTTGGCACAGAGTGTGACCAAGTCCGGAACCATCAAAGGCCTAATGCGAGGATGGCAGACATAGCTCCGTCCGCCAAACATCCAAGCAAACAGACCGGAAGTAGTCCGCAAGCTACTCGCACACCTACCCCAAGCAACGGCCACCTCCCGGACTCCATACACCAATCCGCCAAGGACCTCCACAGCAAGGCACCTGTTGTAACACCAGAGCTCGACAAGGCCACAACCAAGCTTTAAACCCATTCCGCAACAGCACAACCGCGGACACGCAAGTCCGCAAGCTTCCCGTGGACATGAGCCAAACCGCCAATGCACAAGCTTGCAATGCGACCACTGAGCAATGCACCAGTCCGCAAGCCCCTATCCGCTCAGGCCGCTCCTTGGCTAAACCAATCATCCAACGCCTTAACTGCAGATACCAGGCCACACAGTCCGCGGACTACTTGCATACAACTGACTCAGAACAGCCTGCTTCCACTAGACTTAACACTAGGCTGCATTCGGCCTAGTCTGCCCAGTCTGCCGATGTTGTCCGCCCAGGCCGCCCGACCTGCCCATCATCCACTTCCACTTCATAATTTTCAACACTAAGTTAGAATTTGAGTTAACTGGATACTCTGATGCTGACTTTGCTGGATATAAAGTGGACATGAAGGGCACATCAAGGACATGTCAGTTCCTTGGTGATAGGCTAGTGTCATGATTTTGCAAGAAACAAACATCTTGGTCTACTTCAACAACAGAAGCTGAATATGTACTAGCTGGTAGTTGTTACTCACAGATGCTGTGGATTCAAAACCAACTCTTAGATTATGGTGTCAACTTAAATAAATCAACTGTACTTTGTGACAACACAAGTGAAATTTCTATTGCACAGAATCCAGTGCATCATAGTAGGATGAAGAATATAGATGTAATGCATCATTTCATTAATGAGTGTGTAGACAAAAAGAAAATTAATCTCACCTTTGTCTCTACTGATTTGCAAAAGGCAGATATCCTCACCAAACCCTTGGATGAGAAGAAACATCTGTTCTTTATGAATCAGCTAGGTATGGTCAATGGTGATGCATTAATTTAATTTTATGTCTGTGGTCGAAGAATTTGCCACAGTTCGTCGAATAGAGATCGAAGTACTGAGAAACGTTATAATTATAATGTTAAACAAACTAATTTAAAACTAAAGAATAGGAAAACGGCAAAGAATAAGAAAATCCTAATTATAATAATGTTCAACAGATTTCATCGAACTCAGATAGATGAAATGTGGTCAGTTCATCGAACTCAAGTCAACGAACTCTGAATGCAAATTTCCATTATAATTATTTGTTGAACTATGATCGACAAAACCAGTATGGTTCGTCGACCCGAGATCGATGATTTTGGATCCCAGAAAATGATTACATTCATTCTCTGAGTGGATTTCGACAAACTCATCCCCATTCGTTGAACTCAGGTCGACGAACTTACTTGAATTTGTCAAACCTAGTTCAAGTTAACAAAAACTTTAATTTTCCTAGAACTTTTAATCAACCAAGATCTTCTTTTAATCAATTTAATCAATTGATTATTCCAGCAAGAAGATATCATCCTTTATGTTATAAATGTCAACCATAATACTCTTATATCTCCAGTTTTAATTATGTGAAGAAAGAAGGACCCAAGGTAACTTTGGTCAAGAATAGCTAATCTATTTTATTGCAGGTGAAAGACTATCCCACCACAGAGCAATAGTGGTATCTGGATACTGGCTGTTTAAAACATATGATTGGAAACAAGGACAACCTAATTCACTACAAGTCAAAGCTAGGACCTAAAGTAATATTTGGTGATTCCAATTGTGGCCAGACTGAAGGATATTGAAAGGTCAAGATTGAAGCAGTCACCTTTAGGAATGTTGCTTATGTAAATGGACTGAAGCATAACCTTATCTCCATAAGTCAGTTATGTGATGAAAGGTTTCAGGTATCTTTTAATAAAACTTCATGTATTATTACTTCTTTAGATAACTTAGTAGTGTTGACAGGTACTAGAGTTGGAAACATTTATGTAGTTAACTTTAAGTCTGCCAAAACAGAAATATGTTTATTTAATCAAACTAACAATAATAATGACCTTTGGCATATGAGATAATGACATGTTAACTTGAAAAACATTTCTAAACTCTTTAGGGACAACCTTGTTAGAGGATTGCCTTCTTACCCGTACAAGAAGGAAAGCCTTTGTAGGGCTTGTTAGTTAGGCAAACAAACTAAAAGTAGCTTTAAATCTATAAATAAAAGTGACTCACCTATAATATTATACTTGCTACATATGTACCTTCTTAGCCCTATTGTTGTACAAAGCCTAGGAGGGAAATTTTATACTTTAGTGATTGTAGATGACTTCTCAAGATTCACTTGGGTATTCTTTCTTAAATCTAAGTCAGATAACTTCAAGGTTCTTATAGATTTTCTCAAGAACATACAGATTGAGTACTCTACTCCAATTGTATTGATCAGAAGTGATCATGGTACTGAGTTTTAGTCTCTTCTTATGCAAGAATTCTGTGAGAAGAAAGGTATCAGACACTGCTTCTCAGCTCCTAGAACACCTCAACAAAATGGGGTTGCTGAAAGGAAAAATAGAACACTAATTGAATCTGCAGGCACATTGCTTGAAGATTCTCATTTGCCCCTATCATTTTGGGCAGAGGCTATGAGCATAACAAATTATATACTTAACAGAAGTCTGATACATAAACTCAAGAATAGGACTCCTTATGAGCTACTTAAAGGGAAGAAACCTAAAGTAGACTATTTCAAAATTTTTGATTTCCTTTGTTATATTCACAACAATAGTAAGAAACACATTAGATAGTTTGAAGCCAAGGCTGAAATGAGAATTTTTCTTGGATATTCCCAAATAAGCAAGGCTTATAGGATTTATAATAAATCAACTATGAAAATAGAGGAATCTATTCATGTTTCATTTGATGAAACTAACATGTTTTATAAGTAGATGGAAATTTCTACCAATAACACTTTGCAGGTACCTCACTTGTGTGAGAAATTTGATGATCTAAACCTCACCCAAGAGGCTCTATAACATCCTTCTCCACAAGTTGAAGAGAAGAGAGTTAAGAAGAAAGTTTGGAAGTGGCTGAACTTCCTCCAGCAGCCATTATAATTCCACAAGAGGAATTAATTGCACAAGCTGTTGCTTAACCAACTCCTCCTACTGAATTTGTCACACTTAGAGATCATCATGTGTCTCAAGTGATTGGAGACATTTTAGTTGGTGTGCAGACAAGGCATCAAATCCACCAGGACATGATGCATTCCTACTTTATATCTCAAATTGAGCCCCAATCCATCAAAGATGCAGAGTAAGATCCACACTCGATTATTGCAATGCAAGAGGAGCTCAACCAATTTGAGAGATACAGAGTTTGGGATTTAGTTCCAACACCCAAAGACTACCGAGTCATTAGAACTAAATGGGTATTTAGAAACAAGCTAGATGCTCAAGGTATTATCATAAGGAATAAGACCAAACTAGTTGCTCAAGGATACAGACAAGAAAAAGGCATAGAATATGACCAGACATTTACACCTATTACAAGGATGGAAGAAATCAGGATATTCTTGGCTTATGCACCCTACATAAAGTTCAGTGTACCAAATGGATGTCAAGAGTGCATTCCTTAATGGTGAACTTAAAGAAAAGGACTATGTAAAACAACTAGCAGATTTTATTTCTCCTACTCATCCCTCTAATGTTTTCAAATTTCATAAGACTCTCTATGATCTAAAGCAAGCTCCAAGAACATGGTATGAAACCTTAGCTAGCTTTCTCTTAGAGTATAAATTTTCTAGAGACATAGTAGATAGGACTTTATTTATTAAGCATCATCATGTTAAAATCTTATTAGTACAAATATATGTAGATGACATTATATTTGGTTCTGAAGATTCCAAACTATGCAAAAGATTCTCCAACCTTATGCATTCAAAGTTTGACATGAGTAGCATGGGTGAGCTCTCCTACTTCCTTGGTCTGCAAGTGAAGCAGACACCTGATGGCATCTTCTTATCCTAATCTAAATTTGCTAAGGAGCTATTTAAAAGGTTTGGGATGGCTGATGCTTCAGCAAAGAAAACACCTATGACTACCAATGCTGTAATTGAATCTGATGAATATGGGAAACCTGTAGATCAGAAATTATATAGGGATATTGTTGGGTCCCTATTATATCTTACAATAAGTAGACCAAGTATTATGTTTGTCATATATCTTTGTGCTAGGTTCCAGGTGAACCCTAAAGAATCTCACCTTATTTTCTTTAAAAAAAAAATTAAGATATATAGAGAGTTGCCTTAATTTAGTACTCTGGTATCCAACTAAGTCAGAATTTGAGTTACCTGGATACTCTGATGCTGACTTTGCTGGATGTAGAGTGGACAGGAAGAGCACATCAAGGACATGTCAGTTCCTTGGTGATATGCTAGTGTCATGATTTTGCAAGAAACAAACATCTGGGTCTACTTCAACAATAGATGCTGAATATATAGCAGCTGGCAGTTGTTGCTCATAGATACTGTGGATTCAAAACCAACTCCTAGATTATGGTACCAAATTAAATAAATCAACTCTACTTTGTGACAACACAAGTACAATTTCTATTGTACAGAATATTGTGCATCATAGTAGGACAAAGCATATAGATGTAATGCATCATTTCATTAATGAGTTTGTAGACAAAAAGAAAATTAATCTCACCTTTGTCTCTACTGATTTGCAAAAGGCAGATATCCTCACCAAACCCTTGGATGAGAAGAAACATCTGTTCTTTATGAATCAACTAGGTATGATCAATGGTGATGCATTAATTTAATTTTATGTCTGTGGTCGAAGAATTTGCCACAGTTCGTCGAATAGAGATCGACGAACTGAGAAAAGTTCTTGAGAAATTCGTCGACCTGAGATCGATGAACTCTCTGTGTGTGAAGTTCTATTCGTCGAACAGAGATAGACGATATTGCTTTAGAAAATGTTTCGTCGACCTGAGATCGACGAATTATTTTCGCTTCTTCTAACTGAGATCGACGAACTCTTTTGTCAATAAAATATTTCGCCGAACACAGATCGAAGAATTTTTATTTTTCGTCGGATGGAGTCTGCCGCTTCATATTCTGAAAACAATATATCTAGGTTTTCTTCAAGCTTCGTCCTGCGCTTTCTGTTCCCTTTGCACTTGATCTCTCTATTTTCCTTTGCAGGCGAACAATGGCGTTTCCAGCAAGCTCTCTGACGGCTATGAAGTTCGATATGTGATTTGACATCGATTTTGAATCCTTCCAATAATCAGACCCGAACTTTTTGAATATACTGAAACTCTTTGAGGAATAGAATCTGAAGAACTTCATGACCAATAGAATCAAGATCGCAGCGATATAGATTAGAGAATAGGTGTTCACTTCCACCACTCCAGATGCAGAGACTATGACCGGAACTATATCCGATAATCAGATTTTTTTAACTCCCACCGTATCATCTGAGATTTTCAGTTTGTTGAATTGTAATGAAGATATTGAGATGGATAATTCTGAATATGATAACATGCTGATAAAAATGGGTCATACTGGAGAAAACCCAGATAAATTACTTAAGAAAAATTTATCTTCTGAGTATAAATTCTTAGTCGATGTAGTGGGCAAGGTGTTGCTTGGAAAGCACACAGCCCATGACTACATTACCAGGCACCAGTTCTTGGTGATGTGTGCCTTGGAAAATAAGAAAGCAGTTAACTGGGGAAAACTGCTATTTGATTTAATAAAGAAGAAAAACAATAAGAAAGAAGTATGTTTTGGAAGAATTCTGGGAATATTCCTACAGGAAAAACAACTGAATCCCCGATCTCCCAGACCATATTCATCAATGCTTCCAAAAGGATGACATATACCTTGTTTGGAAGATGGGAGAGGACCACCTCTAAGCCATCCAGGCCTTCCTCCTCTTCCACACCTTCTAAGAGCACAACGGCTTTGCTAGCCAATCCCCACACTATTGTTGAAGAAGTCTCCATTCCTCCTGCTCCTTCAACAGCACCTCCTCCTACACCACCTCTTCCTTCAACAACTCCTTCATCTCCTCAGTCACCACCTCCTCCTCAACAACTACCTACCTCACCTCTACATCAATAACTTCATACTGAATCTCCAGAACACATCACACCATCTCATCTTAATGACATACATCCTGAAACATTCATGTCATCCCCCACTTTTGATTTACTCACCTGCTTACCATCTACACCTACTTCACCTCTACATGACACTTCCACTCTAATTCCATCTCCTGTTGCATCAGCTTTCCAGATGACATCATGCCAGATGTCATTACATCTATTGTTATTCCTTCTCCTCATCCATATGTATCTACTCAAACTCCCCCAGAGTTTATGGATATGGATGCTCCCTCCCTTTCCACCATCCTGGAGCACATCACTCTAATGATCAGACAGCTTATAGCAAAGACAATCACACCTCTTGCTGCCTCCATCTCTTCTCTTGCTGCTCTCCTTGCTGCCTCCTCTGTCCCTTCTTCTTCTAGGGGCGTGATTCCAGTATCCACTGAAATTAGGCAGGGGGGATGCTCAATGAAGAAGCAGTTCCAGCTCCAGAAGTAGAAGAAACAATAGAAATTTTGCAGATAGTTGAGTCTGTAGATGCAGAGAAAGATGTATATATGCTTACAGAGGCTGAGACAGTGGCAGTTGATATGTTGTGTACAGTTGAGCAAGTAAGCTTGCTTGAAATTTTAACTGTTGGTGATTGTATTATCAATCCCATAGTTGATTTATTTCTGTTATTAAATTCTTTTGATATAGTTCATTTAAATTATCTTCCAGAAGTTTGCTCACAACAATCCAAAGCTATTATAGCTTATACTTCTCCAATAAGCCGTGCAGTTGCTAAGCAACTCAAGACCAATTTTGCAGCTCCAGTGTTCACAGAAGAACATATGACTAAGAATGTTCTTGAACCAGTATCAATCTCTAAGGCTATTTCTCGTTAAAAGGCTATCTCCCCTCCTACCTATAAGATGGATGATAGTCCTTTGCCAGACTTGGATGATATTATCCTTGCTGACATAGAAGAAGAGATTAAATTAAATTCCGAAATATTGTTGCTCCACCAGAAGTAACAGAACTTCCAGTACAGCCTCAGGCTGAGAAACAAATTTCCAAAGATGTTCTGAAAACAATTGATGACTTGTATGTAAATCCTCAAGGATCATCTGATGATGATAATGATGATGAAGACTCTGATGAGTCTAATGACTCAAAAGCTAAGAAGATAGTGGCCAAGAAAAGAAAAGCTCTTGCTAAAGCTATTCCAAAGCCAAATCTTAATGCATACACTACCTACTATATGTTGCAAAAGATTACTCCTTATCCAGGGATTCCTTCATGGATGTGGCTATCCAAAAATGAGTAGAAAGCCAGGAAGAAAATCAAAAGGTACTCTCCTCCTCCTCCTTCTCAAAGAAATTGGAGAGGTCCTCCTCCTCCTCCTCCAGCAGCTGGTGCTTCAGGACACATTTCTCAGAGATCTACTTCATATACTCAAACTTATCAAAGACAACCAGATAGATCCGCTAGATCTCAATTCCATGAAAGCAGTCAACATAGGCATTCTAGTAGCAGCAGACATCAGCAATAACAACAACAACAACAAGCACCTGAAATTGATAAATCTAAAAAGGATAACAGTCCAAAAAGGCTAGATTCTCCTCCAATCCCTTTCTGGATCCTGATCAAGATACAACTGCAAGAATGGCCAGATTTCAAGAGCTAGTTGGACTCTCCTTGATCAACAAGGCTAAAGCTGGAGGCAGAGATCCTTTTCAGTATTCTATAATGGAAATCTAAAAAAAAGTAGAATTAAAAAGGTATGACAAGGCTAACAATTTCTTCAATGTAGATGCTTATATGAATTTACATCCAGAGGATGTAGTTCCAAGAGCCACTTCTCTAAATATTATTGGAGCAGTGGACATGACAATGTCAAAAAGAGAGGCTGCCAATCCCAACAGAGAAATAAAATTCAGACAGCCCTCTGAAAGTTCTAAAAAACCTGATTAGGGAAAGGCAAAGAAGATTAAGTGAATATTTTGTTTAGTTTTGTATTTCTGAACTCTATTTGTTATAACTGTCACAAAGCTGCAATCATGTGCACATCTGCTAGATATTTTAAATTTTCTGCCAGATATATTATTTTTGCATTGTGATCATTTTCCTTTGTTTTTATTAGTGACCTCACCTAAATAGGGGGATATTATTGGATCCCTAGTTTGGATTTGTGCTAGGTTCACTAACTAGGTTAAGTTTGACCCATATTGTATAGCCAGGGTCATGTCTTTGAGTGTTAGAGTTTAGGCTAGTCATTAGGTTCAACCTTCATGGATGAGCCAGCAGAAGACTTTAGGAGACTCAAGACTTAGAAGAAATTAAACTTGTAAACTATCTGTTCGAAATTCTTCGAACTCAGCTTGACAATCGTCGATCGCAGATCAATGAACTCGGAGTTAACTCTCTGAGTTGAGCTCGATGATATTCGAGCTCAGATCGACGAATTTTGAAATTCAACTTCAATAGTTTATGTTCTCTGAACTTAGCTCGACGAAGATAGATTCTTAGCTCGACGAACTTGGACCGCAGAATTAGCAAGTTATTCGCAGAATATAGTTCGCTGAGTGCAGGTCGACGAATAGGATTTCTTAGCTCGATGAACTTGGATCTCTGGTCGACGAAATCTGTCTAGAGGTTGACGATTTCTTTCCAGTGCCAGACTTAGAGTTTTCCTTATTTTCTGTCCTTATTCCATATATTAAAATATATATATGGTCGTTATTGGCAGTGATTCTCTGAGTAATTAATACATATAATCTCCTGAATATAGTCGTTATTGGCAGCATTGATTATGTTCTTTATCAGGGTTAATTACTTGCTTAATTTATTGGGATAGTTGGGAAACTCATTAAAGACAATATTCTCAAGCCGTATTTCATTCTCAAGGCAATCAGCAAACAATACTTGGTATTCAAATTTCAAAGGAGAATTCGATAGAGAATATAAACAGATATTTTTCTCTTTTCAGAAGAATAAAAAAAAACAGAACCAGAGAATATAGAAAATACTCAGAACTATTCTCTGTGCAGAAAACACTTTATTTTCGCCTTGATCTTTCTGAAGACTGAAGAAGAACAACAAACCAATATCAAGGGTCTTCTTCAACTTCAACTCCAGTAACTTTCAAGGACAATAAACTTAAATTTGTCAGAAGTCCCTGGATCATTTCAAGTCAAGGCTGAAGACTTACACCCTGAGCATGGCTCCAAGTGATTTTAGAAGAAGCTCTTGACAACCGCAGTCCACTAAGTCTTCTCTATTGATTAGATAAAGAGAAGTCACCATCACCTCTCTCACCTCCTATACAATGGGTTTATTAACTCCCTTCAAAAGTTTATTCTTTGCTTTTGGGCACCTGATCAAAAGCTCAAATGGCTGTGAGATCTCCCTGTAAATAGATATTGTGGTGGCAGTCACCTTATCAAAGATCTGCTAGTGGATTCCTACCAGGGTGGTAGAAGAGTGGATGTACCCAGGTTGTGTAACCACTATAAAATTCTTGTGTCATCTGGTTGATCATTTTCTGTGTTGTTCTTGCTTTGCTATGATAGGTTAACTATGCTGTGATAGTTTTCTTTCCTGTGATAGTTTAGTTTACTGTGTGAGTTTAGCTTAGTTTATATTTTCTATTACTATTATTGGTATCACTTATTTTAATACTCTGATAATATTTAAAATATCCAAAAGTTTTAATTACTCTATTAACCCCTAGAGTAAATCAGATCTATCCCCATGTCTTTCCGTGCAGGTTGGCATCCAGATTCTGCAGTATTGTTGTCATCACATAAATGTGGATATCCCAAGGTAGCTCTGATACTGTTAGATACCCATTTTGCATGTTCAGAGCTGGCTTGAACTAATACCCTCTCCCCCTTTATGACTTCTTTATGAATATGATCTCTGAGATCATTCATCTGAAATCTTATTTGATTTGTAATATGATAGTTCTCAGTTGTATAGTAATCTTTGAACTTCTTTACTTGAGCTGAAATTGCAGACTCTGAAGTTTTAATAGCAGTAGCCACTATTGCCAAATCCAGTTTAATTTGTGCTTCCACAGCAGATACTTTGGTGTTTATTTTTGTTTCTATGGCTGCGGTTTGTTCAGCCAATTTTGTTAAAGTGATGGTATGTAGTTCCATCAAATTCTCATTTAGTCTTTTCTGATTTTCTAGAACAATCCCTTGCTTGAGAACCAGATCATCAACTTTTGTTTTAGTTGCTTGTTGTAGTTTGGCAATATATACCACAAAATTACCACCCTTATAGAAATAGTTTGTCATTTATTTCTTAAGCAAATTTACCTCAAATCTGATAGATTTGATGTCTTGTGCTAGACTAAACTGCATTTCCATGTGTCTTTCATCGACATACTTTTCTAATGCATGTATTTGCTCATCAAGTTTGACTTGTAGCTGTACCAATAGAGAATTAAAATCTATTGTGGGAGCAGAAGATAAGGAGCCAGCCTTAAAGGATTTCTTATATCCAGTGCTCTTTTTCCTTAACTCCATAAACTTTCTTTTCTTAAGTACTGAGGTTTCTCCCCCATCTTTAAAATCAGATGATATCTCAAGTTCCTCTATTGTGCCTGGAACATCTAGATCTAGTCTTGGGGCTAGGTTTGGTGCCTCCCCCTCAACACTTGCAGTTGTTGATGCATCAATAGAAATATCCTCTTTTTGTACATCTTATTACTCCCCCTAAAAGTCAGTCTCTAATTCTTGGAATACTTCAGTTTCAGGAGCCTGATGTTTCTCTGGCAGATCAGGAATATGCACATCCTGTACATCTCTTTCAGAAGGGTCAGCAGCTGTGTTGATGTCATGAACCACCTCCATTACAGTGAGGTTTGCATCCTCACTATCTAGCTGGGCCTCATTGATATTTTCCCCAGGGACTGATATCTCTTAAGTATCTATCAGATTGATAGTCTCACCCTGGATTTGAGCTTCAGTTCCCCTTTTGTGAGTTGGAGACTTCCTGGGTTGTTTTGTGTTATCGTCATCAAGACTGAATTCTACTCTTTCTTCTGAGTCACTAGAGGACTCCTCAGCTTGCACTGTATCTCTCTTTGTTGTTGTGACCTGTTTGGACTTCTGCTTTGGTGTAGGGTCTCCCTTGGACAATACCCCGTCCCACCTACATAAGATTTTCATATCCATTCTCTTCATGTGGTTAATTTTGAAACCAGTAATCGGGTTTAGTACATCAGGTATACTGACAGTTAGATGCAGACTTTAAGATTCTGCCTAGATTGGGCTTCTTAATACTTTCCTTAATCTTGTTAAAGATTACTTTACTCCAGTCAGTCTTCACCTTGACGATGATTCTTGTCATTAGGCTGAACATGTAGGAAGAGATCCTATCATGCCTCCCAGTTTTGTAGAGAACTACCTTTCTAATTATCTCATACAGAAAATTCCCTTTGGAGTTCATCCCTTTCCTAGTCATGGATGATCCAATGTTTATGGTTGAGGGCAGCCCATACCATTTAAGGGCTTCAATAGTCAAATAAGAATCAACATCAGTCTCTTCTTTAATCCTTGGAAGTTGAGGGTATTTACTCAGACTTTTGAGTGTTATTTACACTGTTTCTCCATGAATAGTATATTTCATCTTGTTCCCCTTTGAATTCAATGTAGCGTTGGAATAGAATTCTAGAACTTCCTTCTTCCAGATTCTTGTTGATTCGGAAAATAAATAATCCAGTCTGGATTCCTGGATTAGGTCCATAACTACCTTAATTTCTTATTCAGCGTCATTGAATGCTCCCCGAACGAGCTCATAACCTTCGTTAATGTTATTATCCAACTTGGGCGCCATTAGAGATGAGAGAAGTGAGGTTGGAGAGAAGGAAGAAGAATTTAGTGTTGAAACAGACGGTTTAGTCCGAGATTTCTGAGAGAGTAGTTGACAAGGTCTCGTTTCCATCTATTTATATTTTTTAAATAGAGAATATCAAAAGGCGGGCCGAAATTAGTGTACAGTATAGCGACACAATCTTGATTATGTTGACACAAACTGCTAAAGTCTTGTTGGAACACCCTATTACTGATTTGGGTCAGGATCACTATGTCTCTTAGGAAACCTGTTTTGACCTCATTGTATAGATCTAAAGGTCAAGTAGAATTGAGTCTAAGGGTTAGTAGTTAGGTTTGGAAGCCTCCCTCAAGACCATGTTTTTCAGTTTCTGGAGACTAAGTCATTTCGTCGAGCTCAGTACGACGAATCGTCGAACTCCATTCGACGATCGTTGAGATCACTTCGACGAGTCGTCGAACTCCATTCGACGATCTCTGAGCTCAACTTCATCAAGTCGTCGAACTCCATTCGATGATCTTTGAGCTCAGTTCGACGATCTTGACTCCAGTTTGTTCCGCAATCTCTGAGCTCAGTTCAACGAAAGTGGAGCTCAGTTCGACGTTTTTTCTGAAGAGTTCAATGATTTTCAAGATTCAAATTCAGACAGTTAAGGAATTGTTGTCAGAATTTAATTCAGAGATCTTGTAGCCGTTTTTAATTAATCTGGAGCAAGTTTCAAGGAATTATCAAGGAATGTTTTATTGGACTTTCCTCCAGAAGACAAAAGCAATGAAGGAAGTAATTAATGATAGGCTAACGGCTATCTTGGACAATGGATCATTTCTATTCAGACAGATGGAATAAAAGACAGAATTATTCTCTACAACAAAGATATAGAAGAAGAAGAAAAAAAGAATAACAAGAATCTCTCTCTGCAACAACAACTCTTACACAACAACAATCACACAAGAGACAGAAAAAAGAGTTGCAGACATTCTCAGTCTCAAAGATTCATACAAGAACACCATCACCAAAGGAGTTCAACAAACTGAAATCTTCAGATCTCTTTTGATTCAAGTGTTCAAAGGCCATCATCATTCAAGACTCCAGACACCTCACATTTCAGTTGCTGCTGAAATCATCTTTTGCTGGAGATCAAATTTTCTGAAGGCCTATCACCCTACTGCAAAGCTTCACTTCCTGAACAACTATAGATCTCAGGGGGAGCTTTGACAACATCCACTATCTTCTCTCTGACTGTTGACAGAGAATATCATCTCTTTCCCTCTCTCTCTCACTCTGTTGTAAAGGGTTTTTCAAACTCCCTTCAAAAGTTTGTGTTTGTTTTTTGAGCACCTTATCAAAAGCTCATTGGTGGCAAGACACCTGATCAAAAAATCTGGTTTGGTTTTCGAGCACCTTATCAAAAGCTCATTGGTGCCCAAGACACCTGATCAACTCATCCTGTAGTGGATTCCTACCTAGGGTGGTAGAAGAGTGGATGTACCCAGATTGATTGGGGAACCACTATAGCTCCTTGTGTCATCTGGTTGCTTACTTTCTTTTTGTTTCTGGCTGTGCTTTGTGATTGCTTTGTATTTAATCTGTGATTAGATAATTGCTTCTTGTTTAGATTACTTTATATTATTTGCTTCCCTATTCACTTAGAATTACAACAACTGTTGTAAAACATTTTTAGCAAGCACCATACTCTATTCAACCCCCCTCTAAAGTATATTAGATCTAACTTGCACTTTCAATTGGTATCAGAGGGAGGTTGGTTAAACATACCACACCTTGGTGGTTGTACAGGCTAACACCTGAACCCAAAAATTAATATAGTTAGATCTGCTTGTCGTAGATTTTGTTATTAGAATTATTTCTTCACAAAACATGGCCCAAAACAAAGATTATGCTAGCACCAGACCTCCAGTGTGCAATCTATCCAAGTTTGCACTTTGGAAGGCAAGGATTAGACTCTACATGAATTCTATTGATGAGGACATCTTCAATTATGTTTTGACAGTGTGTCCAAGACCTCCAGAGAACACAAGCACAAATGCTATTCCACCTCCCTCAGGAACAGATGCAGAGATCAAGAAGTGGAAAGTAGCAGATGCAAAGGCTATGAATATCTTAGCCCAGACTATGTCTGATGACATTTTCCAAAACGTGGCTGAATGCAACTCAACAAAGAAAATCTGGGATAAGCTATCTGAGATAGTCTTAGGATCTGCTGATGAAAGAAAAGACAGAAGATCTCACCTCATAACCCAATATGAGAGCTTCGAGAAAGGAGAAGCTGAGTCAGAAGCAGACATGTATAATAGACTCCGTCTGATAGTCAATGAACTGAAAACTTTGGATAAAGAGATCTCATTGACTGAGCTAAATGACAAAATCCTAATGTGCTTCCCAAGCACTTAGGACTCAAGGATCTGGCCAATCAAGATGTCAGAAGTCTCAATGAAATCACAACAGAAGCTCTCTTGGGCAAGCTCAAGTCTTATGAGCTGCTCATCAAAAATAGAGAAGAAGAGCAGAAGGCTGCCTCACTAGTCACAAGAAAGGAAAAGTCAATAGCTTTCAAAGTCACTGAAGATCAGCCTGAAGACAAGGTCACAGGCAATGATGAGCTGCTTAGTCTACTGGCCAAAAGATTTTACAAAATGGCCATAAAGGACTTCAGGAAGAGATCATACAAAGGGCATGACAAGCCAAGGTATGATAAATCAAACAATAAAGAAATTGTTTGCTTTGGTTGCAGGAAACCAGGCCACATTGTGCCTGACTGTCCAGAGAACAAAAACAAGGACAGAAAGGACAAGAAAGAAAGAAGAAAAGACAAGGACTTTAAGAAGAACAGCAATGGCAAACCCTCCTCAAGCAGGAAAAAACACACAAGGAAGGGATTTGTTGCTGAATCTTGGAGTAAGATAGAAGAAGAATCTGAAACTTCTTCCAGCTCAAGTGATGATGAGGATGATGCTGAAGAAAAGGAATTCTGCATTATGGCTATCAATGCCTCACAGCACAATTATGATGCAGAAGATCCAGAGTCAGACTCAGAGACTCAACTTGAAGAGGAGCAGGTGATAAGTTCTTTTGATTTTAATTCTGAGGACTTTAAGTATGAATTTAAATCACTATGTTTAGACTTATTAAAATCTGAGAAGGAAATCATTTCCCTCAGAAAACAATTGTCTTAACATAGTACCTTAAAATCAGAAAATCTCAAACTCTCTGAGGAGTTGGAGTGCTGTAGGGAGCAGATTGCTTCACTGAAAAGTGAGCTATCAGAGGACAAAAAGCTTGAAGAATCCCTTAATGGGAGAAGCATCAAGCTAATGGACATCACAAGCACAGTGAACTCTATATTCAACAGTACACTGGGCTTGGGTGCTTCATCCAGCCAACCTATAGTACTAACAACCCCAATTAAGTTTATTTCTGATAAAGGGAAGGGAGTTGTAGAGGTAGCTAGGAAGAATTCTGACTTACCCAAGAAATCAAGTGTTCAACAGAAATCGTCGAAAGGAGCTAGACGATCGTCGAATGCAGATCGACGATCTCAGGCAAAATCGTCGAACTCAGGTCGACGATCTCTAAACCCTGAACTCTGCCACAGTCGATCATCGAACGGAGCTCGACGATCTGACCCAAGATCGTCGAAAGCAGCTCAACGATCGTCGAGCAGAGATCAGAGATTTCAAAACTTTTTCAAGCGTAAATCAAATTCCAATCCTAGGGGTCCTTCATCCAGATTTAACCCTTATACTGAATGGATAATACCTCCAAGGAGATATCATCCTGAAGGTTATAAGAGTCAACCAGGGATGTCATTTATTTCTGAATTTAAAGGTTATCAACCTAGGCCCAAGGTAAACTGGGTCAAAAACAAGTAAATTATTTTATGTGCAGGTGAAGACCTATCCAACATCAAACCAACAATGGTATCTGGATAGTGGGTGCTCAAAGCACATGACAGGAAGCAAGGACAATATCACATCCTTTAAAGCCAAGCTTGGACCCAAAGTCATATTTGGTGATTCAAACTTTGGACTAACAAAGGGATATGATGCAGTACAAATTGGGACAGTCACATTCAAGAAGGTAGCCTATGTGGAAGGACTGAAGCACAACCTGATCAGCATCAGTCAGCTATGTGATGAAGGCTACCAGGTGACTTTCAGCAAATCCTTATGCAGGATCAAATCAGAGGACAACACAACTGTGTTGACAGGTAAAAGGAAAGGTAACATCTATTTAGTAGACTTTCTTTCAACTGAAGTAGATATTTGCCTGTTTAACTCTGTTAGTAGACCTAATGTATTTTGGCATAAGATATTAGGGCATATAAACCTTAGAACCATTGCTAGGCTATGCAAGGATAACCTTGTTAGAGGACTACCTTCTGGCCCCTACAAGAAGGAAGGACTCTGCAGGGCTTGTCAATTAGGCAAGCAAGCTAAAAATAGTTTCAAGTCACTTAATAAGAGTGATTCACATAGGATTTTGTATCTGTTACACATGGATCTTTTTGGACCCATTACAGTACAAAGCTTAGGAGGGAAATCTTACACTTTAGTGGTTGTAGATGATTTCTCTAGATTCACATGGGTGTTCTTTCTGAGGAAGAAGTCTGATAACTTTAAGTGTTAGACAGAGTTTCTCAAATGCATACAGACTGAGTTCAATACTCACATTGCCCTGATCAGAAGTGATCATGGGATAGAGTTTGATTCTCTTCTTATGCAAGAGTTTTGTTAGAGTGAAGGGATCAGGCACACTTTCTCAGCTCCTAGAACTCCTCAACAAAATGGGGTAGCTGAAAGGAAAAAATAGAACCCATATTGAATCTGCCACTACATTGTTGTTAGATGCTCACCTTCCTCTATCCTTTTGGGCAGAGGAAGTGAACACCTCCAACTATTTGCTGAACAGAAGTTTAATACATAAACTGAAGGGCAAGACTCCCTATGAATTACTCAAAGGGAAGAAACCTAAAGTAGATTATTTTAGAATTTTTGGTTGTATTTGTTATATTCATAATAATGACAAGAAATACTTAGCAAAATTTCAAGCTAAAGCTGATGAAGGAGTGTTTCTGGGATACTCCATGATCAGTAAGGCTTATAGGGTATATAATAAAACAACTCTTAAAATTGAAGAATCTATGCATATATCTTTTGATGAATCTAACATGTCTTTCAAGGAGAAGAACACTTCTACCATAGAACCTTTGCAGGTACATTCTCTTGTTGAAGACTTGGACAGATTACAAATCATTCAAAAAGAGGAAAGCAGTGAAGATGAAGAATACATTCAATATCCTGAAGAGAAACCTCTTGAAGAGCGAATTGTTGTACCACAAGAGAAAACAACAACACAGGTTGGTGAACAATTAACACCTCCTGTTGATTTAGTAACATCAAGAGATCATCCAATTTCCCAAGTAATTGGAGACATCTGAGCTGGTGTGCAAACCAGAAATCAGGTCAACCAAAACCTGTTGCACACTTGCTTCCTATCTCAAATTGAACCTCAATCCATTCAAGATGCAGAGCAAGATCCACACTGGATCATTGCAATGCAAGAAGAGTTGCATCAATTTGAAATGAACAAAGTTTGGGAACTAGTACCAAGGCCTAAGGATCAATCCATTGTTGGAACAAAGTGGGTGTTCAGAAACAAATTGGATGATCAAGGAGTAATTGTAAGGAACAAGGCCAGGCTAGTTGCTCAAGGGTACTCTCAAGAAGAAGGCATAGATTATGACCAGACTTTTGCACCAGTTGCAAGGTTGGAGGCCATAAGGATCTTCTTAGCATATGCAGCACACAAGGTTTCAAAGTATACCAGATGGATGTAAAGAGTGCTTTTCTCAATGGAGATATCAAAGAAGAAGTCTATGTCAGACAACCTACAGGTTTTATCTCTCCAACTCATACTAATTATGTTTTCAAATTACACAAAGCATTATATGGTCTCAAGCAAGCTCCTAGAGCATGGTATGAGACCCTAGCATGCTTCCTTCTGAAAAACGAATTTATAAGGGCTAGAGTAGACCAAACTCTTTTTATTAGAACTCATAAGTCTCATACCATACTAGTACAAATCTATGTAGATGATATTATTTTTGGTTCTACTGATTCAAATTTGTGTAGAAGGTTCTCCAATCTAATGCATTCCAAATTTGAAACGAGTAACTTGGGTGAGCTATCCTTCTTTCTAGGATTGCAAATCAAACAACATGCTGAAGGCATATTTATTTCTCAAACCAAGTATGCAAAGGAATTGGTCAAGAAATTCGGTATGTCTGAAGCATCTTGTATGAAAACACCTATGCCTACTAATGTTGTATTAGATGCTGATGAACATGGGAAACCTGTTGATTAGACAACATATAGAGCAATGCTTGGATCTTTATTGTACCTTACAGCTAGTAGACCTGACATAATATTTGCTACATGCATCTGTGCTAGATTCCAAGTGAGCCCTAGAGAGTCACACCTAACATTAGTAAAAAGGATTCTCAGGTATGTTAAAAGTTGTCCAAATCTAGGTCTCTGGTATCCAAAAGATTCAGCATTTGACTTGACTGGATTTTTTGATGCCGATTTTGCTGGATGCAGAATTGACAGGAAAAGCACCAGTGGAACTTGTCAGTTTCTTAGTGACAGACTTGTCTCTTGGTTTTGCAAGAAACAAACATCTGTGTCAACTTCAACTACTGAAGCTGAATATAAGGCTGCAAGTAGTTGTTGTTCACAAATCTTGTGGATTCAAAACTAACTCCTAGACTATGGCTACAACTTAGAGAAGTCTAAAATCTTTTGTGATAATACCAGTGCTATTTCTATAGCTCAAAATCCAGTCCTCCATAGTAGGACAAAACATATAGAAATTAGACATCACTTATTAAGGGATAATGTTGAGAAAAATAAAATTGAACTCCAATATATCCCAACTGATTTGCAAAGGGGAGATATTTTCACCAAACCCTTGGATGAAAAGAAACATACCTTCTTCCTAAATCAGTTAGGAATGTTAGATGGAGGATGCCTAAAATAATATCCAAGATTTTAAACTCTAAAAATTGACCAAGACTAGGCAAACATCTTTATTTTTGTAGTGTATAGAGTGTTTCTGGTCTCTGAACTGCGCTCGACAATTTTCCCCCAGATCGTCGAACGGAGATCGATGCTTTCCTAAATCGTCAACCAGAGTTCAGCGCTTCTCAGATAGTGCTCAACTATCTCTCCAGGTTCGCGATCGTCGAACGAAGCTCGACGATTTTGTTCTCTGAACTATCGTCGAACGGAGCTCGACGCTCTCCAATATCGTCGAACGGAGATCGATGATGTTGGTGACCTTTCAGTTTCCTTTAAAAGCCCCGATCGTCGAACTGAGTTCAACGATCTTTCCTTTTCTGCGTCGAACCCTAATATAAAATTCATTTTTCGGCCGTCATTCTCCCTTTGCGCTTTCATTCTCTATACAAATTTTCTCTTTCCCTCCAAACTTCTCTACACTTGGTCGTTTGGTTGTTTATTTTTTTGCAGGCATCAATGGCCGTCTCAGTTGCAGTCCTGGCCGCAATGAAATTTGATGCAGGATTTGATATTGATATGGATTCGTTTAACAACAGTGATCAGATTTTCAGAGACATTCTAGAACTTTTCAAGGAGCAAAAGCTAGTTACTATAATGTCCACCAGAATCAAATTAGCTGCTGATGAAATCAAGGAGTGGGTCTATACTGCCCACAACCAGGACCATAATACAGTGATTGGCACAGTATTATGAACTCAGGTACCTCTTACACCTGCTGCCCTGACACAGATTTTTGGATTGAATTCTGGAGGAGACTCAACTGAACTATCTAGAGAAGCCTTTTCTGATTTACTTGCTAGAATGGGTCACTCAGATGCAAACCCTAGCAAACTCCTGAAAAAAGATTTATTTGTGGAGTACAGGTTTTGGGCTGATGTTGTTGGGAAAGTATTGTTGGCCAAACAATCAGCCCATGATACCATCTCCATGTATCAACTATGTTTGATGGGTGCTATTGTAGATAAGAAACAGTTAAACTAGGGAGAAGTTTTCTTTGACTTGATTAAGAAAAAGATCAACAAGAATTTTGTCAACTTTGGAAGGATACTAGGGCTATTTCTTCAAAACAGATGCCCTGCACTGCTAGTCTCAAATGGGATGCACATCAATGCCTCTAAGAGGCTCTCCTTTGCCCTGTTTGGAAAGTGGGACAGGAAAATTGTGAAGCCCAGTAGACCCTCTGCAAGTATAACTTCAGGCACAAGGACTGTTGCAGTCTCTTCCCCTCAAGTCTCTGCCCCTGCAGAAGACTTGTCTACTGCTTCTCCTCCTCCTCCACCTCTTATTTCATCTCCACCAGTCAACTCCACCATTCAAATTTCCTCCACAATCATTATTTCAACCCCATCTCCAACTTTTATTTCTCCACCTCCACCTCTCATAGAAGAACTTTTCAATCCTCTACATCAATACCCTCACCTAGAAATTAAATCATCATCTTATCTTCCATCTTTCAATCTGATAGATGATTCCTTTATGGATGATTCCCCTTCATCCCCTCCTGATCTACCCTATTCATCCACATCCTATCAACAATTGCTTCAAGACATCACTGCATAACCCTCCTTCACACCCTCTGTTTCCATTCCATTATCTTCAATTTCCACAATCCCCATATCTCAACCCTCCTTTCCCCCATACACCAGCTCTCCACCACCATCTCCAGCTATTCTACCTTCATTCTCTACCTCTGCTCAAGTCCCTATTGAGCATGTAGATCTTCCAGCCTTAGCAGACAGACTTTATGAGCTGATAACTCCCAGGCTATCCCTCTTGTTGGAGACCTCCTTGGCTCCACTTTTAAAGTCAGTTGCAGACCTGTCTGCCAGGCTCTCCTCCCTCATACCTCCTCAGGCAATCCCTTCATCTGGGTGCCTTGATCCAGTCCTGACTGAATCTAGGCAGGGGGAGATGCCTCATGAAGTGGTTAGATTGCCTGCTGCTGCTGTTACCTCCGTTTAAGCTCAAGCCTCAACACCACAAGTTGCAGTTTTCTCAATGGACCTCAGGTCATTATTATCAGATTTTGATTCAGTCTATTTCAGCTGTCTTCCAGAGAGCACTGCAGTCCAGCCATCTGAAGATCTATCTAAGGCCATTGTGCCCATTTCAAGCTGTGACACCAGCTTAATTTATTCTTTTGTAAAGTCCCTTTCTACTGCTGCCCCTGTTGTTTCTGTTGCTGCTGCTTCTACTGATATTGTTGATATTGCTGTTAATTCTGATGTTTCAGTATCTGAGGACATACATATGACAGAGGCATTTGAATTTGAGCCTGCTATTACTACTGATGTTATTTCTGTTACCTAACCAGTTGTATCTGAAAGTATTTTATCTGTATATGCTGCTGCCCCAGTTACTGCTGTATCTACTACTGCTGCACCTTCCAATTCTGAGTGTGTTACTTTTGAAAGTTTTGTATCTGCTGATGTAATCTCCTCTGCTAGTGTTGCTTCTATTCCTCCTTCTGTTGTTGCTGCCACAACTGCTGTCACTACTGTTACCTCTGCTCAATCCCAACAACAGATAGACTATCTGAAAAGGATTGATGCACTGTATGATGAACAAAGCTCAGAAAGTGATCAATATAGGACTGATTCAGATGACTCCTCTACAACTATTTCGAGGAAAAGAAAGGCCAGAAGCAAGGCTATGAAAAGGGTTCCTCCAGCAAAAGTCAAAGATACCAATGATATTCCTTATTACATACTGCATAACTGTCCTATCATAGAACACTGGATGCAATACTCCAAGAATCAATTGAAGGCCATGAAGAAAAAGAGAAAGTATGAGAAAGGTTCCTCTCAATTCCATCATCCTCCTCCTCCTCCTTCTGATGCAGGTGCAGGTGGTAGCTCTGCTGTTCAACCCTCTGCCAGAAGCCAAACCCCTTATCAACCTCAAGGTAGATCCCAGTACAGGGGAAGTCAATCCAGAGGCTACCAATCAAGGAGAGGAAACTATAGAGGAAACCAAAGAGAATTTCAAGTATACTCCAAAGGCTATTCCAGGCAACACCCTTATTCAAGGGAAGGACAAGCTTCCTCTGATACTACTTCAGGTCCGTTTCCCTATAAGCTTAAAGAGTTAGTCTCATCCAGAGCTCCTCCAGATAATCCCTCAAATAGATATGAGCCTCCAGTTCCTTTTGAGGATCCAGAGAACAATCCAACTTTATGGACAACCAAGATGAAGGAATTAGCTGCTTTGGATCAAATTAAGAAAGCCAGAGAATAAGGCAAAGACACTTCCAGTATTACTACTTTATCAGAACAAAGGAAAAAGGAACTTGAAAGATATTCTTCCAGCAAGTTCTTTGATTCTGAAAGCTACATGAAGCTGCATCCTGAAGCTATAGTGCCCAGGCCTAAGCAACAAACCTCTTTAGGTGCAACTGATGACAGAAGATTTAAAAAGGAAGCTCTCAATCCAAATAGAGAAATAATACTTATAAAGAGCAAAGAAAAGGAGTAATTCTATAAGATGACAGTTATTTTGATTTCTGATCTATCTGTGACAATATATGTGTGATTCTACAATGTCTTGTTTGTTATATTGTTGCCTTGTATATGTTTTTAATTTTCCAATACCTGTAAATAGTAATCCTAACCCAAATAGGGGGAGATTGTTGGAACACCCTATTACTGATTTGGGTCAGGATCACTATGTCTCATAGGAAACCTGTTTTGACCTCATTGTATAGATCTAAAGGTCAAGTAGAATTGAGTCTAAGGGTTAGTAGTTAGGTTTGGAAGCTGCCCTCAAGACCAAGTTTTTCAGTTTCTGGAGACTAAGTCATTTCATCGAGCACAGTACGACGAATCGTCGAACTCCATTCGACGATCATTGAGCTCACTTCGACGAGTCATCGAACTCCATTCGACGATCTCTGAGCTCAACTTCATCAAGTCGTCGAACTCCATTCGACGATCTTCGAGCTCAGTTCGACGATCTTGACTCCAGTTTGTTCCGCAATCTCTGAGCTCAGTTCAACGATAGTGGAGCTCAGTTCGACGTTTTTCTAAAGAGTTCAACGATTTTCAAGATTCAAATTCAGACAGTTAAGGAATTGTTGTCAGCATTTAATTCAGAGATCTTGTAGCCATTTTTAATTAATCTGGAGCAAGTTTCAAGGAATTATCAAGGAATGTTTTATTGGACTTTCCTCCAAAAGACAGAAGCAATTAAGGAAGTAATTAATGACAGGCTAACGGCTATCTTGGACAATGTATCATTTCTATTCAGACAGATGGAATAAAAGACAGAATTATTCTCTACAACAAAGATATAGAAGAAGAAGAAAATAAAAGAATAACAAGAATCTCTCTCTGCAACAACAACTCTTACACAACAACAATCACACAAGAGAAAGAAAAAAGAGTTGCAGACATTCTCAGTCTCAAAGATTCATACTAGAACACCATCACCAAAGGAGATCAACAAACTGAAATCTTCAGATCTCTTTTGATTCAAGTGTTCAAAGGCCATCATCATTCAAGACTCCAGACACCTCACATTTCAGTTGCTGCTGAAATCATCTTTTGCTGGAGATCAAATTTTCTGAAGGCCTATCACCCTACTGCAAAACTTCACTTCCTGAACAACTATAGATCTCAGGGGGAGCTTTGACAACATCCACTATCTTCTCTCTGACTGTTGACAGAGAATATCATCTCTTTCCCTCTCTCTCTCACTCTGTTGTAAAGGGTTTTCAAACTCCCTTCAAAAGTTTGTGTTTGGTTTTTGAGCACCTTATCAAAAGCTCATTGGTGGCAAGACACCTGATCAAAAAATCTGGTTTGGTTTTTGAGCACCTTATCAAAAGCTCATTGGTGCCCAGGACACCTGATCAACTCATCCTGCAGTGGATTCCTACCTAGGGTGGTAGAAGAGTAGATGTACCCAGATTGCTTGGGGAACCACTATAGCTCCTTGTTTCATCTGGTTGCTTACTTTCTTTTTATTTCTGGCTGTGCTTTGTGATTGCTTTGTGTTTAATCCGTGATTAAATAGTTGCTTCTTGTTTAGAGTACTTCATATTATTTGCTTCCCTGTTCACTTAGGATTACAACAATTATTGTAAAAAGTTTTTAGCAAGCACCATACTCTATTCACCCCCCCCCCCCCTCTAGAGTATATCAGATCTAACTTTCACTTTCAAGTCTCAACAGAGAGTTTAGAGTCTCGAGAACTCTATGTATCGACACGAATTTTTGAGTGTCGACATAGACGACCTTATGTATCGACACCAACATCTGAGTGTCAATAACTCTATGTGTCGACACCAACTTCTGAGTATCAACACATACTTCTTTATGTGTTGACTCAAACTTCTGAGTGTCGACACAGACTATTATATGTGTCGACACTAATTACCTTAGTCATATATTGAGTAGAATTTTGCATAATTTACCATCCTATTCCAGGTTCAATATGCCAAATTTAATTTTAAAATAATTGAATTTACTTTCATCTAGAGGTTTAGTGAATATATCATCTACTTGTGTATTAGTAGAAATAAACTATAGACTTATGTCCTCTTTCTCAACATGTTTTCTAATAAAATGGTACCTAATTTTAATGTGTTTTGTTCTGCTATTTGAAACTGGGTTTCTAGCAATTGATATAACACTAGTAGAATCACAATATAATGGATTTATACTTATCTTGATGTCATAATCTTCAAGTTGATGTTGTATCCATAGCAACTGAGCACAACAACTTCCAGCTGCAATATATTCTAACTCTGCTGTGGATAAAATAACACTTGTCTGCATTTTTCTGTTCCATGACACCAGTCTTCCTTCTAGGAATTGGCATGTACCTATGGTACTTTTCCTGTCTTCCTTGTGGCCTGCAAAATCTGCATGTGAAAAACTTGTTAGCAGAAAAACTCGATTCCTAGTGTATCATAGACCAAGATCTGGTGTGCCCTTAAGATATCTTAAAATTCTCTTTGCAGCAGAATAATGAGACTCTTTAGGGCATGTATGGTATATAGTATAGACACATGTAGTATACATGATATAAAGCCTACTTGCAGTCAAGTATAGTAAGGTGCCAATTATTCCTCTATACAAAGACTCATCAATAGGTTTCCCTTCCTCATCTTCTCCTAAAGTCATACTTGACCCCGTTGGAGTTTTCATGGTGGAAGCAGTCTCCATGTCATATTTTTTAATCAACAGCCTGTTGAACTTTGACTGGGATATGGACTATCCATCATCAGTATGTTTTACTTGAAGTCCCAAGAAGAACTTTAGTTCACCCATGCTGCTCATCTCAAACTTCGCTTGCATAAGTTTGGAAAACCTTTTGCAAAGGTTGTTTTCAGTAGATCCAAAGATTATGTCATCAACATATATCTGGACTAGGATGATCTTGCCCTTTGATTCCCTCAGTAATAGGGTCTTGTCTATTTTCCCCCTTGAGAATCTGTTCTCAATGAGGAAAGTAGACAATGTCTCATACCATGCACTAGGGGCTTGTTTTAACCCATATAGAGTGTTCTTAAGTCTATAGACATGATTAGGAAAGTGAGGATATTAAAAACCTGATGGTTGGTCCACATATACTTCCTCTTTTAGATCTCCATTCAGGAAAGCTGACTTGACATCCATTTGAAAGACCTTGAATTCTTTATAGGCTGCATAGGCAAGTAATAGTCTTATTGCTTCCAACTTTGCTACTAGGGTAAAGGTCTGGTCAAAGTCTATTCCTTCTTCCTTCCTGTAGCCTTTTGCCACCAATCTGGCCTTATTCTTGACAATAATGCCATTTTGATGTAACTTATTCCTGTAGATCCACTTAGTCCCTATCACATTATGTCCCTTTGGTCTGGGAACCAGTTTCCAAACTTTGCATCTCTTGAATTGGTTCAGTTCTTCCTTCATAACACCAATCCAGAATGAATCTTGAATAGCCTCTTCAAACTTCTTTGGTTCCATTTGAGACAGAACGTTTGCACATATTGTTGAGTTCAAGCTCTTGCTTCTGGTCATAACACCATGACTTGCATCACCAATGATTTAATGAGCTGGATGATCTCTTAAATGTCTCATAGCCAGAGGAAATCTTTCTTCAGCTTGTTGATCCTCAATGTCTTCAGCTGGTTGTTCATCATTGTCAGCTTGTAAGTCTTGAGCTCCCCCTGGACAACATCCATCATCTTCAATCTCTTGACCTGCTGGTTCATCTTCCCTTGTGGTCAGATTGTTCATCTTATCTTTTGAACCTGCAGGACTAGAAGAAGTGCTTGGCAGCTCACAGTTAATTATCTTATACTCATCAAAGACAACGTGAATAGATTCTTCTATAACTTGTGTAGTCAGGTTATAGATCCTATATACTCTACTATTGTTGTTATACCCAACAAATATCCCTTCTTAGGACTTGGCAGCAAACTTAGTCAAATGAGACTTACCATTGTTTAGTACATAAAACTTGCTACCAAAAATCTTAAAATAAGATAAGTTTGGTTTCCTGCCTTTCAGAATCTCATAGGGAGTCTTTTTCTGGCTTTTAGTGATGGAAGCTCTATTGAGAACATGACAAGCAGTATTTACTGCCTCAGCCTAGAAATATTCTGGGAGAGAAGTGTTATTTAATAAAGTCCTACCTTCCTCAATTAGAGTTCTATTCTTCCTTTCAGCAATTCCATTTTACTGGGGAGTTCTAGGTGAGGAGAATTCAAGATGAATCCAAAGCCCTTCACAGAACTTTGTCATAAATTCAGACTGAAACTTAGTCCCATGATCACTTCTGATCTTGACCACAGAACTATTAAATTCATTCTGAATTTTCTTGACAAAAGTTTGGAAGATATCTAGGGTTTCAGATTTTCTCCTTAAGAAGAATACCCAAGCAAACCTGGAAAAGTCATCAACCACCACAAGGGTATAGACTTTCCTACCAAGATTATAAACTGGCATAGGACCAAATAGATCCATATGCAGGAGATATAAACACCTTACTGAGTCCTTGGTATCAAGACTTTGGAAGGAATACCTTGTCTGCTTGACCTTTTGACAAGCTGAGCAAATTCCCTCCTAAATGCACTTAACTTCAGGATGATTACTCACCATCTCTTCACTAAAGAGTCTACCTATAGTCTTCTAGTTCGGGTGAGCTATCCTCTTGTGCCATTTGACATAATGAGAAATTTTCTCATCTGCAACTAGGCATATAGGAGTGTCCTTACTCTCACACTCAAAGTCTAAACAGTAAACATTTCCTCGGTTAGTGCCTGTCAAGATAACTCCCTGATCACTTAACTTTCTAATTTGACGCTCATCCTCGAGGAAAGAAATGTCATATCCCAAATCACAAAGTTGACTTATGCTTATAAGGTTATGTTTCAAACCTATCACATAAGCTACTTGTGTGATAGTTACTATGTCATTAGTTAACTTACCCAAACCTTTAGTTACCCCTTTTTCTAAGCCCCCAAAGGTAACTCTGGGACCATTCTTAATAGGAGTGTATTCCTTTAGAATGCTCCTTATTCCAGTCATGTGTCTGGAACATCCACTGTCCAAGTACCATGTAGGGGTATGACCACTTGGACTTACCTGCAACAAATATATTATCTGACCATAGGATCCCACATTTTATTGGGTCCTAGGTGCAAGTTAGACTTAAACTCAACATGCCTACAAGCAGTTCTTTTGACAAGCAAGCCACCATTACTTCTCTGGACACTCTCATTGTGCCATCAATCAATGGCATAGTGGCCCACTTTGTAACAACACCAGCACTCATGCACATTGTACCTTCTTTTAAGAACTGGCTTCACAGCAATGTTGTTTGCAGCTTTCAAACCAGGAGGTACATCAGCTCTTTTCTTAAGTTTTTCAGCCACAGCTTGCTTAGGTACATGTCTAGCCGCAGAAGTACTTGGAATATCTTGAACCCTATCTGCAGCTGCCTTCTTTTCAGAAATCATACTCCTGATAGCTTCAGATATTACTAAGTTTGTTTTGCTAACAAACTTTCCCATAGCTTTCAAATGGGCTGGCAGACCTTGTGAGTCAGCTGCAACCTTGTTCTTGAGTGTCAGAGTTGGTACACCAAACACAAATGTTCCATTTTGAGACATTTGGGTTTTTTCATGGGCTGCCCAATAGGCACTAGCACCCTTGCCATTTCTACTGCCTTGCTCACAGTGAGCATAAATACTATCATGGTCATACCTGTTAGAAGGTTGAACCACCTTTTTAAAAGAAATTTGTGGCTTGGAAGCAAGTGGCTGAGCTGGAGCTTTGCCTCTCTTGTTGGAATTGCCAGCTCTTGTTCTTCCTTTGAAACCTAGACCCTTCTTACCCTTTTAGGAAGATAAGGAATCTATCTAAGGTAACACAGAACTAGGTTTTGAGAACTTGGACACTAGCTCCCTCTCCTTTTGGAGTATACTTTCAAGATTCCTTATATGATTATTTTTGAAAGTAATGGTATCGATCTGAATAATAGTTATGTTCTTCAATTTACTAATTTCTTTTAACTTCAGATCCAGCACTTTTACTGAATCCGATGCAGCCAACTTCAGTCTGTCATTCTCCTTTGCCAACTATTTGGCTAGGATCCTGCTTTCCTTAAAGGCTTGTAGGAGCTCTCAATAATCATCAATCAGTTGATTGATTCCTCCTTCAGATTCAGAACCATCTTTATCTCTTGATGAAGATTCTTCTGACTCTGGGCTTGTAACATAATCTGACACTGAGGGTGAAGTTTGTACCTTACTGGGACAAGCCTGCTCCTGGCTGGGTCCATCCTCAGCTATAGCCATCAGCCCTATGCACTGGCTGTCTTCTGCTTTATTGATATCATCCAGCAACTGTAAAAATTCTGTTTCTACAGAATCTTCCTCAGCTGAGAACAGCCCAATGTAGGCCTCAGCATCCTCTTTATTTTCTGACTCTGATGAAGAAGAGTCAGTCCAGCTTTTCTGCTTCTTGGCCAAAAAGGATTTCTCTTTCTTTCCTTTATGCTGGTGTTTCTTTTTCTCATCAGACTCCTTTCTTTTAACAGGACAGTCTGCGATAACATGTCCTGGCTTGCTGCAATAATAACAAAAGATTTTATTAGAAGTTTGTTTACCAGGTTTGGAACCATACCTTTCCTCTTTAGCGGTTTTCTTCTTTCCATTGTAGTTGTCATCCTTGGAGTAAGAGGAAGAGGAAGGCCTTCTCCTCCAGTTCTTTTTCTTCAGGAACGTCTGGAATTGCCTAGAAAAGGCAGCAAGCTCCTCATCAGAATTATGGCAATCTGTTGTTCTTGTGTCTGAACTTTCTAACTCAGTATCAACAACTTTTCTGGGAGGAGAAGGACTCTTTCTCCTGCCCTTCTTTGTAGCTTCAACTTTGAAAGCCACAAACTTATCTTTGCCATAAGACCTGCTGCTCTTTTCCTATTCTTTTCTGGCAATCAATTGCATTTCATTGGACAACAATTTTCCAAACAAGGTTGATGAAGGAGTTTCTATAAGTCTGGCCACTTCTCTGATGACACAAACCTTGGTATCCCAATCCTTGGTTAATGATCTGAGAAACTTGTCATTCAGTTCATAAGTGTTGAAAACTCTTCCATAAGTCATCAGCTCATTTATAATTCTGAAGAACTTTTCATAGCATATAACTATGCTATCTATCTTGGCTTGTCTGAAACTCTCATATTCTTGATTGAGCATAGATTTCCTATTCTCTCTTACTTCTTATGTCCGCTCCATATAGACAATCAAAGTGTCCCACGTTTCCTTTGATGTTTTCAGATTTGCATCTAGAACAGATGTCTTCATAGGGATGAAAGGCCCTTCTTGAACTGTGATGTAAATTCTTGGATCAGATGCCTCCATGAATAATCTGACCCTTTCTATCCATATGCCAAAGGTTTCTTTTCAACAAATTGGGATTTTCATGGATCCAAGTTCTTTGTGATTTTCTCCTGAACCCTTCTTGGCTATCTGATTACTGCCATGAAGATACACTCAGACTGTTAAGCCTAATTTTGAGCAACCTGCCTCTGATACCACTTGAAAGAATTGATTTCAAGATTGTCTAAACACCTAGAGGGGGGGGGGTGAATAGATTCAATTCCAATTCTACTTACATAGTTAATAAATTCCTCACAACACAGATAAATTCTACAGCTATCACAGTACATAATCATCCAATCACAGCATGCACACAGATTTATAGTGGCTTCCCAAATGATGGGTACATCCACTTCCCCCTTTGCCTATCTAGCAGTACATTAGATTCGAACAAACTTCCTTCCACCTTCTCAGATCCTCAGATCTTACAACTCAAAACCCAAACTGGTTCCTACATCTCACACTTCAACAAGTGCTACAACTCAGGCTCTTCCCAAGAACCCTACCTCAGAGTGAATCCACACTCCTACCCCTCAAGCAATCAAGCCCTACCTTAGCCTTTATAATTACAGGCTTACAACTCAGAGATTGAAACCTCTTACAATCAGATCTCAAATAGATATTATAGAAAATTTATTAAGAGAATGTTTCTTCCTTCACCCAAATAGGGAGAGGTGAGGGAATCTTGATCAGACCTTGATGGATTCGCTTTCTCTAGATCTTTGTTGTAATGAATATGATTCAACCTGACTTAGCTTATTCAAAGTTTCTTGAAATAGAGAACCTAGGTTGAATCTTCTTGAGAAGTTGGTGTAGATCCAGCTTCTTCCTCCGTGCAGAATTAAATCTGCAAACACTGACAGATTTGTTGTGATGTTATCCCCTTCTCTGATTTAGAATCAGAATCTTCTTGCTGTAAAGAATTCCGTGAATTCTTCTTGGAGAATTCCTCTTTTATTTTCCCTCTGTCTTCTATTGTTTATTTTCTGATAGCACAGCTCTATTTATAGATCATATCTGAGGCAACTGGCTGATCCGGTAGTTGACTGACATCTGATAGTTCAGACATGTCTATTAGTTTTGATGAATCTGGCTGCTGTCAAGTTTACAGTCTTGAGATTTGATACTTAGAGTTATTTAACTCAGCTGTGTACAACCCCGTGTCCGGCGAGCGGGTCCCGCCAGGGAGGTCGAGCAGACCTAGCCCCGCGACCCGCACCCAAGCGGCAAACAGATATACGGCAGGGGGGGCTGGCCCGCTCCCGCCCATTTCATGCGAGCGAGCCGGGCGAGGCGAGCGAGCGGGTCGCGCAGAGAATCGCTGACCAAAGCGGATGGGTTCGGCGACCCGCGACTAGCGAGCCGATCGGGGGGTCGCGATGGCCGCCGGCCAGCCCCTACACGCGACCTGGTCGCCTGTCCACCCCGGTAAAGACAGGCAGGTCGCGGCGGTCCGGCTCGCGCTCGCCCAGGAAGAATAGGCGGACCGCTGGAGCCAGGTCGTGCCCGCCTCCCGCGGAGGGGGATTGGAGGCGAGCTGACTCCCCAGGGGTGCGAATAGCCCCTCAGGACAGCGGAGTTTGGCTGTTGGCAGACCCTACCAGGGGCTTTTTGGTATTTTCAGGTCAGTTCTTTTGGTTATTGGCAGTTCAGATTCCAAAAAACTATAAATAAGACCCAAGGGGTACCTCAGAGGGCACGCTTTTAGTGCCTCCTTACTCTCGTTTTCAAGTGCTCTTTGGGGGTGCCTTAGCTCGGCTTCTGGCTAAGGAGGGGAAGCGCTCAGAGATCTTCCGACTTTGTGGTGGGACCTCCCTGTAGAGCCCTTGGGTCTGTTTCTTCTTGTCTTCTTCGTTGTTTTTCTTGCAGGTGCAAAGTAGGCACGAGACCACCCCTTCCCCAAGGGTCGAACTCCACAAGAGGCCGGATTCTGGTTTCAACATTTTGGTGCGGTGAGCGTGGAGAGTGGTCAGTGCAGAAAAACTTCAGCGAGCTCAATGACGGGAGGACAAGGATCTGACATGCAGGACTCCCCCCCCCCCCCTCCCCGCCTCTCGCAACGGTGGGGATGTTGGAGGACTTCAGGAACGAGGTGTTGGGCCTCGTCAAGTTCGCACTCGGCACGTGGGCCGAGTACTCGACTCCGGCAGCCCAGATCGCAGCCGCCCCCTCTTTGGGCGAGGACGCCCCTGGCCGGCAAGCTGGAAAGGAAGTGGCCGAGGAAGGCCGAGGGTGCGAGCTCCCGGGGCGCGAGCTTTTCCCCGGCTCGGCAAGCCGAGGCAGGTTCGGCGAGTTGGGCTCGCGAGACTCGCCGGCTCGCCCAGTGGGGGTTGGGGCAGTCCTTTCAGCGAGCTGGTCTCCTCAGCTTCAGTCCCAGATGGGTTCAGGGAACCCGAGATGTCTTACTACACTGGGAAGGGAGACCCGGTCCAGCATGTCCAATGGTTCGAGGATGTGGTCTCCATCCGACAGATGTCGGACGGATTCAAATGCCGACTCTTCTCCATCACTCACCGGGAGAAGGCGAGGGAGTGGTTCCACCAGCTGCCGGCTAGTTCCATCTACTACTTCGAGGACTTGCGCCAAGGGTTCATGCTGAGGTTCACTACTTCGAAGAAGAGGAAGAAGGAGTCTGAGTCTTTGTTCCACATTAAGCAAGGATTGAACGAGACGTTGGGGAGCTACGTGGATCGATTTCAGGAGGAAGTTACCAGGTCCAAGAGATGCCGGGCCATATTCTGATGATGGCCTTTACCCTGGGCCTGCAGCAGGGGTTCTTCCGAATGGAGCTGAAGAGAGTTACCCCTCTCTCCTACGAGGAGTTGATGGAGAGGGCGGCGAGAGAGGTCGACGGGGAGGCGTCGAATCCGGAGTTCGCAAGAAAGCTAGCCAGGTGGGCCACCGAGGAAGAGAAAGAGTCGAGAGGAGGAAAGGCACAGGAGGAGAGAAGGGGAGAACCTAGGCAGAGGGAGCAAAGGCAGCTCCAGTGGCAACAACAGCCGAGGTGGGGGCACCAGGAGCCCGACCGCCGGCTGGGCTGGAGACCTGAGTGGCCGGGGCAGGGGCCACCAAGAGGATACTACGGAAGGGGTCACCATCCGGGGAGGCAAGAGCAGTTCCATCCTCCGGGCTGGAGGTAGGGCCAGAGGCCCCGGCTCCCCGATCAGGAGGAGGCCATGGCCTATAGCCTTGGGAGCAAGGAGGGGGATCATGAGGAGGAGGAGAAGGGAGGTCAGGGTGGAGCTGCCCTATTGCGACTTCCATCAGGAAGAGGGGCACGCAACAGCCACGTGCCCGGAATTCTTGGAGATGAGAGGGAATAGGGAGTGGCAGCAGCAGCAGCAGGAGGCGCGGCAAGAAGTGAGGATCGAGGAGGTCCTGCCTCGGGCGGAGGAGGATTGTTGCGAAGACCGGGTGGATGTCGGGACCCGAGGGGGGATCAGAGTGATCCATGGGGGAGTGGGGATCGAGGCTTCCCGCAAGGCAAGCCTCCACACCATGTACCGGCGGAGCGTCGCCTCTACATCCCAAACCCCGCCGCCGGAGGAGAGGATCACCTTCTCTAGGAGTGATATACCAGACCACGAGGATCCGTTCTGTGATGCGCTGGTCATCAAGGCCGCCATCGAGAATTTCACTGTCTCTCGGATCCTCGTGGACAATGGGAGCTCCGTCAACGTCGTCTTAAAAAAGGCGTTTGACGCGATGAAGGTGGAGGCTAAGAGGGTGCTGGCCTCGGACGGGCCCTTGTTCGGGTTCTCGGGAGAAAGGAAGGAAGTAGAGGGAGGAGTTGGCCTCCATGTCACCCTAGGGGGGCAGTCCCGAAACTGCAAGTTCGTCATTGTGGACGCCCCCAGCAGCTACAGCACCATCTTCGGGAGGCCTCTCATCAGCGCCTTCCGCTGTGTCCCCTTGTCTTTCCATCAGTGTTTGAAGTTCAACGCTGAGGGGGTCCAGGTCAGTGTCAGGGGGGACCCAAAGGTGGCACGGGAGTGTTATGTCACCGCGGTGAACACCATCTCTTGGCAGGAGGGAGCCGAGGAGATGGGACGGAGGATGGAGGAGGTCGAGCAGGAGGCAGGAGGGGAGGAGCCGGAAGTGAAGGACCGCGCAGGAGAGGCGGCAGGAGTAGATCTGCAGGAGGTGGCCGAAGTGAGGGGCGCGGGAGAAGAGGTGGAGGTAGAGGTCCCCATTCCATAGGAATGGGATGCCGAAGGATGGGGGGAGCAATCCCGGCTAGAGGCGGCGGAGGAAGTGGTGGAGCTGGAGGTGCTCACCCGGGGAGTAAGGATGGAGAAGATACGCGTCAGCGGAGGGCTGACCCCGGAGGGCCAAGGCAGGATGCTGGAGTGCATCCAGAAGAACGTGGACATCTTCGCCGGGAACGCCACGGAGATGCCGGGGGTTGACGCGGATGTGGCTTGCCACCGCCTCAACCTGGACCCAGGAACACGCCCCGTTCAGCAGAAAAAGAGATCCACGGTGGACAAGCTGGCGGAGCCCATCAGGGAGGAGGTGGCAAAGCTTCTCAAGGCTGGCTTCGTGTCCGAGATTCAGTACCCCGGCTGGGTCTCCAACGTCGTGATGGTTAAAAAAGGAGACGGGCGTTCGAGAATGTGTATCGATTTTTCCTTACTTAATAAAGCTTGTCCTAAGGACGGTTATCCTTTGCCTCGGATCGACGCGCTGGTTGACTCAGCCGTCGGCTTTTCTGTAATGAGTTTTTTAGATGCCTTTTCAGGTTACCATCAGATCAGGATGCACCCCCCGGACATCAAGGATGTCTCGTTCATCACAGGGGACGGCTGCTACTGCTACAAGATGATGCCATTCGGGCTGAAGAATGCTGGGGCCACCTACCAAAAAATGATGGATAGGTTCTTCAAGGAGCAGAGGGGAAGGAACTTGGAGGTGTATGTGGACGACCTCATGATCAAAAGTCGGGATGTGGACTCCCACCTCCGGGACCTGGAGGAGACCTTTGCCACCCTGCGCAGATACAAGATGCGGTTAAATCCCCTAAAATGTGTCTTCGGGGCCAGCAGGGGAAAATTCTTGGGACACCTCCTCACCCCCGCGGGGGTCGAGCCCAACCCAGATAAGGTTAGGGCTACCTTAGAGCTGGGGTCCCCGCGGAATGCGAAGGAGTCGTTTCCTTTCTCGGGCAGGGGAGAAGTGCTCCCCCTTCTTCAAAACGCTGAGGGGTGGTCAGAGGTTTGAATGGACCAAGGAATGCGAGGAGGCGTTCCAGGCCCTCAAGGTGCAGTTGACACAGGCTCCGCTGCTCCAAGGGCCGAAGGAGGGGGAGGATTTGTTCTTATATCTCGGGGTCGGGGCAGAGGCTCTGAGCTCCGTCATGGTTCAAGAAGAGGGAAAGAGATAGCTCCCTATCTATTACGTCAGCCGGGTCCTGAGGAAGGCCGAGCTCCGGTATCCAATCTTGGAGAAGCTTGCATTCGCCATAATCATCTCGGCTCGGCGGCTGCGACCTTACTTCCAGGCACACTCAATTCGAGTGGTGACCGACCATCCCCTCCGCAACATCTTCGAGGGGGTGGAGCATTCAGGCCGGCTGGCTAAATGGTCGGTGGAGCTGAGCGAGTTCGATGTCTCCTTCGTTCCGCGACTCTCGATCAAAGCTCAGGTGATGGCCGACTTCCTGGCCGACTACGTGGTGGAAGTAGCGGAGGAAGAGCTCACCCGCCCGACTCCTTGGAAAGTGAGAGTTGATGGAGCCTCAGGGAGGCATTCCCTTGGAGTGGGGGTGGTCCTAGAAAGCCCTCAAGGGACTCGGATTGAGCAGACGGTGGTGGTGCACTTTCCCATTACCAACAACCAGGCCGAGTACGAGGCCGTGATAGCAGGGCTGCGCCTGGCCAGGGAGCTGGGGGTGCTGGATGTGGAGGTCCTGACTGACTCCATGGTGGTGACTTCCCAGATCAACGGGGAGTTCGAAGCAAGGGAACCCACCCTGAAGTCATACTTGGCCAAAGTGAAGGGGGTCATAGGCACCTTCCAGACCTTCTCCATCCGACACGTGCCAAGGGGAGAGAATGAACAGGCCGACCAGCTAGCAAAGCATGGCCCCCGGGCGGGGGGCACCATCACCGACCTGTTCCGCCCCTCCATCGACGAAGGAGAGCTCATGGAAATCGACCAGCAAGCTTCGTGGATGGATCCAGTAGTAGTTTTCCTCTCCACGGGAGAATATCCGGAGGGGGTAGACAGGAAGAAGCTGAGGCACAAGTTAGCTTACTACCTCCTTAAGGACGGGCAGCTATACAGGAAGACCCTCTCCGGGATGCTGGCTCGCTGCGTAGCCGATGGCGAGGCGCAGAGGATCTTGGAGGAAGTCCACTCCGTGGAGTGCGGGAGTCATTCCGGGAGTCGGACCCTGGAGGGAAGGATAGTCAGGCAAGGGTATTTCTGGCCCACCCTGGGGCGAGACGCCGCGGAGTTCGCAAGAAGATGTCATAAGTGCCAGCTGTTCGCCCCTCTTCAGCTACAGCCGGCCCAACGACTCAAGAGTATCACGGCCCCCTGGCCCTTCGCAATCTGGGGAATGGATTTGGTTGGACCGTTCCCCCAGGCCAGCGGTCAGAGAAGGTTCCTCGTAGTGATGATCGACTATTTCTCGAAGTGGATGGAGGTGAAGGCGTTGGCCAAGGTGACCTCCCAAGTGATCAGGAACTTTGTTTGGGGGGAGATCATCTGTCGCCATGGGCTGCCCCAGGCCATCGTCACAGACAACGGACCCCAGTTCGCCAGTGCCGAGTTCACCAGCTTCTGCGAGCAGCTCGGAATCGACCTCAGGTTCGCCTCGGTCCACCACCCCAGGAGTAACGGGCAGGTGGAGGCCGCGAACAAGATCATCGTCAACCTCCTCAAGAAGAAGGTGGAAAATTTGAGGGGGAGCTGGGTAGAGCAGCTCCCCGCAGTTCTTTGGGCCCTAAGAACCACCCCTAACACGGCTACAGGGGAGACCCCCTTCAAGCTCTCCCATGGGTGCGAGGCGGTGCTCCCCGTAGAATTTGAAGTCCAGACGCCGCGAGTCGAAGCGGCCAAAGGGGGCCGAGAAGAATGGCAAGCCGGGAACGAAGAGGAGCTGAGACTCTCCCTTGACATGGTGGAAGAATTGAGGGACCTTTCTGCTGTCCGACAGGAGGAGGTAAAAAGAAGGATGGCCAAATACTTTGACAAGCATGTCAGGGTCAAGCAGTTCGCAAAAGGAGACCTGGTGCTGAAGAAGGTAGACGCGGCAGGGAGATCAGTGTCTGTAGGGAAGCTCAACCCCAGCTTGGAGGGGCCGTTTATTGTAAAGGAAGCCTTGAAGTCAGGGGGCTATCGCCTCCAAAATGTAGAGGGCGAGACCCTGAGTCTCACCTGGAGTGGAGACGACCTGAAAAGGTTTTTTTTCCCTAAACGCCTGTAAGCAACATTTTGATTATAATGAATTTCTTTCCCCCCCAGTATTGTCATAGCCAGCTTGCATAGAGAATTGGAATATGTTTGGACCCCGAGAAGATCCCGCTGCCAGGCTCTCACCTAGCTGGCAGGGCCGGAATTCACTCGGTGTCATCCTTGGCCTCGAGAAGATCCCGCTTCCAGGCTCTCACCTAGCTGGCAGGGCCGGAAGTCACTCGATGGAATATGTTTGGACCCCGAGAAGATCCCGCTGCCAGGCTCTCACCTAGCTGGCAGGGCCGGAAGTCACTCGGTGTCATCCTTGGCCTCGAGAAGATCCCGCTGCCAGGCTCTCACCTAGCTGGCAGGGCCGGAAGTCACTCGATGGAATATGTTTGGACCCCGAGAAGATCCCGATGCCAGGCTCTCACCTAGCTGGCAGGGCCGGAAGTCACTCGGTGTCATCCTTGGCCTCGAGAAGATCCCGCTGCTAGGCTCTCACCTAGCTGGCAGGGCCGGAAGTCACTCGATGGAATATGTTTGGACCCCGAGAAGATCCCGCTGCCAGGCTCTCACCTAGCTGGCAGGGCCGGAAGTCACTCAATGGAATATGTTTGGACCCCGAGAAGATCCCGCTGCCAGGCTCTCACCTAGCTGGCAGGGCCGGAAGTCACTCGGTGTCATCCTTGGCCTCGAGAAGATCCCGCTGCCAGGCTCTCACCTAGCTGGCAGGGCCGGAAGTCACTCGATGGAATATGTTTGGACCCCGAGAAGATCCCGCTGCCAGGCTCTCACCTAGCTGGCAGGGCCGGAAGTCACTCGGTGTCATCCTTGGCCTCGAGAAGATCCCGCTGCCAGGCTCTCACCTAGCTGGCAGGGCTAGAAGTCACTCGATGGAATATGTTTGGACCCCGAGAAGATCCCGCTGCCAGGCTCTCACCTAGCTGGCAGGGCCGGAAGTCACTCGGTGTCATCCTTGGCCTCGAGAAGATCCCGCTGCCAGGCTCTCACCTAGCTGGCAGGGTCGGAAGTCACTCGATGGAATATGTTTGGACCCCGAGAAGATCCCGCTGCCAGGCTCTCACCTAGCTGGCAGGGCCGGAAGTCACTCGGTGTCATCCTTGGCCTCGAGAAGATCCCGCTGCCAGGCTCCCACCTAGCTGACAGGGCCGGAAGTCACTCGATGGCAGCAGTTTGCGACCCAGAGCAAATCACGATGTCGGGCCCCCACCAGGCCAGTAGGGCCGAAAAGCTACTCAAATGGTGTTAACAATGGATTGGAGTCGCGAAGATTAGCCAAAAGGGGGGAGGCTCCAGCCTAACCACCCAGCCCACAGATTGGCGACCGGGAGGAGGCGAGAACCCGGGTCGCGCCTCAGCGAGCCACGTCGCCTCGCCCGGTCGGCGAGTGGCCTCGGCAGCGGAGGCCGCGCCGCTGATGCAGGTCACCCACAGCGGGACGGCCCGCCAGGCCCCCTATAACTCCCGAGCCGAATCCATAGGCATACGACCCCATTGACGCAACGCGAGGTGAGCGGCGTCGAGCGGGAAAATGGAAAAATTGCATCGCGCGATGACAGCGGACATACGTAAGCAACGAGTGGGGGAGCATGTATATGAGCATTGATAGACGAGAAATCAAGAAGTAAATTCGCGGACCGCGCTTACATCTCAAAATAGCATAAAGAGCATAGTGAATACACTTAACAGACAAATATCAAAAAGCGGGGGCGACACGAGGTCCGGGGGCATGAAGTCCTAAATGAGCTGGAAGGACTGGTCTCCAGGGTCCGGTACGGGAAGGAACAGCGCCGGAACCACGTCGCCCGCCGAGAGTTCCGCCGCCTCGCTCTTGAGAAGATCCGCGCGTCGCAGCATCTGCATCGTGTACTTTGCGGCGCTGGCGGCGTTCTTTTGCATCAGCACCTCCAACTCGTGGTCGGAGTGGTGTGCGAGCGGGCAGCCCTTGTTATCTGGTAGAGGGACAGCGGCGGCGGCCTCCAGCTCGCGTACCCGTGCCTCCAGCGCTGACTTGTCCTGATCAAGGGTGGCGATCTCAGCACCCATCCGACTGGCCGTCGCGGCATCCTGAAAAGCGGAAAAGGAAGTTATAAGGTGGATTCGCGGAGAGAGGCGGGTCGTTGGAAGTGAGCACGTACCACCCTCCCAGGTACTGCGCGAGGGTCTCCTCGGACGCGTCGGCCCGCCATCTCTGAAGATCCGAGTCCTCCTGAGCGAGTTTCCGGGCCTCCTCCTTCTCGTCCGCCAACTTCTAGAGAGAGGCGGCGTTCCGCTCCAGCTGGGTGCAGCGCCTCCCCACCATGTGGGCCAACTCCAGGCAGCGTAGTTGTGCCCGCGCGCTCTCATGCACCAATACTCGCGTCGCCTCCTTGTCATAGATGGCGGCGTCCTCTCGCGAGTACAGGCCGAACGAAAAATTATATGCCTCCCCGCCGATGGTGTCCTGCTCCAGCCAACTCGGCAACAGAGTCGAGACCACTGCGCGGTTAGAATCCTTGTCCCATGACAGGAGCGGGACGCCAAGCTCATCCACATATTTCTCGTCGTAGCCGAAGTTGCGATGCCCTCTCGGCACCGGCCTCGCGGCGGTTTGCGACCCATCCGGCGGCCCGGAAGTACCCGCCGCCTCGGCGGGGATGTCGCTGGTCGTAGCGACTATGGGGGGGAGCCCTCGGCCGATTGATCAGCCGGGGCCTTCGCCTTTCCTCTGGCACCCGGCTAGTTGCTGACCCGCAGATTTCACCGTCTTTGGCGGGGGAGCGGGATGCTCGCGGCCCGACCTCTTCTTGGCATTGATCGACGGGGCCTCGCGCTGAGCGGCGTCAGCGGCCTGAGCGCGAGCGAGGACCCCGGAGGCGACCCGGGCACTCTCGTAGGGGGGATGAAGGGGCACGTCTCGCTCGCCTGCAGAAAGGAGAGGGTGAGGCCTAAGGGGTAAAGAGCGAGACAAGGGGTAGTGGCGAGTGGCAGACCTCCACCAGGCGGAACGGCGGCAAGGTCGTCGAGGTTGCGGCGCAGGTACGCGACCTCGAAGTTCTTCCCGGAGAAGAACCCGCACAAGTCGGCTTTATGGCCTCCTAGGCTCGGCGGGCGGTAACTCGCCTCGCTGAGCTGCACTGGCGAGTAAGGAACGTTACCGAAATCCCCCTTGACAAACAGAAATTTCTTGAGCCAGTTATGACTCTTGTTAACGGTCTCCCGCACCTTGAGGTGAGCGCTGGAGAAGTAGGCGGTGCCATCCCGGTTCGCACAGAAGGAGAATAGATTGCGGAAAACCGCGAGGTTAAACTCGATCCGCTCCTCCCGCAGGAAGCAGGCGAACCCTACCATAACGGCTACAGAGTTCGGGGTCATCTGGCCTATGACGACCCCGAAGTACTTCAGTACCTGACAAACCTCTGGCCAGAGGGGGAGGCGAAGACCCACCTCGAAATGGGCCAGGGGAATGGCGAGCTCGTTCCCGGATAGATCGTTGATCTTCTCCCCCTCCCCGGGCCATCTCGCCGAGAACCCAGCCGGGATGTGGTCGCCTAGGGCCTCTAAGTATTCGCGCTCTGAGATAATAGCGCGGGGAAAGTCGTGCTCCGAGAAGGTCCAGGCGCACTTGCTTCGCCCGTCCGCGTCGCCGCCGCCGCCGCTGCACATGCCGCCGTTCAAGCGAGACAGCCACGATGAGCGAGCGCGAATCGTGCTTAGAGAAGAACAGGAGGCGAGTGGATGCTTTGAAGCGATGAAAGGATAAGAACCGGCCACGCCTATTTATAGGGGGAAAGAAAGGGCGGGAATGTTCCCGCCAACGGGAGGGGTGCGAGTAGCAAAAATCGAGCCTGACGGTTCGACTCCCCAACGCGCAGCCACAGCGCCAGGACCGTTTAACAGCAGGTCCCGCTTGGCCGCATCCGCGCGAAGAATGAGCGGGCGAGTCTCAGCCCGAGCCCCGCCCAGGATCCCGAGCGAGTCGGGGAGACTCGTGGATGGCGAGCTCCTCGGCTCGCTCCCGCCACGATCGGAATGGCGGGTTGAGCGAGGTCGTCCCCAGACCTGCCCGCGCCACGGGAAGTGGACGAGGGGGGGGGACGCGAGTACCCTCGATCCCGCCTCAAGGAAAATAAAAACTGCAACATGATAATTTTGGCATACATTAGAGACCAAACAGTCAGGCCCATAGGCGGGCGAGGAGAGTCACAAATTGTTACAAACACAGGATGAGGCTTTGAAATAGTAGAAACTCCGCGATATCCCGAGAGCGGGGGGAGAAAGGCTGGATCAGTACTGGATCCACTTCCACCTGCCCCGCCGCTGCGCTCCCGATCGCGGCGGCACGCGAGGATAGTGGTAATCGCGAACCGCCACCAGCTCCCGCTGAGCCAGGCCGACTTGCTCTGAGGCATTCCTAAGACGCTCCTCGGCTCGCGTAATGTGCACGCCCGGTGAAGTGACATCGTCGCCTTCTGCTGCGCGCGGGGCTCCCTCCAACGCCGCAAGCCGAGCCTCGGTGTCGGCCTTGTCTTGATCGACCCTCTTCACGAGCTCCTGAAGCAGCAGCGTGTGTTTCTGGAACAGCCGCGTCACCTGCCTCTTCATCCCCACCGCATCGGTTGGGTCGCCCAGGTAATCAGAAACACTGTCCACGTCGGGCGGAGGCGAATACCCTTCGCTCATCTCAGTTTCGGAGGAGACCATGTTGTAGCCTACAAAAGGGCGATTCAGAAGGAGCGAGCGAGGACAAATCCAACGGTAAGTACTAGCTTACCAGGGGTTGGCACGTCGTCTGCGCCGATGGATGGACGAGAGGAGCCCGGCCGACCCTGAAAGGCTTCTCCCTCGAGGGCCTCAAGAGATTTTCCCAGTCCGTGGGGAGCCGGCGAGCGAGGGGTTTTCGGAGGTGGGCGGTCCAGACCTGGGGGACTAGCAACGCTCTCAGATGACAAGGGAGGGGGACGATCCTCCCCCGTTCCCCACCTCTTCACAAGGAATTGCCTGCAAGAAAAAAGATCAGAGATACAACGATAAACCGAAGAAGGTCACGTACCCCAGGAACGACCTCAACACCCGCCGCCGAGCTGGAGCCCGGACGGTCACCCGCCGGAGACCGCCTAACAATCTTTCCCTTCGCCGGCCTAAAGAGAGGGCCGGGAGACCCACGTGCTAGCCAAGGGGCGGCCTCCAGGGCCTCCTCCCGAGTCTTCTGGCCCGCTGCCGCCAGGCGAGCTCGCACCTCTTCGCTGACCGGCATCGAGAAACTGTAGTCTGTTCAAGAAAAATGAGGGGATCTGGGGAGCCCCCCTGGGCTCAGCGGTATATTTATAGCCGGACAGTGGGGACCCACCAGAAGATTCCCTGCCAGCTCAGCACAGTACTCGCCGAACACGCGGGTTGGATGATTCTTTCCGAGCTTGTATCAAGCTCAAAAAGAGCGGGGATTGTGTACAACCCCGTGTCCGGCGAGCGGGTCCCGCCAGGGAGGTCGAGCAGACCTAGCCCCGCGACCCGCACCCAAGCGGCAAACAGATATACGGCAGGGGGGGCTGGCCCGCTCCCGCCCATTTCAGGCGAGCGAGCCGGGCGAGGCGAGCGAGCGGGTCGCGCAGAGAATCGCTGACCAAAGCGGATGGGTTCAGCGACCCGCGACTAGCGAGTCAATCGGGGGGTCGCGATGGCTGCCGGCCAGCCCCTACATGCGACCTGGTCGCCTATCCGCCCCGGCAGAAGACAGGCAGGTCGCGGCGGTCCGGCTCGAGCTCGCCCAGGAAGAATAGGCGGACTGCTGGAGCCAGGTCGTGCCCGCCTCCCGCGGAGGGGGATTGGAGGCGAGCTGACTCCTCAGGGGTGCGAATAGCCCCTCAGGACAGCGGAATTTGGCTGTTGGCAGACCCTACCAGGGGCTTTTTGGTATTTTCAGGTCAGTTCTTTTGGTTATTGGCAGTTCAGATTCTAAAAAACTATAAATAAGACCGAAGGGGTACCTCAGAGGGCACGCTTTTAGTGCCTCCTTACTCTCGTTTTCAAGTGCTCTCTGAGGGTGCCTTAGCTCGGCTTCTGGCTAAGGAGGGGAAGCGCTCAGAGATCTTCCGGGTTTGTGGTGGGACCTCCCTGTCGAGCCCTTGGGTCTGTTTCTTCTTGTCTTCTTCGTTGTTTTTCTTGCAGGAGCAAAGTAGGCGCGAGACCACCCCTTCCCCAAGGGTCGAACTCCACAAGAGGCTGGATTCCGGTTTCAACAAGCTGAATGTGTCGATACATAAGGATAGTATGTGTCGACATAATTACCCAGGTGTCAACACACTTCCTTTGGTGTTGTGACAAACTTTAGAACCTGCCGATATAGATCCTCATTAGGTCTCAACACTACCTTTAAAGAATATGTCGACATACTTCAGAATCTGTCGACATAGTTCTTCATTCAGTCTAAACACTGCCTTTGTACAATGTGTAGACATTCTTCAAAAAAACAGTCGACACAGCTCTTCATCAAGTTCTCGACACAGCCTTTATAGTATGTGTCGACACAGATCCTGTGTGTCGACATAGCTTCTCAAAATGTCGACCCAAGTCCTAGATGTCGACATAGTTACTTCTTTACAATTTTCAGTTCAACAAAGTCTAAGACTGTCGACACAAGTTATGAGTGTTGACACAGTTGATGTCGACTTAACCTCTAGGTGTCGACACAAGTCCTGTGTGTCGACACAGACTTGCTTCTTGTCTCGACACAAATTTTATAGAATTTGTTGACACAAGTCCTATGTGTCGACACAGCTTCTCCAAAGGTGTCGACACAAAATAAGTGTCTCGACACTTTTGTACTTAGAATATTTTCTGCATTCTTCTGCTTACACAAGTAAACTCAATACACCATCAAATACAACCTGATCTATATCAATGATTCAGGTGAGGTTTCTCCAAATTAGGTACACAATTTCGAATGTACCCAACAATCAAGATGAAGGAGAAGGCCAAGGACTGGTTCCACCAGTTCCCTGCGAGTTCAATCTTCTATTTTGAGGATCTACGACGCGGGTTCTTGCTGAGGTTCTCAACGTCCAGGAGGAGAAAGAAGGGAGCAGAGTGCTTGTTTGCCATTAAGCAGAGTTCATATGAGACACTGGGATGCTATGTTGATAGGTTCCAAGATGAGATTCTGCAGGTTCAGGAGATGCTGGGGTACACAGTGATGCTTGCCTTCACCCTTGGATTGTGGTTCAGCTTCTTTAGCATTGTGCTCAAGAGAGTTCCCCTCTCTCCTTCAAGGAACTGATGGAGAGGGCGGCAAAGGGGATCGAGATCGAGGAGGCCAATCCAACATTTGCCAAGAAGATAGACAAGTTGGTGGAGGATGATGTGAACGAGTCGGTAGCAGGAAGGCAAAGAGAGCAGAGAGAGGAAAGAAGAAGAGAGGAGCCCCGAAGTGTGTCTTTGGGGCAAGATGAGGTAAGTTCCTTGGTCACCTTCTGAACCCAGCAGGGGTAGAACCTAAACCGGATAAGGTGAAGGCCATCATGGAGTTGGAATCACCTCGCAACGACAAAGAAGTTCAGCGTTTGACAGGCAAGTTATCTTGGTTGAGTCGATTTCTCTCCCGTGCTGGGGAGAAGTGTTCACCCTTCTTCAAGACAGTTCGGGGGAACCAAAAGTTTGAGTGGACGAAGGAGTGTGAGGAAGCTTTTCGGGCATTGAAGGATCAACTATCCCAAGCATCGCTCCTTCAGAGCCCAAAGGAGGGAGAGGACCTAGCCTTATATTTGGGGGTAGGGGGAGGCTGTAAGTTCTGTGTTTATGAGGAAAGAAGGGAAGAGATATTTACCCATCTATTACATCAGTAGGATCTTGAAGAAGGCAGAGGTGCTCGACCCCATCCTAGAGAAGTTTGCTTTCTCTCTGATCGTATCGGCCAGGAAGCTCAGGCCATATTTCCAAGCTCATTCAATCAAGGTGGTTATCGACCACCCACTGCACAACATTTTTGATATGGTGGAACAGTCAGGGCAGTTGGCCAAGTGGTCCATTAAGCTCAACGAGTTTGATGTCTCCTTCGTACCAATGCTCTCCATCAAGGCACAGGCAGTGGCTGATTTCTTGGCTCACTACGTTGTGGAGCTGGAGGGAGAGGAAGCACGACCAAGGGAAGCATGGAAGATGTTCGTTGATGGAGCCTCGGAGAAACATTCCCTTGGGGGAGGGGTAGTGTTGTTAAGTCCTCAAGTGGTCACCATAGAGCAAGTAGTGGCACTGCACTTCCCGATCACAAATAATCAAGCGGGGTACGAGGATGTCGTATCCATGTTACGGTTGGCATGGGAGCTCGGAGTTCATGACCAAGAAGTTCTCACGGATTCGCTAGTGGTGGCGTCACAGATATGGGGAGAATATGAAGCACGGGAGCCTACCCTCAATAAGTACTTATCCTAGGTGAGAGTGATTATTTGAGGGTCCAACATGTACCCAGAGAAGAGAATGAAGCAGGTAACCGATTGGCCAATTTTGGACCCCATGGGGGGGAGGGACCTTGACCGAGCTATTTAATCCAGCGATCGAGGAGTGGGAGTTGAAGGAAGTGGATCGGCAACCCTCGTGGGTGGATCTCGTCATGATCTTTTTCACTACAGGCGGCCTTCCCGAAGGCTCCAGGGAAGCAAAAGGCTTTTGGCATAAAGCTGCACACTACTTTATGCAAGAAGGAGGTTTGCATCGGAATATACTGTCAGGCCTCATGGCATGATGTGTGGCAGAAGAAGAGATTCCAAGGATTCTGGAAGAAGGGCACTCCAGTGAATGTGGTAGCCATTCGGGGGGGGGGGGTAGGACGTCGGAAGCAAGGGTGGTTAGACAGGGGTACTTCTGGCCCTTCCTGAGGAAGGATGCAGCGGGGATTGCGAGGAGGTTCCAAAGGTGTCAACTATGTGCACCCCTCCAACTCTTGCCCGCTCAAAGGCTCCAAAGCATCACGATGTCAAGGCCCTTCGCAATTTATGGAATGGACTTGGTCTGGTCATTTCCTCCAGCCAGTGGACAGAGAAGGTTCCTTTTGGTCATGATCGACTACTTTTCAAAATCGCTGGATGTCAAGGTGTTGGCCAAGGTAACCTCCCAAGTCATCAGGAACTTCATTTGGGGAGAGATCATCTGTAGGTATGGATTGCGTCAGGCCATCGTTACGGACAATGGGCCCCAATTTACAAGAGAGGAGTTCATTAGATTCTGCACTCAGTTGGGATTCGACCTCAGGATTGCATCCGTCCACCACCCAGGAGCAACGGCTAGGTGGAGGCGGCAAACAAAATCATAGTGAACCTGCTCAAGAAGAAGGTGGAGAACTTGTTTGGGAGTTGGGTGGAGCAACTCCCCTCGATGTTGTGTGCTCTACGAACAACTCCAAACACGGCCACTGGAGAGACCCCCTTCAAGCTATCGCATGGGTGTGAGGCGGTCCTACCTATGGAGTTTGAGGTTTTTTCCCCACGTATTACGACCGCAGGCAAAGGATACGAGGCAAGGAGGGAAGAAATTGATGGGGAGCTGCGGCTCTCGCTGGACATGATCGAGGAACTCTACAACGTGGCCTCTGTTAGGTAGGAGGAGATCAAATGAAGGATGGACAAGTACTTCGACAAGCATGTCATGATAAAGCTGTTCAAGGAAGGGGAGCTGGTCTTGAAGAAGGTCGATGCTGCCGGAAGGTCGGCAGTTGTTGGTAAGCTCAACCCCAATTGGGACACTACATTGTAGAAAGGGCCCTAGGGTCAGGGGGTACCACCTCACAAATTTGGAAGGGGTATCCATGAGCCACGCGTGGAGCGGCGACGACTTGAAATGTTTCTACCCTTAAGGTGGGTAAGATTGTATGTTTTACTGTGATGATTATTTTAAAGATTGTTTATTTCCAGGTTCTGAAGTGTTTGTGGTTTTGAACGGCACCGAATAGACCAGCTGCCCAGGCTCACAACAAGCTAGCAGGGCCGTAGGCTCGCTCAGTGGCCAAAGAAAGGATTTTGGTAGTTTGCGAGACCCCGAGAGGATCCCGCTACTCAGGATCTCATTAGCTAGTAGGGCTGGAAGGCATACTCGGCCCCAGGTAGACCCGCTGTACAGGATCTCACTAGCTAGCAGGGTCATAGGCTCTCCTGGGAGGGTAACGGAATACCCCGATAGGATACCACTGCTCAGGCTCTCATTAGCTGGCAGGGCTGGAAGGCACACTCGGCCCTGAGTAGACCCGTTGCCAGGCTCTCACTAGCTCGCACGGTCATAGGCTCGCTTTGCGTGAAATGGAAAAAGGATTGTTGTAGTTTGCAAGACCCTGAGAGGATCTCGCTACTCAGGCTCTGATTAGCTAGCAGGGCTGGAAGGCGCACTCTGTCCCGGGTAGACCCGCTGTCCAGGCTCTCATTAGCTGACAGGGTTGTAGGCTCGCCAGGGGGGTAAGGGAATACCCCCAGAGGATCCCGCTGCTCAGGCTCTCATTAGCTGGCAGGGCTGGAAGACGCACTCGCCCTCCGAGTAGACCCGTTGCCAGGCTCTCACTAACTGGCTGGGTCATAGGCTCGCTTGGGGGGAAAGGGAAAAGGATTATGGTAGTTTGTAAGACCCTGAGAGGATCCCGCTGCTTAGGCTATCATTGGCTAGCAGGGCCGCAAGGCACACTCGGCCCCAGGTAGACATGTTGTCCAGGCTTTCACTAGCTGGCAGGACCGTAGGCTCGCCTGGTTGGTATGGGAATACCCTGAGAGGATCCCGCTGCTCAGGCTCTCATTTGCTGGCAGGGCTGGAATGCGCACTCGGCCCCGTGTAAACACACTGTCCATGCTCTCACTAGCTGGCATGGTCGTATGCTCGCCGGGGGGGGGGGGGGGGGGGTAAGGGAATACCCCGAGAGGATCCCAATGCTCGGTCTCTCATTAGCTGGCAGGGCTGGAAGGCGCACTCTGGCCTGAGTAGACCCGCTGTCAGGCTCTCACTAGCTGGCAGGGTTGTAGGCTCGCTTGGGGGGAAAGAGAGAAAGGATTGTGGCATTTTCCAAGACCCCGAGAAGACCCGCTATTAGACTCACTAGCTGGCAGGGCCGTAGGCTTGCGTGGGGGTAAAGGGATAAGAGATCCTTAGTTTGAGTGGCCCCAAGTGGACCCGCTGACCAGACATACATCAAGCAGACAGGGCTGTTGAACTCATGATAGTGTTATGATAAGTTGTAAATATACGTATTTTTAAGTACAATAAATAAGTCATTTTAGTTTATTTTTTTGTCATTTTAAGTAATTTTTCTTTAATAAATTGTTCCTTTTTTGTAAATACATTGCTAACTTAATTTATTTTATTTTTCTGAAATTTTTCAGAAATTGTCCAAATTTCTTATTACACGCACGTGTACTACAGGTCACGCCCGTGACCTGGGCGTGTAACCTTCAAATCCAGTGAAATCAGCTGCATTCAAAAAAATTCAAGACACGCCCCAGTACACGGCCGTGTCCAATATGACACAGCCGTGACCAAGGCACGTGTCACGCAAGCTCGACGATTTGTGCTCGAAGTTCATCGACCCGACCCGATCGGCCCGTGTCAAGATGCGACACGGGCGTGACTTCTCCACTTGGCCCGACAAGACAATGCTGACGACGAATTGACACGATGTTATCCCCAGATCGACCTTCCCGACACGCCCCCTGTCCAATATGACACGCCCGTGACCTTCCACGTGTACATCCGCAAAGTCAAACCAGCCGTCAAATCTCAGCACTAACTCATGTACGGTACTGACACGCCCTACACGCCCGTGACATTGGGCGTGTACTTAGATTTTTTTGCCGATAAATAGAAAATTTCTGTAAGGATTTCTGTTCTTTTTTTGGACCATTTTGCCTTAGGAGTTGGCTACTTATATGATTTCATGGCCTTATCAGGGAATTTTCTGCCCATCACTTTAGTTTTTGTTTTTAGCTTTCGTTGTAACTCGTTTTTACTTAATAAAATATGTGTTTTTGTACCTTTATATGGTTTTGGATTCCATCTAAGCACCTCTCTTAGGCAATCTTATTTTTACTTGTTTTATTTTTGGTTTTTCTTATCTTTAAAATGGGTGTGTGCGTGGATGAGTATAGATTTGTCTTTTTTTGTTTTCGTTATTGTTACTTAGCTTTGGTTAGACTTAGGATTTTTCTACACTTTTATGTTCATCCTTATAGAGTTATAAAAATGGTTTGTAAGTGGATTTGTTTTCCTTTTTTACTTAGTCTTTTTAGGTTCGTAAAACTTTTTGTTCTTTTTAACTTTATTTCCACTTTTTCAGCATTTCTATAAAGCTATAAGAATGAATAAGCTGTCGTTTTAATTTTTCAAGCAACTTTATTTTGCTTTTATTTCAAAAGTCATTTTGCCCCTTTAATTTTTCTGTCTTCTTTTTATGCATTTCTATCGCATTCTGGCGGGAGAAATGAAGTCGTTTTAATTTTTTGAACACTTTCATTTTGGTTTTATTTTCAAAAACTTACGCTCCGTTAATTTTAATTTCTACTTTTTACGCATTTCTATGACATTCCACCGGTAAAAATATAGTTATTTTAATTTTTACAACACTTTGATTTTCACATTTTTCGTTTGTGTTTATGCATGTATGAGATAGTGTTTATCGCTTTCTTTTAATTTTGGTCGGACGAGAGCCCGGTCGAATAGTCTTAATATTCAGGTGAGCGATAGTCCTAAAGATAGGTGAGCTCATTTTTGTGGAACCTCCACGACCAAGTCTCCGCCTTAATTAATTTGAAATTTAGGATCTATTTTTATTAAAAGTCTATTTTAGTTCAAATCCTTTTAGATACAGTTGCGCTAAGTTATTCATCGGCTCCATTTTTACGGTTTATTTTCTGTTTTTATATATAAATAATATCCCGACAAGATAATTTCAGTAAAATAATAGTCCCCTCAATGGAAGAGTAGAAATAATCCACCAGTCCTCGAGAACAATATGACCACGATATTCCACACCGGAATATCCTGTACTACACACGATATGTGCACTTGCTTCCTTTCGTTAAAACTCGATTTCAACTGTTTTACATCCAAATAATAAATCTGCGCGCCCCGTCTTCCTAAATAAAACCAAATCCGCTTTTTCTAAATAAACCACTTGGGGCACCGCATGTCCTAAATAATTTTTGGAGTTTTAACCTCCATCAAGTTTTTGGCGCCGTTGCCGGGGACTCTACGTGTTGTTATTTCGAACTCTGGAAATCTATTATTTTTACCTATTTTTATTATATATATATATATAACAAATGACCACCAAATAATAATAATAATAAAACTACTTAAAAACACAAAAAAGGAGTTTATTTTATACTTATTATTTCATATATATTTATCTATATAAAACACAAAAAATGAAATTGCGTTGTTTCAAAAAAAACTATAAAACTACAAAATTGAAAAAAATATAAAACCAAAAAAATCTAAACACTATAAAAATAAAAAAAACTAAAGAATCTAAAAAAATATTAATTATTTTTTTATGAAAACACTAAAAAACTAAAAAAGATCTAAAAAACTCTAAAAACTAAAACATCTAAAAAATCTAAAAACTCTAAAAAATCTAAAAACTATAAAACAAAAAACTCTAACCACTAAAAAATCAAAAAATTCTAAAAACTACAAAACCAAACAAAAATCTAAAAAAACTAAGACTAAAAACTAAAAAACTAACAAATCTAAAAAACCAAAAAAAAAACAAAAATCTAAAAACTTAAAACACCTACAAAAATTAAAAACCAAAGAAATAAAAATAAAAAAACCTATCTAAAACCAACTAAAAAACACTTCTTAAAAAATAATAATTTGTTAAAAATGTATATATCTATACAACAAAAACATTCCCTCCTAAAACCCACAAAATAATTCTCGTATATATATTTTGTTTAAGCTTCTTTTATTTCTTTTCAAAACCCCAAAAAAAATATTACCAAAAAAAATACTAAACAATTGAAATAAATAAAACTTTTCTCTTATTAAAAATTATATATCTATTTTTCTGGCTTCGGCGCGCTTCACAATATTGTGCGCGGTAGGGGATCTCATTTTTGGTGCCCTCCTATAGCTAAGACGTTAGCTTATGAGTCACACACACACTTGCCCCCTACCGCCCGCAAACCTTTCGCCGAATTTCTCTTTTTCATTTTCTCTTATTTTCTTTCCATTTTTATAAATAATACAGGGTTCCAAATGGGCCTCCCCGACCTCGTCTCAAGAAATCTTCTACCCTCCATTTTTATTTTTGTACATATTATATTTTGTCTATTATCGTTCCACATACTTAGATTGCAATATTGGGGACAATGTTGAGTTTAATTATGGGGGTGTTTTCCTATTCTGCACTTTTTATATTCTTCACTTAGAAAAAATACAAAATAATGCATAAAACTTAAAACCTCAAAAAAATAATTTTTGTTTTTATAATCAAAAACCTAAAAATTCCTTAAAAAAACTTATAAACAAAAAATTCAAAAATTATAGTTGTTTTTACTTTGTAAATGTTTTGTAAAAAAATATTTCTCTTCCCCCCTCTCTTCATTGTAAAAAATCTTTCTTTTCCCCCCTCTCTTCTTTGTAAAAAATCTCTCTTTCCCCCTCTCTTCTTTGTACATAACATCTCTTTCTCTCCCCTTTTTTGTAAATAAATTGTTAAAAACTTAAAAAAATTCAAAAAAACATAGAAAATCAAAAAATCCAAAAAAAGAAAATAATTATAAAAATTTAAAAAAAGATAGTAAATCAAATGTACAAAAACAGATAAAAACTCCCAAAAATCCCAAAAATTGTTTATTATGTAACAAATAAATCGAATATCTCATTCTTAACCCCTTTTGGCTCTCCAAAAATTTAGTTGCGAGTTTATTTATAAGCGAATTTTATAAATTCTTTGTTTACTATTCGTTTATTAGTTGGAGATCGATAGATTTAGATATCTAGTGTTAAGTTTTAAAGAATTTCTTATGCTTTATTTTTTTATTATTTAGATAAGGTACCTGTTTTCAACACCACTTCTAACTTATCTAAATAGTTACACATTTATTTTGTTAAAAACTAACAACCTTAGATTTCAATTATGTTACTCGAAGTTTTTTATGAAATATAAGAACGTTTAATTTATAAAAGATGCACTCAATTTTTTTTTATTAAACCTAGTTTACTTTTTGAAAAACATATCTCCTTTTTTCTCATGTCTGACTTGACATGATTTTGATCCTTAAAAGATCCTATGTCAATGGGAATAAGATTTCGTTCCGTAAACATAGGCATCCAATATTTGAAAATATTATATGTTACAGAGTAATATGATAAAATTCATTACTCCTATACATATACATTGGGTTATCATGAAGTTGTTACAAAAAAATTTTATATGTTATGGAAAATAAGATTTCATTTTCTTAAACATCCACATTCAAACACCAAAAAATTCATTAGAGGTTTGAGCGAAAAATATACCTCACCTCTAATTCAAGCCCTCTTCATAAACCAACATCCCACTCCGCCAATTTCAAATGATTCTACAATTAATTTAAAATCTTTTTGAGAGAATAATTATTAAATTAAATTATTTTCTTTAATTCTTATAAGCTAAAGTTTCCATAATCTTCAATTCTTATAAGCTTTCTATTTGATTATATCGAGAAGTTTTTTTAGCTGAAACTCTTTCTTTATTTAAATTTTTGTCATAATTTAGAACTTAACTCTTATACCCCGGATATTTATTTTGATCTTTCTTTCAATTAATTCAAGCGGTATCTAAACTTAGGATTTCTTTAATTCCTTATAAGTTCATCTTCAACTTTTGTTCTATAATAGAATAAGCTTAAGTATGAGTGTATTTGATAAGTTGTAAATATAAGTATTTCTTCGTACAATAAATAAGTCGTTTTAGTTTATTATTTGTCATTTTAAGTTATTTTTTTTAATAAATTGTTCCTTTTTGTAAATATATTACTAACTTAATTCAATTTATTTTATGAAATTTTCCAGAAATTGTCAGTATTTCATGCTACACGCCCGTGTACTTCAGGTCACGCCCTTGACCTGAGCGTGTAACCTTCAAATCTAGTGAAATTAGCCGCATTCAAAGAAAATTCAAGACACGCCCAGTACATGCCCGTATCCAATATGACATGGTCGTGACCAAGGCCCGTGTCACGCCAGCTCGATGATTTGCACTCAAAGTTAGTCGACCTGTCCTGACACGCCCATGTCAAGATGTGACATGGGCATGACTTCTCCACTAGGCCCGACAAGACAGCGCCGGCGACGAATTGACATGACACCATCCCCAGATCATCCTTCCCGACATGCCCCCTGACATGCCCGTGTCAAATATGACACGCCCATGTCGTTCCAGGTGTACAGCCGCAATGTCAAACCAACCGTCAAATCTCAGCACCGACTCATTTACAGTATTGACACACCGCCCTACACGCCCGTGACCTAGGTCGTGTACTTAGATTTTTTTTGCCGATAAATAGTAAATTTTTGTAAGGATTTCTGTTCTTTTTTTGGACCATTTTGCTTTAGGAGTTGGCTGCTTAGATGATTTCAAGGCCTTGTAAGCGAATTTTCTCCCCCTCACTTTAGTTTTGTTTTTAGCTTTCATTGTAAGTCATTTTTACTTAGTAAATTATATGTTTTTCTCCCTTTATATGGTTTTGGATTTCATCTAAGCACATCTCTTAGGCAATTTTATTTTTACTTATTTTATTTTTGGTTTTTCTTATCTTTAAAATGGGTGTGTGCGTGCATGAGTATAGATTTGTCTTTTTATGTTTTCGTTATTGTTACTTAGCTTTGGTTAGACTTAGAATTTTTCTGCACTTTTATGTTCATCCTTATAGAGTTATAAAAATGGTTTGAAAGTGGATTTGTTTTCCTTTTTTTACTTAATCTTTTTAGGTTTGTAAATTTTTTTGTTATTTTTAACTTTATTTCAACTTTTTTAGCATTTTTATAAAGCTATAAGAATGAATAAGTTGTCATTTTAATTTTTCAAGCACCTTTATTTTGCTTTTATTTCAAAAATCATTTTGCGCCTTTAATTTTTCTGTCTTCTTTTTATGCATTTCTATCACATTCTAGCGGTAGAAATGTAGTCGTTTTAATTTTTTGAACACTTTCATTTTGCTTTTATTTTCAAAAACTTTTGCTCCATTAATTTTAATTTCTACTTTTTACGCATTTCTATCACATTCCACAGGTAAAAAATAGTTATTTTAATTTTTAAAACACTTTGATTTTCACATTTTTTGTATTTGTGTGTGCGTGTATGAGGTAATGTTTATCACTTTCTTTTAATTTTTGTAGAGTGTGTGTGTGTGTATTTTAATTTCAATAGAGTGAGTGGAATTTTCATTTTTGTAGAGTGCGTAATGTGTTTTACTTTATGCAGAGTGGTTGTGTTTTCATTTCCAGTAGAGTGTGTGTGTGTGTGTGTGTGTATTTCATTTCATGTAGAGTGTGTGTGTGTGTGTGCGTGTGTGTGTGTGTGTGTTTATTCTTGTAGAGTGTGTCCATTTTCATTTCCAGTAGAGTTTGTGTGTGTGTTTTCATTTCTATAGAGTGTGTGCGTGTGTGCATTTATTTTCTCCTACTCGTTTGAGTAGGACTCGCTTTAATTTCCCGCCTACTCATTTGAGTAGGAATTGCAATATCCCACCTACTCATTTAAGTAGGACTTGTAATTTTACTACTTTCATTTCCCGCCTACTCGTTTGAGTAGGATTTGTAATTTACTGCTTTCTTTACTGCTATCATTAACCGCTTTCTTTACTGCTTTATTTTCTGCTTTCATTTTATCGCTTTCTTTTCGAATTTGTCCCCATTCTGATGAGTGGCTAACCGCTCTTAGCCCTCGGTATCGAAGAGCACTGGGACAGATAAAATCAGTTTATATAATTAAAGGTCTATTTTCCTAATTAATTAAATTACTTAAGATTTACTCCGTGTTTATGACTCGTAGAAACACATAACGATGTGTGGGCTATATTTCCGTAGTGTATATGATAGCTAGCCGAGAGGCTGTGCGTATGAACCGATCACCCCTGGGTAAAGGGAGTTCCGCACTAACCCTCGAGAGAGGAGGCGCGCAACTCTATCGGATTGGGTTCCCCACCCAATAGCAGGGTTATTATCATAATGCGCGGATTAAGAGGAATCCTTCGTCGGACGAAAGCTCGGTTGAATAGTCTTAATGTTCAGGTGAGCGATAGTTCTAGAGATAGGTGAGCTCATTTTTGTGGAACCTCCACGACCAAGTCTCCGCCTTAATTAATTTGAATTTAGGATCTCTTTTTATTAAAAGTTATTTTAGTTCAAATCCTTTTAGATGTAGTTGCGCTAAGTAATTCATCGGCTCCATTTTTAACGTTTATTTTCTATTTTTATATATAAATAATAACCCGACAAGATAATTTCGGTAAACTAATAGTCCCATCCAGGGAAGAGTAGAAATAATCAACCAGTCCCCGAGAATAATATGACCTCGATATTCTACACCGGAATATCATGTACTACACGCGATCGGTGTACTAGCCTCATTTCGTTAAAACTCGATTTCAACTATTTTATATCCAAATAATAAATCCGCGCGCCCCGTCTTCCTAAATAAAACCAAATCCATTTTTTATAAATAAACCACCCGGGGTGCCGTGTATCCTAAATAAATTTTGGAGTTTTAACCCCATCATGTTACTGTTGGGTACATTAGAAAATGTGTACAAGATTTGAAGAAGCCTCACCTTACTCAATGATATGCGTCAAGGTGTATTTGATGTTGTTTTGAGTTTATATGTGCATGTTAAGAAAATGCAGGAATGCAGGAAATGTTTCTAAGTCCATGAGTCGACACTAGAAGAAGCTGTGTCGACACTTATGAAGGCTTGTGTCGACACTGGAGAAAAGCTGTGTCGACACTTGGAGTCAATTATGTCGACACATGGAAAGGCTGTGTCGACACCAGAAGAAACTGTGTCGACATACAGAGGCAGTGTCGAGACATAAAAAAGCTTAGTCGACATCAACTGTGTCGACACACAGAGGCAGTGTCGACACACAGAGGCAGTGTCGACACACAGAAGAATTTTTCGACATCAACTGTGTCGACACACAGGACATGTGTCGACACATAACAGAGTTTCAACAAAGTTAATTTTTGTGAAGAGAAGAAGTGATTGTATCGACACATAGAACTAGTTTCGACACATTCTACAGAAGCTGTGTCGAGAAGCAGTGTCAACACCAAGGGAGCTGTGTTGACACCACCAAGGCTTGTGTCGACACTTAGTCTACTTGTGTCGACACATGATGAAGTTCAGTCTCGACACTTTGCTGACAGAAACAGAGTTTCAAGAAGTGACTGGAAGACTTGACAGCTGTCATTACCAACCGGTCTACTGCATCTGTCAGAAGTTTGTTTGAAACCGGATCAGGCGGTTACCATGGAGTAAGTCTATATAAAGGCATTCTCCATCAACAGAAGTGATACGATAAGATAATATACATACAGATAAAAACACTTAAAAACAGAAGAAGATTTTCAACAGAAGATCTAAGAAGACATTCTCAAGTGTTGATCTACTCAGAGTTTGTCAAGAGAATTCAAAGAAGAATTCAGAAGAATCTTCAGAAGAATTTGGAGAGAGAGAGCTCCATCTATTCAAATGAAGAATGGGACTTACACAAACAAGTCTCTAAAGTGCAGATTCTGAACTAGGCTGTCAAGAAGAATTCAGATTGATTTCTAAATTTCAAGAAAGAAGCTGATTGAAGATCAACTTCAAAGGAGATCAACCCTACTGTGTTCAGATTCAAGAAGCTTTGAAGAAAGCTAAGACAAGTTGATCTCTGTCATCAGATTCTTTCAAGTACTGATCAAGAAACCTTCCATCCTTTCTTTCTCAACCAGGGTGGTGGTGAATTTTAAATTTACATCTATTTTCTGTAGGATCTTTTTAAGATCTGAGTTGTAAGCCTGATTTATAAAGGCTGAGTTGTAGGAGATGAAGTTTTATGAGTGGTAGGCCTTGTTGAAGGCTGATGTAGAGCTGAGAGCCTGAGTTGTAGGAGATTATTATCTCTGAGTTGTAGGCCATGTTGAAGGCTGAGGTAGGGCAGATTGCCTGAGCTGTAGGTGTGTGGACTCACTCTGAGTTGTAGGAGCCTTGTTGGGTTCTGAGCTGTAAGATCTGCGGATCTGAGGAGAAGGAAAGAAGTTAGGCCGAATCTAGCACACTACTAGATAGGCGAAGGGGGAAATTGGATGTACCCAGACCTTGGGGAACCACTATAAATCAGTGTACAATCTGTGATTGTGCGTGGTATTATGAATTCTGTGTTGTGGTAGCTGTAGAACTGTTTGATTTAATTTGAGTATCTTAATTTATATTCTGCCTTAGAAGAAAAAGGAATTGCACTTATTCACCCCCCTCTAGGTGTTTAGGAACCAATTCTTTCAAGTGCTATTAGAGGGAGGTTCCTCAAAGAAAGACTTAACAGTCTGAGTAAGATCTGTAAGGCAGAATTAAGTTAAAGAAGATGGGATCAGGAGAAAACCATAAAGAACTTGGTTCAATGAAGTTGCCTATCTACAGGAAGGAAATCTTTGGAATATGGAAGGAAAGGGTCAGACTATTTATGGAGGCATCTGATCCTAGAATTTATATAATAGTTAAGGAAGGACCATATATTCCAATGATGGTTTCTGTTCTTGATGCTAATCAAAGGACTCCAAAGGATTTTTCAGAAATGTCTTAGGATGACATCATCTTGGCTACAATGGATAATAGAGCACAAAATATTATAGTGAGTGTCATAGATGATTCAACATTCCAGAATCTGATTCACAGCAAAACCTCCAAAGAGATGTGGGACACATTGGTTGTCTACATGGAGGGTTATGAAGAGGTTAGGCAAGATAGAAAGTCTATGCTTAATCAAAAATATGAGAGTTTCAGACAAGCCAAGTCTGATAGTATAACTGAATGTTATAAGAAGTTCTCCAAAATTGTAAATGAAATAATGTCCTATGGAAGAATCTTCAGTACATATAAGTTGAATGACAAATTCCTTAGGTCTTTGACTAAGGATTAGGATACAAAGATCCGTGTCATAAGGGAAGTGGCCAGACTGGAAGAGATTTCACCTCCAACACTGTTTGGCAAATTGCTCTCTTATGAGATGCAGCTGTTAGCCAGAAAGGAGGAAGAGAAAAATACAAAGGGTGACTATAGAGAAAAGTCAGTGGCCTTCAAGGCATAAGCCACAAGGTAGAATAGGAGGATGTCTCCATCTTCTCCTAAGAAAGATGCAGAAGTGATCTCAGAAAATTCTGATAATCAAAATTCAGACAGCAGTAATTCTGATGAAGACTTTGCTGCTTTCACAAGGCAATTTCAGAGATTCTTAAAGAAGAAGCAGTGGAAATCTAAGTCATCCTCATCTCAGTCCAAGGATGACTATTATCAGAAGAGGAAATTATCCAGGATGGACAGGAGTGGGACAAAGCCTAGCAAGTCAACTACATCAAAGATTATTTGCTATTGCTGCAATAGACTTGGACATGTTGTGGCTGACTGTCCAGACAAAAGGAACGAGTCTGCTGATAAAAAGAAGTCTCAGCACAAAAGCAAGAAGGAGAAATCCTTGGTAGCTAAGAAAGAGAAAAGTTGGATAGATCAATCAACTTAAGAGTCTGAATCTGAGGCTGAGGCCTATATTGGTTTGTTTGCAATAGAAGAAGAGGATGAGTTCTTGAAATTACTGGACTCTATCTATGAGCAAGAAGACCATCAATGAAAAGGACTGATGGTTGTGTCTGAAGAAGACCAGTGTCAGGATCTAACTAGTCCCAGTAAGGTAAAAAGTTTATCTATAGATTCTGATTACTTCACTGGGTTATAATCAGATACATCTGCATTAAGAGATGAAGCTGGGTCTGAATCTGAAGGAGATATTCATTAGCTTATAGATGAATATGGGGATTTGTTGCAGGCACTCAAGAGAAGCAAAAACCTGGCCAAAAATCAGGCTAAGGAAATTGCAGCTCTTAAGTTGGCTGCATCTAATTCAGAGAAGCTGCTGGATCAAAAGATGAATGAGATTGCCATGCTGAAAAACATAACTGTTATTCAGATGGGAACAATCACATTCAAAAATGATCAGATCAAAAGTCTAGAAGATAGACTTCAGAAAGAGAAGGAAATAGTGGCTAGTTTTTCTAAGCCAAAATCTGTCCTACCCTTAATTGATGACTTTGTGTCTCAAAAAGGTAAGGTAGGAATAGGCTTTAAGAGAACTACATGGGCTGCCCTGTCCAATAATAAAGGCAAAGCCCCAGCACAAAACAAAAGATCTGCTGTCAACAATACAGCTAAGATTGTACCTAAAAAGAGGTATAATAAGTATGAGTGTTGGTGCTGTGGCAAGATAGGCCATTATGCCTTAGACTGTTGGCACAGCACCAGTGTTAAGGAGAATAGCAGTCTACCTGTTAGAAGAGCTGCAGGCAGATTTGTTAAGTTTCAGGCTAACTTGAACCAAGGACCTAAAAGTTATTTGGGTTCTAAGGTTAAGTAATCTTTGTTGCAGGTGAGTCCAAGTTGCCATGCCCCTATATGGTACTTGGACAGTGGATGTTCCAGGCATATGACTGGAACAAGAGGATTGTTGAAGGACTACTTACCAATATTGAATGGGCCTAAATTAATCTTTGGTGGTTCTGAAAAAGGAGTCATCAAAGGGTTTGGTAACATTTCTTACAACTTAATCAATATCACCCAAATGGTTTATGTGAAGGGTTTGAAACACAACCTAATAAGCATAAGCCAACTGAGTGATTTAGGATATGACATTTCATTTGTCAAGAATGGGTGTCATGTCAAGAGGTCTAGTGATCCAAAAGTCATATTGACTGGCTATAGAAAAAGGAATGTGTATTGCCTAAACTTTGAGAGTGAGAATAAAAATTCTCTTATTTGTCTTGTGGCTGATGAGAAAGCATCTCATTGTGTCAAATGGCACAAGAGGCTAGCTCATCTTAACTAGAAGACTATTGGCCAACTCTTTAGTAAAGAGTTAGTGTGGAATGGTCCTCAAGTTAAGTGCTTTAAGGATCGAATATGCTCAGCTTGTCAAAGAGGCAAGCAGACCAGATCCTCCTTTCATAGCCTAGAAACCAAAGACTCAGTGAGGTGCTTATACCTCTTGTATATGGATTTATTTGGTCCTATGCCAGTTCATAGTCTAGGTAGGAAGGTCTACACTTTTGCGGTTGTAGATGACTATTCTAGATTTTCATGGGTATTCTTTCTGAGGCAGAAATCTGAAACCCCAAAGGTATTCTGCAATTTTGTCAAACAAATTCATAATGAATTAGATAGTTCAGTGGTCAAAATCAGAAGTGACCATGGAACTGATTTCCTATCTGAAAGTATGACAAGGTTGTGTGAAGAATTTGGGATTCATCAGGAATTCTCCTCACTTAAAACACCTCAGCAAAATGGCATTGCTGAAAGAAAGAATAGGACATTGATTGAGGCTGGAAGAACACTATTGAGTGACACTTCTCTCTCAGAATATTTCTGGGCTGAGGCAGTAAACACTGCATGCCATGTGCTCAATAGGGCTTCCATCACCAAAAGCCACAAAAAGACAATCTATGAGGTCATGAAAGGCAGAAAACCAAACTTATCCTATTTTAGGATCTTTGGTTGCAAGTGCTATGTGCGTAACAATGGCAAGTCTCACCTAACTAAGTTTGCTGCCAAATCCCAAGATGGGATATTTGTTGGGTACATCAATAATAGTAAGGCTTATAGGGTCTACAATTTGCCTACTCAAGTTGTAGAAGAGTCTGTTCATGTCATTTTTGATGAATCTAGACTTATTAACAGTGAGTTGCCTAGTAGTTCTTGTAGCTCCACAGGTATACAACAGTTGATGAGCCAGCTTACTATCAGAGAAGATCCAACTGCAAAGCAGGATGAGGAAAATGGTAGTTGTTGTCCAAGGGGAGTACAAGACACTCAAGAGGCTGATGAAGACCATGCGGTGCAGCATAATAAAGAGATTGAAGAAGGTCAAACTATTAATAGATTACCTCCAGCAGTTAGACATTTAAAGGATCATCCTGCACACCAGATCTTTGGTGATCCAAGACAAGGAGTACAGACAAGAAGCAGGAACTTAAACACAGTTCTTTGCTCAAGCTTCTTATCTTAACTGGAACCCAAGAGATTTGAAGAAGTTATTCAAGACCCACACTGGATTGATGCTATGCAGGAGGAGTTAAGTCAATTCAGAAGGTGTAAGGTCTGGGAGTTGGTTCCAAAACCAAAGGGCCACAATATCATAGGGACAAAGTGGATTTATAGAAACAAGCTTGATGAGAGTGAGATCATAGTGAAGAACAAGGCATGACTAGTTGCCAAAGGATACAGGCAGGAAGAGGGCATAGACTTTGATCAGACTTTTTCCCCTGTGGCAAGGTTGGAAGCTATCAGACTGTTTCTAGCCTATGCAACATATCAAGGTTTCAAAGTGTTCCAAATGGATGTTAAGTCAGCATTCTTAAATGGAGACTTAAAAGAAGAGGTCTATGTAGAACAACCCTCAGGTTTTGTTGATCCACTCAATCCTACTTATGTGTATAAACTTAGGAAAGCTTTATATGGGTTGAAACAAGCCCCAAGGGCTTGGTATGAAACCCTGTCTACTTTCCTCATGGAGAACAAATTCTCAAGGGGGAAAATAGACAAGACTCTATTCCTTAGAGAATCCAAAGTATAGATCATCCTAGTCCAAATATATGTTGATGACATAATATTTGGTTCTACTGAAAACAACCTTTGTAGAAAGTTTGCAAAACTTATCCAAGGGAAGTTTGAGATGAGCAGTATGGGAGAACTTAAGTTCTTCTTGGGACTCCAAGTAAGACATACTGATGATGGCATGTCCATATCACAGTCTAAGTTCACCCAGGAGTTAATTAAGAAGTATGGTATGGAGTCATCCACTACGATGAGAACTCTAATGGGGACAAGTATATCTTTAAGCAAAGATGATGCAGGGAAACCTGTAGATGAGTCTTTGTATAGAGGAATAGTTGGTTTACTCCTTTATCTGACTGTTAGTAGACCAGACATCATGTATGCTACATGTGTTTGTGGTAGGTACCAATCCTACCCTAAAGAATCTCATCTTACTGCTGTCAAAAGAATTTTGAGATATGTTAAGGGCAAACCTAATCTAGTCCTTTGGTATCCTAGGAATAGAGATTTTCTACTAATAGGCTATTTGATGATTTCATTTTATATACCTATTATCGGACTCATCTGAGCTTATTTTATCGTTGATGCACTTCACTTTAGAGCTTTATTTGTTCATATTTGTTATTATGTCCTTTTTATGAGTAAGTGCACATTTATGCTCGTGGTTGTGTATTTGGTTCCTTTATTATTTGTACTCCTTTTTGTGATTGCCTGGAATGTCTGCACAGATTAGTGAATTGTTTTTCCTTTCGGTACAGGGGTCGTATGCGTGTTTCGGGATGGTTGTGAAACAGGAATACTATGCACGATCATGGGATCTAATGCTAACGACCACTGGTCGTGTGCCCCTGATCGTGCGCACTACTCTTCGTTTTCCAAAATCTGTCTGGGGTAATCGCACGACCACTGGACCTAGTGCGCACGACCACCGGTCGTGCGCCACTGATCGTGTGCATTGATTCCTCTTTTCTGGAGTCCTGTCTGCGGTAATCGCATGACCATTGAACTTAGTGCGCACGACCACTGGTTGTGCGCCACTTCTCGTGCGCGTTATCCCAGTTCTTCTTCCTAATCTGCCATGCCAGTGCGCACGATCACTGGACATAGTGTGCACGACCACTGGTCGTGTGCCCGTGATCGTGCGCATTGTTCATTTCTACATAGTATAAATATTACAGGTCTCGCCCTAATTCAGAGAGCTAGGATCACTCGACATTTCTCCGCCGTTTTCCTCCTTTTCCGCCATTCCCCTTCATCTTCCACCCTAGGGAGGTGCTCCGGGCAAGCTTTCACCGCCAAATCCAAGCCGGAGCTTCCTCTCGGCCTTCTCCTTCATCCGTGAGCTTCAAGTAGGGTTTGACTCCATCTCCAACAAGCAAAGGTAAGCTTGTAACTTTCGTCCGCTATCATGACACGAAGAAGACGGGCCATTGGAAGGTGGTGACAACCCTTCTCTACCCCGTACGCAGTTGAGGACCGAGCTTGGATGCGGATTGACAACCCGACGATTCCAACCATGAATCCTCAGCAAGACTTCAGATTCGGTCGATCTCTTGACTTGTTCTTGCTTTCTTGTTGAATATTGGTGTTTAAATCTATTTATATTGATGAAGTGCACTTTGGTTGTATATGTTATGTGTTTCATGTCTATGTGATTCCTATTTCATTTTATTGCTTAAGTTGCTCGAGTTGCGCCATATTTCATCCACCATCCATCCGCCCTTGCCGCACTAGCAATTGCTAGTGGCGTGTGTAGCGAAGAGGTGCTCACGACCCTCATTCCGCCATTCTCATCACCTCATTCGCAAGCCTCCTCACCCATCCGCCTAGTGATTCGGTGCATAGTGGCCCGACTAGTCTTCCATCCCGCCTGGCGAAGCATCGCATAGCGGTGTTGCATAGGAGTAGTAGTTAGATTTTTACATTCTTTTTTCGCAAATATCAAAACCCCCCTTAGTTAACTCCGACCTAAGGACTTCAATCTCAAGTCCTCCTCGAAATTAACTCCACCTTACTGTGTTCCTTGAGAGATCGATACTTGGGAAAGCCCCCATTTTATATTACTTGTGTGACCGGTTCACTACCGTGATCTTTAGCATCAAGTTTTTGGCGTCGTTGCCGGGGAACACAGTCGTGTGAGTTTTTGGAGAGGGAGATAATAGATTGAAGCCCTTTTCCATTTGTGCATATCATTTTTTTTTCTTATTTGCTTTGGTCATTAGAATTTTTATTTTGCTTATTTCTTTTTGCCCTTTTCTGTTTTTTTAATTTAGATAGTAGATCCGTGCTATTTTTATTTTAGCTGTGTAGCACTTTTTCTGCAATTATTTTTGTTCGCGATGGATCCTGATGCTGAGTGTCGTCTACTTGACACTTTGCGCCGATCCATCGATGTCATTGCTGTTATGAATGTCGAGTATTGCATTCGGTGTTTGTTATGTCATGGTGTGGGCCACATATTGAAGGAATGCCCTCGTTTGTGCAAGCCTTCTCCCTCTGAGGGCTTGTGCACAACAACCTCCCATTCGCGGAAGACTATTGTGGACAGGCCTACCAGTGTGTTTCTTGGCCCATACACTGACATAATGCACTTTGCTCGTTCTCTACCCGTTGAGATTACCGAAGAATCTCTTGCTACATACAGCTCTTTCATGGGTCCCTCGATCCCTTTTTACGAGCTTCCCTTGAGTGATGACGATCACTCTGGTGTTAGCCAAGAAAAAGAGGAGCAGGAACTCATGGACGCTCCTGTATGGGATGATGAGATTGTTCCGGTCGTCGATGGGGTGGCGTCTGCAAATGATTGTACGAGAGGGCCTGCTCATTCAGTGCTTGATTTTGAGAGCAGCCTTGCCCCTCTGTAATTTTTGCCGGATTGTGTTATTCCTCTTTCTTGTGAGTCGGTTGATGATGTTGTGATTATGGATGATTCGGTGCCCGAGGTTGCGCCAAAGTGGGATGATGACTCTATTATCTCCGACGGAGATGGTGGATCTTCAGAACACTTTTACGCACCCCGGTGGGATGAGGAATGCCCTCTTTCTGATGTGCAGGTTTGCACCTCTTTATTAGACGAGGTTGTTTCTCTTACCACCGTGGACCTCGAGTTCTCGAATTCTCCCGGATACGACTCATATGACACCGACAGTGATCTCTGCTTGGATCTTGCTGAGAGTGATACCGGGATCACTCTCCCATTTTCTGATTATTTTAGTTCTTCATCTCTTTCATTTCTTGATCCCCCTTCTTTATCTGAGCCTGTGCTGGAAGAGTCTCCACGTGTACGTTGTGATGACGATGAGCCTAGTGCTCATGTCATTGCCATCACTTCCTGCGAACTTGTGGTGGATAATGCCTTGCTAGACAAGGATTTATTTTATGATAAGATGAGCGAGGACCAGTGCTCCGCCTCTTCTTATTTCTTATTTCCACTACCTGTGTTGGGTAGGTATTATTATTTAGGTAGAGGGGTAACTGCTCAATCTCTGTATCGGTACTTTCTACCGCAACGGATATTAGGCCAGTTACCTGTGCACTTTTTATTTCATAGGCCCATTAGCTAGAACTGTTTAGAATTTAATAAGTCGTGCTGGGATGACAATAACCCCAGTAGTTATCTTATATTTTCTGCATTTTTATTTTTCATGTCTAGTTTAGTTTTAGCATTTATTTTTGTATATTTTTTTCTTTTGTTTTTGCGGAGCTCACCCCTGCAAGTATTCATACCAAATCGCATTGGCGGGGTTGTGATTCTTCGTATGGCGGGCCTGCTTCAAGTTTCCACGTGTCTTCTAGTATGCTCACTAGCTGAGCATTGGGTAACCTCTTCCCTTAGCTCTTTATGATTTTAATTTCTCTATCATATGCTGTGTAGTTTAGTTTAAGTCTGGGGGAGAGCCAGTTTTGTTACCTTTTGCAGGTGCACATCTCATGTGCATACTAGAAGCCTTTATAGTTTTATTTTGATTAGTTCATTGCACTGCACACCACTGCACCCACTTGAGCGCATGCTTAGCTGTTAGTGTGCCACGAGTTAAACTCATTTCTTCGTTAGATTTGGGAAAATTATGGTGTTGGCTTAGGATTGTGAGACAAAGTAAAATGTTGATCTTGTTGTGTTTCTAGTCAACTGCTCTCGTCTCGTGTAAAAATTTGAGTAGATTTAATTTTTATGTATGCTTATGGTTTTATACTTTTCTATTTACGTAAAGATCTTTTTATTCTACTCAAAAGTTGGTGAATCCGGTGTGAATCAAACGGTAGTATAGGAATGTGTGTAGCCGTCACTAGACTCGTTTTGCTCGAGTCGGGAGGAAGGATCACTTTTCTCGGTGGCTAAGAACTTGCCCCACGCTACTCTCGAAACTTGGGTACTTGGTTAGTCTAGCATAAGCGTGATGTAGGCCATAATTTTGGCACGATTGAGCTTTGTACCATTCCTAACGTCATATCCTCGCTAGCCCCGTTGTGCCAACCCTTCTTTTGATTCAGCTCCACCTTCATTCACCAAAGCCTCATAGCCAATCCTAGTCGCACACCCAAGTCGAGTTTAGTGTTTATATTTTCATGTTGGGATGTGATGTGGTGTTATTATTTTTGAAAATGTGGAAGTGCTCCTAAGTTTATATCTGCTGAATTGTGAAAATAAAATGAAGAAAAAAAAAGAAAAATATTTGTAAAGAAAAAAAAAGTGAAAAGAAAAAAAGTCTAAATTGAAAATATTTTTCGAAATGTGATTAGATTTGGAGTAGGCGGTGCACACACCCCTATGTTAAAAGTTAAGTGTGGAGGTGTGGTGTACCTGCATATATTGTGGTTAGCGGTTGAATTCTTTTTAGGCTAGCTCATTTGGGTTAGGTGCATAGCCTTTCTTTTTATCATTGTTTACCTCACCGTAACCCAAGCCCCAGGATTATCCTAAAGACTTACGGATTGGGCTTGAGTCTAACTAGTGCCGTGGACAGAGTGTGAACTGGCAAGCAAATGGTCCCTGACATTGGTGGATTCCTTTGGAGGTGATCATGAGCCCCGATCTTTGGCAAAGCTCACCTTAGTGGCCTGCCTACTTTCTTCCTATGCGTGACCGGTTGATTCACCGTGATTCTATTTTTGAGTAGTAATAAAATTTTGATACGCATTGTGAAAAATATAAACTATTCTGCATACTTAGAAATTTTCTCTATTGTATTTTTATGCACGCGAGCATGAGACTTCGCATGGTACTTTGTTTTTCAATTTCTTTGTTAGCTAGTAATTTTCCCTCTCTGCTTTGATTTTGTTTGCTCGGGACGCGCAAATAGTTAAGTCTGGGGGTGTGATGAGTCCATTTTATATACCTATTTTCGGACTCATCTGGGCTTGTTTTCTCGTTGATGCACTTCACTTTAGAGCTTTATTTGTTCATATTTGTTATTATGTCCGTTTTATGAGTAAGTGCACATTTATGCTCGTGATTGTGTATTTGGTTCCTTTATTGTTTGTACTCCTTTTTGTGATTGCCTGCAATGTCTGTACAGATTAGTGAATTGTTTTTCCTTTCGGTACAGGGGTTGTGTGCGTGTTCTGGGATGGTTGTGAAACAGGAATACTGCGCACGATCATGGGATCTAATATTCACGACCACTGGTCGTGCGCCACTGATCGTGTGCATTGATTCCTCTTTTCTGGAGTCCTGTCTAGGGTAATCGCACGACCATTAAACTTAGTGCGCACGACCATTAGTCGTGCGCCACTGCTCGTACGCATTATCCCAGTTCTTCTTCCTAATCTGCCATGCCAGTGCGCACTATCACTGGACATAGTGCGCATGACCACTGGTCGTGCGCCCGTGATTATGCGCATTATTCATTTCTGCTTTGTATAAATTTTGCAGGTCTCGCCCTAATTCAGAGAGCTGGGATCACTCGACATTTCTCCGCCATTTTCCGTCGTTCCCCTTCATCTTCCACCCTAGGGAGGTGCTCCGGGCAAGCTTTCACCGCCAAATCCAAGCCGGAGCTTCCTCTCGACCTTCTCCTTCATCCGTGAGCTTCAAGTAAGGTTTGACTCCATCGCCAATAAGCAAAGGGAAGCTTGCAACTTTCGTCCGCTATCATGACACGAAGAAGAAGGGCCATCGGAAGGTGGTGACAACCCTTCTCTACCTCGGACGCAGTTGAGGACAAAGCTTGGATGCGGATTGACAACCCGACGATTCCAACCATGAATCCTCAGCAGGACTTCAGATTCGGTCGATCTCTTGACTTGTTCTTGCTTTCTTGTTGAATATTGTTGTTTAAATCTATTTATATTGATGAAGTGCACTTTGGTTGTATATGTTATGTGTTTCATGTCTATGTGATTCCTATTTCATTTTACTGCTTAAGTTGCTCGAGTTGCGCCATATTTCATCCACCATCCATCCACCCTTGCCGCACTAGCAATTGCTAGTGGCGTACGTAGCGAAAAGGTGCTCACGACCCTCATTCCGCCATTCTCATCACCTCATCCGCAAGCCTACTCGCCCATCCGCCTAGTGATTCGGTGCATAGCGGCCCGACTAGTCTTCCATCCCGCCTGGCGAAGAATTGCATAGCGGCGTTGCATAGGATTAGTTGTTAGATTTTTACTTTCTTTTTCCGCAAATATCAAAACCCCCCTTAGTTAACTCCGACCTAAGGACTTCAATCTCAAGTCCTCCTCGAAATTAACTCCACCTTACTGTGTTCCTTGAGAGATCGATACTTGGGAAAGACCCCATTTTATATTACTTATGCGACCGGTTCACTATCGTGATCTTTAGCATCACTATTCAGATGCAGACTTTGTAGGATGCAAAGTAGAAAGGAAAAGCACAACAGGCACCTGTCAATTTCTACGAGGAAGATTGGTTTCTTAGAGCTGTAAGAAGCAGACTAGTGTGGCAATCTCCACAGCTGAGTCTAAGTATGTTGCTGCAGGAAGTTGTTGTGCACAACTGTTGTGGATACATCATCAGTTAGAAGATTATGGTATTCAGGTAAGTAGAACTCCATTATTATGTGATTCTACTAGTGCTATTTCTATTGCTCATAATCCTGTTTCTCATAGTAGAACAAAACATATAGAAATAAGATATCATTTTCTTAGAGATCATGTAGAGAAATAAGATATTTCATTAGAATTTGTTAATACAAATTTACAAATTACTGATATGTTCACTAAGCCAATCGATGAAACTAAATTCAATAATTTCAAAATTGAATTAGGAATGTTGAACATAAATTAGTTTAGCAAATTTGGCTAAGTAAAATTGTGTCGACACAAAAAGTTGTCTGTGTCGACACATAGTAATTGGTGTCGACACTCTAGGAAAGTGGTGTCGACACATCTAGAAAAAAGGTGTTGACTCTTCAGAGAAGTTGTGTCGACACATCCAGAAGTTGTGTCGACACTTAGAATCAACACAGATTTCGTCGAGCGCAGAATCAACTGATCTTCGAGCGCTGAATCGACACATATCGTCGAGCGCAGATTCAACAACACTTCGTCGACTTCAAATCATCGACTTCACGGGCTCTTCGTCGAACACGACCAAGACAAATAGAATTGGTGTTGACATATAGAAGTCAACACTCAGTCGAGACATTAGAAGTCTGTGTCGACACATTTCAACTGTGTCGATGTAACATCCCATGTTACTTCTGGACCCCTCAACTTAGATTGGGTTAGGCATGGGTGAGATTTAAGGAAGACCAACCATGTTTGACCCTAGGTAGTGGGTGGTAGCCATGTGGGGGCCCACTATAGAACCATAGTCAAACTTGGTCAAACTAGCCTAAGTGGGGACCCTAGCCACTCCATGACCCCACCACATTGCCCTAACCCTAAAGACAATCTAAGTGGACCCTAGGGCATATCACTAGGTCAACACTTTGACCCCAATTGACCAAAGTCAACCTTGGGCTTAATTTGGTCAAACCCACACTCATAGGCCCAATTAGCCTAAGTAGGGCACCCCCTTGACCCAACCCAAGTTGGGTGGTGCCACTAGACCCATTTCCACCAAGTAGGGTCAGCCCACCCACCATGGTTGACCAAGTCAACTCCCAAAGTCAACAAGTCAACAAATTGACCTAAAGGAGTGAAATGAAGACCAAGCCATTTTCCCTTGGACCAAGCCCACCAAAATTGGCCCATGGCCAGCCCAAGTGAACAAGACCAGTCCTACCCCTCTAAATCAGGAGAGAGAATACATGCAAGGGGGTAAAAGTGGGATTTTAAGGGTAGGAGGAGAGAGAAAATGAAAAGAGGGGAAATGGTGGCCACATGGCCACCCCATCAGATGATTTTAACTGCCCAAAATCAGGTGGCCGACCCCCCCTCTCCATTTCCAGCAGAAAACCAGAGCTGTGAGCCACTTGGCAGCTGGGCGGAGCAAGCAAAGCTCAAACCGAGCTCAATTAAGTGTTATCTCCATGTACAGCCAAATTCACTCCAAATAGACCTCACCAGAAGCTTCAGGAGATAGAAGAGAGTGGAAATCGAGTGCTGGATCATGGAGAATGGTGGAGAATCGAGTTTTCGGGGTGGAGCTCGCCGGCGCACCACCACCACGGCAAACCGCCGCCTGACCCGCAGCCAAGCCCCAATTCAGGTGCGTTTCGCCTCGCCTCTTCCCGTACTAGGTTTCTAGATCAATCTAGGGAGATATCGGGCTCAATCGAGCCCGATGCCATGAGAGAAAATTGAGAAAACCGAGCTTTTTCTTCTTGCTCGGGTTCGCGGAGGAGCCAACTCCGGCGGCCCCACTGCCGGGAAACGCTAGCCCCCACCTTAACGAAGGTGGTGGCGATATCCGCCGGCGGTGGTGGTGGCTCAGCTGGCCGGAAAACGCCAGCCAACATCGTCCAGGAAGATGCAATCGTGGCCGTCAACCATTGGGGACGGTGAACCGATCCCGTCGGTTTTAGCTTTAAGATTCGTGCAGGATGATTAAATGATTTAATTAATATATGATGAATACTGTAGATTTTGTCACATTGTTACAGCCATCGTGCATGTTAATTTTAGGCCTCTTAGAGGCATTTCCAGAACTTAGTCTCTTAATGAAAATGGTAGCTGAGGGTCTTAGCTTTAATTTGCCACCCAAAACATGTGATTTGGTGTAGTGTACAGTCCTGTAGGACATTTCTCCTAGGACTAGTCCTAGAGAAGGGCAGAAATTAAATTGGATGCCCAGGTCAAACCATTAGTCACCATGGCCCCAAATTTTGGGCACATGCATGATTAGGGCATACGTAGACCCTGCCAAAATGTAGGATTTTTTAGAGAAAAGTTTCCTATAGTTTTTGCCAAAATATCAAAATACAAATAAATGAAATATAAGGCGTTCTACACCTCCCCATGGTCCCAAATCTTGGTGGTAGGTCAATGGGGACATCCTTGGTGCATGATAAAATTTTCAGCACCTTGGGTTCACTGCATGTTGGAGAATCCACTTGCATGTGTTAGCTCATGTTATGCCTTGGTGTGCAATTAGCAAAAATGCAAATATAGTGTATTCAGCCCAATGGTGACATGTAAAGGTCTTGGAATTATTTACAGTGGTTCATTAGGGTAAATTTCATCCCTCAAATTAATCATGGAATTTTTGGAGTCAAAAATTCCATTTATTGGAATTTATTTTTAAATATAGCTATTTTGGAAATAAATTCGAAAATAGGTTTTCCTCAAGTACAAATCCTAAACTTTTGCCAAGGCATAGATAATGTCACATTTGACTAGGGAAAAATATGATCCCTCTGTTTTGAAGAACTTTTGGAGTAGATATCATAAATTGCCCATTTTACCCTTGTCTTATTTAATTCTTGAAATGATGGATATGTACCTCAGAAAAATTTGGAATTTATTCTACTGCTATAAAATGGTATCATTAGTTTTGTATGAAGTTTTCAGAATTAATGGATGCATTGTTGTTTGTTAAATTAATACAATGGCATTTTTGGTAAATATGTTATAATGGGATTTTATACGCCATTACACAATAAATGCTGATGATACTCTGCCAATAGTCATAAATTAGTGTTCTAAAAGTTCTATAATTTTCCTGGAATTTTTTATTTCATAATGCCTATACTTCATTTGGAAAAATGGAATTTATGTGAATTTGATATTAAATAGGAAATGGGAATAAATAATTTAAGGAAAATTATGAAACTCTGTAGGCAGCAATATTTTATCAATATACATCTCAGGAAAAATTTCCTAGGTCAGTGGATAATTAATCATACTACTTCATGTGTAAAATGACCTAGTGTTTAAATTAAAAGATTTAATTAAAGGACTATTTGGCCAAGAAAAATTATGAGAATTCATAGGGTAGTTCCCTTAGTCCATACCACCCTAGGATAAATATTTAGAGGCAAGATGCCTTAAGGTTTGGAAGATCACATTTTTAGGGTAACCATAGGACATGGTCTGCATATAACACAAATAGGTCTTGCCTTAGGGGTTACCAGGGGATTGATTATCGGCAGAAATAAGAGAGTTCAACATGAGCAACCCTGGTGGGTAGAGTTGTCTTAGTGAGGGATCAAAAGTGCAAGTCTTAGTTAGCAACTGGAGTGGGGGTCGGCGGAAGACCGTCGGTTTCCCGGAAACACCTTAAGTCACTAGGGTTGTACTAGAGCAATAAGGAGAGCTGGGGAGATACATGGGTAGCCATCAACTAAAATAAATATCCTTGCGAAAGGGAACGCTGGGCATAATCCCAACACAGTTCCTAGTGCCCCTTGAGAGCCCTTCACAGGGAATACCGGGGGCAGTCCTGGGATTAATCTTAAATCTCTAAGTATAATAACCCGTAGACAAGAGTAGTCTAATAGGTTAGGACATTGTTGTACCTTCTCGCCCGTGTAGGGTTGGAGAGATTCATGATATATGCTCACCCATTTTGGGGTTTGAGGGAGTTGGAATAAAGGCACTAATGTGCGATCTCACCCGTTCTGGGGTTTGAGGGAGTTGGTATAAAGGCACTAATGTGCGTTCTCACCCGGGTTTGGGTTTGAGGGATTCAGGACGGGTTTGGTCCTGCGAGCGGGAGGCTCGGAATGAATTACTTGCATGTGCATAAATATCGTGGCGGGGCATGCGGTACTGGCCGTTCGTCACACCGATGGCAGTACGGTGCACCAGGCGGTTGTGAGAGTTAGAGGGGCCAGTGGGTTGTTTTACACTGCGGTCTGGAGGACGATCCCCGATAACACACATCCGACCCAACAAGACTGACGGGTTTGTCAGCAAAGTACGTACGCGAGACTCTAGAGTGCACCTTGGACGTGTACAGAGGCGTATGAGAGGGGTCTAAGGCTTGGTAGTGTGCATACCGGTCTAGAAGCGGAGACGCCCGCTCCGCTGCTGCCGTAGCCACAGCGGTGGTACCCGAGAGTGATGCTAGCTCTCAAAAAGTGGGAACTAAAGGTCTGTGATCACAGAGTCATTGTGTGTGAGTTGCAATTTCCTGCGCATAAATTGCATCATATCATTCATCCATATTAGGTCATACGCTTCATAGATCCTTATCATATAAATTAGTATGGGCTCTTTTATATGATAAGTTAAATTTCCTGGAAATCCTAACTTATATATTTGTATGGGCATTTATATAAGTTAGGGTACGTTTGTGATGGTAGCATAGTGGTAGTTTAGTGTATTTACTTGTTCATATTACTGTTCTATACTTTCCTGTACTGCACTGCTCTTACTTATTACTTGTACCGTACTTAGAACTGCTAGAGTAGAACTACATTACTTATTACAACTCTAGTTAGATACTGTCACCTGCTTCCACTTTGCTACCCCTTTTGTTGTCCTCCGCTTCGTCCTCCCGCTCGGTGCCTAGGAGCTGCGGGGCGAGGTGCGGAGGAAACGACTTAGTCTTTTTGACTAATGGTCGGTGACCAACTATTTTTAGGAGCCCGGGGAGATGGAGCACCAGCACGTCGAGGAGGCAGGACATGAGGAGCAGATACCGCTTCAGCAGGCTACTACCACTACTGTGCGTCCTCAGGTGGGACGAGATCTGATGTTCTAGTTTAGCTTCCGCATTTATTATTTTGTGAGAGAGTGATTTTGATGTACTGGGCATAAGCCCTTTTTACTCTTTCATTTGTACTCTTCTGTGGACTAATGTGATGTACTTTTCATGTCATTTATATGATTGTACTATGTGGCTTGTGGACTGATGGTTTTATATACAGTTTTACTTCTTTCTTCTCATTTTGGCCTACAGGTTAAATGATCGTACTAGCCGGCAGAATCGGCGTGTTGCGGTGTCGACTAACCCGTGAGTTAGTGCCACCGTAAGACGGCGGTTCTGGGCATAAGATCCGGTAGCCCTCCTTGGTAAGGGGGAGGGGGGTCTTACAAACTGGTATCACTTGACCAACGATCATATGAGAAAGAAGTCCACAACATGGGACCACCCCCGCCCGAGCATTAGTTTGCGGACAAACTATGCAGCGGAAGCAGTGGTGTGCCCATGTGTAAAGTCACATAAATGGTCCACAAAGTACAATGAGTTAGGCCAGTTTTGTTTTAACCTTACCTTTATGCAACCTCCACAGGTCGCCGCGCCGCAAAATGTGGCTCCTCCCCCTCCAGCTGCCACTCCATTCCTACATACGGAGATGGGGCAGACCTTGACGGCGATTCTGGATGCCTTCAGAGCCCAGCAAGTCCCGGCTCCACAGCCAAATCCGGGGTCCAGCTGGCTGAGTGCATTCAAGAGCCTGTCCCCACCGACGTACCGTGGGACAGAGGATGCGGTGAAGACGGAAGAATGGCTGGAGGCCATACACGAGATCTTAGCAGGCATCAGCTGCCCAGTCAGCGAGGCAGTACCTCTAGCCACCTCTGTGCTAGAGGCTCATGCGAAGAGATGGTGGAAATCAGTCCGGGAGTCTACTTATGCGGACTTTGAGCTGTCAGAGATATCATGGGAGGAGTTTAGCGATGTGTTTCTGGAGCACTTCGTCTCTGCTACGGACAGAGATGCCTTGGAGGAGAGGTTTTTGAACCTCAAGCAGGGGACTAGATCGGTGATAGAGTATCAGAGAGAGTTCTCCCACTTGGCCAGGTTCGCGGGGGTTCAGGATACCGATGATAGGAGGTATGCCAAGAGGTTCTACCGGGGCCTCAGGGACGATTTGAGGCAGGCCTTGCTATTCATTTCTCATGGCACATCTAGGCAGATCATCGAGATGGCGAAGAAGCTAGAGGCTGACCAGCTGATGGTGCGAGCCGGAGGGAAGAGACCATTTGATGGGTCAACATCAGGAGAGAGTAGCAGGGGCTCTCAGAGAGGCAGGACCATCGGATACAGGAAGGGTGGGGGACGTCGTCGTCCCAACTTCAGGCAGGAGCAGGGGCCTCCTCCAGCATTGGCTCCCCCACCTCTATAGATGCATGATCCGAGGAGACAGGATGACCGAGGCCATCGACAAGTGGTTTGTTACGGATGCCGCCAGCCCGGGCATATCAGGTCGGAGTGCCCGCACCGATTCCATCCCCCTCCTCCTCCTCCACCTCCAGTGGCCCCAGTACAGCAGGGCCGAGGACGGGGCCGAGGACGAGGCCGAGGCCGGGGATATCACGGCAGGAGACGCGAGCAGGAGCAGATATACGCCTTGGACCTCACAGAGCCGAGGAATCCCGAGGAGGTTATCACAGGTACTTAAAGTTAATTATGGATTTTCTTGAATTTTCAATGATATATATATAGTACCTGGAACTATAGGATAACAATTAACTTTCACATAAACAAACCTCAGGCATAGTTATGATCAGCGGCAAGCCCGCTCATACTCTCTTCGACACAGGTGCTTCGCACTCGTTCGTATCCGAGGCCTTCATCGACGGACTCGAAGGCGTGGAGAGGTTTCCTGGACTAGAGATGAGGGTGCGTCTACCCGATGGGTCGGAGCTGCGGACCACTGCACATTGTGATATGGAGGCCGAGATTGGCGGCAAGGCATTTGAGGCGCCGGCAACTATTCTGAAGCTGCAGGACTTTGACTTGATCTTGGGTATGGCCTGGTTGCATCGGAACCATGCTCAGATAGATTGTCCGTCCAGGAGGATCACGCTAAGGCACGACGACTCTCATGTTGTCGTTGAAGGTATCCAGCCTATCTGCCACCTACTTTTATCTTCTGTACAGGCTGTGAAGGCCCATGAGCAGGGTGAAGAAGTTTATCTTGTCTGCTTCGAGATGGTGGGAGTAGAGACGACTATCTCAGATATTCCGGTGGTCCGGGATTTCTCCGACGTATTTCCGGAGAAATTGCCCGGGCTACCACCTGCTAGAGACTTGGATTTCAGGATTCAGCTAGTACCGGGAGCGAGGCCGGTGTCCCGGGCACCCTACAGGATGGCTCCCAGGGAGTTAGCAGAGTTCAGGACTCAACTACAGGAGCTAGTCGAGTCAGGATTTGTGCGGCCCAGTTCATCGCCATGGGGAGCGCCAGTTCTCTTTGTGAAGAAGAAGGACGGATCACTGCGACTGTGCATAGATTACCGGGAGCTGAACCGGTTAACGGTCCGCAACACCTATCCTCTGCCTCGGATAGATGAGTTATTTGACCAGCTACAGGGAGCCTTCTGGTTCTCCAAGCTAGATTTGCGCTCCGGCTACTACCAGCTCCGTATCAGGGAAGAGGACATACCGAAGACGGCATTCAGTTCACGCTATGGATTATACGAGTTCACGGTGATGCCTTTTGGGCTCACGAATGCTCCTGCTGCATTCATGAGTCTAATGAACCGTGTATTCGAGCCTTTCTTAGACCGCTTCGTGATTGTGTTCATCGACGACATCCTTATATATTCTCGGACTCAGGAGGAGCATACGGAGCACTTGGCATAGGTCTTGCAGAGGCTGAGGGAGACCCAGATGTACGCAAAATTTTCAAAGTGCCAGTTCTGGTTACAGGAGGTGGCTTTCCTGGGGCACACGATCAGTGGGGCTGGATTAGCAGTGGACCCGGCCAAGATAGAGACAGTGAGGGATTGGCCACGGCCGAAGACCGCATCTGACATCCGCAGTTTCTTGGGACTAGCAGGGTATTATTGCAAGTTCGTGGAGGGGTTCTCGAGGATAGCACTCCCCCTCACGTCCTTGACGAAGAAGGACACAGATTTTGTTTGGTCAGAACGGTGTGAGACGGCTTTTCAGGAGCTGAAGGACCGACTCATCTCATCCCCCATTCTTGCGCTTCCATCCGGGAGCGAAGGATTTCAGATCTACACGGACGCCTCTTATCAGGGGATGGGTGCAGTCCTGATGCAGCATGGACATGTTATTGCTTATGCTTCGAGACAGTTGAAGAAGCATGAGCATAACTATCCAGTACATGACCTAGAGCTCGGGGCTGTGGTTTTCGCCCTAAAGATATGGAGGCATTATTTATACGGGATTCATTGTGACATCTTTTCAGATCACAAGAATCTCAAGTATATCGATACACAGAAGGACCTAAACCTGAGACAGAGGAGGTGGTTGGAGTTCCTCTGCGATTATGATTACAAGATCCACTATCATCCGGGAAAAGCGAACACGGTAGCGGATGCTTTGAGCAGGAGGGCCGGCACTTCTGGACCGGAGCCCCGATTGATGTCTATAGAGCTGCTACAGATGATGGAGGACATGCACATTACCATGGTGTCCGAGACCGAGCCAGTCGTATATAGAGAGTATTTGAGCTCAGTGATCAGTGACGATGATATACAGGAGCGCATCCGAGCACATCAGAGGCTGGATGCTGCGTTACAGCCGATTTTCAGTGCCCTAGAGAGGGGCAAGGTCGAGGACTACACGCTACAGGATGATCATCTTCGGTTCCGTGGGCGCATCTACATACCAGCAGGAGGCAGTATCCGGGATGACATACTCAGAGAGGCACATTGCTCGAGATATTCAGTGCACCCCGGCATCACCAAGATGTGGGCGGATTTGCGGAGGTCTATGTATTGGCCCGGGATGAAGAGGGAGATCACAGATTTTGTGACCCATTGTGAGACCTGCCAGCGTGTGAAGGCAGAATGTAAGAGCCCGGGAGGTTTACTACAGCCACTGCCAGTTCCAGAATGGAAGTTCGAGGACATTGCTATGGACTTTGTACACGGATTGCCTCGCTCCCACTCTGGGCATGACTCTATATGGGTTATAGTGGATAGATTGACCAAGGTAGCGCGGTTTATTCCAGTTCGGAAGGATGCCCCAGTTGCAGTTCTGGTGAGACTATTTGTGGAGCAGTACATCAGATATCATGACATCCCCAGGACGATTGTTTCGGACCGTGATGGTCGGTTCACTTCGAGCGAGTGGAGGGCCGTGCATGCTTACTTGGGATCTCGGCTTACTTTTAGTACCGCCTTCCATCCGCAGACCGACGGACAGACCGAGCGGACCATCCGGACCAGGGAGGACCTGCTCAGACTATGCATATTGGATACGGGGAAGCCTTGGGAGAGGCTGCTGCCATTGATTGAGTTCTCATATAATAACAGCCACCAGGCTAGCATCAGGATGGCTCCATACGAGGCACTTTATGGGAGGAGATGACGGACACCGCTATCATGGGTTCAAGATGTGGATACCAGGGCTCTTGGATCTGATTATATAGAGGATACTGAGGCTCAGATTCGATTGATCAGAGATCGGCTACTAGAGGCCCAGAGCAGGCAGGCAAAGTATTATGATGCTCGGCACCGGAAGGTGGAGTTCCAGGTTGGAGACAGGGTATTCTTGAAGATACGTCCAGTACACGGTGTCTCTCGGGTGCGGAGGCACAAGAAGCTCAGTCCACGATACATGGGGCCATACCTGATCCTGGAGCGGATCGGCCCCTTGGCTTACCGACTGCAGCTGCCACCGGAGTTGGGTGCATTACATGACGTCTTTCATGTCTCTTCCTTGCGAAGAGCTCTCCTTCGGCCGGAGCAGCACATTACTACTACAGCCGGACCGGTAGAGCCTGACAGATCAGTGAGATTGGAGCCGATCCGGATTGACGATACAACCATCCGAGTGTTGCGGAAGAAGAAGGTCCCTCTTGTGAAGGTGTTGTGGTCCAACCATGGACGGGAGGAGCACACTTGGGAGCCGAGGGATCTGATGCTGGAACAACACCCGGAGCTATTCTCATCAGGTACTCTTAAGTTATGTCTTTAAAATTCTTGATGATTCTTGCAAGTAGAACCCCGTAGACCCGAACTTAAATTTCGGGGACGAAATTATTTTCTTGTTTATTGGAATTTGTAACATCATATGTTACTTCTGGACCCCTCAACTTAGATTGGGTTAGGCATGGGTGAGATTTAAGGAAGACCAACCATGTTTGACCCTAGGTAGTGGGTGGTAGCCATGTGGGGGCCCACTATAGAACCATAGTCAAACTAGGTCAAACTAGCCTAAGTGGGGACCCTAGCCACTCCATGACCCCACCACATTGCCCTAACCCTAAAGACAATCTAAGTGGACCCTAGGGCATATCACTAGGTCAACACTTTGACCCCAATTGACCAAAGTCATCCTTGGGCTTAATTTGGTCAAACCCACACTCATAGGCCCAATTAGCCTAAGTAGGGCACCCCCTTGACCCAACCCAAGTTGGGTGGTTCCACTAGACCCATTTCCACCAAGTAGGGTCAGCCCACCCACCATGGTTGACCAAGTCAACTCCCAAAGTCAACAAGTCAACAAATTGACCTAAAGGAGTGAAATGAAGACCAAGCCATTTTCCCTTGGACCAAGCCCACCAAAATTGGTCCATGGCCAGCCCAAGTGAACAAGACCAGTCCTACCGCTCTAAATCAGGAGAGAGAATACATGCAAGGGGGTAAAAGTGGGATTTTAAGGGTAGGAGGAGAGAGAAAATGAAAAGAGGGGAAATGGTGGCCACATGGCCACCCCATCAGATGATTTTAACTGCCCAAAACGAGGTGGCCGACCTCCCCTCTCCATTTCCAGCAGAAAACCAGAGCTGTGAGCCACTTGGCAGCTGGGCGGAGCAAGCAAAGCTCAAACCGAGCTCAATTAAGTGTTATCTCCATGTACAGCCAAATTCACTCCAAATAGACCTCACCAGAAGCTTCAGGAGATAGAAGAGAGTGGAAATCGAGTGCTGGATCATGGAGAATGGTGGAGAATCAAGTTTTCGGGGTGGAGCTCGCCTGGCGCACCACCACCACGGCAAACCGCCGCCTGACCCGCAGTCAAGCCCCAATTCAGGTGCGTTTCGCCTCGCCTCTTCCCGTACTAGGTTTCTAGATCAATCTAGGGAGATATCGGGCTCAATCGAGCCCGATGCCATGAGAGAAAATTGAGAAAACCGAGCCTTTTTCTTCTTGCTCGGGTTCGCCGGAGGAGCCAACTCCGGCGGCCCCACCGCCGGGAAACGCTAGCCCCCACCTTAACGAAGGTGGTGGCGATATCCGCCGGCGGTGGTGGTGGCTCAGCTGGCCGGAAAACGCCAGCCAACATCGTCCAGGAAGATGCAATCGTGGCCGTCAAACCATTGGGGACGATGAACCTATCCCGTCGGTTTTAGCTTTAAGATTCGTGCAGGATGATTAAATGATTTAATTAATATATGATGAATAGTGTAGATTTTGTCACATTGTTACAGCCATCTTGCATGTTAATTTTAGGCCTCTTAGAGGCATTTCCAGAACTTAGTCTCTTAATGAAAATGGTAGCTGAGGGTCTTATCTTTAATTTTCCACCCTAAACATGTGATTTGGTGTAGTGTACAGTCCTGTAGGACATTTCTCCTAGGACTGGTCCTAGAGAAGGGCAGAAATTAAATTGGATGCCCAGGTCAAACCATTAGCCACCATGGCCCCAAATTTTGGGCACATGCATGATTAGGGCATACGTAGCCCCTGCCAAAATTTAGGCATTTTAGAGAACATTTTCCTATAGTTTTTGCCAAAATATCAAAATACAAATAAATGAAATATAAGGAGTTCTACACCTCCCCATGGTCCCAAATCTTGGTGGTAGGTCAATGGGGACATCCTTGGTGCATGATAAAATTTTCAGCACCTTGGGTTCACTGCATGTTGGAGAATCCACTTGCATGTGTTAGCTCATGTTATGCCTTGGTGTGCAATTAGCAAAAATGCAAATATAGTGTATTCAGCCCAATGGTGACATGTAAAGGTCTTGGAATTATTTACAGTGGTTCATTAGGGTAAATTTCATCCCTCAAATTAATCATGGAATTTTTGGAGTCAAAAATTCCATTTATTGGAATTTATTTTTAAATATAGCTATTTTGGAAATAAAATTGGAAAATAGGTTTTCCTCAAGTACAAATCCTAAACTTTTGCCAAGGCATAGATAATGTCACATTTGACTAGGGAAAAATATGATCCCTCTGTTTTGAAGAACTTTTGGAGTAGATATCATAAATTGCCCATTTTACCCTTGTCTTATTTAATTCTTGAAATGATGGATATGTACCTCAGAAAAATTTGGAATTTATTCTACTGCTATAAAATGGTATCATTAGTTTTGTATGAATTTTTCAGAATTAATGGATGCATTGTTGTTTGTTAAATTAATACAATGGCATTTTTGGTAAATATGTTATAATGGGATTTTATAGGCCATTACACAATACATGCTGATGATACTCTGCCAATGGTCATAAATTAGTGTTCTAAAAGTTCTGTAATTTTCCTGGAATTTTTGATTTCATAATGCCTATACTTCATTTGGAAAAATGGAATTTATGTGAATTTGATATTAAATAGGAAATGGGAATAAATAATTTAAGGAAAATTATGAACCTCTGTAGGCAGCAATATTTTATCAATATACATCTCAGGAAAAATTTCCTAGGTCAGTGGATAATTAATCATACTACTTCATGTGTAAAATGACCTAATGTTTAAATTAAAAGATTTAATTAAAGGACTATTTGGCCAAGAAAAATTATGAGAATTCATAGGGTAGTTCCCTTAGTCCATACCACCCTAGGATAAATATTTAGAGGCAAGATGCCTTAAGGTTTGGAAGATCACATTTTTAGGGTAACCATAGGACATGGTCTGCATATAACACAAATAGGTCTTGCCTTAGGGGTTACCAGGAGATTGATTATCGGCAGAAATAAGAGAGTTCAACATGAGCAACCCTGGTGGGTAGAGTTGTCTTAGTGAGGGATCAAAAGTGCAAGTCTTAGTTAGCAACTGGAGTGGGGGTCGGCGGAAGACCGTCGGTTTCCCGGAAACACCTTAAGTCACTAGGGTTGTACTAGAGCAATAAGGAGAGCTGGGGAGATACATGGGTAGCCATCAACTAAAATAAATATCCTTGCGAAAGGGAACGCTGGGCGTAATCCCAACACAGTTCCTAGTGCCCCTTGAGAGCCCTTCACAGGGAATACCGGGGGCAGTCCTGGGATTAATCTTAAATCTCTAAGTATAATAACCCGTAGACAAGAGTAGTCTAATAGGTTAGGACATTGTTGTACCTTCTCGCCCGTGTAGGGTTGGAGAGATTCATGATATATGCTCACCTGTTTTGGGGTTTGAGGGAGTTGGAATAAAGGCACTAATGTGCGATCTCACCCGTTCTGGGGTTTGAGGGAGTTGGTATAAAGGCACTAATGTGCGTTCTCACCTGGGTTTGGGTTTGAGGGATTCAGGACGGGTTTGGTCCTGCGAGCGGGAGGCTCGGAATGAATTACTTGCATGTGCATAAATATCGTGGCGGGGCCTGCAGTACTGGCCGTTCGTCACACCGATGGCAGTATGGTGCACCAGGCGGTTGTGAGAGTTAGAGGGGCCAGTGGGTTGTTTTACACTGCGGTCTGGAGGACGATCCCCGATAACACACATCCGACCCAACAAGACTGACGGGTTTGTCAGCAAAGTACGTACGCGAGACTCTAGAGTGCACCTTGGACGTGTACAGAGGCGTATGAGAGGGGTCTAAGGCTTGGTAGTGTGCATACCGGTCTAGAAGCGGAGACGCCCACTCCGCTGCTGCCGTAGCCACAGCGGTGGTACCCGAGAGTGATGCTAGCTCTCAAAAAGTGGGAACTAAAGGTCTGTGATCACAGAGTCGTTGTGTGTGAGTTGCACTTGCCTGCGCATAAATTGCATCATATCATTCATCCATATTAGGTCATACGCTTCATAGATCCTTATCATATAAATTAGTATGGGCTCTTTTATATGATAAGTTAAATTTCCTGGAAATCCTAACTTATATATTTGTATGGGCATTTATATAAGTTAGGGTACGTTTGTGATGGTAGCATAGTGGTAGTTTAGTTTATTTACTTGTTCATATTACTGTTCTATACTTTCCTGTACTGCACTGCTCTTACTTATTACTTGTACCGTACTTAGAACTGCTAGAGTAGAACTACATTACTTATTACAACTCTAGTTAGATACTGTCACCTACTTCCACTTTGCTACCCTTTTGTTGTCCTCCGCTTCGTCCTCCCGCTCGGTGCCTAGGAGCTGCGGGGCGAGGTGAGGAGGAAACGACTTAGTCTTTTTGACTAATGGTCGGTGACCAACTATTTTTAGGAGCCCGGGGAGATGGAGCACCAGCACGTCGAGGAGGAAGGACATGGGGAGCAGATACCGCTTCAGCAGGCTACTACCACTACTGTGCGTCCTCAGGTGGGACGAGATCTGATGTTCTAGTTTAGCTTCCGCATTTATTATTTTGTGAGAGAGTGATTTTGATGTACTGGGCATAAGCCCTTTTTACTCTTTCATTTGTACTCTTCTGTGGACTAATGTGATGTACTTTTCATGTCATTTATATGATTGTACTATGTGGCTTGTGGACTGATGGTTTTATATACAGTTTTACTTCTTTCTTCTCATTTTGGCCTACAGGTTAAATGATCGTACTAGCCGGCAGAATCGGCGTGTTGCGGTGTCGACTAACCCGTGAGTTAGTGCCACCGTAAGACGGCGATTCTGGGCATAAGATCCGGTAGCCCTCCTTGGTAAGGGGGAGGGGGGTCTTACAGTCGACACATTAAGAGAATTTTGACGTCCCTTTTCACCTTCATTATTTAGAAGGGTATAAATAGGTCAACAACAAACCCTGTCGACACGCTCTCCAGAGAACAAAACCTTGTGTCGACAAATTCTCTCTTCTCAATCCAAGATTTCTCTCAACCCCAATGGCGCCAAAGCTTGAAGATAACGTCAACGAAGGCTATGAGCTGGTTCGCAACGCTTTTGGTAATGCGGAACCCGAGATTAAAATAGTAGTAACCCTAATTGCAGAAAATGGTTTGGAATTTCTGGTATCCGAACCTACAAAGATATGGAAGAAAGGAATACTGGAATTTTATGGCGCGGCTATTTTAGATTCGACTGGACTTAAGATCAAATCTACAGTTCAGGGAGCTAAAGTTAAACTTACCTTGAAGAGCTTGAGGAAAACTCTTCAACTCCCAAGAACTCAAGAAGAAGAAGAAGTACCCTCTACCAAGACCAAGGAAGCACTTCAGTGGTGTGGATTGGATTCCACCATGAAGATTGGATCTGCAATGAACAGGAAATGGATGAATCTGCAAGGAAAATTCCTTTCTAAGGTGGTTGGAAAGGTCATTCTCTACAAGCCAGGGGGACATAATAGGGTTTCAGCCTATATATTTAGCCAGATGACCAGGATTATCTTCAGACTGAACATTGATTGGTCTATAGTAATCTTTGAAAAGATTAAGGAAGGCATCAAAAAGCCAAATCTGGGAAGAATTTTGAGTCTATACTTGGCTGGAACAATTTTAGAAGTAATGGAACAGATTACTGGTTCTAAGATCAACCACATGAGAAGAATGGATATAAGGATAATCTCCAGATGGGATAGAGTTCTAACAAAGGACATGCCTGATGAAGAGAGGCCAGAGATTCCTGAAAAATCTCCTGCACAAGACTTTACAGATGGTGCTCAGGTGCAGGGGGAGCCTCATCTTGAGGAAAAGCCAACATATTTAGAAAGTGACATGGCTACTCAAAATATTCTTGAGGTAATCCAAGAAGTTAATCAATCAATTTTCAATAATGAGTATGAAACACTAACTTAGCCTTTGGTTGATGTTGACCATACCACTCAACTAAACAGTCAAGCACAAGATGTTATCATGGAGGATACATCTACAGCTGCAGATGCTCCTGAGTTGGCGGTGCCTCCAGTCCAACCTCAACAAGAGTTTACCCTTGAAGAGTTGTTCTCTGATATATAATAAGTAAGAACTGAGGGAGAGCAAGTAAGAACTGAGGGAGAGCAAGCTGTAATTGAGGGGGAGCAAGTCAAAACTAAGGGGGAGGAGTAAGGGACTCAAGGGGAGCAACCTAGGACAGAAAAGGAATTGTCTCCTAGTCCTCAGAAAAGAGTTGATATACCAAGTACCTCAGCTTTTGAAGATGAAGCAGAAATTCAAGCAAAGAAGAGAAAGCTGATGGTTTCCAAAAGAAGAAGCCAAAGCTATAAAAAGGCATTGCAAACAGTTCCACAACCAGTTCCTGCACAAGATTATAGTTCCTTGTTGGTCTCTTTGCAAGTAAAGTTAAATGAACAAAGGATAGCCATGGAGAAATATATGGATGAAACTCATAAAGATTTACAATTCTCCTTGGCTCAAGATATTAAATCCATAAGATTTGAAGTAAATCAGACCAAGAAGGAAATGACAGATTGCTTCCAGAAAGGTGGCAATACTGTAGTCTATCTTGCAAAGCACCAACAAGAAATAAAAACTCAAGTTGATGATATTGCTGTTAAACAAGGCTATGTCTTAGAAAATCTACTAAGGATGAATAACAATCTGACTGAATCACATAATGTGATTGTTACAGAATTAAAGAATATTGCTGCTGCCCAGACTGAGGCAAGGGCTAAAGCTAAGTTAGATTTTGATAAAAAATTCCAAGAAGAACTAGCTGTTGTATAAACAGCTATTAAGAATTCTCAAAAGATCATTTCTGATCAGTGTTAGAAAGTAGCGAAAAAGAGCGAACAAGCGGATAAGCTTTTGAATAATTGAAATTTTATTATCCAAAAAAGATGACTATTGCAAAGGTATGCCCTCCCTTATATAGAATGGAGGAGAGATGAGAGAATACAAATAAGAGATGTAGGACTAAAAATTTACAAGCTAAGCGGACTGTACAAAGTAAACCGCACAAGCCGCGCGGTTAGACAGAAGGACTAACCGCACGGCAACAACAAGAGAAGCAGAGAGGTCGCCTGTGAAGATCGCTAGACCGCCCGGTTTACAAGCCGGCGAGTCAAACCGCCAGACCGCGCGGTCTTCAACCCGCCAAGACAGACCGCCCGGTCACCAACTTCAACACTCCCCCTCAAGCTGGAGCATATATATCAATCATGCCCAGCTTGTCGCAAACATGCAGAAATGAGGCGGAAACTGGCTTGGTGAAGATGTCAGCCAGCTCTTTATCAGACGTGACAAACAGAGTGCAAATTTGTTCTTTTAAAATCTCTTCACGAATGAAATGGCAGTCAACCTCAATGTGCTTTGTTCTTTCATGGAATACCGGATTTTTGGAGATGTATATGGCGGCCTTATTATCACAGAACATAGGTAGAGGATGGTTGTACACCTCTCCTAAATCTAGCATGAGAGCCCGCAACCATTTCAACTCACAAGTGGTTGACGCCATACTGCGATACTCAGCTTCTGCACTGGACCTGGAGACAACAGACTTCTTCTTGCTCTTCCAGCTCACCAGATTTCCCCCAACAAAGGTGCAAAAACCTGAGGTTGACTTGCGATCCCCTTTGTCATCAGCATAACTTGCATCTGAGTAGGCTTCAATCCTCAGATGACCATTCTTCTGAAATAGTAATCCTTTCCCAGGCGCTGCTTTGACATACTCCAAGATCTGGAAGGCGGACTGTAGATGACACTCCCTAGGCACTTGCATGAATTGACTCACCTTGCCCACAGCATAGGAAATGTCGGGTCTGGTCACTGTGAGATATATGAGCTTACCAACCAGACGCCTGTACTGCGAACTATCTGAAAGAGGAGGCGAATCATCTGTCCAGGTTTTGTCCTCCCCAGTAGCCATGGGGCATCGGGCAGGTTTTGCTCCAGTTAATCCTGCCTCTTTTAAAAGATCAAGGGCATACTTACGCTGAGAGAGAACTAAGGAGTCGGGCTTCCGAGAGAGTTCGATCCCCAGAAAGTACTTTGGAGAGCCCATATCTTTAGTGATCAGATGTTGGCGAAGATGTTGCTTTGTCAGAGCTACCCCTTCCTGGTCATCGCCAGTGAGAAGAATATCATCGACGTATACAACAAGAACAACCAGCCCAGAAGGAGTTTTGCGAATAAAGAGAGAGTGATCAGCAGAGCTTCGCACAAAACCAATAGCCGCCACAATGCCGCTGAACTTGTCAAACCAAGCTCGAGGACTCTGCTTGAGGCCATAAATTGCCTTCTGCAGCAGGCATACTCGTGTCTCCCCCTGAGCAACATACCCAGGAGGTTGCTCCATGTAAACGTCCTCGTGAAGATCACCATAAAGGAAGGCATTCTAGACGTCCAGCTGAGAAATCGGCCAATCCCGATTGACGGCCACAGAGAGAAGAACCCGAATAGTGCTGAGACGAGCCACAGGGGAGAAGGTGTCAAAGTAATCAACCCCATAGGTCTGAGTAAAGCCCTTAGCAACAAGGCGAGCCTTATACCGATCCACAGTGCCGTCTGGGCTAAATTTGACCACAAAGACCCAGCGACAGCCAACAACATCAGTACCGAAGGGAGGAGGAACAAGAGTCCAGGTACCCCGCTCAGTTAGGGTCGCCATTTCCTCATCCATGGCCATCTTCCAGTGAGGAATAGAAAGGGCCTCCTGATAGGAGCGGGGTGTGTCAGTGGCAGAGATAGCCAGTGCAAAGGCCCTGCGAGAAGGGGTAAGATGATCATAGGAAACAACAACAGCAAGGGGGTGTAGGGTACACGTCCGCACCCCTTTGCGAAGAGCTATAGGAAGATCCAGGTCAGCCGGGCCCGCGGCATCCGGAGCATCCGTGGTAGAGAAAGCTGGCCCGGGAGAAGAGAGCGACGGCAGCGGAGATGAGGGAGAGGGTGGTGGAGAAGGGAGAGTGAGAGGTGGAGGAAGAGGAGGGGGTGGAGACGGTGTAGGGGTGGAGAGTGTAGTAGGAGGCGAGGGAACGAAGGGAACGGCAGGAGAATCAGAAGCTGGGAGAAGAGGAGAGGAGTCATCCGAGAAGTAGGAGGTATTCTCGAAGAAGGTGACGTCAGCAGAGACGAACTGCTTACTAAGGACGGGATCAAAGCAACAGTAGCCTTTCTGAGTGGTGGAGTACCCCAGAAAGACACATTTGGTGGAGCGAGGGGAGAGCTTATCACGGGTGGCAGAAGGGGTATGCACAAAGGCAGTGCATCCAAAGATTTGGAGAGGAAGAGGAAACGGCTCCTTGCCCGGATACAAAATGGAGAACGGGGTTTGGCCGTGGAGAACCGTGGAGGGAATGCGATTGATGAGGTAGCAGGCAAGGATAACAGCATAGCCCCAATAGGAGCGAGGAACATGCATCTGGGTCAGCAAGGTGCGAGCGACATCGAGGAGGTGACGGTTTTTGCGTTCGGCCACACCATTTTGTTGTGAAGTATAGACACAACTAGTTTGATGAAGAATCCCATTTTGCATGCAGAATGTAGAGAAGTCACGACTGAGATATTCTTGGGCATTATCAGATCGAAAAACTTGGATAAAAACACCAAACTGAGTTTTGATCATGAGATAGAAGGATGTCCATACAGAGAATAATTCGGAGCGATCTTTTAATAGATACACCCACGTACAGCGAGAGAAATCATCAATGAACGTGACAAAATAGGAACTACCCCGACCAATGGTAAGAGTAGGAGAAGGACCCCAGATATCGGAGTGGATAAGATCAAACGGACGGGTAGAGCTACGAACGTGCTTTGGAGGGAAGGAGGAGCGGTGATGCTTGCCAAGCTGACAGGCCTCACAGTTGAGCGGAGGACTTTGAGGAGGAAGGTGGGGCAGAAGTTGACGAAGAAGACGGGGAGGAGCATGACCAAGGCGGAGATGCCATTGGAGAAGATCTGTGGAGGTGGAGGAGAAGGTGGAAAAAGCAGAAATGTTGTCCAGGAAGTATAAGCCGCCACTCTCAGTCCCAGTAGCAATCGTCCATTGGGTGTCCGGATCCTGAAAAGAGCAAGAAGTAGAAGTAAATGTGATGGAACTCTGTAATTTCTTGCAAAGAGAGGTAACAGTTAATAAGTTGCATGAGAACTGGGGCACGTATAGAGTATCCGCCAAGTGAAGAGACGGAGTGACATGAACTATCCCTGTTCTATGGACTGATGATGAAGAGCCGTCAGCGAGAATAACCGGGGGCAAGCGAGCATGTTTTTCTAGGAGAGAGAAACACGGGAGATGGCCGGTCATATGATTCATAGCACCAGTGTCGATCAGCCATTTTCCCTGAGTAACAACGTGTGCACGACCGGAAGACGTGACAACCGAGGCGAATGGCTTGGAGGAGGATATGAAAGCCATGAAGGGAGGAAGAAGAAACTGCAGCGGTCTCGGTGACAGCACACCAGCGGCAAGAAGGGCCACGACCAAGGTGCAGAGCACAAGCCGCGCGACTGAACCAGGAGGTCGCGGCGACTAACAAGCAGGAGCGGCTAAAGGAAGAAAGGCAGAGAGGCCGCTCAAACAAGGAAGAATCCGCGCGAATAGAGAGAAAGCCGCGGGGAGAGGAAAAGAGAGCAACCCGCATGAAACCGCAGCGGGTTAAAGGGAAGAAGCCGCGCGAACACGAGCGGCTAGGAAGCAGAACAAGGCACAGCGGGGAAGAGGTCGCGCGGACTGAAAAGGCCGAGCGAACAGAAGAGAGGAGAAGAGCAGGTGACCGCGACCAAGATGCAGGTGAGAGAGGAACAACCCGCACAGTCAAGCAGATCACAGCAGCAAACCGCGAGTATAGAGACAAGCGGAAATGGGGAAAGCAGAAGCGGACAGGGAGAAGAAGTCCGCAGAGGATAGAGACAAGGCCGCAACGACTAGGAAGTCAGAGAGGCAAGAAAGAACAAGGAGCGCGGCGACAAGGAAACAGGTCGCTGCGACGAATAGCAGTAGGAGAAGAGAACCAAGAAGAAGCAAGCCGCGCGAACAGGGCAGCGGACAGAAACAAGCCGCGCGAATAGGGCAGCGGACAGAAGAGAAGGTAAGTCGCGAAACAGGTCGCAGAAAGCGGAAAACAAGCCGCGAAAAACAGAGAGCGCACAGAATCAGAAGGAAATGACCGTGTGCTTTGATAGCATGTTAGAAAGTAGCGAAAAAGAGAGAACAAGCAGATAAGCTTTTGAATAATTGAAATTTTATTATCCAAAAAAGATGACTATTACAAAGGTATGCCCTCCCTTATATAGAATGGAGGAGAGATGAGAGAATACAAATAAGAGATGTGGGACTAAAAATTTACAAGCTAAGCGGACTGTACAAAGTAAACCGCACAAGCCGCGCGGTTAGACAGAAGGACTAACCGCACGGCTACAACAAGAGAAGCAGAGAGGTCGCCTGTGAAGATCGCTAGACCGCCCGGTTTACAAGCCGGCGAGTCAAACCGCCAGACCACGCGGTCTTCAACCCGCCAAGACAGACCGCCCGGTCACCAACTTCAACAATCAGCTACTGAAACTAAGGTCACTTTATAAAGATGGTGTTAATTATCTAGACGAACAAGTAAGATTTTAGAAAAATGACCTCAGGGTTCATATTGCAAGAGAAGACATAAAGGGGGAGAGAGTGTTAGTCAAAGCTGGCTCAGATCATGCTAAATGGATATCTAATAGCATAAAAGCTACCCTTTGATATCCACCCCTATATGATGATGATAATGTAGCTGAGTCAGGTGTACAACCTGCTTATTTTGAAGGTGATCAACCTGAAGTTGCTCAGGTCACCCTCCAGCAGATTTTGATATGATTCAGCAAGAAGTACAGTCAATGTACATTCCTCTACATGAGGTTGACAATATTATTATTGAGAAAGTGGAAATGTCAGGGGCTGACAAGGAAGCTCTATTGTCTAAGAAAAGGTTCAGAGAACAGACTGAGTTGAAGCCTGATTTTGAGCAATGGAGCCCAACTTCCAGGAATATTATATTGACTGCCTGGAAGGCTGTGAAGGACAAGTCCCATGATAGGGGCAAATGGTACACTGAGCAAAAATGACAAAAGCATGAAGCCAGGAAGGAAGCAATTCTACAATACAGAAGAAAGGCAAAAGCTGGGAAGCTACCTCCTAATGCTCAAGAGCCTAGCAAATACTTCCCAAAGCCTTTTCATTATTTTGAAAGGCAAAGGATAAGGGCTGAAGAACAAAAGAAGAAAGATCTGAAGGGCAAGAAGCTAGCTGAAGATACTGAAGCTCCAATTCAAGACAAGATCTAGTCAGGCAAAGGCATAATCATCAAGGAGCCTGACCAGCCTTAGAATAGATTGACTAGATTTTACAACAATGTAATCTTTAGTTTTTAAAAAATCTATGTAAACTATTGTTAAGAAACTTTTGAAAGTTTAAACAAAAAAATGATTAATGCTCATTATGTTTGCATTATTATTCTGTGATGACATTTTATACATGTTTTGTGTATAAGTTACCATGTCATGTAATGTTTTTATACATCATAATGTGTGTTTATTATGAATGGTGTATATAATTGACTAAGGGTTATGACTTCTCCAAATAGGGGGAGATTGTTGGGTACATTAGAAAAAGTGTACCAGATTTGAAGAAGCCTCACCTTACTCAATGATATGCATCAAGGTGTATTTGATGTTGTTTTGAGTTTATATGTGCAGGTTAAGAAAATGCAGGAATGCAGGAAAAGTTTCTAAGTACATGAGTCGACACTAGAAGAAGCTGTGTCGACACTTATGAAGGCTTGTGTCGACACTGGAGAAAAGCTGTGTCGACACCTGGAGTCAATTGTGTCGACACTTGGAAAGGCTGTGTCGACACCAGAAGAAACTGTGTCGACATACAGAGGCAGTGTCGACACACAGAAAAGATTAGTCGACATCAACTGTGTCGACACACAGAGGCAGTGTCGATACACAGAAGACTTTGTCGACATCAACTGTGTCGACACACAGGACTTGTGTCGACACATAGCAGAGTTTCAGCAAAGTTGATTTTTGTGAAGAGAAGAAGTGATTGTGTCGACACACAGAACTAGTGTCGACACATTCTACAGAAGCTGTGTCGAGAAGCAGTGTCAACACCAAGGGAGCTGTTTCGACACCACCAAGGCTTATGTCGACACTTAGTCTACTTATGTCGACACATGATGAAGTTCAGTCTCGACACTTTGCTGACAGAAACAGAGTTTTAAGAAGTGACTGGAAGACTTGACAGTTGTCATTACCAACTGATCTACTGGAACTGTCAGAGATGTCAGAAGTTTGTTTGAAACCGGATCAGGCAGTTACCATGGATGAAGTCTATATAAAGGCATTCTCCATCAACAGAAGTGATACGATAAGATAATATACATACAGATACATACACTTAAAAATAGAAGAAGATTTTCAACAGAAGATCTAAGAAGACATTCTCAAGTGGTGATCTACTCAGAGTTTGTCAAGAGAATTCAAAGAAGAATTCAGAAGAATCTTCAGAAGAATTTGGAGAGAGAGCTCCATCTATTCAGGTGAAGAAAGGGACTTACATCAACACGTCTATAAAGTGCAGATTCTGAACCAGGCTGCCAAGAAGAATTCAGATTGATTTCTGTATTTTAAGAAAGAAGCTGATTGAAGATCAACTTCAAAGAAGATCAACCCTACTGTGTTCAGATTCAAGAAGCTTTGAAGAAAGCTAAGACAGGTTGATCTCTATCATCAGATTCTTTCAAGAACTAATCAAGAAACCTTCCATCCTTTCTCTCAACCAGGGTGGTGGTGAATTTTAAATTTACATCTATTTTCTGTAGGATATTTTTAAGATCTGAGTTGTAAGCCTGATTTATAAAGGCTGAGTTGTAGGAGATTAAGTTCTCTGAGTGGTAGGCCTTGTTGAAGGTTGAGGTAGGGCTGAGAGCCTGAGTGAGATTGTAATCTCTGAGTTGTAGGCCTTGTTGAAGGCTGAGGTAGGGCAGATTGCCTGAGCTGTAGGAGTGTGGACTCACTCTGAGTTGTGGGAGCCTTGTTCGGTTCTGAGCTGTAAGATCTATTGATCTGAGGAGAAGGAAAGAAGTTAGGCCGAATCTAGCACACTGTTAGATATGCGTAGGGGGAAAGTGGATGTACCCAGACCTTTGGGAACCACTATAAATCAGTGTGCAATCTGTGATTGTGTGTGGTATTGTGAATTTTGTGCTGTGGTAGCTATAGAATTGTTTGATTTAATTTGAGTATCTGAATTTATATTCTGCCTTAGAAGAAAAAGGAATTGTACCTATTCACCCCCCCTCTAGGTGTTTAGGAACCAATTCTTTCAGTTAGGAAGCACTTCATAACAAGTTTCCAAACAGCTATCGTCTGTCCTAAGTAGGGATGGAATAATCTAGACCCCTCTCAGTAGGGCTCTCGGCACATCCCTCTCGGCAGGGCACTCAAGATAACCCTCTCGATAGGGCTCTCGGCATATCGCTCTTGGCTGAGCCATCAACATCTCCCTCTCAGCAGGCTGTACTTAGTATGATATTTGCAAAAGTAGCAGTAATCACCTAAGATCTTATGGTTTACGCAAATATGAGGGTTCACGTGCAAATAATAGAACGAGAGATACAAAAAAAGCATAAAAGACAGTAACTGATTTCGGTAGAAAGAAAAATCATTCATATACATGACAGAAATTATTACACTATGTTCGGGGGATCTCGCCCCTTAGAATTTCAAAAAGGAAAAAAGTGACAGTCCAAAAATAAGGGTGCGAAATATCTTCAGCCGGAATTGAAGGAGTAGCCGCTAGAGCTTTCGCTGGAATCCACGCTAGAGGACTCGCCGCCGGACCCATCGCTCTGGCCAACTTCCAACGCCTCGTCTCCACCTTGCATTTCTTCCTCCCCGGCAGGCTTTGGGATGGGATCGAACAGCCAGGGCAAGACTCCTCGCGCGGTGAGGGTCTCACAGCCTCCATTCAAGACTCCTGATAAGTTGTAAATATACAAATTTTTACGTACTTTATTTTGGTCATTTTAGTTTTTTTCGTCATTTTATTTAGTTTTGTTCAATGAAATGTTCTTTTTTTGTATATAATATTCTAACTGAGTTTAAAATTGTTTTCTAAAATATTTCAGAAAAAGTCGAAAAAATCCAAGTACACGCTCGTGTACTTCTCGGTCATGCCCGTGACCTGGGCGTGTTACGTTGATTCCAACAGAAAGTTACCTCCAGCTCGACGTTCGGCATTCAACATTCTTCGAACTGCCCGACATGCCCATGTCCCGACTCGACACAACCGTGACACGCCTATGCCACTCAATGCCTCCTCCACTCTATGCCTCTGCCACTCAATGCCTCCGCCACTCAACGCGTCCGCCACTAAATGACTTCCCCAGTTACACCTTCCAGATAGACCTATGTCAATTTAGAACATGCCCGTGATTGTCTCGATTTTCCAGACAGGATGCGCAGCACAGCATGGATTTGATGTTTTGGCTAGTCACACCCATGCTACATGCCAGTGACCGCAGGGTCACGCCCGTAACTTCCACGTGGACAGAACCAAAGTCAACATGCAATCAATGCTCGGCTTCAAATCAGTGCCAGTAGCTACAAGCCCCCCTTACACGCCCGTGACCTGGGCGTGTAACCCGAAAATATTTGCCTATAAATAGAACCTTGCTGTAAGAGCCATATGCTCCTCATTTTGAACCATTTTGCTTAGGGTTGGGCTGCTTATGCGCTATTCCACGCTATGTAAGTGAATTTCTCCCCCCTCTCTTTAGCTTTTGTTTTATCTTTTTGTAACCCATCTTTTTAGCTTAATAAAATTAGTATATTTTCTCTGCTTATGTGTATTGGAATGCATCTGAGTGCCTCCTTAAGCAATCTTATTTTTCTTTTTTTTTGTTTTTCTCTTTTTAATATGGGTGTGTTTGTTTATGAGAATAGTTTGCTAAATTTACACTATTCTCCTTCAATTCACATAGCACTTTTAGATTTTATGCTTTTTAATAGTTTTTTATTCGTTCTTATAAATTCGTAAACGTGTATTCAAAGTGTTTATATTTTTCTTTAACTTAGATTTTCTCTTTTAGGTTGTAAATTTTTTTTTCTTTTCAATTTTATTTCCACTTTTTAAACACTTTTATCAAGTTAAAAGAATGGATTTATAATCATTTTTTTATTTTTCAAATACTTTGATTTTGCTTTTATTTCCAAAAATTTTTGCTCCTTTAATTTTTATTTCTTCTTTTTTTCCATTTTTTAATAAATTATAACGGTAGAAATATAGTTATTTTAATTTTTCAGTCACTTTTTCTTATTTTTGTTTGTGTGCTTGAGTGTCTGAGATAGCATTTTTATTGTTTTTCTTCTTTCAAGTAGAGTGTGTGCGTGTATGAGATAGCTATTTCAGGTTTCATTTCCTACCTACTCTCTGAGTAGGACCGCAATTTCCCGCCTACTCATTTGAGTAGGACTCGTATTTTCAGTTTTAATTTCCCGCCTACTCGTTTGAGTAGGACTTGTCATTTCCCGCCCATACATTTGAGTAGGACTCACAATTTACTGCTCTAATTTCACGCCTACTCGTTTGAGTAAGACTTGTCATTTTATCGCTTTCATTTCCTGCCTACTCGTTTGAGTAGGACATGCACTTTTACTGCTTTCTTTACCACTTTGATTTCCCACCCAATCATTTGAGTAGGACTCGCAATTTCAATTATGCATTTCTTTTCTTAAGCAGTCCCCATTCTGATGAGTGGCTAATCACTCTTAGCCCTCAGTATCGAAGAGCATTGAGACAGATAAAATCGCTTTAAATAATTAAAGATCCTTTTTTTGTCATTAATTAAATTACTTAAGTTTTGCCCCGGGTTTACGACGCATAGAACCACATATCGATGTGTAGGCTCTATTTTCGTTATCCATATGCTAGCTAGCCGAGAGGCCGTGAGTATGGACCGATAACCCTTAGGTAAACGGAGTTCCACACTAACCCTCGAGAGAGAAGGCTTAGAATTATATCAGATTAGGTCCCCCCAATAGCGGGTTTCTTAGCGTAATGAGGACATTAAGAGGAATCATTCGTCGGACTAGAGCCCAGTCTAATAGTCTTAATGTTCAGGTGAGCGATAGTCCTAGAGATAGGTGAACTCATTTTTATGGAATCTCCACGGCCAAGTGTCTGACTTAATTAATTTGAAATTTACGGTTTCTATTTATTAAAAGTCATTTTAGTTCAAATACGTTTCGTTACAATTGCACTAATTCTTCATCAACTTTTTAAGTTTATTTTTCTGTTTTTATATAAATAATAACCCTATAAGTTATTTTCGATAGAATAATAGTCCCTCCAGGAAAGAGTAAAAATAATCAACCCATCGCCGAAAATAATACGACCCCGATATTCCCCACTGGAATATCTTGTACTGCATGCCTCTTTTCGTTAAAACTCGGTTTCAACCTTTTTTATACCTAATAAATCTGCGCGTCCCATCCTTTCAAAATAAATAAACCACTTACTAAATAAAACAACCGCGGGGCGCTGCGCGTTTTAACCATTAAGTTTTTGGCGTCATTACCGGAGATTTTCTTGTTGTTATTTTGAACTCTTGAAAACTGTTACTTTTACATATTTTTCTTTATATTTATAACAAAAAAAATGGCCAACAAGTAATAATAATAAAATTACTTAAAAAACAACTAGAAACTTAAAAAATTTATATTATTAGTATTATTTCATATATTTATCAATAAAAAAACAAAACTAAAAAAATAAAAAACCAAAAAACTAAAAAAATATAAAAACTAAAAACCAAAAAAAAACTATAAAATAAAAAAAACAAAAAAAACTAGAAGAGTAAAAAGTTCTAAAAAACTAAAAATTAGAAAACCTACATAAAAACCAACTATAAAATAAAAAAACCTACTTAAAAACACCATAAAAATAATATAATAATTTGTTATTAAAAATATATATAGCAAGAAAAAACCATACTAAAAAAATTCCCAAATATATGTTTTATTTTAACTTTTATTTTTCATAAACCCAATAAATTTTAAAAAAAAACTTGAAAAAAATGAAATTTTTTTATTATCAATATATATATATATATATATATATATATATATATATATATATATATATATATATATATATATAAGTGTATTTCATTAATTCTTTATTTAATATTCGTTTATTAATTGGATATTGTTAGATTTAGATATCTGGGGTTAAATTTTTAAGAATTTTCTTATGGTTATATTTTTTTATTTAGATCAGAGACTTGTTTTCAGCACCACTTCTAATTTATCTAAATAGTTGCACTTTTATTTTGTTAGAAAATAACAACTTTAGATTTCAATTGTGTTTACTCCAATCTTTTTTTTTGAAATATAGGAACGTTCAATTTATAAAGGTTACTCTAAAAATTTTCTTATTAAACCTAGTTTTCTTTCTGAAAAGACCTATCTCCCCATTTTTTTCATGTCTTATTTTGCATGATTGTTTTGATCTTTAAAAGAATTTATGTCAATGAGAATAAGATTTCGTTCCATAAACATAGGCATCCAATATTTATAAAAGATTATATGTTACAGAGTAATATTATAAAATTCATTACTCATATATATATATACATTGGGTTATATGAAATTATTCAAAAAAAATTATATGTTATGGAAAAAAGATTTCGTTTCCCTAAACATCCAGATTCAACCAAAAAAATTTCATTAGAGGTTTAGCGAAAAAAATATACATTATCTTATTGTGTCGGCAAGTGTACCGATCGTAGTCAAGTAATAAAGTTTAGCAGTTGAATCCCCGCATATCGATCTCTCGAGGAGTGCAAGTAGGGAGTGTGATTTCGCTATTGAAAAAGTGATTGCAAGCGTCAACGTAAACAAAGGGGGTATTGGTTTGGAGTTTCCTAAATTTAACACTAGTAATTCTATTGTTGGTTGTCATCACTGTGTTTCTTTGGTGGATTTCTCAAGAGAGTAATATAAAAGATGGATGAGCCAATGAGGGTCGCAATCACCTCTTCGACACACACGCTTCTAGCAATCACTAAAACGACACTATATCAACAAAAACACGATAAACTGAAGCTCAGCAACACAAGCATGATCTAAGATATAACAACACATAGACATACTGAAATACTTGAAATAAATAGTGTTCTAAAGCAACAATCACACAACCACAAGTTCAGAATAAAGTAACTATAAGAGGAGCGGGGGAAATACAACCAAATGAACAAAGGCTTTCTGACATTCACGGTCGGAGTCAAGGGTTGTCGGGCCTTGTCCGGACTCAATCTACGGATGGCGTATGGGGTCCAAAAGGGCTGTCACCTCCTTTTAATAACCTTTCTTCTTCGTGAATAGTCGCTAGGCTGAATCTATCTAGAGAACTCCACAGATATAGCGACTTATGAGCTTGACACGGAGCTTGGAGTTCAGAGAAGAAAATGGTGGCCGGAGATGATGCTATTGCAAGCTTTTGTAGGGAGAATGGTGGTCGGATCAACTCTCCAAGGAGGAGCAAGAAATAATCGGCCAGAGGAAAGTTTCCCCCGCTCAAAGGAGCAAAAAAGGAGGCTGCGTCGGACTAGATACAAACTCCTCCTTTCAGGAAGAAGAAATCTGCGCTTTAAATAGAACCAGGTCAGAAAAATAAGCACGCACGGTTTGGTGCACGACCGTGCGCAAACTGTGCGATATTAACTTCCAGAACAAGCCTGCGGAAAGATAAGCGTTGACCCATGCATGTTACTCAAACACAAACATTTCTGCACATGCATGAAGGAAATCGTACAGCAGTGACAAGGAGAAGGAATTCAGGACAATACAAAGGAACCGCGTGTTTTACTAGCGCATGGGCGATTCCGCCCCTGCGTGAACAAATCACACGATTAACCACAGATTGGAACAAAACAAGAAAGCTATAGGAAAACCGTTTGTTTCCTTCGTGCATGGTTGCGGTGAAACTGTGCGTCAACCGTGTGTGAAGATCATCAAACTCAGATCGACGACATTCGTTAAGCTCAACTCGACGTTTCTCCAGCACAACAAAACACATGACCGGGCAAAAACTGTGTGCTAAGAAAATGCACGACCGTGCGTTTTCCTTAATCCTGAATTCCATACTTGGGGAAAACTCACCACCTGCATACAAACAAATAAATCCAAAGATTACTCTCCAGCATTGTAGAAATGCAACAAAAGCAACTAGAAATATCCCCTAGGGAGCACCATGTGCAAACCCCCAACAAACAAATGCGCAATTGCACACCCTTGGTCCAAAATAGTGCACAAAGTGGTCCATGACTGAACGATGCAAATATAACCAATAACCGGTTGAAATGCAGTGCTCGAGTGAGTAAACCAGCACAGATGAGTCCGAAAAACCCTATAAATATTGGACTCATCACACCTCTAAACCAAAGTCCTCTTCCTAAACCATAACATCCCCCTCCGCCATATTCAAATGATTCTAGATTTGATTTAAAAATTTTTTTGAGAGCATAATTTTTAAATTGCATTATTTCCGTTAATTCTTATAATCTAAAGTTTCTATAATTCCAATCTATTATTATTAACCTAACAAGTACATTTTTTGCTTTCTATTTGATTATATCGAGAAGTTTTTAGCTGAAACTCTTCCTTTACTTAAATTTGTGTCATAATTTAGGACTTAACTCTTATACCCCTGATAATTATTTTGATCTTCCTTTCAATTAATTCAAGCGGTAGCTAAACTTAGGAGTTCTTTAATTACTTATAATTGTATCTCCATTTTTTGCTCTAGAATAGGAAAGCTTAAGTATAGGGGGTATTTGATAAATTGTAAATATACATATTTTTACGTACTTTATTTTGGTCATTTTAGTTTATTTTCGTCATTTTTTGTTAGTTTTGTTCAATAAAATGTTCCTTTTTTTATATAATTTTCTAACTTAGTTTAAAATAATTTTCTAAAAGTTTTTAGAAAAAGTCGAAAAAAATTAATGTGCACGCTCGTGTACTTCTCGGTCACGCCCGTGACGTGGGCGTGTTACTTTGATTCCAACAGAAAGTTTCCTCTAGCTCGACGTTCGGCGTTCGACGTTCATCCAACTGCACAACACGCTCGTGTCCCGACTTGACATGCCCGTGACACGCCTCCGCCACTCAACGCCTCCGCCACTCAACGCCTCCGCCACTCAATGCCTTACACAGTTACACGTTCCAGACACGCCCGTGTCAATTAAGAACATGCCCATGACTGCCTCGATTTTCCAGACAAGATGCGCCAGCACGGCATGGATTTGAAGTTTTGGCGAGTCACGCCCATGCTACATGCCCGTGACTGCAGGGTCACACCGGTGACTTCCACGTGGACAACCCTAAAGTCAACCTGCAATAAATGCTCGGCTTAAACTCAGCACCAGTAGCTACACCCCCCCTACACGCTCGTTACCTGGGCGTGTTGATGCGTGTAAATCGGCAAGCGCACCGGTCGCACAAGTAATAAAGTTTTGGGAATAAATCCCCGAGTGTCGGTCTCTTGAGGAATGCAATTTGCGTAGAACGGCAACAGTACAGAGAATATCGTTATGAGAGTTGTAAATAGAAAAAAGAGGAAATAAAGGACTTGGGAGATTTTGGATGTTTGATCTACTAAACTAGTAAAAGCTATGCAGGTCGAAGGCACCGCTTCGCAAGGTGGAGTGGGTTTGTCGGCCGCGATGCCGAACTTCAGTTGGGCGAGTGGAAGGGAAGCTAATGGATTGAAGTGTTCTTGTGTGGAGTGCAATCGGATAAGACACATGAATGGAGTGGATGTGGGGTGAGCGAGGCACATTCACAGACAATACTCACAAGCAGAAGAAAATACTAACATTCCATTAGCTATAAAATAAACTTGATGTTCATGGATGGAAGTGTTCATTACACTGCTCAAAACATTCATACTACAGATGAAGGGGAAGAGGAGTAAACCAAAAGAGAGTGAAGATCCACCACAGGTCGTGGCCCGAGTAGTGAGTTGTCAATCCGCTTCCGGGCCTCAGTCCATGGAGGCTTCCGGTACCAACGAGCTGTCACCTCAAAGGCCTTTAAGTCCGTTCTCTAGGTTGTCTACTTCACCAACTCTGGAGGAAAGCTTGGAGTTGAAGTCATCAATGGCCGAGGGCTTCGCCGGAGAGTTGAAAAGCTTCGGTGTAGTTGACAATGGCCTCCCGACAAAGGTGGAGGTGATGGAGCAGCTGGAGAAGTGAAATGGCGATTCCCGCGCACTCTCCGATCGCAGCAAATGACAGGCGTTGACCTAAATCGCGGAGCAGGGCTTTAAATACGGAGGCAACAGAAGCAGTGTGCACGATCAGTGGCGCACGACCAGTGGTCGTGCGCACTGTCGGTCGATGATCGTGCGGCTTTTCCAAATAGACCTGCAACCTGGACAAGAAGCATCAACAAATATGCGCACTAGCAGTGGCGCACGACCAGTGGTCGTGCGCACTACGGCCAGTGCTCGTGCGATTACCTACATAGGATTAGGAAAAAAGGAGTGTAATGCGCACGATCAGTGGCGCACGACCAGTGGTCCTGCGCAATAAGTCCAGTGGTCGTGCATAGTATTCCTGCATCGTTGGTGTCTCCCGAGCAGTTCCGGAGCACGCACACGACCCCTGCACTAGCAGAAGAGACAGATAGGCCACCAAAACGTGCACACCACATCCCCGAGATAGGGCTAAAGAATAACAGAAATACAGAAACATAGAAAGCACACAGAAACGGGCCTACAGTGCACTTAATCGTGAAATAGGTACATAAGCACATATAAGCAATAAAGGCTCTCAAGTGTAGTGCTAAGACGATAAAACTAGCCCAGATGAGTCCAAAAATCAGTGTAAAATATGGACTCATCACACCCCCAGACTTAACCATTTGCACGTCCCGAGCAAATCATCACTCTGTGGACTAGAAAATAGCTAACTGGCTCAGAAATTTCAAAAAGAAGTAAGACGAGAAATCAAATACATCATGGTTATAGAAGATATAATAGAAAAACTTTTTAATTATACGACGTAGTTTAAACTATTCGACAGACGTAAATAAATATTGTAATTGCTCAAAATTAGAATTCTGGAGGATCTTGCGATCATGTGTAGGAAGAAAGTAAGCAGGCCACTAAGGTGAGCATTGCCAAAGTTCGGGACTCAGGATCATCTCCAAAGGAATCCACCAATGTCGGGGACCATATGCTTGCACGTTCACACTCTCTCCACGGCGCAGGTGAGACTCAAGCGTGAATCAGTAGGACTTGTAGGATACAATGGGGCTTAGGCGAAGGCTGGGTAGTCAAAGATAAACATGAAGGCTCTATGCAACTAAAGCGAGCGAAAAAAAAACCCAAACCAATACAGCCACTTAGAAATGAACGGGACACACGCCTCCAAACGTAGCTTGAAAACCGGGTGTGAACACGGCTGAACCCGACCAAAATCAATAAAGAGGATGGGGATTGAAATCTCAAAGTAATTCTTTCATTTTTTTCTCTTTTGCGCTTATCGGCTTTTTAATTTTTTGTTAATTAATTTTTTTTTCTTTTGCTGTGCGAGCAATCCCCATACGGAGCAATCAAAATGCGAATGAATTCAGCACCCCCAAGAACAATATCCACTTATGACAACCTCGGCAAAACAGTAAATACAAATCAGCTCAAGCATTAGATTGCGATGGTGGGTTTAGCGTCAGGTCTTGGTGAAAGTGAGTGGAGCTGGATCAAAGGAAGGGTAGGCACAAATTTGGCATGCAACGGTTAACAGGTAGGAAAGGCTAAAACAAGGCTCAAACTAGCCAAAAGGAAGGCCTACGTCATGCTCACACTTGACTAACTGCACCAATGCTTCGAGAGTATCTTAGGGCAAGTTCTTAGCCACCGAGAAAGATGATCCTTCCTCCCGACTCGAGCAATACGAGTCTAGTGGCGGCTACACACTTTCCTATATTATCGTTCGATTACCCCAGATTCATATTTTGAGCAGTACAAACAATAGTTATGTTTGCAGAAAAAGATAAAATCTACGAGCATAAAGAAAAATTAATTCTATCCTAAATCTACACAAACCATGAGTATTCGATTAGGGGCACTGCATGAGTTTCGAACTACTCAATTCTGAAATCCTAAGCCAATACCAGTATTTTAAAGTTTACACAAAAACAATAAATTTGACTCGGGTTGTGTGCATGGGTAAGAGCGCACTCGTGCGTGTGATTCAGTGTGTGCAACATAAATCAAGAAATAAGTAAACAAGAAACTGGTATGCAACAGAAAGTGTGGTGTAGTGACCACAGCCATGCTCTCCCCCCCAGACGTAAAGTCGACAACTAGTAAAAATCAGCATGTCAAAAATGATAAAAAGCTAGGGTAGGAAGTACCTATGCTCAAAATTGAGCATACCAGTCGTGCAATGAGTTGTCCAAGTGCGGTCGAGTTGCCACACCTCAAATATTCTTGCACCTGCGATTGAAGGATGCCAGCCAAACAAAATATGAAAACAGGAATATATGAATATATAAAAAGAAATCAAAACACAACATAGGACCAAACGGTCCAACTTGGGTTGTCTCCCGAAAGCACTTTTGTTTACCGTCCTTAAGGTGGACCAAATACCTGTATTAGCAGTTCAAATAGAGAGTTCTTGACAGTAGAAAAAGGAAACAAAATTAAAAGTAGAGCAATCAGCATTCAACAAGTAGCGAGAAAGAGGATGGAAAGAGGAATGAGGGTGGAGCAATCAACTATAAGCAAATTTATGGTAAGTCTCTCCGGTGGGATGCGAGAGAACAGTAGATTGTCTTTTTGCATTCGTGGTAGGCATTGTCCCATTACTGCTAGTGCACTCTTTCTCGCACCGGAAGGCAGCGTAGCGCGCTCCGCATAAACGCTTGGCCTCTTTCAGTTTCTCCACCGTGGGAGACTTCCAATGGAGGTAGGATGTGGGGTTTCTTGGTGTCGTGGTTTGTGGCGGCATATCCGGCACCGTGACAGCAACCGGATCTGCCCAAGCTACAAATCACTTAACAGAATTATGCAAATTAGTGTCCAGGGATTTCTCCCGAATAAAACTTGGTTCGCCATGCTCAACAACAGAGTTGGCTGGCAGTAGAACGGTAGCCGTGGCTTTGGTACAATTGATCCCTTCGTGGACTAGTAGCTCTTGCTTCTCATCAACTTCCTGAGGGAGTCCTTTCTTTAGCATCGCCTCCAGATGTGCTTCCAATGCGGGGAGACCTGAATCCATCTTAATATCTGTGACACTCAGAGAATTGTTATTTTGGATGGGAGAAGAATTTATGGATGTGTTATCGAGGGTGGACTCTTCGTTTGGCCAAGTGACACGGCCTTTGGAAAAGTCGAGGGATGCGCCACTGGCTGTCAGGAATGGGACTCCTAATATAGGAATGGAGTTATTGTCCTGTGGTCCCAAAACCTGGAAGTCAGTGGTGATACTTTTGCCGTTAACCTCGATTTCAACTTCCCGAACACCTCCCTCAGTGTCAACCAAATTGCCATTTGCTAAGATAAGCGATTTCCGATTTTCAATGTCGACTTGTAAGTGCATCTTCGCAACATCTTGCAAAGTGAGGATGTTGCTGGACGCCCCGGAATCGCATAATGTTGGAGTTTCGATGTTATTGATTTTACAATTGATGACAAGTTCGTTGCGGTTTCCCAAATTGTCCTCCCCAAGGCGCTTACCCTGTTCATGGGGGTTCTTTTCGGTGTTACTCGGTAAGGTGCCTTGGGTGCGCTCGGAAACCACTTGAGCCAATTGGTCCAATTGTGCCTCCAGTTTGCGCATCGAGGCGGCCTGATTTGTCATGTTGGTTTGGGAAATCTCAACGAACTTCTCAAACATCTCTTCCAAAGAACTTTTCTTAACGATGGGGGGCCCTTGGGAATAATTCGGTTGAGGCGGCCTCGGTTGGCTGCCGGAAGCATACACATCGTTTTGATGCTGCCCCGGTTGCCATCTTTGGACAGATGTGTTAGAATTCCAAGAAACGTTGGGGTGATTTCTCACCCCCGGGTTGTAAGTATTCCCGTAAGGCACTCCCCTGTTTTGATTGGCAACAAAATTAACGGACTCATTCATAAACAAAGATTCGTCTGGTACCTCAACTCCTAAGCATTCGAAGCTGTGGTGATCGGTGCTTCCGCACCCTTGGCATGAGATTGCTATCACTGGGGAGGCAGGAGCAGGCTTGGGGATATCCAAGGCAAACACTCCACTGGTGCTTCATGGGATGTTTCTTCCAGCGGTCCAGTAAGCACTGTGGGTGGCGGTGTCTTGTAAGACTCTCAGAGCATCATCTGGAGCAAGATTCATGATGGTTCCTCCGGAGGCAGCAACGATCATGGCTCGGTGGTGGGGATCAATAGCGAAGTAGAAACTTTCGACGAGGTTCCACGTTTGGAATCCATGATTAGGGCACTTCCTCAGCAGCTCGTTGAAACGCTCCCAAACTTCGGCTAAACTTTCTTGACCGGCTTGCCGGAAGATGGCTATTGCGCGCCTCATGCTCACGATCCGATCCACCGGATGGAACTTAGCTAGGAATTTTGTGGTCAAAGCCTCCCAGGTGGGAGGGAGTGAAGCCATGTCTTGGCTTTGTCCCTTAATGAAAAAGAGAAGAGGCGGAGCTTGACTGTTTTCGTCTGGGATTCCAGCGTAGCGGAACGTGGCGCAGATTTCAGAGAATTCTATAAGGTGAAGATGGGCGTCTTCAGTGGCCATTCCGGAGAACTGAGCGTTGTTCCGAATGATATTCAAGAATAGCTGGTTTAATCTCAAATTGTGGATTGGTGATAGCAGGTCCGAAACCAGGGTATATGCTCCCGACAGTAGGTGTAGTATAATCCCTCATGGTGCGGACCTGGGGAGGGTTCACTTCATTTTCGTCGCCATTTCTGTCGACATGAGGTATCCCTCCAACTCGGTTTCCTGCATCAATATTCAGCTGGTCTCCCATTGGGGCAAAAGTGATGGCTGCGGCGCGTCTTCGTGCTAGGAGAGTACGTTCGATCTCTGGGTCGTAGGCGACAAAATCTCTTGTATCTCAGACTTGCATTCACTGTGGCAAACACTACACACTAGAAGGAAACAGCAGTCAAAAAGAAACAATACTAACTCTTATAACAATGTTTGAAGTCATCTGAAGTCGCTCTACAGTTGCATTCCCCGGCAACGGCGCCAAAAACTTGATGCGTGTAAATCGGCAAGCGTACCGGTCGCACAAGTAATAAAGTTTTGAGAATAAATCCCCGAGTGTCGGTCTCTTGAGGAATGCAATTAGAGTAGAACAACAACAGTACAGAGAATATCGTTATGAGAGTTATAAATAGAAAAAAGAGGAAATAAAGGACTTGGGAGATTTTGGATGTTTGATCTACTGAACTAGTAAAAGCTATGTGGGTCGAAGGCACCGCTTCGCAAGGCAGAGTGGGTTTGTCGGCCGCCATGCCGAACTTCAGTTGGGCGAGTGGAAGGAAAGCTAATGGATTGAAGTGTTCTTGTGTGGAGTGCTATCAGATAAGACACGAGAATGGAGTGGATGTGGGGTGAGCGAGGCACATTCACAGACAATACTCACAAGTAGAAGAAAATACTAACATTCCATTAGCTATAAAATAAAATTGATGTTCATGGATGGAAGTGTTCATTACACTGCTCAAAACTTTCATACTACAGAGGAAGGGGAAGAGGAGTAAACCAAAAGAGGAGTGAAGATCCACCACGGGTCGTGGCCGGAGTAGCGAGTTGTCAATCCGCTTCCGGGGCTCAGTCCAAGGAGGCTTCCGGTACCAACGAGCTGTCACCTCGAAGGCCTTTAAGTCCGTTCTCTAGGTTGTCTACTTCACCAACTCTGGAGGAAAGCTTGGAGTTGAAGTCATCAATGGCCGAGGGCTTCGCCGGAGAGTTGAAAAGCTTCGGTGTAGTTGGCAATGGCCTCCCGACGAAGGTGGAAGTGATGGAGCAGCTGGAGAAGTGAAATGGCGATTCCCGCGCACTCTCCGATCGCAGCAAATGATAGGCGTTGACCTAAATTGCGGAGCAGGGCTTTAAATATGGAGGCAGCAGAAGCAGTGCGCACGATCAGTGGCGCACGACCAGTGGTCATGCGCACTGTCGGTCGATGATCGTGCGGCTTTTCCAAATAGACCTATAACATGGACAAGAAGCATTAGCATATATGCGCACGAGCAGTGGCGCACGACCAGTGGTCGTGAGCACTACGACCAGTGCTCGTGCAATTACCTAGACAGGATTAGGAAAAAGGGAGTGTAATGCGCAATCAGTGGCGCACGACCAGTGGTCGTGCGCAATAAGTCCAGTGGTCGTGCGCAGCATTCCTGCATCATTGGTGTCTCCCGAGCGGTTCCGGAGCACGCACACAACCCCTGCACTTGCAGAAGAGGCAGATAGGCCACCAAAACGTGCACACCATATCCCCGAGATAGGGCTAAAGAATAACAGAAATACAGAAACACAAAAAGCACATAGAAACGGGCCTACAGTGCACTTAATCGTGAAAGAGGTACATATGCACATATAAGCAATAAAGACTCTCAAGTGTAGTGCTAAGACGATAAAACTAGCCCAGATGAGTCCAAAAATCAGTGTAAAATATGGACTCATCACGTGTAACCCGAAAAGTTTTACCTATAAATAAAACCTTAGTGTAAGGGCCATGTGTTCCTCTTTTTGAACCATTTTTCTTAGGGTTGGGCTGCTTAGGAGCTATTCCATGTTATGTAAAGGAATTTTCTCCACCTCTCTTTAGCTTTTGTTTTAGCTTTTTGTAACCCGTCTTTTTAGCTTAATAAAATTAGTATATTTTCTCTCCTTATGTGTATTGGAATGAATCTAAGTGCCCCTCTTTAAGCAATCTTATTTGTCTTTATTTTTGTTTTTCTCTTTTTAATTTGTGTGTGTGTGTATGAGAATAGTTTGCTAAATTTACGTTATTCTCCTTCAATTTACTTAGCTCTTTTAGCTTTTATGCTTTTTAATAGCTTTTTATTCATTCTTATAAATTCGTAAAAGTGTATTCAAAGTGGTTTTTATTTTTCTTTAACTTAGATTTTCTCTTTTAGGTTGTAAAACGTTTTGTTCTTTTCAATTTTATTTCCACTTTTTAAACACTTTTATCGAGTTATAAGAATGGAATTATAATCGTTTTTTTATTTTTCCGACACTTTGATTTTGCTTTTATTTTCAAAAACTTTTGATCCTTTAATTTTTATTTCTTCTTTTTATGCATTTTTAATAAATTCTAACGGTGGAAATATAGTTGTTTTAATTTTTCAGTCAATTTATTTTTCTTATTTTTGTTTTTTTACATGAGTGTGTGAGTTAGCATTTGTTTTGTTTTCCTTCTTTCAAGTAGAGTGCGTGCGTGTATGAGATAGCTTTTTCAACTTTCATTTCCCGCCTACTCATTTGAGTAAGACTCGCAATTTCCCGCCTACTCGTTTGAGTAGGACTCGCATTTTCAGCTTTAATTTCCCGCCTACTCATTTGAGTAGGACTTGTCATTTCCTGCATAATCGTTTGAGTATGACTCGCAATTTACTGCTCTAATTTCCCGCCTACTCATTTGAGTAGGATTTGTCATTTTATCGCTTTCATTTCCCGCCTACTCATTTGTGTAGGACTTGCACTTTTACAGCTTTCTTTGTTGCTTTCATTTTTCGCCTACTCGTTTGAGTAGGACTCGTTATTTCAATTATAAATTTCTTTTCTTAAGCTGTCCCCATTGCGATGAGTGGCTAATCGCTCTTAGCCCTCAGTATCGAAGAGCATTAGGACAGATAAAATCGCTTTTAATAATTAAAGGTACTCTTTTAATCGTTAATTAAATTACTTAAGGTTTTCCCCGTGTTTACAATGCGTATAACCACATATCGATGTGCGGTCTCTATTTTCGTTAACCATACGCTAGCTAACCAAGAGGTTGTGCGTATGGACCGATCACTCTTGGGTATAGGGAGTTCCGCACTAACCCTCGAGAGAGGAGGCGCGAAATTCTACCGGATTGGGTTCACCCCCAATAGCGGGGTTCTTAGCGTAATACGGGCATTAAGAGGAATCCTTCGTCGGACGAGAGCCCAGTCGAATAGTCTTAATGTTCAGGTGAGCGATAGTCCTAGGGAAAGGTGAACTCAGTTTTATGGAACCTGCACGGCCAAGTCTCCACCTTATTTAATTTGAACATTAGGATCTCTATTTATTAAAAGTCATTTCAGTTTAAATACGTTTTGGTACCGTTGTGCTAAATTCTTAATAGACTTTTTAAGTCTATTTTTCTATTTGTATATAAATAATAACCGGACAAATTATTTTCGATAAAATAATAGTACCTCTAGGGAATAGTAGAAATAATCAACCTGTCCCGAGAACAATACGACCCCAATGTTTCCCACCGGAATATCTTGTACTACACGCGATAGGTACACTTGCCTCTTTTCGTTAAAACTTAATTTCAACTTTTTTATACCTAATAAATCTGAGCGACTCGTCCTTCCAAAATAAATAAACTACTTGATAAATAAAACACCCGTGGCGCGCCGCGAGTTTTAACCATCAACTCCCTGATTCCCACAGCACAACGATCACCATTATGCACGCCTTCTGAACGTTCTCCTACAACATCACTTCAATATCATATTCGGAGAAGTAGGGCTTTTGAGCCTCTCGTCCAGGGATGGCGCGACCGGTACCTAGATCCCTTGAACGACTTTGAGCTTCATCTTCAACAGCTTATTCTCGCATTCAAGGCTGGCAACCTTTGCCCGCAAAACATGGGCCGGAGCATAATCCTACGAGGACTTTAGATTTAGAACTAGTAAGAGATCATGGTAAGAAGGAGGGATTTGAAGGTTTACATACCTAAACTGCCGGGCGCATGGAGAGAAGCTGCTGGGAAGCCGCCAGTTCGGCCATTAATGTTACAATTTCGGCAACGACGACATTCCTTGACTTGAACGCGTTGATGAGGTTGCGGTCAAGGGTGATGCTGTGGCGTGCAGTCTTATGCACGAGCATGAATGCCTGCATCTGGGCTCTGGCAGTATTGTATGCGAGAAATCTGGTAACCTCCATATCGAACGCACGTGCATCCTTTCGATTCTACAACCTGAAGCCTAGCGCAAAGTCCTCGCCGGAAACCGTGTCTCGCTCCGCCCAGTTGGGGGGAATGGAGGAGATTACGATCTGGTTGGATTCGGGGTCCCACTAGAGCAGGGGCTGACCTTCCGCATCAAGGAACTTCCCGCCGATGCCGAAGATTCGATGCCCTTTCAGCACTGGCTTGGCGGGCGCATCGACGGGGATCTCGACAACTTCTCCAACGGCTATCGCTTCGCCAGCAGCGGGAGGGTTATGGGATGGAGACTCGGCGAAGTAGTTACCCTTGTACGCCGGTCTAAATTTCTTGGAGGGAGCCAGATGTGTGGAGTTGGGCTTCCTCTTTTGGCCACTGGGCGCGGATGAGGAGTCGGGATCCTTTCGGCAGGCTTGGGCAGTAGACTTGGTGAGAGCCAGGGTGCTAGCGAAATCCATAGCCTCGTCAAAGGGTTGGTGAAGAGAAATTTCTCATTCACTTGCGAAAGATTCAGAGATTAAGAGATAAATTCATCATCTATGACAAAGTGTTGTGCGAGAGGGTCGGAGAGGTACCTTCCCCAGGAGGAACTAGCTAAAGAGAGTCTAGGCCTTGCCATAGAAATTGGGCATCGAAGGCTTTCGAGTCGAAGAACTCGACCATGGAGTGATCTCGAAGGTCAGGAGGCTTATAGGTAACCTCGTCATACATAATGGGAATGAGAGGAATGTTACCAAAAGGTCCAGAGATGAAGACGAACCTCTTCGCCCAATGATATTGTTTGTTGGTGAGACCACCAATCTTCACCGACTACCCAGAGAGTAAACCAGACCCTCCCTTGCCCCAAAAGTTGAACAACTTCCAGAAAATAGGCAGGCTGAATTCAATACTTTCCTCCCGCATGTAGCAGGCGAAAGCTACCAGGATGGCGATGGAGTTGGGGTTGAGCTGGGCTAGCAATACCCCGTAATAGCATAGGGCGCGGTGCTATTCCGGCCAGAGTGGTAGGTAGAACAAAACCTCAAAGTGCTCATAGGGGACGGAGAGCTCCCCTTACGGCACGAGGTTGACTCTATCGTCTTTCCCAGGGCTTCGCACGACAAACCATGGTGAGATGTAGTTATCGGTTATCGTGAGGTCTTCCGCCTGCGTGAGCCAGCAGGGCGAGAATTTGTGATCCTGGATGGTTTGCGCACTTTGATCGACCATCGGTCTCGCCAGGCATTTTGGTAGAAGGAAGTCAAAGGGTTTTCGGGGGAGAGGCTATGAGTTGCGGAGGGGAGCATGAGTAGGGTATAGAGGAAGATGATGGCACGAAATCAGGTAGAAGTAAATGCAGTGGGTGGACTTACCTATTTATAATAATCTTGATGAAGCCCATAGTCAATGTTACGTCTAACGATAATATTCAGAGAATATTAAGCATTGATTACTCAGGTATTATTGCAATAAAATAAGGACAGAGGGAGGGAAATATCCAAGTATGGATCTGCACAGAAATCGTCGAGCAGAGAACAGAATTCGTCGACCTGGGTCCAGAGTTTGTTGAGCTTAGAAGTTATGTTCGTCGACCAGATAATTGTTACTCATCGAGCTGAGATCCAAGATCGTCGACCTAAGAACAGATAACTGCTTTCTCTATAACCTTGCCAATTTTTTGCATCAAGATCGTTGAGCTGAGATTCTAAGTTTGTCGACTGGAGTTCAGTAAAATGTTTCTTGGACATAAGAATGCAGAAGTAAAGTGTCCAGAAATCGTCGACCTGAGAATAGATTTCGTCGACCTGAGAACTGCTAACAGCTACTTGATACAACTTGTCAATATTGTGGTCCAAGTTCATCGAGCTTAGAACATGAATTCGACTACTTGAGTATGATTCTTTACTTAGTATATTTGAAGTAGAGAATCCATAAATATTTGACCTGATAACTAAGTTCGTCGAGCTCAGCTCAGAGAATTTTCTCTGAGTTCGTCGAGCTGAGGACGAATTTCGTCGAACTGAGCTCGACGAACGTCAAACTCATTTTCCTGAGTATTTGAAATTTCTTTAAGTCTTAAGTCTTCTGCAGTCTGTTGATGGCTGGTCCATGTAGTGTTGACTCTAAGGACATGGCCTAAACTCTAGGACACAAACATGACCCTGCCTATACAAGTTGGGTCAAACATCCTAGATTAGTGAACCTAGTCCAAATCCAACTACGGATCCAATAGAGACCAAGTCACGAATGATAAATCATTAGGAAAAATTACTGGGCTGGTTCTTGGTAGTCGGGGGGATGGCCTCTGGGACAAGCGGAGGTTTCACGGCCGGGGGATGAATCAGGTCAGTATCTGTCGGAGGGCTCTCGATAGTAGCTCTTGGGACCTATTAACGAGAAGGGAAACACATCAGATGTAGTAAAGTGACACAATACGAAAGAATGAGGCGAGACAAATACCTCCGATAGGGAAGGAGGATACTCGGCGTGTTTTGGGGTTGGGGAGGGCAAGTCAGGAACTTTCTTTGAGTGGTCTCGCCTGAATGACTTTGTCTTCCTCTTCTTTGGTTGGGATGGCGTGCTGGCCGGCCTCTCGCATGTTGAAACTGAAAATCAGTCTCTTGTGGATTTCACCCTTGGGGAAGGGGTGATCGCACACCTACTTCGCTCCTGCAAGCAAAACAACAAGGGAAATAGGAAAGAACTGACCCAAGGGCTCGGCGGGGAGGACCCACCACACACCTGGAAGATCTTAGAGCGCTTCCCCTCCTTAGCCAAAGGCCGAGCTAAGGTATCCTCAGAAAGTGCTTGAGAGATGGAGCAAGAGAGCACAAGAAGCAAGCTTTCTGAGGTACCCCTTGGGTCCTATTTGTAGATTTCTGAAAACGACCTGCAAATATCCAACTCCCGCTGTTCTGAACGGCTATGTGCAGTCCATATTGGCCTGCCAATAGCGTAACTCAGCTGTTCTGAAAGGCTATGGGCATGCCAGCGTGGGTAAAATAGTAAAAAAAAATACCTTATAGATCTGGGCGAGCTGAGGAGCTCGGCCACCCCTGAAGGTATTGCTCTCCTACTGTCTGCCGAGCTCCATCGGGCGAGTGCGAGCTGGCTAATGTGCTCGCCCTATGATCTGCCTTCATTAGTCGAGCTCAGCTCGACGAAGCCCGGGCTTGGCTCGACGAATGTCGTGCTTGGGGTTGACGAATGCCAAGCTTAGGCTCGAATTTCCCTGCCGAGCTTGCCTGCTGCCTTCAGATTTTCCTGCCGAGCTCGTCTGCTGCTTGGGCGATCTGAATCGGCCGATCTAGTTTCGGGCGACCACACTCGCTAGATTCGGGGTTGTACATAATCTCCGCTCTTTTTGAGCTTGGCAAAGCTCAGAAAGAAACATCTAACCCCAAGTGCTCAACGAGTGCGGGTTGTACCAGAGAGAATCTTTGGGTGGGGTTCACCTGCTGCTATATATATACACCTACATACCTATATGACTCTTGCCATTCCCTTTGCTCCAGCCATGCCGAGATGTCTATCCACAAGGAGATCCAAGAGCGGCTCTCGCGGGTTCGCTAGACATCAGCTGCTCGCGTAGATGCCCTAACTGTAGTTCCACACGCCGTCCCGCAAGGTGGCTCGGCCGAGCCCAACTCCGCCAAGAGGGTGAAGCCGTTTTCTCAAGTGGCCGAGCCCATTTACGATGGCTTGAGAACCACCTTGGAGCATGGGACCGGCTCCTCCACTCTGCCTGCCCTTGAAAAGGTCAAGAATATTGTTGACCTCTATGATGACCTGGATAGCCAGTTGGATGGCATGGAGGGCACTACACTGCGAAACCCCACACCATGAGCCAAGACCACACTCGGTGACTCTTGATTCATAACTCCGGAGAACTGTCCCCGGGACCCGTCCCACCCTTTTGGACCTTAGGGGTGGGCTCGCAGAAGCCGAACTCGCCAGTGCGAGCCCCCTCCCCTCAGCGAGCTGTCGTGACTATGGGGGCGGGTGTGGAAACCATCCCCATCCTGGGATTCATTCTCCTCTCACCGGGAATGCGCGGCCAAGGCCACGGGAAGGACCTGAGGTTTGTCCCTCCCCGCAACTCCTTGGAGAGGCCGAGCTCGTCAAGTAAACTTGGCCTTGAATTCTTGTCATGTGATTATTCAATAGACCTCCCCTTGATGATGTTTCAGTATTCACAGCTACCCCCAACCAATTTGGGGCCGAGGTATCTTTGCAGGCTACCCACTACTCTCCCCTCCCCTCCCCGAGCTCGCTGGACTCTTACCTAGGTCCTGAAGTGGAGCAAGATGAGCTGACGAGTAGGGGGGTCAAGCTCTTGAAGAAACTTGTGTGCGGGCTGCGCGAGGTACAAGAAGTCAACAAGGCGTTACAACGCGACTACGTGCGTCTCACTAATGAGGTGCAAAGCGGCAAGGCTGGCGAGATGACATCTCCTTCCCAGCTTCTAGATGAGATCAACGACGGCCTCCCGGTGGCGCAGAAGAATTCGGGGAGGATCTGCGAGCTTCTCCGCACATGGCATTCTGGGGGGCGGGAAATGCGAGGTCGGGGTAGATAGAAAGCGGCTCCCTTGCCTACCCGACCGGCACTCGTATCCTGGTTCCCCCCTGCCAGCGCGCCCTGCTTCTTTATTCCTGCACTTGAGTGGTGTAATAAATAACTTCAAACATTCTTAGATGTGTCTAGTATTTGAGTAATAATATTATATTGCTTCTTATTAATCTTGGCTTGGGGTGGAACGCGTTGGAGGTCGGCGAGTTGGGGGTTGGCAAGCTGGGATGGTGAGCTGGGACGATTGGACAGATTGGCCCCAAATTCCTTTTTCTATAAATAGCCCCCCCCCCCCCCCCACCAACCCCGTACTGTTGCCTTAACTGCTTGCTTTTTCTCTCTCTTCCCGCACTTCTCTCTTTCGTACTCGTGCTCAACCCCCTCTTGCGAGCATGGGCAAGACCAATCCTGATGCCGACGGCCGCACCAAATGTGCCCGGCATTTCAGAGACTACTGCTTCTTTGAGGGAAACACCAGCAAGGCCGAGCTCGCTGAATTTGACGGCGACCATGTGCCGCATGGCTTTGAAGCACGCCGGCCCAGGGAGGGGGAGGCCATCAACTCCTTCTTTGGCGACAAACTCGTCTTCCCCATTTCACACTTAGAGGTGGGGTTGCGACTCCCCCTCTGGCCGAAAATCTGCCAAATCTTGAAGTACTACGAAGCGGTGCCAGCGCAGCTGAACTCGAACGCCATCGCTATGATGGTGGCAATCACGAGCTACCTCCAGCGAGAGAGGATAGAGTTCAACCTGACGGTGTTCAGGAAACTCTTTTCTTACAAGGCGATGTCAGATGGCATTACCTATTTCATGGACTCGCAGATCAAGGTTTGTGAGATCGCGAACAAGCACCTCAATTGGATGACGAAGATCGCCTTCATCAAGGGTGATCTCGTTGTAAGTTCACCTAGTGTCAACTATCTTCACCTATGGGGGGGGGGAATAGGTGACGTGCAGCGTTTTTGCCGAATTTAAAATTGTACCTGCACAATAAAAACAAACAGCACAGCACACAAAATACACAGGCTATTTATAGTGGTTTCCCGATTTGGGTACATCCACTTTCCCCCTTCGACCTATCTCCCAACAAGGGACGACTCGGTCTCTCCACCAACAGGATTGAAATCCAATCCTTGCACTATTGGAAGGAACCCTTCCACACGTAGGAGTCAACACTCCCACAACACGGGTTGCACCCAACCCTTACAACTCGGAACAACCGTTCCTTTACAACAAAAGTAAAGCTAGAATATACAAGAGATACAAACTACGTTTGGAGACTAAGGTGTCCGTCTTTGTTGACGACGTGTTCTTGAAGTACACAAAGAGTCCACAACCCTAGATCTCTCTTGGAGAGGATCTCCCCGGAACCGGCGGCGGCAAGATGAGCGGCGGCAAGGTTCACGGGTTCGGCGGCGACGACGATGTGTGGCTGCTGAGCTTTGGAGATCCAAACTTCGTAGCGAAGCTTGCTAGGTCTACCAACGGTCACACGAGGATCGGTCGTCTCGATCGATTCGGACGGGGAAGTTTTTCCCGATCAACAAATCGAGAGACAAGGGATCTCTGGATAGACGCGTGAGACTCTAAGCTTGGCTAAGCTTCTGTCGCCGGAAGATCAGGAAGAAATCTCGATCAAAAGCGGCGACCAACTTGCTCGAGCGACGACGGCGGCGGCGGAGCGGAACTCGCGATTTTAGGTCAAGATCGGCTCGGCTTCTTTCTGTGTGTTTCAATACTGTTCAAAAATACCCTGTATTTATACTGTAGACAACTTTAATATGACCGTTGTGGGTCCCATAAGAAGAATCCCTAAGTCTCGGTCCAGAACATTGTCAGCGGCAGAATCCGGTTCAGGAAGTTCCAGAAAATCACCCAAGTCAAAATCGATGAGAATCAAAAGTGAATCTCGTCGAGTCGTCGAGAATCAAAGGTGATTCTCGACGATTCGGCGAGAATCAAAGATGATTCTCGTCGAATTTTACTTGGTTGCACGCACTGATTTAGCCGGGTCGAGACAGCGAGAATCAGCCAGTGATTCTCGGCGAATCGGCGAGAATCACTTGGTGATTCTCGTTGATTCTTACTTAGAATCAGAGTTGCTTGCATTGAAGTAGTTGGATCGAGTCGGCGGGAATCAGCCACTGATTCTCGACGATTCGCCGAGAATCACTAGTGATTCTCGCCGAATCGGCGAGAATCACTTGGCGATTCTCGCCGATTTACACTTAGACGAATTTTCGTCTTTCCATCCATGATGTGCTCATTGACCCATCCTTGCTCCTTGTCTGCTCTTGCAAGATCACAGCCCTGTACTTGAAAGTAAATGCACTTCCAATAGAGAGAGTACACGTAGGCCAACACACTGATCTGCTCAACGATGGATTACGTCGTGCAGACCCGTGTATATTGACCTACTGCACCCTGACATTGGTGTGCACTTAGCGTGGAATAACTGCAAGCACAACTTGAAATAATTTGTTAAAAACATTGCCTATTTACCTTAGCTTGTACATGGGCTTCTTCAAATCTGGTACGTTGTGGATACAATACCCAACAATCTCCCCCTATTTGAAGAAGCCTAAACCCTACAAGCTAAGGTGAATAAAGCATATAGGAATGAAAATCATAAACTTGAAATTGAGTTGAGTGAGTTATTCATTACCAATACCAATGTCTTGGGAGCAAGCTTGGAGCCACCTTAGCCTTAGCCGAGAGGGTAATCTCCCCCTTTTCGGCTTCTGCAAATCTGGGTCTGTTGCATTTGACCCCTTGCTCCCCCTCAGTTCTTGCACCTGTGCTCACACTTGAGTACCTTGCTCTCCCTCAGTTCTTGCACGAGTTTGAAGCTTCTGTAGGCTTCATTCCTCATAGTTTAGCATCCCCAATTCAGTTTTGAAAAGACTGAACTTGACTTCGTCTAAGGGCTTTGTGAATATATCTGCAATCTTCTTGTCCGTGGGGACATAACAGAGAGAGATGTCCTTATTCTCCACGTGCTCTCGAATGAAGGGGTAGCGCACTTCAATATGCTTCGTTCTGCTGTGCGATACCGGATTGTTGGCAAATGCAATTGCACTGGAGGAGTCGCAGTACATTGGTATTTCCTTGAACTGAAGGTCGTAGTCAGCTAACTGGTTTCTGATCCATAGGAGTTGTGCGCAACAGCAGCCTGCCGAGATGTACTCAGACTCTGCTGTGGAGGTTGCAACACAATTCTGTTTCTTGCTATTCCATGAAATAAGCCTTCGTCCGAGGAATTGACACGTCCCGGAGGTGCTTTTCCTGTCATCCCTACTACCTGCAAAATCAGCATCTGAAAAATCTATTAGCTCGACATCATTGTTTCTCGGGTACCACAAGCCAAGATTGGGAGTACCTTTAAGGTATCTTAGAATTTGCTTTGCAGCGACATAGTGAGATTCCTTAGTGTTCACCTGATTTCTGGCACAGACACATGTGGAGAACATAATATCCGGTCTACTGGCAGTAAGGTAGAGCAGGGATCCAATGATGCTTCTGTATTTGGTTTCATCGAAAGGTTTACCTTTCTCATCCTTATCCAGAGACATAGTGGATCCCATTGGAGTCCTCATAGAGGTTGCACTCTCCATGCCGAATTTCTTGAGGATTTCATTTGTGAACTTCGTCTGAGAGATGAAGATTCCATCCTCAGACTGTTTCACTTGAAGTCCCAAGAAATACTTTAGCTCTCCCATACTGCTCATTTCAAACTTTTCTTGCATAAGTTTGGAAAACTTTTTGCAAAGATTGTTGTCCGTTGAGCCGAAGATTATGTCATCGACATAGATTTGCACCAGCAAAATCTTGCCTTTGACTTCCCTGAGAAACAATGTTTTATCTATTTTACCTCTAGAGAACTTGTTCTCAAGAAGAAAACTAGATAAAGTCTCATACCAAGCTCGTGGAGCTTGTTTTAAACCATATAGAGCTTTGTTGAGAAAATACACATGATTGGGATAAGTAGGATTGACAAAACCTGGGGGTTGAGCGACGTATACTTCCTCTTTCAGGTCTCCATTCAGGAAAGCCGATTTCACATCCATTTGATAGACTGTGAATCCTTTGTACGAAGCATACGCCAGGAACAGTCTGATTGCCTCGAGCCTTGCCACTGGTGCGAAGGTCTGGTCGAAGTCAATCCCCTCCTCCTGTCTGTAACCTTGAGCCACCAGCCTGGCCTTGTTCTTTACGATGACACCATGTTCATCCAGTTTGTTTCTGAAGATCCACTTGGTGCCAATCACATTCTGCTTGTGTGGTCTGGGAACCAGCGTCCACATGTTGCATCGTTCGAATTGATGCAGTTCATCTTGCATGGCCAAAATCCATGCCGCGTCTTTGTTCGCCTCGTCGAACTTCTTTGGCTCAACCTGTGACAGGAAGCTAAGATGCAAAACTTCGTTAAAAGTACCTCTTCGAGTTCTGACACCGACACGAGGATCTCCGATGATCTGATCTCTAGGATGATCACTCACGTGCCGGAGCTCTAGAAGTCTGGCGTCTGGAACTTCGACTACTTCTTGGGCTTCTCCTTCTTATAAGAGATTTGTGTCATTTTGATCTTCAACATTCCCAGATGCCGTGGAGGTGGAAACTTTGACGTACTTAGGAGTTTCATCTTTAGCAGTCTCATCGAGATCCAGCTGTTCAAGTCGTGCACCTGCATCTTCAAGAATACCACTGGAAGAATTGCTGTTAAGAAAACTTCCTTCATCAAATACAGCATTGATTGATTCTTCTACCACTAGGGTTTTCTTATTGAAGACCCTATATGCCCGACTGTGGGAACTATAGCCCATGAATATGCCTTCGAAGCATTTTTCACCAAATTTAGTACGCGGGTACTTCCCATTATATAGTACATAGCATCTGCAACCAAAGATCCTCAAGTAGGACATGGTTGGTTTCCTGCCTTTCAGTAGCTCGTAAGGCGTCTTATGATGATGCTTGTTGATCAATGCTCGGTTTTGTACATGACAAGCTGTATTTACCGCCTCTGCCCAGAAGTATTCTAGGAGAGAAGCGTCTTTCAACATTGTCGTGCAGGCTTCAATGAGAGTTCTATTTCTCCTCTCCGCAACTCCATTTTGCTGAGGAGTGCACGGGGAGGAAAACTCATGAAAGATACCTTGTTCTTCACAAAACTCTGTCATAGCACCAGATTCGAATTCTATTCCATGGTCACTTCTGATTTTGACCACTAAGCAGTTAAATTCGTTCTGAACTTGCTTGACAAAGCTAGTGAAGATGTCAAACGTATCTGACTTTCGTTTTAAGAAGAACACCCATGTAAACCGAGAATGATCATCAACTACCACTAGCGTATAGGACTTGCCTCCCAAGCTATGAACTTGCATTGGACCAAACAAGTCCATATGTAGAAGATAAAGACACCGGGAAGAGTCTTTGTCTGCAATGCTCTTAAAGGTAGCCCGAGTCTGTTTGCCCATCTGGCATGCAGGACATGGGCTATCTTTGATGCACTTGATAATGGGCGCATCCCTTACTAAGTTCTTAGAAAACAGCATACTAATTGTCTTGAAATTAATATGTGCCAATCTCTTGTGCCATTGATCACAAAGAGATGCACTGCCTGTTGCCACAAGGCATACGGGGGTAGATGAATCTACACTGAGAAAATCTAAGCAGAAGATATTTCTGCTCCTAATGCCTGATAATACCGTCTCAGAAGAGGTACGTGAAATTATCAGACATTTATCCTTGCAGAACTTAACGTCATAACCTTTGTCACATAACTGACTTACACTGATCAGGTTATGGTTTAACTCTTCAACGTAAGCCACGTCGGTGATAGAGATTATACCGTTGGAAATCATACCGTAACCTCTGGTGACTCCTCGATCTGACCCTCCAAAAATGACTTTGGGTCCATTCTCGACTGGAGTGTAATCACGCAGCAGGCTTCTTGTCCCAGTCATATGCCGGGAGCATCCACTGTCCAAATACCAGATCGGCGTTTTGGTGGCCTTTGGACATTCCTGCAAAACAAAATTAATTTCCCTTAGGAACCCAATCGAACTTGGGTCCTAGATTCCTGGTTAGCATACTCCCCCTCGGTTGGTTAACCTTACGAGTGGTCGGCCTCGCAGTGCTAACATAGGGAGTCTCGTTATACCTTGGATTAAACCAACAATCCACGACAAAGTGACCGACTTTGCCACAACACCAACAGTCGAATCTGTTGTACCTCTTCCTAGGCTCCTGCCTTACCCTGGGAATGGTGGGTGCAGCCGGGGCCTTGGATCTGGAGGTGGAGGCCTCATAGTGATTGCAGTCACATGACTTCATCACCTTCTGTTTCGTCAGTATAACAGGCTTGACTCTTGGTGCCTGCTTTCCATTATGGCCGCTAGAGAATTGACCATAATTTCCCATGTGGATTTCCTCATAAGGTGCCTTGAAGGCACTCTCATCGAAGTTCCGGGGAAAGGTCCAACCATCATATCGGCTCTTTGGCTTTGCAACCGAGGGCCGGAAATGATGACCAAAGGTTGATTCAAAGTCATGTTGGTTGCAAGGAAAGCTAGGCTTTCTAAACGCAACAGGACTAAGAGGAGCCTTTCCCTTTTCATCAGCAGAGGCCTTCTTGGCGGCCTTATTCTTCCTCTGGTTCCTGTTTCTCCTGGATGAGGAACCAGATACCCCTACATGCCCCAAGCCAGCTCCTTTGGCCTGAGCAGAGAAGGTATCAACAACTGGAAGAACTGTTTTTGGCATAGAGAAGCTCTTGACGATCTTCCTTTCTACCACAAGTTGTTCTTCCAACTTGTCGACTTCCTCCTGCTTAAGATCATGGAGCTTAAGAGACTCTGAATGCTTAGAAGTCAGGTCAAGGTGCTCATGTCGGAGAGAAATCAAACTAGTGACTTCTTCCCTTAGGGATACACATTCACCCTTAAGGAATTTCACTTTCTTTTTCTCAGCTTTCAGTCTCTTACGGCACTCCTCGAAAGTGTTGAGCAGAAGCTCATACTTCTCGAGGAGCTCCGCTTCACGGGCAAAAGGGCTATCCTCAGGTTCATCATCCTGAGACTCAGGATCAGAGTCGGAGTCGGAGAGAGGGGTGTGAGCTTTTACCTTCCCAGTAAATGGGGGGCATTCTCCTTCTGAGTCAGAGCGACCCACCAGCCCGAAGTAGGCTTCCTCATCATCACTGGAGTCTGAGGAATCAGACTCACTCAGTGTCTTTGGCCTTTTGGTGATGTAGCTCCGCTCTTTCTTCTTATCTCTCGAAGATTTGTGCTCCTCTTCTTTCCCTTTTTCTCTCTTGCCTTGATAGCAGTCGGCCACGACGTGTCCTGGCTTATTGCATCCAAAGCAAATAATGTCAGAGGAGCGATGTTTGTTCGGTTTAGAAGCATACCTGTCAGAAGAATAATTTTTCTTCTGATGCCTGGAGGAGGAGCCATCTCTCTTTCTTTGATTCCTCATCTTGAGGAACCTCTTGAACTCTCGGGTGATGAGGGAGAAATCCTCCTCCGACAGCTCTGAGCTGGAGGAGCATGGCTCGGAGTCCTCCTCCTCATCCTTTTTCCTGGCACGGTATGAAATCGCACCCTTGCCTTTTCTGGAGTGACTGGCTTTTAGAGCCACAGTCTTTTCTTTGGCAGCAGCCTTCTCTGCTTCTTCTTCTGCTTTCCTGGTGTTCAGTTGAAGCTCATAGGACATCAGCTTCCCGAACAGAATTTGCGGGTATGTTTCAGCTAGTCTGCCAAACTCTCGGATGGCGCAGATCTTTGTGTCTCATTCCTTAGTAAGGGACCTAAGGAATTTATCATTGAGTTCACCATTAGTGAACACTCTTCCGTATCCTTTGAGGGTGTTGACAATCTTGAGGAAGTTCTCGTAGGTGACTCCGATCTCTTCCTTAGGCCCTTGTCTGAATGCCTCATATTTCTGGTTCAGGAGGGATCTCCGATCATCCCTCACTTCATCAGTGCCCTCCATTAGGATGATCAGGCAATGCCAGATCTCCTGTGCAGTCCTGCAGTTGCTGAAGTTCTGCATCATTGAGTCATCAACCGCGCTGACCAGAATGTTTTGTGCCTTCTTCTCAAGTCCTACTAGCACCATCTCGTCCTTGTCCATTTCAGAAAGTTTCTTTGGCACTTTCTGGGTAGGATCAATGGTGGAGGCCTTAGTGGGGACATAAGGTCCCTCCTCCACGATCATGAAGAGTCGAGGATCAACTGCTTCCATGTAGAACCTGATCCTTTCCTTCCAGATAGGAAAGTTGAGCCTGGTGCACACTGGGATCTTGCCTGTGAACTTGAGCCCGTCCATAGTAGATGTTTGCCTCCTTCTTGACACTAGCGGCAGGATTCAACTCAAGGTGTTAACCTTTTAGATGAGTAACCTCGCTCTGATACCACTTGTAAGTTCACCTAGTGTCAACTATCTTCACCTATGGGGGGGGGGAATAGGTGAAGTGCAGCGTTTTTGCGGAATTTAAAATTGTACCTGCACAATAAAAACAAACAGCACAGTACACAGAATACACAGGCTATTTATAGTGGTTCCCCGATTTGGGTACATCCACTTTCCCCCTTCGACCTATCTCCCAACAAGGGACGACTTGGTCTCTTCACCAACAGGATTGAAATCCAATCCTTACACTATCGGAAGGAACCCTTCCACACGTAGGAGTCAACACTCCCACAACACGGGTTGCACCCAACCCTTACAACTTGGAACAACCGTTCCTTTACAACAAAATTAAAGCTAGAATATACAAGAGATACAAACTACGTTTGGAGACTAAGGTGTCCCTCTTTGTTGACGACGTGTTCTTGAAGTCCACAAAGAGTCCACAACCCTAGATCTCTCTTGGAGAGGATCTCCCCGGAACCGGCGGCGGCAAGATGAGCGGCGGCAAGGTTCACGGGTTCGGCGGCGACGACGATGTGCGGCTGCTTTGCTTTGGAGATCCAAACTTCGTAGCGAAGCTAGCTAGGTCTACCAACGGTTATACGAGGATCGGTCGTCTCGATCGATTCGGACGGGGAAGTTTTTCAAGATCAACAAATCGAGAGACAAGGGATCTCTGGATAGACGCGTGAGACTCTAAGCTTGGCTAAGCTTCTGTCGCCGGAAGATCAGGAAGAAATCTCGGTCAAAAGCGGCGACCAACTTGCTCGAGCGACGATGGCAGCGGCGGAGCAGAACTCGCGATTTTAGGTCAAGATCGGCTCGGCTTCTTTCTGTGTGTTTCAATACTGTTCAAAAATACCCTGTATTTATACTGTAGACAACTTTAATATGATCGTTGTGGGTCCCACAAGAAGAATCCCTAAGTCCCGGTCCAGAACATTGTCAGCGGCAGAATCCGGTTCAGGAAGTTCCAGAAAATCGCCCAAGTCAAAATCGGTGAGAATCGAAAGTGAATCTCGTCGAGTCGTCGAGAATCAAAGGTGATTCTCGACGATTCGGCGAGAATCAAAGATGATTCTCGTCGAATTTGACTTGGTTGCACGCACTGATTTAGCCGGGTCGAGACGGCGAGAATCAGCCAGTGATTCTCGGCGAATCGGCGAGAATCACTTGGTGATTCTCGCCGAATCGGCGAGAATCACTTGGTGATTCTCGCCGAATCGGCGAGAATCACTTGGTGATTCTCGTCGATTCTTACTTAGAATTAGAGTTGCTTGCATTGAAGTAGTTGGATCGAGTCGGCGGGAATCAGCCACTGATTCTCGACGATTCGCCGAGAATGACTAGTGATTCTCGCCGAATCGGCGAGAATCACTTGGCGATTCTCGCCGATTTACACTTAGACGAATTTTCATCTTTCCATCCATGATGTGCTCCTTGACCCATCCTTTCTCCTTGTCTGCTCTTGCAAGATCACAGCCCTGTACTTGGAAGTAAATGCACTTCCAATAGAGAGAGTACACGTAGGCCAACACACTGATCTGCTCAACGAGGGATTACGTCGTACAGACCCGTGTATATTGACCTACTGCACCCTGACATTGGTGTGCACTTAGCGTGGAATAACTGCAAGCACAACTTGAAATAATTTGTCAAAAACATTGCCTATTTACCTTAGCTTATACAGGGGCTTCTTCAAATCAGGTACGTTGTGGATACAATACCCAACACTCGTCAACATCCCTTTCTCCCCCAGCAGAAGGTTGAGGAGGTCTACCGCCTGCCGGCCGTGTCCGGCAATGATGCCGACCTCCACAAGTTCTTCCTCTACAAGGAAATTGAGGTTGCCTTTTTCCAAAGGGGCCTCGACTCGCTCCGCCCCGTTCTGCCCGACGAAGGTATTGTTCTCTCCACATTACTGAGGCCGCCATATTGCCATGGAAATCTTCTAATTTGTCCAAATTATTTTATACAGGGGAGAGGCTAATCCCCGTGAACCCGCCATTTGCGGACTCAGGGTTGTATGTGGACCCTCTTGCTCGCGAGAAGGCAGCGGCGGCGGCCTGCCGAGACGAGGCGGCTTTCTCCAAACCCTCCTCCAGCAAAAGGCGACCTGAGGATGCTGAAAGATATGGTACCTAAACACCTAGAGGGGGGGTGAATAGGTGACCTAATCCTTTTTGAACTTTAATGGCAGCAAACAGTTAATATCACAGATTTCTTACTATTCTATCACAGCAAACACACAGCATACACAGCAACAATCACAGCACATCACAGTAGACACAGTGTTTTATAGTGGTTCCCCAAGATATGGGTACATCCACTTTCCCCCTTCACCTATGTAGTAGTGTACTAGATTCGGCCACACTCCTCCACTGTCTCAGAACCCAAATTGGTTCCTACACCTCAGGCCCAAAGCATTACAACTCAGCTTTATCCCAAAGCCTACACTCAGCCACAAAGCCTACACTCAGCCACCCAGGCCAACACTCAGCCAATCAAGGCCTACACTCAGAGATAACAATCTCCTACACTCAGGCCAAAGGCCCTACCCTCAGCCTTTATAATTATAGGCTTACAATTCACTCAGATCCAAAGGATCCTACAAGATAAAAATGATTATTGAAATAATAACTCAACAACTCAAAAATGAGAGAGGGAAGTTGAGAGTTTCTTGATGAGTTCTTGGAAGAACTCAGCTGGATTCAATCTGACTTAGCTTTCTTCAAAGCTTCTTGAGTAGAACTGAATAAGATTGTCTCCTTCTGCAGTTGTTCCTTGACCTCTGCCACTTAGAATTCAGAATAGATCTGAACCCTTCTTCTCAGCCTAGTTCCAACGGCTGATTTCTTGGATGGAGCCCTCTCTCTCCAACTTCTTAGATCTGCACTTGAACTGCAAGATCTTCTTGATTTGATACTCTGTGTACCACTTTAATAACTTGTTCTTCAACAATGTGATCCCCCGTTTCTGTAAACTGTATGTGCCTATTTATAGGCCTTCTTCATGGTAACCGGCTGGTCCGATTCATAACTGTCTTCTGACATCTCTGACAGGTGCTGTAGACCGGCTGGAACGGCAGCTGTCAAGTCATCCAGTCATTTCTTGAAAATCTCTAACTGTCTGAAAGTGTCAAGACTTTCTGTCTTTAAGTGTCGACACTTATAGTTCAAGTGTCGACACATGCTGTGTAAGTGTCGACACAAGTCTACAAGGTGTCGACACAACTCCTTGTATGTCTCGACACAGATTCTTCTTCAGGTGTCGACACTGAAATTGAGTGTCGACACAAGTACTTGATCTTCTATCTTTAGCTGAATTCTTCTAAGTGTCGACACATCACCTTTGTGTCGACACAACTTCTTGTGTTGAATCTGTTAAGTGTCGACACTGCTTCTTGGTGTCGACACATAGTCTTCTATGTTGATACTTGCTGAGTGTCGACACAGCTCCTTGTGTCGACACTTGATTCTTCTGTTGAGACTTCAGCTGAGTGTCGACACATTCCCTTAGTGTCGACACTTGTACTTAGAATATTTTGTTGATAATTCTGTTCTCTACTAAGGGTCGACACAGCTCCTTGTGTCGACACTTTCTTCAAGTGTAGAGTCTTCAGCAGAGTGTCGACACATTGTTCTAGGTGTCGATACTTTCTTCATGTGTTGACTCTTCTGTTGAGTGTCGACACTTTGTTTTTGGTGTCGACACTTTCTTCAAGTGCTGACTCTTCTTGTTGTGTGTCGACACATTGTTCTTGGTGTCGACACTTTAACTTAGTTTCTGCAGTCTTTTACTGAGTGTCGACACAGCTCCAAGTGTCGACACTATCTGGTGTAGACTCAGCTTCACTGGTGTCGACACAGCTCCTTGTGTCGACACTTTCTGTCTGCACTTTTCTTCACTGAGTGTCGACACAGCTCCAAGTGTCGACACTTTCTGTCTGGTGTCGACTCTGCATCCCAGGTGTCGACACAATGACTCCAAGTGTCAACACTGCTTGTCTGGGTGTCGACACAAGCCTTCTTAAGTGTCGACACTTTCCCTCTGGGTGTCGACACATGGACTTAGAAACTTTTTGCTTCAGTCCAGTGATTACTTAACCTGCACAAGTAAACTCAACATACATCAAATACATTATGATGTATATCATTGAGTTGGGTGAGGCTTCTTCAAATCAGGTACATTTAGCCAATGTACCCAACAATCTCCCCCTATTTGGAGAAGTCATAACCTTTAGTCAATGATATACACCATTCATAATTAAAAATTACAAAGTGATATAAAGCAGGATAAAGTACAGCAGGGTAAACATAACATGTATACACATACATCATTTCAGAACAAATAAGAAATAGACATATACACATTCACAGAACAAACATGAAATATATTGATCATATATTGTTCTAACATTTGTCTTATACATTTTCAGTAGTTTACAAAAATGTTTTACATTCAAAAGATTACAAAATAATCTTTAAGTAAATTCTTAATCTATTTCTGGTCAGGTTCCTTGATAACTATCCCCTTGCCAGGTTGGACTTGAGCTTTGACAGGGGCATCAACAGTTTCAGCATCAGCAGGCTTCTTGCCTTTCAGATCTTTCTTTTTGAGCTCTTCAGCTTTGATCTTCTGCCTCTCAAAATAGTGATATGGCTTAGGAAAGTACTTGCTAGGCTCCACTGCAGTAGGAGGTAGCTTTCCCATCTTTGCCTCCTTCTATACTGAACTATTGCTTCCTGCCTGATCTAATGTTTTCTCCATTCAGCTTCAGAAAACCACTTGTTCCTGTCATGAGTATTGTCCTTGGCAGCTTTCCAGGCAGTTAATATTATATTCCTAGAGGTAGGGCTCCACTGTTCAAAGTCTGGCCTTTGTTCTGCTTGTTCCCTAAACCTCTTCTTAGACAACCTTGTCTCTTCCTCCTTCTGTAATGCCTCTTGCATGGCTTCAGTAATAGGTTGAACCACTTTATCCAGAATAACATTAAACTTCCCTTCAGTTGGGCTATACATCTGATGAATGTCAGCTTGCACCATGTCAAAATCTGGTGGAGGATATATCACTTGAGCTACCTCTGGTTGCTCACCTTCAAGATATGCAGGTTGAATTCCAGATTCTGCCACATTGTCATCATCACAAAGTGTAGGATAGCCCAGTGTAGCTCTGATGGAATTGGATATCCACTTTGCATGGTCAGAGCTAGCTTTGACTAAAACCCTCTCCCCCTTTATGACTTCTCTAGCCATATGATCTCTGACATCATCCTTTTGAAATCTTATTTGACTATCCAAGTATCTGATGCCATCTTTAAAGTAAGGTTTGAGCTTTTGAAGTTGATCAGATATGGCTTTCTGGGAGGCTTGGATAGCAGTCTTTACAGCAGTAATTTCTTCTTGAAAGGCTTTGTCAAATTCAGCTTTGATAGTAGCAGAAGATGTAGAAGGTTCAGGAGCCTTGTTCTTTAACTCAGTGACAATAGCATTATGTGAAGTTGTAAGATTGTCATTCATTCTAAGTTGATTTTCAAGAACATATCCTTACTTCAATGCTATATCATCTACCTGTGCCTTAATCTTTTCCTGGTGGGTTGCCAAGAACATCACTGCATTTCCACCTTTGTGAAAACATTCAGTCATCTCCTTCTTGTTGAGATTCATCTCAAACCTGATGGATTTTATTTCCTGGGCCAGATCAAATTGAAGTGATTTCTGCCCTTCATCTACATACTTCTCTATGGCCTGCCTTTGCTCATCCAACTTTATCTGTAGTGCAACCATTAAAGAACTATAATCAGCAGTTGGAGCTTGCTGAATTATAGGCTGTGGTGCAATTGATTGTAAAGACTTTTTATAACTTTGGCTTCTCCTCTTGAATACATATAGTTTCTTCTTCTTTGCCCTAGCACTCTCCTCATCTTCAGAGGCAGAAGTGCTGGCTATGTCAACCCTGTACTTAGGGCTTTGAGGCTTCTCATTCTGCACTTCAGGTGCCTTCTCAGTTTCCTACCTAATAGGCTCTTCCAGAACTTGTACTGGCTCCCACTCAAGAGCAGCATGATCTTTTTCAGCATCATCCTGGTCTAGATGTAGGAATAAATCCTCCATGGTGTATTCTGGTGGTGAAGAAGCTAGAGAAGTTCTTGGTTCTTCAACCACAGGATCAGGAATTACTGGAACAGCAGATGTGTCTTCTATAACAACATCTGGAGCTTGACTAGGCAGCTGAGTTTGCTGAGGAACATCAGACAAATCAGCATCTTCTATAAGATATTCTAAAGTATTTAGGTCAGTGAGTACCTCTTGTATGATGGTGGTGGCTTGCTCACTGTCCAGTGTATAGAGTTCTTCTACAACTGGAGGCTCCCCCTGGCTTTGATCCCTGTGGATGGGGCTAGCTTGTGGTAGCTCCCCCTGGATCTCAGCAATCTCTTGAGGAGCAGGAGTCTTCACTACAGGCTCTTCCTCTTGATCATCTGGAGTGAAAATAACTTGTTCTTCACTTTCAGAACTACTAGTGGATTCTTGTGCCACTGGAGTAGTTTTTCTCTTTTTCTTTGGAGGAATCTCCTTCTCAGTAACTGTCTTCTCTGGGGTTGGCATTTCCTTGGACAACACCCTGTCCCATCTAGAAAAGATCCTTAGATCCATCTTTCTCATGTTGTTTATCTTGCTGCCTGCAGCAGTACTCATTACCTCTGGTATCACACCAGCTAGGTATAGACTAATGATTCTGCCCAGATTGGGCTTCTTCAAGCTCTCCTTAATCTTCTCATAAACCACTATAGACCAGTCTGTTTTCAGAGTGAAGATTATCCTTGTCATGATTCCAAACATATAGGCAGACACTCTGTCATGCCCTCCAGGCTTGCTGAGTAAGACCTTACCAACAATCTCAGACAGGAATTTGCCTTGGCTGTTCATGCCTTTCCTGTTAAAGACAGAACCTATCTTCATCTTGGAATCCAGTCCACACCAGGTTAAAGCTTCCCTGGTCTTGATAACAGTAACTTCTTCATCTTGAATTCTTGGAAGCTGTAGAATCTTCCTCAGACTTTTAGGGGTTACCTTAACCTTTTCTCCATGAACTCTGGATTTGATTCGGTATCCAGACTCATCTACTGCAGCTCCATTTAGAAATTCAAGAACCTCTTTCTTCCATATCTTAGTTGGTTCAGACACTAGATATTCTAGTCCAGAATCGGCGACTAGGGTTACTACCGCCTGGATTTCTTGATCTGCTTCTTCAAACGCGCCACGCACCAGCTCATATCCTTCGTTAACGTTCTCCTCTAGCTTAGGCGCCATTAGGGTTTGTAGAATTTGTCTTTAGAAAAGAGAGGTGTCGACACAGAAGTTTGAGTCTCGAAACTGTGAAAGCGTGTCGACAAACAAAGACAGAACCCTATTTATACCTTTCTGATTTTGAAGATGAACAGACGGGACAGCTAACTTAAAATGTGTCGACACTGACAATAAGTGTCGACACTGACTTATAATGTCTCGACACATATGTGTCGACACAAGTTTAGTCAACATATTTTATGTGTCGAAACATGTTTATGTGTCGACACAATATAACTCGACACATTGTCGAGACTTTACTTAGAAAAATTCTGAGTAAAACTTAAGTGTCGACACCACTTTGGATGTGTCGACACCTACTGGACATGTGTCGACACTAACATTCTGAAGTGTCGACACCAATATCCTAGATGTGTCGACACCTTTTTCCTGAAGTGTCAACACCACTATTCTGTGTCGACACCTTTTTACTTAGTCATTTTCAAATCTGTAAACTTACTCTAAGTTTATCATTCCTAGTTCAATTTTGAATCTATTGAACTTAGCTTCTTCTAGGGGCTTAGTAAACATATCAGCTACTTGATTATCAGTTTTAACATATTCTAATAAAATATCTTCTCTTTTTACATGCTCCCTAAGAAAATGATATTTAATTTCAATATATTTAGTTCTACTATGAGATACAGGGTTATTAGCTATTAAAATAGCACTTGTAGAATCACAGAAAAGTGGAGTTCTACTTACCTGAAATTCATAGTCCTCTAGCTGATGTTGTATCCACAGAAGTTGAGCACAACAACTTCCTGCAGCCACATACTCTGACTCTGCTGTGGAGATAGCCACACTGGTTTGCTTTTTGCTACTCCATGAAATTAGTCTCCCACCTAGGAATTGACAGGTTCCAGTAGTGGTCTTTCTATCTTCTTTGCATCCTGCAAAGTCTGCATCTAAATAACCTGTTAGATCAAAATCTCCATTCCTAGGGTACTAGAGGCCTAGATAGGGAGTGCCCTTTAGATATCTCAATATTCTTTTGACTGCTGTCAAATGAGACTCTTTAGGGCAGGCTTGATACCTGGAACAAACACATGTAGCATACATGATGTCAGGTCTACTAGCAGTCAAGTATAATAGGGAGCCAACTATCCCTCTATACAAGGTTTTTTTTTTATCCCTCTATACAAGGTTTCATCTACAGGTTTTCCTGCATCATCCTTGCTAAGAGACATACTTGACCCCATAGGAGTCTTCATGGTGCTGGATGAATTCATACCATACTTCCTTATGAGTTCTAGGGTGAACTTGGACGGACATATGGATAAACCACTTTCAGTCTGTTTAACTTGGAAACCCAAGAAAAACTTCAACTCTCCCATACTACTCATCTCAAACTGACCTTGCATCAGTTTTGCAAACTTTTTGCAAAGGCTGCTTTCAGTAGACCCAAATATAATGTCATCTACATATATTTGGACTCGTATGACTTTGCCTCTAGATTCCCTAAGGAATAGAGTCTTATCTATTTTCCCCCTTGAGAACTTGTTCTCAATGAGGAAACTAGATATGGTTTCATACCAAGCCCTAGGGGCTTGCTTTAACCCATAAAAAGCTTTCCTAAGTCTATAGACATGATGAGGTAGAGTTGGATCAATAAAACCTGCAGGCTGTTCCACATAGACTTCTTCCTTAAGATTACCATTCAGGAATGCTGACTTGACATCCATTTGGTAAACCTTGAATCCTTGATAGGTTGCATAGGCCAAGAACATCCTTATGGCTTCCAGTCTGGCTACTGGAGCAAAGGTTTGATCAAAGTCAATACCTTCTTCTTTCCTATATCCTTTAGCAACCAGTCTAGCCTTATTCTTAATGATGACCCCTTGTTCATCCATCTTATTCCTGTAGATCCACTTAGTTCCTATTATATTGTGGTCTTTAGGTTTAGGAACAAGTTCCCAGACCTTGCACCTCTTGAACTGATTAAGCTCTTCTTGCATTGCTTCAGTCCATTGTGGATCTTGTATTGCTTCTTCAAATTTCTTAGGTTCAACTTGAGACAGGAAACTGGAGTAGATTGCTGCATTTATGTATCAGCTCCTGGTTTGTACTCCTTGTCTTGGATCTCCAATAATCTGCTCTACTGGATGATCTCTTAGATGCCTGTTGGCTGGAGGCATCCTTACTTCTGGTTGAACCTCTTCAGCATCTACATCATGCTGTACTCCTTGTATTTCTTCAGCAATTGGCACATATATTTCTCCCCCTGGACAACAGCTACTATCTTCTACTTGCTGTCTTGCAGCAGGTACTTCTTCTATAGTTAGCTTGTCCATTTTCTTTGTTAAACCTGTGGGGCTGCATACACTACTAGACAACTCATTGTTAATAAGTTTAGTCGCATCAAAAACTACATGCACAGATTCTTCTACAACTTGTGTAGTCAAGTTGTAGACTCTATAAGCCTTACTATTATTACTGTACCCAACAAAAATTCTCTCTTGGGACTTGGCAGCAAACTTACTTAAGTAAGACTTTCCATTGTTAAGTATGAAGCATTTGCAACCAAAGATCCTGAAATATGATAGGTTTGGATTCCTGCCTTTCACAACTTCATAGGGGGTCTTGTTAAGCCTTTTAGTGATGGTAGCCATATTTATAACATGGCATGCAGTATTAACTGCTTCAGCCCAGAAATACTCTGGCAGTGATGTATCACTTAATAGGGTCCTACCAGCCTCTATCAAGGTTCTATTCTTCCTCTCAGCAATGCCATTTTGCTGAGGTGTTCTAGGTGAAGAGAATTCTTGAAATATCCCAAAGTCTTCACATAGTTTTGTCATGCTATCAGACTGAAATTCAGTACCATGGTCACTTCTAATTTTGACCACTGTACTATTTAGTTCATTCTGAATTTGCTTGACAAAGCTATAGAAGACACTAGGTGTTTCAGATTTCTGTCTTAAGAAGAACACCCAGGAAAACCTTGAGTAGTCATCTACAACTACAAAGGTATAGACCTTCCTACCTAAGCTGTGAACTGGCATTGGACCAAAAAGATCCATATGCAAGAGGTATAAACACCTCACAGCATCTTTGTTTTCTATGCTTCTAAAGGTGGATTTAGTCTGCTTGCCCTTTTGACAAGCTGAGCAAATACCATTTTTAACACACTTAACTTGAGGGCCATTCCTCACTAACTCTTTGCTAAAGAGTTTGCTAATAGTCTTGTAGTTAAGATGGGAAAGCCTCTTGTGCCATTTGACACAATGAGAGAATGTCTCATCAGCTACAAGACAAACTGGAGAACCATTGTTCTCAATCATAATGTCTAGGCAGTAGACATTCCTCTTCCTATAAACTGTCAAAATGATCTCTTGATCACTTGACCTCTTGATATGACAACCATTTTTAACAAATGAGATGTCATACCCTACATCACTTAATTGACTTATACTTATTAAGTTGTGTTTCAACCCTTTAACATAAGCCACTTGAGTAATGGTAACCAAGTTGCTAGAAATGTTACCAAATCCTTTGATGATTCCTTTTTCAGAACCACCAAAGGTGACTTTTGGACCATCTTTTATTGGAATGTAATCCTTTAGTAGTCCTCTAGTTCCAGTCATATGTCTGGAACATCCACTGTCCAAGTACCATGTTGGGGTATGGCCACTTGGACTCACCTGCAAAACAGATTAATGAACCTTAGAACCCAAAGAATTCTTGGGTCCTTGGTACTTGTTAGTCTGCAATCTGACAAAGCTACCCACTGGCTTTCCAACAGGTAGTTTGGTACTCACTTTGGCACTAGCATTGTGCCAACAGTCCACTGCAAAATGGCCAACTTTGCCACAGCACCAACATTCAAACTTATTATACCTTTGCTTAGGTACTGCCTTGGCTGTCTTGTCTACAGCAGGCTTGTTGAATGTTGGGGCTTTGCCCTTGGACTTAGACTTGGACTGCTCAGTCCCTGCAGGTCTAATAAAGCCCAGTCCAGCCTTGCCTTTATGATGAACAAATTCATCAATTAAAGGTAGCACTGACTTAGGTTTAGAAAACCTAGCAACAAGATCTCTCTCTTTCTGAAGATTTTCTCCAGACTCTTGATTTGATCATTTTTAAAAGTGATAGTCCCCATCTGAATCACTGTAATATGTTTCAGCCTGGCTATCTCATTGAGCTTTTGATCAAATTGCTTCTCAGAATCTGTTGCAGCAGCTTTAAGATCAGCAATTTCCTTTGCCTGACTTTTGGCAAGGGACTTGCTTTTCTTGTAAGCTTGCAACAGCACTTTATATTCATCTATAAGCTGATGAATATCATCCTCAGACTCAGATACATTCTCATCACTTGATGAAGAAGAATCTGAATCTGAAGTAGAATAAGAAACTGAACTTGAACTTGAACCTTGTACCTTACTAGGTCCTGGCTGCTCCAGGATTTTGGCACTCTTTGTCAAAGCCATTAGCCCTTGGCAATGACTGTCTTCTTGTTCATAAATAGACTCCATGATCTGCATGAATTCTTCTTCTTCTTCTTCTTCTTCTTCTTCTTCTTCAGCAAACAGCCCTATGTAGGCCTCAGCCTCAGACTCAGTTTCTGAAGAAGAGATATCTGATAGAGTCTTCTCCTTCTTGGCAACAAAAGACTTTTCTTTCTTGCCTTTGAATTGAGGCTTTTTCCTGTCACCAGATTCCTTTCTCTTCTCTGGACAATCTGCAATAACATGGCCCTGTTTATTGCAGCAATAGCACACTATCTTTGAACCAGTTGCCTTGCTTGACTTTGTCCTCTTCCTGTCTTTCTTTGAAGGCTTTTTCTCCTGATAAAAGACTTCCTTTCCCTTTGAAGTAGAAGGTCTTGACCTCCACTGTTTCTTCTTCAAGAATTTCTGAAAGTGTCTAGTGAAGGCAGCAAAGTCTTCATCACTTTCACTGCTCTCAGTCTTTGTGTTGACTGACTCATCTGATTCTGATTCAACTACCTCTGGAGGTGGAGTTGATGACTTATTCCTGCACTTTCTGGGGACATCTGTCTTGAAAGCAACTGTTCTCTCCTTGTGCTCAGTTCTTGTTGATTTCTCCTCCTCTTTCCTTACTGTCAACTGCATCTCATAAGACAATAATTTGCCAAACAGTGTAGGAGGAGGAATTTCCCCCAACTTAGCCATTTCTCTTATGACACGGATCTTGGTGTCCCAATCTTTGGTTAGGGACCTTAGGAACTTGTCATTTAGTTCATAGTTACTGAACTCTCTTCCATAAGACATGAGTTCATTCACTATTCTGTAGAACTTCTTATAGCACTCAGTTATGCTATCACCTTTTCCTTGTCTAAAACTCTCATACTCCTGATTTAGCAAGGATTTTCTATCTTGTCTAACTTCTTCAGATCCTTCCATATACACTATAAGAGTGTCCCACATCTCTTTGGCTGTCTTGCAGTGTATAAGATTCTGAAAAGTTGCATCATCAATGGCACTCACTATTATGTTTTGTGCCCTCTTGTCCATGGTGGCTAGGACAATCTCATCCTTAGTCATTTCAGAGAAATCCTTTGGAGTTCTCTGATTTGCATCTAGAACAGATATCTTCATGGGCACATAAGGCCCTTCCTTTACTGTGATGTAGATTCTAGGGTCTGAGGCCTCCATAAACAGCCTTACCCTTTCCTTCCAGATCCCAAAGATTTCCTTTCTGCATATGGGCAATTTCATGGAACCCAATTCCTTGTGATTTTCAGAGGAACCCATGTTTCTTGATTTTCTTGAATTTCTTGAATCTGTTTTTTGCCTTACACTGAATCTGCCAAACAGGATCTCCTCAGACTGTTAGTCCCTTTTTGAGGAACCTGGCTCTGATACCACTTGAAAGATATGATACCTAAACACCTAGAGGGGGGGGGGGGGGTGAATAGGTGACCTAATCCTTTTTGAACTTTAATGGCAGCAAACATTTAATATCACAGATTTCTAACTATTCTATCACAGCAAACACACAGCATACACAGCAACAATCACAGCACAGTACAGTAGACACAGTGTTTTATAGTGGTTCCCCAAGATATGGGTACATCCACTTTCCCCCTTCGCCTATCTAGTAGTGTACTAGATTCGGCCACACTCCTCCACTGTCTCAGAACCCAAATTGGTTCCTACACCTCAGGCCCAAAGCCTTACAACTCAGCTTTATCCCAAAGCCTACACTCAGCCACAAAGGCCTACACTCAGCCACCCAGGCCTACACTCAGCCAATCAAGGCCTACACTCAGAGATAATAATCTCCTACACTCAGGCCAAAGGCCCTACCCTCAGCCTTTATAATTATAGGCTTACAATTCACTCAGATCCAAAGGATCCTACAAGATAAAAATGATTATTGAAATAATAACTCAACAACTCAAAAATGAGAGAGGGAAGTTGAGAGTTTCTTGATGAGTTCTTGGAAGAACTCAGCTGGATTCAATCTGACTTAGCTTTCTTCAAAGCTTCTTGAGTAGAACTGAATAAGATTGTCTCCTTCTGCAGTTGTTCCTTGACCTCTGCCACTTAGAATTCAGAATAGATCTGAACCCTTCTTCTCAGCCTAGTTCCAACGGCTGATTTCTAGGATGGAGCCCTCTCTCTCCAACTTCTTAGATTTGCACTTGAACTGCAAGATCTTCTTGATTTGATACTCTGTGTACCACTTTAATAACTTGTTCTTCAACAATGTGATCCCCGTTTCTGTAAACTGTATGTGCCTATTTATAGGCCTTCTTCATGGTAACCGGCTGGTCCGGTTCATAACTGTCTTCTGACATCTCTGACAGGTGCTGTAGACCGGCTGGAACGGCATCTGTCAAGTCATCCAGTCATTTCTTGAAAATCTCTAACTGTCTGAAAGTGTCGAGACTTTCTGTCTTTAAGTGTCGACACTTATAGTTCAAGTGTCGACACATGCTGTGTAAGTGTCGACACAAGTCTACAAGGTGTCGACATAAGTCCTTGTATGTCTCGACACAGATTCTTCTTCAGGTGTCGACACTGAAATTGAGTGTCGACACAAGTACTTGATCTTCTATCTTTAGCTGAATTCTTCTAAGTGTCGACACATCACCTTTGTGTCGACACAACTTCTTGTGTTGAATCTGTTAAGTGTCGACACTGCTTCTTGGTGTCGACACATAGTCTTCTATGTTGATACTTGCTGAGTGTCGACACAGCTCCTTGTGTCGACACTTGATTCTTCTGTTGAGACTTCAGCTGAGTGTCGACACATTCCCTTAGTGTCGACACTTGTACTTAGAATATTTTGTTGATAATTCTATTCTCTACTAAGTGTCGACACAGCTCCTTGTGTCGACACTTTCTTCAAGTGTAGAGTCTTCAGCTGAGTGTCGACACATTGTTCTAGGTGTCGATACTTTCTTCATGTGTTGACTCTTCTGTTGAGTGTCGACACTTTGTTTTTGGTGTCGACACTTTCTTCAAGTGCTGACTCTTCTTGTTGTGTGTCGACACATTGTTCTTAGTGTCGACACTTTAACTTAGTTTCTGCAGTCTTTTACTGAGTGTCGACATAGCTCCAAGTGTCGACACTATCTGGTGTAGACTCAGCTTCACTGGGTGTCGACACAGCTCCTTGTGTCGACACTTTCTGTCTGCACTTTTCTTCACTGAGTGTCGACACAGCTCCAAGTGTCGACACTTTCTGTCTGGTGTCGACTCTGCATCCCAGGTGTCGACACAATGACTCCAAGTGTCAACACTGCTTGTCTGGGTGTCGACACAAGCCTTCTTAAGTGTCGACACTTTCCCTCTGGGTGTCGACACATGGACTTAGAAACTTTTTGCTTCAGTCCAGTGATTACTTAACCTGCACAAGTAAACTCAACATACATCAAATACATTATGATGTATATCATTGAGTTGGGTGAGGCTTCTTCAAATCAGGTACATTTAGCCAATGTACCCAACCGATGCAGGGTGGATCCTGCCCCATGGCCAACAACTACCAAAAACGATGAGGAGAGTCATGGTGGTTCCTCGGGCGAAACAACATCAACAACATCAACAAAGCCCCAAATACATGAGCTCGCCCGAGGTCATCCCGCTCAAAGAGATCACCAGCAAGAAGCAGGGAGGTGGCGAGACCCCTGCTCCTCCCGCGGTGACCTCTGCTCCTCCCGCGACAAAGAAGAGGGCTTGCGAGCCCGCCCCATGGAAGGAACACCCTCTTTTTGGCTTTGGCGGGAGGTGGAAGGACTCGGCGGGCGAGCCAATGGTTTAGTCGGATGAGCTGGCCCACCGAGTCTCCAAATCTACCCTCCACCCATCATCGGCTGACCGCGAGCCCTCCACTGGTCATGCTTATGCACTTGGCTTTGGCCTCTATGGCCGCGAGGATGTCGAGACCTACAAGGGCATGCCACTGCGGCAGCTGGGCCTTGAGGGCCTGCAGGCCCAGATGCGTGCCATGGAACTCCACCACATGGTGGTTTGCCGCATCTTCAACCTTAGCAACCTCCTCCAGAAGGCCGAGCAAGCTCGCGACGTCGCCAAGGACAAGGATGTTGACCCGGAGAGGCAGCTCGGCATTGCTGAGAATCTTCTTACACGAGCCGCTGGCGGAGAGGTAAGTATCAGGCTGTTGCCGGGCAGGAAGAGGAGATTAGCCAGCTGCACGCCCGCCTTGCCGAGCTGGAGGGGACGAACGCGAAGCTGATGGAGGAGAACACGAGCATTAGCTGTAAGGTCCGCCGCCAGGTAGAGATCTTCTTCCCGGCTCGCGATGTCGAGCCCACCTTCCCCTACAATAGCCCGAGTATCTTCGGCAAGGCTGACGTCACTGAGAGGCTACGAATCAACTCCATCCAAACCGCTGAATGTACCCTCCAGATGATGAAGGATACAGGAGTGCTGGTGGAGGGTTGCGAGGAGATCTCAGTCTGGGACCTGATGTCGAGCCTGTTTGTTGGAACACCATATTACTAATTTGGGTCAGGATCACTATGTCTTTAGGAAACCTGTTTTTGACCTCCTTGTATAGATTTAAAGGTCAATTAGAATTGAATCTAAGGGTTAGTAGTTAGGTTTGGAATCTGCCCTCAAGACCAAGATTTTTCAGTTTGGAGACTAAGTCATTTCATCGAGCTCAATACGACGAATCGTCGAACTCCAATCGACGATCGTTTAGCTCAACTTCGACGGATCGTCGAACTCCATTCGACGATCGCCGAGCTCAACTTCAACAAATCGTCGAACTCCATTCGACGATCTTCGAGCTCATTTCGACGATCTTGACTCCAGTATTGATTTTCTATCTCTGAGCTCAGTTCGACGATAGTTGAGCTCAGGTCGACGATCTCTGTTGCTGTCTAAGTCCAAATCGCTGAGCTCAGTTCGACGATAGTAGAGCTCAGTTCGACGTTTTTCTGAAGAGTTAAACGACTTCCAAGATTCAAATTCAAAAACAGTTAAGGAGTTATTGTCAGCAATTAATTCAGAAGATCTTGTAGCCGTTTTCATTTATTCTGGACCAAGTTTCAAGGAATTATCAAGGAATGTTTCTTTGGACTTTCCCCCAGAAGACAATTGCAATTAAGGAAGTCATTTAATGACAGGCTAACGGCTATTCTTGACGGAGGATCATTTTCTATTCAGAACAAAGAAATAAAAGACAAGATTTTTGAATCTCTCACAACAAGCAATCAAGAAGAAGAGAGTGCATAAGAAGAAGAAGAACAAAAAGATTCTCTGCTACAACTTTTCTCTGGAACAACATCTTTCTGAACAACAATCACTCAAGAGAGAAAGAAAAAGAGCTGTAGTCATTCTCTGTCTCAAAGAATTCATACAAGAACACCATCACTAAAAGAGATCAACCATCTGAAATCTTCAGATCTCTTTTGATTCAAGTGTTCAAGGCCATCATCTTTCAAGACTCCAGACACCTCACATTTCAGCTGTTGCAGAAATCATCAATTGCTAGAGTTCAATTTTTTGAAGGCCTATTACCCTACAGCAAAGCTTCATTTCCTGAACAACTACAGATCTCAGGGGGAGCTTTGACAACATCACTGAATCCACATAGTCTTCTCAGCTGCTTTGAGAAAGAGAATACTTTCATCACTCTCTCATCCCCCCCTCTGTAAAGGGTTTTTCAAACTCCCTTCAAAAGTTTGTGTGTGGTTTTTGAGCACCTTATCAAAAGCTCATTGGTGGCAATACACCTGATCAAAAAATCTGATTTGGTTTTTGAGCACCTTATCAAAAGCTCATTGGTGCCCAGGACACCTGATTAACTCATCCTGCAGTGGATTCCTACCTAGGGTGGTAGAAGAGTGGATGTACCCAAGTTTAGGGGAACCACTATAGCTCCTTGTGACTTCTGGTTGTTTGTCTTTATTTTTGTTTCTGGCTGTGATTGTTTTGTGATTAGATACGTTCTGTGATTAGATTTACTATTTGCTTCCCTGTTCACTCAGATTACAACAACTGTTGTAAAAAGTTTTTAAGCACCATACTCTATTCACCCCCCCCCCCTCTAGAGTATTTCAGATCTAGCTTGCACTTTCAATTGGTATCAAAGCGAGGTTGGTTAAATATACCACATCTCAGTGGTTGCACAGGCTAACACCTGAACCCCAAGATCCCTAGTTAGATCTGCTTGTTTTGATTTTGTTATTAGATTATTTCTTCACTAATCATGGCCCAAAACAAAGATTATGCTAGCACCAGACCTCCAGTGTGCAATCTATCTAAGTTTGCACTTTGGAAAGCAAGGATTAGACTATACATGAATTCTATTGACGAGGACATTTTTAATTCTGTTTTGACAGTTTGTCCAAGACCTCCAGAGAACACAAGCACAAATGCTGTTCCACCTCCATCAGGAACAGATGCTGATATCAAGAAGTGGAAGGTAGCAGATGCAAAGGCTATGAACATCTTAGCCCAGACTATGTCTGATGACATTTTTCAAAAGGTGACTGAATGTAATTCAGCAAAGGAAATCTGGGATAAGCTCTCTGAAATAGTCTCAGGATCAGCTGATGAAAGAAAGGACAGGAGATCCCACCTCATATCCCAATATGAGAACTTCAAGAAGGGAGAAGCTGAGTCAGTTGGAGATATGTATAACAGGCTCAGTCTGATAGTCAATGAACTCAAGACTTTGGATAAAGAGATCTCACTGACTGAACTAAATGACAAAATCCTAATGTGCTTCCCAAGCACTTGGGACTCAAGGATCTGGCCAATCAAGGATGCCAGAAGTCTGAATGAGATTACAACAGAAGCACTTTTGGGCAAGCTCAAATCTTATGAGCTGCTTATTAAGAATAGAGAAGAAGAGCAGAAGGCTGCCTCACCAGTCACAAGGAAAGAAAAGACAATAGCTTTTAAAGCCACTGAAGATTAGCCTGAAGACAAAACCCCAGGCAATGATGAGCTGCTTAGTCTACTGGCTAAAATATTTTACAAGATGGCCAGAAAGGACTTCAGAAGGAGATCATACAAAGAGCATGATAAGCCATGGTATGATAAGTCAAATAATAAAGAAATTGTTTGCTTTGGTTGCAGGAAACCAGGCCATATTGTGCCTGACTGTCCAGAAAACAAAAACAAGGACAGAAGGGACAAGAAAGAAAGAAGAAAGGACAAAGACTTCAAGAAAAATGGCAATAGCAAACCCTCCTCAAGCAAGAACAAACACACAAGGAAGGGATTTGTTGCTGAATCCTAGAGTGAAACTGAAGAAGAATCAGAAGCTTCATCGAGCTCCAGTGATGATGAAGATGATGCTGAAGAAAAGGAATTTTGCATGATGGCAATCAATGCCTCTCAACATAATTCAGATGCAGAAGAGTCAGAGTCAGACTCAGAGAATCAACTTGAAGAGGACCAGGTAATTAGTTCTTTTGATTTCAATTCTGAGGACTTTAAGTCTGAGTTTAAAGCATTATGTTTAGACTTACTAAAATCTGAGAAGGAAATTATTTCTCTCAGAAATCAATTATCTGAACATAGTATCTTAAAGTCAGAAAACCTCAAACTCTCTGAGGAGTTGGAGTGCTGTAGGGAGCAGATAGCTTCACTGAAAGGTGAGCTATCAGAGGCCAAGAAGCTTGAAGAATCCCTTAATGGGAGAAGTATCAAGCTGATGGACATCACAAGCACAGTGAACTCCAGATTCAATAGTACACTGGGCTTGGGTGCTTCATCCAGCCAACCTATAGTTCTATCAACCCCAATTAAGTTTATTTCTGATAAAGGGAAGGGAGTTGTAGAGGTAGCTAGGAAAAATTCTGATCTGCCTAAGAAAACCAAGTTCCAGCAGAAATCGTCGAACGGAGCTCGACGATCGCCGAACGCAGATCGACGATCTCAGGCAAAATCGTCGAACTCAGGTCGACGATCTCTAATCCCTGAACTCTGCCACAGTCGACCGTCGAACGGAGATCGACGATCTGACTCAAGATCGTCGAACGCAGCTCCATGATCGTCGAACAGAGATCAGAGCTCTGGAAATTCCTTCAAGGGCAAATCAAAATCCAATCCTAGGGGTCCTACATCCCAAAGCTTTAACCCTTATACTGAATGGATAAACCTCCAAGGAGATATCATCCTGAAGGTTATAAGAGTCAACCTGGGATGTCTTTTATTTCTGAATTTAAAGGTTATCAACCTAGGCCCAAGGTAAACTGGGTCAAAAACAAATGAATTATTTTATGTGCAGGTGAAGACCTATCCAACATCAAACCAACAATGGTATTTGGATAGTGGGTGTTCAAAGCACATGACAGGAAATAGGGACAACCTAACATCCTTTAAAGCCAAGCTTGGACCCAAAGTCATATTTAGTGATTCAAACTTTGGACAAACTAAAGGATATGGTGCAGTCCAGATTGGGATAGTAACATTCAAGAAGGTAGCCTATGTGGAAGGACTGAAGCACAATTTGATAAGTATCAGTCAGCTATGTGATAAAGGCTACCAGGTGACTTTCAACAAAGCCTTATGCAAGATCAAGTCAGAGGACAACACAACTGTGTTGATATGTAAAAGGAAAGGTAACATCTATTTAGTAGATTTTCTTTCAACTGATGTAGATATTTGGCTGTTTAATTCTGTTTGTAGACCTAATGTTTTATGGCATAAGAGACTAGGACATTTAAACCTTAGAACCATTGCCAGGCTATCCAAGGACAACCTTGTCAGAGGACTACCTTCTGGCCCCTACAAGAAGGAAGGACTCTGCAGGGCTTGTCAATTAGGCAAGCAAACTAAAAATAGTTTCAAGTCACTTAATAAGAGTGATTCACCTAGGATTTTGTATCTGTTACACATGGATCTTTTTGGACCCATTACAGTACAAAGCTTAGGAGGTAAATCTTACACTTTAGTAGTTGTAGATGACTTCTCTAGATTCACATGGGTGTTCTTTCTGAGAAAGAAGTCTGATAACTTTAAGTGTTTGACATAGTTTCTCAAATGTATACAGATTGAGTTCAATACCCACATTGCCCTGATCATAAGTGATCATGGGACAGAGTTTGATTCTCTTCTTATGCAAGAGTTCTGTCGGAGTGAAGGGATCAGGCATACTTTCTCAGCTCCTAGAACTCCTCAACAAAATGGGGTAGCTGAAAGGAAAAATAGAACCCTTATTGAATCTGCCACTACATTGTTGTCAGATGCTCACCTTCCTCTATCTTTTTGGGCAAAGGCAGTGAACACCTCCAACTATGTGCTGAACAGAAGTTTAATACATAAACTAAAGGGCAAGACTCCCTATGAATTACTCAAAGGGAAGAAACCTAAAGTTGATTATTTTAGAATTTTTGGTTGTATTTGTTATATTCATAATAATGACAAGAGATATTTAGCAAAATTTCAAGCTAAAGCTGATGAAGGAGTGTTTCTGGGATACTCCATGATCAGTAAGGCTTATAGGGTATATAATAAATCATCTCTTAAAATTGAGGAATCTGTTCACATATCTTTTGATGAATCTAACATGTCTTTCAAGGAGAAAAACACTTCTACCATAGAACCTTTGCAGGTACATTCTCTTGCTGAAGATTTGAACAGATTACAGGTTACTCAAAAAGAGGAAAGCAGTGAAGATGAAGAAAGCATTGAACATATTGAAGAGAAACAACTTGAAGAGCCAGTTGTTGTGCCACAAGAGGAAACAACAACACAGGTTGGTGAACAATCAACACCCCCTGTTGATCTAGTAACATCAAGAGACCATCCAATTTCCCAAGTAATTGGAGACATCTCAGCTGGTGTGCAAACCAGAAATCAGGTCAACCAAAACCTGTTGCACACTTGCTTCCTATCTCAAATTGAACCTCAATCCATTCAAGATGCAGAGCAAGATCCACACTGTATCATTGCAATGCAAGAAGAGTTGCATCAATTTGAAAGGAACAAAGTTTGGGAACTAGTACCAAAGCTTAAGGATCACTCCATTGTTGGAACAAAATGGGTGTTCAGAAACAAATTGGATGATCAAGGAGTAATTGTAAGGAACAAGGCAAGGCTAGTTGCTCAAGGATACTCTCAAGAAGAAGGCATAGATTATGACCAGACTTTTGCACCAGTTGCAAGATTGGAAGCCATCAGAATCTTCTTATCTTATGCAGCACACAAGGGTTTCAAGGTATATCAGATGGATGTAAAGAGTGCATTTCTAAATGGAGACATCAAAGAAGAAGTCTATGTCAGACAACCTCCAGGTTTTATCTCTCCAACCCATCCTGATTATGTTTTTAAGCTGAACAAAGCATTATATGGTCTCAAGCAAGCTCCTAGAGCATGGTATGAGACCCTGACATGCTTCCTTCTGGAAAATGAATTTATAAGGGGTAGAGTAGACCAAACTCTTTTTATTAGAACCCATAAGTCTCATACCCTACTAGTACAGATCTATGTAGATGATATTATTTTTGGCTCTACTGATTCAAATTTGTGCAGAAGGTTCTCCAACCTAATGCATTCTAAATTTGAAATGAGTAGCATGGGTGAGCTATCCTTCTTTCTAGGATTGCAAGTCAAACAACATGCTGAAGGCATCTTTATTTCTCAAACCAAGTATGCAAATGAATTGGTTAAGAAATTTGGTATGTCTGAAGCATCTTGTATAAAAACACCTATGCCTACTAATGCTGTATTGGATGCTGATGAACATGGGAAACCTGTTGATCAGACAACATATAGAGCAATGATTGGCTCTTTACTGTACCTTACAGCTAGTAGACCAGACATAATGTTTGCTACATGCATATGTGCTAGATTCCAAGTAAGCCCTAGAGAGTCACACCTAACCTTAGTAAAAAGGATTCTCAGGTATGTAAAAAGTTGTCCAAATCTAGGTCTCTGGTATCCAAAAGATTCAGCATTTGACTTAACTGGATTCTCTGATGCTGATTATGCCGGATGCAGAATTGACAGGAAAAGCACCAATGGAACTTGTCAGTTTCTTGGTGACAGACTTGTCTCTTGGTTTTGCAAGAAACAAACTTCTGTGTCAACTTCAACTGTTGAAGCTGAATATATGGCTGCAGGCAGTTGTTGTTCACAAATATTGTGGATTCAAAACCAACTCCTAGACTATGGCTACAACTTAGAGAAGTCAAAAATCTTTTGTGATAACACCAGTGCTATTTCTATAGCTCAAAATCCAGTCCTCCATAGTAGGATAAAACACATAGAAATTAGGCATCACTTTTTAAGTGATAATGTTGAGAAGAACAAAATTGAACTTCAATATATCCCAACTGATTTGCAAAGGGGAGATATTTTCACCAAACCCTTGGATGAAAAGAAACACACCTTCTTCCTAAATCAGTTAGGAATGTTAGATGGAGGAAGTCTAAAATAAGTTCCAAGATTTTAAAACTCTAAAAATTGATCAAGACTATGCAAACATCTTGATTTTTCTAGTGTCTAGAGTGTATTTATGGTCTCTGAACTGCGCTCGACGATTTTCCCCCAGATCGTCGAACGGAGATCGACGCTTTCCGAAATCGTCGGCCTGAGTTCAGCGCTTCTCAGATAGTGTTCAACTATCTTTCAGGTCAGCGATCGTCGAACGGCGCTCGACGATTTTTTGTTTTCTGAACTATCGTCGAACGGAGCTCGACGCTCTCCAATATCGTCGAACGGAGATCGACGATATTGAAGACCTTTCAGATTCCTTTAGAAGCCCCGATCATCGAACTGAGTTCAACGATCTTTCCTTTTCTGCGTCGAACCCTAATATAAGATTCATTTTTCGGCCGTCGTTCTCTCTTTGCACTTTCAATCTCTCTGCAAAAATTCTCTTTCCCTCCAAACATCTCTACACTTGGTCGTTTGTTTGTTGATTTTTGCAGGTAACAATGACCGTCTTAGTTGCCGTTCTAGCCGCAATGAAGTTTGATGCAAGATTTGATATAGACATGGAGTCTTTCAGCACCAGTGATCAGATTTTCTAAGACATTCTGGAACTATTCAAGGAGCAAAAGCTAGTCACCATCATGTCCACAAGAATCAAATTGGCTGCTGATGAGATCAAGGAGTGGGTCTATACTGCTCACAATGAGGACCAAAATACAGTGGTTGGTTCAATTTCTGGAACTTAGGTACCTCTAACACCTACCATTCTGACAGAGGTTTTTCAATTAAATTCTGGAAGAGATTCTGCTGAGTTGTCTGGAGAAGAATTTTGTGATTTACTTGCTAGAATGGGTCATTCTGATGCAAACCCTAGCAAGCTGTTGAAAAAGAACCTAGCTGTTGAATACAGGTTCTTAGCTGATGTAGTGGGAAAGGTTCTGTTGGCCAAGCATTCAGCACATGATACCATCTCCAGGTATCAGCTGTGCTTGATGGGAGCCTTAGTGGATAAGAAACAGTTAAACTAGGGAGAAATCTTCTTTGATTTGATTAAGAAGAAAATAAATAAGAATTTTGTTAATTATGGAAGGATTCTAGGGCTGTTTCTCCATAACAGATGCCCTGCCCTGCTTGTCTCATCTGGGATGCATATTAATGCCTCTAAGAGGCTGTCCTGTGCCCTCTTTAGCAAATGGGACAGACAGATAGTGAAGCCCAGTAGGCCCTCTGCAAGCACCACTTCAGGCACAAGGACTCTTGCAGTCTCTTCCCCTCAAGTCTCTGCCCCTGTAGAAGACTTGCCTGCTGCTTCTTCTCCTCCTCCAACTCTTATCTCCTCTCCACCAGTCACATCCTCCATTCAAACTTCATCCACAATCATTATTCCAGCCCATCTCCTACTTCAATTCCATCTCCAATCCTAACTCTTCCAATAACAGAAGAAATCTTCCACCCATTACATCACTATGCTCAACCAGACATTGACACATCATCCCACATTCCATCTTTCACACTTCTAGATGATTCCTTTATGGATGATTCACCTTCATCCCCTCCTGATCTACCCTCCTCATCCACATCATACCAACAACTTCTACAAGATATCATTGATCAACCCTCCTTCACACCTTCTATCTCCATACCACTGTCTTCCATTTCCACAATCCCCACACCTCAACCTTCACTTCTACCATCTACCAGCTCTCCTCCAACATCACCAGTTGCTCCACCATCCTTCTCTACCTCTGCTCCAGTCCCTACTGAGCAAGTAGATATTTCAGCCTTAGCTGACAAATTATATGAGCTGATAGCCCCCAGGCCTTCACTTCTGTTGGAGACCTCTTTGGCTCCACTCTTCAAGTCAATTGCAGACTTATCTGCCAGGCTCTCTTCCATCTTTCCTCAGGTAATCCATTCATTTGGGTGCCTTGATCCAGCTCTCTCTGAATCCAGGCAGGGGGAGATGCCTCACGAAGATGTGAGATTGCCTGCTGCTGCTGCTGTTACCCCAACTCAAGCTCCAGTTTCACCACCACAGGTTGCAGTCTTCTCAGTGGACCTCAGGTACTTATTATCAGATTTTGACTCAGTCTACTTCAGCTGTCTTCTAGAGCAAATTGAAGTCCAGCCATTTGAAGATCTATCCAAGGCCATTGTGCCATTATCCAGCTGTGATACCAGCCTAATTAGCTCCTATATAACCTCCCTATATACTGCTGAGCCTTCTGTTTCCATTGATCTTACTGCTGACAATAATGTTGTTGTTTCTGTTGTTGCTGCTGATATTATTGTTGTTGCTAACAATTCTGATGATATACATATGACAGAGGCATATGGCTTTGATCCTGCTGTCACTGATGATGCTACTCATGCTGACATTTCTATTTCTGAAACTGTTATTTCTGTATCTATTATATCTGAAAATGCTGTTGTCTCTTCTAAGAGTATTACTCCTAAAAGCTCTGTATCTGCTGTTACTACTGCTACTGCTACAATTGCTGTCACCACTGTCTCATCTGCTCCAACCCAACAACAGAAAGATTATCTGAAAAAGATTGATGCTTTATATGATGAGCAAAGCTCTGAAAGTGATGAATATAGGACTGATTCTGATGATTCCTCAGCCACTATAGCCAGGAAAATAAAGGCAAGGAGCAAGGCTATGAAAAGAGTTCCCCCAGCCAAAGTCAAAGATACAAATGACATACCTTATTACATTCTTCATGACTGCCCCATTACTGAACATTGGATGCAATATTCCAAGAACCAACTAAAGGCTATGAAGAAGAAGAGGAAATATGAGAAAGGGTCCTCTCAGTTTCATCATCCTCCTCCACCTCCACCTCCTGATGCAGGTGCAGGTGGTAGCTCTGCTATTAATCCTTCTGCTAGAAGTCAAACCCCCTATCAGCCTCATGGAAGATCTCAATATAGGGGAGGCCAATCCAGAGGTTCTCAATCAAGGAGAGGAAATTATAGAGGAAACCAAAGGGAATTCCATGTTTACTCCAAAGGCTATTCTAGATAGCATCCATACTCAAGGGAAGGACAAGCTTCATCTGATACAACTTCAGGCCCTTTTCCCTACAAGCTGAAAGAAGTAGTCTCATCCAGAGCTCCTCAAGATAATCCTTCCAATAGATATGAGCCTCCAGTGCCCTTTGAGGATCCAGAGAATAATCATACTGCATGGACAGCTAGAATGAAAGAATTAGCTGCCTTGGATCAAATCAAGAAAGCCAGAGAACAAGGCAAGGACACCTCCAGCATTACTACATTGTCAGAACAAAGAAAGAAGGAACTTGAAAGATATGCCTCCAGCAAATTTTTTGATTCTGAAAGATACATGGAGCTGCACCCTGAAGCTGTGGTACCAAGGCCTAAACAACAAACTTCTTTAGGTGCAGCTGATGACAGAAGATCCAAAAAGGAAGCTCTTAACCCAAATAGAGAAATTAAACTTATAAAGAGCAAGGAGAAGGAATAATTCTGTAAGGTGACAATTATTCTGATTTCTGATTTCTGTCTGAGATATTATATCTGTGATTCTGCAATGTTGTTGTGTGTTATATTGTTGCTTTGTATGATGTTTTTAATTTCTCCAATTTCTATATATAGTAATCCTAACCCAAATAGGGGGAGATTGTTGGAACACCCTATTACTAATTTGGGTCAGGATCACTATGTCTTTAGGAAACCTATTTTTGACCTCCTTGTATAGATCTAAAGGTCAATTAGAATTGAGTCTAAGGGTTAGTAGTTAGGTTTGGAAGCTGCCCTCAAGACCAAGATTTTTCAATTTGGAGACTAAGTCATTTCGTCGACCTCAGTACGACGAATCGTCGAACTCCAATCGACGATCGTTTAGCTCAACTTCGACGGATCGTCGAACTCCATTCGACGATCGCTGAGCTCAACTTCAACAAATCGTCAAACTCCATTTGACGATCTTCGATCTCAGTTCGACGATCTTGACTCTAGTATTGATTTTCTATCTCTGAGCTCAGTTCAACGATAGTTGAGCTCAGATCGACGATCTCTATTGCTGTCTAAGTCCAAATCGCTGAGCTCAGTTCGACGATAGTAGAGCTCAGTTCGACATTTTTCTGAAGAGTTAAACGACTTCCAAGATTCAAATTCAGAACAGTTAAGGAGTTATTGTCAGCAATTAATTTAGAAGATCTTGTAGCCGTTTTCATTTATTCTGGACCAAGTTTCAAGGAATTATCAAGGAATGTTTCTTTGGACTTTCCCCCAGAAGACAATTGCAATTAAGGAAGTCATTTAATGACAGGCTAACGGCTATTCTTGACAGAGGATCATTTTCTATTCAGAACAAAGGAATAAAAGACAATATTTTCGAATCTCTCACAACAAGCAATCAAGAAGAAGAGAGTGCACAAGAAGAAGAAGAAAAAGATTCTCTGCTACAACTTTTCTCTGGAATAACATCTTTCTCAACAACAATCACTCAAGAGAGAAAGAAAAGGAGCTGTAGTCATTCTCTGTCTCAAAGAATTCATACAAGAACACCATCACTAACAGAGATCAACCATCTGAAATCTTCAGATCTCTTTTGATTCAAGTGTTCAAGGCCATCATCTTTCAAGACTCCAGACACCTCACATTTCAGCTATTGCTGAAATCATCAATTGCTGGAGTTCAATTTTCTGAAGGCCTATCACCCTACAACAAAGCTTCATTTCCTGAACAACTACAGATCTCAGGCGGAGCTTTGACAATATCACTAAATCCACATAGTCTTCTCAAACTGCTTTGAGAAAGAGAAGACTTTCATCACACTGTCATCCCCACCTCTGTAAAGGGTTTTTCAAACTCCCTTCAAACGTTTGTGTGTGGTTTTTGAGCACCTTATCAAAAGCTCATTGGTGGCAAGACACCTGATCAAAAACTCTGATTTGGTTTTTGAGCATCATATCAAAAGCTCATTGGTGCCCAGGACACCTGATCAACTCATCCTGCAGTGGATTCCTACCTAGGGTGGTAGAAGAGTGGATGTACCCAAGTTTAGGGGAACCACTATAGCTCCTTGTGTCTTCTGGTTGTTTGTCTTTATTTTTGTTTTTGGCTGTGATTGTTTTGTGATTAGATAGGTTATGTGATTAGATTTACTATTTGCTTCCCTGTTCACTCAGATTACAACAACTGTTGTAAAAAGTTTTTAAGCACCATACTCTATTTACCCCCCCCCCTCTAGACTATTTCAGATCTAGCTTGCACTTTCACTGTTCCCGGTGACACCGCCCAGCGAGAAGGAGGATAACCTTGACGCGCTCTTTGGGAAAGGCTTCCAGGACCTGTCCAGCGGAGGGGGGAGGATCACCAATCCGGCGAGTGGGGCAAGGGCTAATCATGTATTCTTTTTCTTTTTGCAATCTCACCGAGGCGAGCTCCCTTTGTAAATAATACTATTCAATGGAATACATTTTGGATTATAATCTTGTCCATTTTTTCTATCTTTTTTCAGTATGTCTTTGCTGTGTTCTGCTTGCTCGCGGGCCCTTCCCTTGGTAACCTCGCGTAGATAGGTTTTGTGAGTGGGATAGTTATTAGGGCTCGTCCCTGAGAGTACACTTTGAGAGCTCGCCAATTCTTAGAAGATCCGGGGGTGAACTACCCGCCGCACTGGGCACATCACAACCAGCTCGCTCGCGGGCTGCCTATATTTTTATTAATATAGGACCAAAATCATAAAATTTCACAAGTAAAATTGAGAAGGGTGGAGTGTCTTGCCGGATCCCGCCTCCCTTCAGCGAGGTCTAAGGGCCTGGCTCGCCACCATTCTGCCGAGGCCAAGTTGAGTTGGCGAGTTCTGACTCTCCTATATCGAGCCTCTTTCTGCATATTCCTAGGAGATGCAAAACCCATTGGACACTTCTTAGAGAGTGTAGTACTTTCCCTGAGTGACACCCGGTCCTGCCTGCTATGTGAGAGCCTGACAGTGGGATCTGCTTGCAGTCCAAGGTTGACACCATCGAGTGACTTCGAGACCTGTTAGCTAGGTGAGAGACTGGCAGAAGGATCTGATCGGGGTCCAAGGTTGACAACAAATGACTTCCAGCCCTGTCAGCTAGGTGAGAGCCTGACATCAGGATCTGCTCGGAGTCCATGGTTGACACTGAGTGACATCCAGCCCTGTCAGCTATGTGAGAGCATGACAGCGGAATCTGCTTGGGGTCCAAGGATAATACCGAGTGACTTCCAGCCCTGTCAGCTAGGTGAGAGCATGACAACGGGATCTGCTTGGGGTCCAAGGTTGACACCGATTAACTTCCAGCCCTGTCAGCTAGGTGAAAGCCTAACAGCGGGATCTGCTTGGGGTCCAAGGTTAACACCGTCAAGTGACTTCCAGCCCTGTCAGCTAGGGGAGAGCCTGACAACGGGATCTTCTTGGGGTCCAAGTTTGACACCGAGTGACTTCCAGCCCTGTTACCTAGGTGAGAGCCTGACAACGTGATCTGCTTGGGGTCCAAGGTTGACACCGACTGACTTCCAGCCCTGTCAGCTAGGTGAGAGCCTGACAGCCGGATCTGCTCAGGGTCTAAGGTTGACACCGAGTGACTTCCAGCCCTGTCATCTAGGTGAAAGCCTGATAGCGGGATCTGCTCGGGTACCAAGGTTGACACCGAGTGACTTCAAGCCCTGTCAACTAGGTTAGAGCCTGACAACAGGATATGGTCGTGGTCCAAGGTTGACACCGAGTGACTTCCAGCCCTGTCAGCTAGGTGAGATCCTGACAGCGGGATCTGCTTGGGGTCCAAGGTATACTTCATCCCTTCGTACAAACTATGGCCACATGACTGGCACGTCAAAGAACTTTGTTAAGAATCAAAGTACCACTTACATGTTTTTAAGGAAAAAAGTGTTTCAAGTCGTCACCACTCCAGGTGAGACTTAGGGTCTCGCCCTCCACATTTTGGAGTCGGTACCCTCCTGATCTTAATGCCTCTTTCACAACAAACAGACCTTCCCAGCTGGGGTTGAGCTTCCCAACGGTTGCTGACCTTCCTGCCACATCTACCTTTTTTAGGACCAAGTCCCCCTCCACGAACTATTTGACTCTGACATGCTTGTCAAAGTACTTGACCATCCTCCTCTGCACCTCTTCCTGTCGGATGACAGAAAGGTCCCGCAGCTCCTCCACCATGTCAAGAGAGAGACGCAGCTCTTCCTCATTCTCGCCTTGTCATTCTTCCCTGCCTTCCCCAGCTGCGACAACTCGAGGCGTTTGTATTTCGAATTCCACAGGGAGTACTGCCACACACCTATGGGAGAGCTTGAAAGGAGCCTCCCCTGTTGCTGTGTTGGGGGTGGTCCTCAGGGCCCAGAGAACCGCAGGAAGCTGGTCCACCCATCCCCCCTTCAGATTTTCTACTTTCTTCTTTAGGAGGTTAACATTGATCTTATTGGCGGCCTCCGCCTACCTATTGCTCCTGGGGTGGTGGACCGAGGAGAACCTGAGGTCAATCCCAAGCTGCTTATAGAAACTAGTGAACTATGCGCTGGCGAACTGGGGCTCGTTGTCCGTGACAATGGCCTGGGGTAGCCCATGGCGGCAGATGATCTCCCCCCAAACACAGTTTCTGATGACCTGGGAGGTCACCTGGTCGAGCGCCTTCACCTCCAACCACTTAGAGAAATAATCGATCATCATCAGCAGGAACATCCTTTGCCCACTGGCCTGGGGGAACGGTACAACCAAGTCCATCCCCCAAATGGTAAAGGGCTAGGTGGATTTGATACTCTTGAGTCGCTGAGCCGGCGGTAGCTGGAGGCGGCAAACAGCTGGCACTTCTGACATTTTCTTGCGAACTCTGTCGCAACACGGCCCAGGGTGGGCCAGAAATACCATTTCCTGATGGTTCTTCCTTCCAGGGTCCGACTCCTGGAGTGACTCCCACACTCCCCGGAGTGGACTTCTTCCAAGATTCTTTGTACTTCCCCCTCAGCCACGCAACGAGCCAACATCCCCGAGAGGGTCTTCTTGTGCAACTGCCCATCCCGGAGGAGGTAGTACGCCAATTTGTACCTGAGCTTCATCTTGTCCACCCCCTCCGGATACTTTCCCGTGGAAAGGAAAGTTGTGACCGAGTCCATCCACGACGGTCGCTGATCTATTTCCATGAGCTCTCCCTCTTCGATGGAAGGGCGAAATAGGTCGGTGATAGTCCCCCCCCACCCGGGGACCACGCGTCGCTAGTTGATCGACCTGTTCATTTTCCTCCCGTGGTACATGTCGGATGGAGAAGGTTTCAAATGTGCCAATGACCCCCTTTACTTTGGCTAAGTATAGCCGCAGGGTAAGCTCTCTTGCCTCAAACTCCCCGTTGATCTGGGAAGCCACCACCATGGAGTCTGTGAGGACCTCCATGTCCAACACCCCCACCTCTCTGGCCAGGCGCAGCCCTGCTATTACGGCCTCAAACTCGGCATGATTGTTGGTGATTGGGAAGTGGACCACCACCGTTTGCTCAATTCTAGTTCCTTGGGGGCTCTCCAAGATCACCCACCCCCAGGGAATGCCTCCCTGAGGCGCCATCTACCTTTACCTTCCATGGAGTCGAGCGAGTGAGCTCTTCCTCCGCCACCTCGATCACATAATCGGCCAAAAATTCGGCCATCACTTGAGCCTTGATCTAGAGGCGGGGGATGAAGGAGATGTAGAACTCGCTCAACTGCACCGACCACTTGGCCATCCTGCCAGAATGCTCCACCCCCTCGAAGATGTTGCGGAGGGGATGGTCAGTCAACTCTCGGATGGAGTGTGCCTAGAAATAGGGTCTCAGCCTTCGGTCCGAGATAACCAGGGCGAAGGCCAGCTTATACAAAATAGGATATCGGAGCTCGGCCTTTCTCAGGACCCGGCTCATGTAATATATTGAGAGTTGCTTCTTCCCCTCTTCACGCACCAGGACAGAGCTCAAGGCCTCCGACCGGACCCCGAGATACAAAAATAGGTCCCGCCCCTCCTTCGGCCCTTGGAGCAACGGAGCCCGCGTCAATTGCATCTTGAGGGCCTGGAATTCCTCCTCGCACTCCTTGGTCCACTAGAATTTCCCCCCCCCTGGTGTTTTAATGAAGGGGGAGCACTTCTCCCCAGCACGGGAGAGGAACCTACTTAACCCTGCCAGCTTCTCTGTCAGCTGTTGCACTTCCTTAGTATTTCTCGGCAACCACAACTCCACTATAGCCTTTACCTTATCAGGATTTGGCTCGACCCCCGCAGGGGTGAGGAGGTGCCCCAAGAATATCCCCTTGCTGGCCCCGAAGACACAGTTCAGGGGGTTCAGCCGCATTTTGTACTTGCGCAGGGTGGCGAACGTCTCTTCTACGTCCTGGAGGTGAGAATTAACTCCTGACTCTTGATCATAAGATCATCTATGTACACCTTTATGTTCCTTCCCTTCTGTTCTTTGAAAACCCTATCCATCATCTTTTGATAGGACGTCCCTGAATTCTTCAGCCCGAAGGGCATCATTTTGTAATAGTAGCATCCATCCCTCGTGATGAACGAGACGTCCTTGACGTCCGGGGGATGCATCCTGATTTGATGATAACCTGAAAATGCATCTAGAAAACTCATTACAGAAAAACCAATGGCTGAGTCAACCAGCGTGTCGATCCGAGGCAAGGGATAACAGTCCTTAGGACAAGATTTATTAAGCAAATAGAAGTCGATACACATACTCCCCTAGTCGTCTCCCTTTTTAACTTTGACTACGTTGGAGAACCAGCCACGGTATTGGATCTCGGACACGAAGCCGACCTTGAGAAGCTTTGCCACCTCCTCTCTGATGGGCTTGGCCAGCTTGCCCGTGGTGGACCTCTTCTTTTGTTGGACGGGGCGCGCTCCCGGGTCCAAGTTGAGGTGGTGGCAAGCCACATCAGCGTCAACCCCCGACATCTCTGCGGAGCTCCATGCGAAGATGTCCACGTTCTTCTAGATGCATGCCAGCATTCTACCTTGGTCCTCCGGGGTCATCCCTCCGCTGACGCGGACCTTCTCCACCCTACCTTCACGTGTGAGGACCTCCAGCTCCACCACCTCTTCCGCATCCTCTAACCTGAACTGCTCCCCCCATTCTTCTACATCCCTCTCCTCTGGGACTAGGACCTCCGCATCCACCTCTTCCTCCACGGCCATCGCCTCGGCCGACTCCTCCCGATCTCCTCCTGCCACCTCAACCTCGGTGCAGCTCCACATCTACAGCTCCTCCCTGCCATCTTCCTACTTCGCCTCCTCCATCCTTCGCTCCTTACCCTTGGCCCCTATTGCCAAGAGATGGAGTTAACGACGGTGACGTAGCATTCCTACGCTACCTTGGGGTCCCCCATGACCTGTACCTGGATCCCCTCAACATTGAACTTTAAGCACTGATGGAACGATGAGGGGACGTAGTGGAAGGCGCTGATGAGGGGCCTCCCGAAGATGAAACTGTAGCTGCTGGGGGCATCCATGATGACGAACAAGAAGGTCCTGGACTACCCCCAGGGTGAGATGGAGCCCCGCTCCTCCTTCTACCTCCTTCCTCTCCCTCGAAAATCCAAATAAGGGCCCGTCCGAGGCCAACACCCTCTTCGCCTCCACCTTCATCGCGTTGAACGCCTTCTTAAAATGATGTTGATGGAGCTTTCATTGTCAACGAGGATCCGGGAGATGGTAAAATTTTTGATGGCTGTCTGGATGACCAGCACATCGCAAAATGGATCCTAATGATCCGGCATATCGCTCTTCAAGAAGGTGATCCTCTCTTCTAGGGGTGGGGTTTGAGATGTTGAGCCAATGCTCCGGTGGTACATGGTATGGAGGCTCACCATCCGGGTGGCCTCTACCCCTCCCCCCCCCAGTGGATCACTTTGATCCCTCCTCGGGTGCCGACGTCTACTCGGTATTCACAACGATCCTCCTCCGCCCGAGGCAGGAACTCCTCGATCCTCACTTCCTGGCACCACTGTAGCTGCTGCTGCCCCGTACTTCCACTCATTTCGATGAAATCCGGGCATGTGGCTATGGCGTGCCCTTCCTCTTGATGGAAGTCGCAGTAGGGCAACTCCACCATAACTTCTCTCATCCTCCTCCTTGTTACTCTCCTCCTGTCACCTATGGCTATGGCCATAGCCTGTTCTTGATCGGGGAGAAGAGGACTCTGGGCCTGCCTCCAGCCCGGGGGGGTGGAATTGATCCTGCCACCCCTTGATGGCGGTCCCTTCCCTGGTACCCCCTCTATGGCCCCTACTCTTACAACTCGGGCCTCCAGCCCAGCAGACGGTCTAGCTCCTGACACACCCACCTGGGCTGCTGCTGACCCTAGAGCTGTCTCTGCTCCCTCTGCTGGGACTCAACTCTCCGCACCTCCTGCCCTCTTCTGCCTCCTGGCTCCTTCTCTTCCTCCGTGGCCCACTTGGCTAGCTTCCGGGAGAACTCCGAATTTGACGCCTCCCCATCAACTTCTTTCGCCGCCCTCTCCATCAGCTCTTCGTAGGAGAGGGGGGACACTCTCTTTAGCTCCATCCTTAAGAATCCCTGTTGCAGCCCCAGGGAGAAGGCCATCATCAGGCTATGGCCTGGCATCTCCAGGACCTAGGTGACCTCCTCCTAAAACCGGTCGACGTAACTCCCCAACGTCTCATTCACTCCCTGCTTGATGTGGAACAGGGACTCCAAGTCCTTCTTCCACCTCTTCGAGGTAGTGAATCTCAGCATGAACCCCCGGCGCAGGTCCTCGAAGTAATAGATGGAGCTGGCCGGCAGTTGGTGAAACCGCTCCCTCGCCTTCTCCTTAAGGGTGATGGCGAATAGCCGGCACTTGAACCCATCCAACATCTGTCGGATTGAGACCACGTCCTCAAACCACTGGACGTGTTGGACCGGGTCTCCCTTCCCGATGTAGTAGAACATCTCGGGTTCCCTGAACCCCTCCAGAACTGGAGCAGAAGAGACCAACTCACCGAAGAGGCTACCTCCCCCTACTGTGCGAGCTGGTGCATCTCGCGGGTCCAGCTCGCCGATCCGGCCTCCGCCTGTTGAGTCGGGGAAGAGCTCGCACCCGGAGAGCTCGCACCCCAGCTCTCCTCGACCACTTACTTCCCTGCACGCCTGCCGGGGGTATCCTCGCCCAGAGAGGTGGCAAATGTGATCTGGACAGCTGGAGTTGAGCACTCGGCACGCGCGCCGAGTGCGAACTTGACGAGGCCCATCACCTTGTTCCTGAAATCTTCGAACATCCCCACCGCGGCCAGAGGAGGGGGGAGGCGGCGTGTCCGACCTGTCAGATCCTTATCCTCGTGTCATTGAGCTCGCCGAAGGTTTTCTGTACTGACCACGCTCCACGCTCACCGCACCAAAATGTTGAAACTGAAAAGCAGTCTCTTGTGGAGTTCACCCTTGGGGAAGGGGTGATCGCGCACCTACTTAGCCCCTGCAAGCAAAACAACAAGGGAAACAAGAAAGAACTTACCCAAGGGATCTACGGGGAGGACCCACCACACACCTGGAAGATCTTAGAGTGCTTCCTCTCCTTAGCCAAAGGCCGAGCTAAGGTATCCTCAGAAAGCAGTTAAGAGATGGAGCAAGAGAGCACAAGAAGCATGCTTTTTGAGGTACCCCTTGGGTCCTATTTATAGATTTCTGAAAACGGCCTGCAAATAGCCAACTCCGGCTATTCTGAACGGCTATGTGCAGTCCAAATTGGCCTGCCAACAGTGTAACTACGCAGTTCTGAAAGGCTATGGGCAGTCCAGCGGGGGCAAAATATTATAAAATAACTCATAGACCTGGGCGAGCTGAGGAGCTCGGCCACCCCTGAATGTCCTGCTCGCCTGCTGTCTGCTGGGCTCCATAGGGCGAGTGTGAGCTGGCTACAGTGCTCGCCCTTCGATTTGCCTTCATTAGTTGAGCTCATCTCGACGAAGACCGGGCTTGGCTCGGTGAATGTGGAGCTTGGGGTCGACGAATGCCGAGCTCAGGCTCGGCTTTCCCTGCCGAGCTCGCCCGCTGCCTTCAGATTTTACTGCCGAGCTCGCCTGCTACTTGGGCGATCTGAACCGGCCGGTCTGGTTCCTGGCAACCCCACTCGCCGAATATGGGGTTGTATATCGCACATGAGCCAGGGGGTACCCCGACACAGTTAGCACGGGATCTCGCCTGAGCCACGACAAGATGGGCTTGGAGTTCTTTCGAGAGTGCCTTCTCACTACGCTTGGCATACATCTTGACAAACTTGCGGAAGCTAAAGTGCAAGATGACAGCAATGATGGTGTCCTGGTGTTAGTTCTATTGATCCCAATATCCCAAATTTGTAAGAATTCAAACAGGTCAATGACATACACACATAATGTATTTGTTGTGTGCTTTAGTTCATGGATGCAGGTAGTCCATGATTGGACAAGTAAAGAAAAATGAGTTGGGAAATAAACTCAAATTTCGTCGAACTCATCTCAGAGTTCGTCGAAATCAGCTTGCTGATCGTCGAGCTTAACTCAGCATAAGCTTAAGAAATCAGGATACTAAATTCGTCGAACTCAGATCGAAGTTCGTCAAACTCAAGTTACAGATTGTCGAGCTCAGCCCAACGCTTGTCAAGCTGATGCAAGAGAAAAATAGACTAAGGTAAAAAGTGCTGAGAGCACTAATAATATTAAAATTCGTCAAGCTCAGTTTTCAGTTCATCGAGCTCAGCTCAAAGCTTATCAAGTTAAAGCCAGAAAATCTGTCTAAGGCATAAGCGCTGAGACTGCTGAGAAGAAGGCGTTGAGACCGCTGAGACATCAGAGAAAGCTGGGAAGACAGCGTTGAGACAACTGAAAACAACTGAGAAGATGGCGTTGAGACAGCTGAGACAACTATGAAGATGACATTAAGATAGCTGAGACAGCAGAGATAAAGTTAGCTGGAAACTTTATAAGTCTGGAAGCATTGAGTGAAGCAAGTTCACTCAACGCTTCTAAACAAATTAGGAAGCGTTGAGACAGTCAAGAGATAAACAGCTGAGAACAAAATTAGCTCGAATTTCTCTAAGTCCAGAAGCGTTGAGTGAAGCATGTTCACTCAACGCTTCCAATGAAGAGTAAAGCGCTGAAACAAAGAATTGTATCAGCTGATAAATGAAAAACTGCTTAGACTGTTGGGATAGATACTCTCAGATAAATAAAGTATAGAAACCGTTGAGACCGCAGATAAGAGGAAGCGCTGAGACAAAGGCTTGTCTCAGCTAATAATGGAAAACCGCTGAGACCGCTGAGACCGCTGATACAAAAATGCTGAGATAAAGCCAGGAAATTTTCCAAGTCCAGAAGCACTAAGAGTTAAGGCTGATGGCATTGAGTGTCTCAACTTCACTCAACGCTTGATGGGATTCAGGAAATTTTCTAAGTCCAGATGTTGATGACCACTGACGATGTCATAAAAGTCAAATCTGCAGAAAGCTGCTATAGTGCCGAAAGATGTTTTGTCACTTTCTGATGGAGTTGGCGCTCACCAATCCTTGGTGGCCCCACATACTATGTTGTCGTTGATTCAAATCAACGCATATAAAAGGCGAAACAAAAAAGGTTTAGGGTTAACGAATCTAAGAAATAGAAAGAGAAACTGAAAGAGGCTGCTGGACATTTATTCCGATCAAGATTGAAAGTTGAAGTCCATGCAAGATAGCCCAAAGGCAAGAAGATAACTGGAGAACTTTGTAACGACTCCACCCGTCATATAGCATATAATAGAAGTTTCGGCTGGGGCCCCACATCATATACCACAAAACAGGCGGCGAAGTTACGCGATGATACCAGAGTTGCGCATCCTAACTCATTGTATTTTAGCTGAAGCTTTTAACATTAAATTGAACTCCAACCATGAATGTCCACTAATATAAACACACACATTTATATAGTAATGTATCAAATACAAAGTCAGTTGGCCTTATGGCCTTACAGTTGTTCTTTACAAAAGTGGCTTCCAAACATCGGCGCGCAGGCCGGCCACACATGAACAAAACATAATATTTTAGCATAGCCTTCGAGGGCTAGCGGCAGCAGCAGCAGCAACGGCAGGGACTTCAGCCTTTAAATGTCCCTCTCGTTTCTCCATCACCTGTACAAGTACAGCCCACCCAGCGGTGGCAAACAAGGCAACTGTCAGTATTCAGCTGACCAATTATAACAACCCTACCCCTTTCCAGGGGCAGTGACATTCCTTCCCTGCAGGCATAGCAATTCATATGCATATATATAGTCATCACATATTGTGTACTCACGCACAAACATTCCATCACAACCGTCAGCCATGCAGCCCGACGATCCGTGCACTCAGGGCACATTCTTGGTGTACCGGATAAACTAGTCGCCCACCGCCATTCAAGGCCCGAAGCCCAATGGCAAACTTGAGCATTGTGCTCCATGGCTTTCAGCCGGAGACTTTAGTCTTAGTGGCGCGCAGTCCTAAAACTCTCGCTATGCGTTTCTGCGAAATACCAATCATCCAGACACTCATGGTAGACAACCATAACGCGGATACAATTCAGCCTTTGCCCGTTACTCAAATCATTAGATCTATAACCAGACTAACGCGTGTCGGCATCCCGCTGTTCGTTCAGTAAGAAGCCTTTTTTCAGAGCTCTTCAAGCTCAAAAATAGCCATATTGTCCACACAGGACAGGCTTCACAATCACAGGTTCGCTAGGTGTCGCGCTCAGCGGTAGCGACAGAACTCATTTTCCATCCCTAACTCTAACCAGCATTTGCGGGTATTTCCTGGGTGTTCACGCCAGTACTTCGTGCTACTACCCTTCACAGGCACAACCCACCAAGCATCACAAATATCAAGGGTATTTTCCTGGATCTCCAATCCAGTACTTCCTGCTACTGCCCTTCACAGGCACAACCCATGAACATCACAATCAGTACAAGGGTATTTTCCTGGACTACCACTCAAGTACTTCCTGCTACTACCCTTCACAGGTCTAACCCATCGACTCCCTAAACTACACATTTAATCACAGTGTCTTCTCCGGTGCGTATATGCAACATCACCAATCCAGACCAATCTGTCTAGATGGGTTTCACACAGCATGCCTATTCCGTACTCCATTTTCGATTCTATATGCCAAATTAGTGGGGATTCCAAGAATCAACGCAAGGGAAGCCCTTCACAATCCACCCTCTGGTGGGGGAAACCCATGCATATGCCAAAAATGAAGCCTTCACATGGCTAGGAAGGAAGATCGTTACCCTTGACAATCGCTTTGGCGCCATGGAATTCTAGCCAGTTGGAAAGCACCGCGGCAGCTTTGCCTCCACAAATATGGCCTCAGATCTCAGCTCAAAACTCTCAAGCTCCACCAATGGACAGATCCCTTCTCTTCCTCCTACTCCTCCTCCTTGCTCTCCTCTTTCTTAAGCTTTTTAGAAAGATAATGGCTAAGTGAAGAAATGAGATTTTTCTTCTCAATCTCAGCCTTAAAGCAGCAAGGAGACAAATGGGCCATTAGATCCCAGAGGAAGAAGATGAACGACCACAAAAATCTCTAAAATTGACTTTTCGATCTGACATGCCCTGTGACATGCCCGTGTCACAGGGTGTGTACCTTAAGCGGCACACGAACTAACTTATCCAAAACAGGTCACTGCTAGGGTACACGCCCATGTCGGTCCTGTCACGCCCGTGACATAGGGCTTGTACCTCACTCGAGTCATACTCGAGACCTACTCGAGAGAACTACTCGAGTACTTGGTCATGACACGCCCGTGTCATATGGATGACACGCCCGTATCCTTTAGGTACTCGAGACATATTCTAACTACTCGAGACATTTCCTCGAGATCTACTCGAGTAGACAGAACGGGACACGCCCCTGTCCAAAGGATGACACACCCGTGTCATCCTCTCGAGACCTTACTCGAGACCTACTCGAGACAATCACTCGAGTAGTAGTTTAGGCAAGACACGTCCTATGACACGCCCCATGACACGCCCCCGGACACGCCCGTATCCTCGGGTATATACACACAAAGACTTCGTAGAGCGCATTTCGTCGACCAGGTGCCGGACTGCTCACCCGAGCAGGACACGGCCTGTGACACGCCCATATTACAGGGTGTGTAACCCGGCCTGAACCCAATTGTGGGATTTGGGGTGTTACACAGTTCCTACTCAGCAAGTTGGTTCTCTCAAAAACAAAGCAAGCTGGTTGATCCACTCAACAGCAGATAGCTGCTCACCTGTGCAGTAAGAGAGAAGATAGCTGTAGAATAAGACTCATACCTTCTACAACAAGTTAGCTGGACTGAGATCTGCTCAGTCCAGTAGAGCAAACTCAGAGATTCAATCTCTGAGTTATTTTTGTTTTCTTTTTCATCTTAAAACTTTTAACCATTTTACTGTAGGATTCATGTTTCCTGGATCTGAGTTGATGGAAGGCTTAATAGCCTGAGGCTGGATTATTTATCTCTCTATGGTAGGATCCAAGTGGATCTATGTTGATGGAAGGCTTAATAACCTGAGGCTATAGAGTTTATCACTCTATGGTAGGATCCAAGTGGATCTAAGTTGCAGGTAGGCTTAATAGCCTGAGGCTGGAGAGATTATCTCTCTATGGTAGGATCTAAGTGGATATAAGTTGCTGGAAGGCTTAATAGCCTGAGGCTGGAGAGTTTATTTCTTTGTGGTAGGATCCAAGTGGATCTGAGTTGCTGGAAGGCTAAATAGCCTGAGGATGTAGAGTTTATCTCTCTATGGTAGGATCCAAGTGTGGATCTGAGGTAGGGTTGTCCTCCCATCCTGAGTGTAGGGCGTTTTGCCTGAGATAGGTGGTTGTAGAGCTACTGAGCTGTAGGTGACAAATTTATCACTGAGTTATAGTCCTTGTAGAGGTGAGCTGTAGGTACCTGGAGGGGTACTAAGTGTATGTGTGCTGCAACACACTGAGAGTAAGGCTGTGGGCATGAGGTGTAAGCTCTAAATAACATAGTACTGGAATTTGTGCCTTGTCCAACAAGTAAGTTGGAAAGGTGGGAGGGAAAGTGGATGTACCTAATTTGGGAACCACTATAAATACTTGTGTGCTTGCTGTGTGTGGTTGTTTTACTTTCTTATTGCAGGATATAAGGACAAGCTCTAGATAGTGTAGTAAGAAAACATCAAAAGAAGCTATAACTTTCATTTATCTATTCACTGCCCCCCTCCTCTAGGTGATTAGCTAACCTTCAATTAAATAACTTTTAAGTGATATCAGAGGGAGTTTACTCAAAAAGGATTTAACAATATGAGTATACATCCAAGGTTAGCTAACACATAAGAAATGTGGTCTGGTGTAAATTACAAGGAATTAGGAGAAATGAAGTTGTCAATCTGCAGAAAGGAAGTGTTTGGGCTTTGGAAGGAAAGGGTCAGAATGTTCATGGAAGCTACTGACCCTAGGATCTTCATCACAGTCAAAGAGGGACCCATCCCCATGAAGATCTTAGTTCTGGATGCCAACATCCAGACTCCAAAATCATATGAAGAAATGAACAAGGATGAGCTCCTCCTTGCCTCCATGGACAAGAGAGCTCAAAATATCATTGCTAGTGCCATAGATGATCCTACATTCCATAATTTGGTGCCCTACAAGACCTCCAAGGAGATGTGGGACACCCTAATGGTGTTCATGGAGGGTTCAGAAGAGGTGAGGGATGACAGGAAATCCATACTTAACCAGGAGTATGAGGCCTTCAGACAAGGAAAGTTTGAGGGCATTGCTGAAAGTTTTGAAAGATTTTTCAGAACTATTAATGAACTGAGAAATTATGGAAGAGTCTTCAGCACCTATGAGCTGAATGATAAGTTTATCAGGTCCCTCACCAAGGATTGGGACACAAATATCTGTGCTATCAGGGAGATGGGTAGACAAGCAGACACACTACCTCCAACCATGTTTGGAAAGCTGCTATTCTATGAGATGCAGCTTGTTGCAAGGAAGGAAGAAGAAAAGAAGACTAGCAAGTCACAGAGCAAGGAGAAATCTTTCGCTTTCAAAGCTGATGGTTCAACCAGGATTAGAAGGAAGATCTCTCCTGTGAGGAGAACTGCTTTGTCAGAATTTGAGAGCTCCAGGTCCAGCTCATCTGACAGCCATATATTTGGTGAGGACCTTGCTTCATTCTCCAGGAATTTTTAGAAATTCATCAAGAAGGGGCATTGAAAGAACAAAATGGTTTGTTCCTCCTCTCAGCATAGAAGGAAATCCTCTAAGGAGGACAGGAATGCTCCTAACTCTAATAAACAATCTTCCTCTAACATTATTTGTTTCTGTTGAAGCAAACCTGAGCATGTAATTGCTGACTACCAAATAAAGAGGAAAGAAGAGAGAGTGAAGAAGAACCACGACGGAAAGAAGAAAGAGAAGTCCATAATGGCTAAGAAAGAGAAGACCTGGTCTGACTCTTCCTCTGAGTCAGACAGTGAAGAAGATGAAGCCTACGTTGGGCTTATTGCTGTTGCTGAAGAAGATTTCCCTGCTGCTAGAATAGTTATCAGGTCCCCTCTGTCACACCCAGATAGTGACTCAAAGGTGGATGAAGATGAAGAAGGAGATGCTCAGTTGCATGGACTAATGGCAATGACAGATGAAGAAAGCAGCCAGGATTAGCCTGATCAGTCTCAGGCACATGCTAAACCATATTCTTTTATATCTAGTCATGAAGCTGACTTTGTCTCTAAAGCTCAATCATCAAGAGATGAAGTGGATTCAGACTCTGAGGATGATGTAAACTCCATAATTTCCAAGTATGTAGAACTTCTTGAGGCCTTCAAGAAATGCAAGCTACTTGCAAAGAGGCAGGCAAAAGAGATTCTTAGTCCTAAAATCTAGTGTGAAGTCCAAGAAAAGACCCTCACTGACATGGATGCACATGCAGGCCATCTCAACGAAATCATTGGCAGTGAGTCTGTGGTAAGAGTCTCAAATGAGAAACTTATCCAGAAAGTTAAAAATGATCTCTTAAATGAGAAATTGTTGGTGACAAAATGTTCTAAGCCAAGCACTGTGAAACTCTTAATTGACATCCACCTTACCCAAGCTGGTAAGAAAGGGTTGGGATTTTAGAGACCTGCTAGACCTTCCAATCCAAGAGGAAAGGGAAACGGCAAGGCACCTATTGTGCCTTTAGCCTCACTGCCTCAAATTTCTTTTCAAAGAGTATTGTTTCCTTCTAAAAGGTATGACCATGAAAGTTGTTATGGTCACTGGGAGAACGACAGATCCACCGGTATGGACCTATGTGTCCCCAGCCATGGTGGAAGGTATAGCCATGTGAAAGCATTTAAGGATGCCCATGAGGAAATCCTAATGGCCCAACCTGGACCATTTGTTTTTGGTGCCCCAACCCCAAAACTCAAAGATATTACTGCTGCTAAAAATCTAAATCATACAACAAATATTGTGACTAAAGGAGAGTCTACTGGTAGGGCTGGAATGGCCATCTCAGATGCTATCAGATGCATGTTAGCTAAAAAAGAGACATGCAGCTGTTGGTTCTCAGACAAGGCCAACACAGCCGGCTGAAAGACTGTCCTTCAATCAAATTTATGCTGAAAGAATGCATAAGTTTGGTACAGCACATCTCCCCACTATTCAAGAAGCATTACAGTCAACTGCTGGAACAGAACATGAGATATAATATATATGAGTGCTGCTGTTGTGGCAAAGTGGGCCACTATGTTATGGATTGCTGGCATAATCCCTCAGTGTCCAGAGGTTGCCAACCTATCAGGAATTCTGCAGGAATGCAAGGCCTTTTCAAGGCTAATATGAACCTAGGAACCAACAGAAATTGGGGTCCTAAGGTAAGGTGACTTGCATTCTTTTCAGGTTAGTTCAAGTACCAAATCCACTAAATGACACTTAGACAGTGGATATTCCAGGAATATTACTGGAATAAAGGAGCTATTGAAGGGGTACACTCCAGTAAAGAATGGACCCAAGGTCATTTTTGGAGGCTCAGATAAGGGGATAACCAAAGGCTATGATAACATCTCAAATGGCATAATCACCATCACAAAGGTGGGTTATGTGGAGGGGTTGCAACATAACCTCATAAGCATAAGCCAACTATTTGATCTTGGTTATGACATTTCCTTCCATAAGGATAAGTGTCATATCAAGAGGTTAAGTGACCAATGTGTCATATTAACAGGCACTAGGAGTGGGAATGTTTATTGCTTGAATTTTTCTTGCCTAGAAAATAGTTCCCCTATATGCCTAATTGCAGATGAGAAAGTCTCATATTGTGTCCAGTGGCATAAGAGACTAGCTCATCTAAATTATAAGACCATGGTCAGCTCTTCGGTGATGTGCTTGTTAGGAATGGTCCCAAAATAAAATGCTCCAAGGAGTGTATCTGTGCTGCTTGCCAAAAGGGTAAGCAGACTAAGAGCTATTTAAAGAGCATTGGGGCCAAGGACTCTGTGAGATGCTTGTATCTCCTGCATATGGATTTGCTTGGTCCTATAACTATTCATAGTCTAGGTAGGAAGGTATACACCCTTGTGGAGGTTGATGACATTTCCAGATTTACATGGGTGTTCTTCCTTAGAATAAAGGATGAAACCCTTGAAGTCTTCACAAATTTTATCAAACAAATTCAGAATGAACTTGCATGCTCTGTGGTCAGAATGAGAAGTGACCATGGAACCGAGTTTCAGTCTGTTGCTATCACTACATTCTGTGAAGAGCAAGAGATTCATTAAGAGTTATCCTCTTTAAGAACACCCAAGCAAAATAGGTTAGCTGAGTGGAAAAATAGGACTCTCATAGAAGCTGGGAGAACAATATTGAGTGACACTTCTCTCCCTGAATATTTCGGGGCTAGGGCAGTTAACAATGCATGTCATGTGCTCAATAAGGATTCTATCCCCAAAGGCCACAAGACGACTCCCAATGAGATCTTGAAGGGCAGAAAACCAAACATTTCCTACTTCAGGATCTTTGGTTGCAAGTGTTTCATCCTGGACAATGGTAAGTCAAAAATGACTAAGTTTTCTGCCAAATATCATGTGGGGATATTTTTTAGGTACAACAACAATAGTAGGGCATATAGAGTCTATAACTTAACAAATCAAGTTGTAGAAGAGTCTGTCCATGTGGTGTTTGATGATTCATGCAAATTGACAGTGAGCTGTCAAGCTCTTTGCCTAGCTCTGCAGAAACAGATATCATGATGGAAAAGCTCTCCATCAAAGATAAAGACCGAATTTTGGAAGAATATTTTGGGGAGGGATGCTATCCAGTGGAAGCTCAGGGCAGTCAAGCTGGAAATGAAGACCAACATGCTGTAAAAAATGATAATCAGCAGGAAGCAGTCAGACTGCCCCCAACAGTCAAATATCTTAAAGATCATCCTCCAGAGAAGATAATAGGTGAGGCTAGACAAGGTGTACAGACTAGAAGCAGGAGTCTCAACACAGCAATCTATTCCATCTTTCTGTCACATGAAGAGCCCAAGAAATTTGAAGAAGCAAATCAAGATCCATTCTGGATTGGTGCAATGCAAGAAGAACTGAACCAGTTCAAAAGGTGCAAGGTCTGGACGCTGGTTCCCAGACCAAATGGACTCAATGTCATTGGAGTCAAGTGGATTTTCAGGAATAAACTGGATGAAAATTGCACTGTAACAAAAAAAAGCCAGACTAGTGTCTAAATGTTATAGACAGGAATAAGGGATTGACTATGATCAAACCTTAACCCAGTTGCAAGGTTGGAAGCAATCAGACTATTCCTTGCATTTGCAGCCTTCTAGGGATTCAAGGTATTCCTGATGGATGTCAAGTCAGCCTTCCTAAATGTAGACTTGAAGGAAGAAGTTTATTTAGAGCATCCTCCAGGTTTTATTGACTCTAACTCTCCTACTGTTGTATATAGACTTAGGAAAGCTCTTTATAGGCTTAAAGAAAGCCCCAAGAACATGGTATGAGACATTGACTACCGTCCTCATTGAGAACAAATTATTATGGGGGAAGATAGACAAGACCCTATTCCTAATATAATCTAAGGGCAAGATCATCCTAGTCCAGATTTATGTTGATGACATAATATTTGGCTCTATTGATGACAACCTCTGTAGGAAGTTTGCAAAACTTATGCAGGGAAAGTTTGAGACGAGTAGTATTGGTGAATTGAAGTTTTTCTTGGGATTCCAAGTAAAACAGACTGATGGTGGACTATCCATATCCCAATCAAAATTCCCCAGGGAGATAATCGAGAAATATGGCATGGAGAATGCTTCCACCATAAGAACTCCCATGAGCTCAAGTATGCATAGAGGCAAAGATGATCCAGGGAAGCCTGTTCATCAAACTCTGTATAGGGGTATAGTTGGCTCCCTTATCTACCTCACAGTAAGTTGGCCTGACATTATGTATGCAACATGTGTCTATGCTAGGTATCAGGTCTACCCTAAAGAGTCACACTATACTGCTGTGAAAAGAATCTTGAGATATCTTAAGGGCACCCCAGATCTTGGCCTATGGTACCCCAGGAATGGGGAATTTTAACTAACTGTATATTCAGATGCAGATTTTGCAGGCTGCAAGGAGGACAGAAAGAGCACTTCAAGCTCCTGTAAATTTCTAGGTGGAAGGCTTGTCTCTTGGAGCAGCAAGAAACAAACAAGTGTAGCAATCTCAACAACACAGTCAGAGTATATTTGAGCTGGAAGCTACTGTGCTCAGCTGTTGTGGATTCAACATCAACTTCAAGACTACAATGTTCAGATAATTAGAACTCCACACTTTTGTGATTCTACTAGTGTAATTTCTATAGCTAGGAATCCCATCTCCAATAGCAGGACTAAATATATAGAAATTAGTTATCATTTCATTAGAGAATAAGTGGAATGGGAAGACATCTCCCTTGAATTTGCCTCCACAGACAAGCAAGTGGCTGATATCTTCACTAAGCCACTAGATGAAGCTAAGTTCAACACCTTCAAATTTGTATTTGGCATGTTGAATCTTGTGTAGCTTCAATTCTCTCTTCTACCATATGCTGCATTACCTATTTTGAAGGTAGAACAAGATCTTCCTCCAGATACTGAAGATGGTGTGCAACTGTTGAGGGGGAGCTAGCCTAACAACTGCGATAAATCGGGGGAGAACATCCTATCAGTATGCTCCCTATTGCAGAAGTCAAAAGGGGGAGGAAATAAGGGAGGAAAGAAGTCAAGGGATAAGAATCACAGCCAAGTGGAACTGTAAGTGAAAGATATAGTACCTAAACACATAGAGGGGGGGGGGCGAATAGGTGACTTAAATATTTTTAACTTTTTATGGCAGCAATCAGTTTTCAACACAGATTTATATCTACTATTGCACAGTAATCACACAGCATTCACAGCAAACCACAGCACACAGTAGACACACAGTTTTATAGTGGTTCCCCAAGGTTTGGGTACATCCACTTTCCCCCTTCGCCTATCTAGCAGTGTACTAGATTCGGCCCAACTTCTCCACTATCTCAGAACCCAAAACTGGTTCCTACACCTCAGGCCCAAGGCCCTACAACTCAGCTTCTTCACAAAGCCTACACTCAGCCACAAAGGCCTACACTCAGCCACCAAGGCCTATACTCAGCCAACAAGGCCTACACTCAGAGATTTCAATCTCCTACACTCAGGCTCTCAAGCCCTACAGTCTGCCTTTATAATTACAGGCTTACAAGACTCATATCCAAAGGATCCTACAAGATAAAATGAATACAAAATTGTTAACTCAGCAACCTAGAGACAAGAGAGGGGAGTTGTGAGTTTCTTGATGAGTTCTTGGAAGAACTCAGCTGAAATCAATCTGACTTAGCTTTCTTCAAAGCTTCTTGAATGTAGAACTCAATAAGATTGACTCCTTCTGCAGTTGATCCTTGATCTCTGCTACTTAAGATTCAGAATAAATCTGAACCCTTCTTTCAGCCTGGTTCCAACAGCTGATTTTTTGGATGGAGCTCTCTCTCTCCAACTTCTTAGATCTTCACTTGATAGCTAGATCTTCTTTTAATCTGAACTTGGACTTGTGTTCAATCAATCTCTTCAACAACAGTTTCTGTAGACTGTATAAGCCTATTTATAGGCCTTCTTCATGGTAACCGGCTGGTCCGGTCCATAACTGAATTCTGACAACTCTGACAGGTGCAGTAGACTGGCTGGAATGGCAGCTGTCAAGTCATCCAGTCAGTTCTTGAAAATTCTATAACTGTCTAGAAGTGTCGAGACTTTCTGTCTTTAAGTGTCGACACTTATAGACCAAGTGTCGACACAAGTTGTCTAAGTGTCGACACTAGCCTACAAGGTGTCGACACAACTCCTTGTGTTGTAGATTTTATATCTCGACACTACTTCTTCTTCATGTGTCGACACTGAGATTGAGTGTCGACACAAGTACTTGTACTTCAGTATTTTGCTGAATTCTTCTAAGTGTCGACACAACACCTTTGTGTCGACACATCTTCATGTGTTGAATCTGTTAAGTGTCGACACTTCTTCTTGGTGTCGACACATGTCTTCAGTGTTGATACATGCTGAGTGTCGACACATTGCTCTGGGTGTCGACACATTCTTCTTCTATTGAGACTCTGGCTGAATGTCGACACATTCCCTTAGTGTCGACACTTGTACTTAGAATATTTTTGTTGAACTTTGCTGATCTTTACTAAGTGTCGACACAACTCCTTGTGTCGACACTTTCTTCAAGTGTTGAGTCTTCAGCTGAGTGTCGACACATTGTTCTGGGTGTCGACACTTACTTCAAGTGTTGACTCTTCTGCTAAGTGTCGACACATTGTTCTGGGTGTCGACACTTACTTCAAGTGTTGACTCTTCTGTTGTGTGTCGACACATTGCTCTGGGTGTCGACACTTGTACTTAGTCTCTGCTGACTTTTGCTGAGTGTCGACACATCTCCAAGTGTCGACACTTTTTGGTGTAGACACAGTTTCACTGGGTGTCGACACAACTGCTAAGTGTCGACACAGCTTCACTGAACTCTTCTTCATTGAGTGTCGACACAGCTCCTTGTGTCGACACTTTCTGTCTGGTGTCGACTCAGCATCCCTGGTGTCGACACAATGACTCCAAGTGTCGACACAGCTTGCCTGGGTGTCGACACAAGTCTTCTTAAGTGTCGACACTTTCCCTCTGGGTGTCGACACATGGACTTAGAAACTTTTTCATCATTTCATGCAAATACTTAACCTGCACAAGTAAACTCAAAACACATCAAATACATTTTGATGTATATCATTGAGTTGGGTGAGGCTTCTTCAAATCAGGTACATTTAAACAAATGTACCCAATAATCTCCCAATATTTGGAGAAGTCATAACCCTTAGTCAATGATATACACCATTCATAATAAAATTACAAAATGATGTAAAGCAGGATTATATATATAGCAGGGCAATCATAAACATGTATCAACAAACATGTATACATAGACATCATCACAGAACAAATATGAAATAGATTTAACATATAACACATTGTTCTAATATCTGTCATATTCATTTTCAAAAGTTTACAGAATGTTTTACATCAATAAAAGATTACAAGGTAAACTTAAGAAAATTCTTATTCTATTTCTGTTCAGGCTCCTTGATCACTATTCCTTTGCCAGCTTGTACTTTGGCTTGAACAGGAGCTTCAGCAATATCATCATCAGCAGGCTTCTTGCCTTTCAGATCTTTCTTCTTAAGTTCCTCAGCCTTAATCTTTTGCCTTTCAAAATAATGATAAGGCTTGGGAAAGTACTTGCTAGGCTCCTGGGCAGTAGGAGGTAGCTTTCCCATCTTGGCCTTTCTCCTGTATTGGACTATAGCCTCCTGCCTTGTCTCATGTTTTCTCCATTCAGCCTCAGAAAACCACTTGTTCCTATCATGCACATTATCTTTTGCAGCCTTCCAGGCAGTCAAAATAATGTTCCTAGAGGTGGGGCTCCACTGCTCAAAGTCAGGTCTTTGTTCAGCTTGCTCCCTGAACCTCTTCTTTGACAATCTAGTTTCTTCTTCTTTCTACATAGCTTATTGCATAGCTTCAGATATTGGCTGAACAACTTTTTCTATAATGACATTGTCCTTGCCCCCAGGTGGGCTATACATGGACTGTATGTCAGCATGAACCATGTCAAAAATCTGGAGGAGGGTAGATGACTTGAGCCACTTCAGTTTGCTCCCCTCCTAGATATGCAGGATGAATTCCAGATTCAGCAACATTATCATCATCATAAAGAGGAGGATATCCAAGAGTTTCTCTGATAGAATTAGATATATCCACTTAGCATGATCAGAGCTGGCCTTGACTATCACTCTCTCCCCCTTTATGACTTCTCTTTCAATGTGATCTCTCACATCATCTTTTTGAAATCTCACTTGATTATCCAAATAATTGACTCCATCTTTAAAGAAAGGTTTTAACCTTTGTATTTTGTCAGTTATAATCTTCTGTGAGTCTTGGATGGCAGTCTTAACATCAGTGATTTCTGCTTGAAATACTTTGTCAAATTCAGCTTTAATAGTAGCTGGAGTCTGCCCTGCAGCTAGATTCTTCAACTCTATGACTATAAGCATTGTGTCAAATTGTCATTCATTCTTATTTGGTTCTCTCGAACATAGCCTTGCTTCAGTGCAATGTCATCCACTTGAGACTTTATTTTTTCTTGATAAGTTGCAAGATAGACTAACTGCATTCCCCCCTTTGTGGAAGCAGTCTGTCATCTCCTTCTTATTAAGATTCATCTCAAATCTTATTGACTTTATATCCTGGGCCAGATCAAACTGCAATGATTTTTGCCCTTCATCAACATACTTCTCAATTGCCTGCCTGTGCTCATCAAGCTTTATCTGCATTGCAACCATTAAAGCACTATAATCAATAGTTGGTGCTGGCAGTGATATAGGCTGTGGAGCAACAGTTTGCAAAGCCTTCTTATAACTTTGGCTCCTTCTTCTAAATACTTGAAATTTTCTTTTCTTAGCCCTTGAAGTCTCCTCATCTTCAGAAGCAGATGTGCTGCCAATCTCTACCCTCTCCTTAGGTAGCTCTTCAATAGCTTGGGGCTTTTCAGGTTCTTGCCTTACAGGCTCTTCAACATGAACTAGTAGGTGCTCCCCCTCAACTGGAGCATTCTCCCCCTCAGCAGCAGTTTCTTTGTCAAAATCTGTTTGATCCAGGTTAAGGAACAGATCGTCCATGGTATACTCTTGTGGAGAATGAGCTGGAGAAACTTTGGGCTCATCAACCACTGGATCAGATACATCTTGAACTGTAACAGATGTGTCTTCCATGACAACATCTGGGACTTGACTATGAATCTGTGGTTGCTGATAAACATCAGATAAATCAGTATCCTCTAAAGGAAAATCTATAGCATTAAGCTCAGTGATTACCTCTAGGATGATGTTGGTTGCTTGTTCACTTTCTAGTGTAGTTGGTTCTTCTACAACTAGAGGCTCCCCCTGGAATTGATCCTTGTGTATGGGGCTAGCTTGAGGTAGCTCCCCCTGGATTTCAGCAACATCTTGAGGAGCTGGAGACTTTACAGCAGTTCCTTCTTCATGCTCATCAGGTGTGAAGACAACTTGCTCTTCACTATCAGAGCTACTAGTTGGATCCTGAGCCACTGGGGTAGACTTCTTCTTCTTCTTCTTCAGTGGAGTTGCTTTCTCAGGAGTGATCTTCTCAGGGGTTGGCATCTCTTTAGACAACACCCTGTCCCATCTAGAGAATATTTCTCATATCCATTTTCCTCATATGATTTATTTTACTTCCAGCAGCTTGACCCATAACTTCTGGTATAACACCAGCAAGGTATAGACTTAAAATTCTGCCCAGGTTGGGCTTCTTCAGGCTTTCCTTGATTTTCTCAAATATCACTACAGACCAATCTGTCTTCAAAGTAAAGATTATCCTTGTCATAATGTTGAACATATGGGCTGATATCCTATCATGCCCTCCTGGCTTACTTAAGATGACCTTGCCAATAATTTCTGACAGGAATTTCCCTTGACTGTTCATTCCTTTTCTATTGAAAACTGAGCCAATTTTAATCTTAGCATCCAGTCCACACCATGCCAATGCATCTCTGGACCTGGAAGCTGTAACTTCTTCTTCTTCTTTGGTTCTTGGTAACTGTAGTACTTTCCTCAGACTTTTTGGAGAGACCTTTACTTTTTCACCATGAACCCTGGATTTGATCTTGAATCCAGATTCGTCCACTTCAGCACCATTGAGGAATTCCAGTACTTCCTTCTTCCAGATTTTTGTATGTTCAGAAACAAGGAATTCCAACCCCGAGTCTGTAACTAGGGTTACTACAGTCTTGATTTCTTGGTCGGCATCATCAAAAGCATTGCGCACCAGCTCGTAGCCTTCGTTGACGTTCTCCTCAAGCTTTGGCGCCATTAGGGTTTGATGAATTTGACTGGAGAGAAGAGAGGTGTCGACACACAAGTTTTGGTCTTGAAACTTTTGAAAGCGTGTCGACAGACTAAGGTAAAATCCTATTTATACCTTTCTAGGTTTGAAGATGAAAAGGTGGGCAGCTAACTTAAATTGTGTCGACACTGTCGATAAGTGTCGACACTAACTTATAATGTCTCGACACATATGTGTCGACACAAGTTTAGTCAATAGATTATATGTGTCGACACTTGTTTATGTGTCGACACCACTTACCTCGACATTTAATCGAGACTTTACTTAGACAATTCAGAGTAAAACCTAAGTGTCGACACCACTTTGGATGTGTCGACACCTACTTGTCATGTGTCGACAACAATATTCTGAAGTGTCGACACCAACTTCCTAGATGTGTCGACACCTGTTCACTGAAGTGTCGACACCACCATTCTGTGTCGACACAGAGATATCTGTGTGTCGACACCTTTTGACTTAGCCATTTACAATTTTATAAACTTACTCTAAGTTTATCATTCCTAGTTCAATTTTAAACCTATTGAACTTAGTTTCTTGTAGGGGCTTAGTATACATATCAGCTAGTTGATTATCAGTTTTAACATATTCTAGTAAAATATCTTCCTTCTCTACATGCTCCCTAAGAAAATGATATTTTATCTCAATATGTTTAGTTCTACTATGGGAAACAGGATTATGTGCAATTGAAATAGCACTTGTAGAATCACAGAAGAATGGAGTTCTACTTACCTGAAATCCATAGTCCTCAAGCTGATGTTGTATCCACAGAAGTTGAGCACAGCAACTTCCTACAGCCACATACTCTGATTCTGCAGTGGAGATAGCCACACTTGTTTGCTTTTTGCTACTCCATGAAATCAGTCTTCCACCTAGGAATTGACAGGTTCCAGTAGTGCTTTTTCTGTCTTCTTTGCATCCTGCAAAGTCTGCATCTGAATAACCTGTTAGATCAAAATCCCCATTCCTAGGGTACCAGAGGCCTAGATAAGGAGTGCCCTTTAGATATCTCAATATTCTTTTGACGGCTGTCAAATGAGACTCTTTAGGGCAGGCTTGATACCTTGCACAGACACATGTAGCATACATGATATCTGGTCTACTTGCAGTCAAGTATAATAGGGAGTCAACTATCCCTCTATATAAGGTTTCATCCACAGGTTTCCCTACATCATCCTTGCTAAGAGACATACTTGACCCCATAGGAGTCTTCATGGTGCTGGATGAATCCATACCATACTTTCTTATGAGTTCTAGGGTGAACATGGACTGGCAAATGGATAAACCATTCTCAGTCTGTCTTACTTGGAGACCCAAGAAGAACTTTAGCTCTCCCATACTACTCATCTCAAATTGACCTTGCATCAGTTTTGCAAACTTTTTGCAAAGGCTACTTTCAGTAGACCCAAATATAATGTCATCTACATATATTTGTACTAGTATAACTTTGTCTCTAGATTCCCTAAGGAATAGTCTTGTCTATTTTCCCCCTTGTGAACTTATTCTCAATGAGGAAACTAGACAAGGTTTCATACCAAGCCCTAGGGGCTTGCTTTAACCCATATAAAGTTGAATCAACAAAACCTGATGGCTGTTCCACATAGACTTCCTCTTTAAGATTACCATTCAGAAATGCTGACTTGACATCCATTTGGTAAACTTTGAATCCTTGAAAGGTTGCATAGGCCAGGAACATTCTTATGGCTTCCAGTCGGCTACTGGAGCAAAGGTTTGATCAAAGTCAATACCTTCTTCCTGCCTATATCCTTTAGCAACCAATCTTGCTTTGTTCTTAATGATGACTCCATGTTCATCCATCTTGTTCCTATAGATCCACTTGGTTAATATTATGTTGTGGTCTTTAGGTTTAGGAATCAGCTCCCAGATCTTGCACCTCTTGAACTGATTCAGCTCTTCTTGCATTGCTTCAATCCAATGTGGGTCTAGGATGGCTTCTTCAAACTTCTTTGGTTCAACTTGGGATAGAAAACTGGAGTAGATTGCTGCATTCAGGTTTTTGCTCCTTGTTTGTACCCCTTGTCTTGGATCACCAATAATTTGCTCAGCTGGATGATCTCTTAGATGCCTATTGGCTGGAGGCATCCTGGCTTCAAGTTGAGCTTCTTCAACATCTTCGTCATGCTGTACTCCTTGAACTTCATCAGCAATTGGTACATGTAGTTCTCCCCCTGGACAACAACCACTGTCTTCTACTTGCTGTCTTGCAGTAGGTTCTTCTTCTAGAGTGAGTTTGTCCATCTTCTTTGTTAAACCTGTGGGGCTGCATACACTACTAGACAACTCATTGTTAATAAGTCTAGTTTCATCAAATACTACATGTACAGTCTCTTCTACAACTTGAGTAGACAAGTTATAGAATCTATAAGCCTTACTATTGTTGCTGTACCCAACAAAAATTCCCTCTTGGGACTTGGCAGCAAACTTAGTCAAGTAAGACTTACCATTTTTAAGTATGAAGCACTTACAACCAAAGATCCTGAAGTAGGATAGGTTTGGTTTCATGCCTTTCACAACCTCATAGGGGGTCTTGTTGAGGCTTTTAGTAATGGTAGCCCTATTAATAACATGACATGTAGTATTCACTGCCTCAGCCCAGAAGTATTCTGGTAGTGATGTATCACTTAATAGAGTCCTACCAGCCTCAATCAAGGTTTTATTCTTCCTCTCAGCAATGCCATTTTGCTGAGGTGTCCTTGGTGAAGAAAACTCTTGAAATATACCAAATTTTTCACATAGTTTTGTCATGCTATCAGACTGAAACTCAGTACCATGGTCACTTCTTATTTTGACCACTGTACTATTTAGTTCATTCTGAATTTGCCTAACAAAGCTATAGAAGACATTGGGTGTTTCAGATTTCTGTCTTAGAAAGAACACCCAGGAAAACCTTGAGTAGTCATCTACAACTACAAAGGTATAGACCTTCCTACCTAGGCTGTGAACTGACATTGGACCAAAGAGATCTATATGCAGGAGGTATAAGCACCTCACAGCATTTTTGTTTTCAATGCTTCTAAAGGTGGATCTAGTCTGCTTGGCCTCTTGAGAAGCTGAGCAAATACCATCTTTAATACACTTAACTTGAGGACCATTCCTCACTAACTCTTTACTAAAGAGTTTGCCAATTGTCTTGTAGTTTAGATGGGCTAGCCTCTTTTGCCATTTGACACAATGAGAGACTGTCTCATCAGCTACAAGATACACTTGAGAACCATTGGTCTCACACATAATGTATAGGCAGTAGACATTCCTCTTTCTATATCCTGTCAAAATGATCTCTTGATCATTTGATCTCTTGATATGACAACCATCCTTAACAAATGAGATGTCATATCCTACATCACTTAATTGACTTATACTAATTAGGTTATGTTTCAAACCTTTAACATAAGCCACTTGAGTAATGTTAACTAAGTTACTAGAAATGTTACCAAACCCTTTGATGATTCCTTTTTCAGAACCACCAAAGGTGACTTTAGGACCATCTTTGATTGGAGTGTAGTCCTTTAGCAATTCCCTTGTTCCAGTCATATGTCTGGAACATCCACTGTCCAAGTACCATATAGGGGCATGGTCACTTGGACTCACCTGCAAAACAGATTAGTGAACCTTAGAACCCAAAGAATTCTTGGGTCGTTGGTACTTGTTAGTTTGCATCCTGACAAGACTACCTGCTGGTTTTCCAACAGGCAGTTTGCTACTCACTTTGGCACTAGCATTGTGCCAACAGTCCATTGCATAGTGGCCTACCTTGCCACAACACCAACACTCAAACTTATTGTACCTTTGCTTAGGTACTGTCTTTGCTGTTTTATCTACAACAGACTTGTTGAGAGTTGGGGCTTTTACCTTGGACATAGACTTGGATTGAACAGTCCTTGCAGGTCTTGTAAATCCCAGTCCAGCTTTACCTTTGTGATGAACAAATTCATCAATTATGGGTAAAACAGACTTTAGTTTAGAAAACCTAGCAACTAAGTCTTTCTCCTTCTGAAAATTAATCTCCAGACTCTTGATTTGATCATTCTTGAATGATATAGTTCCCATCTGAATCACAGTTATGTGCTTCAGTCTGGCTATCTCATTAAGCTTTTGATCAAATGACTTCTCAAAAACAGTTGCAGCAGCTTTGAGATTAGCAATTTCCTTTGCCTGACTTTTGGCTAGGGACTTGCTCTTCTTATAAGCTTGCAACAGAACTTGATATTCATCTATCAAATGATGAATATCTTCTTCAGACACAGATGCACTCTCATCACTTTATGATGATGAATCTGATTCTATACTGGCACAAGAAATTGAACTTAAAGTTGAACTTTGTACCTTACTAGGTCCTGGCTGCTCCAGGATTTTGTCACTTTCTGTCAATGCCATTAGCCCTTGGCATTGACTGTCCTCTTGTTCATATATAGAATTCATAAGCTGCATGAACTCTTCTTCTTCTTCCTCAGTAAACAGTCCAATATATGCCTCAGCATCTGACTCAGTTTCTGATGAAGAAATATCTGACAGGCTCTTGTCCTTTTTGGCAACAAAATACTTCTCCTTATTGCCCTTATATAGAGTCTTTTTCTTGTCACAAGACTCCTTCCTCTTCTCTGGACAGTCTGCAATGACATGTCCTTATCTATACAGCAATAGCACACAATTTTTGATAGTGTAGCTTTGCTAGATTTGGACTTTTTCCTGTCTTTCTTTGAAGACTTCTTTTTCTGATAAGAGTCTTCCTTTCCCTGTGATGTAGAAGGCCTTGTCCTCCAATGTTTCTTTTTTAAGAATTTCTGAAAATGTCTTGTGAAGGCAGCAAAGTCATCATCACTTTCACTGCTTTCAGATTTTCTGCTGACTGACTCATCTGACTCAGATTCAGCTGCTTTTGGTGGTGGAGAAGGTGACTTACTTCTATACTTTCTGGGGGCTTCTATCTTGAAGGCCACTGTCCTTTCCTTGTGTTCATTTCTTGTGGATTTCTCCTCTTCTTTCCTCACCATTAACTGCATCTCATAAGACAGCAGTTTGCCAAAAAGTGTTGGTGGAGGAATTTCTGCCAACTTAGCCATTTCTCTAATGACACAGATCTTGGTATCCCAATCTTTTGTTAGGGACCTTAGAAACTTATCATTGAGTTCATAATTACTGAACTCTCTGCCATAGGACATGAGCTCATTCACTATCCTGTAGAACTTTTTATAGCACGCAGTTATGCTATCAGCTTTTCCTTATCTAAAACTTTCATACTCTTGATTTAGCAAGGATTTTCTGTCTTGCCTTACTTCTTCAGAACCCTCCATATACACAATAAGAGTATCCCACATTTCTTTGGTTGTCTTACAGTGTATTAGATTCTGAAAAGTTGCATCATCTATGGCACTCACTATGATGTTCTGAGCCCTTGTGTCCATGGTGGCTAGGACAATCTCATCCTTTGTCATTTCAGAGAAATCCTTAGGTGTTCTCTGATTTGCATCTAAGACTGACACCTTCATTGGCACATATGGCCCTTCCTTTACTGTGATATAAATCCTAGGGTCTGAGGCTTCCATAAAGAGTCTCACCCTTTCCTTCTAGATCCCAAAGATCTCTTTCCTACATATGGGTAACTTCATGGATCCCAAGTCCTTGTGATTTTCAGTGGAACCCATGGTTCTTGATTTTCTTGATTCTGTACTTTGACTTAGACTGAATCTGCCAACAGGATCTACTCAGACAGTTATGTCCCTTTTGAGTAACCTGGCTCTGATACCACTTGAAAGATATAGTACCTAAACACCTAGGGGGGGGGTGAATAGGTGACTTGAATCTTTTTAACTTTTTATGGCAGCAATCAGTTTTCAACACAGATTTATATCTAGTATTGCACAGTAATCACACAGCATTCACAGCAAACCACAGCACACAGTAGACACATAGTTTTATAGTGGTTCCCCAAGGTTTGGGTACATCCACTTTCCCCCTTCGCCTATCTAGCAGTGTACTAGATTCGGCCCAAGTTCTCCACTATCTCAGAACCCAAAACTGGTTCCTACACCTCAGGCCCAAGGCCCTACAACTCAGCTTCTTCACAAAGCCTACACTCAGCCACAAAGGCCTACACTCAGCCACCAAGGCATACACTCAGCCAACAAGGCCTACACTCAGAGATTTCAATCTCCTACACTCAGGCTCTCAAGCCCTACACTCTGCCTTTATAATTACAGGCTTACAAGACTCAGATCCAAAGGATCCTACAAGATAAAATGAATACAAAATTGTTAACTCAGCAACACAGAGACAAGAGAGGGGAGTTGTAAGTTTCTTGATGAGTTCTTGGAAGAACTCAGCAGAAATCAATCTGACTTAGCTTTCTTCAAAGCTTCTTGAATGCAGAACTCAATAAGATTGACTCCTTCTGCAGTTGATCCTTGATCTCTGCTACTTAAGATTAAGAATAAATCTGAACCCTTCTTCTCAGCCTGGTTCCAACAGCTGATTTCTTGGATGGAGCTCTCTCTCTCCAACTTCTTAGATCTTCACTTGATAGCTAGATCTTCTTTTAATCTGAACTTGGACTTGTGTTCAATTAATCTCTTCAACAACAGTTTTTGTAGACTGTATAAGCCTATTTATAGGCCTTCTTCATGGTAACCGGCTGGTCCGGTCCATAACTGAATTCTGACAACTCTTACAGGTGCAGTAGACTGGCTAGAATGGCAGCTGTCAAGTCATCCAGTCAGTTCTTGAAAATTCTGTAACTGTCTAGAAGTGTCGAGACTTTCTGTCTTTAAGTGTCGACACTTATAGACCAAGTGTCGACACAAGTTGTCTAAGTGTCGACACTAGCCTACAAGGTGTCGACACAACTCCTTGTGTTGTAGATTTTATATCTCGACACTACTTCTTCTTCATGTGTCGACACTGAGATTGAGTGTCAACACAAGTACTTGTACTTCAGTATTTTGCTGAATTCTTCTAAGTGTCGACACAACACCTTTGTGTCGACACATCTTCATGTGTTGAATCTGTTAAGTGTCGACACTTTTTCTTGGTGTCGACACATGTCTTCAGTGTTGATACTTGCTGAGTGTCGACACATTGCTCTGGGGGTCGACACATCCTTCTTCTGTCGAGACTCTGGCTGAGTGTCGACACATTCCCTTAGTGTCGACACTTGTACTTAGAATATTTTTGTTGAACTTTGCTGATCTTTACTAAGTGTCGACACAGCTCCTTGTGTCGACACTTTCTTCAAGTGTTGAGTCTTCAGCTGAGTGTCGACACATTGTTCTGGGTGTCGACACTTACTTCAAGTGTTGACTCTTCTGCTAAGTGTCGACACATTATTCTGGGTGTCGACACTTACTTCAAGTGTTGACTCTTCTGTTGTGTGTCGACACATTGCTCTGGGTGTCGACACTTGTACTTAGTCTCTGCTGACTTTTGATGAGTGTCGACACAGCTCCAAGTGTCGACACTTTTTGGTGTAGACACAGTTTCACTATGTGTCGACACAACTGCTAAGTGTCGACACAGCTTCACTTCACTCTTCTTCATTGAGTGTCGACACAGCTCCTTGTGTCGACACTTTCTGTCTGGTGTCGACTCAGCATCCCTGGTGTCGACACAATGACTCCAAGTGTCGACACAGCTTGCCTGGGTGTCGACACAAGTCTTCTTAAGTGTCGACACTCTCCCTCTGGGTGTCGACACATGGACTTAGAAACTTTTTCATCATTTCCTGCAAATACTTAACCTGCACAAGTAAACTCAAAACACATCAAATACATTTTGATGTATATCATTGAGTTGGGTGAGGCTTCTTCAAATCAGGTACATTTAAACCAATGTACCCAACAGTAAGGATGGCAGCATGCCAGGGGGAGTAAGTAATTCTCCACAGGCTGGAGAAATGTTAACAATTCAACAGTGTTAAATTTTGTTATGATGAAATGTTGTGTTGTCAATGACTTGTATTTTTTTGACTTCTTCAAAAGGGTGAGATTGTTGGGTATATTGATCCCAATATCCCAGATTTGTAAGAAGTCAAACGGGTCAATGACATACACACATAATGTATTTGATGTGTGCTTTATTTCATGCATGCAGGTAGTCCATGATTGGACAAGTAAATAAAAATGAGTTGGACAGTAAACTCAAATTTCGTCGAATTCAGCTGAGAGTTCGTCGAAATCAGCTTGCTGATCGTCGAGCTCAACTCAGCATAATCTTAAGAAATCAAGATACTAAATTCGTCGAACTCAGATCGAAGTTCGTCGAGCTCAAGTTACAGATCGTCGAGCTCAGCCCAACGCTTGTCAAGCTGATGCAAGAGAAAAATCGACTAAGGCAAAATGCGTTGAGAGCACTGAGGAGATCAAAATTCATCGAGCTTAGTTTACGGTTCATCGAGCTCAGCTCAAAGATTATCAAGTTAAAGACAAAAAATCTATCTAAGGCATAAGCACTGAGACCGCTGAGAAGAAGACGTTGAGACCGCTGAGACAGCAGAGATAGCTAGGAAGACAACATTGACATAGCTGAAAACAACTGAGAAGATGGCATTGACATAGCTAAGACAGTTGAGAAGATGGCATTGAGGTAGTTGAGACAGCAGAGACAAAGTTAGCTGGAAACTTTTTAAGTCCAGAAGTGTTGATTGAAGCAAGTTCACTCAAAGCATCTAAACAAAGTAGGAAGAGCTGAGACAGTCAAGAGATAAATAACCGAGAACAAAATTAGCTGGAATTTCTCTAGGTCCAAAAACATTGAGTGAAGCAGGTTCACTCAACTCTTCCAATGAAGAGGAAAGCGCTGAAACAAAGAATTGTCTCAGTTGATAAATGAAAAACTACTGAGACCGCTGAGACAGATTTGTTGAGACAGTTAAAGTACAGAAACCACTGAGACAACAGATAAGAGGAAAGTGCTGAGACAAAGGCTTGTCTCAGCTAATACTGGAAACTGCTGAGACTGCTGAGACCACTGAGATAAAACCACTGAGATAAAGCCAAGAAATTTTCTAAGTCCAAAAGTGCTGAGAGCCAAGGCTGATGGCATTGAGTGTCTCAACTTTACTCAACGCTTGATGTGATTCAGGAAATTTTCTAGGTCCAGATGTTGATGACCACGGTTGACGTCATCAAAGTCAAATCTGCAGAAAGTCGTTGCGGGAAATCTGCTACAACACCGAAAGATGTTTTGTCCCTTTCTGATGGAGTTGGCGCTCAACAATTCTTAGTGGTCTCACATACTATGTAACCCTAAGAATTTGACCCTAGAATCTTTATGACTGTCAAAGAGGGACCATTTATCAATATGAATGTCAAGCTCTAGATGCAAATGTCCAGACTACCAAGACTTATTCAAAAATGACCAAGGATGAGGTCTTGTTCGCTGCATTGGATAAGAGAGCCCAGAACATCTTAGTCAGTGTTATTGATGATTCTACCTTTTAGAATTTGGTCCACTACGAGACCTCCAAAGGGATATGGGACACCCTAGTGGTATACATATAGGGAACTAAAGAGGTAAAAGATGATAGAAAGTCCATGATCAACCAGGAGTATGAGGCTTTCAGGCAGTCCCTGAAAGAGAATATAGCTACTTGCTTTGAAAGATTTTCAGGATCATTAATGAACTGAGGACTTGTGGGAGGGTCTTCAGTCATTATGAAATAAAAGACAAGTTCCTCAGATCTCTCACTAGAGACTGGGATACTATGATTTTTTCCATAAGAGAGGTGCCTAAGCTTGCTGAAACTCCTCCCCAAATGTTATTTGGAAAGCTGCTCTCCTATGAGATGCAGCTAGCTGCCAGTAAAGAGGAAGGAGAAGTCCTTGGCATTCAAGGAAAACAACATCAGGAAGAGCAAGGAGCGGATTCCATCTCCTCCATGAAGACCAGCAAATTCAAACAGCTCATATTCAGATGCATTAGATGGCAGCATGTCAGATGAAGACTTTATTGCCTTCTCCAGAAACTTTCAGAAGCTGATGAAGAAGAAGCATTGGAAGAATAGACCTTCCACCTCTTCTCATCATAGGAGGAATCAGTCCAAGGCTGACATTTATGATTCTAAATCCAGTAAACATAATTCTTCTAAAGTTGTTTGCTACTATTGCAGCAAACCTAGGAATGTGTGTGCTCACTGCCCAGTGAAGAGTAAGGAAGTTGCTGAGAAGAAACAACACCACCATAAGGGAAAGAAGGAGAAATCATTTGTTGCTAAGAAAGAGAAGAGCTGGAAAGACTCATCCTCATTTAAGTTTGAAGAAGAAGAAGTCTATATTAGGCTAGTTATTGTTGTTGCTGATCAAGCAGCTGAAGCAGTATATGAAGACTATCATGTTGATAGGATAAGTATCATGGCCCCTCTATCATATCAAGATAGTGATTCAGAGGTGGATGATGAAGATGAAGAAGATGCCTATAACTACTATGGGCCGATGGTAATGACTGATGAGGAGACCAGCCAGGATCAACCTAGTCAAAATAAGGTAAAATCCCTATCAATCTCTTCCTCCGAGTCTCGATATGAGACTAGTCCCTGTACAGAAGAATCCTCAACCAGTGGTGAAGATGATTCTGAATCATAAGGAGATATCAATCAATTGATTGACAGGTATGCTGAACTTCTAGATGCCTTTAAGATGTGTAAGAAGTAGACTAAAATGCAAGTTATGGAGAGTACCTCTCTTCAGCTAGCTATTGCCCAGCTGACAGAAACAACAACTCTACTGGATCAGAAAGCAAGTTAAGTTAGCCAACTGAGAAACATCACTATCATTCAGATTGGCACCATCAATTTCAAGGATAGTCTCATAAGGTTTCTTGAATAGAGGAAAGGGAGGGAGAAAAGAATAGTGGCTAGCTATTCTAAGCCATATACTATGCTACCCTTGATAGGTTCCTTTTCCTCTTAGAAGGGTAAGAAGGTTAGGATTCCATGGAAGAACAAGAGTTTCTCCTTCCAAAGGGAAGGTAAAAGCTCCAGCTCCAGCTCAGCCTCTTGCTTCCAAACCTCCCATTTCTTTTAGGAAAGTTCTGTTGCCTTCAAACAGGTATGACCAATAAAGCATATTTGGTCACTCGACGAATGGCAGTTTGTTGGGTACATTGGTCAAAATGTACCTGATTTGAAGAAGCCTCACCCAACTCAATGATATACATCAAATTGTATTTGATGTGCTTTTGAGTTACCTTGTGCAGGTTAAGTATTTGCAGGAAAGAAGAAAAGTTTCTAAGTCCATGTGTCGACACCCAGAGGGAAAGTGTCGACACTTAAGAAGACTTGTGTCGACACCCATACAAGCAGTGTCGACACTTGGAGTCATTGTGTCGACATCAGGGATGTTGAGTCGACACCAGACAGAAAGTGTCGACACAAGGAGCTGTGTCGACACTCAATGAAGAAAAGACTGTGAAGCTGTGTCGACACTTAACAGTTGTGTCGACACCCAGTGAAGCTGTGTCTATATCAGAAAGTGTCGACACTTGGAGCTGTGTCGACACTCAGCAAAAGTCTGCAGAGACTAAGTACAAGTGTCGACACCCAGAACAATGTGTCGACACTTAGCAGAAGAGTCAACACTGAAAGTAAGTGTCTGATGAGTACGATTATGATAGGCTTTTTACTATCATAATTGTAATCATATCTACCATTTCCTGCCCCTTCTGTGTTGATTTCATGATAATAGCAAAGAAATTGTCGTATCATAGATAGAAGAGCGTATTTAGAAGTCTTTGACAGTTCTTATAATAAACCATTTACTGAGTCTATCATTTTTCTATTGCAGGTAATGCCAACCAATGGACCTAAAAGTCTCGGAGCAAACAGAGGAGTTCACGGAGTCTACATGGCTGATGACAGGACGAAAATTTGGTGCACACGGCCAGACACACGGCCGTGTGCCTACCCGTGTCCTATGCACCTGGAGCTGAAGAATTTGGGCGCAGACGATGGAACCTCACACGAGTATGGACATGCCCGTGTGCCTACCCGTGTCATCTTTGCACACGACTGCCAACCAACCCATGTCTGAAGAACACGGCCGCACACACGGCCGTGTCCATACCCGTGTCATGTGACACGGCCCACTACTAGACACGCCTTCTCGTGGGGAACTGCCCAGGAACCGCCTAGGAACCGTCCACACGGCCTGGCACACGGCCGTGTATGACCCCGTGTCCGACCTGTTTGCAAGGGAACTATAAATTTCCTGTAGAAAAATTTGTTTAGAACTTTTGGATTTTTTCTGGATTGGAGAACTGCTGGAGGCCGAAGGGGAGCATCCAAGACAAGGAGGATTGAAGGGTATTCCTATGTATTTTCATTTAATCATTAATCCCTTTTAATCCTTCCCTTATCTTGATGATTCATCTTCAATTTATGTTTTAATTTGCATGAATTTCTCTTTGAACATTCTAGTAATCATGTATCACCTTGTTTATGTTACATTTGTAGTATTTTATTTGTGTTTATGCAATCAAACAAAGAGTTTAATCATCCCTTTGAATTACTTATTTGTTTTACACAATTTGCAATTGGCTAGATTGAGAAATTGGTTCTTTGCAATGCTTTTGGTATGTTCATATTGTGATGATAATTCCCTTTGTAATTCAAACTTTATGATCGAGAGATATTTTGTTTGGAAAATTAGAACACGAATAAAAGGATTCATGTTAATTTAGAAATAAAATCCATGAATTTATGTAGTAATAAAGGTATTTTACTTAATGCGAACTTGAGTGTCGTGAATTGTTCGAGAGAAAATTTACTATCTTAGGTTTAGATTTGGAATTGCTCGAGAGAGAATTTTGATGAAAAATTAACTTTTACATTACACGAATGTAACAATCTTTTCATGTCATGATCGCTTAGAATTGAACTGATAAATGAAATTGTTCATGTAATTATTTAGAAGCTTCATGTTTTTATCGCATTTATTTCTCCAATACTGAATCATCCAATTGGTCATAGTTAGGTTAATGTAGTTTAAATATCACTTTTGTTTAGAGGTATGATAATAAAGGGAGGGTGAGTACGAATAGTTGAAACGACCCTGTGGAATACGACACGAGATGTAGATTTCTCATACATTACGATTGATAGGTGCGCTTGCCTGAATGCTAATTCAATCTAGTTAAGTCCATCTACATAATTGTATCAGAATGTAGAATGAAATCACATTGAGTTATTACTTGTTAGCAAGAAAAATCATCAAGTTTTTGGCGCCGTTGCCGGGGAATCGTTTTCAATATTTTGAAATCCCAATCTTTATTGATCTACCAATTTTCATTTATATAGTTGTAAATTAGTATTTGTATAATTATATTGCATAATATTTTTTTTGTAGTCTGTTAGTCTATGACCAGGGGCAGAAATTCTGGGCTAGCACCATTTCATCCTGACCCAGAACGAATTCTCCATAACACTAACTTAAGGGACGTGGGAATTAATACCACAGATATTTCGAACGGACTATCAGAAGAGGAGACAGTAAACCAAGGAGAGAATCATCTTGAAAACTTAGATATCATGGCCAACCAAAATGAGCAAACCATGTCTGACTTTGCTAGACCTAATCTCCAAGGAACCGGGTCGAGCATCGTTAGACCACCGATAGCTACCAATAATTTTGAATTGAAGCCTAGTGTGATACAGATGGTTCAACAGTATGTCTAGTATGATGGCTTGCAAGATGAGGATCCTAACACTCACTTGGCCGGATTCTTAGAGATATGTGACATATTTAAGATCAATGGTGTTTCCAATGACGCCATTCGATTGACATTGTTTCCATTTTCTTTAAGGCATAAGGCGAAGCAGTGGTTGAATTCCTTACCTAGAGGGTCGATCACTACTTGGGACATGATGGTTGAGAAGTTTCTGATGAAGTACTTTCCACCTGCAAAGACTGCGAAGTTAAGGAATGACATCTCTACGTACATTCAATTGGAGTCTGAATCGTTGTACGACACATGGGAACGATTCAAGGAGTTGTTAAGGAGATGTCCCCACCATGCTCTACCTTCATGGCTTTAGATTCAGACCTTCTATAATGGTCTAAATCCAGCCACCAAACAAATGATTGATGCGGCTAGTGGAGGAACTTTGAACAACAAGACACCTGAAGCGGCTCAGCAGTTGATAGAGTACATGGCAATGAACAATTACCAATGGACTACAGTAAGACAAAAGCCTAGCAAGCCTGCAGGAATTTATGAAGTAGATGTCGTCACCGCCTTAGCAATTCAAGTGGAGAAACTTCACCAAAAGATGGACAACCTTGCCTTAGCATCACCTTCCATGACACCTCAACAATGGGACCCTTCATGCACTGGAATGCCTGGATGTGAACCGCAAGTTCAAGAGCATGTTGACTATATGGGTAACAATACTAGGCCACCTTTCAATCAAGCCAACAACCCATATAGCTCTACATATAATCCTGGATGGCGAAACCACCCCAATTTCTCTTGGGGAGGACAAGGAAATCAAGGGAAGCAACCCATGTTTGGACAACAACCACAGTTGGAACCAAGGAAGCCTACATTGGAAGATGTGCTTACCAAATTCATGCAAAATACCGATGTAGCCTTCCGAAATCAAGAGGGTTCAATTCGGAAATTGGAAAATCAAATTGGTCAGCTTGCAAGGATGGTTTCTGAAAGGCAGCAAGGAACACTTCCAGGGAATACAGAGATAAATCCAAGGGAGCATGCAAAAGACGTTCAATTGAGGAGCGGAAAGGAGTTACAAGACCCAAGGCCTGCAAAAGAAGCACCCAAAATGGAGTCTAGCGGCGAAGGACCCAGCGAGATGAATGTACAACCGATGGAGTACAACCCAGCATTACCATACCCAGCAAAGCATAGCAAGGAGCGCATGGATGCGCAGTATGGTAAATTTTTATCTATGTTTAAGCAATTACATGTTAATTTACCTTTTTCTGAAATTATTCAAATGCCTAAATATGCAAAATTTCTTAAGGATTTGATTTCTAATAAAAAGAAAATAGAAGAATTATCATTAGTAACATTAAGTGAAGAATGTTCTGCTATTTTGCAAAATAAATTGCCACAAAAACTTAAGGATCCCGGTTCATTTTCAATTCCATGCTTAATCGGTGATTTACAAGTAAATAAGGCTTTAGCAGATCTAGGAGCAAGTATAAATTTAATGCCTTATAAATTATATCTGAAACTAGGCCTAGGAGAACTTAGCCCAACAAGAATGAGTATTCAATTAGCCGATCGATCGGTTAAGTATCCTAAAGGAATAGTAGAAGATGTATTAGTTAAGGTAGATAAATTTATATTTCCTGCTGATTTTGTTATTTTAGATATGGATGAAAATATCGAAGTACCACTCATACTAGGTCGTCCATTTCTAGCTACATCTAGAGCACTTATTGATGTTTTTGATGGTAAATTAGTATTGCGAGTAGGAGAAGATGAAGTCACTTTTCAAATTGGCAAAACTATGAAACAATCCTTAGATAACGATGATTATTGCTATTTTTCTCATGGTATTGATGATTTTTTGTCTTCTATAAATTCTAATTTTTATTATAAAGATCCTTTAGAAATTTGCATAACTAACAATTATCTAGAAGATGATAAAAATGATGACATTATTGAACATTTATTTTTTCTAGAAAATTGTGTTGCTATGAATAGAATAACGGAATATAGTTTAATTACTGAAGGAGATCATGAAATTCTTAAGAATAATACTAAGGATCCACCAATAGTAGAATTAAAAAAATTACCGGATCATCTTGAGTATGCGTTCTTAGGAGCAAATTCTTCGTACCCAGTTATCATATCTTCAAATCTTTCCAAACTTGAAAAAGAAAAATTGATAACCGTATTGAAGAAATGTAGAGGTGCAATAGCGTTGTAAATATCTGATATAAAGGGTATTAATCCTAGTTTTTGCACTCATAAAATCCTTTTGGAAGAAAACTATAAGTCGTCTATTCAACCGCAATGTAGGCTAAATCCTAATATGAAAGAGGTAGTTAAGGCTGAAATTATAAAGTTATTAGATGCTGGTATTATATATCCTATTTCGGATAGTTCATGGGTTAGTCCTGTCCAAGTAGTTCCAAAGAATGGTGGCCTGACCGTAGTAGCAAATGATAAAAATGAATTAATTCCAACGCGAACGGTAACAGGTTGGCGTGTCTGTATAGACTATAGGAAATTAAACGATGCCACTAGGAAAGACCATTTCCCTCTTCCTTTCATTGACCAGATATTAGAACGCTTATCAGGACACTCTTATTATTGTTTTCTAGATGGACTTTCTGGATACTTTCATATTCCTATAGCACCAGAAGACCAAGAGAAAACAACATTTACTTGCCCATTTGGTACCTTTGCCTATAGACGTATGCCTTTCGGGTTATGTAATGCGCCCGCCACATTTCAAAGGTGCATGCTAGCCTTCTTTAACGAGTATGTTGAAGATATTATGGAAGTATTCATGGATGATTTTTCGGTTTTTGGCGACTCTTTTGAGTTGTGTTTGAATAATTTAGAGAAAGTTCTTAGGAGGTGTGAGGAGACGAACCTAGCGCTTAGTTGGGAGAAGTGCCATTTCATGGTACAAGAGGGGTTAGTACTTGGCCATAAAATTTGAAGCCAAGGAATTCAAGTAGATAAAGCAAAAATAGAGACCATAGAAAAATTCCCACCACCAACCTCCGTAAAGGCAGTGAGAAGTTTCTTAGGACACGCGGGATTTTACCGCCGTTTTATTAAAGACTTCTCTAAAATAGCTAAACCACTTACAAGGCTTTTAGAAAAAGACACCTTTTATTTTTGAACAAGAGTGTCTACATGCCTTTGAGTTCTTAAAAGAAAAATTAATTAATTCTCCTATTATGATCGCACCTGACTTTAGTCAACCATTTGAGATCATGTGTGACGCTAGTAGTTTTGCGGTAGGGGCTGTTTTAGGACAACGCCGAAACAAACATTTTCACCCAATATATTATGCTAGTAAAACACTTAATAATGCACAGGAGAATTATACAACTATTGAAAAAGAACTCCTAGCAGTGGTATTTGCCTTTGATAAATTTAGACCATATTTAACATTGTCCAAAGTGGTAGTTTATACGGATCACTCTGCTCTTAGATATTTGCTAGCCAAAGCGGAAGCAAAGCCTCGTTTAATCCGATGGGTTCTTCTTCTACAAGAATTTGATCTATAAATTAGGGATAAACGAGGAGCGGAAAACTTAGCGGCAGATCATCTTTCACGTTTAGAAAACCCACTACGATCAATGTTAGATGAATCTGAAATTTCTGATACATTTCCTGAGGAATCATTATTTGCCATATCTACCAATATACATCTAGATTATCCATGGTTTGCAGATTATGCAAACTATCTTGTGGCTAAGGTCCTTCCAAAAGACTTTTCATATCAGCAGAAAAAGAAATTTTTCTCTGACTTGAAATATTACTTTTGGGAGGACCCTTTTCTTTTTCGGATATGTGCAGATTCTGTTATAAGAAGGTGTGTATCAGCGGAGGAAGGTTGGAGGATTTTGGAGCAGTGTCATTCAGGTCCTGCTGGTGGTCACTATGGAGCGAATCGCTCCGCTAAAAAGGTTCTTGATTCCGGTTTTTAATGGCCCCTTCTATTCAGGGATGCCCAAAGGTATGTGCTTTCATGTGATTCTTGCCAAAAAGCAGGTAATATTTCTAAATTACATGAAATGCCTCAAAAATTTATCCTTGAATGTGAAGTATTCGATGTGTGGGGTATAGATTTTATGGGACCATTCCCAGTTTCTTTTGGGAATAAATATATTTTGGTAGCTGTAGATTACGTATCAAGGTGGGTTGAAGCGCAAGCTTTGCCTACTAATGATAGTAGGGTTGTAATTAGATTTTTGAAATCCTTATTCGCACGATTTGGTACACCACGTGCACTTATTAGCGATAGGGGTTCACACTTTTGAAATCGACAACTAGACAAAGTATTAGAAAAATATGGAGTTACACATAGGATAGCCACTCCGTATCATCCTCAAACTAGTGGACAAGTTGAAGTTTCCAATAGAGAGCTTAAGAGAATCTTAGAAAAATCTATAGAAGGGAATAGGAAGCAGTGGTCTAGGAAACTTAACGACTGTTTATGGGCTTATAGGACCGCCTACAAAACACCTATAGGGACCACCCCCTTTAGATTAGTCTACGGTAAATCTTGCCACCTACCTATAGAATTAGAACACAAATCGTATTGGGCAATACGCTCCTTAAATTTTGACACTAGTTCTATAGGAGAGAAGCGTAAACTTCAACTTAACGAATTAGATGAGTGGAGAACTATAGCCTATGAGAACTCCCGGATTTATAAGGAGAAAACCAAACTATTTCATGACAGTCACCTTCGCAAACCCAAGGTATTCCAAAAAGGTGACCAAGTCCTCCTTTATAACTCCAGATTACGATTATTCCCAGGGAAGTTAAGGTCTAAGTGGTCCGGACCCTTTAAAGTTAAAGAAGTCTTTCCCTATGGTACCGTCGAGTTAACTCACCCAGAGAAGGGAGATTTTAAGGTTAATGGTCACCAACTTAAACCTTATTATGGTGAAATCCCTATGGACTTCCCTCGTCTAGAAACCTGCCTCCGGCTAGATTAATTTAATATTAAGTATAGTAGGTGTTTCTAAGTATTCTTGTTTTAGTATAAATCTAATTAGTTGCAATGAAAAATTGAAGAAAAGAAAATGTTAATGAAAAAAAAAAAATTTTCCATCAAATTTTAATGAGAAAAAGAAAAAAAAAATTTCTGTAAAAATATTTTCAAAATGGAGAGGCACACGGCTTACCACACGGCCGTGTGCGTAGCCGTGTACGTGACACAGGCTCAGGCCCAGCCGTGTGGAATTAATTCCGCAAAACACCAATTTCATACCGAGCACAACACGGGTTCGCACCAACCCGTGTTCATAGCCGTGTTCATCGGTCTCGACGATCGTCGAGACCGATGTGTCGAGACGCCGAACACGGGTGTGTCTGAGTCCATACGGCCGTGTCACCTACCTACCCGTGTTTGTGTACCGTGCCAGCTGCGACACGGGGCGACACACGGCCGTGTGGCAGCCCGTGTCCACCTGACGCACTGACCCCAGCCGATTTGACCACACGGACCGAGGCACCCCGTGTTCTACGAGGCCTCGGATCCCCTAACACGGGTGCACACACGGCCGTGTGCGCACCCGTGTTCCCATTTTTTTACACGGACCGACGCACCCCGTGTTCCACGAGGTTGCAGATTCCCTAACACGGGTTCGCACACGCCCGTGTGCGAACCCGTGTGCACCCCCTATAAATAAGGCAATGTGGATTTTCTTTTGTGCTCACTCCAAACCCTCTCCCAGCACCAGTCATCCCGTGGCCTGAACTCAAAGGTTCCATTTTCTCCAATTCTCGCCCCCCTTCACTCGTATTCTCCCCGTCTACATTATGTCTTCCGGAAGAAGTGGAGGTCGCCGTCGCCGACCGGAATTACAAGTCTCAACGGAGAGGCGGGATGCCGCTGCTCCGCTAATTTTCACAGATGCGTCGCACACCGCCCGCTTCAACCGCTTGCAATCTAAAAAATTTCAAGATATACGTATAATCGATTGGAGCGTACTGGAAGAGATAAACTTAGCTGGAGATGTCAGGGGGTTAATTTCTGTAACGGGGTGGGATCAGTTTTTTGCCATAGAGGAGTTAGGCTTTAGGGAACTCACCTTAGAGTTCCTATCTTCATTTTATTCCAGCTTTAGGCCTAACTTCATCGATGCACCGCACGCGCCCGAGGGGATAGTTTCATTTCGAGTGGGTGGCACATTTTATACACTCACCATGCTCCAATTCACCCAATACTTAGGGGTGTATGAGGAGTCATTCCTTTTCAGTGCTGCCTACCCCGAACTCCACTTTGAACTCCCCAACCACGATATGGCCGGTGGTATATGACGCCAGATTTCCTTTGATACTGGCGCCTACGAGGCCAAGAGATCTAAGGCATCTAAATTGATTTCCCCCGCACTCCATTACATCCACCATCTACTCAGCCACACGTTGAGCGGCCGGGGCGAAAGCTCCGGAGTTGTCAGTAGGCAGGATCTGTTATACCTCTACAGCATGACATCACGATATCCTCTACATCTCGGTTATCTTCTAGCCCAGTTCATTCTCCACCAGGGTGACACCCCTCGTATAGGGTCTATTTGCGTAGCACCCTATATTACTCGCCTCGTGAAGAATATGGGCATCTTTTTAGCCCTCCCCCAGATGACAGTGGTCGCAAAGACCGTGCCTATCATGATGGCTAGTCTTCGCGCCCTCCGCCTCGTCACCGCCCGTCAGGGCCGGGGAGGGGTTATATATTCTATTGCTCGACGTGGACCGCATGTACAGGACGACAGTGATGATGAGATAGATCCTGACCTCGACGTGCCATTAGTGCCTCCACTTCATTCCACCTATGCTCATGGCGAGTCGTCTACTGCACCCCCTCCACCTCAGTCGCGGTACTCGTGCGAGTTCAGACAGTTTTTCGAGACCGAGCTCTCACCGCGCTTACAAGACATTAAGGAGGCACATCAGCGGACCGAGGATCTCCTCGTACAGATCAGAGACCACCTCGGGATCGCCCCTCGCCAGCCGCCAGCTCCAGCACCGCCTTCCTTCCCGGACGATTCGACAGACCACCAGGCGTACTTCTGATATGTATCGATGTAGTTCTTTATTCATGTATCGTATCTTGTATTTTTTTTATTATCAGTGTATTCAGTTCTGGCAGCTCTTATATATCAGTACATTCTATTACAACTCCTGTTTCTTTATTGTGCTCTCCTACTTATTATACTAGCAGTTTTTTGTTTCTCTTATATCATCATGAAATCACTCTATGTCCGCTTTTTACATTGCACTGAGGACATTGCAAATCTTAAGTCTGGGGGTAGAATGGTTATTCATGTGGTTACAATTGATTCTAATCTGCTTATCATAATACTCAAGTTGTTAAACCCCCCTTACAAAATTTTTGTTTGACCTTTTAAGCTCTCATTTTTATTTCATTTGGGATTATAAATATCTAATTTAACTTCACACACTGATTAAAATGAATTGATGTAGACTCATAGAGTATTCAACTTTGTTGATTTTGTAATTAAACATAGAATTTTTTTTTAGCTTAATTTTCTCTATATAATTCAATTTTAAGATTACTCCTCTATATTAGTAACTATCCAACACTCTATTTTAGAAAATATATTTATCTATAATAAAGTGAGTCGATGAGTGTAACATTTTTATAATTTGGTATTAGTGTTTTAAAATTAAAAATTACTCCCTATTGATGGCTAGGACTCACCCTCTAGCATTCCTCAAAACATTACATAAGTTAATTAGTAAGGGCGGAAATGACTTAGGCCTCCTATTGGATAGCTTGAGCCTTGTTACCCCAACACCTTTAACATGATACCCTTGCACACCCAATTTGAACCTAATCCCCATCCTTTTGATGCTCTACTATTAAAATTCACCAAGGCCAAATCCTACCTATTAGCACACCTATCATTGATGCCTGCTTGGAATGATTTGTTCATAGTGATATGTGGCCTGAGTGCGTGTATACGTGCACCCACTTGGAATGATTCCTACTTTGAACCCAAAAAAAAGACATAGTGATATGTGGCCTGAGTGCGTGTATACGTGCACCCACTTGGAATGATCCCTACTATGGTCCCTTGGTTATATATATATATATATATATATATATATATATATATATATATATATATATATATATATATATATATATATATAAATAGAGTACCCTTCAAAATATGGGAAATATACAAATTGCAAAGCCTGGGGGTGTTTACAAAAAATTGAAATATGTTAAGGTATCCTCCAACATAAGGCTCAATCAAGATTTAGGTGTGAAAAATTCATCGAAATTATCCTTGATTACCTCACCTTTAATCTTCTATCCTAAGCCAAAAAGGCTACACCAAAATTCAAGTCCTATGGATCCAACCTTACTAATTCTAAATTGTGCTGTGATGAGGGTGTAAAAAGGGTAAGCTCATGATTATCAGTAAGAGTACTTATAAGTTTTGAAACACTAATATGTATCTTATAGAGATTGTTATTTTCTCCTCATATTTGTTAAAGATGACTATACTTTTATTTCTAAAAGCGAGTGAGAGATAGTTAAAATGATATATTAGAGGAATTTTAAGATAAATTTATATTTAGAAAAGTCTGCTAAATTATTTCCTATGCGATTACATCATCAAAGTTCTCTTAAATTTATAGCAACCAGTGTGCGGAGGCAAAATTATTTAATGGTAACCCAGGTGTTTGAATTAGTTTGCTTAGGGACAAGCAAACATCTAAGTCGGGGGGTATTTGATGAGTACGATTATGATAGGCTTTTTACTATCATAATTGTAATCATATCTACCATTTCCTGCCCCTTCTGTGTTGATTTCATGATAATAGCAAAGAAACTGTCGTATCATAGATAGAAGAGCGTATTTAGAAGTCTTTGGCAGTTTTTATAATAAACCATTTACTGAGTCTATCATTTTTCTATTGCAGGTAATGCCAACCAATGGACCTAAAAGTCTCGGAGCAAACAGAGGAGTTCACGGAGTCTACATGGCTGATGACAGGACGAAAATTTGGTGCACACGGCCAGACACACGGCCGTGTGCCTACCCGTGTCCTATACACCTGGAGCTGAAGAATTTGGGCGCAGACGATGGAACCTCACACGGGTATGGACACGCCCGTGTGCCTACCCGTGTCATCTTTGCACACGACTGCCAACCAACCCGTGTCTGAAGAACACGGCCGCACACACGGCCGTGTCCATACCCGTGTCATCTGACACGACCCACTACCAGACACGCCTTCTCATGGGGAACCGCCCAGGAACCGCCAAGGAACCGTCCACACGGCCTGGTACACGGCCGTGTGCGACCCCGTGTCCGAACTGTTTGCAAGGGAACTATAAATTTCCTGTAGAAAAATTTGTTTAGAACTTTTGGATTTTTTCTGGATTGGAGAACTGCTGGAGGCCGAAGGGGAGCATCCAAGACAAGGAGGATTGAAGGGTATTCCTATGTATTTTCATTTAATCATTAATCCCTTTTAATCCTTCCCTTATCTTGATGATTCAACTTCAATTTATGTTTTAATTTGCATGAATTTCTCTTTGAACATTCTAGTAATCATGTATCACCTTGTTTATGTTACATTTGTAGTATTTTATTTGTGTTTATGCAATCAAACAAAGAGTTTAATCATCCCTTTGAATTACTAATTTGTTTTACACAATTTGCAATTGGCTAGATTGAGAAATTGGTTCTTTGCAATGCTTTTGGTATGTTCATATTGTGATGATAATTCCCTTTGTAATTCAAACTTTATGATCGAGAGATATTTTGTTTGGAAAATTAGAACACGAATAAAAGGATTCATGTTAATTTAGAAATAAAATCCATGAATTTATGTAGTAATAAAGGTATTTTACTTAATGCGAACTTGAGTGTTGTGAATTGTTCGAGAGAAAATTTACTATCTTAGGTTTAGATTTGGAATTGCTCGAGAGAGAATTTTGATGAAAAATTAACTTTTACATTACACGAATGTAACAATCTTTTCATGTCATGATCGCTTAGAATTTAACTGATAAATGAAATTGTTCATGTAATTATTTAGAAGCTTCATGTTTTTATCGCATTTATTTCTCCAATACTGAATCATCCAATTGGTCATAGTTAGGTTAATGTAGTTTAAATATCACTTTTGTTTAGAGGTATGATAATAAAGGGAGGGTGAGTACGAATAGTTGAAACGACCCTGTGGAATACGACACGAGATGTAGATTTCTCATATATTACGATTGATAGGTGCGCTTGCCTGAATGCTAATTCAATCTAGTTAAGTCCATCTACATAATTGTATCAAAATGTAGAATGAAATCACATTGAGTTATTACTTGTTAGCAAGAAAAATCATCAGTGTCGACACCCAGAACAATGTGTCGACACTTAGCTGAAGACTCAACACTTGAAGAAAGTGTCGACACAAGGAGCTGTGTCGACACTTAGCAAAGAACAGTAAAGTTCAAAAATATTCTAAGTACAAGTGTCGACACTAAGGGAATGTGTCGACACACAGCCAGAGTCTCGACTGAAGAAGAAAGTGTCGACACCCAGAGCAATGTGTCGACACTCAACAAGTATCAACAATGAAGACATGTGTCGACACCAAGAAGCAGTGTCGACACTTGATAGATACAACACATGAAGATGTGTCGACACAAAGGAGATGTGTCGACACTTAGAAGAATTCAGCAAGATACTGAAGTACAAGTACTTATGTCGACACTCAATTTCAGTGTCGACACATGAAGAAGAAGTAGTGTCGAGATACAAAATCTACAACACAAGTTGTGTCGACACCTTGTAGACTAGTGTCGACACTTAGACAACTTGTGTCGACACTTGGTCTATAAGTGTCGACACTTAAAGACAGAAAGTCTCGACACTTACAGACAGTTACAGAATTTTCAAGAACTGACTGGATGACTTGACAGCTGCCATTCCAGCCGGTCTACAGCACCTGTCAGAGTTGTCAGAATTCAGTTATGGATCGGAACAGCCGGTTACCATGAAGAAGGCCTATAAATAGGCTTGTACTGTCTACAGAAGGGATTGATCAAAAAGTTGTTGAAGAAGAATAAGTTCAAATCAGTGATCAAGTATTCAACAAAGAAGATCTTGCAATTCCTTGAAGATTCAAGTGTAGATCTAAGAAGTTGGAGAGAGAGAGCTCCATTCAAGAAATCAGCTGTTGGAACCCAGCTGAGAAGAAGGATTCAGATTGATCTGAATCTTAAGAAGCAGAGATCAAGGATCAACTGCAGAGGAATCAGTCTTATTGTGTTCTACTTTTAAGAAGCTTTGAAGAAAGCCAAGTCAGATTGATTTCAGCTGAGTTCTTCCAAGAACTCATCAAGAATCTCACAACTTATCTCTCTTTCATCTAAGTTGTTGAGTTTATACATTTTGTATTCATTATAACTTGTAGGATCCTTAGGGATTTGAGATTGTAAGCCTGTAATTATAAAGGCTGAGGTTAGGAGAGTTAAATGTCTGAGTGTAGGCCTTGGTGGCTGAGTGTAGGCCTTGGTGGCTGAGTGTAGGCCCTTGTGGCTGAGTGTAGGCCTTTGTGGCTGAGTGTAGGCTTTGTGGAAAAGCTGAGTTGTAGGGCCTTGGGCCTGAGGTGTAGGAGCCTATTTTGGGTTCTGAGTTAGTGGAGAAGTTTGGCCGAATCTAGTACACTGCTAGATAGGCGAAGGGGGAAAGTGAATGTACCCAAAGCTTGGGGAACCACTATAAAACTCTGTGTCTACTGTGTTTGCTGAGTTGCTGTGATTGCTGAATGTGTGCTGTGTTAAATTAAATATAATTCTGTGATATTATCTGTTTGCTGCCTAAAAAGTTAAAAAGATTCAAGTCACCTATTCACCCCCCCCCCCTCTAGGTGCTTAGGGACAATATCTTTCAAGTGGTATCAGAGCCAGGTTACTCAAAAATGGACATAACTGTCTGAGGAGATCCAGTTGGCAGATTCAGCTTAAGTCAAGTACAGATTCAAGAAAATCAAGAACCATGGGTTCCACTGAAAATCACAAGGAATTGGGATCCATGAAATTACCTATATGTAGGAAGTAAATCTTTGGCATATGGAAGGAAAGGGTAAGGCTGTTTATGGAGGCCTCAGACCCTAGAATTTACATCACAGGAAAGGAAGGGCCATATGTGCACATGAAGATATCAGTCTTGGATGCCAATCAGAGAACACCTAAGGATTTCTCTGAAATGACAAAGGATGAGATTGTTCTAGCCACCATGGATAAGAGGGCTCAGAACATCATAGTGAGTGCCATAGATGATGCAACTTTTCAGAATCTAATACACTGTAAGACAGCCAAAGAGATGTGGGATACTCTTATTGTCTATATGGAGGGTTCTGAAGAAGTTAGGCAAGACAGGAAATCCTTGCTAAATCAAGAGTATGAAAGTTTTAGACAAGGAAAGGGTGATAGCATAACTGAGTGCTATAAGAAATTCTACAGAATTGTGAATGAACTCATGTCCTATGGCAGAGAGTTCAGTAATTATGAACTCAATGACAAGTTTCTAAGGTCCCTAACTAAATATTGGGACACCAAGATCTGTGCCATTAGAGAAATGACTAAGTTAACAGAAATTCCTCCACCTACACTGTTTGGAAAACTGTTGTCTTATGAAATGCAGTTGACAGTGAGGAAAGAAGAGGAGAAAGCAACAAGAATTGAACATAAGGAAAGAACAGTGGCCTTTAAATCAGAAGCCCCCAGAAGGTACAGATGTAAGTCACCTACTCAACCTCCAAAGGTTGCTGAAACTGAGTCATATGAGTCAGCAAGTACAAAGTCTGAAAGCAGTGAAAGTGATGAGGACTTTGCTGCCTTCACTAGATATTTTCAGAAGTTCTTGAAGAAGAAATAGTGGAGTACAAGGCCTTCTACATCACAGGGAAAGGAAGACTCTTATCAGAAAAAGAGGTCTTCAAAGAAAGACAAGAAAAAGTCAAAGTCTAGCAAAGCTACACAGTCAAAAATTGTGTGCTGTTGCTGTAATAGACAAGGTCATGTGATAGCAGATTATACAGAGAAGAGAAAGGAGTCTAGTGACAAGAAGAAGACTCATTTCAAAGGCAAGAAAGAAAAGTCATTTGTTGCCAAAAAGGAGAAGACCCTGTCAGATATCTCTTCTTCAGAAACTGAGTCAGATGCTGAGGCATATATATGGCTGTTTGCTGAGGAAGAAGAAGAAGAGTTCATGCAGATTATGAATTTTATTTATGAACAAGAAGACTGTCTGTGCCAAGGACTAATGGCATTGACTGAAAGTGACAAAATCCTGGAGCAGCCAGGACCCAGTAAGGTACAATGTTCAACTCTAAGTTCAATTTCTTGTGCCAGTACAGAATCAGATTCATCCTCATCAAATGATGAGAGTGCATCTGAGTCTGAAGAAGATATTCATCAGTTGATAGATGAATACAAGGTTCTATTGCAAGCTTACAAGAAAAGCAAGTCCCTAGCCAAAAGTCAGGCAAAGGAAATTGCTGATCTTAAAGCTGATGTGTTGGGTATTGTATCCACAATGTACCTGATTTGAAGAAGCCCCTGGACAAGCTAAGGTCAATAGACTATGTATTTGATAAAATCCTTCTAGTTGTGCTTGCAGTTTTTCCACGCTAAGTGCACACCAATGTCAGGGTGCAGTAGGTCAATATACACGGGTCTGCACGACGTAATCCCTCGTTGAGCAGATCAGTGTGTTGGCCTACGTGTACTCTCTCTATTGGAGTGCACTTATTTTCAAGCACAGGGCTGTAAATATGCAGGAGCAGACAAGGAGCAAGGATGGGTCAAGGAGCATCTCATATGTGGAAAGACGAAAATTCGTCTAAGTTAGAATCGACGAGAATCACCAAGTGATTCTCGCCGATTTGGCGAGAATCACTTGGGATTCTCGCCGATTCGTCGAGAATCAGAAGTTGATTCTCGCCGAACTCGATCCAGCAACTTCTAAGCAAGCACCTCTGCGTCTAAGTAAGAATCGACGAGAATCACTTAGTGATTCTCGCCGATTCGGCGAGAATCACTAAGAATCACTGGTTGATTCTCGCCGTCTCGCCCTGGCCTAAAGCAGTGCGTGCAACCAAGGCAAATTCAACGAGAATCATCTTTGATTCTCGCCGAATCGTCGAGAATCACCTTTGATTCTCGGCGACTCGGCGAGAATCACTTTCGATTCTCACCGATTTTGACTTGGCGTTTTTCTGGAACTTCCTGAACCGGATTCTGCCACTGTTAAATTTCTGGACCGGGATTTGGGGATTTCTTTTGTGGGTCCCACAAACGGTCATATTGGTGATAACTACAGTATTTATACACGGGTATTTTGAACGGAATACCTAGACAGAAAGAAGCCGAGCGAGTGCAACCCTAAAATCGCGAAATCTCTCCGCCGCCTCCGTCACCGCTCGCGCAAGTCCGTCGCCGCTGCTGATCGCATTTCTTCACGATCTCCGGCGACAGAAGCTTAGCAAAGCTTGAGTCTCACGTGTCTATCCAGAGATCCCTTGTCTCTCGATTTGTTGACCGGGAAGAACTCCCCCGTCCGAATCGATCGAGACGACCGATCCTAGAGTGACCGTTGGTAGACCTAGTTTGCTTTGCAACGAAGATTGGATCTCAGAAGTACTGCTGCCGCGCATCGTCGTTGCCGTCGATCCCGAACCAAGCCGCCGCTCGGATTGCCGCCGCCGGTTTTGGGAAGATCCTTTCCAAGAGAGACCAAGGTTGTAGACTTTTCGTTGACTTCACGAACACGTCATCGAACGAAGAGGAACACCGTAGTCTCCAAACGAAGTTTGTATCTCGTGTACTTTCCATATTTACTTTTGTTGTAAAGGAACGATTGTTCCGTGTTGTAAGGGTTGGGTGCAACCCATTTTGTGGGAGTGTTGACTCTCACGTGTGGAAGGGTTCCTTCCGTTAGTGCAGGGATTGGATTTCAATCCCGTTGGAGAAGTGACCGAGTCGTCCCTTGTTGGGGAGATAGGTCGAAGGGGGAAAGTGGATGTACCCAAGTCGGGGAACCACTATAAATTGCCTGTGTATTCTGTGTGCTGTGCTTTTTATTTTTATTGTGCAGGTACGTTCGTAAATTCCGCAAAAGCGCTACTCGTCACCTATTCCCCCCCCCCCCATAGGTGCACATAGCTGACACTAGGTGGACTTTCAAGTGGTATCAAAGCGAGGTTGCTCATCAAAAAGGTCAACACCTTGAGTTGAATCCTGCCCCTAGTGTCAAGAAGAAGACAAATATCTACTATGGACGGGCTCAAGTTCTCCGGCAAGATCCCAGTATGCACCAGGCTAAACTTTCCGATCTGGAAGGAAAGAATCAGGTTTTACATGGAAGCAGTCGATCCTCGACTCTTCATGATCGTGGAGGAGGGACCTTATGTCCCCACCAAGTCCTCCACCATCGATCCCACCAAGAAGGTGCCGAAGACACTTTCTGAAATGGACAAAGACGAGATGGTGCTCGTGGGACTGGACAAGAAGGCACGAAACATTCTGGTGAGCGCAGTTGACGATTCCATGATGCAAAATTTTAGCAACTGCAGGACTGCTCAGGAGATCTGGCAGTGCCTGATCATCCTAATGGAGGGCACAGATGAAGTGAGGGATGATCGGAGATCCCTCCTGAACCAAAAATATGAGGCCTTCAGGCAAGGGCCTAAGGAAGAGATCGGAGTCACATACGAGAACTTCCTAAAGATTGTCAACGCCCTCAAGGGCTACGGAAGAGTGTTCACCAATGGTGAACTCAATGACAAATTCCTTAGGTCCCTTACTAAGGAATGGGACACAAAGATCTGCGCCATCAGAGAATTTGGCAGACTAGCGGAAACTGATCCACAAATCCTGTTTGGGAAGCTGATGTCCTATGAACTTCAGCTGAACACCAGGAAGGCAGAGGAAGAAGCAGAGAAGGCTGCTGCAAAAGAAAAGACTGTGGCCCTAAAAGCCAGTTACTCCAGAAAGGGCAAGGGTGCGATGTCATACCGTGCGAGGAATAAGGAAGAGGAGGAGGACTCTGAACCATGCTCCTCCGGCTCAGAGCTGTCGGAGGAGGATTTCTCCCTCATCACCTGAGAGTTCAAGAAGTTCCTCAAGATGAGGAATCAAAGAAAGAAAGACAGCTCCTCCTCCAGGCATCAGAAGAAAAATTATTCTTCTGACAGGTATGCATCTAAACCATAACAAACATCGTTCTTCTGATATTATTTGCTTTGGATGCAATAAGCCAGGACACGTCGTGGCCGACTGCCATCAAAGCAAAAGAGAAAAAGGGAAAGGAGAGGAGCTCAAATCCTCCAGAGATAAGAAGAAGGAGCGGAGCTACATCGCAAGAAGGCCAAAGACACTAAGTGAGTCTGATTCCTCAGACTCCAGTGATGATGAGGAAGCCTACTTCGGGCTGGTGGGTCGCTCCGACTCAGAAGGAGAATGTCCCCCATTTACTGGGAAGGTAAAAGCTCACACCCCTCTCTCCTGACTCCGACTCTGATCCTGAGTCTCAGGATGATGAACCTGAGGATGGCCCTTCAGCCCGTGAAGCTGAGCTCCTCGAGAAGTATGAGCTTCTGCTCAACACTTTCGATGAGTGCCGAAAGAGACTGAAGGCTGAGAAGAAGGAAGTAAAATTCCTTAAGGGTGAGTGTGTATCCCTAAGGGAAGAGGTCACTAGCTTGATTTCTCTCCGACAGGAACACCTTGACCTGACTTCCAAGCATTCAGAGTCTTTGAAGCTCCTTGATCTAAAGCAGGAGGAAGTCGACAAGTTGGAAGAACTACTTGCGGCAGAAAGGAAGATCGTCAAGAGCTTCTCCATGCCAAAAACAGTTCTTCCAGTCGTTGATACCTTCTCTGCTCAGGCCAAAGGAGCTGGCTTGGGGCATATAGGGGTATCTGGTTCTTCATCTAGGAGAAACAAGAACCAGAGGAAGAATAAGGCCGCCAAGAAGGCCTCTGCTGATAAAAAGGGTAAGGCTCCTCTTAGTCCTGTTGCGTTCAGAAAGCCTGGCTTTCCTTGCAACCAACACAACTTTGAGTCAACATTTGGGCATCATTTCCGGCCCTCAGTTGCAAAGCCAAAGAGCCGGTATGACGGTTGGAACTTTCCCCGGAACTTCGGTGAGAGTGCCTTCAAGGCACCTTATGAGGAAATCCACATAGGAAATTATGGTCCGTTCTCTAGCGGCCATAATGGAAAGCAGGCACCAAAAGCCAAGCCTGTTATACATAAGGTGACAAAGTCATGTGACTGTTGTCACCATGAGGCCTCCACCTCCAAATCCAAGGCCCCAGCAGTACCCACCGTTCCCAGGGTAAGGCAGGAGCCTAGGAAGAGGTACAACAGATTTGACTGTTGGTGCTGTGGCAAAGTCGGTCACTATGCCGTGGATTGTTGGTTTAATCCAAGGAACTACGAGACTCCCCATGTTAGCAATGCGAGACCGACCACTCGTAGGGTTAACCAACCGAGGGGGAGTGTGCTAACCAGGAATCTAGGACCCAAGTTCGATTGGGTTCCTAAGGCAAATTAATTTTGTTTTGCAGGAATGTCCAAAGGCCACCAAAACGCCGATCTGGTATTTGGACAGTGGATGCTCCCGACATATGACCGGGACAAGAAGCCTGCTACGTGATTACACTCCAGTCGAGAATGGACCCAAAGTCATCTTTGGAGGGTCAGATCGAGGAGTCACCAGAGGTTATGGTATGATTTCCAACGGTATAATCTCTATCACCGACGTGGCTTATGTTGAAGGGTTAAACCATAACCTGATCAGTGTAAGTCAGTTATGTGATAAAGGTTATGACGTTAAGTTCTGCAAGGATAAATGTCTGATAATTTCACGTACCTCTTCTGAAACGGTATTATCAGGCATTAGGAGCAGAAATATCTTTTGTTTAGATTTTCTCAGTTTAAATTCATCTACCCCCGTATGCCTTGTGGCAACAGGCAGTGCATCTCTTTGTGAACAATGGCACAAGAGATTGGCACATATTAATTTCAAGACAATTAGTATGCTGTTTTCTAAGCACTTGGTAAGAGATGCTCCCAGTATCAAGTGCATCAAAGATAGCCCATGTCCTGCATGCCAGATGGGCAAACAGACTCGGGCTACCTTTAAGAGCATCGCTGACAAAGACTCTTCCCGACGTCTTTACCTTTTGCATATGGACTTGTTTGGTCCAATGCAAGTTCATAGCTTGGGAGGCAAGTCCTATACGCTAGTGATAGTTGATGATCATTCTCGGTTTACATGGGTGTTCTTTTTGAAACGAAAGTCAGATACGTTTGACATCTTCACTAATTTTGTCAAGCAGGTTCAGAACGAATTTAACTGCTCCGTGGTCAAAATCAGAAGTGACCATGGAACAGAATTCAAATCTGGTGCAATGACAGAATTTTGTGAAGAACAAGGTATCTTTCATGAGTTTTCCTCCCCGCGCACTCCTCAGCAAAATGGAGTTGTGGAGAGGAGAAATAGAACTCTCATTGAAGCCTGCATGACAATGTTGAAAGACGCTTCTCTCCCGGAATACTTCTGGGCAGAGGGTGTCAATACGGCATGTCATGTACAAAACCGAGCATTGATCAACAAGCATCATCGTAAGACGCCCTACGAGCTACTGAAAGGCAGGAAACCAACCATGTCCTACTTGAGGATTTTTGGTTGCAGATGCTATGTACTGAATAATGGGAAGTACCCGCGTACTAAGTTCGGTGAAAAATGCTTCGAAGGCATATTCATGGGCTATAGTTCCCATAGTCGGGCATATAGGGTCTTCAATAAGAAAACCCTAGTGGTAAAAGAATCAATAAATGTTGTATTTGATGAAGGAAGTTTGCTTAACAGCAATTCTTCCAGTAGTATTCTTGAAGATGCAGGTGCTAGACTTGAACAGCTGAGTCTGGATGAGACCGCTAAAGATGACGCTCCCAAGTACGTCAAAGTTTCCACCTCAACGTCATCTGAAAATGTTGAAGATCAAGATGGGAGAAATCTCTTAGAAGAAAGAGAAGCCCAAGAAGTAGTTGAAGCTCCAGACGCCAGACTTCTAGAGCTCCGACAGGTGAGAGATCATCCTAGAGATCAGATCATCGGGGATCCTCGTGTTGGTGTCAGAACTCGAAGAGGTACAGTTAACGAAGTATTGCATCTTAGCTTCCTGTCACAGGTTGAGCCAAAGAAGTTCGACGAGGCGAACAAGGATGCGGCATGGATTCTGGCCATGCAAGAGGAACTACATCAATTCGAACGTTGCAATGTTTGGACGCTGGTTCCCAGACCATACAAGCAGAATGTGATTGGCACGAAGTGGATCTTCAGAAACAAGCTGGATGAACATGGTGTCATCGTAAAGAACAAGGCCAGGCTGGTGGCTCAAGGTTACAGACAGGAGGAAGGGATTGACTTCGACCAGACCTTCGCACCAGTAGCAAGGCTCGAGGCAATCAGGTTGTTCCTGGCGTATGCTTCACACAAAGGATTCACAGTCTATCAAATGGATGTGAAATCGGCATTCCTGAACGGAGACCTGAAAGAGGAAGTATACGTCGCTCAACCCCCAGGTTTTGTCGATCCTACTTATCCCAATCACGTTTATTTTCTTAATAAGGCCTTATATGGGTTGAAACAAGCTCCACGAGCTTGGTATGAGACTTTATCTAGTTTTCTTCTTGAGAACAAGTTCTCCAGAGGTAAAATAGATAAAACATTGTTTCTCAGGGAAGTCAAAGGCAAGATTTTGCTGGTGCAAATCTATGTCGATGACATAATATTCGGCTCAACGGACAACAATCTTTGCAAAAAGTTTTCTAAACTTATGCAAGGAAAGTTTGAAATGAGCAGTATGGGAGAGCTCAAGTATTTCTTAGGACTTCAAGTGAAACAGTCTGAGGATGGAATCTTCATCTCTCAGACGAAGTTCACAAATGAACTCCTTAAGAAATTCGGTATGGAGAGTGCAACCTCTATGAGGACTCCAATGGGATCCACCATGTCTCTGGATAAGGATGAGAAAGGTAAACCTTTCGATGAAACCAAATACAGAAGCATCATTGGATCCCTGCTCTACCTTACTGCCAGTCGACCGGATATTATGTTCTCCACATGTGTCTGTGCCCGATATCAGGTGAACACTAAGGAATCTCACTATGTCGCTGAAAAGCGAATTCTGAGATACCTTAAAGGTACTCCTAATCTTGGCTTGTGGTACCCGAGAAACAATGATGTCGAGCTAATAGGCTTTTCAGATGCTGATTTTGCAGGGAGCAGGGATGACAGGAAAAGAACCTCCGGGACGTGTCAATTCCTCGGCAGGAGGCTTATCTCATGGAACAGCAAGAAACAGAATTGTGTTGCAACCTCCACAGCAGAGTCAGAGTACATCTCGCCAGGAAGCTGTTGCGCACAACTTCTATGGATCAGAAACCAGTTAGCCGACTACGACCTTCAGTTCAAGGAAGTACCCATGTACTGAGACTCCTCTAGTGCAATTGCCATTGCCAACAATCCGGTGTCGCACAGCAGAACGAAGCATATTGAAGTACGCTACCACTTCATTCGGGAGCACGTGGAGAACAAAGATATCTCTCTCTGTTATGTCCCCACGGACAAGCAGATTGCAGATATATTCACAAAGCCCCTAGACGAGGCCAAGTTTAATCTTTTCAAGACTGAATTGGGGATGCTCAATTATGAGGAATGAAGACTACAGAGGCTCCAGGCCCGTGCAAGAACTGAGGGGGAGCAAAGGGTAAAACGCTACAGACCCCGATTTGTAGAAGCCGAAAAGGGGAGATTACCCTCTCGGCTAAGGCTAAGGTGGCTCCAAGCTTGCTCCCAAGAAATTGGTATTGGTAATGGATAACTCACTCAACTCACTTTTCAGTTTATGGTTTTCATTCTCATTTGCTCTATTCACCTTAGCTTGTAGGGTTTAGGCTTCTTCAAATAGGGGGAGATTGTTGGGTATTGTATCCACAATGTACCTGATTTGAAGAAGCCCCTGGACAAGCTAAGGTCAATAGACTATGTATTTGATAAAATCCTTCTAGTTGTGCTTGCAGTTTTTCCACGCTAAGTGCACACCAATGTCAGGGTGAAGTAGGTCAATATACACGGGTCTGCACGACGTAATCCCTCATTGAGCAGATCAGTGTGTTGGCCTACGTGTACTCTCTCTATTGGAGTGCACTTATTTTCAAGCACAGGGCTGTAAATATGCAGGAGCAGACAAGGAGCAAGGATGGGTCAAGGAGCATCTCATATGTGGAAAGACGAAAATTCGTCTAAGTTAGAATCGACGAGAATCACCAAGTGATTCTCGCCGATTCGGCGAGAATCACTTGGGATTCTCGCCGATTCGTCGAGAATCAGAAGTTGATTCTCGCCGAACTCGATCCAGCAACTTCTAAGCAAGCACCTCTGCGTCTAAGTAAGAATCGACGAGAATCACTTAGTGATTCTCGCCGATTCGGCGAGAATCACTAGTGATTCTCGTCGAATCGACGAGAATCACTGGTTGATTCTCGCCGTCTCGACCTGGCCTAAAGCAGTGCGTGCAACCAAGGCAAATTCGACGAGAATCATCTTTGATTCTCGCCGAATCGTCGAGAATCACCTTTGATTCTCGGCGACTCGGCGAGAATCACTTTCGATTCTCACCGATTTTGACTTGGCGTTTTTCTGGAACTTCCTGAACCGGATTCTGCCGCTGTTAAATTTCTGGACCTGGATTTGGGGATTTCTTTTGTGGGTCCCACAAACGGTCATATTGGTGATAACTACAGTATTTATACACGGGTATTTTGAACGGAATACCTAGACAGAAAGAAGCCGAGCGAGTGCAACCCTAAAATCGCGAAATCTCTCCGCCGCCTCCGTCGCCGCTTGCGCAAGTCCGTCGCCGCTGCTGATCGCATTTCTTCCCGATCTCCGGTGACAGAAGCTTAGCAAAGCTTGAGTCTCACGTGTCTATCCAGAGATCCCTTGTCTCTCGATTTGTTGACCGGGAAAAACTCCCCCGTCTGAATCGATCGAGACGACCGATCCTAGAGTGACCGTTGGTAGACCTAGTTTGCTTTGCAACGAAGATTGGATCTCAGAAGTACTGCTGCCGCGCATCGTCGTTGCCGTCGATCCCGAACCAAGCCGCCGCTCGGATTGCCGCCGCCGGTTTCGGGAAGATCCTTTCCAAGAGAGACCAAGGTTGTAGACTTTTCGTTGACTTCACGAACATGTCGTCGAACGAAGAGGAACACCGTAGTCTCCAAACGAAGTTTGTATCTCGTGTACTTTCCATATTTACTTTTGTTGTAAAGGAACGATTGTTCCGTGTTGTAAGGGTTGGGTGCAACCCGTTTTGTGGGAGTGTTGACTCTCACGTGTGGAAGGGTTCCTTCCGTTAGTGCAGGGATTGGATTTCAATCCCGTTGGAGAAGTGACCGAGTCATCCCTTGTTGGGGAGATAGGTCGTAGGGGGAAAGTGGATGTACCCAAGTCGGGGAACCACTATAAATTGCCTGTGTATTCTGTGTGCTGTGCTTTTTATTTTTATTGTGCAGGTACGTTCGTAAATTCCGCAAAAGTGCTACTCGTCACCTATTCCCCCCCCCCCCCCCCCATAGGTGCACATAGCTGACACTAGGTGGACTTTCATGCTGCAACTAAGTTTGAGAAGTCTTTTGATCAAAAACTTAATGAGATAGCCAGATTGAAGCACATAACTGTGATTCAAATGGGAACTATATCATTTAAGAATGATCAAATCAAGTGTCTGGAGATTAATCTTCAGAAGGAGAAGGACTTAGTTGCTAGGTTTTCTAAACCTAAGTCAGTTCTACCTTTGATTGATGAATTTTTCATCAAAAAGGTAAAGCTGGACTTGGTTTTACTAGACCTGCAAGGACTGTTCAGTCCAAGTCCAAGTCCAAGGGCAAAGCCCCAACACTCAACAAGCCAGATGTGGATAAAACAGCAAAGACTGTACCTAAGCAAAGGTACAATAAGTTTGAGTGTTGGTGCTGTGGCAAGGTTGGCCACTATGCAATGGACTGTTGGCACAATGCTAGTGCCAAAGTGAGTAGCAAACTGCCTATTGGAAAACCAGTAGGTAGCCATGTCAGGATGCAAACTAACAAGTACCAAGGACCCAAGAATTCTTTGGGTTCTATGGTTCATTAATCTGTTTTGCAGGTGAGTCCAAGTGGCCATGCCCCTATATGGTACTTGGACAGTGGATGTTCCAGACATATGACTGGAACAAAGGGATTACTAAGGGACTACATTCCAATCAAAGATGGTCCTAAAGTCACCTTTGGTGGTTCTGAAAAAGGAATCATCAAAGGGTTTGGTAACATCTCTAGTAACTTAGTTACCATTACTCAAGTGGCTTATGTTAAAGGGTTGAAACACAACCTAATAAGTATAAGTCAATTAAGTGATGTAGGGTATGACATCTCATTTGTTAAGAATGGTTGTCATATCAAGAGGTCAACTGATCAAGAGATCTTTTTGACTGGCTATAGAAAGAGGAATGTCTACTGCCTAGACATTATGTGTGAGACCAATGGTTCTCAAGTGTGTCTTGTAGCTGATGAGACAGTCTCTCATTGTGTCAAATGGCATAAGAGGCTAGCTCATCTAAATTACAAGACAATTGGCAAACTCTTTATCCATGAGTTAGTGAGGAATGGCTCTCAAGTTAAGTGTGTTAAAGATGGTATTTGCTCAGCTTGTCAAAAGGGCAAGCAGACTAGATCCACCTTTAGAAGCATAGAAAACAAAGACGTTGTGAGGTGTTTATACCTCTTGCATATGAATCTCTTTGGTCCAATGCCAGTTCACATCCTAGGTAGGAAGGTCTATACCTTTGTAGTTGTAGATGACTACTCAAGGTTTTCCTGGGTGTTCTTCTTAAGACAGAAATCTGAAACACCTAGTGTCTTCTATAGCTTTGTCAAGCAAATTCAGAATGAACTAAATAGTACAGTGATCAAAATAAGAAGTGATCATGGTACTGAGTTTCAGTCTGATAGCATGACAAAACTATGTGAAGACTTTGGGATATTTCAAGAGTTTTCTTCACCAAGAACACCTCAGCAAAATGACATTGCTGAGAGGAAGAATAGAACCTTGATTGAGGCAAGTAGAACCCTATTAAGTGATACATCACTACCAGAATATTTCTAGGCTGAAGCAGTCAATACTGCATGCCATGTTATTAATAGGGCTACCATAACTAAAGGCCTCAACAAGACCCCCTATGAGGTTGTGAAAGGCAGGAAACCAAACCTATCCTACTTCAGGATCTTTGGTTGCAAATGCTTCATACTTAACAATGGAAAGTCTTACTTGACTAAGTTTGCTGCCAAGTCCCAAGAGGGAATTTTTGTTGGGTACAGCAACAACAGTAAGGCTTATAGAGTCTACAACTTGTCAACTCAAGTTGTAGAAGAAACTGTACATGTAGTATTTGATGAGACTAAACTTATTAACAATGAGTTGTCTAGTAGTGTATGCAGCCCCACAGGTTTAACAAAGAAGATGGACAAGCTCACTCTAGAAGAACAATCTACTGCAAGACAGCAAGTAGAAGACAGTGGCTGTTGTCCAGGGGGAGTACTACATGTACCAAATGCAGAAGAAGTACAAGGAGTACAGCAAGATAATGGAACTGAAGAGGTTCAACCAGAAGTCAGGATGCCTCCAGCCAATAGGCATCTTAGAGATCATCCAGTAGAGCAGATTATTGGAGATCCAAGATAAGGGGTACAAACAAGGAGCAGAAACCTGAATGCAGCAGTCTACTCCAGCTTTCTATCCCAAGTTGAACCTAAGAAGTTTGAAGAAGCCATCAAAGACCCTCTTTGGATTGAGGCTATGCAAGAAGAACTCAATAAATGCAAGAGATGCAAGGTCTGGGAGCTTGTTCCTAAACCTAAAGACCACAATATAATTGGAACCAAGTGGATCTATAGGAACAAGATGGATGAATAAGGAGTCATCATTAAGAACAAAGCAAGACTAGTTGCTAAAGGATATAGGCAGAAAGAAGGTATTGATTTTGATCAAACCTTTGCTCCAGTAGCCAGACTGGAAGTCATAAGAATGTTCCTGGCCTATGCAACTTTTTAAGGATTCAAAGTTTACCAAATGGATGTCAAGTCAGCATTTCTAAATGGTAATCTTAGAGAATAAGTCTATGTGGAACAACTCTCAGGTTTTGTTGATTCAACTCTACCTACTCATGTCTATAGACTTAGGAAAGCTTTATATGGGTTAAAGCAAGCCCCTAGGACTTGGTATGAAACCCTGTCTAGTTTCCTCATTGAGAATAAGTTCTCAAGGGGGAAAATAGACAAGACTCTATTCCTTAGGGAATCTAGAGGCAAAGTAATACTAGTCCAAATATATGTAGATGACATTATATTTGGGTCTACTGAAAGTAGCTTTTGCAAAAAGTTTGCAAAGCTAATGCAAGGTCAATTTGAGATGAGTAGTATGGGAGAGCTAAAGTTCTTCTTGGGTCTCCAAGTAAGACAGACTGAGAGTGGTTTATCCATATGCCAGTCCAAGTTCACCCTAGAACTCATAAGGAAGTATGGTATGGATTCATCCAGCACCATGAAGACTCCTATGGGGTCAAGTATGTCTCTTAGCAAGGATGATGCAGGGAAGCCTGTAGATGAAACCTTGTATAGAGGGATAGTTGGCTCCCTATTATACTTGACTACAAGTAGACCAGATATCATGTATGCTACATGTGTCTGTGCTAGGTATCAAGTCTGCCCTAAAGAGTCTCATTTGACTGCAGTCAAAAGGATATTGAGATATCTAAAGTGCACTCCTTATCTAGGCCTCTGGTACCCTAGGAATGGGGATTTTGATCTAACAGGTTATTCAGATGCAGACTTTGCAGGATGCAAAGAAGATAGAAAAAGCACTACTGGAACCTGTCAATTCCAAGGTGGAAGACTGATTTCTTGGAGTAGCAAAAAGCAAACAAGTGTGGCTATCTCCACTGCAGAATCAGAGTATGTGGCTGCAGGAAGTTGCTGTGCTCAACTTCTGTGGATACAACATCAGCTAGAGGACTATGGATTTCAGGTAAGTAGAACTACACTCTTTTGTGATTCTACAAGTGCTATTTCAATAGCCAATAATCCTGTATCCCATAGTAGAACAAAACATATTGAAATTAAATATCATTTTCTTAGGGAGCATGTAGAAAGAGAAGATATTTTACTTGAATATGTTAAAATAGATGATCAACTAGCTGATATGTATACTAAGCCTCTAGAAGAAGCTAAGTTCAATAGGTTTAAGATTGAACTAGGAATGATAAACTTAGAGTATGTTTGTAGTATTGAAATTGGCTAAGTAAAAAAGGTGTCGACACATCGAGATTTCTGTGTCGACACAGATAGTAGGTGTCGACACTTCAGGGAAAAGGTGTCGACACTTCAGGGAAAAGGTGTCGACACACCTAGGAAGTTGGTGTCGACACTTCAGAATAATAGTGTCGACACATGACATGTTGGTGTCGACACAACCAAGGTGGTGTCGACACTTAGTGTTTACTCAGAATTATCTAAGTAAAGTCTCGACTATATGTCGAGTTAAGTGGTGTCGACACATAAACAAGTGTCGACCCATGTAATCTGTTGACTAAACTTGTGTCGACACATATGTGTCGAGACATTATAAGTCAGTGTCGACACTTATTGACAGTGTCGACACAATTTAAGTTGGCTGCCCGCCTTTTCATCTTCAAAAGTACAAAGGTATAAATAGGGTTTTGCCTTAGTCTGTCGACACGCTTTCAAAAGTTTCGAGACTAAAACTTGTGTGTCGACACCTCTCTTCTCTCCAGTCTAATTCTTCAAACCCTATTGGCGCCAAAGCTTGAGGAGAACGTCAACGAAGGATACGAACTGGTGCGCGATGCATTTGTTGATGCTGAACAGGAAATCAAGAATGTCGTAACCCTAGTAGCCGACTCAGGGTTAGAATATCTTGTCTCAGAGCCAACGAAAATTTGGAAGAAAGAGGTACTGGAATTCATCAATGGAGCTAAGGTAGATGAAACTGGATTCAAGATCAAATCCAGGGTTCATGGTGAGAAGGTGAAGGTTTCACCTAAGAGCTTGAGGAAGATTCTACAGCTACCAAGAACTAAGGAAGAGGATGAAGTAACTGCTTCTAAGACAAGAGAAGCATTGACCTGGTGTGGTCTAGATTCTACAATGAAAATAGGATCTGTATTTAATAGGAAGGGAATGAACAGTCAGGGGAAATTCCTGTCTGAAATTGTTGGGAAATTCATATTGAGTAAGCCAGGAGGGCATGATAGGATATCTGCCTCTATATTCAGTATTATGACAAGAATCATCTTCACCTTGCAAACAGATTGGTCTGTTATCATCTTTGAGAAAATCATGCACCGTATTTTTCGTGAGTACCTGGATCTGTTTATGATAGTGTTCATTGATGACATCCTGGTGTACTCGAAGTCTAAAGCTGAACATGAGATTCACTTGTGGTTGGTGTTGAACACGTTGAGGCAAAATCAGCTCTATGCCAAGTTCTCGAAGTGCGAGTTTTGGCTATCGTCAGTGGCATTTTTGGGCCATGTAGTGAGTGGAGCGGGCATTGCAGTGGATCCAGCGAAGATAAGGGCCATCCAGGAGTGACCAATGTTGTCTTCCGTGGCCGAGGTCAGGAGTTTTCTTGGACTTGCGGGCTACTATAGAAGATTTGTGGAAAACTTCTCGCGGATCGCTTTGCCACTCACCACACTGACGCGAAAAGATCAGAAGTTCGTTTGGACGCCAGAGTGCGCACGAGCTTTTGAAGAGCTGAAGGTTCGGTTGACCACGGCGCCGGTGTTGTCTTCGCCACGTGGAACCGACGGATTTGTGATTTATAGTGATGCCTCAGGGAGCGGCTTAGGCTGCGTTCTTCTGCAGAGCGGAAAAGTGATTGCTTATGGCTCACGCCAGCTGAAGGTGCACGAGCGAAATTCTCCCGTCCATGATTTGGAACTAGCGGCGGTGATTTTTGCACTCAAGTTGTGGCGACACTACCTTTATGGAGTAAAGGTGGAGATCTATACCGATCATAAGAGCCTAAAGTATCTTTTGGAGCAGAAAGACTTGAACATGCGTCAACGAAGGTGGTTGGAGTTCCTTGGGGACTACACTTTCGAGATTCACTATACGCCCGGGAAGGGGAATGTTGTCGCGGATGCCTTGAGTCGGCGGATTCTGGCTAGAGCAAATTGGTTACAAAGGCATGATAAACGCCTTATCCAGGAGTTGGAGGCGTTAGAGATCTATTGTGTTGACAAGAATTCCACTGCCACTGCATGTTTGAACTGGACCGAGGTGCAATGTGACCTTGCGGACCGAGTTCGACGGGCAACGGAGTTGGATGAAGATCTCTTACGGTATGTGAATGAAGGGCCAGAGGGCAAATTCACCTGGATTGACGGTCTTTTGCGAAAAGAGGGCCGTTTGTGCGTCCCAAATGTGGGGAAGCTGAGGGAAGAACTGATGTATGAAGCGCATTATACAAAGTATTCCATTCACCCCGGGAGCACAAAGATGTTCAACGATATGAAGAAGCTTTTCTGGTGGCCAGGGCTCAAGAAAGATGTTGCCCTTTATGTAGCCAAATGTCAAACATGTGCGATGGTGAAGGCGGAATGCCAAAAGCCGGGCGGTTATTTGAAGTCACTGCCGATCCCAGAGTGGAAATTTAATGATATTTCCATGGATTTTGTGCACGGGTTGCCAAGATCGCAGTGAGGAAATGATTCCATTTGGGTGATTGTTGATCGGCTAACGTTTTCTCCCGAATAGGCGGGATGATTCAGTTGAAAGTTTGGCAAAGTTATATGTTGACCAGATTGTACGGCTTCACGGTGTTCCTCGGAGCATCGTAAGTGATCGAGATGGGCGGTTCACGTCAAATGATTGGAGGCTAGTTCACCGACTGTTGTGCACGAAGTTGACTTTCAGTACGGCCTTTCATCCCCAAACGGATGGCCAAACTGAACGTACCAACAAAAAAATGGAGGACATGCTCCGAATGTGCGCCCTTGACTTCGGAAAGAGATGGGAAGATCATCTCTATATGGTCGAGTTTGCTTATAATAACAGCTACCAGGCGAGTATTGGGATGGCACCATATGACGCTCTATATGGAAGACAGTGTCGCACTCCCTTGGCTTGGATAGAAGCGGGCGAAGCTCGGGTTGTTAAACCAAATGAGGTTGATGAAGCAAACTCAACTATCCGGACGATTAGAGAGAGATTGCTTATTGCTCAAGATCGACAAGCGAAGTACTACAACGCCAAGCACCGGAACGTGAAATTTGCAGTTGGCGATTGGGTCTACTTGAAGATCAAGCCATTCAAAGGTGTCTCCAGGATTCGACGATTGAAAAAGTTGAGTCCAAGATATTTGGGTCCTTTTGAAGTGGTTGAGCGAGTTGGCAAAGCGGCTTATCGGCTAGCTCTGTCGGCAGACTTGGGTGGATTGCATGATGTCTTCCACATCTCGGTGCTTCGGAAGGCTGTGAAAGATCCAGCTCAAGTGATCGCGGATGATCGTGTGCCGGTGGAGTATGGGCTAAAAATGAAAGTTAGACCCATTCAGATCGAAGATCGAGCCGAGAAACAGTTGCGGAACAAGACGGTCAGCATGGTGAAAGTCCGATGGGACAATTGTGGCCGCGAAGAACTGTCATGGGAGCGAGAGCAAACCATGCGTGAAGAGTTCCCTGAGCTGTTTTTATAGCTGTAGCAAGAATGTTGTAACATCAACTTTTATATGTTGTCACATTTTTCTTGCTGTTTTCTGTTACCTTTCCTATGTCTGAATTTCGAGGACGAAATTTCCTATAGGAGGGGAGGATTGTAACAGCCCAAATTTCTGAAACAGGAATTTTTGGGTGACACGGCCTGGGACATGGGCGTGTCCCAGGGCGTGTCAGTTGACACGGCCTGCGACACGGGCGTGTCGCAGGGCGTGTCGAGGATGTGTCGACGATCGGGCTTTGTCTCGATGATTTTTTAGCTCGACGATGTGTCGAGAGGAGACACACGTCCCAGGACACGGGCGTGTCCAAGGCTGTGTCGCATGCTCGACGAGTTTTGCTCGACGATCGTCGAGTGTCGAGATGTGTGTGTCGAGTGTCGAGATGTTGCACACGGCCTGTGACACGGGCGTGTCACAGGGTGTGTCAAATCGGGACGACGAACTCAGCCCGCCGAAGGATTTCGACAGGGCGTGTCTTTGTGCCGTGTCAGGGCACACGGCCTGGGACACGGGCGTGTCACAGGCCGTGTGAAGTCTCGGGATGATTTGGGATTTTTTTCACCCAGGCACACGGCCACAGACACGGGCGTGTCTGAAGGCGTGTTGGGGACACGGCCCATGACACGTGCGTGTCCAATGGGCGTGTCACTGGTTTGGATAAGTCGGTTGACCACCGCTTGAGGCACACGGCCTGGCACACGTCCGTGTCCGAGGCCGTGTCGGGTCAAAATCTGTGTTTTTGGCAGAATCGTGGCCGTCCATTCCTTCAGCTGGGATCCAAGGGCTGAAGCCTCTTCCTCTTTTTCCTAAAGGCCGAAATCAGAGCAAGGATTCTCATTTTCCTTGGCCTTAAGCTTTCTTCAAGTTAAGAGAAAGAGAGAGAGAAAGGAGGAGGAAGAAGGAAAGGGGGCTGCTGGTGGTGGTGCTGCTGGTTACCGACGAGCAATCCGAAGCCAGCGTTGCGGAGGAAACGCTCTTGCGAGTCTTGCAAGCATGCTTTGAGGTCATGGCACCGAAGCAGTCGTCAAGGGTAACGACTCTTCTTCCTAGCCATGTGAAGGCTTCTTTTTGGCATAGCTTTGTGATTTCCCCCACCAAGAGGTGGATGATTTTGGAAATCTTGAGGTGGATGCTTGACATCCCCTTTGTTAGCATATAGATCCGGAAATGGAGTACAGAATAGGCATGCTGTGTGAAGCCCATCTGGACAGGTTGATATGGATTGGTGATGTTGCATACGAACCGGAGAAGACTCTATGATAAACGTGTAGTGTACGGAGTCTACGGGCTATACCTGCGAAAAGGAGTAGCAGGAAGTACTGGGGTGGTAGCCCAGGAAAAATAACCATGTGATGTGTTTGGGTCTAACCTGTGGATGTGGCACAGGAAGTACTGGTGTGCCCAGGAAATGCCCTTTTGTGATGCTTGATGTCATAGGGTGTCCACCTGTGAAGCGAGTAACATGAAGTACTGGTATGATAGCCAGGAAAGACCCCTGACATTTGTGCTTGTGCGGTGTCCACCTGTGAACAGAGTCACAGGAAGTACTGGGAAACCCAGGAAAGACCCGTTGTTATGCTAAGGAAATGGGTATCGAGATATGCCCAGGCTTGAATGCCAGGAACAGGATTGGTGAGACCGACCCGCGCCTTTGATATAGCCATGAGTACGCTGTACTCGGAGAAGGCAAGGCAATTTGAGCAACGGGGGGTGGAGGATCCGACCTGCGCTATGTCCGTCCGATGTGAGACCAAAAAGTGCGGTCTGTTGGAGCGCATAGCAAGAGTCTTTGGCCTGCGCGCCATGACACAACGGGGGGCTACGGGCCATCCCGGTGTCTGAAGAATAACTCCGGCTGCACGCCATGGAGTCAATGCTCAAGAGATTTACCGTTGGGTTGTGACCCTGATACGGTGGTGGGCAAGAGGTTGCCAGAACACCAAGAATGTGCCCTGAGTGCACGGACCGTTGGGCCGGGTGGCGAACGGTTGTGATTGCTTGTGTGCGTGAAAGCACCTTTTGATAATATAGCTTGCCATACTTGTGATTTGCTATGCCTGCAGGGAAGAATACCGCTGCCCCGAGAGAAGGGGTAGGGTCGTTATAATTTGGTCAGCTGAACGCTGACCGTTGCCTTTGTTTGCCACCGTTGGGTGGATTGTCCCTGTACAGGTGCTGGAGAGCCGAGCGGGACGCATAGAGGTTGATGTACCTGCTGCTACCGTTGCGAGCCCTCGAAGGCTCTATGTTGTTTGTGTGTTTTCTTTTGTTGTGGCCGGCCTGCGCGCCAATTTGTTTAGGCCACTGCTTGAAAGCTCTGTAAGGCCATAAGGCCAACTCTTTTGTACTTCTTGTAAGACATTCCTATATGGTATAAAATGTGGAGTTTTATGTTTGGACATTCATGAGGAGTTCAAGTGTAGTCTAGGCTTCCGCTAGAATGATTTGTGATCGGTGCGATAGCGCTACTCTGGTATCATCCTGTACCTTCACCGCCTGTTTTGTGATATATCCTGTGGGGCCCCGGCCGGACCTTCTAGAATATACCATATGAACGGATGTGGTTGTTACATGTCGACACCCAGAACAATGTGTCGACACTTAGCAGAAGAGTCAACACTGAAAGTAAGTGTCGACACCCAGAACAATGTGTCGACACTTAGCTGAAGACTCAACACTTGAAGAAAGTGTCGACACAAGGAGCTGTGTCGACACTTAGCAAAGAACAGCAAAGTTCAAAAATATTCTAAGTACAAGTGTCGACACTAAGGGAATGTGTCGACACACAGCCAGAGTCTCGACTGAAGAAGAAAGTGTCGAAACCCAGAGCAATGTGTCGACACTCAATAAGTATCAACAATGAAGACATGTGTCGACACCAAGAAGCAGTGTCGACACTTGACAGATACAACACATGAAGATGTGTCGACACAAAGGAGATGTGTCGACACTTAGAAGAATTCAGCAAGATACTGAAGTACAAGTAATTGTGTCGACACTCAATTTCAGTGTCGACACATGAAGAAGAAGTAGTGTCGAGATACAAAATCTACAACACAAGGAGTTGTGTCGACACCTTGTAGACTAGTGTCGACACTTAGACAACTTGTGTCGACACTTGGTCTATAAGTGTCGACACTTAAAGACAGAAAGTCTCGACACTTACAGACAGTTACAGAATTTTCAAGAACTGACTGGATGACTTGACAGCTGCCATTTCAGCCGGTCTACAGCACCTGTCAGAGTTGTCAGAATTCAGTTATGGACCGGACCAGCCGGTTACCATGAAGAAGGCCTATAAATAGGCTTGTACTGTCTACAAAAGGGATTGATCAAAATGTTGTTGAAGAAGAATAAGTTCAAATCAGTGATCAAGTATTCAACAAAGAAGATCTTGCAATTCCTTGAAGATTCAAGTGCAGATCTAAGAAGTTGGAGAGAGAGAGCTCCATTCAAGAAATCAGCTGTTGGAACCCAGCTGAGAAGAAGGATTCAGATTGATCTGAATCTTAAGAAGCAGAGATCAAGGATCAACTGCAGAGGAATCAGTCTTATTGTGTTCTACTTTCAAGAAGCTTTGAAGAAAGCCAAGTCAGATATATTTCAGCTGAGTTCTTCCAAGAACTCATCAAGAATCTCACAACTTATCTCTCTTTCATCTAAGTTGTTGAGTTTATACATTTTGTATTCATTATAACTTGTAGGATCCTTAGGGATCTGAGATTGTAAGCCTGTAATTATAAAGGCTGAGGGTAGGAGAGTTAAATCTCTGAGTGTAGGCCTTGGTGGCTGAGTGTAGGCCTTGGTGGCTGAGTGTAGGCCCTTGTGGCTGAGTGTAGGCCTTTGTGGCTGAGTGTAGGCTTTGTGGAAAAGCTGAGTTGTAGGGCCTTGGGCCTGAGGTGTAGGAGCCTATTTTGGGTTCTGAGTTAGTGGAGAAGTTTGGCCGAATCTAGTACACTGCTAGATAGGCGAAGGGGGAAAGTGGATGTACCCAAAGCTTGGGGAACCACTATAAAACTCTGTGTCTACTATGTTTGCTGAGTTGCTGTGATTGCTGAATGTCTGCTGTGTTAAATTAGATATAATTCTGTGATATTATCTGTTTGCTGACTAAAAAGTTAAAAAGATTCAAGTCACCTATTCCACCCCCCCTCTAGGTGCTTAGGGACAATATCTTTCACAGTTCTACAGGTGTGAAAAAAGATTTTCCCAGCCAGGTGCAAGGTATAGAAAAGTGAGTGCCTTTAAGGCTTCTCATGAAGAAATTCAAATGACCCATCATAGACCGTTTGTCTTTAGTGCTTTAGCACCCACTTTCAAGAATGTGGCTGCAACAAAGGTTCAGAACCATTAAGCAAAGAATCTGACTAAAGGTCAGTCTTCCAACAAGCCTGGTTTGGCTGTATGATGATATCAGAAGCATGCTTTCTGAAAAAAACTTGCAGCTGCTGGCACTTAGAGTAGGAAAAACAAGACAGCTAGAAGACTTACCATCAGTCAGATCCTTGCTAAAAGAGATCTGAAGAAATCTGTTTCTCCTCTTCCAACTATTCATCCAGTAGTTAACCAAACTGCTAGGTCTACACAGAAAAGTGGATACAACATTCATGAATATTGATGTTGTGGCAAAGTGGGCCACTTTGTTGTAGACTGCTGGAGCAATCCAAGGGTGTCAAGAGCAGCTGTTAGTCTGCCAGTCAGAAATGCTGCTGGTAGACAAGCTCATTATAAGACTAACATGAACCTAGGACCCAATAGAAATTTGGGTCCAAAGGTAAAGTAAATTGTGTGATGCAGGTTAGTCCAAGTGCCTATACCCCTATATGGTACTTGGACAGTGGTTGTTCCAGGCTCGTGATTGGGACAAGGTGCAACTTGAAGGATTATACTCTAGTAAAATATGGACCCAAAGTCATCTTTGGTGGTTCAGATAGAGGGGTAACTAGACGATATGGTATGATTACCAATGGCACTGTCACCATCACAAAAGTGGCTTATGTTGAACGGTTGCAAAAAAAACCTCATAAGCATAAGCCAACTCTCTGACCATGGCTATCTTATTGTCTTGCACAAGGATGAGTGCCTGATTAAGAGATCAAGTGGCCAAGAGATCATCTTGACAGGCACTAGGAATGGATACATTTATTACTTAAACTTTCTATGTCAAAATTAAGACTCTCCTATTTGTCTAGTGGCAAACTCTTTAAGCAAGAGCTAGTTAGGAATGGTACTAATGTGAAGTGCACCAAGGAGTGCATTTGCTCAGCATGGCAAAAGGTAAAGCAGACAAAAGCCTCCTTCAAGGGCATTGGGACCAAAGATTCAGTGAGGTGCTTGTACCTCTTGCATATGGACTTGTTTTGTCCTATGCAAATTCATAATCTTGGTAGGGAAGTCCACACGCTTGTGATGGTTGATGACTATTCCATGTTTGCTTGGGTGTTCTTTTGAAGAAAAGGAATGAAACCCTTGACATCTTCAACAAGTTTTTCAAACAAATTTAGAATGAGTCTAACAGTTCAGTGGTCAAATTCAGAATTGACCATGGAACTAAATTCCATTCTGAAAGCATGACAATATTCTGTGAAGATCAAGGGATTCATTAAGAATTTTTTTCTCCAAGAACTCTCCAGCAAAATGGGATTGTTGTGAGGAAGAATAGGACTTTCATAGAGGCTGGAAGAACATTGTTGAATGATACATCTCTCCTAGAATATTTCGGGGCTGAGCCAGTGAATAGTACATGTCATTTCATTAACAAGGCCTCTATCACCAAGAGCCACAGGGAGAAACAAAGTTCTCCTAGAAACCGCTTCGCCCTACCTACCTTAGAGGCCACTAAATTTAGAGCAAAGCTGCTCAACTTACTGAATTCTATCTCATACTCACTAACCATGAGTTATCTTTGTCTCAGGTGCAGAAAATTATTCATCAGGCGGTCTTGCTCAACCGATGGCAGAAATTTCTTTATCAACATCCCCTTGAAAGAATCCCATGAACATCCCTCTGAGAGGGTCTCTTTCTCTCGGATCCACCTGCTCTTAGCAAATCCCTTCAGCTGGTAAGTGACAACCATTACCTTCTGGTCCCCAAAAATTATCAAATACGAAAACATATCTTCAATGGAAATAATGCAATCATCCAAGGCCATGGAATCGGCTCTCCCATCATAGGTAGGAGGTTCTAATCGGTGAAAGTATGAAATAAAATTAATCCATGGTGGCAGCAAAACAAGAGGCATGTAACGCCCTGAAACTCAAAAGAGGGACGGGCAACAGCCTCGCCTCTGTAGATATGATCTAGGCTTGCGATTTGGGGCTCCGAAGCTCAAAAGAGGGACGAGCTTTTGTTTGCCACCGCTTCGGTGGATTGTTGCTTGCAGGTGCTGCGGCGCCTAGTGGCAAATAGTAGGAAAAGAGCACTTATTGCTGAGATGGCCCTCGAAGGCTTTTATATGAATGTTTACTTTTATTCTCATGTGTGAACGGCCTGCGTGTCGAGGTTTGGATGACATTATTTGTATAGGTAAACTCCTGTATGGCCATAAGGCCAAGTACTTGTGTATTTGTACGCTCATTCCATTTGCATTGTTATTGTTAGTGGACATTCATGCAGTGGCTGGGTTCTTATTTTGCAACATTTAAAATTCTTCCGCTAGAAAGTACTCTATGTAGGACGTTGGTTATTGGAAGGATGGTTTCATTGCGTAACCCTTCGGTCAATCTGTGGTATATGGCGTCGGGCCCCGGCCGGACCTACTGCTATATAGTATGTGACGGATAGGGGGTGTTACAATTTGGTATCAGACTACTGGTTTCAGTCAACTTAAATGAATTTGTGGACGAATTCTTTTAAGGGGTGGTGAGCACATGTGTGCGTCATCGTTATAACATAAAAAGAACCCACGAATGTCCACTTAGGATTGAAAATACACATGTTTGGGGAACCTGCGTGTTCCTATAGTTGCTTCTTGCAATATTGTTTGATCACTTAATGGTGTTTTGTATGACTATGGGTGACCAGGAGTGGTGTAAGGCTATCAGAATGCTCGCTTTCTGGGGATTACAGTGCACCCAACGATGTGCTCGAGACCCCTCCTTTGTTTGAAATCATAAGAAGGGTCGTTGAAGCGGTGTTCACTGTGACTAATGCACAACATGGAAGGAATGTGCAACCCTTTTCCCCTGATGTCGCTTCAACACCGGGTGGCGTGATTGATCAAATGACATTTGCTAGACCATAAGGTCAGTAGTTGAACATGCGCTTAGTGTAGGGAGCACACTCAGTGGATGAATATTTGCAAGCATTTCTTATGATATGCCATTACCCATGCTTTGAGTTGTAGAACGAGCAGTCTATAGTCGATCGATTTAATAATGGTCTGCGCGTCGAGCTGCGAATTCTACGGCTAGGACCTAAATTATTGGGATTTCGAGCCTTGTTGGAGTCGGCTAGATCTTTGGAAGTAGATTTAAGGAAGACTCACCAGATGCCAGTGAGCAGGGTATCGAACTCTGCAAGTCCTATAAGAGCTGCATCCCACAGAACGCTGAAAAAGGGGGATAGAACATCGACTAGCAAAGCTACTTACAACTATCATACTTGTGTCAAGAAAGGTCACCCTGCCCGAGATTGTCGGGACTGTGCTCAGAAGACAAAGAAAGCTATGTCGGGAGCAGTTGAGGACTTTAGTGCAAAGGAAACGGTGTACAAAATGCCGAACTCCTCAAAATCTGCGTTCCGTAAGTGGTATAAGAAGGTTGGGACTTTGTGGTGGCGACGACGGCCCCCAAGTTGACGACGGCGCCCAAGTTGACGACGGCCCCCAAGTTGACGACGGCCCCCAAGTTGTTGATGACGACACGCTAACGGAAGAGTTGACGACGGCCCCCAAGTTGTTGATGACGACACGCTAACGGAAGACCCTCCTTCGTCTCCAACAAAGGACTCGCGTCGCCGAGGTGTTCGTATGGAGCGGCGCTACAATTTCCGCCCTCGGCGCAAGACAAATATATAGTTAAATTTATCTTTAAATTTATCTTATTTTTAGTATGCTATTTTATTTGGGATATTGTATTGAGGGCTGCATGTAGCCATTTTGTGTGTTGTTTTTATTTTTATTTTGGGCTACATATAGCCAAGACTTATTTTTAAGCCTATATATAGGCATGTATGCTTTGTTTAAGTTAAGTTGAATGAGAGAAAAAAAACCCTAAGTCTTTCCTTTTCTAAGCCTTCTCTCCCTCTCTCTCTACATCTCCTAGCCGCCACCCCCACTCCCCCCCTCTCTCTAAAATTTCGGCCAACATTTTCTTCCCCCTCTTCCACAAGCCGCCACCCTCCTTTCCCACTCTCCCTCTAGAAATTTCGGCCACCCACTCATCTCCCTCATCCAAGCCACCACCACCTCACACCCTCATCAACCCGACCTCCACGTGAAGCTTGACCGGAAAGGCCTCCTTCTACGGCGAAAATCTGAACTTTGGTGTGAAGCGGCCAAGGCGGACGATCTATCTCTCCATCCGGCGCGACTCCGGTGGATCCGTGGAAGAGCGACCCTTCAAAGGTAGTCGGAATCATCTATTCCGACTTGGGTAACGATCATCTCCACTCACGTGTGTTTCCCTCTTGATATTCTAGTGGTCGGAAAGATTTTTGCGTTGGGTTTGAATCGTTAGATTCTTCGTGGTTTTTCCTTTTGGATTTGCATCAACCTTAATCGCGATATTTCCGAAATGGTTTGGCGAACCCCGTATTTTTGTTGGGGGAGATCTACCATTTTTCGATCGCATTTTTGGTAGACCTCCTTTGGTACAACTTTCGCTCGGTCGGACCCAACATTGGACCTTTTAGCTTGGGAGAACGTCGGCCTATCGCCGTTCGTTTGACCTTCCCGCGGAGTGGCTACCGTACGTTGGCGAACTGTGGTAAAACGTTTGCGAGTGTGCTGCGGTTGAATCTAGTGCGTGAGAGATTGTGGATTGAGTGTGGCGTTCGTTTCATTCCCGTAACCCATTTAGTGTCCGCGGTAGAAGCCTACATCAATTTTTGGTATCAAAGCGAGGTTCTTGTCAATTTTTTAATTGGCACCCTCCCCGCTTTTAGCACGTTAACCTGCACTTGTGTTTGCGCGTTAGTTGTCACAAAAAAAATCTCAAAAAAAATTATCTTTGGTCTGCCAATAGCGGCGTAGTTTTCTTATTTTTCAGCCAAAAAAATCAAAATAAATTTTTTAATAATCCTCTTTTTATTTCCTGTAAGAAAATCAAAAAAAATTTTTTTTCCTATAGTCATTAAGCGGGATTAATTCCTCCTTTGGTCTGTCTGAATCTGTTGTCTTCCATTTGCATGCGTACTAGGCTCGGTACAGAATATCCTCCATCGTCGTCTAATATGGATGATGAACGGGGTGAGGGTCGTCCCCTCACGGAGATTGAGGAGCTCCGTCAGGATTTCACGGAGCAGTTGACGGCCATTAGGGAAGCACTTCACGGATTGGGGTTACCACACGGGGCACCCCGTAATCAACCCGCTCCCCCACGGGTGGGAGAGCATCACAACCATTACCCCCACCCTCCTAATGAGAACGCCCCACGAGCACCGTACGAGTTTGACCTTACTCGGGCCGTCCGAGTCAAGCCACCATCCTACGATGGTTTAGGAGATCCCCAAGTCTTCCAGGACTGGATCATGGAGATCGAATGTTATTTCGAGTGGTATACCCTGAACGACGCGGATAAGGTGCGAGTAGCGAGAATGAAGTTGCTAGGGCGCGCTAACATATTTTGGCTGAATGAGGAGCGGCGTATGAGGGTCGAGAACGGAGCGTTGCCCATAGGCTGGGATGCAATGAAGGCTAGGCTAATGGAACAATACGTCCCTACTTACCATCGAACACAAATGTTCGATGATTTAGCCACCCTTAAGCAAGGGACTCGGTCGGTGTCTGAGTATATGAGTTTGCTGAAGGACATGATGGTTAGGTGTGACGTGAAAGAGATGCCCGAGGTCACCCTCTCCAGGTTCCGTAAGGGACTAAACCCCGACATCCAAGGAAATCTTCTGCGTTATGGTCACACCGATTTGCACACCACTTTCAACGCTGCCTTAGATATTGAGCAGCACAACGCGCTTAAGGGCAAGTCTCGCTCGTTCCAAAAGGGGAAGTCCATTTTAGGACCGCCTCCCACCGCCACCTATAAGGCTAAAGGAAAGTATCAGTCCCCCGACTCGACCTCCATAGTCGTAACGGCTAGGAATGATAGAAACCCCTCTGGTGAGAGAGTCCCGGTGGGTCGGGTCAATAGAACGAATGTCACCTGTTACGCTTGCGGGGTCCAAGGGCACTATGCTAGTGATTGTCCTACTACACCCAGACCATTAGCCCTGTTAGATTCCGCCGGTGGGGCCGACGACATTACTTACGAGGCGGGCGAAGAGAGCGAGTCGGACGGAGTGCCTAGTGATATGGAGGATGACCCCCGTATGATGGTTATGAGGTGTATCCTGGCGACCCCTCGAGCGTTAGAAAATTGGAATAGGACGAACATTTTCACGTTGAATTTTAAGAGTGGTGAAAAATGGTGTAGGTTGATCATCGATAGCGGTAGTTGCATGAACGTAATTTCTGAAGCCGCGGTGAGACGAATGTCTCTTGTTGTCGAGCCACACCCTCACCCTTATAAAGTGGCATGGGTAGACAAGTCGTCCGTCCTTGTGACGAAACGATGCTTGGTACCCCTTACCATCAAAGCTTATTCTGAGCAGATTTGGTGTGACATCATCCCTATGGATGCGTGCCACGTCTTGTTGGGTCGCCCTTGGTTGTACGATCATGACGTCACCCACTTTGGTCGGGCCAACACTTACGAGTTTAAATTTAATGGCAGAACCATACTCTTAAAACCCGCCCCGCCAAAAGATCCTTCGGCCCCCTCGAAGGATACAGTCGTCCCGGTAGAGAAGAAGACGTTGAGCCTGATAGGAAGGAAAGAATTGAAGCGTACTACCGTTGTAGATGGGGTCCTCTATGCCTTAGTGTGCCTACAAGTTAAGGAAGACGCAGCCCCTTTTGAGAACTTGCCGTCGGCGTTGAGAAAACTCCTAGAAGAGTTTGTGGACGTGTACCCGGAAGAGCTACCGGCTGAATTACCCCCGTTGCGGGAAATCCAACATGCCATTGATTTCATTCCGGGCTCTTCATTGCCCAACCTCCCACATTATCGGCTAAACCCCTCCGCGCACTTAGAGTTGCAAACCCAGATCTCGGATTTATTGCAAAAGGGTTTTATCCGCCACAGCAAGAGCCCGTGTGCCGTGCCCGCCTTACTTGCCGCCAAGAAGGACGGCTCTTGGAGGATGTGTGTGGATAGTAGAGCCATTAATAAAATCTCTATTAAATATCGCTTTCCCATCCCTCGCTTGGATGATTTATTGGACATGTTAGCCGGTGCCACGATTTTTTCGAAATTGGATCTTAGGAGTGGCTACCATCAGATCCGAATTAGGGAAGGTGACGAGTGGAAAACCGCCTTTAAGTCTAAGGAAGGGCTCTACGAGTGGTTAGTTATGCCGTTTGGACTTTCCAATGCGCCGAGCACGTTTTCCAGGATGATGACCCACGTCTTCCAACCCTATATGGGAAAATTCATCGTGGTATATTTTGACGATATTTTGGTATTTAGCACCTCCACGATTGATCATGAGTCACATTTAAGAACCATTCTTACCACACTGAGATCGGAAAAATTATTCGTGAACATTAAGAAGTGTACCTTCCATGTGACATCGGTTGAGTTCCTCGGTTATATTGTGAGTTCGAAGGGGATCCACGTAGACCCCAAGAAAGTGCAAGCCATTAGAGATTGGCCCGAGCCCGCCAACATTCGGGATGTTAGGAGTTTTCACGGGCTCGCTACATTTTATCGGCGATTTATTAAGGATTTTAGTAGCATTATGGCCCCTATTACCGAGTGCATGAAAAAAGGTGAATTTACATGGACGAACTCAGCCGCTGCGGCGTTCCAATTAATTAAATCGCGCATGTCGGAAGCCCCCCTTTTGCGACTACCGGATTTTACCAAGGTTTTCGAGTTGTCATGTGATGCGTCTGGAGTGGGAATTGGTGGAGTGTTGAGTCAGGAAGGCCACCTTGTGGGGTATTTCAGTGAGAAACTAGCAGGTCCAAAATTAAATTATTCCAATTATGATCGGGAGTTTTACGCGGTCATTCGATGCCTCCAACATTGGCGGCATTATTTACTTCCTAAGGAGTTTGTCATCTTATCCGATCATGAAGCGCTAAGGTTTCTTAACTCTCAAACTAAGGTTAGTCCTAGACATGCCAAATGGGTCTCCTATCTACAGGAGTACACTTTCATTATCAAACACCTCAAGGGGACTCTCAACCGCGTAGCCGACGCCCTTAGTCGTGTTTCGTTATTGCTCTCCACGCTAGAAGTAAAGGTGATTGGCTTCGATAGGATTAAGGACGAGTACGTCCACTGCCCAGATTTTAAGGATATCTATTCCGCCACCCAAGATGACTCGCCGACAACCATTACTTCTTTTTACATTCGGGACGGCTACTTATTTAACCATTCGAAGCTTTGCATCCCCCGTTCCTCCCTACGCCACTTCATAGTGTGGGAATTGCATGGTGGAGGGTTAGGGGGACACTTTGGCCGTGACAAGACGATCACGTTAGTTGAAGACAAGTTTTATTGGCCCGGTCTTAAGGCCATGGTTAGTAAGATCGTGGGTAGTTGCCGAGCGTGCCAACTGGCTAAGGGGAACAAAACTAATGCGGGGCTTTATACCCCTCTTCCGATTCCGTCTATTCCTTGGGAAGACGTTAGCATGGACTTCATTCTCGGCCTCCCAATCACATTTCGACGTCACGACTCTATCTTAGTTGTTGTAGATCGTTTCTCTAAAATGGCTTATTTTATCGCGTGCAATAAAACCAATGACGCGTCACACGTCGCACAATTATATTTTAAAGAGGTGGTAGGCCATCGAGGAGTTCCGAAGTCTATAGTTACTGATAGGGATGTGAAATTTACTAGTTATTTTTGGAAGACCCTGTGGAGGATTATGGGCACCAAACTTCTATTCTCTTCCGCGTACCATCCGCAGACGGATGGGCAAACAGAAGTTGTGAACAGAAGTTTAGGTAGTTTGCTTCGATGCCTTGTGGGAGACCACAAGGGTACATGGGACCTTATCCTCCCTCATGCTCAGTTGGCATATAATAATTCCAAAAATAGGTCCACGGGTTTGTCCCCGAATGAGATCGTGCACGGTTATAAAGCTCTCGTGCCCCTTGACTTGCTTCTGTTACCGCCATCGTTTAAGTCAAGTCAATTTGCACAGGACTTTGCCTCTCACATCCATGATCTTCACAAACGCATAAACGAAACGCTTACCACTCAATACGCGTCTTATCAAGTTCATGCCAACGCACATATGAGAGTGTCTCCCCTGAAAGTGGGCGATTTAGTCATGGTACGTCTCATCCCTGAACGGTTGCCTACGGGCACCTTAAAAAAGTTAGCGGATCGGCGAGCTGGACCTTTTCGGATTTTAAAACGGTTGGGAGACAATGCGTTTCTTTTGGAATTGCCCACTGATTGGGGTATTTCCCCTGTTTTTAATGTTTCGGATTTAACGCCATATATTGCTCCGCCACTAGAACTATCTTCCTATCCGTTTAGTTCCACTACAGATTCTCATGGGCATGGGGTTGAGGGGGGTAAGGGCTCGCTCTCTCCTTCGGTCTCCAACGGAGGTACGCTACATGTTGATGATATAGATTTTCCCCCTTTGCTGCCTAATGCTTTTCCCAGGTTTGCCAGGACCGCATTTTTGCCCGACAGGATTCTCCAGGATGACGTGTTTCCCATTGCTGATGGCGATGTGCGCCGCTACTTGATCCGCTGGCGTGATCGCCCCGCCTCTGATGACTCTTGGCTCCCGGAAGCGGAAGTGGCTCTCTTGGATGGTGTTCTTCTCCGACGGTATCTTCAAGACAACTCATCGGTGATGAGTCCTTTCAAGCGGGGGAGGATTGGTGGCGACGACGGCCCCCAAGTTGACGACGGCCCCCAAGTTGACGACGGCCCCCCAAGTTGACGACGGCCCCCAAGTTGTTGATGACGGCACGCTAACGGAAGACCCTCCTTCGTCTCCAACAAAGGACTCGCGTCGCCGAGGTGTTCGTATGGAGCGGCGCTACAATTTCCGCCCTCGGCGCAAGACAAATATATAGTTAAATTTTTCTTTAAATTTATCTTATTTTTAGTATGCTATTTTATTTGGGATATTGTATTGAGGGCTGCATGTAGCCATTTTGTGTGTTGTCTTTATTTTTATTTTGGGCTACATATAGCCAAGACTTATTTTTAAGCCTATATATAGGCATGTATGCTTTGTTTAAGTTAAGTTGAATGAGAGAAAAAAAACCCTAAGTCTTTCCTTTTCTAAGCCTTCTCTCCCTCTCTCTCTACATCTCCTAGCCGCCACCCCCACTCCCCCTCTCTCTCTCTCTAAAATTTCGGCCAACATTTTCTTCCCCCTCTTCCACAAGCCGCCACCCTCCTTTCCCACTCTCCCTCTAGAAATTTCGGCCACCCACTCATCTCCCTCATCCAAGCCACCACCACCTCACACCCTCATCAACCCGACCTCCACGTGAAGCTTGATCGGAAAGGCCTCCTTCTACGGCGAAAATCTGAACTTTGGTGTGAAGCGGCCAAGGCGGACGATCTATCTCTCCATCCGGCGCGACTCCGGTGGATCCGTGGAAGAGCGACCCTTCAAAGGTAGTCGGAATCATCTATTCCGACTTGGGTAACGATCATCTCCACTCACGTGTGTTTCCCTCTTGAAATTCTAGTGGTCGGAAAGATTTTTGCGTTGGGTTTGAATCGTTAGATTCTTCGTGGTTTTTCCTTTTGGATTTGCATCAACCTTAATCGCGATATTTCCGAAAGGGTTTGGCGAACCCCGTATTTTTGTTGGGGGAGATCTACCATTTTTCGATCGCATTTTGGGTAGACCTCCTTTGGTACAACTTTCGCTCGGTCGGACCCAACATTGGTCCTTTTAGCTTGGGAGAACGTCGGCCTATCGCCGTTCGTTTGACCTTCCCGCGGAGTGGCTACCGTACGTTGGCGAACTGTGGTAAAACGTTTGCGAGTGTGCTGCGGTTGAATCTAGTGCGTGAGAGATTGTGGATTTAGTGTGGCGTTCGTTTCATTCCCGTAACCCATTTAGTGTCCGCGGTAGAAGCCTACATCACTTTGGGTCCAGCCCCTTCTTCCAGTGCTTCGGGGGCGACTACGAGCCGAACCCCGAGCGCATTCTATAATTGTGGGAAGACGGTGCATTTTGCCCGTGATTGTTGGAGCGGACGCCCACAGTTCGAGAAGAAGCCTAGTGAGTACATCCTGGGCCAGCAGGAGGCCAGGAAGAATGTTGATGGGGTGACAGGTACGGTTTGAATTTATAGCATTTTAGCTTTAAATACTTGTTGCCCTTGCGCGTGTTAGCTTAGGTCTATTTTTGCTAGGCTTTGTTTCGCTTTTTGATTATCCGGCGAGAGCACCATTCGATTCGGGAGCTTCACACTCCTTTTGTCAAAGGACTTGTATCACGCATCGGAGTACCTTCTTCGATGGCAAAAGACAAATTTGATGTGTTGTTGTCTAATGGGTGTTCAATGCGCGTGGATAGAGTCTGTGACATTTAGGTATGGATTGTAAGTCAAGAGTTTGACTTGCAAGCATCGTTACTTCCTCTAGTAGAGTTCGACGTGATATTCGGTATGTACTTGCTCTCGGAGCAGCAAGCATACATTGATTGCAATTGCAAGGAGGTCAAGTTGGAAACTGGTCATGAGATGACATTTGTAGGCTTGAAAGGGTCGAGCAAGACTTTGATGTCTGCTCTTCAGGTGATTAAGGCGGTTCGTGCTGGTGTAGAGCTGTTCTTCATGCTAGTGGAGGTTTCAAAGCATAAGCCTACTTTGGACAACATCCCAGTAGTATCCGAATACAATGATGTGTTCCCTGGCAATCTCCCTGGAGCCCCACCTCAGCGGGCGATAGACTTCACTATTGAGCTAGTGCCAGGTGCGAAACCTGTGTCACGCTCTCCATATCAGTTAGCGCCGAAGGAGATGGCGGAACTAAAGGTTCAACTTCAAGAGCTGTTGGAGCAGGGTTTTGTGCATCCAAGTTCGTCGCCTTGGAGCGCACCGGTCCTTTTTGTGAAGAAGAAGTACGGAAGTTTGCAACTCTTCATCGATTATGGAGAACAAAACAAGTTAACGGAGAAGAACAAGTACCCGATCCCAAGGATTGAAGATCTGTTCGATCAGTTAATCGGGTCGTCGGTGTACTCGAAATTGGATCATAAGTCTAGGTATTATCAGCTGAGGATAAGTTAAACTGAAATCCCTAAGACAGTTTTCAGCACGAGGAACATGCACTATGAGTTTACCGTAATGCCATTTGGGCTGACTAACGCGCCGTCCGTGTTCATGGATCTAATGAACAGAACTTTCAGAGAGTACCTGGACCAATTTATGATCGTCTTTATCGACGATATATTGGTATACTCGCAGAGTGAGGAGGATCACTTTAAGCATCTGCATTTGGTGTTGGAAACGCTGTGGAGGATCCAACTGCACGCCAAGTTCTTCAGATGCGAGTTTTGGTTCTCCTCAGTAGCATTCCTTGGTCGCATAGTTAGTGGAGAGGGAATTGCGGTGGATCCAACGAAGGTAGTTGCTATACGGGAGTGTCCTGTGCTGTCTACGGTAGGGGAAGTCCGGAGTTCTCTGGTGCTTTGCCAGCTATTACAGGCGCTTCGTGGAGAACTTCTCGCAGATAGCATTACCCCTCACGACTTTAATGAGGAAAGAGCGGAAGTTTGTTTGGACGCCTGAGTGTGCATGAGATTTCGAAGAGTTGAAAAGTTGGTTGACCACGGCGCCAGTTCTAAGTTAGCCGATTGGGACCGAAGGCTTTGAGATCTACAGCGATGGTTCAGGCAGTGGATTGGGTTGTGTTCTACTGCAGCATGGAAGTGTGATAGCTTATGTCTCGCGTCAGCTGAAGGTGCATGAGAGGAATTATCCGGTCCATGACCTAGAGTTAGCGGCCGTGATATTTGCCCTGAAGCTGTGGAGGCATTACCTGTACGGGGTGAAGGTAGATATCTATAGCGACCACAAGAGCCTGAAGTACTTGTTGGATCAAAAGGATCTAAACATGCGAGAGCAGAGATGGATGGAGTTCCTGGGGGACTACACATTCAAGATTTGTTATATGCCTGGGAAAGACAATGCGGTTGCAGATGCTTTGAGTCGCAGAGACCCTGTGCAAGCCAACTGGTTGTCGGTTCATGACGAGAGTTTAATTAAGGAGTTTGAGGCATTAGAGATCTCTTGTGTTGACAAGCAGACAAGTGCCGAAGCGTAATAGAACTGGACAGAAGTTCAGTATGACCTACCTGTTCGAATTCGACAGGCTCTGGATTTGGATGGCCACATGAAGGAAATCATGGTTGAGGCTTTGGATGGATTGTTATGGAAGGACAGTCTTCTGTACGTCCCAAATGTGGGCAAACTGTGGGTGGAATTTATGTACGAGGCTCATCATACCAAGTACTAGAGTCACCCAGGGAGCACGAAGATGTACCGTGATATGAAGAAGTTGTTCTGGTGGCCAAAACTCAAGAAGGACGTGGCACTTTACGTGGCGAAGTGTCAAAAGTGCGCCTTAGTGAAGGCAGAGTGCCAGAAGCCAGCAGGTTTCTTAAAGTCCTTGCCTTTCCCGGAGTGGAAGTTCGACGATATTACAATGGACTTTATGCATGGGTTTCCAAGGTCGCAGAAGGGAAATGACACCATCTTGGTGAGCGTAGATCGTTTGACGAAAGTTTCGCACTTCATTCCACATAGGAAGGATGATTCTTTGGAGAAATTGGCAAAACTGTATGTGAATAACATTGTGCGGCTTCACGGTGTGCCCCGCAACATCGTGAGTGACCGATATGGACGGTTCATGTCCAATTAATAGAGATTGGTACAACAGATGCTGAGAACAAAGCTGAGTTTGAGCACGGCCTTTCATCCGCAGATGGATGGTCTGACCGAGATAGTCAACAGGACGATGGACGACATGCTTCAAATTTATGTCTTGGATTTCGGGAAGCAGTGGGAAGATCACCTATATTTGGTGGAATTTGCTTATAATAATAGCTACCAGGCGAGCATTCAAATGACGCCCTTCGAGACCCTTTATGGTAGGAGATGTCGCGCGCCATTGTCATGGTTGGAAACGGGTGAGTCAAAGTTATATAAACGACAAGAAGTGGAAGATGCAACCTCGTTGGTACGAACTATTCGAGACAGATTGCTAATCGCTTAGGACCGACAAGCTAAGTACTAAAATGCCAAGCATAAGAATATGGAGTTCGCTGTTGGCAACTGGGTGTATTTGAAGATTAAGCCGTTCAAGGGTGTCTCACGGGTACGACGGTTGAAGAAGCTAAGCCTGATAAACCTTGGACCGTTTGAGGTTCTGTAGTGGATTGGCGAAGCAACTTATCGATTAAAGCTATCAGCGTAACTAAGTGGTCTACACGACGTATTCCATATATCGGTGCTGTGGAAGGCGATGTGAGAGCCTTTGCAAGTGATTACGGTCGATCAAGTACCGATTGATAATGGGTTGAAGACGAAGGTCAAGCTCGTCCGCATTGAGGACTCGGAATTCAAGCGATTGCATAACAAAGACATCAGGATGGTCAAGGTCCGTTGGAACAACTGTGGTCAGGAGGAGCTCTTGTGGGAGTGACAGCAGACCATGCTTGAGGAGTACCCAGAGTTATTACACTCAGGTACCGTTTAAGTTTTGTTTATATCTTTTCCTTACTGTAAATTTCGGGATGAAATTCTTTTAAGAGGGAGAGAGCTGTAACGCCGCGAAACTCAAAAGAGGGATGGGAAGCATTTTGTACCAAGTTTTGTGCTTGGAAGGGGTCACACGGCCTGGGACATGGGCTTGTCCCAGGGCCGTGTCGTGCTCGGGTTCGACGATCTGGCCGTGTGGTCGACGAAAATGCAGTCGAACATCGTCGAGATAGCAAACACGGCCTGAGACACGGGAGTGTCCCAGGCTGTGTCCTGCTCGGGCTATTAGTCGAGCTCTGTCAGGGGGATGAACACGGCCTGGAGCCTAGGCGTGTTCGGGTTGACACGGGCGTGTCAAGTGCCTATGTTCTCTTCGGGTTATGTTTGGTTCTGTGTCGATGGAGGAACACGCCCAGCAACACGGGCGTGTACTGAATGACACGGGCATGTCAGGTGTGACACTAGCGTATTGAGAGCCGATGTCCTGGTCCGAATGCGATGGTTTCGGCATCGATTGAGGCACACGGCCTTCGACACAGGCATGTCACAAGCCGTGTTCGGCCTAGGAATCTGATTTTAAGTGCGAATCATGGCCGACAGTTTCCTTCTTTTGGGATCCAAGGGCCCTGGATGGTTCTGGCAGTGTTTAATCCGGGAATAGGGTTTAAAACCCTCATTCTACTCCAAGCTTTCTCTTTCTAAATCTTTAGAGAGAGGGGAGAGCAAGGAAGAAGAAGGAGGATAGTTACACCCGCCGGTGGAGCTTCGGAGCCCCAAATCACAAGCTTAGTTCAGATCTACAGAGCCGAGGCCGTTGCGGTGTTTTTCATACATCTAGATCTTCATGGTGCCAAAGAGAAACACAAGGGTAACGACTCTCATATTGGACATGTGAAGTCCTCTATCCTTTTGCATAGGAAGCCCGCATTTGCGAGTATGCGGTGAGTTTGAGGTGTTCCTTTGGGTTGACATGAATAGTCCCCGTTGTTTTGCATGTAGAGTCCGGAATCGAGAAACAGACATAGGCATGGTGTGTGAAGCCTACCCGGACAAGTTGGTCCGGATCGCTGATGTTGCATTGCATGAATGGCTGGATTAGACTCCGCGCCAATGGTTGTTTTTCGTGTTTTCTACGCGATAGATTACAACAGAGAACCTTGGGGACTAACTCCAAGGTGCACCCGAAAAACTGGGCAGATGTTTGATTCTGTCATCTTGATGGCCTGGGAGCCAACTTAAACATAACTGGGCTATGTGAATTTTGTGTGGAAGATTTGGGACTCGGGAAACTTGACCCACACATATGGATTAAATTGACATTGCGGTGTGAGCAACGGGTTAGGCAGAACCGTACCCGCTCTATGTCGTTTGGTTAGAGAGACCTAAGGTACGTGGTACTCGCCATTTGCATAGATGAAGGGTCTTGGGCATAGGCCAGTAATACTGTAATGCTCACGAGATTTGCCGTCCAAGGGGCGGTGGTGAGACCATGGATTTTGACCGGGTTCACCGAGAATGTGCCCTGAGAGCACGGGGTGTGTGGCCGTGCGAGCCAACGCCCTTGATCATGTGTAATTTCACTACTGTTAAGCTCTGCTAATAAAGTGCAGGGAAGGAGCATTGTCACCCCGAGTTTAGAGGCAGGGTCATTATAATTTGGTCAGCATTAGCTGACCGTTGCTTTTGTTTGCCACAACTTCGGTGGATTGTTGCTTGTAGGTGCTGCGGAGCCTAGTGGCAAATAGCTGGCAAAGAGCCCTTGTTGCTGAGCTGGCCCTTTGAAGGCCTTTATATGAATGTTTACCTTTATTCGCATGTGTGACCGGCCTATGTGCCGAGGTTTGAAACACATTATTTGTATAAGTTAACTCATGTAAGGCCATAAGGCCAAGTAATTGTATATTTGTACACTCATTCCATTTGGGTTGTTATTTTTAGTGGACATTCATGTTGTGCCTGGGTTCTTATTTTGCAACATTTATAATGCTTCTGCTAGAATGTACTCTGTGTAGGATGTTGGTTATTGAAAGGATGGTTTTATTGCGTAACCCTTCGGTCTGTTTGTGGTATATGGCATCAGGCCCCGGCCAGACCTACTTCTCTATGCTCTGTGACGGATAGGCGGTGTTACAAGGCACTAGAGGAGTATGAGGAACATGTACATTCTGACCCACCATAGGGTCATACACCATAGGCTCCCCTATAGAGGCAATCAACAATGCCTGAATCTGCGATTGCAACACAACCACCTACCTTGATAGAGTCTCATTGCTCTTCGCAACTCTTCAATCATGGTCTCACTTTGCGTAAATGATAACTCACCCTCGGACTGAAGAGTCGACCTTATCGCAACACACTTTGACAACATTCCTAATAATACAACGAACCACTCATTAAACATAGCTTAATGCTAGAGCTACTCAATTTAGTTCAGACCATACATGTTGAGATACTTGCTCTTGCTGCTACCTTGCTTTGAGATTTTCAAAAGCTATGTCATGCTTTAACTTAGGATGATATACCATCATCCAATTGACTCGTGTACATATAATATGAATGCATGAAATCTTATTCATTTGTTTTAAAGTCATGTGTGTACGTATGTCTTCATGTAGATCTTAACTTGGCATGCATGTTAATACTATGTTATGTCATGCTTGTTGTGTTATGCATTCTAGTAAAGGCCTTAAGGCATGTTATGAGCGGCGTACATATGAAATATTATGCTTCTCACACTACATTATGAAAGTCTTTGATTTCAAGGATAACTAAATCACCTAGAGGGGGGCTTAGGTTTCTTAGTCCTTAGTGACTATCTTTTATTTTCTTTGAGTTGGATACTTTATTAGTTGATTATATTCTGCTTTAAGACATGCAACCTGCAATAAAGCCTACACATAAAAGCACACATAAGATTAATAGTCATTCCCCTAATAAGGGTACGTCCACTTTCCCTCCCACCTATCCAACTATCTTGTTTGACTAGGCACTTCTCCAAAACTACAACTCCAAGGAGCTTACACCTCAGATCCCTCAGGATCTCCCATTATCCTCCAAGACTTACAGCTCAGCCAAAAGGGCATACAACTCAGTGATCAGCTGATCATCTACCTCAGGCCAAATGCCCTATAATCAGGCTGGGAGGATAGCCCTACCTCAGATCCACTAGGGATCCTACAGATCAGAGAGAATGACTCTCCTACAATCTCAGACACAAAGACCCTACACTCAGATTTGCACCCAAATCCTACCTCAGAGCAAACTTACTCTTACCACTCAGATGCAAAAGGATCCTACAAGATGGAAGTGAGTTGGTATGGTTTTTGATTGTACATAAGAGAAATTTCTTTGTGCCAATCTACCTTGACTGAGATAGACTCAGCCAAACTTTGACTCCAGGAATATATTTCCTGAGTCTACTTTTACATGAACTGAGATTCACTCAGTCCTAACATCTTCTTCACAGCACCAGGGATTTTTCCTACTAGATCTGTGAAGTGACTGAAGCAAAACTTGTTGATACTTGAGTTGAAAGGATTCTCATCTCAACTTCTTCACAACAACAAGGTTACGGAACTTATTTTAGCTTGTGCTGGAAGTGGCTGACAGAAAATAGTGCTGCTTCTTCTTTCTTTCCTAGGCTAAGAATGTTTAGCCCTAACTTCTTCTTTACAGCCTCCAGTAAATGGTCTTCAGTGTTATACTGCTGGATCTGTAAAGAACTTGTTGGTTCAGATGGAGAATGCCACCAGTTGACTTTCTTGCTCCTCTTCAGAGATCTGCTCTGATCTTGCTATTGTCGAAGATAAAAACAAGCAGATAACTTGTTGACCCTTTAGACCTTCAGTCTTTTTTCAATGTGTTCTTCTCTTCACAACAACAATGGCGATGCAGAAGAACTATCTCAACAGCTCTTCTCAAAAGTTCTCTTCTTCTGTAAAGGCTTTTCCATTTATCATTTGCATCCCGACGGCTCTTTGAGTAGTAGGCCCCACACATTTAATATCATTTGCATCCATGCTTTAACGCCTAACTGTCGTATAGCAGCTCTGCGGTACCTATTGTCTTGTACTGTAGCTTTGCCGCTAACAATTTGAATAAAGTTGACTTGTTGACTTACTAACGTCGGCACCTGTGGAATTAGTCAAAAATCAAGCATCAGTAGAATTGGTGTAGAGTGAATGAGCTTCACTTAATGCTAAAGTACTTTGATAGAATTCTGTCTATCTAGCCGTTGATAGCGTTGAGTGAGCAAGCCTCACTTAATGCTTTTTGCATTAACCATTTCTGCAGACTTTTCTGCATGCCCGTCATTGAGAGTGTTGAGAGAGCACACCTCACTCAACGCCTTGTGACTTAGGCATGCTTTCTATAATTTAGGCATTGATACCATTGAGTGAGCTTGTCTCTCTCAACGCTTCCTACCTTAACCAAATTTTTGTTTCTTCAGCATTTTTAACTGTTGAGACCATTTAGTGACCACGCCTCACTCAACGCTTTTTGCTTTAGCCAGATTTTCTGATTTATGGTATTGAAAGCGTTGAGTGAGTGTGCCTCACTCAAAGACTTCTGCCTTAGCCAGAGTTTTCTGCTCCTACGCATTGAGTGAGTAACGTTCACTCAACGCGTTTGGACTTAGCCAAATTTTCGTGTCTTAAAAACGCAGATACTGATTGGATGAGATTCAGTCAATGCTTTATCATATGGCGATGAGTGAGGTTGCCTCACTCTATGCTTATGGACTTAGTCAAATATTTCCACAACTTTTCTGTGGCTTTGACTTACAGGGTGATATTCAATGAATATAGAGTGTGGCTTTGAGTGATTGATACACACTCAATGCTTATGGACTTAACCATTTTTCTGCCCATTTCATCTTAGGCTTTTACTGTATTAGTCTGTCTCACAGCCTTTTGTTGTATGACATTGAGTGAGTTGATTTCACTCAATGCATATGGACTTAGCCACTTTTCTCAGCTTGTCACTCCATTGGCTTTGACTGTAAAGGCTCCACTCAGAGCTATAGGTCGTCTGACATTGAGTGAGTAATCTTCACTTTGCACCCGTGGACTTGGATAGATTTTTGTCTATTAACTTGACTTAGCCACTTAGGCTATCTGTCCCATTAATGTTGATAGGATGTCCTGCAATCATTAAACTTGAGCACAAGTTATATCACAACATGTGTATACATTATTTATTAGGTTTTCTTCAAATTCAAGACATTGTGATCAATATACCTAACAATCTCCCCCTATTTGAAGAAGTCAAAACCTACGATAATGTATACACTAACATACTTATACCACATATATATAAAAAATACTATCACAGCATAAATCAGAAAAATCATAATCATAGCAAATGATATTTCATTTAACATATAAGGAATTATAATGTGTGTGCAAGAAACAAAATGTCACATCCCTTAGCCCAGTTAGCAGAACCTGGAACTTTTCAAGTTTCAGGTTCCCTTATCATAATCCCACTACCCTTGGATTTCTTCGCAGGTTTGTCCTCTGGTCCAGCTATCTTCTTTCCCTTCTTATCTGGTTTATCGGTTGCCTTTGCCTTTGCTTCTTTTTCCTTTTCAGTTTCAGCTTTGCCTTTCTGCCTCTAAAAGTAGCCATGAGGCCTGGGAAAGTACTTAGAGGGTTCAACAGCATCAGGAGGTAGAAGGTTGGCATTCTTGTTCTTCCAATAGATTCTCCTTTATGTTTCCCTTTTCTCCATCATGTACCATTCCATTTTAATGTACCACTTTCCTCTATCTGACCTTTTGTTTTTGACCTGATCCCAAGCAAGCAGAATGATTGATCTGGATTCAGGGCTCCAATGCTCGAAATCAGGCCTTTTCTCCATTTCATCTCTGTATTTCCTCTTCCCCATCATGATTTCTTCTGTAATTTTAGAAGTTGTAGTCAGTTCTTTGTTGCGTAATGCCTGGTCCATAGTAGGGCTGAAAGATGGAATCTCAGTAGCAGAAGATTGTTGTCCCCACTTATCTCCAGCGCTATCACCTTCTTCTATATACTGATAACTTTGATGTTCTTGCTGAACAGGCTCTTTGTTCAAAACCTCTAGCATATGAGCAGGCATCATTGGGATGTTATCATATTGCACTAGCTCTAATCCCAATGAGCCACTCACCACTGTTGTTTCCCAGACCATGTTTTCAGTATTGGTTCTTATAGCCTCACTCTCCCCCTTTTTGACTTCTTCAATTAATTTCATGGTCTGGAAGGTTCAGGCCTTGCTTCTTTCCGTTTCTATGTAGTTCACTCCAGCTGAAACATAATTTTTGACTTCCAACATGTGGTCATCATGTAGCTTAGTGCAGATATCCAACATGGTAAAGATTTTAGTGTTATATTGATCCCTCAAAATTTTATCATTTTCATGAATGTTCATACTGTTCTTGGCCTGAATCTTTTGATTTTCTATGATAACGATAATATTCTGGCCTGATAAACACAGCTTTTCCATGGTATAGTCTACAGCTGGAGCAGCTCTTGTAAAGAACTTGACAGTTTCTCCCTTCAGCAGGTTTACTTCAAATCTTATAGATTCAATCTCTATTGCCAGATCATTCCTGACATCTTTCAGGGCTTCATCTACATAATTTTCTAAAGCTCTCCTTTGTTCATCCAGCAACCCCTTTGGTTAGGCTAGGAATGATGGTGGCAGCTGATCTATTCTGGCAGATGTGCCTACATCTAGAGCTTCCTGTACTGGCTTGTTCCCTGTTCCTGGAGCAGACTCACTCTTGAACTGGCCATTCTCTGTATGTGATGAGGAGTGTGTCTTCTCATGACTGGATTCCTCTTTCTCAGATTTAGAGGAGACTAGATCACGCACTACATGAGCAGGGAGTTTGGATGGTATCTCCACCTCAACCTCTGTCTTGTCTTTATTAGCATGCAGGCCTGCAGCAGCTGCAGCAACAGCATTATCAGTATGAATTTCTTTTGAAGGGACCTGTAGCTGCTCCCCTACAAATAATGCTTCTTGGTTTATCTCTTTTGTTAGTTACTCTGCCTCAAATGGTGCATTCTTTTCTTTAACAAATGTTGCATCTATAACTTGAGCCAGGAATTGCTCACCTTCATACACTTCAGTCTCTCTAACCGATGCTAGATTGATCTCCCCCTCACTCTGAGGCCTAGGAAAATAAGTATAATTAAGCCTGGAAGCATCTTCCTCCATCCTTGCAGAGATCTTGTCTACAACATCCTTTGCCTCTACATTAGCCATTTCAGTAGTAGGAACATCATCCCCAGGGACATTATCTAACTCAGGTCTGCTTACAAGACTTAGTCGAGTAAGTTGTGAAGAGGCAGATACCAGAGTGTTCATGTCCTTCTTGGACTCTTCAGCTGAGGATGACAGTTTTGGATTATGAGGTCCTTCCTCCTCCGATGAGCTGCTAGAGGAGCTGTGCTTAGAAGTAGTTATCTTCTTTCCTTTCCTTTCTATAGCTAATGGTCTATGGGGTTGAACTTCCATGTCCAACCTTTCCAGCATCTTGCAGTCCATTCTTATCATGTGGTGTATTCTTGCTCCAAGCTTCAAGTTCAGGATTTCTGGGACAGTATGTCGCAAAAAAGGGAAAGAATTCTCCCTAAGATTGGTTCAGCAAGGCAGTCCACGATCTTGTGAAATACTACTTTGCCCCAGTCAGTTCTTTTGGACAGAATGAATCTAGCCATGACTTCAAACACCTTCTTTGAAATTTTGTCAAGGGACCCTGTTTTGCATAACAGAGCCTTCCCGATGACATCAGCCAAGAACTTTCCCCTTAGATTCAGTTGCTTTCTCAAAATGGAGTCGGAGGTATGCTTAGAAAATCTGCACCATTTTACTGCAGACTTTATGTCTTCCTGCGACAGTTCATCTTCATCATCAGTTGCAGAGAACTTTGTCAGCTTTAGGGCTTTGGCCAGGCTTCTTGGTGTTATCTTGACTCTTGTTCCACTTACAGTAGTCTTGATTTTCTAGGTTGTAGCATCTCCCCAGACATTGGAGAATAATTCTAGAATCTCCCGCTTCTATAGTAAACAAGGTTCCAACATTATGAATTCTAGGTCAGAAGTTCGGAGAAGATGAAGAACATATTGTACCTCTTCAAGAGCATCCTTGAATCCATTTCTGACCAATTCCAAGCCCTCGAATATGAAATCTTGTCCTTTGGGCGCCATTTCGCTGGAGAATTTGTGAAGGCTAACGAGAATGACTTTTTGTCGATTCAGCGAATACGGGCTGGAGAGGGCAAGGAACAGTGCTTTTGCTTTATGCACAAGTTTTTCTATTTATAGTTATTTCTTAAGAGAAGGCGGAAGGTCACTTACCTGATTTGTTGATTAAATTTTGATCAACGGCTGGAGTGAATTCTTTTTACTTGGCCGCACATAGACATTTTACCCTTAGCCCATAGTCATAATGGGCCGTCCAATCCTGCAAGGTTCAAATTTTTTTGCAATATATATTTTTAATGTGTGTCATAGTGGAGTGCGACTAGACATAATTTCAACATCCCCAAATTTATTTAGAGGATGTTGGGTCTAGTTACATCAAGTGATACAGTGAGTGTGTTAGCCCCAAACTCAATTGTTAAAACTAAATTTGATACTTGTCTAATATCTTTTCTTGATTAACTTATCTCAACTTGTTTTGCACATGTAATATGTGTCTGAGTGGAGTGCAATTTGAACTAGCTTCAACATGCCAAAGTCAATTTTGAGGATGTTGAAACTAGTTACATCTTTTGGCATAGTGAACATGTGAGCCACTTATTTATTAAGAAGAGTATTTAGACAATTGTCTCACTTCTTCTAAGACTTTAATTTCAGCTGTCTAAGAGTTCAACTATCTTATCTATAAGATGCATAGATTTACCAATTTAAGGAACATTTATAAGATTCTTAAACAAGATGAATTCTACTTATCTTGTCCCTGTAGGCTAGAAACAGATGCTGAACTCATAGTCTCTTGGCACATTAGCATCCTTGATTCTGAACTTTAGCCTTTGATATGCATCTGGCTTTCCTTTACTAGTTCCCCCTTAGCAATTGCATTTGTCTTTGAAATCTTAAGCTTGATGTTCAATACATCCACAGCCAGTCTTCTGGTGAAATATTTAGAAGATAGCTTTCTTGAGCCAGTATTAGTTCTGGCACATGTCTATCCGAGGACCACAAATAGGCATGGCCACGTGGACTATCCTACAAAATAGAGTTTACATTACCTTAAGAACCCCAGTTGACTTGGGTCCTAGGTTATTGTTAGCATAAGAATGCATATGTCTACATACAGGAGTCCTGTCAGGAAGACACCGTCTTGCCTTTGGCACACTGGGGTTGTGCCCACAGCCTATGGCAAAGAGGCCCACTTTGCCACAATACCAACATTCATGGAAGTTGTATCTCCTTTTCTGAACACACCTTGTAGTGTCCAAGCCCTTTCTGACTGCTTGTTTAGTAGGGAGAGCAGAGGTCTTCTGCGTGTTTCGTTTACCAAAAGCTTGACCAGAAGTGGGTCTGCCAGTAGAAGAACTTGGCTTACTCTGAACTTCATTAGTAACAGCCTTCTTTGTAGTTGCCATGTTCTTAATGGCTTCAGAGGAATCCAAGGTAGCCTTACTTACTGAAACACTTTTGGGTTGTGTTCTTACTTTGAGAACCTTAGCGAAGGTCTCTGCCTTATCCTTGAATGAGGGTTCTAAGGCACTAAATACAAAAGGACCAAGATGTGCCTTTTGGGCTTTTACATGGGAAGCCTTCTGAGAACCCAAGCCCATGACCTCTCTTCATCCATTGTAAGGTACTTTTGTAATCTTACAAGGAAGATTCCCACACCTCTAGTGACCATAATTACAGTCTTGGTCATACCTTTGGATGAGAGAATTTCCTTGTAAAAGTTTGACTGAGGCCTAATAGGAGCTTGGCCCCTCCTTTGAGATGGGATAATATTAGAAATCCACTAAGACTCAGATTTTCTCTTAATAGCATCTATTTTAGAGAAATTGGCCATAATTCTCATCTCCCTTTCATGTTTTTCTTCAAGATTGTTGGTAATAAAGTCCTTATATTTGATGTACTCAAAATGGATATCTACCATGTTCTTCAGATGAGCTACTTCCCTTGCTTTTAGATATAGCAAAGATGAAGTTTCATCTTACTGGGAAGCAGCCAGCTGTAGGGAGGAAATTTCCTCTACTGGTTTCTTAACAAGCATCTTGCTTTTCTTGAAAGCCTTCAGGAGCACACCATGATTTCAATCAATTGATTGATATCATCTTTTGTGGGAGGACTTTCGTCATCACTTGATGAGGATGCATCAGAATCTAAGTAGGATTCATATCCTGACTCAGAGGATGAGCTAGACAAGGAATATAAAAGATTTTGTCCATGCTAATGCAGGAAATGTTCCTCTTTTGGTGTAGCCATCAGCTCATAACATCTGCATTCACCTTCCTCAGCTTCATCCACCTCCGAGTCACTATCTGAATGTGACAGAGGTGCCCTAATATTTGCTCTTGTATCTGAATAGTCTTTGTCTTCTGTAAGAGCTGCCAACAGTCTAATGTTGTTCTTGTCCTCTCTGCACATTTGAAGTTCCATTGATCTCCACATCTTATGGTTTACTTTTGAACACGGAAGCTTAAACCTTTTTAGCTATCCTTTGAGGTATACTCAGACTGTTAGGTCCTTTTTGAGTAACCCCCCTCTAATACCACTTGAAAGACTTTGATTTTAAGGATAACTAAATCACCTAGAGGGGTGGGAATAGGTTTCTTAGTCCTTATTGACTATCTTTTATTTTCTTTGAGTTGGATGCTTTGAGTTGGATGCATTATTAGTGGTAAATGGTCTTCAGTGTTATACTGCTGGATCTATAAAGAACCTGTTGGTGCAGATGGAGAATGCCACTAGCTAACTTTATTGCTCTTCTTCAGTGATCTGATTTGATCTTGCTATTTTCGAAGATGAAGACAAATAACTAACTTGTTGAGCCTTTAGACCTTCAGACTTTTTTACTCGTTGTTCTTCTCTTCACAATAACAATGGAAATGAAGAAGAACTATCTCAACAGCTCTTCTCAAAAGTTCTCTTCTTCCGTAAAGGCTTTCCCTTTTATGATTTGTGTCCAAACAGCACTTTGAGTAGTCGGACCCACACATTTAATGTCAGCTGCATCCTTGCTTTAATGCCTAACTATAATACAGTAGCTCTGCGACACCTATTGTTTTGTATTGTAGCTTTGTCGCTAACAATTTGAAAAAAGTTGACTTGTTGACTTACTGACGTCAGAACCTGTGGACTTAGTCAAAAATTAAGAATCAGTAGAATAGGCATTGAGCGAATAAGCTTCACTCAACGCCAAAGTACTTACACATAATTCTGTCTATATAGGAGTTGACAGCGTTGAGTGAGCAATACTCACTCAACACTTTAAGCCTAAAAAATTTTTGCAGCCTTTTCTACATGTCTGGCGTTGCGAGCATTGAGTGAGCACACCTCACTCAACGTCTTATGCCTTAGCCATGCTTTCTATAATTTAGGCTTTGAGAGTATTGAGTGAGCTTACCTCACACAACGCTTTTTACCTAAACTAAATTTCTGTTTCTTCAACATCTTTAAGCACTGAGAACGTTGAGTGACCATTCATTGCTCAATGCTTTTTGCTTTTGCCAGATTTTTTGAGTCATGACATTGAAAGCATTGAGTGAGCTTGCCTGACTCAATGCTTTCTGCCTTAGCCAAATTTTTTTGCTCTGTGGCGTTGAGTGAGTAAGCTTTACTCAACGCATTTGCACTTAGCCAAATTTTCGTGTCTTAAAAACACAGATACTGACTGGATGAGATTCAGTCAATGATTTATCACATGACGTTGAGTGAGGTTGCCTCACTCAACGCTTTTGGACTTAGTCAAATATCACCACATCGTTTCTATGGATTTAACTTACAGGGAGATATTCAATGAATATAGAGTGTGGCTTTGAGTGAGTGATACTCTCTCAATGCCTATGAGCTTAACCATATTTCTGCCCATTTCATCTTAGGCTTTTACTGTATTATCCTGTCTCATAGCGTATTATGGTATGGCATTGAGTGAGGTTATTTCAATCAACGCCTATGGACTTAGCCACTTTTCTCAGCTTTCCACTCCATTGGCTTTGACTGTATGGGCTCCACTCAGCGCTATAGGTCATTTGGCGTTGGGTGAGTAATCTTCACTCAACGCTTGTGGACTTTGATACATTTCTGTATATTTACCTGACTTAGACACATAGTCTATCTATCCTATCAATGATGCTATGACATCCTGCAATCATTAAACTTGAGCACAAGTTAGATCTCCACATGTGTATACATTGTTTAGTTGGCCTACTTCAAATACAGGACATTGGGATCAATGGACCCAACACATAATATTGCATGTAAAGAAAAAGTAAAATCTAATGGGCATCCAAGTGATGATTTTTATACATCCCATACTAAATAACAGTTATATATTGCTTCCTATGAGGGTCCATATACAAACACATATTATTCATCTCATAATGAAAGTCTTGTTTTCAAGACTAGCTTTACACCTGGGGGGGGGGGTGAATAGGTTTTTGTCTCTATTAAACTTTTTTAATCTGTTTATTAGATTACTGTGTCTGTTAATTAAATTATATCAGCTTTCAAGAACATTCAAAGATGACACAAAAAATTTGTAGTGGTTTCCCAATCTTGGATACATCCACCGTCCCTCTACGCCTATCTAACAGTATGTTAGATTTGGCTCTCCCTCTAGAACTCATCTTCTTAACATCTTACAGCACTGATCCTGCAAGACCACACACAGGTCACGCAGACCAACAACTTAGGCATTAAGCCAACCTAGGTCACAAAGTCTTAGCACCCGACACAAAGCCAAACACAGGTTACTAAGACCCGTCCTTTATAGTACAGGCTTACAAACCCCATATTCACAAATTATCTTTACAGAAAATAGAAGTAAAGAGTTTGATGTATAGACACTAGAGCAAGCTCTGTATGTCCTTCTTCTTGTACTTAGCGGATATCAGATCCAAGATATTGTCATTGAAGACAATATGTAGATAGTAGAATCTTTCTTCAAACCGCTTCCTTTTTCCCTGCAAAACTTGTAGGTCTGCTAGCTTCGGATCCTGCTGATGCAGATGGGTATTACTTCAGCTATCTCTTTCCTAGAAAGGTTCTCTATACTGAACAACTTCTCCAAGAATGACGAAAAATGGCGAGGAAGAAGATGAAGTTCACCCGAACTTTCTTTTTTAGAAAACCTAGACCATGAAGTCTTCTTGATTCGATGATCTGATTCTTTATATCTCTGGCCGATTGAGCAGTGGGTCCTACCAACAGGATTGATGGCCGATATTTAGCCAACCAGCCCACGCTTTTCATTCATTCCCGATTCAACGGCTCTTTGCTGTGAGTGGGCCCAACACTTAATTATGAAATAATCCTTGGTAATTGCAGAAGATAGCAACAGCTGGCCCTCCAACGTCTCTGGCAGCATTTCCGCAATGTTTGAATTTGGTTGACTTTTAACTTTGCTTACGTCAGCATGACTCAACATCTCTGGAGTTTGCAAAAATTCAATCATTAGTACCAAAGGCGTTGAGTGAGTAGGAATCACTGAACGCCACAAAACTTAGACAAAATTCTGTCTGTCTTGGTATTGAGCTCGACGAACTCTGAGCTCCGTTCGACGAATGACAAGCTCAGCTCGACAAGAGCATAAAAATAAGTTCGACTAACTGCGGGCTCAGTTCGACGAATGTTGAGTTCAGTTGGATGAAGCTGAGCTCGACGAAATCATAATGTCAGTTCGATGAACTATAGACTTAGCTCGATGTTTTGTTAAACTCAGTTCGACGAACACCAGGCTGTGTTCGACGAACGTTGGGCTCAGGTAGATGAATCTGAGCTTGACGAAAGCCAAGCTATCCATGTATTTGGACTTAGCCAAAATTTTGCTTCAAGGCGTTGATATCGTCGAGATCGTTGAGATAGCTTGCCTTACTCAACGCTTTTTGCCTTAACAAAAATTCATGTGCCTTGGCATTGAGATATTAAGCTCCACTCAATGCCAATCTACTTAACAGAGTTTCTTTTATCTGGAGTTAAGAGAGTAAGCTACACTCAATACCTTTTGCCTTGGAGTTGTGAGAGTAAGCTCCACTCAACGCCAAACTACGTAACAGAATTTTTCTATTATCTGGCGTTGAGTGAGTAAGCTATACTCAATGCCTGTAGTCTTAGTCAAATTTTTGCTCAACATTTCTGTGGAGTTGACTGGCACAGCAACACTCAATGCTTTGAGTTATATGGTGTTGAGTAAGTCGACCACACTCAACACTTGTGGACTTAGCCACATGTTTAGCCAATTTTTCTTGGCTTAGACTGACTCAGCCTGACTCACAACCTTTTGCTATATGGTGTTGAGTGAGTAGACTATACTCAACTCTTTTGTACTTAGCCATCTTTTTTGGCTATCTTTCAGTTAGGCTGAGATAGTCTCAACGCTATATGTTATATGACATTGAGTGAGTAGATTACACTCAACACTTTTTTACTTAGGCAAATTTCTACTAGACACTATTGAATCCATACCTCTGGCATTTAGTGAGCTTGATCCACTCAACGTCTGTGGACTTAGTAGATTTTTGTGTTGTGTCTAGCAACCACTTCTTGTGTCCACATGTCCAATCAATATGAAATGGACTAACCTGCACTCAAGAATGCAAATGCACATCAAATACATTTGATGTGTGTGACATTAAACTGTTTGACTTCTCACAAATCAGGGACATTGGGAACAATGGACCCAACAATCTCCCCCTATTTGATGAAGTCAAATCCTCATTGCTGTCGTTGGTCAATGGCGCACACAACCTAAACAGCAAAAAAATAAGTATGGAAATTTTGATAAGTTATGAGTAAGTGTACCTCATTTACTTACTCCCCCTATTTTGCTGCAAGGTGTTTATCCTTCCTTGAGTGACACATTAATTTCTTTCCCTTTGCCATCTCTCCCACTTGCTATGACACCCCATTGCTATGACACCCCATTGCTATGACACCCTATTGTTAGGACCTTCTCTCTTCTCTTCTATCCCCCTTTTTGACTTCTGCAGAATAGGTAGATGGGGACTGGTCTTCCCGTTGGCTGACCTTCTTTCTTCTATCTAGAGTAGCTTTGTAACAGCCCAAAGTTCAGAAACAGGAACTTTTTGGGTGACACGGCCTGGGACACGGGCGTGTCCCAGGGCGTGTCAGTTGACACGGCCTGCGACACGGGCGTGTCGCAGGGCGTGTCGAGGTTGTGTCGACGATTGGGCTTTGTCTCGACGATTTTTGCTCTCGACGTTGCGTCGAGAGGAGGCACACGGCCCAGGACACGGGCGTGTCCAAGGCCGTGTCGCATGCTCGAAGATTTTTCTCGACGATCGTCGAGTGTCGAGACGTGCAGTGTCAAGTGTCGAGAAATTGAACACGGCCTGTGGACACGGGCGTGTCACAGGGCGTGTCCAATCAGGCGACGAACTCAGCCCGCCGAAGGATTTCGACAGGGCGTGTCTTTGTGCCGTGTCTGGGCACACGGCCTGGGACACGGGCGTATCACAGGCCGTGTGAAGTCTCGGGATGATTTGGGATTTTTTTTCCCCAGGTACACGGCCACAGACACGGGCGTGTCTGAAGGCGTGTTGGTGACACGGCCCATGACACGGGCGTGTCCCAGGGGCGTGTCACTGGTTTGGATAAGTCGGTTGACCACCGCTTGAGGCACACGGCCTGGCACACGGCCGTGTTCGAGGCCGTGTTGTGTCAAAATTTGTGTTTTTGGCAGAATCGTGGCCGTCCATTCCTTCAGTCTGGATCCAAGGGCTGAAAGCCTCTTCCTCTTTTTCTTCAAGGCCGAAAACTGAGAAGTATTCCGCACTTTAATTTGGCCTTCATCTTTCTTCAAGAGAGAGAAAGAGAGAGAGAAAGGAGGAGGAAGAAGGAAAGGGGGCTGCTGTCGGTGGTGCTGCGGTTTACCGACGAGAGATCCGAAGCCAGCGTTGCGGAGGAAACGCTCTTGCGAGTCTTGCAAGCTAGCTTGGAGTCCATGGCACCGAAGCGATCATCAAGGGTAACGACTTTTCTTCCTAGCCATGTGAAGGCTTCCTTTTTGGCATATCTTGTGATTTCCCCCACCAAGAGGTGGCTAATTTTGGGAATCTTTGGGTGGATACTTGAAACCCCCTTTTTGTTAGCATATAGATCCGGAAATGGAGTACGAAATAGGCATGCTGTGTGAAGCCCATCTGGACAGGTTGGTCTGGATTGGTGATGTTGCATACGAACCAGAGAAGACTCCGTGATAAACGTGTAGTGTAGGAGTCTACGGGTTATGCCTGCGAAAAGGAGTAGCAGGAAGTACTGGGGTGGTAGCCCAGGAAAATAGCCATGTGATGTTTTTGGGTCCAACCTATGGATGAGACACAGGAAGTACTGGTGGGACCAGGAAAGGCCCTTTTTGTGATGCTTGATGTCATAGGGTGTCCACCTGTGGAGTGAGTCACAGGAAGTACTGGTGTGCCCAGGAAAGACCCCTGACATTTGTAATTTGCGGTGTCCACCTGTGACGGGAGTCACAGGAAGTACTGGTGTGCCCAGGAAAGACCCGCTATTGCTGTGAGGAAATGGGTATAGAGACATACCCAGGCTTGAATGCCAGAACAGGATTGGTGAGACCGACCCGCGCCTTTGATATAGCCCTGAGTATGCTGTACGCGGAAAAGGCAAGGCGATTTGAGCAACGGGGGGGTGGAGGATCCGACCTGCGCTATGTCCGTCTGACGTGAGACCAAAAAGTGCGGTCTGTTGGAGCGCATAGCAAGAGTCTTCGTCCTGCACGCCATGACACAACGGGGGCTACGGGCCATCCCGGTGTCCGAATACTAACTCCGGCTGCACGCCATGGAGTAAATGCTCAAGAGAGTTACCGTTGGGTTGTAACCCTGATACGGTGGTGGGCAAGAGGTTGCCAGAACACCAAGAATGTGCCCTGAGTGCACGGACCGTTGGGCCGGGCGGCGAACGGTTGTGATGGCTTGTGTGCGTGAAAGCACCTTTTGATGATATAGCTTGCCATACTTGTGATATGATATGCCTGCAGGGAAAAATACCGCTGCCCCGAGAGAAGGTGTAGGGTCGTTATAATTTGGTCAGCTGAACGCTGACCGTTGCTTTTGTTTGCCACCGGTGGGTGGATTGTCCTTGCACAGGTGCTGGAGAGCCGAGCGGGACGCGTCGAGGTTGATGTTCCTGCTGGTGTTGCTGCTGCTGCTGTTAGCCCTCGAAGGCTAAGTGTGTTCTTTTGAGTGTTTTCTTTTCTTGTGGCCGGCCTGCGCGCCAATCTGTTTAGGCCACTGTTTGACAGCCATGTAAGGCCATAAGGCCAACTCTTTTGACATGTTGTAAGACATTCCTATATATATAAAATGTGGAGTTTTATGTTTGGACATTCATGAGGTGTTCCTAGTTGTAGTCTATGCTTCCGCTAGAATGCTTTGTTATAGGTGCGATGCGCTACTCTGGTATCATTCTGTACCTTCACCGACTGTTTTGTGATATATCCTGTGGGGCCCCGGCCAGACCTTCTAGAATATATTATATGAACGGATGGGGTTGTTACATTTTTGGTATCAGAGGTCTTGGTCTTTCCCATGAGTATGCTGTACGCGGAAAAGGCAAGGCGATTTGAGCAACGGGGGGGGGGGGGGGGGGGGGGGGGTGGAGGATCCGACCTGCGCTATGTCCGTCTGACGTGAGACCAAAAAGTGCGGTCTGTTGGAGCGCATAGCAAGAGCCTTCGGCCTGCGCGCCATGACACAACGGGGGGCCATGGGCCATCCCGGTGTCCGAAGACTAACTCCGGTTGCACGCCATGGAGTAAATGCTCAAGAGAGTTACCGTTGGGTTATAACCCTGATACGGTGGTGGGCAAGAGGTTGCCAGAACACCAAGAATGTGCCCTGAGTGCACGGACCGTTGGGCCGGGCGGCGAACGGTTGTGATGGCTTATGTGCGTGAAAGCACCTTTTGATGATATAGCTTGCCATACTTGTGATATGATATGCCTGCAGGGAAAAATACCGCTGCCCCGAGAGAAGGGGTAGGGTCGTTATAATTTGGTCAGCTGAACGCTGACCGTTGCTTTTGTTTGCCACCGGTGGGTGGATTGTCCTTGCACAGGTGCTGGAGAGCCGAGCGGGATGCGTAGTGGTTGATGTTCCTGCTGGTGTTGCTGCTGCTGCTGTTAGCCCTCGAAGGCTAAGTGTGTTCTTTTGTGTGTTTTCTTTTCTTGTGGCCGGCCTGCGCGCCAATCTGTTTAGGCCACTGTTTGAAAGCCATGTAAGGCCATAAGGCCAACTCTTTTGACATGTTGTAAGACATTCCTATATATATAAAATGTGGAGTTTTATGTTTGGACATTCATGAGGAGTTCCAGTTGTAGTCTAGGCTTCCGCTAGAATGCTTTGTGATAGGTGCGATGCGCTACTCTGGTATCATCCTGTACCTTCACCGACTGTTTTGTGATATATCCTGTGGGGCCCCGGCCGGACCTTCTAGAATATATCATATGAACGGATGGGGTTGTTACAAGCTTACTCTCCCTCAGTAGAAGCATCAGTGAACTGATGCTACTGGGGACTCTATATGTCCAACAAGAGGAACAATACCTGCACAAAAAAATAATACAAAAGGGAGTTCCTGAAGCTATGTCAAGTTCAACATAACGAACTCGAATTTGAGGGTGTTGAACTTTGCTTCATTTAAAGGCTTAGTGAAGATATCAGCCACTTGCTTGTCTGTGTGAACAAACTCAAGACTGATGTCTTCCTTCTCCACATGCTCCCTGATAAAATTATATCTTATTTATATATGCTTAGTCCTGATATGTGAGACAGGATTCCTAGTAATAGAAATAGCACTTGTAGAATCACAGTAAAGAGTTCTACTTACCTATAGGTTGTAATCCTGGAGCTGATGTTGGATCCATAGCAGCTGAGCACAGCAGCTTCCTGCTAATATATATTCTTACTCATCAGTGGATATAGCAACACTAGTTTGCTTCTTGCTATTCCAAGAAACTAGCATTCTTCCTAAGAACTGACAGGTTCCAGTAGTGTTTTTCCTGTCTTTTTTACAACCTGCAAAATATGCATCTGAAAATCATATTAGATCAAAATCCCTATTTCTAGGGTACCATAGGCCAAGATCTGGTGTGACCTTAAGACACCTCAAGATTCACTTAGCTGCAGAGTAATGAGATTCTTTAGGGCAGGCCTGATACCTAGCACAAACACATGTGGCATACATGATGTCAGGCCTACTAGCAGTTAGGTATAGAAGGGAAACAATTATCCCTCTATACAAAGACTCATCAACAGGTTTCCCTACCTCATCTTTGCCTATAGGCATACTTGATCCTATGGGAGTTCCCATGGTGGAGGCATTCTCCATACCATACTTTTTGATTAGCTACCTGCTGAACTTGGACTGTGATATGGACAAGCCATAATCAGTCTGTCTTACTTGGAGTCCTAAGAAGAATTTGAGCTCACCCATGCTGCTCATTTCAAACTTCTCTTCCATTTATTTAGCAAACTTTCTGCAAAGGTTGTCATCAGTATATCCAAAGATAATGTCATCAACATATATCTTGACTAGGATAAGCTTGCCTTTTGATTCCCTTAGAAATAGGGTCTTGTCTATCTCCCCCCCCCCCTTGAGAATTTATCCTCAATGAGGAAGCTAGATAAAGTTTCATACCAAGCCCTTGGGGCTTGCTTTAGCCCATACAGAGCTTTCCTAAGCTAATACACAAAATTAGGAGAGTTAGGATCTACAAAACTTGGTGGCTGAGCCACATATACTTCCTCTTTGAGGTACACATTCAGGAATGCTGATTTTACATCCATATGGTATACTCTGAATCCCCAATGGACATCAAATGAAAGGAAGATCCTTATGGCTTCCAGTCTGTCTACTGGGGGAAAGTTCTGGTCAAAGTCTATGCCCTCTTCTTGTCTGTAGCCTTTAGCCACCATTCTAGCCTTATTCTTGACAATAATTCCATCTTGGTCCAACTTGTTCCTTTAGATCCAATTAGTCCATATGACATTTTATCTTTGAGGTTTGGGGACCAACGTACAGACCTTATATCTCTTGAATTGGTCTAGTTCTTCTTGAATTGCTCCAATCTAGAAATGGTCCTTGATTGCTTCTTCAAACTTCTTTGGCTCTTCTTGCGACCGGAAGCTTGAGTAGAGAGCTTTATTCATGCTCCTGCTTTTGGTCTAGAACCCGTGATGTGCATCACCAATGAATTGGTGAACTGGATGGTCCCTTAGATGTCTGGTAGCTAGAGGCAATCTAGCTACAACTTATGATCTTCAGGTTTTTCAGCTAGCTGATCTTCATTCTCTTAAGGTATGTCTTCCCCTTCTCTTGGAATAGGCAGTCCATCATCATTTTCTTGGACTATGGGGGTTGCTTTCTTGATTGTTAGCTTCTCCGTCATCTGCTCTGTACCTGCAGTACTAGATGAGGAGGAGCTTGACAGCTCACAGTTAAACATGTTGGATTCATTAAAAACAATATGCATTGACTCTTCTTCAACTTGGGTAGTTAAGTTATAGATTCTATATACCTTACTATGAGTGTTGTACACAACAAAGATCCCTTAATGGGACTTGACAACAAACTTAGTTAATTGGGCTTTTCCATTGTTGAGCACATAACACTTACAACCAAAGATCCTGAAATAGCTCAGGTTTGATTTTTTGCCCTTCAAGATCTTATAGGGAGTCTTCTTGTAGCTATTGATGATTGAAGCCTATTAAGGTCATAGCATGCAGTGTTAACTACCTCAGCCCAGAAGTATTTTGGGAGGGATGAGTCACTTAATAATGTTCTACCAGCCTCTATGAGAGTCCTATTTTTCCTCTCAACAATTCCATTTTGCAGGGGTGTTCTAGGACAGGAAAATTCTTGTTGAATTTCTTGCTCTTCACAAAACCTTGTCATGCACTCAAATTGAAACTCAGTCCCATGGTCACTTCTTATTTTATCCACAGTGATGTTGAATTCATTCTGAATTTTCTTAACAAATGTCTGAAAGACATCAGGGGTTTCAGATTTCTTCCTTATAAAGAACACCCAGGCAAATCTGGAAAAGTCATCAACATCTACAAGTGTGTAGACTTTCTTACCTAGACTTTGAATTGGCATAAGACCAAACAGATCCATATATAAGAGGTATAAGGATCTCACTGAATCTTTGGAGCCAATGCTCTTGAAGGAGGTCTTAGTCTATTTGCCCTTTTGGCATGCAGAGCAAATACCCTCCTTAGTGCATATAGACTTATGCACATTCCTAACCAGCTCTATGCTGAATAGCTTGCCTATGGTCCTATAATTTAGATGGGCTAGCCTCTTGTACCACTGGACACAGGAAGAGTCTTTCTCATCTGCAACTAGGCATACAGAGAGTCTTTGTTAGAGCATAAAAAATCTAAATAATACACATTTCCACTCCTAGTGCCTGTTAGATGACATCTTGGTCACTTAACCTCCTAATTTGGCAATCATCCTTGTGGAATACTATGTTATAGCCGAGATCACAGAGTTGGCTAATACTTATCAGGTTGTGTTGCAACCCTTCCACATAGGCTACTCTAGTGATAATGACTATGCCATTAGAGATCTTACCATAATCTCTAGTTTCCCCTTTTTCTGACCCACCAAAGATGACCTTTGATCCATTCTTTATAGGAACATAATCCTTCAGCATGCTCCTTGTTCCAGTCATGTTCCTGGAATATCCACTGTCCAAGTACCATATAAGGGTATGAGCACTTGGATTATTGCACAAAACACAAAGCAGTTATCCTTAGGAACCAAATTTTTATTGGGTCCTTGGTACATGTTAGGCTGAAAATAATTCTGCCTGCCTGTAACATTTCTGACAGGCAAGCTGACATTTGCTCTATGCACACTATGATTATGCCAACAATCAACAACAATGTGGCCTACCTTGCCACAACACCAACACTCATAGATGTTGTACCTTCTTTTTGGATCAGGTCTACTGACTATGTTAACAGCTGCTCTGGGTATAGATGGAGTAACAACAGTCTTGTTCGATGGTTTCCAAGCCCCAGTCTAACAAGTGGTGGGTCTGGCAGTAAAAGTGCTTGGGATATCTTGAGCCCTTTTAGCAACAACTTTCTTTTCAGACAACATAATCTTGATGGCCTCAGAAATTCCCAAGTCTGGTCTACTGATACCCTTGCCATTTATATTAGAGTGGGCTGGAGGAATTTGAGAATAGGCTGCAGCTTTACCCTTGATTGAAGGGACTCTAGCACCAAACACAAATGGTTCAGGACGGGCCATTAGTATTTTCTCATGGGCACTAACACCTTTGCTGTAAAATCCCCCATTTTGTGGAACATCTTGGTTCATATAAGATGGTTTAGCATGATTCCAATAATCATAAATACTCTCATGCTCATGGATGTTTGAAGGAAACTGAACTTTATTAAACTTGACAGGAGCCTTAGAGGCTAGTGACTCCACTTAAGCTTTGCCCTTTCCCTTAGAATTATCAGCAATTGTCTTTCCGTTGAATCCCAACCCTTCCTTTCCCTTTTGGGAGGAGAATGAGTCTATCAAGGGAAACACCGTGCTTTGCTTGGTGTAGCTAGCCACTAGTTCCCTCTCCTTTAGGAGCCTTCCCTCAGGATTCCTGATATAGTTGTTCTTGAATGTTATGGTGCTCATCTGAAAGATTGTAACATTCTTCCGTTTCTGATTTCTTGAGTATTTAGATATAACAATTTTATCGATTCTGAAGCAGCAAGCTTTAAGGAGACAATTTCGTGAGCCTGTTGTTTGGCCAAGAGCTTTCTCTTCTTAAAAGCCTGCAGAAGTGCACCATAATTATCAATCAGTTGACTGATGTCTCCCTCAGATCATGTGCCATCATCAGCACTTGATGTAGAGGCACATGAATCTGGAACTGAAACATTATCTGAACATGTAGAGATAGTTATAGAAATTACCATGCTTGGATCAGGCTGATCCTAGCGGAATTCTTCATCTTACCTGGCCATTAGCCCAAGGCAGCAACTGTCTTCTTCAGAATCCTCCTCTGAATCACCATCTGATTGTGATAGATGGGCCATGTCTTCAATTCTGATAGCAGGATGCACCTCCTCAACTTCTTCATCTAAAGCAGCCAGCCTTTTGATGCAGTCTGCTTCAACATCTCCTTCTTCAGTAGAGTACATCCCAATATAGGCTTCTTCTTCTATTTCTTCTGACTCTGATGAGGAGGAGTCAGTTCAGGTCTTTTGCTTTTTGGAAATGGGGGATTTCTCCATGTTGCCATTTTCTGGTGATCCTTTTTCTTACAATATTCCTTCCTTTTGACTGGGCAGTCGGCTATCACATGCCCAGGTTTTCTATAATGATAGCAAGTCGTGTTAGATGAAACATGTTAACCAGATTTGGAACCATACCTGTCCTCTTTAGAGGATTTTCTCCTACCCTTATATTAGTTATCCTTAGGATGAGAGGAGGAGGAAGGCCTACCTCTCTAGTGCTTCTTCCTCAGGAACTTCTGGAATTGCCTTGTGAAGGCAGCAAAGTCTTCATCAGACAAATTGTAGTCTGATGTGCTTTCCTTTAATTTTCCAGACTCAGATTCAGCATCCCTCCTTGGTGGAGAGTGAGACTTCCTTCTGCTTCTGCTGGAGCCATCAGCTTTGAATGCCATAGACTTGTCCCTTGTCTGAGGCTTGTTGTTATTCTCCTCATCTTTCTTGGAAGTCAGGTGCATCTCAAATGAAAGTAGCTTTCCAAAAAGGGTGTGTGGAGCTGTTTCACCCAGCTTTACCACTTCTCTTATGACACAGATTTTTGTGTCCCACTCTCTAGAGAGAGATCTAAGAAACTTGTTATGTAGTTCATAGTGACTGAAAACTTTTCCGTAAGTCTTCAGCTTATTCACAATCCCGAAGAACTTCTCATAACATATGGTTATGTTGTCCCCCTTGGATTGCCTGAATGCCTCATACTCTTGGTTCAGCATGGACTTCCAGTCATCCCTGAGCTCATGTGTCCCCTCCATGTAGATCACAAGTGCTTCCCACATTTCCTTTGTTATTTTGCAATAGATCAGATTTTGGAGTGTAGAATCATCAACAGTGATGTAGGCCTCTACCGCGGACACTAGATGGGTTAAGGGAATGAAACGAACGCCACACTCAATCCACAATCTCTCACGCACTAGATTCAACCGCAGCGCACTCACAAACGTTTTATCACAGTTCACCAACGTACGTTAGCCACTCCGCGGGAAGGTCAAACGAACGGCTATAGGCCGACATTCTCCCAAGCTAGAAGGACCAATATTGGGTCCGACTGAGCGAAAGTTGTACCAAAGGAGGTCTACCCAAAATGCGATCGAAAAATGGTAGATCTCCCCCAACAAAAATACGAGGTTCGCCAAACCCTTTCGGAAATATCGCGATTAAGATTGTTGCAAATCCAAAAGGAAAACCACGAAGAATCTAACGATTCAAATCCAACGCAAAAATTATTTCCGACCACTAGAATATCAAGAGGGAATCACACGTGAGTGGAGAGGTCGTTACCCAAGTCGGAATAGATGATTCCGACTACCTTTGAAGGGTCTCTCTTCCACGGTTCCGCCGGAGTCGCGCCGGTTGGAGAGATAGATCGTCCGCCTTGGCCGCTTCACACCAAGGTCCCGTTTCCTCGCCGTAGAAGGAGGCCCTTCTCGGATAAAACTTCACGAGAGGAGGGGCAGCCGGGTTCTCTTCAAAGGGGGGTGCTCGGGTGGAGAGATAGGTGGCCGGGTTCTACTCCAAGTGGGTTGCTTGAGTGGAGGAGATAGGTGGCCGGTCGGTTTTGGGATGGTGGTGGTCGGGAGAGGATGGTGAGAGGAGGTGGAGGCTTGGAAGAGGGATTGAAGGAGTGGGTTGGCCGAAACTTTTAGAGAGAGAGAGAGTGGAGGGGGAGGCCAAGAGAGGTAGAGAGAGAGGAGGAGGATTAACAAGAATAGGAAATTTAGGGTTTCTTCTCATTCAACTTGAGTTAAACAAAGCATACATGCCTATATATAGGCTTAACATTAAGTCTTGGCTATATGTAGCCCAAAATAAAAATAAAAATAACACACTAAATGGCTACATGCAGCCCTTAATAAAATATCCCAAATAAAATAGCATACTAAAAATAAGATAAATTTAGCTAGATATTTGTCTTGCGCCGCGGGCGGAAATTGTAGCGCCGCTCCATACGAACACCACGGCGACGCGAGTCCTTTGTTGGAGACGAAGGAGGGTCTTCCTTTAGCATGTCGTCATCAACAATTTGGGGGCGGTCGTCAACTTGGGGGCCGTCGTCGCCACCAATCCTCCCCCGCTTGAAAGGACTCATCACCGATGAGTTGTATTGAAGATACCGTCGGAGAAGAACACCATCCAAGAGAGCCACTTCCGCTTCCAGGAGCCAAGAGTCATCAGAGGCGGGGCGATCACGCCAGCAAATCAAGTAGCGGCGCACATCGCCATCTGCAGTGGGAAGCACGTCATCCTGGAGAATCCTGTCTGGCAAAAATGCTGTCCTGGCAAACCTGGGAAAAAGCATTAGGCAGCAAAGGGGGAAAATCTATATCATCAACATGTAGCGTACCTCCGTTGGAGACCGGCGGAGAGAGCGAGCCCTTACCTCCCTCAACCCCATACCCATGAGAATCTGTAGTGGAACTAAACAGACAGGAAGATAATTCTAGTGGCGGAGCAATATATGGCGTTAAATCCGAAACATTAAAAACAGGGGAAATACCCCAATCAGTTGGCAATTCCAAAAGAAAAGCATTGTCTCCTAACCGTTTTAAAATCCGAAAAGGTCCAGCTCGCCGATCCGCTAACGTTTTTAAGGTGCCCATAGGCAACCGTTCAGGGATGAGACATACCATGACTAAATCGCCCACTTTCAAGGGAGACACTCTCTTATGTGCGTTGGCATGAACTTGATAAGACGCGTATTGAGTGGTAAGCGCTTCATTTATGCGTTTGTGAAGATCATGGATGTGAGAGGCAAAGTCCTGTGTAAATTGACTTGACTTAAACGATGGCGGTAATGTAAGCAAGTCAAGGGGCACGAGAGCTTTATAACCGTGCACGATCTCATTTGGGGACAAACCCGTGGACCTATTTTTGGAATTATTATATGCTAACTGAGCATGAGGGAGGATAAGGTCCCATGTACCCTTGTGGTCTCCCACAAGGCATCGAAGCAAACTACCCAAACTTCTGTTCACAACTTCGGTTTGCCCATCCGTCTGCGGATGGTACGCGGAAGAGAATAGAAGTTTGGTGCCCATAATCCTCCACAGGGTCTTCCAAAAATAACTAGTAAACTTCACATCCCTATCAGTAACTATAGTCTTTGGAACTCCACGATGGCCTAACACCTCTTTAAAATATAATTGTGCAACTTGTGACGCATCGTTGGTTTTATTGCAAGCGATAAAATAAGCCATTTTAGAGAAACGATCTACAACAACTAAGATAGAGTCGTGACGTCGAAATGTGATTGGAGGCCGAGAATGAAGTCCATGCTAACGTCTTCCCATGGAATAGACGGAATCGGAAGAGGGGTATAAAGCCCCGCATTAGTTTTGTTCCCCTTAGCCAGTTGGCACGCGCGGCAACTACCCACGATCTTACTAACCATGGCCTTAAGACCGGGCCAATAAAACTTGTCTTCAACTAACGTGATCGTCTTGTCACGGCCAAAGTGTACACCTAATCCTCCACCATGCAATTACCACACTATGAAGTGTCGTAGGGAGGAACGGGGGATGCAAAGCTTCGAATGGTTAAATAAGTAGCCGTCCCGAATGTAAAAAGAAGTAATGGTTGTCGGCGAGTCCTCTTGAGTGGCAAAATATAAATCCTTAAAATCTGGGCAGTGGACGTACTCGTCCTTAATCCTATCGAAGCCAATCACCCTAACTTCTAGCGTGGAGAGTAATAACGAAACACGACTAAGGGCGTCGGCCACGCGGTTGAGAGTCCCCTTGAGGTGTTTGATAATGAAAGTGTACTCCTGAAGATAGGAGACCCATTTGGCATGTCTAGGACTAACCTTAGTTTGAGAGTTTAGAAACCTTAGCGCTTCATGATCGGATAGAATGACAAACTCCTAAGGAAGTAAATAATGTCGCCAATGTTGGAGGCATCGAATGACCGCGTAAAACTCCCGATCATAATTAGAATAATTTAATTTTGGACCTGCTAGTTTCTCACTGAAATACCCCACAGGGTGGCCTTGCTGACTCAACACTCCACCAATTCCCACTCCAGACGCGTCACATGACAACTCGAAAACCTTGGTAAAATCCGGGAGTCGCAAAAGGGGGCTTCCGACATGCGCGATTTAATTAATTGGAACGCCGTAGCGGCCGAGTTTGTCCATGCAAATTCACCTTTTTTCATGCACTCGGTAATAGGGGCCATAATACTACTAAAATCCTTAATAAATCACCGATAAAATGTAGCGAGCCCTTGAAAACTCCTAACATCCCGAATGTTGGCGGGCTCGGGCCAATCTCTAATGGCTTTCACATTCTTGGGGTCTACGTGGATCCCCTTCGAACTCACAATATAGCCGAGGAACTCAACCGATGTCACGTGGAAGGTACACTTCTTAATGTTCACGAATAATTTTTCCGATCTCAGCGTGGTAAGGATGTTCTTAAATGTGACTCATGATCAATCGTGGAGGTGCTAAATACCAAAATATCATCAAAATATACCACGATGAATTTTCCCATATAGGGTTGGAAGACGTGGGTCATCATCCTCGAAAACGTGCTCGGCGCATTGGAAAGCCCAAACGGCATAACTAACCACTCGTAGAGCCCTTCCTTAGACTTAAAGGCGGTTTTCCACTCGTCACCTTCCCTAATTCGGATCTGATGGTAGCCACTCCTAAGATCCAATTTCGAAAAAATCATGGCACCGGCTAACATGTCCAATAAATCATCCAAGCGAGGGATGGGAAAGCGATACTTAATAGAGATTTTATTAATGGCTCTACTGTCCACACACATCCTCCAAGAGCTGTCCTTCTTGGGGGCAAGTAAGGCGGGCACGGCACACGGGCTCTTGCTGTGGCGGATAAAACCCTTTTGCAATAAATCCGAGATCTGGGTTTGCAACTCTAAGTGCGCGGAGGGGTTTAGCCGATAATGTGGGAGGTTGGGCAACGAAGAGCCCGGAATGAAATCAATGGCATGTTGGATTTCCGCAACGGGGGTAATTCAGCCGGTAGCTCGTCCGGGTACACGTCCACAAACTCTTCTAGGAGTTTTCTCAACTCCGACGACAAGTTCTCAAAAGGGGTTGAGTCTTCCTTAACTTGTAGGCACACTAAGGCATAGAGGACACCATCTACAAAGGTAGTACTCTTCAATTCTTTCCTTCCTATCAGGCTCAACGTCTTCTTCTCGACCGGGACGATCGTATCCTTAGAGGGGGCTGAAGGATACTTTGGCGGGGCGGGTTTTAAGAGTATGGTTCTGCCATTAAAATTAAACTCGTAAGTGTTGGCCCGACCAAAGTGGGTGATGTCATGATCGTACAACCAAGGGCGACCCAACAAGACGTGGCAAGCATCCATAGGGATGACGTCACACCAAATCTGCTCAGAATAAGCTTTGATTTTAAGGGGTACCAAGCATCGCTTTGTCACAGGGAGGGACGACTTGTCTACCCATGCCACCTTATAAGGGTGAGGGTGCGGCTCGGCAACAAGAGACATTCGTCTCACCGCGGCTTCAGAAATAACGTTCATGCAACTACCACTATCGATGATCAACCTACACCATTTTTCACCACTCTTAAAATTCAACGTGAAAATGTTCGTCCTATTCCAATCGTCTAACGCTCGAGGGGTCGCCAGAATACACCTCATAACCATCATACGGGGGTCATCCTCCATATCACTAGGCACTCCGTCCGACTCGCCCTTAAGCGCGTTGTGCTGCTCAATATCTAAGGCAGCGTTGAAAGTGGTGTGCAAGTCAGTGTGACCATAACGCAGAAGCTTTCCTTGGATGTCGGGGTTTAGTCCCTTAAGGAACCTAGAGAGGGTGACCTTGGACATCTCTTTCACGTCACACCTAACCATTATGTCCTTCAGCAAACTCATATACTCAGACACCGACCTAGTCCCTTGCTTAAGGGTGGCTAAATCATCGAACATTTTTGTTCGATGGTAAGTAGGGATGTATTGTTCCGTTAGCCTAGCCTTCATTGCATCCCAGCCTATGGGCAATGCTCCGTTTTCGACTCTCATACGCCGCTCCTCATTCAGCCAAAATATTTTAGCGCGCCCTAGCAACTTCATTCTCGCTACTCGCACCGTATCCGCGTCGTTCAGGGTATACCACTCGAAATAACACTCGATCTCCATGATCCAGTCATGGAAGACTTGGGGATCTCCTAAACCTTCGTAGGATGGTGGCTTGACTCGGACGGCCCGAGTAAGGTCAAACTCGTACGGTGCTCGTGGGGCGTTCTCATTAGGAGGGTGGGGGTAAGGGTTGTGATGTTCTCCCACCCGTGGGTGAGCGGTTTGATTACGGGGTGCCCCTTGTGGTAACCCCAGTCCGTGAAGCGCCTCCCTAATAGCCGTCAACTGCTCCGTGAAATCCTGACGGAGCTCCTCAATCTCAGTGAGGGCACGACCCTCACCCCGGTCATCATCCATATTAGACGACGACGGAGGATATTCCGTACCGAACCTAGTGCGCATGCAAATGGAAGACAACAGATTCAGACAGACCAAAGAAGGAATTAATCCCGCTTAACGACTATAGGAAAATAAATTTTATTTTGATTTTCTTACAGGAAATAAAAAGAGGATTATTAAAAAATTTATTTTGATTTTTTTGGCTGAAAAATAAGAAAACTACGCCGATATTGGCAGACCAAAGATAAATTTTTTTTGAGATTTTTTTTGTGACAACTAACGCGCAAACACAAGTGCAGGTTAACGTGCTAAAAAGAGGGGAGGGTGCCAATTAAAAAATTGACAAGAACCTCCCTCTGATACCAAAATTTATGTAGGCCTCTACCGCGGACACTAGATGGGTTAAGGGAATGAAACGAACGCCACACTCAATCCACAATCTCTCACGCACTAGATTCAACCACAGCGCACTCGCAAACGTTTTATCACAGTTCACCAATGTACGGTAGCCACTCCGCGGGAAGGTCAAACGAACGGCTATAGGCCGACGTTCTCCCAAGCTAGAAGGACCAATATTGGGTCCGACCGAGCGAAAGTTGTACCAAAGGAGGTCTACCCAAAATGCGATCGAAAAATGGTAGATCTCCCCTAACAAAAATACGGTGTTCGCCAAACCCTTTCGGAAATATCGCGATTAAGATTGTTGCAAATCCAAAAGGAAAACCACGAAGAATCTAACGATTCAAATCCAACGCAAAAATTATTTCCGACCACTAGAATATCAAGAGGGAATCACACGTGAGTGGAGAGGATCGTTACCCAAGTCGGAATAGATGATTCCGACTACCTTTGAAGGGTCGCTCTTCCACGGTTCCGCCGGAGTCGCACCGGTTGGAGAGATAGATCGTCCGCCTTGGCCGCTTCACACCAAGGTCCCGTTTCCTCGCTGTAGAAGGAGGCCCTTCTCGGATAAAACTTCACGAGAGGAGGGGCAGCCGGGTTCTCTTCAAAGGGGGGTGCTCGGGTGGAGAGATAGGTGGCCGGGTTCTGCTCCAATTGGGTTGCTCGAGTGGAGGAGATAGGTGGCCGGTCGGTTTTGGGATGGTGGTGGTCGGGAGAGGACGGTGATAGGAGGTGGAGGCTTGGAAGAGGGATTGAAGGAGTGGGTTGGCCGAAAGTCTTAGAGAGAGAGAGAGAGAGTGGAGGGGGCGGCCAAGAGAGGTAGAGAGAGAGAGAGGAGGATTAGCAAGAATAGGAAATTTAGGGTTTCTTCTCATTCAACTTGAGTTAAACAAAGCATACATGCCTATATATAGGCTTAACATTAAGTCTTGGCTATATGTAGCCCAAAATAAAAATAAAAATAACACACTAAACGGCTACATGCAGCCCTCAATAAAATATCCCAAATAAAATAGCATACTAAAAATAAGATAAATTCAGCTAGATATTTGTCTTGCGCCGCGGGCGGAAATTGTAGCGCCGCTCCATACGAACACCACGGCGACGCGAGTCCTTTGTTGGAGACGAAGGAGGGTCTTCCGTTAGCGTGCCGTCATCAACAATTTGGGGGCTGTCGTCAACTTGGGGGCCGTCGTCGCCACCAAACAGCACTCATAATGGTATTCTTTGCCCTCTTGTCTATTGAGGCCAGGGCCAACTCATTCTTGGTCATCTCTTCATATGTTTTGGGGTCCTGACATTGGCATCCAGTACTGAGACCTTCATAGGGATGAAATGTCCTTCTTCAACTGAAATATACATCCTGGGGTCAGCAGTTTCCATGAACTTCCTCACCCTTGCTTTCTAGATGCCAAAATCTTCCTTCCTATAGATTAGAAGTCTCACAGCACTCAGCTCCCTATTGGTCATTCCTGAACCCATGGTGATAAACTTCTATGTAATCTTGGAGATTTACTCAGACTATTAAGCCTTTAAAGAGCAACCTCACTTTAATACCACGTGAAAGTCTTATTTTCAAGGCTAGCCTTACACCTAGAGGGGGGGGGGGGGTGAATAGGTTTTTGTCTTTCTTAAACTTTTCTAATATGTTTATTAGATTACTATGTATGTTAATTAGATTAGGTTAGCTTTCAAGAACATTCACAAACAACACAGTAAATTTATAGTTGTTCACCAATCTTCGGTACATCCACTGTCCCTCTGTGCCTATCTAACAGTGTGTTAGATTTTGCTCTCCCTCCAGAACTCAGCTTCTTAACAGCTTACAACACCAACCCCGTAGGACCACACTAAAGTCACACAGACTAACAACTTTATCTCTAAGCAAACCCAGGTCACAAAGACCTATCAGCTGACACAAAGCTAAACACAGGTCACAAATACCCAGCCTTTATAGTAAAGTCTTACAAACCCCAGATTCAAAAAGAATATCTACAGAAAACAAAAATAAAGAGTGTGATGTTTAGACAACAGAGCAAGCTCTTTGTCTTCTTCTTCTTGGACTGAGCAGATATCAGATCCAAGATATTGTTGTTGAAGACAATATGTCGACAGTAGAATATTTCTTCAAACAACTTCCTTTTTCCCTGCAGAACTTGTAGTTCTGCTATCTTCAGATCCTGCTGATGCAGATGGGGATTGCTTTAGCTATCTCTTTCCTAGCAAGGTTCTCTGTACTGAACAACTTCTCCAAGCTCGATGAAAAATGGCAAGGAAGAAGATGAAGTTCTGCCAAACTTTCATTTTCAGAAAACCTAGACCAGGAAGTCGTCTTAATTCGATGATCTGATTCTATATATCTCTGGTCGATTGAGCAGGGGTCCCACCATGAAGATTGATGGGCAAGATTTAGCCAATCAGCCCATGCTTTCCATTCATTCCCGATTCAACGGCTCTTTGTTGTGAGTGGGCCCCAAGACTTAATGATGAAATAATCCTTTGTAATTGTAGAAGATAGCAACAGCTGGCCCTCCAACGTCTCTAGCACCATTTTCGGAATGTTTGAATTTTGGTTGACTTTTCACTTTGCTGACGTCAGCATGACCCAGCATCTCTGGACTTAGCCAAAATTCAATCATTAGTACCAAAGGCATTGAGTGAGTAGCAATCACTCAATGCCACAATCCTTAGACAAAATATTTTCTGTCTAGGTATTGAGCTCGACGAACTCTTAGCTCCGTTTCACGAACGGCAAGCTCAGCTTGACATGAGCATAAACATAGGTTCGACGAACTATGGGCTCAGTTCGACGAACGCTGAGTTCAGTTTAATGAAGTTTAGCTCGTAGAAATCATAAAATCAGTTCGATGAGCATTAGGCTTAGCTCGACGTTTTGTTAAAATCAGTTCGACGAACACCAGGCTCAGTTCTACGAATGTTTATCTCAGGTCGACGAATCTGAGTTTGACGAAAGCCAAGCTATCCACTCATTTGCACTTAGCCAAAATTCTGCTTCATGGCATTGATAGCGTCGAGAGCATTAAGAGAGCTTACCTCACTCAACGTTTTTTTCCTTAGCAAAAATTTCTGTGCCTTGGCGTTGAGAGAGTAAGATCCCTTCAACACCAAACTACTTAACAGAGTTTCTATTATCTAGCGTTGAGAGAGTAAGCTACACTCAACGCCTTTTGTCTTGGCATTGAGAGTGTAAGCTCCACTCAATGCCAAACTACTTAACAAAATTTTCTATTATCTGGCATTGAGTCAGTAAACTACACTCAATGCCAGTGGACTTGGTTCAAATTTTTGATGAACGTTTCCGTGGAGTTGACTGGAAAAGCAACACTCAATGCTTTGATGTGTATGGTGTTGAGTGAGTAGACCACACTCAATGTTTGTGGACTTGGCCACATTTTTAGCCAATTGTTTTAGGCTTAGACTGGCTCAATATGACTCACAGCCTTTTGATGTATGGCGTTGAGTGAGTAGACTACACTCAACGCTTTGTACTTGGCCATCTTTTTTGGTTATCTTTCAGTTAGGTTGAGATAGTCTCAACGCTATATGTTATATGGAGTTGAGTGAGTAGACTATACCCAATGCTTTTGTACTTATGCAAATTTCTACTAGACACTATTGAATCCATACCTCGGGCGTTGAGTAAGATTGCTCCACTCAATGCCTGTGGACTTAGTCGATTTTTGTGTTGTGTCCAACAACCACTTCTTGTGTCCACATGTCCAATCAATATGAAATTGACGATCCTGCACTGAAGAACTCAAATGCACATCAAAAATAGTTGCTGTGTGTGACATGGACCTGTTTCACTTTTCACAAATTAGGGACACTGGGAATAATGGACCCAACAGATACTACATAATATGACCTGTATACTTCTTGTCATGCTTATGAGTGTAGTGTGCATGCTTCAACCAAGACGTACTAATGACATATCAGTGTGTGTATGCAATGAGACAAGACAACTAGAACTGTACAAAAGATATTCGTTCGACCAACTTATCTAACAAACCTCTCTCTTATACCAACTATCACAACACGCATTTTTTTACCATTAAATAATATATTATAGTAAGAGAAAATATGCGCCATAATTCCATATCGTGCAGCGTACAACTGCACACACTAAGGTAATAACTCACTCCTAACACTTTTCATAAAATTCTCAAGTTTGTTATGATGAAGATATAGTTTGAGTTTAAGTTTTATTGGTCATGTACCTAGACTTAGTGGATCAACTAGTCCACGGGTGAAAATAAAAATATACGCAGCAAAAAATACTTGGTTTATTTCATTTATTATCCTATATGAGTATGAAGATCCAATCAGACAATCCATGATATGCACACCTCTAGATTTAATATAAGTACTAAAAGAGCTTTTACGTTCGTTAAAGTAGAATGACATATGATTTAAAGCGATGTTGCGAGTATGAGCTAGGAAAATTGATCTTTTTATACTTTGAAAATAACTAATTTGCAGCCTAACATAAATCCTCCCCAAATAGCAAATAGGTAATGCAAACAAACTAGAAAACAGCAAAACAACGAGAAAATAGTCTAAGATCTATAATAATTTAATATGGGCATCATCAACCCCACATGAACCCACAAAACAAAGTGTATGTCTGAACTAAAACAAGAACAACAAAACTACCTCACAGGTAAGTGATGTAGGGTTATCCGGAAATGGAGATCTCCGCGAAGCTAATGCTCTCCCTACGCACAACACATCGTAGATCTACCGCACCTACACAGCACCTATCGCCCACAATATTTCCTCGTCACAAAACGCAGCACAAACAACAAAGGAGGAATGGTCGACTCGAAAACAACGATCGGAAATTTGAGTCGGATTATTCCCCAAGAAAACACAAAGGTTGCCACTCCTTTTTGAGAGCAAGACCAAGGCTATAGGCCAAGATCTGCTCAAGCAAATAGGATCCACCCGATCCGGAAATAAAAGCCTTGCAACGGCGATTTCGATTCAAAACTTGCAGCGATAAAATTAAAGATCCGGAGAAAACGATGAGCGAAATCCACCACAACTAAAGAGAAGAAATCACACAAGGGAGGGGAAAGAGATTACCCAACCGGAAACTTTCACACGAGATAACTGTGGGAGAATCACTCTCTCCACGTATCCACCGGCGTCGCACCGAATGGTTTGCAACCTTCTTCCAAGGAGTCGCACCGAAGGAAGCCACGCCGGAGTCGCACCGAACGGGGATGGAGGAGGCAAGGCTTGGCTTCACACAAAAGGGGAGGGGCGGCTATGGACTTCTCCATGGTGGCCGAAATTTCCACAAGGGGGTTTTTTTTTAGGTTTCTTTCCAATTGCTTTAACTCTTCATGATAGCCTCCTTTAAATAGGAGTTACAAATAAGCCTTAGCCCTTCATGATGGAGATTTAATCTCATCCATCCGAATGGCTAATAGGAGTTACAAATAAGCCTTAGCCCTTCATGATGGAGATTTAATCTCATCCATCCGAATGGCTAATTGCACACCAAAACTAAAATAGTTCAAATTGAAAATACAACAACACATGCAATGAATATAAAATTATCACATAAGCATAGGATAATTTTATATTCCAATTATAAAATAAAGTGCACGAAAAGGAAATAAATAAAACTAAGGCGTTGCCGTGGCGGTAGCACGGCGCGGGCGGAGGTTGTAGCGTAGCCGTCCGTTAGCATCATCGTGCCGCCTCACGTCCTTGAGTCGTATGGCCTTAGCAACCGGATCATCAACAGCATCATCAGCATCGTCTTCAACCGGTGGAGGAGGGGCCGCGCCATCAATCCTCCCCCGCTCAAATGCACGCATCTCCGTTGCGTGGTCCAAGCGATAGCGGTGAAGGAGAGCGGCATCCAAACTCTGCAGCTCCGTCTCGAGTACCCAAGAGTCATCCGAAGGGGGCCGATCACGCCAACGGATGAGAAAGCGGTGGGTGTCGCCATCAGCAGTGGTAACAGGCTCAGCATCAAGTATCATCTCTGGAGTGGAGAACGTCCGTGGAAACCTGGGGAACATATTAGCAGTAGGTAGGAAAGAAGGTAACTTACCATCCGATGATATACCTGTGGGGACCGAAAGAGAGAGATCATCCGTACTACCACTCCCCAACCCATGAGAATTTTTAGTGGGAGAAGAAGACGACAAAGAAATCAACTCTTGTGGTGGTGACACAAACATCGTTAAATCCGAAACATTAAAAATGGGGGAGATACCCCAATCAGCAGGCAAGTCCAAAACGAAAGCGTTGTCACCTAGCTTTTTAATAATCCGAAAAGGGTCGGTACGCTTTGGTGCTAACTTTTTAACGGTGCCAGTTGGCAAGCGTTCGGGAACCAAACGGACTAAAACTAGATCGCCAATTTTGAAGTCTGATACTCTCCTATGTAAATTAGCGTGCACTTGATAAGAGTCGTATTTCGTAGTCAAGGTGTCCCGTATACGTGCGTGTAAATCATGGATGTGCTGGGCGAAGGATTGTGCAAACTGACTTACCTTGTACGTTGGGGGCAACGACACCAAGTCAAGCGGCACAGGAGCCTTATACCCGTGGACAATCTCATTTGGAGACAGACCCGTAGACCGATTCTTGAAATTATTGTAGGCTAATTGGGCATGGGGAAGGAGAAGATCCCAAGTGCTCTTGTGATCACTCACGAGGCATCGTAACAAATTTCCTAAGCTCCGATTAACCACTTTCGTCTGCTCATCAGTTTGGGGATGATAGGCAGAGGTAAATAATAATTTCGTTCCTATTAATATCCAAAGAGTCTTCCAAAAATAACTAGTGAATTTTACGTCCCTATCCGACACTATGGTCTTGGGCACTCCACGGTGACTAACGACTTCTTTAAAATAAAGCTTAGCGACGTGAGACGCATCATTTGTCCTACTGCACGGGATGAAATAATCCATCTTTGAAAACCTATCCACAAATAGAAAAATTGAGTCGTGACGGCGTAGGGTAATGGGGAACCTATACTTGATGGTGATTTTGTTGATAGCCCGGCTATCAACGCACATCCTCCATGTACCATCCTTCTTGGGGGCAAGTAGGGCTGGTACAGCACATGGACTCATACTAGTCCTAATAAAACCTTTCGCTAGCAAGCCCTCGATCTGAGACTGCAACTCTAGGTGAGCCGTGGGGTGGAGTCGATAATGGGGTTGGTTTGGTAAGGAAGACCCCGGGATGAGATCTATCGCATGCTGGATATTCCTAAGCGGGGGTAACGTGGGCGGCAACTCATCCGGGTATACGTCCCTATAATCTTCCAACAGTACCCGTAACTCACTAGGTAGCTCATCCAAAATGCTAGAATCGGGCTTCGCACTTAAGAGGACTAGCGCATACATAATTCCATCAAAGAACGGATCTCTCTCAAACTCTTTCCTACCAACGAGATTCAACGTTTTCCGTTCTACCGGGATAGTGGTGTCCTTAGCCAAGACTATGGGCTCCTTTGGGATGGTCGACTTCAAAGTGATGGTTTTGCCATTGAATTTGAACTCATAAGTGTTGGCTCTACCAAAATGTGTAACATCACGGTCGTATAGCCAAGGGCGGCCTAACAACACATGGCAAGCGTCCATCGGAAGGACATCACACCACACCTCATCAATGTAGGATTTGAATGAGAGTGGGACCAGGCATCGCTTGGTAACGGGTACAGAGAGCTTGTTGATCCAAGCGACCTGGTATGGGGTCGGGTGTGGTTCCGTGACCAAGGACATACGTGCTACGGCGTTCTCAGATATGACGTTCACGCAGCTACTACTATCAATAATCAGCTTGCAAAGCTTCTCGCCACTCTTAAAAATCAGAGAAAATATGCTCGTCCTCTTCCAATCATCTAATGGACGAGGAGTGGTCAAAATACAACGCATCACCATAAGGGGGTGATCGTCCTCTAAGTCACTAGGGACTCCTTCGGGGTCACTCTCTTCTGCGGCCTCGTATACATAATCGTCAGGGTCGGTAGTTGGCTCTAACAAGGCTAGAGTTTTTGTCTTTGTTGGGCATTCGTAGGCATAGTGGCCTTGAATGCCGCAAGAGTAACAAGTGGTGTTAGCCTTGCTAACCTTCCCGATAGGGACACGCTCACTCGAAGGGTTCTTGGAGTTCCTAGCGGTGATCACGATTGACTTCGACTCGGTAGATTTAACCTTTCCCTTATCAGGATATGTAGAAGAAGATGCCCCAGTGGTGGACTTGTGCTTCGCATGAGCGTAACGGGAGTGAGCCTTAGAGGCTAGGTGTTTTTAAATGTCCAAGGCGGCATTGAAAGTCATGTTAAAAGTCCGTATGCCCATATCGCAAGAGCTTCCTTTGGATATCGGGGTTAAGGCCCTTTCGAAATCTAGATAAAGTGACTTCAGGAATCTCCCTAAGGTCACATCGCACCATTCGGTCCTTAAGTTCACCCATATATTCAGCTACCGAGCTTGAGCCCTGCCGCAGAGTGGCAAGCTCATCGAACATCTGTGTCTGATGGTACGCAGGAACGTACTGATCGGTCAACAGGTTCTTCATTACTGACCAACCTATAAGGGGGGCTCCGTGTCCGGTTCCTAATCTTCGCTCCTCATTCAGCCAGAACATCTTTGCACGACCTGTTAACTTCATCCGGGCAACTTGGACCTTTTGGGGATCCGTCAGGTTGTGCCACTCGAAGTAACACTCCATATCCACAGTCCAGTTAAGGAAGATTTGGGGGTCTCCCATGCCATCATACGTGGGGGAATTTATCTTGATGGCCCTGGTAATGTCAAAGTCTCGCTCGGGGCAGTGTCCCCTAGGGGCACCCGTGGGGAGTCCCCATCAGAATCCGAATCAGAGTTATGTTGGTGCCGGTTGGGCCGGTCAACATTAACGGGTGGCGGGGGTGGCCTAGCTTGGTTTTGTAGGATCTGGGCTAAGACGTTCCTAAACTCACCCATTTCAGCACGAAGACCCTCTATAGCCGCGGTGTTGGGATCACCATGTTCGTTTGCAGCCATACTAGACGTAGACGGGGTTGCGTACTCCGTTCCTAGCCTTGTGCGCATTCAGGTTTGGGAGGCCCCGGGCAAGATGAATTTTCCTAGGGCTGTAGCTATATTGAAAATAAGATATTTTTATATATTCCCAAAGTGAATAACACGTAGATTGTTAAAAAAATTTATTTTTGAAATTTTGCTGAAAAATAAAGATTTCAGCCCGCTATTGGCAGACCACAGAAATAATTTTTTTGATTTTTTTTAGATCCGATCGACCAACAAGGAATGCAGAGAGGATGTTTTCAACGTGGGAGTTGAAACGACCGCCTCTGATACCAAATTGATGTAGGGTTATCCGGAAACGGAGATATCCGCGAAGCTAACGCTCTCCCTACGCACAACACGTCGTAGATCTACCGCACCTACACAGCACCTATCGCCCACAATATTTCCTCGTCACAAAACGCAGCACAAACAACAAAGGAGGAATGGTCGACTCGAAAACAACGATCGGAAATTTGAGTCGGATTATTCCCCAAGAAAACACAAAGGTTGCCACTCCTTTTTGAGAGCAAGACCAAGGCTATAGGACAAGATCCGCTCAAGCAAATAGGATCCACCCGATCCGGAAATAAAAGCCTTGCAACGGCGATTTCGATTCAAAACTTGCAGCGATTAAATTAAAGATCCGGAGAAAACGATGAGCGAAATCCACCACAACTAAAGAGAAGAAATCACACAAGGGAGCGGAAAGAGATTACCTAACCGGAAACTTTCACACGAGATAACTGTGGGAGAATCACTCTTTCCACGGATCCACCGGCGTCGCACTGAATGTTTTGCAACCTTCTTCCAAGGAGTCGCACCGAAGGAAGCCACGCCGGAGTCGCACCGAACGGGGATGGAGGAGGCAAGGCTTGGCTTCACACCAAAGGGGAGGGGGCGGCTATGGACTTCTCCATGGTGGCCGAAATTTCCACAAGGGGGGTTTTTTTTAGGTTTCTTTCCAATTACTTTAACTCTTCATGATAGCCTCCTTTAAATAGGAGTTACAAATAAGCCTTAGCCCTTCATGATGGAGATTTAATCTCATCCATCCGAATGGCTAATAGGAGTTACAAATAAGCCTTAGCCCTTCATGATGGAGATTTAATCTCATCCATCCGAATGGCTAATTGCACACCAAAACTAAAATAGTTCAAATTGAAAATACAACAACACATGCAATGAATATAAAATTATCACATAAGCATAGGATAATTTTATATTCCAATTATAAAATAAAGTGCACGAAAAGGAAATAAATAAAACTAAGGCGTTGCCGTGGCGGTAGCACGGCGCGGGCGGAGGTTGTAGCGTAGCCGTCCGTTAGCGTCATCGTGCCGCCTCACGTCCTTGAGTCGTATGGCCTTACCAACCGGATCATCAACAGCATCATCAGCATCGTCTTCAACCGGTGGAGGAGGGGCCGCGCCATCAGTAAGTACTGGGGTACTCTCCATGCAGATTTGTTTATTTTATGTTGTATATTGGTGTTGAAAGCTTTTGCTCCAGCTATGGTTTTGGCTGTGCAGGTGGATAGTTTTCCCCGAAATCAAGAATTCTGACTTGTGGAAAATGCACGGTGGTGTGTTTCCTTTGCGCACGCTTTCTACCAAATCGTGCGTTTTTGCAGGTTTCTATGGAGGATTGACCAACCCGTGCGATTTCTTCATGCAGGGTTTCTTCTGAACTGTGCGCGAAGGAGACGCACGGTTTTCCTGTAGCTGTCTAGTTTTATAGCACTCTATGATTAATCATGTGATTTGTTCCTGCATGGGAAGAAGTGCCCGTGCATGAGTAAAATGCACGGTTCCACCTACTTGCCGGGAACTTCAGCGCTCTGTGGTTACCGTGCGTTTTCCTTCATGCACGGGCGGAAGCGTCCGTGCGTTAGTAAAGCGTCCGTGCGTGAGTAAAATGCACGGGTTAACTCATCTTCCTCCGCAAGCTTTGTCCAGGAAGTTTATATCACACGGTTAATGCACGGTCGTGTGCCAAACCTTGCGTGACCATTTTTCTAACATACTCGTCTTTAAGCTAAGGAGTTGTCTAGAGCAGGTAAGATTCCGCCATTTCCGCTCCTCTGAGCGGGAAAATCTTCCTCGAGCTGTTTTTTCCTCTCTCATCCTTGGAGAGCTCGTCCGACCACCGTTCTTCCTCCAAACTTCACCGCAAGCGAAGATCTTCCTTGGTTTTCTTCATCTCCATCTCAAGAGGAGCATTTAGAGCTCCTTTCGCTGCCATTGGAGAGCTTTTCGGTGACTACCATCATCCAGGGATCGTGAAGAAGATGGGTAAAACACCTTTGAAGTAGGCGACAACACTTCATGCTTCCTCAGACGTCAGCCACCGACCATGCCCGGACGAAGACCAACAACCTTCGACTTCGGCCGAGAATCATGGCTATCCTTCACGTGTTGCATTTTAATTCTCTTCTTTACTCTCATTTGGATGTTGTTTCTATGTTTTGATGTTTGCTAAACTTGCAAGGAACTCTTAACAATGTTCATGATTGTTTACTATTGCAAATGTTGTTGTAGTCCATAGTTTGGCTTTACTTTGCTTGCTTTGGGTTGTAACTTGGTTATGACCACACGCCCTAATACTCATCGGAGTATTCCACCATTGCGAAGCGGTGAAGGCGGCCGCGTAATTAATTTTAATTGTTCTAAAACAAAAAATTTAACCCTCAAACCATTGTGGCATTTGCAATCACTTTCCAACGAGGAAGATCACACTACCAATCTACACTGCTCGAGAGATTCAATACTAGGAGAATAACTCCCGTAATTTATTTCTCGACGAAGATCTGTGCACTTGCCGAGATTTCATCACCGCACTGGGAGAAGTATTTTCAGATCCAGTGGGTGTTGGGAGCTAAGCCGGTGTCTAGGGCTCCCTATCGGATGACTCTGAAGGAGCTGGTGGAGTTCAGGAGTCAACTGCAGGAGCGCGTGGATGTTGTATTCGTTAGGCCAAGTTCCTCACCTTGGGGGGCTCTGGTCTTGTTTGTGAAAAAGAAGGATGGGACTGACAGGTTATGCTTCGACTATCGTGCACCAAACCGGTTGACAGTCTGAAACACATATCCACTACTGATGATCGATGAGCTATTCGATCAACTAGAGGGAGCACATTGGTTCTCGAAGCTGGATTTGAGTTCGGGATGCTATCAGCTGCGGATTCAGGAAGAAGACATCCCGAAGACAGCGTTTAGCAGCAGATATAGCTTATATGATTTTATCGTGATGCCCTTTGGGGTCACGAATGTGCCATCAGCCTTCTTGAGCTGGATGAACCGGGTGTTCGAGTCGTACCTCGACAGGTTTATCAATGTATTCACATATGACATCATCATTTATTCGAAGATGAAGGAAGAGCATGCACAACATCTGGCCTTTACTCTAGAGAAGCTCAGGGAGCATCGGTTGTATGCCAAGTTCAGCAAGTGCCAATTTTGGCTGACAGGTGTAGCCTTTTTAGGCCATATTGTTAGTGTAGCAGGACTGGCAGTGGATCCCGTGAAGATTCCGGCGGTGCGAGACAAGCCTCAGTTGAAGACGACCATGGATGTCTAAAGTTTTTTTGGATTGGCTGGGTACTACTAGAAGTTTGTTTAGGGATTCTCTCAGATAGCCTTCCACTCACTTCTTTGACAAAGTAGGACACTCAGTTCGTTTGGATGCCGAAGTGTGAGGCGGCCTTCCAGGTGTTGACGGGTCGGCTTATGTTGTCCCCTATCCTCGATCTTCCGTCTGGGAAGGAGAGCTTCTGGGTGTACACTGATGTGTCATTTCAGGGGATGGGCACTATAATGATGTAGCATGGGCATGTGATAGCATACACCTCCCCCCAGCTGAAGAATCACATACAGAACAACCCTGTGCATGACTTGTATATGAGAGCAGTGGTGTTCGATCTAAAGATTAGGCAGCATTATCTTTTTGGTATGCACTGCGATATATTTTTGGATCACAAGAATCTGAAATATGTTGATATGCATAAGGAGTTGAATATCCGCCAGAGAATATGGGTGGAGTTTCTATCTAATTATGAGTACACGATACACTATCATCTGGGGAAGGCGAATGTGGTGGTGGACACACTGAGCCGGAGGGTTATCACTTTGGGAGCAGAGCCCCAGTTTATGGCTATGGAGCTAATACGGATGATGTAGGATATGCACATTACTTTGGTGTTTCCGGACGACTCAGATCTTTATGAGCAGTATCTGGCCACGATGAGCACTGCTGATGATATTCAAGATCACATCAGGGCTGAGCAGAGGAGGGATGACAAGACCGAGCTACTATTCAGGACCTTGAAGGCGGGCATGGTCGGGGAGTATACAGAGAAGGATGGGTTGTTAAGCTTTAGAGGACAGGTGTACATACCATCTAGGGGCAGAATTCGGGAGGACATTATGACCAAGACTCACTACAACAGGTAATCGGTGCACCTGGGAATCACCAAGATGACGGCTGACCTGAAGAGGATGATGTACTGGCCTGGCATGAAGAGGAATATCACATACTTCATGACCTATTGTGAGGCTTGTTAGTTAGTGAATACAGAGTGTAAGAGTCCAGATGGATTGTTGTCGCCACTTCCGGTGCCGTAGTGGAAGTTCGACGATATCATAATGGATTTCATACATGGTCTTCCTTGGTCACATGAGGGGAACGAATCGATATGGGTGATCATCAATCGATTGACAAAGGTGGCTAGATTTCTACTAATCAGGAAGGACTCTCCAGTGGGTGACTTGGTGCGGAGGTTTGTGGAGCAGTTCGTCCAATACCATGGAGTGTCTAGGATGATCATGTCCGATTGTGATGGAAGATTGATGTATAAGGAGTGGATTTCGGTCCATGCTCATTTGGGGACTCATTTGACATATAGTACCGCCTTCCATCCTCAGACAAATGGGCATACAGAGTGCACCAATTAGATACTGGAGGATTTGTTGCGTCTTTGTATACTAGATCGCGGAGAGCCATGGGAGTGACAATAACCGTTGATTGAATTCTCATACAACAACAGTCACTAGTCCAGCATCGGCATGGCCCATTATGAGGCTTTATACAAGCGGAGATGCATTACTCATTTGTCCTGCATCCAGGATGAGGATCCAAAGGCACTTGGCTCGGAGTTTGTCGAGGAAATGAATGCTCAGGTCCGGTTTATTCAAGACAGGATGTTGGAGGCCCAGAGTAGACAAGCCAGGTATTACGATGCCCGACATTGTCAAATAAAGTTTCAGGTAGGAGACTGGGTGTTTCTGGAGATACAACCGATGCATGGGGTCTCGCGGGTGCGTTGTCGGAAGAAGCTCATCCCGAGATACATGGGTCCTTACAGGATAATGGAACAGAATTGTCCCTTGTCTTAAACACTGTAGCTGCCGCCAGAGCTAGCGGGTTTGCACGACGTCTTCCATGTCTCCTCCATCAGAATAGCTCTACTTTGGCTGGAGCAGCAGATTACTACTACAGATGGGCCTATAGCTTCTGATCGATTTGTATACCTGGAGCCGATCCAGATAGATGATACTGGGATGCGGGTCTTGCGGTGCAAGAAGGTTCCACTGGTCAAGGTCTTATTGAGGAATCATGGACAATAGGAGCACACATGGGAGCCTCAGGACTTGATGCAGCAAAATTACCTGTGACTTTTCACGTCAGGTATCCCCTTTAACCTCTCGGGATGTTATATTTTACCTTTCGTACCTGAAACCTCATAGGCCTAACCTGAATTTCGGGGACAAAATTTTTATTTTTATATATTGGGATTTGTAACATCCCTCAAAAAACTAGACCCCTAAGAGTGGTTTTGTCATGACTAGGTCATGACAAAATCCTAGGAAGCACATGAAGACCAAGTGAACCTAGGAATGAAGTTGAGATCACCATGGTCTACAAATAACACCTTCCAACCACTTAACCTAGGGTTTGATTTTAGAGCCTCACCTTGACTCTTTGACCCCACCATAACATCCCTAGCCCTTTAGAAGGCTCATTGGGTCACCAAAGACCCATTGGGGTCAACTAAAAAGGTAAAGTTATCCAAAGTCAACCCTAACCCTAAAGTGGTCAAAGTGCCCTAAATAAGGGTCAAGTGGCCTACAAGGTGTCCAACCAAACCTACCAAAGTATTTCTAGACCTTAGGGAAGGCCAATGGGTCACTAAGAACTCATTGGGGTCAACCGAAAAGGTCAAATTGATGAAAGTGAACTCCACCTAAATTTTAGGTCAAAATGGCCTATTTTGACCTAACCAAGCACAAGCCACTTTGGCTAACCTAATTTGAGTGGCCCACTAGCTTAGCTGGCTGATAATTACATAATTAGTCATCCATTTTCTAGAAATGGTGACTATGAGAGAGAAATGGGAGTTTCCTCAAGTTGGAGGAGAGAGAGAAGAGAGAGAAAATGGCCATTCATGGTATTTGAATGCCCTTGACCCCTCATCTCTCTCTCAATTGATGGAGATTCATCTCCCCTCATTAGTTAGAGGAGACCAAAGGTTATACCCAGCCTCTGGTGGCTGGATTCTGAAGTTCTACCTTGGCCGAAATTTGAGCTTTTTAGGCCATTAATGGCCATTGAAGTTAGACCCCTCCCCTCTCCCCATTTGCCAACCTTAAAAGAATCCCTAGACCACCTGCAGTGTTTCCACCCTTCACCTGAAGAAACCGAGATTCTTGGTAGTGTTATTGCCGAGCACCGAAAACTCCACCGCTGGAAATGGTGGAACGACGATCGGCCCGACGACAACCCTCCACTAAGGTCCTCCTCTACACCTTTCTTCATGGGCTAGAATCGTAGATCATGAAAGTCTTATTTTCAAGGCTAGCTTTACACCTAGAGGGGTGGGGGGCTGAATAGGTTGTCTCTGTTTAATTTTTCTAATATGTTTATTAAATTTCTATGTCTGTTGATTAGATTAGATCAGCTTTTAAGAACATTCACAGACGACACAGAAAATTTATAGTGGTTCCCCAATCTTGAGTACATTCAATGTCCCTCTGTGCCTCTCTAATAGTGTGTTATATTCATCTCTCCCTCCAGAGCTCAGCTTCATAATAGCTTACAACACCGATCACGTAGTACCACATAGGTCACATAGACCAACAACTTAGGCATTAAGCCAACCCAGGTCATAAAGACCTATCACCAGGCACAAAGCCAAACACATGGGTCACTAAGACCTCGAACTTTGTAGAATAGGCTTACAACTCCTGATTCACTAAGAATCTTTACAGAAAATGGAAGTAAAGAATGAGATGTTAAGACACTACAGCAAGCTGTGTCTCATTCGTCTTGGACTGAGTAGATATCAGATCCAAGATATTGCTGTTGAAGACAATATGTAGGCAGTTGAATCTCTCTTCAAACAGCTTCCTTTTTCCCAGTAGAACTTGTAGGTCTGCTAGCTTCTGATCTTGCTATTACAGATGGGGAATGCTTCAGCTATCTCTTCCCCATCAAGTTTTCTGTGCAGAACAACTTCTTCAGGCTCGACGAAAATGGTGAGGAAGAAGATGACATTCAACCGCACTTTTGTTTTCAGAAAATCTAGACAAGGAATTTCCTTTTTGATTCAATGATCTGATTATTTATATCTCTGGCTGATTGTGCAGTGGATCCACCACCAGGATTGATGGTCGTGATTTAGCCAATCAGCCCACACTTTCCATTCATTTTCGATTCAACGGCCCTTTGTTGTGTGTGGGGCCCAGAACTTAATGATGAAATAATCCTTGGTAATTGTAGAAGATAGTAACAGCTGGCCTGCTAACGTCTCTGGCAGCATTTTCGCAACATTGGAATTTTGGTTGACATTTGACTTTATTGACATCAGCATGACTCAGCATTTGTAGATTTGCCCAAAATTCAATCATTAGTACCAAAGGCGTTGAGTGAGTAGGAATCACTCAAATCCATAACACTTAGACAAAATTCTGTTTGTCTAGGTATTAAGCTCGACGAACTCTGAGCTCCGTTCAACGAATGACAAGCTCAGCTCGAGAAGAGCATAAAAATCAGTTCGACGAACTGCGGGCTTAGTTCGACGAACGTTGAGTTCAGTTTGATGAATCTGAGCTCGATGAAATCATAAAGTCAGTTTGATGAACTGTGTACTTAGCTCATCATTTTGTCAAACTCATTTCGACGAACACCAAGCTCAGTTCAACAAATGTTGAGCACAGGTCAACGAATATGAGCTCGACCAAAGCCAAGCTAACCACGCGTTTGGACTTAGCCAAAAATCTGCTTCAAGGCGTTGAGACAATCGAGAGCGTTGAGAGAGCTTTCCTCACTCAATGCTTTTTGCCTTAGCAAAATTTCTGTGCCTTGGCGTTAAGAGAGTAAGCTCCACTCAACGATAAACTACTTAACATAATTTCTGTTATCTAGCATTGAGAGAGTAAGCTACACTCATCGCCTTTTGCCTTGGCATTAAGAGAGTAAGCTCCACTCAATACCAAACTACTTAACATAATTTTTCTATTATCTGGCGTTGAGAGTAAGCTACACTCAACGCCTTTTACCTTAGCATTGAGAGAATAAGCTCCACTCAACGCCAAAATACTTAACATAATTTTGCTGTTATATGACATTGAGTGAGTAAGCTACACTCAACGCATGTGGACTTAGTCAAATTTTTGCTCAACATTTCTGTGGAGTTGACTGGAATAGCAACACTCAACACTTTAAGCTATATGACGTTGAGTAGAGTAGAGCACACTCAACGCTTGTGGACATGGCCATATTTTTAGCCAATTTTTCTAGACTAAGACTGACTCAGCCTAACTCACAGCCTTTTGCTATATGACATTCAGTGAGTAGACTACACTCAACGCTTTTCTACTTAGCCATCTTTTTTGGCTATCTTTCAGTTAGGCTGAGATAGTCTCAATGTCTCAGCGGTATATGGTGTTGAGTGAGTAGACTACACCCAACACTTTTGTACTTAAGCAAATTTCTACTAGACAATTATTGAATCCATGCCTCTGGCATTGAGTGAGTTGCTTCACTCAACGATTGTGGACTTAGTCGATTTTTGTGTTATGTCCAACAACCACTTCTTGTGTCCACATGACCAATCAATATGATATGGAATAACTTGCACTGAAGAACTCAAACGCACATCAAATACATTTGATTTATGTGACATTGAACTTTTAGACTTCTCACAAATCAGGGAAATTAGGAACAATGGACCCAACAATCTCCCTTATTTGAAGAAGTGAAAACCTCATTTCTGTCCTTGATCAACGACAGACACAACCTATACATCAAAAAAATATGGAAATTTTGATAAGCTATTAGTAAGTGTACCTCATTTACTTACTCCCCCTATTTTGTTGTAAGGTGTTTGTCCTTCCTTGAGTGCCACATTAATTTCTTTCCCTTTGCCATCTCTCACACTTGCTATGACTGCCCCTTGTTATGAATCCCCCTTGCTAGGACCTTCTCTCTTCTCTTCTCTCCCCCACTTTGACTTCTGTAGAATAGGAAGATGGGGGTTGTCCTTCCCATTGACTGACCTTCTTTCTTATATCTAGAGTAGCTTACTCCACCTCTATAGAAGAATTACTGAACTGATACTACTTTGGAGTCTGTATGTCTAGTAAGGGGAACAATACCTGCACAAAAAATACAAAAGGGAGTGCCTGAAGCCATGACGAGTTCAATATACCCAACTCAAATTTGAGGGTGTTGAACATTGCTTCATCTAATGGCTTAGTGAAGATATCAGCTACTTGCTTGAATATGGGGACAAACTCAAGACTGTTGCCTTCCTTCTCCACATGCTTCCTGATAAAATGATATCTTATTTCTATATGCTTAGTCATGCTATGTGACACAGGATTCCTAGCAATAGAAATAACACTTGTAGAATCACAGTAAAGAGGAGTTCTATTTACCTGTAAGTTATAATTATGGAGCTGATGTTGGATCCATAGCAGCTGAGCACAGCAGCTGCCTGCTGATATATATTCTGACTCAGCAGTGGATATAGCCACACTAGTTTGCTTCTTGCTGCTCCAAGAAACTTGCCTTCTTCCTAAGAACTGACAGTTTCCTGTTATGTTTTTCCTGTCTTCTTTGCAAACTGCAAAATCTGCGTCTGAAAATCATGTTAGATAAAAAACACTATTTTTAGGGTACCATAGGCCAAGATCTAGTGTGGCCTTAAGATACCTTAAGATTCTCTTTGCAGCAGAGTAATGAGATTCTTTAGAGCAGGCCTGATACCTAGCACAGACACATGTTGCATGCATGATGTGAGGCCTACTAGTAGTCTGGTATAAAAGGGAGCCAATTATACATTTATACAAAGACTCATTAACAGGTTTACCTGACTCATCTTTGCCTATAAGCATACTTGATCCCATGGGAGATCAAATAGTGGAGGCATTCTCCATACAATACTTTTTGATTAGCTCCCTAGTGAACTTGGACTAGGATACGGACATGTCATCATCAGTCTGTCTAACTTAGATTCCCAAGAAGAATTTGAGCACACGCTTGCTAATCATTTCAAACTTCCCTTACATAAGTTTAGCAAACTTCCTGTAAAGGTTGTCATCAGTAGATCCAAAGATAATGTCATCGATATATATCTGGACTAGTATAAGCTTGCCCTTGATTACCTTAGAAATAGGGTCTTGTTTATCTTCCCCCTTGAGAATTTATTCTCAATGAGGAAGCTGGACATGGTTTCATACCAATCCCTAAGGGATTTCCTAATCTTATACACAAAATTAGGAGAGTTAGGATCTACAAAACCTGGTGGCTGAGCCATATATACTTTCTCTTTGAGGTCACCATTCAGGAATGCTGATTTGACATCTATCTAGTAGACTTTGTATCCTTGATGGGCAGCAAATGCAAGGAAGATCCTTATGACTTCTAGTCTAGTTACCGGGGCAAAGGTCTGGTCAAAGTCTTTGCCCTCTTCTTGTTTATAGTCTTTAGCCACCAGTCTAGCCTTATTCTTGACAATAATGCCATCTTGATCCAACTTGTTCCCGTAGATCCACTTAGTCCCTATGATATTTTGTCCTTGAGGTCTAGGGACCAACTTCCATACCTTACATCTCTTGAATTTGTCCAGTTCTTTTTACATTGCTACAATCTAGAACTGATCCTTGATTGCTTCTTCGACTTTCTTTGGCTCTTCTTAAGATAGGAAGCTTGAGTAGAGAGCTGTATTCATGCTCCTACTTCTGGTCTGGACACCATGATGTACATTACCAATGATTTGGAGAACTGGATGGTCCCTTAGATTCATGGTAGTTGGAGGCAATCTATTTGCAGCTTGCTGATCTTCAAGGTTTTTGAAGGATAAAACACATACCCAACTGTACCAAAAGCCCAGACTGTTGGAGAGGGTGCTACTTAATTTCTAAAATAAGTAGCAAAGCGCCATGGGTCAAGTGAAGGAACGCCGGACCCAACAATACCCCCCCCCCCCCCCCCCCCCGCCGTCCAGCACAACCCGTCGGCTCAGAGGTGGAGTTACCACGTGGCCCACTTGGCTCAGAGGTGGGGTTACCACATATCCACGGTTGCCTGACCCACCGGACCCACACAGGTAGAAGGGAAAAATCAGGATTTAATAGCGCCCCCTGGTCTTGAACCCATGACCTCCTCTGATACTAATCGAAGGATCAAGGGCATACCCAACTGCACCAAAAGCCCGGACTGTTGGATAGGGCGCTACTTAATTTCTTAAATAAGTAGCAAAGCGCCACGGGTCAAGTGAAGGAACGCCGGACCCAGCAATCAGATAGTGCTAAACTATCTTTCTTCAGGTTGTATTCCTGAAGTGAACAGGGAAGCAAATGAAATAAAGTAAACAAAGCAATTATCTAATCAAAAAGCAATCACAAACCACAGCCAGAAAACAAAAGAAAGTAAGCAACCAGAAGACACAAGGAGATATAGTGGTTCCCCAATCAACCTGGGTACATCCACTCTTCTACCACCCTAGGTAGGAATACACTGCAGGATGAGTTGATCAGGTGTCCTGGGCACCAATGAGCTTTTGATAAGGTGCTCAAAAACCAAACCAGATTTTTTGATAAGGTGTCTTGCCACCACTGAGTTTTGACAAGGTCTCAGAAACCAGCACAAACTTTTGAAGGGAGTTTGAAAAACCCTTTACAGCAGAGAGTGAGAGAGAGGGATAAGATGATCTTCTCTGTCAACAATCAGAGAGAAGATAGTGGATGTTGTCAAAGCTCCCCCTGAGATCTTTAGTTGTTCAGGAAGTGAAGCTTTGCAGTAGGGTGATAGGCCTTCAGAAAATTTGATCTCCAGCAAAAGATGATTTCAGCAGCAACTGAAATGTGTGTTGTCTGGAGTCTTGAATGATGATGGCCTTTGAACACTGGAATCAAAAGGGATCTGAAAATTTCAGTATGTTGATCTCCTTTTGTGATGGTGTTCTTGTATGAGTTCTAAGACTGTGAATTTCTGCAACTCTTTCTCTTTCTGTTGTTGTGATTGTTGTGAGAGTTGTTGTTGATGATGTTGTTCTATGTTCTACAGCAGGAATGAAAAAGCTGATCTTTTATTCCTTAGATCTGAATGAATATTTCTCTATCCAAGATATCCATTAGCCTGTCATAAATGACTTCCTTAATTGCATTTGTCTTCTGGAGGAAAGTCCAATAAAAACATTCCTTTGAAAATCCCTTGAAAGTTGCTCTAGATTAATTGAAAACTCCTACAAGATCCTTGAAATAAATGCTGAGAATAATTCCATAACTGTCTGAATTTGAATCTTGAAAAACGTCGATCTCACCAGAAAAACATCGAACTGAGCTCCACTATCGTTGAACTGAGCTCAGAGACTGGACTTAGACTGAAACAGAGATCGTCGATCTGAGCTCAACTATCGTCGAACTGTGCTCAGAGATAGAGAAACAAACTAGAGACAAGAACGTCGATCTGAGCTCGAAGATCGTCGAATGGAGTTCGACGAATTGTTGAAGTTGAGCTCAGAGATCATCAAATGGAGTTCGACGATTCGTCGAAGTGAGCTCAGCGATCGTCGAATGGAGTTCGACGATTCGTCGTACTGAGCTCGACAAAATGACTTAGTCTCCTGAATTGAAATATCTGGTCTTGAGGGCAGCTTTCAAACCTAAATACTAACCCTTAGACTCAATTCTAATTGACCTTTAGATCTATACAAGGAGGTCAAAACAGATTTCCTAAAAGACATAGTGATCCTTGCCCAAATCAGTAATAGGGTGTTCCAACAGTTTTTAGCTAGTTGGTCTTCATTTTCTTCATGTATGTCTTCCCCTTCTCTTGGAATACGCAGCACATCATCATTTTCCTGGACTGTGGGGGTAGCTTCCTTGATGGTCAGCTTGTTCATTATCTACTCTATACCTGCAATACAAGAATAGGAGGTGCTTGGCAGCTCACAGTTAACCATGTTGGATTCATCAAAAACAACATGCATTGACTCTCCTACAACTTTGGTAGTTAAGTTATAGATTTTATATGCCTTACTATGAGTATTGTACCCAATAATTAACCCTTCATGGGACTTGACAACAAACTTAGTTAAATGGACTTTTCCATTATTGAGCACATAGAACTTGCAACCGAAGATCCCGAAATAGCTCAGGTTCAATTTTCTGCTCTTCAAGGTCTCATAGGGAGTCTTCTTGTGGCTCTTGGTGATAGAAGCACTATTATGGACATAGCATACAGTGTTAACTACCTCATCCCAAAAGTATTCTAGGAGGGAAGAGTCACTTAATAAGGTTCTACCACCCTCTAAGAGAGTCTTATTTTTCCTCTCAGCAATTCCATTTTGCTGGGGTGTTCTAGGAGAGGAAAATTCTTGATGAATCCCTTGCTTTTCACAGAACCTTGTCATGCACTCAGATAGAAACTCAGTCCCATGGTCACTTCTAATTTTAACCACAGTGCTGTTGAATTCATTCTGAATTTGCCTGACAAGTATCTGAAAGACATCAGGGGTTTCAGATTTCTTCCTTAGAAAGAACACCCCGGCAAATCTGGAAAAGTCATCAACAATCACAAGGGTGTAGACTTTCCTACCTAGACTTTGAATTGACATATGACCAAACAGATCCATATGCAAGAGGTATAAGGATCTCACTGAATCTTTGGAGCCAATGCTCTTGAAGGAGGTCTTAGTCTGTTTGCCCTTTTGTCATGCAGAGCAAATACCCTCCTTAGTGCATATAGACTTAGTACCATTCCTAACCAGCTCTTTGCTGAATAGCTTGCCTATGGTCCTATAATTTAGATGAGCTAGCCTCTTGTGACACTGGACACATGATGAGGCTTTCTCATTTATAACTAGGCATACATGTGAGTCTTTGCTTGAGCATAAAAAATATAAACAGTACACATTTCCACTCCTTGTGCCTGTTAAGATGACCTTTTGGACACTTAACTTCCTAATTTGGCACTTATCCTTGTGGAATACTATGTCATAGCAAAGATCACGGAGTTTGCTAATACTTATCAGATTGTGTTGTAACCTTTCCACATAGGCTACTCTAGTGATAGTGACTATGCCATTAGAGATCTTACCATAACCTCTAGCCACCATTTTTTCTGACCCACCAAATATGACCTTTGGTCCATTCTTTACAGGAACATAATCCTTCAGCATGCTCCTTGTTCCAATCATGTGCCTTGAACATCCACTGTCCAAGTACCATATAGGGTTATGGGCACTTGGACCATCCTGCAAAACACAAATCAGCTAACCTTAGGACACCAATTTTTATTGGGTTTGTGGTGCATGTTAGGCTGAAAATAATTCTGTCTGCCTGCAACCTTCTAGCAGGCAAGCTGACATTTACTCTCTGCACACTATGAGTGTGCCAACAATCAACAACAGAGTGGCATACCTTACCACAACACCAACACTCATGGATGTTGTACCTTTGTTTTGGAGCAGGTCTAGTGGATGTGTTAACAGCAGCTCTGGGTCTAGAAGGAGTAGCGGCAGTCCTGTTTCATGGTTTCCCAGCCCCAGTCTGACGAGTGGTGGGTCTGGCAGTAGAAGTGATTGGGATATCTTGAGCCCTTCTAACACCAGCTTTCTTTTTAGACAACATACTGTTGATGGCCTCAGAGATTCCTAGGTATAGTCTACTGACAACCTTGCCCTTTATCTTAGAGTGGGCTGGAGGATTTTGAGAACATGCTGCAGTTTTACACTTAACAAAAGGGACTGTAGCACCAAACACAAATGGTTCAGGACGGGCCATTAGTATTTTCTCATGGGCACTAACACCTTTGCTGTAAAAACCCCCATTTTGTGGAACATCTTTGTTCATATAAGATGGTTTAACATGATTCCAATAATCATAAATACTCTCATGCTCATGGATGTTTGAAGGAAACTGAACTTTATTAAACTTGACAGGAGCCTTAGAGGCTAGTGACTCCTACTTAATCTTTGCCCTTTCCCTTAGAATTAGAAGCTCTTGTATTTCCCTTGAATCCCAACCCTTTCTTTCCATTTTGGGAGGAGAATGAGACTATCAAGGGCAACACTGTGCTAGGCTTGGAGTAAATAACCACTAGTTCCCTCTCCTTTTGGAGCCTTCCCTAAAGATTCCTGATATGGTTGTTCATGTAAGTTATAGTGCTCATCTGAAGGATTGTAACATTCTTTAGTTTGCTGACTTCTTGAGTCTTCAGATCCAGCAATTTTGCTGAATCTAAAGTAGCAAACTTTTAAGAGGCAATTTCCTGAGCCTGCTGTTTGGCCAGGAGCTTGCTCTTCTTAAAATCCTGTAGAAGTGCAACATAATTATCAATCCATTGATTGATGTCTCCCTCAGATGCTGAGCCATCATCATCACTTGATGCAGAGGCACAAGAATCTGGAACAGATTCATAATCTGAACATGCAGAGCTAGTGACAGAATTTATCTTGCTTGGACCAGGTTGATCCTGGCTGATTTCTTCATCTAACTTGTCCGTCAGCCCAAGGCAGCAGTTGTCTTCTTCAAAATCCACCTCTGAATGACCATCTGATTGTGATAGAGGGGCCCTGTCTTAAATCTTGACAGCAGGACGCACCTCCTCAGCTTATTCTTCTAAAGTGGCCAGCCTTTTGATGTAGTCTGCTTCAACATCTCCTTTTTCAGTAGGGTACAGCCCAATGTAGGCTTCTTCTTCTTCTGACTCTGATAAGGAGGAGTCAGTCCAGCTCTTTTGCTTTTTGGCAATGAGGGATTTCTCATTCTTACCTTATTGCTGGTGATCCTTTTTCTCACCATATTCTTTCCTTTTGACTGGGCAGCCGACTATCACATGCCCAGGTTTTCTGCAATGATAGCAAGTCATGTTAAAGGAAACATGTTTACCAGATTTGGAACCATACCTGTCCTCCTTAGAGAATTTACTCCTGCCCTTGTAGTAGTCATCCTTAGGATGAGAGGAGGAGGAAGACCTACCTCTCTAATGCTTCTTCTTCAGGAACTTCTGGAATTGCCTGGTGAAGGAAGAAAAGTATTGATCAGACCATTTGTAGTCTGATGTAATTTCATCTGATTTTCTAGACTCAGATTCAGCATCTCTCCATGGTGGAGAGGGAGACTTCCTTCTGCTTCTGCTGGAGCCTTCAGCTTTGAATGCCACAGACTTGTCTCTTGCCTGAGGCCTGTTGTTGTTCTCCTCATCTTTCCTGGCCGCCAACTGCATCTCATATGAAAGCAGCTTTCCAAAAAGGGTGTGAGGAGCTGTTTCACCCAGCTTTGCCACTTCTCTTATGGCACAGATTATTGTGTCCCATTCTCTAGAGAGAGATCTAAGGAACTTGTCATTTAGTTCATAGTGACTGAAAACACTTTCATAAATCTTCAGCTCATTCACAATTCTGAAGAACTTCTCATAACAGATGGTTATGTTGTTCCCCTTATATTGCCTGAATGCCTCATGATCTTGGTTGATCATGGACTTCCTGTCATCTCTGACCTCATTTATCCCCTCCATGTAGATCACAAGTGTTCCCCACATTTCCTTTGCTGTTTTGCAATGGATCAGATTCTGGAGTGTAGAATCATCAACAACACTCATAGTGATATTCTTTGACCTCTATTCTATTGAGGCCAGGGACAACTCATTCTTGGTCAACTCATCATATGTTTTCGGGGTCTTGATATTCACATCTAGTACTGAGATCTTCATGGGGATGAATGGTACTTCTTCAACTGTAATATACATCCTAGGGTCAGCAGCTTCCATGAGCTGCCTCACCCTTACTTTCTAGATGCCAAAATATTCCTTCCTATAGATTGAAAGTCTCACAACAATCAGCTCACTATTGGTCATTCCTGAACCCATGGAGACAGACTTCTAGATAACCTTGGAGATCTACTCAGACTATTAAGCATTTAAAGAGCAACCTCCCTCTGATACAACTTGAAAGTCTTGTTTTCTAATCTGTTTATTAGATTACTATGACTGTTGATTAGATTAGATCAGCTTTCAAAAATATTCACAGACGACACAACAAACTTATAGTGGTTCCCCAATCTTGGGTACATCCATTGTCCCTCTGCGCCTATCTAACAGTGTGTTAGATTTGGCTCTCCCTCCAGAGCTCAGCTTCTTAACAGCTTATAGCACCAATCCCGCAGGACCACACAGGTCGCACAGACCAACAACTTAGGAACTAAGCCAACCCAGGTCACAAAGACCTATCACCAGGCATAAAGCCAAACACACAGGTCACTAAGACCTTGGCCTTTATAGAACAGGCTTACAACTCCCGATTCACTAAGAATCTTTACAGAAAATGGAAGTAGAGAGTCAGATGTTAAGACACTTGAGCAAGCTTTGTGTCTCCTTCTTCTTGGACTGAGCAGATATCAGATCCAAGAAATTGCTGTTGAAGACAATATGTAGGTAGTTAATCTCTCTTCAAACAGCTTCCTTTTCCCTACAGAACTTGTAGGTCTACTATCTTCAGATCCTGCTGCTGCAAATGGGGGTTTTTCAGTTATCTCTTTTCCAGCAAAGTTTTTTGTGCATAACAACTTCTTCAGGCTCGACGAAAATGGAGAGGAAGAAGATGATGTTAAGTCGTACTTTTGTTTTCAGAAAACCTAGACAAGTAATTCCTTTTTTGATTCGATGATCTGATTATTTATATCTCTGGCCGATTGAGTAGTGGGTCCCACCACCAAGTTTGATCGCCGAGATTTATCCAATCAGCCCACCCTTTCCATTCATTCCCGATTCAACGGCACTTTGCTGTGAGTGGGCCACAACACTTAATGATGAAATAATCCTTGGTAATTACAGAAGATAGCAACAGCTGGCCCGTCAATGTCTCTGGCAGCATTTTCGCAACATTTGAATTTTGGTTGACTTTTGACTTTGCTGATGTCAGCATGACTCAACATCTATGGACTTAGCCAAAATTCAATCATTAGTACCAAAGGCGTCGAGTGAGTAGTAATCATTCAACGCCATAACACTTAAACAAAATTCTATCTATCTAGGTATTTAGCTCGAAGAACTCTGAGCTCCGATCGACAAACTACAAGCTCAGCTCGACAAGAGCATAAAAATCATTTCGACAAACAGCGGGCTCAGTTTGACGAACTTTGAGTTCAGTTCGACGAAGCTGAGCTCGACAAAATCATAAAGTCAGATAGATGAACTGTAGACTTAGCTCGACGTTTTGTTAAACTCAATTTGATGAACACCAGGCTCAGTTCGACGAATGTTGATCTCAGGTAGGTGATTCTGAGCTCGACCAAAGCAAAGCTAACCATGCGCTTGGACTTGGCCAAAATTATGCTTTAATACGTTGAGACCGTCGAGAATATTGAGAGAGCTTGTCTTACTGAACGCTTTTTGCCTTAGCAAAATTTTCAAAGCCTTGGCATTGTGAGAGTAAACTCCACTCAACGCCAAACTACTTAACAAAATTTCTGTTATCTATCATTGAGAGAGTAAGCTACACTGAATTTCTTTTGCCTTACTGTTGAGAGAGTAAGCTCCACTCAACGCCAAACTACTTAACAGGATTTTTCTATTATCTAACGTTGAGAGAGTAAGCTAAACTCAACACCTTTTGTCTTAGTGTTGAGAGAGTAATCTCCACTCAACGCCAAACTACTTAACATATTTTTTCTTTTATCTAGCGTTGAGTGAGTAAGCTACACTCAACGCCTATGGACTTAGTCAAATTTTTGCTCAACATTTCTGTGGAGTTGACTGGCACAACAACACTCAATGCTTTGAGCTACATTGCATTGAGTGAGTAGACCACACTCAACGCTTGTGGACTTGGCAACATTTTTAGCCAATTTTTCGAGGCTTAGACTGACTCAGCCTGACTCATGGCCTTTTGTTGTATGGTGTTGAGTAAGTAAACTACAGTCAACGCTTTTTTACTTAGCCATCCTTTTTGGCTATCTTTCATTTAGGCTGAGATAGTCTCAACGTCTCTGTGGTATATGGTGTTGAGTGAGTAGACTACACTAAACACTTTTGAAATTAAGCAAATTTCTACTAGATAATTATTGAATCCATACCTCTGGCGTTGATTGAGCTTGCTTTACTCAACACATGTGGACTTAGTCAATTTTTGTGTTATGTCCAGCAACCACTTCTTCTATCCACATGACCAATCAATATGATATGGACTAACCTGCACTCAACAACTCAAATGCACATCAAATACATTTGATGTGTGTGATATTGACCTGTTTGACTTCTCACAAATCAGGGACATTGGGAATAATGGACCCAACAGATCATTTAGGAGAAAAATCGGGCTCAATTGAGCCCGATTGGGAGAGTAAAATTTCAGAATTTTCCATGTTTTTCGACCTCTCGAGTTCGCTGGAAACCACCCCTCCGGCGGCCGTGCCACCGCCCCGCGATAGCCCCCACCTCAACGAAGGTGGTGGTGGTGGTGGCCAGCCAGGGAGGTGGCCGGGTGGCTGGCAAATGGACTTGGAATATGCTCCAGGTCGGTGAAATCATGACCCTTGGCTGGAAGATGAAGACGATGCCAGCGTCATCTGATTATGCTTTAAGATTAGTGCAATGATTATACATTAATTGATTTTATTTCATTTTCTATCACATTTTTTTAGCTATAGTAAATTAATTATTAAAAATACCTAGGTTATCCTAAAGCAAAAGTAGTGTACATGAAAGTTGCAGCCCTATGAGTTTAGTTTATTTTAAAATTTGTTTGAAATAATTTGGAGTTGATGTCAGACCACAACACTCATTTTCGTACAACATATACACAAGGTAGTTAGAGACTAAATTGAGTGCCCATATCAAACCATCCATCCAAATGACTTGAAATTTTGGTTGTGGGTCACTATTACCAACTCCTATAACATATCCAAAAATGGGAATTTTTGGAAAAAAGTTTCCTAAAGTTTATATAGAAATTTTATAAACCATGTATGAATTATGTAAGGGGACTATTACCTCTAAACCCACCAAAATTTTGTTGTCTGTCTCTTAGGTTCATGGAATGACTATGATAAAAATCTCAGCCCAATTGGGTCTATTTTGGATAGATTTTGGTGAGACAAAAGTGTGGCCCTTTAAAGGTTAATTAGGGCAAGAGTGAGCTTGGGGAATGACGGGGCCAATTCTCACCCAAAGGGGTTGGGACTATGGCTAGAGCCCCAAGGTTAGTTTAGACACCCTCACATGGAGTTTGGGGTGGATTAGGGTGGATTTGCCCTAGGATCCTTGTTCAAACCCTAAGGTTGAACTTTGGGGGTTTGTGAAGGACATGGTGTGATATGTTCATGTATGGACTTGGGGTTTAGACCATGAAATCCTTGGATGGTATGTAGCACTAGGAAGGAATCTGGTGACATTTAGACTTAGACACACATCTTAAACAAATTAGGGATAGTTTAGGCCTATACATTTTATGAAAATATTAAAGGTTCATATGAACTTGGATCCTTATGAAATTTTGGTAGAAGAATTTTTATAACAATATTAGTCTCTGGAAATTATTGTAGGATGTTTTGAAGACATTAGCTCATACTTGTAGTTATAACCTTTTGTTACCCCTAAAGAAGATTTTGATAAAATAATGGTTAAACTAAATTACAATGTTATGAAACTTAGTAAGTGATGATTTATGATCAAATTTATCCCTGGTATGTTTTGTGTAATTTTTGGATTATATTTTGACGTACTTCTCTCTTTAATTCTACTTATTGTATTTATCTTGAATTAATTATTTAGGGGCTGATACTTTTATGTAAGCTTGTGAAACTTAGTATTCTATGTTATTTTGGCATCAAATATTGATCATAATTTTTGGGTGGCCCTAACTTAAGGAAATATAGTAGTTCATGTTCAAAATTACCCATGACCTAACTTTTGAGAAAATTTAATAAATGCCAAATTAAATATGAAAATTATAAGTTTCTGGATTTAGAATAAATGTGTCATGATAGACTCACAGTAATTATCTCAGGGCCTTTGGATGAAAATTTGGACTACCTCCTATCATCTACACCATGTTGCTTAGATTGGTCTGCATATAGTAAAACTACGAAATTGTGATAACATGTGGAATGAACATAGGGAGATGGGGTTAATAGTATACTGAGTTTGGCGAAGTGAAAATGAGTTCATCATTAGGGGACATGATGTCGAAGTATTGAGTTGACAGGTGTTAAATGGTACTCGGGATCGACGAAACATCATCCTTCCTGTGGAGAGAGAAGAGAGTCAAATGCACTAGGGTTAGATTAAGTATAACCTTAAATGGTGTTATCATGGGTAGATACCAATAATAATAAGTACCTTGTGAAAGGGAGCTTTGGGCTTCAGCCCATCGTAGTACCTAGTTCCCTCGAGAGCCCTTCACAGGGAATGCCTTGGGCAGTCCAAGGTTAATGTAAGCCGTAAGACTAAATGGATTATGAGAGTAAATAGAAATAATCTATGATTACACTTACACTCGCACTCCTCAGTGTTGTGGGAGTTAGTTTGGGTTTCACGAGCAGTAGGCTCGGTGGTTTGGTGATGGGCAGGTTAGCCCGGCGAGTCGATGGTTCAGTTGATATTTGTGTCAGATGGGTTAGTTAGGGGAGCTTTGGCTCGGTAGATATTTGTTACGAACGGGATAGTCCAGTGAGCCTTGGCTCGGTGGGAAATACATTAATGTTGCATGTGCATAAGTATAAGGTGGTTCTTCGGTATTGGAGGGTCGTAGCACCGACACTAATATGTTGACTTGGCAAGTGTGGTTTAGCACTTAGCCAAATAAAGTCTGGTGCACCAGCCGGCAAGAGTACGCAGGAGCTTCGCTTAGTGCACCAGCATTAAGGCGTACGATTGGTCTAACTGGTAGTGCTGATACAAGTTTAGAGGTGGGCGAGGCCCAACCCACCGCTTTTGTTTTCCACTACAGAGGTATCCTGGGAGGTTAGGCTGCAGAAAGGGGGAACTAAAGGTCTGTGTGCACAGAGTCGGGTGTGTGTGATGCACTTGAATGTTCTTATCATAGCATACTTGCATTTCATAGCAAATTCAGTTCATATAACCCCTGCCATCTATTGTATAAATTGGTATGAGACTCTTTATACAATAAGCCTTGCAAAACGACCCCTTGGTCTATAATTTTGTATGGGCATTCCTATAGGTCATGGTTACTTACTTAGTTTGCCTTCTTATACTTTACTTCCTCATCTTGCTATTATTTGTTTTCTTTGAAAATGTTTAAGTTGTCTACCTAAATCACCTAGAGGGGGGTGAATAGGTGAGTTCTGCATTTTTTGCGAAATAAAAATTTGAGCGAGCGATGCACAGAAAATAAACAATCATACACAGACGATACCAAGAATTATAGTAGTTCCCCAACCTTGGGTACATCCACTTTCCACTCACCGATCTAGCAATGCACTAGACTCGGCTACTCCACTATTCTCGGATTGAAAACAATCCTACCACTCGGAATAAAGTTCCTACAACTCGATCCCTCAAAACAGGATCTACACTCAGAATAGAAACTTCCTACAAAAATCTCTAAGAACAAAGCTCCTAAAACTCGGAGAATAATCTCCTACAACAATCAAATGATTTACAGAAAAATATACAAATAGTATTATTCCAGATCTGAATCTTTAGCCCTTCTTCCTTCTAACAATTTGAAACTCTGTCAGAAATAGATCGAAGAAGACAAGGCTAAATCTCTAGATCTGAAACCTTTGGCCTCAGCACGATCAAGGAAAGAATCTTTCGATGTAGAAAATCTTGATCTGTTGAATCTCTTGTTCTGAATCTCTGGATCGAAAGCATATCGGCGATGAAGGTGTTGAACATAAGCGGATCACAATTTAGAAGGAGAATTTGCGATTCAGAATACTTAGATTTTTCTTCTTATGGTTGGTTCATTATGGTAAGACCTTTTATAGTTCTTGCCTAACGGTCATAATCACATTAAATGCATGATACATCTACCAATCAAGTGCTAATCAAATTTGAAATTACGTCTGTCAGGACTTAAAAAAAATTCAGAAGACTGAACTACATTTCTCGAGAGGAATAAGTGTACTCGAGAAGATGTTTTCTGTTTCTCGAGAAGAATTATGAGGTTCTCGAGAAGAGTACTTAGGAAAAATATGGAGGTGTAATTCAGCTATCTCGAGAATGAAAGTAAGTACTTGAGAATAATAAAATCTTTGTTCTACAGAACAAGTATTCTGGTACTCGAGAACAAAGAAGTATCTCGAGAAAAGATTTCCAACTCTCGAGAAAAGTATTCTGGGTCCCGAGAAAAGGTTTCTGGTTCTCTAGAACTAAACATGGCCTTCTCGAGAAAACGTTTCTGTTTCGCGAGAACTAAATATGGCCTTCTCGAGAAAGATCATTGGCTTCTCGAGGAAAAGACTTAGAAACATTATTGACTGGAAATGAGGTAACTCGAGAAGGAGTGTCATGGAATACTCGAGTACACATGGCTTTCTCGAGAATAACACTAAGCTTTCTCGAGAATTACTTCTGCAACTCGAATACATGACAAATCTTTCTCATGTATAAACTTAAATTCTACTCGAGTACAAAAGATCCTACTCGAGAAAAATACTTAGCAATTTTTCTGAAAGTCTGAAAACTTATTTTCTTCAATAAATTCAGCAACCAACTTTTCTCCCATGGCTTTAGTGCTTGAAAAAGAAGTGTGTCACAATAGAGATGATACACATGAGTCAACACCATGGATCATTAGGGATTACATTGTATGGTCCTGTGTTTGTTGACTCATTGTAGACTGACATTGGTCTACACTTGGCAAATATATCCTACAAACACTCAACTATAAAGGACATCAAATACAAACTTAATTCATCTTAGTTCGAGGGTGACTTCATACAAATATGAGTTATTATGGATGCAATACCCAATAATCTCCCCTATTGGTAGAAGTCATTACCCTCTACACTAAGGTGAATTACATCACAATAAACTAATAAAGAAACCAATAACCATGATAAATAGAAGAAATGCCGTGATATAGAAAAATTAGATCATCAAAACTAAAGGTTTATATTAATATATATTGTCCAAGAAAAATTAAATTCCACAAGATCTCAAGAAATGAATTTTCTGATCATCTGCAAATTCTTCTAGATCTGTAATTGTTGTTGTCTTTCCTGTTTCTCTTGTTGCCTCTTCTGATAACTGAAAAGTTTAGCAAAATATTTGGGAGGTCTGGGTGGAGTCTTGGGATTTTTATTTCCATACTCTCTGTTATACAATCTCCTCTTGGTAAGAGATTTCTCAGGTAAATCCCATTCATAGGAGCTATAATGCATGTTCCTTTCTTCATTAAAATCAACAAGTTTAAGAGTTTCAAGAATCATGGCTTTGGAGGTTGGACTCCAAACTTTAGAAAATTCTTGAGCTCTTCTTCTTTCAGCTTCAGGATAAGGTGTTGATGTGCTAGCAGAGGCACCATCACCATATTTTCATCTTTTAGCTTTCTTAATCTCAGGAGGTACTTGAGGAGGCACATTTTCTTGTTTAGATTCCCATACTTGCTCATAGATTTCAGGAGGTGGTCCTTCAAAGTATTCCAGAGGTGGAGAGAATGTTGGCCGATTCACATCCAGGCAAGCAGGAGGGGGTGAATAAGTGTCCATTGATAGATTAGGGAAAAGCTAATTATGCATCCAAATTGCAGTATCATATGTGTAAAGCTTTGAACTTTTAACTTCTTTGAGCACTGATGCTTGGATCTCTTTCATTTGATCATCCCATTGATCTTTCATTATCTTAACTTTCTTCTCAATCTGTTCTTTCACTAAATCCTCCCCATTTCTGACTTCTACAAATAGGGTGCTAATGACTTCTTCTTTGAACTGCCCAACTTCTTCACAATTCTTGAAATTGCATTTTTGGTTTTCTTTTCTAATTGAATTTGATTGTTGGTTAGAGTAACTGACAGTTCCATTACTTAACCAATGCTGGTAATGATGTGATCTATATCTTTCCCCCCAATTTGTAAAAGCCTTTTAAATTCATCAGTATTATTTTGGATTTCAGCAAATCCTCGGCTCATCTCTTTTTCTAGAGCATCTACTTTATCAGTTGCAGCTTTAATAGAAGTATAAAAAAATTTTCTTTGTTCATCTAGCGTAGCTTCAATCTTACTCAAGATAGTACCTTCATGAAGTACTTCAGTTTGAAGAGGTGCAGTAGTAGAATTGGAGCAGCCCATGGGGCAAATTCTTCAATGAGGACTGTGGAGGCAGAGGGTTTTTTCTGCTAACTGTACTTTCTTCATCTTAAACATCTTTGGCTAGTATGGTGGGAATGTTGAAATGGAGACTGGTAAGAGGAGGTTTAGCATCTTCAATAGGTGTTTCATCTTTAGAGTCAGGAATAGAAATAACCTCTTCATCATGTACCTCTTCAAGTGAAGCTTTTTCTAGTTCAGGTTCAGGAGATTTTTCAGATTTTGGGGATTTTTCTTGAGGAGACTTTAGTGGAGAAGAGGGATGTTCTGGATGTTCTGGAGACTTTGCTGGAGGAGAGGGATGTTCTTCAGGTACAGTGAATAAAGGCTCTTTAGAAGAGAGTTCCTCTATCATCCTGTTGATATACTCATCTGTTGACAAGATCTGTTCATGAACTTGAGCATCAGTCAGGGTTTCTGCATCTGGTAGATCTTCATAAATAAAATATGAATTGTCTGTATGAAGTAAAGTGGTTGTGGCAATACAGATGGAGTTGAACTATCATCTAAAATAGTATTGGTAGCAGTAGGAGTAGAGGTATCATCTTCTTGAACTGTATGAATGACAACAGGTGTAGTGACTTGGGCAGGGATTTCTGTAGAAACTGGGTAGGAGTTGGTGTTTGAGAGGGCTGATCTGGGACAGATGGGGTTGGCTCCCCATCAATAACTAGATCAGTTATTTGATGAGACGAAGGAGATAGAGTCCTGTCCACATCTTCATTTTTCTTTGATTCTGGGCCAGATTTATGAAGCTTAACTTCCCATCTCTTGATGGAAGGGATGAAGACTTTCTTAATATGGTGAAGGGCCATACCCTTATTCATAAGGAAGACATCTGACATCAACTGGTTTAGGTATAGAGATAGTATTCTACCATAATTATGGCTCTTTATACTTGCCTTAATTTTATCAAAGATCATCATGCCCCACTAAAATTTATTCCTGCATATCACAACAGTCATTATATGTGATGTAGCTTATAGAGCTTGTGCAGTAGAGAAGTACTTTTCCAAGGATATCTACCAGCAATTTACCCTCAGCATTCATAAACTGTCTCCGAACTATGTAAGTTGACTGGGGAAGGCCACAGAAACTGTAAGCCCTTTCATAATCAGTCCTTTCTAGGTCGTCTTCTTCATCGATTACTAGTAGCTGCAGAAATTTGGAAACAGAGTTGGAAGTCATCTTTACCTTGTTGTCTCGAACCGTTGATTTCAGTAATTTTCCATTGCGCTTGATCTTGGCATGTTGGACAAATTCTTCGACATTAGAAAGGAGTACTTTGCATGGATGTTCAAGAACAAACTATAATCCGGCGATGTCAAGTAAAATGAGAACATTCCTGAAATCATCAGAAATTTCGCCTATTCCTGTTGAGATGAGTTCGCTGCCGATTCCTAACTTGGATGAAGATGCCATTGATTTGGAGAAAGTGATGTTGGCTCGACGGCAAATGGAGAAGTAGGCTTGTTTGCCACTGTTAGGCGGAGACACAAAAGTTGAAGAGTTTTTCTCGAGAGAGAGGGATTTGAAATCGAAAATAGAAAATTCTTGAACCGAAATCTATTTATATTTTCCTTTAATCTTGATGATAAATGACATAAATAATGTTAACAATACAGGGAATATGGCGGTGAAGTGCCCGAGTGCCAATATGAATAATTTGAACTTGAAGAGAAATTTCCAATTTGATATCTCGAGTGGATTATTACTCTCGAGAAGAAGAAGATTCGCACTCGAGTAGAATTCTTCTTGTTCTCGAGTAGAACTTGCCAAGTTCTCGAGTAGAACTTGCCAAGTTCTCGAGTAGACTTTTTATTCTCAAGAAGTAAGTCCTTGTTCTCGAGTACAAGTGATGTCTCGAGTACAAGTGATGTACTCAAGAACTGAAGACCACACTTTGAATTTTCTTGATTTTGAAGTATAACCCAATCTTGAACTTGCTTTAGGCCTTTTTCTTCATTCTTCCTTGTTGAGCATTCCAAGTTCTATTTTGAAGAACAAGAGCTTGGCCTCGTCCAGCGGCTTCGTAAATATATCTACAATCTACCTATCAGTTGAAACATATTGGAGATTTATGTCTCCAGGCTCTACATACTCACGGATGAAGTGGTATCGCGGCTCTATGTGCTTTCTCCGGTTGTGAGAGACTGGGTTGTTGGCTATTGCAATTACACTGGAGGGTCGCAGAATAGAGGAATGTCCTTGACCTCCAAGTTATAATCTTCAAGTTGATTCTTTATCCATAGAAAATGTGCACAACAACTGCCGCCAAAAATGTATCCTGACTGAGCCATTGAGATTGCGACACAATTTTGCTTCTTGCTGCTCCATGAAATGAGCCTCCTTCTAAGGAATTGGCAAGTCCCGGAAGTGCTCTTTCTATCATCTTTGCTTCCTGCAAAATCTGCATCTGAAAAACCAATTAGTTCGCTATCATTACTTCTTGTGTACCATAAGACAAGATTTGGTGTACCTTTAAGATATCTCAAAATCCGCTTTTCAGCAGTGTAGTGAGATACTTTAGAGTTCACTTAGATTCTAGCACACACACATGTTGAAAACATTATGTCCGGTCTACTAGCAGAAAGATAGAGTAAGTATCCAATTATGCTTCTGTACTTGGTTTCATTAAAAGGTTTCCCTTTCTCATCCCTATCTAGAGATATAGTTTAACCCATTTGAGTCCTCATAGAGGTTGCGTTCTCCATTCCGAATTTCTTAATCAACTCCTTGGTGAATTTTGTCTAAGAGATGAAAATTTCATCTTCAGATTGTTTCACCTGAAGTCCTAAGAAATACTTCAGCTCACCCATACTGCTCATTTCAAACTTCCCTTGCATAAGTTTGGAAAACTTTTTGCAAATTTTATCGTCTGTAGAGCACAATATGCTGTCATCGATATAGATTTGCACTAGCAAAATCTTGCCTTTTATTTCCCTAAGAAATAATATCTTATTTATCTTTCCTCTTGTGAACTTGTTCTCAAGAAGAAAGTTAGATAACGTCTCATACCAAGCTCGAGGAGGTTGTTTCAGACCATATAAAGCTTTAAATAAAAGATAAACATGCTCAGTATAGTTAGAATCAACGAAAATTGGAGGTTGTTCCACATACACCTCTTCCTTTATGTCACCATTAAGGATGGCCGACTTCACGTCCATCTGATAGATAGTGAAGCCGTTAAGTGCTACATATGCTAGGAACAACCTGATTGCCTCCTGCCTTGCCACTGGTGCATACTTCTGATCGAAGTCATTACTTCTTCTTATTTGTATCCCATGGCGATGAGTCTGGCCTAGTTCTTTATAATTGTCTCATCCTTATCCATCTTGTTCCTATAGACCCACTTTGTTCCGATAATGTTCTTACCTTTGGCTCTTGGGAGAAGCTTCCAGACTTGGCAACGCTTGAATTAATTCAGTTCTTCTTCCATTGCCATTATTCAAGATGCATCTTAGTTTGCTTCCTCAAACTTCTTTAGTTCAACCTGTGAGAGAAAACTTAAATATAAATTTTCATTAGTTGTACCTCTACGAGTTCTGACACCATCCCGGGGATCTCATATTATTTGATACAATGGGTGATCCTTCAAGTGTCTGAGCTCTAGAGTCCTTGCATCTGGAGCTTCTTCAACCACTGGAGTGACTCCATCAAGTTGAATGATATCTTCATTATGGTCATTAACCTCTCCAATTGGGGTTGGAGTGGTGATCTTGATGAACTTTTGATCTTTTTCTTCAGTAGGCTCATCTAAGTTTAATTCCTTTATCCTTGAACCTTCATCTTCAATAAACATACTAGAAGAGCTGCCATGTAGTAAGCTTGTATCATCAAATACAACGTGAATATATTCTTCTACAACCAGGGTTTTCTTATTAAAAATCCTATATGCCTTACTATGGTTACTATAACCTACGAAGATATCTTCAAAGCTCTTTTCACTAAATTTAGTGGTGTATCAAATATGAAATAGTCGGTTTCCTGCCCTTTAGAAGTTCGTAAGGTGTCTTATTATGCTTATTGTTTCTGAGTGCTCGATTTTGCACGTGGCACGCAGTGTTGACGGCTTCAGCCCAGAAATATTCTGCTAGTGAAGCATCATTCAACATGGTTCTGCAGGACTCTATGAGTGTTCTATTCCTTCTCTTAGCTACTCCGTTCTGTTGAGGAGACGAGGAGAGGAAAACTCATGAAAGATTACTAGTCCATCACAGAATTCTTTCATGACCCCAGACTTAAACTCTGTTCCATTGTCACTTCTAATTTTGACAATGGAGGAGCTGTATTCATTCTGGACCTACCTGACAAAATTAGTACAGATATCAAAAGTATCTGACCTGTGTTTTAGAAAGAACACCCACGCAAAGCGACAGTAATCATTAACAATAACCAAAGTATAATCCTTACCTCCCAAACTTCTAACTTGCAGTGGACCGAACAAGTCCATATGAAGTAGGTGTAAACACCTATTAGAGTTTTTGCCAATAATGCTTTTGAAGGTAGCTCTTGTTTGCTTGATTTTTACACATGTGTGACAAGATCTATCTTTGATGCACTTGACATTTGGGGCATCGCGTACTAAATTAAGAGAAAATAATTTATTAATAGTTTTGAAATTTACATGTTCTACTCTCATGTGCCATTGGACACCAAGAGACCCACTATCTTTTGCCATAAAGCACACTGGCGTAGAAGACTCTATGCAAATAAAATTTAAGCAAAATATATTCCTACTATGAGTGCCTGATAGAATCGTTTCCAAGTTATCTACTAATTTTATCAAGCACTTGTCTGAATGAAATTCTACTATGTATCCTTTATCACAGAGCTGGTTTATGCTTATAAGATTGTGGTCCAATCCATGAACATAAGCTACATCTAAGAAGGATACACTACCATTAGTAATCATACCGTAGCCTTTAGTAATTCGTCTGTCAGAACCTCAAAAGATGACCTTTGGACTTTTAATGACTAGAGAATAATTCTTGAGTACGCTTCTAGTACCGGTCATATGTCGAGATCATCGACTGTCCAAATACCAGATAGGATTTTTGGCGGCTTTGGACATACCTGCATTCACAAATCAGTTTGCCTTAGGAACCCAAACTCGTTTGGGTCCTTGGTCTCTAGTTAGCACAGTCCCCATACATGTGTTAACATTATGAGTGGTCTTTCTCACATTATTAACTTGAGGAGTTTCATAATACCTGTGGTTAAACAAGCAATCTATAGCAAAGTGACCAACTTTATCACAACACCAACAGTCAAATCTCTTTTATCTTTGTCTGAAGTTCTCCTGCTTGACCTTTTGAGAGTTTCGTCTAGCAGGGGCAGCAGACTTGGAGGTAGAAGCTTTGTGGTGATAACACTCTGAAAGTGCAAGTTAGATCTGAAATACTCTAGAGGGGGGGTGGTGAATAGAGTATTGTGCTCTCTTAAAAATTCTTTACAACTTTTGTTATAATCCTAAGTGAACAGGTCAGTAAATAAAGAACCAAACACAGTAACCTATCAAATCACAGAACAACACAGCCAAAACAAAAGAAAAAGGGCAACCAGACGACACACGAAATTTATAGTGGTTCCCTAACCTGGGTACATCCACTCTTCTACCACCCTGGTAGGAATCCACTGAGGTTTTTGATCAGGTGCCTGACACTAAGGAGCTTTTGTTCAGGTGCTCAAAAAACAAAACCTCAAGTATTTTGGTAGGAGACTTGCAACCAGGAATAATTTTGAAGGGAATTAAAACCCTGTACAGAGGATGGAAAAAGGGGTTGATGGTGTCTTCTCTTTCTCAATAACAACTGAGAAGACTTGTGGATTGATTTCAGCAGATTGCTCCCCCTGAGATCTTGAATGGATCAGGAAAACTAGAGCACTGCTTCAGGGTGACAGGTCTTCAAAAGCTTGAGTGCCTAGACTAGAGATTGCTTCAGGAATTTCTTTGACAGATAAAGTTTTTGTTGTTCTTCTGAAGTTGTCTTGAGAATTGAAAGAAGAAGACTCTTGATAGGGATTGAATGTTCTTCTTATTCTTGATGAAGTTGTTCTCTGGCCTAGTCTGATTGCAGTAGAACTTTTAGATTTCTTTAAGACTGATCTTCAGTGCTATCACTGTATGTCTGTCACTGCTTATGTTGTAGTACTGGTTGATCTTTTCTGACTTTTGACTGACTGAAGAACATTCAAAATTTGAATGTTTGAGCAGTAAATGCAGTCGGCCTGGGAAGGAAGCGATAATTAATGAATTCCCTAACTGTCCCATGGAAAAATGGCATGAAATAATCCATGATCAATGCTCGTTCCAACGGTAACATTCCGAGAAGATTTAGCATTAATTACTCAGGAATCATCGCCAAGAAATGAGATGGAAAACAAGAGAAGACCTAGTCTGGAATCGTCGAACGAAGAACAAGAATCATCGAGCTGAGTTCACAGTTCGTCGAGCTAAGCTGATGAGTTTGTCGACCAGACAATAACAATTTGCCTTCAAGGGAATCTTGTCACTTCTGCTACAATCTTCGTCGAACTAATAATCTTCATTCGTTGACCAGAGATCCAGAGTTCGTCGAACAGATAATCATCACTGTCAATCTTTATTCGTCGAACAGAGATCCAAATTCGTCGACCGAGGAATGATTGTGGACTTAGAATCTGAGAAGTCTCTGACTGAGAAGGATTCAAATCGTAGACCACAAATCATCGAGCAAAGTACTGAATTTGTCGACCTGAGAAGTTGACTTCGTCGTCCTGAGAGGTTGTGAACTTGAGGTCCAAGTTCGTCGAGCTCAGAAGCTTGTTCGTCGACCAAAGCCTGAAGTTGAACTTAGAAAAATCTGGAGTTATTCTGACTTTAGCTTGTAGTAGTATCTCAGTCTTCGTCGAACGGATAACAAGGATCGTCGAGCACAGCACAGAGAAATGTCTCAAGATCGTCGAGCTCAGAACGCCTTTTGTCGACCTGAGTTCGACGAACGTCGAACTCATTTGACTTAGTCTTGAAATCTTCTAAATCTTGAGTCTCTGAAGGTCTTATTAACAGCTGGTCCATTTGATGTTGACTCTAAGGACTTTGCCTAGAATCTAGGACACAAACTTGACCCTGTCTATACATGTTGGGTCACATCCTAAGCTAGTGAACCTAGCCCAAATCAACTAGGGATCCAACACACTCACATGACTTCTTCTCCTTGATAGGCTTTTCCACAATGGGTTTTACTTTTGGAGCTTTCTTGATGTTGTGGCCATGACTTTAAGGGCAATAGCTCTGAAGAGTGATCTCCTCATAAGGTGACTTGAAGACACTTTCACCAAAGTTCCGGGGACGGGTCAATATTTAGTACCGAGACTTGGGATCTACATAAGTAGGCCTAGCAAAGTGACCATAGGAGGAATCAAGATCAAACTCGTTAGTTGGAAAGATAACCTTTTTGAATGATGTTTAATATTGAGGAGCTTTCTCCTTCTCCTTGGCCAAAGCTTTCTTGGCATCCTTATTCTTTCGTTGAACCATATTTCTCCTAGAAGATTTACTAGGAGCATCCACATGGCCTAAGCTAGTACCTTTGGCCTGAGCAGAGAACTCAGCAACAAATGGAAGGATTGTCTTGGCCTTGGAGAGACTTTTAACAAGTTTCTTTTCCGCTGAAAGTTGTTCTTCCAATTCCTTGATGATTTTCTCCTTCAGATATAGGTTCTCAAGATCGTTTTTTGTATTGTGAAATTGCAGCATTGAAATCCTCTCAGAGTGCTCTCTTCATCCTTGAGAGATTTAATCTCCTTGGCCTGAGTTTTAATAACTATTCGACATTTGTCGTAAGCCTTGATTAAATCTTTGTATTGAGTAATGTGTTCATATTCATCTTCAAACGAACTGCCCTCATGATCATGGTCAGAAGAATCTGATTCTGAGAGAGGGGTGTGAGGGTTTACCTTCCCAGTGTAATGGGGCTCTCCTTCCTCGTCTGTTTGTGTCATTAGCCCAAAGTAGGCTTCCGATTCCTCACTTGACTCAGATGAGTCAGAGTCGTTGAGAGTCTTGACCTTCTTGGCTACTAGGCTTCTTTCAGTTTTCTTCTTATTATAAGAAGATTTATTCTCCTCTCTTCTTCCACCCTCCTTCTTCTGGTGAGGGAAATCACCTATGACGTGTCCTGCCTTATTGCAATAATAACAAACAATGTCAAAAGAAATATGTTTTTTGGTTTAGAATGATACCTATCTTGGCTACTTGAGCGTTTCTTGTGACGATCACCATCATGATGTGATCTTCTGGACGAGGCATCTTTGCATCTCCACTGTTTCTTCTTGTTCAAGAACTTCTTGAACTACCTTGAAAGTAGAGAAAACTCTCCTTCACATAGCTCTGAGCCAGAGGTACTTGGCTTTGAAGCTTCTTCTTCACTTTGTTCCTGTGCGGGGGTAGGATATGCAGCTTTTGACTTCATTGAGATGTCTACCTTTAGAGTGACAAACTTCTCCTTGGATGATGACCGGCTCTTCTCTTCTTCAGCTTTTCTTGAATTTATTTGCAGCTCATAGGACATCAACTTTCCAAAGAAACTTTGAGGGTTAGTCTCTGCCAGCTTACCAAACTCCCGGATTGAACAAACTTTGTTATCCCATTCCTTAGTCAGGGGCCTCAAAAATTTATCATTCAGTTCTCCATTAGTGACGACCCGTCCATAGACTCTTAGGTCATTGACAATCTTGAAGAAGCTTTGAAATGTATCAGTAATTGAATCCCTGGGACCTTGTCTGAATGCCACATATTTCTAATTCAGGAGGGATCTCCTGTCATCCCTAACCTCTTTAGTACATTCCATCAAGACGATGAGAGACTGCCACATTTTCTTGGCGGATTGGCAGTGAATCATATTCTGCAACATAGAGTCATCGACTGCACTTGCGATGATATTTTTGGATTTCTTGTCTAAAGAGACAAGTGCAATCTCATCCTTATTAAGATCCATCAGTTTCTTTGAGACTTTCTTGGTGGGATCAATAGTTGAGACCGTCATAGGAACAAATGGTCATTCTTCCACAATCATAAAGATTCTTGGATCCATAGCTTCCATAAAAGATTTAATTCTTTCTTTCCATATGGGAAAGTTTGTCTTTTTGCATAAAGGAAGCTTAGCAAAATCCTTGGCTCTGTCCATGCTTGTATCACTCAAAAGACAACTAGGGAAAGATCTGTTCAAGGTGTTAACCTTTTGATGAGCAACCTCCCTCTAATAGCAATTGAAAATGTTTAAGTTGTCTAACTAAATCACCAAGAGGGGGGTGAATAGGTGAGTTCTGTGTCTTTTTGCGGAATAAAAATTTGAGCCAGCAATGCACAAAAAATAAACAAGCATAAACATACAACACCAATATTTATAGTGGTTCCCTAACCTTGGGTACATCCACCTTCCACCTCACCGATCTAGCAATGCACTAGACTCGGCTACTACACTATTCTCTGATTGAAAACAATCCTACCACTCGGAACAAAGTTCTTACAACTCGATCCCTCAAAACATGATCTACACTCGGAAGAGAATCTTCCTACAAAAATCTTGGAGAACAAAGCTCCGGCAACTCGGAGAAGAATCTTCGACAAGAATCAAATGATTTACAGAAAAATATACAAACGGTATTATTCCAGATCTCAATCTTCATACCTTCTTCGACCTCCAGGTTCTTCGACCTCCATTCAGCCCTTCTTCCACTCCTGGCTTTAGCTTGATGTAGAAACTGAGAGTTCGTCGAACAGAGAACTAAGATCGTCGATCTCAGCACTAAGAATTGTCTCACGAACGTCGAGTGCAGAACTCCTTTCGTCGAGCTGAGTTCGACGAACGTCGAACTCACTTAACTTAGTCTTGAAATCCTCTAAGTCTGGAGTCTCTGATGGTCTTGTTAAAAGCTGGTCCATCTGATGTTGAACCTAAGGACTTGTCCTAGACTCTAGGACACACAACTTGACCCTGGCTATACATGATGGGTCACATCCTAAGTCAGTGAACCTAGCCCAAATCAACTAGGGATCGAACACAGCTGCTGCCTTATTTTCCTCTTCAATATCAGCCATGATTAACTCATCCAGATCTAGCATAGGTGAGTCATCCATGACAAAAACTGGTGCTGAGATGGCTTCTGGAATAGCTGTAGATGTTGGAGTAATAACAGGAAGAGCAAAACTGTCATAGAGTTGCTTAACAACTGCTGGACTTATTGGAGAAGTATAGGGCACAATAGCCAACTATGGCTTAGTAAAGTCTTCTAGCAGAGACTGCATATATACAATATCAAACTTTCTCAACAAAATAGTCATATTAGATATGGGATTTAAATGGAAATCACCAACAGATTTTATTTGCTCTGGTACTGACTCATCTAAGTCAATGTCAGTATCCATAAAATGAATCATTTCAATCAAATCAGAATCAAATTCTGGCAAAATTTCTGCATCTGCATCTACATCTGCTGTAGAAGGAAGTGCTGTTGTGTCTGCTGCTATACCTGCTACTGCTACTTCTTCACTGAGCATCTCCCCCTGCCTGGGTTCAGGAGAACTTGGAGCCAGGCCCCTGAATGAAGAGGGGGCAGCAGATAGAATAGACACTTGGGCAGATAAAGAATTGATTGAATTCACAAGAGGTGTAATGGCCTCTGTGATTAGGGATTTGATGAGGGGAGTGAGCAGGGATATGATGGTAGATATAGTGGGGGATTCGAAGGATGGAGAGGGAGTTGGTGAAGTTAGAGAGGTAGATGAAGGAAGGGGAACAGATGGAGGGGATAGAGGTGGAATTGCATCTGGTATTGTAGTGTCTGAGGGTAGGGTGTAAGATGGAATGGAGGATAAATGTGGGGTAAGTGGAGACTGTGGTGGTGTAGGAATAGATGTGTCATGAGGTGAAGTAGGGGGTGTTGGAATAGTAGTGATGTTAAGTGGTGGAGATGGAGGTGGAGTAGGCACAGAGGTATGCTGTGGAGATTGAACTGTTGAAGAAGGAATGGGAGAGGAAGGGAGTTGTTTTGCTGGAAGGGGTGCTGGAAGAGATGGTGGAGATGGAATTGCCTCTTCTGTAGGGTGGGGAGTGGCCTTCACAGCCCTGGTGCTCTCAGAAGCTGGGATGGAAGCGGAGGAAGCCTTGGATGGCTTGGAGATCGTACTCTCCCATCTGCCAAACAAAGAGCATGTGAGGCGGTTGCTGGCATTGATGAAGATGGTCGGGGAGACCATGAATTCACCAGCTTTTTCCTTGAGGAAGATCCCCAAGATTCTTCCAAAGCAAACCTCTTTCTTGCTGTTTTTCTTCTTTATCAATTCAAAGAAGATCTTGCTCCAATCAATGGGACGCTTATTCACAACAGTGCACATGACAAGAAATTGATGCCTGGTTTTGTTGTCGTGTGCGGTGTGCTTTGCCCATCAGTACTTTTCTCACAATATCCGCCAAGAATTGGTAGGCGGCAGAAAGTTGTTTCTTAAACAACTTGTTAGGGTTACTCCCAGTAAACCCCATCAGTTTCAACATCAAACTATATTCATTAGAATCTGTATCCAGATCATCTTCTCCATTGATCAACGCAAAAATATCAGAAAAAATGGCGGGGGATAAAGAAACAGCATTACCCCCGATAGTCCCTGTCAATGTATTATCCTCTGTAGCAGAAGAAGTATATACCCATTCTTTAATCTCGGTTGAATGCAGTTTGATTCTTCTGGTCATAAAATCCTTGAGACCCTGCTCTTCTAGAAGTTCCAAAATATAGAGAAATATTGGGTCAGAATGCCGGAATGAATCAAAATCCATGTCGAAACCGGTGTCAAATTTCATGGCAGCCAAGGTGCTCGCTGGAATCGCCATTGATGACCTGTAAGAGAGACAAAGAAAACGACGATCAAGTGCAAGAGAACAGAAAGTGCGGGATGGAGGTCGAAGAAAACCTATATATAAGTTTTCCAGAATATGAATCGACAATCTCCGTTCCACAAAAAAAGAAAACAATTCTTCGAGCTGAGGTCGACGAAATAAATTATAGACAAATAATTCATCGATCTCATCCAGAAGAAATGAACATAGTTCGTCGAACTCCGTTCGACGAAATATCTTCTGAAGCAAAGTTCGTCGATCTCTGGTCGAGAAAATTGTTTCCACACAAAGAATTTGTCGATCTCCGTTCGACGAGCATCTCCCAAACTTTCCCTAATTCGTCGAACTCCGTTCGACGAACTCTGGAAAATTCGTCGAATGCAGACAGAAATTAATTTAACTCTTCTCCATTGATCATTCCCAGTTGATTTATAAAGAACAGATGATTTTTCTCATCCAAGGGTTTGGTGAAAATGTCTGCTCTCTATAAATCAGTAGGAATATGGATTAGGTTAATTTTCTTTTTGTCTACATTATCTCTAATGAAATGATGTCTTATATCAATATTTTTAGTCCTACTATGGTGAACTGGATTCTGTGCTATAGCAATAACACTAGTATTATCACAAAATAATGTTGAATTATTTAAGTTGACACCATAGTCTAGGAGTTTTTTTGTATCCATAACATTTGTGAGCAGCAGCTGCCAGCAGCCATATATTCTACTTCTGCAGTTGATGTAGACACAGATGTTTGCATTTTACAAAACCAGGAGTCAAGTCTCATACCCAGGAACTGGCAAGTTCCAGAGGTACTCTTCCTATCCACTCTACATCCATCATAGTCTACATCTGAGTATCCAGTTAACTCAAACTCTGACTCTACAGGATACCAGAGTCCAAGATTTGGGCAACTCTTTATATATCTCAAAATTCTTTTTAAGAAAATAAGGTGAGATTTTTTAGGGTTTACTTGGAACGTAGCATAAAGGCATGTGACAAACATGATATCAGACCTGCTAGCTATTAGGTATAATAGGGATCCAACAATTGTCCTATAATGTTTATGATCTACAGGTTTCCCTGCTGCATCAGAATCCACAACAGCATTAGTAGCCATAGGTGTTTTCATTCCTGAAGCATCACCCATCCCAAACTTCTTAATAAGCTCTTTAGCATACTTAGCTTGGGAGAGGAAGATACCATCAGGGAGCTGCTTCACTTGGAGACCAAGGAAGTAGGAAAGCTCACTCATGCTACTCATCTCAAATTTGGAATGCATGAGGTCAGCAAACCTCTTGCACATTTTTGGATCAGTAGACCCAAAGATGATGTCATCCACATATATTTATACTAACAAGATTTGGTCCTTATGACGTCTAGTGAAAAGAGTTTTATCTATGGTTCCTCTTGTAAATTTATGCTCTAAAAGAAAGCTTGCTAAGGTCTCATACCAAGCTCTTGGAGCTTGCTTTAAACCATAGAGAGTTTTATGTAATTTAAATACAAAAGAGGGTTGAGTTAGAGAGATAAAACCTGGAGGTTGTTCCACATAAACCTCTTCTTGATGCACTCCATTCAAAAATCCACTCTTGACATCAATTTGGAAAACTTTGAATCTCCTGTAAGCTGCATGTGCAAGGAATATTCTTATGGCCTCTAACCTTGCAACAGGGGCAAAGGTTTGGTCATAGTCAATTCCTTCCTCTTGCATGTAGCCTTGAGCAACAAGTCTAGCATTGTTTCTCACAATGGTCCCTTGAGCATCTAGCTTGTTCCTGTAGACCCATTTGGTTCCAATAACTGGGTAGTTATGAGTTCTTGGAACCAAATCCCAAACTCTACATCCCTCAAACTAATTGAGTTCCTCTTGCATTGCAATGATCCAGTGGGGATCTTGCTCAGCTTCATGGATGGTGAGAGGTTCAATCTGAGAGAGAAAACAGGCATGCATCAAGTCTTGGTTGAGTTGATGACTTGTCTGTACACCTACTGAAATGTCTCCAATCACTTGAGATCTAGGGTGATCTCTAAGTGTGACAAGATCAGTTGGTAGAGTTTGTTCAGCAACAGCTTCTGTAATTAATTCCTCTTGAGGAATGTTATTAGCTGTTGAAGGAAGTTCAGCCACTTTCACTTGAATCTCTTCTTCACTGTCTTCAGCAACCTATGGAGAAGGATGGGATGATACCTCTTGGGTAAGGTTTAGTCCATCCATAGACTCACACAGTTGTGGAACCTACAAAGAGCTATTGGTAGAAAATCTCTTTCTCCTTATAAGACATGTTAGCTTCATCAAAAGATACATGAACTGACTCTTCAATTTTAAGATTGAATTTATTAAACACCCTATAGGCTTTGCTTACTTGGGAGTATCCTAGAAAAATCCCTTCTTCAGTCTTAGCCTTAAACTTTCTAATGTATCTTTTGTTGTTTGTATGAATATAACATATACAACCAAAAACATTAAAATATGTGATTTTAGGTTTCTTTCCTTTAAGCAATTCATAGGGGGTCTTATTTTTCAGCTTATGTATAAGGCTTCTATTCAGGACATAGTTAGCAGTGTTTACAGCTTCATCCTAAAAGGAAAGAGGCATGTAAGCATCTGTCAATACTGTGTCTGCAGATTCAATAATTGTCCTATTTTTCCTTTCAGCTACCTCATTTTGTTGGGGAGTTCTAGGAGCTGAGAAGCACTGCCTGATACCTTCCTTCTCACAGAACTCATGCATAAGAAGAGACTCAAACTCTGTGCCATGATCACTTCTTATCAATGCAATATGAGTAGAGAACTCAATCTGTATGGTCCTGGGAAAATCTGTAAGAACCTTGAATGTATCTGACTTAGTTCTCAGAAAGGCTACCCAACTGAAACTGGAGAAGTCATCAATAATCACTAAAGTGTAAGACTTCTCTCCTAGGCTTTATACTGCAATGGGTCCAAATAGATCAACATGAAGCAAATACAAAATCCTAGGTGAATCACTTTTATTAATGGATTTGAAACAAGTTTTAGTTTGCTTGCCTAATTGACAAGCCCTGCATAGGTTTTACTTCTTATAGGGGCCAGAAGGTAAGCCTCTAACAAGGTTGTCTTTAGATAACCTAGCTATATTCTTAAGGTTTACATGACCTAATCTTTTATGCCACAACTCATTTTGGTTACTAGTAATATTGAGTAAACAAACATCAGTTTTGGCAGAAATAAAGTCTACTAGATATATGTTACCTTGTCTAATTCCAATTAAAACAGTTTGGTTTTCATTATTAATAATAGAGCAAGAGGTAGAGTTAAAGTGTACCTAATAACCTTCATCACATAATTGGCTTATGGATATTAGGTTATGTTTGAGTCCTCTTACATATGTTACTTTCTTGAAGGTAACTGTTCCAATCTTTACTGCTCCATATCCTTCAGACTGGCCACTGTTTGAATCACCAAAAATCACCTTTGGTCCTAGCTTGGACTTGTAATTGGATAGATTGGACTTGCTGTCTGTCATATGCTTGGAGAAACCACTGTCCAAGTACCAGACCTGACTCACCCTTGGACAACTCTTCAGCTGTACATGTAATGAAAAAAAAACTCAATTGTTCTTGACCCAGGTTACCTTGGGTACTTTATTTAGTTGAAAAGAAAAATTGTATATAACAGACAAAGTAGGTTGAGATTTATAACCTAAGGGGTGATATCTCCTAGGTGGAATAACCCAATCAGCTACTGGATTGAATGGTTTATTAGTTGGCTTAGAATTTTTGTAAGAGAAATGATTTATGTTTGGCCCTTCTGGGTTCGACGAATTTCTGTAAGTTCGTCGACCAGAGTTCGACGAATAGGGCTGAGATCGTCGATCTCTACTCAGAGAATGACAGTAGTTATTTTCTGCGCCCCAAGTTCGTCGACCTCTGCTCGACGAACAATACCAAGTTCGTCGATCGCAGTTAGATGGATTGTTATTACTAAAGTTTGCGTTCAGCGTTCGTCGATCTGGGTTCGACGAACTAGCCACATTTCGTCGATCGAAGTTCGACGAATGCTGCTGAACCTTGTTTTTATTAGCTGTTTTCTGATTTTTATTTCTCATCTCTATGGGTTTTGGGTTGTTTTCTGACATTGGTTTATCTATTATCTTTTCTTTTCCCATGGCAGAAACAAATTTAATGGGTGTTGTAAGAATATTTTTCTTAATTATGGGGGGAAAACTTGATGATGCACCCAAGCCCAGCTTGCCATTTAATCTGGCATTTACTGTGCTTGTTATGTCCATCAGCTTGAGATTTCTTCCATTGAGAGATTGCTCAAGTTGTTTGGCCTCACATAAATCAGATTTTAATTTAATTATTTGTTCATTTGCTAAAGTTAGTTGATCTTGTAGTCTAATATTTTCTGAGTTAACAGATTCAAGATTTCCTAGTCTTTCTCTAAGGATTTTTATTTCTTTCTCTGAATTAATTAAATCTAAGCACATAGTTTGAATTCAATTTTAAATAAATCAGAATTAAAATCAAAGCTTGAAAGAACCTGATCTGCCTCTGAGTCTGAGGCTGCCTCATCTTCATATTCTCCCTCTGATGCTGAATTGCTCCTAGAGGCATCAATTTCCATAAGGCAAACCTCCTTGGATCTTGCTTCTCCCTCTTCTTCACTTGAGCTGGAAGAGGATGATTCTTCTTCAGTATCACTCCATGTCTCAGCAACAAAGCCCTTATCTTTCTTTTTGTACTTGCTGGAGGAGGGTCTGCTACTGTGTTTACTTCTAGAGTCTTTTTCTCTGCTTTTCTCCTTCTTCTGGTTTTCTGGACATTCTGAGATGTAATGTCCAGGCTTTCTACATCCAAAGCACACAACCTCCTTGGTTGTTATTTTGTCAAATCTGGGCTTATCCTCCTGCCTGGATGATTTCCTTCTGAAATCCTTTCTAGCCATCTTATAAAATCTTTTTGCAAAGAGGCTCATGAGTTCTTCATTGGATGTTGAGGTCTCACTTTCCTCAGATGCCTTGAAGGCTATACTGTGATCCTTTCTCACTGGAGTTGTTACTTTCTGTTCAGCTGCTTCTCTTGATTTTATCAACTGCTCATAGGATTTTAATTTGCCTAGTAGAGATTCAGTTGATATCTCATTAAGGCTTCTGGCTTCTTTGATAGGCCAGATTCTTGAATCCCAAGAGCTATGGAAGCACATCAAAATTTTGTCATTCACCTCTGTAAGGGTGATGTCTTTATCCAAGCTGTACAACCACATAGTCGGGCGAGTGGGACCCTCCCCAAATATCAGCCTAGGGGCGTGTTATGGGCGACGAGTTGGTGCAACCCCGTTCGAAGACGCGCGGGTCCTCGTGCGTGCGTGCGGATGTTTTATTTGCATAGGCTTTATATATATATATATATGTTAATATTATAATATATATATTATATTATATATAAATTATATTATAAGTGTTGATTTGTGAAAGGTGAGGAGGGAGACGGCAGGCAGGGCGGGGGACAGCAGCAGTAAAAAAGGAAAAAAGATAAGGAGGAGGGGGAAGGCATCGGGGGTTTCCTCTTCCCGCTAGGGCATCGGGAAGCCGCCTGCCTCTCTCCCTCCCACTCCGGCCGCCGCCTTAGCAAGGAGCCGCCCCACAACCCCACTCCCTCCCTCTCTCTCTGGTCGGCTGGAGCAGCACCCCGCCCTCTCTCCCTCTCTCTCCCGTCGCCGGAAAAGCAGGGCACGACCGCCATCCCCCTCTCTCTCCGTCACCGCCTAAGCAGAGCAAACCGAGCTCGATGTCGTCCCCTTCCCCTTCCCCATCGGCTTGGAGCGGCTGCCCGACCGCCCCTCTCCCTCTCTCCCGGCTGCCTGGAGCAACCCGGCCCCGTCCTCTTTCTCCCGGTCTGGAGCAGCACAGCCTGGCCCCCTCCCTTTCTCTCGGCCTGGAGCAGGGCTCGGCTTGGAGCGGGGTTCTGCCTGGAGCTAAACCCTAGCTTTTCACCACCAGCAGCAAGCTCGGTCTGGAGTAAGGCTAGGCCTGGAGCAAGGCTCGGCCTGGAGCAAGGCTCGGCCTGGAGCAAGCCTCGGCCTAGAGTAGAGATCGACCACCGACGCTGCCGCATGCAGTAGGATTGACCCGGAGCTCCTCTCCCTGCTCCGTCACCAAGCACACGACAAGGGTAACGATGTTTCTACTTGGGCAGGTGAAGCCCTCAGTTTACATATTTGTATGGAAGCCCCTCTCCACCAACGGGTTGGGGGAAGGGAGCTCTCCGACGGGTTGACGTGTATGTCCCCGCAATTAATTGCATTAGTACCTGGGAGTGCGAGTACGGGTTTAAACATGCTGTGTGAAGCCCATCCAGACATGTGAGCCGGATTGGTGATGTTCTGGGGTTCCTGGAGAAGACTCCGAGGAAGTTGTTTATTAGCCGCTTGCAGGGAATGCGCACCATAACACCAAAAAAGGGGATGTGCGGAATATGTTTGGCCCGCTTATGTTAGTCGACTGATGCCTAGTTGTCCGCTGCTCGTCGAGACGTTGGCGTACAGGTGTTGCAGTACCAAGCGGGAAATAGCGAGATTAAGCCCGAGCTCGTGTCGGCCCTCGAAGGACTTTTTTGTTCATATTGCCGGCCTGCATGCTGATTATGGAATTCATATTCCTGTAATATTTTTTAATATTTGTGATGCTCTGTGAATATGTAGTTTACTCCTCCTGTCTTGGGGGAGCGGTGTGTTCGTGAACCGCTCCCCCCATGGGGGCCCCGAGGTATAGATGTCGGGAAGCCCCCCTGATGGTCTGTTATCATCCTTTCAGAATAGCGGAGTTCTGCTGTTAGCGGCCCAATTGGGGTTGCGTAAAATAGGGTTGCTGGGCCATTTTGCGCCAATAGTAAGGCGGGCGGGGAACATTTTACATAGAACTGAGGTGGCACCTTTAGTTAGGGAGTGGATCTTGAGATCCTCCTTACATGTTTCGGTCATCCAAGTGAGCCCGCAGAAGGTGCCTTAGCTCAGCCCTTGGCTTGGGAGGGGAAGAGTTTGTTAGTCTTTCGGGTATGCGGCGGGTCCTCCACGCTGAGACCTTGGGTCTGTCCCTTGTGTTGCTAGTCTTGTGCCTATATCGTTCGCTTGAGGGTAGTAGGTGCGCGGTCACCCATTCCCCAAGGTTCAAACTCCAAAGGAGACCGAATTTCGGTTTTAACATTTTGGTGCGGTGAGCGTGGAGAGTGACCAGCACAGAAGAACTCTGGAGAGCGTCATGGCTATAGAAGATGAACCAAGTGGCGACCAGGGTCATGCGTTGATACTTTGTATGTAAGGTCCTCATACTCAGAGTTGTCCCCACCCATAGCTGTTGTTTGAATCCCATAGCATTTGGAGTAGGATTTGCACCTATTTGAAGCGCTTCTACCTATGAAAACCCATGCATCCCCGCTTATTACATCAACGAGAAACCTGGAGGTTATTATCTTCAAGATCAAGTAAGAGAGCAGCTGAGAGGTATTATGAGCTGGGGTGACCTGAAAGGGTTCCCTATCTAATGGTAATATGTTATCTCTTCCTTGTAATTCAGTAGCAGTCAAGTTTTCTCTTTATTACCAATTCGCCTCGAGCTTCTGAGGGCTTCAAGGGTTAGTCTCGCGATCGAATTCGGAAGCCAAACGTCCAACCTATTCCTTTTAAATAGCCTAGTTCGGACGATGGGACGGTGCCGCTGGACTTTAAGTGCTATTGCAATATCGAGCCTCTACACTGACGGCCGAGATCAGCTCCCCCCTTGCACGTCGGCCTATGTCCTCCCGATCGCACCTCTCGTCCGACTAGGGGAATTATCAGGAATGAGCCTAGACGCTAACCTCCCAGATTTGATAAAGGGCCGATCTCTCCACGCAATCACAAGTGGCATGGCGGAAAATGATCTTTGTCATTAGATCGGGATATGAGCCGCCGACCTGTTCCTTCTAAATAGCCCAATTCGGATGATGGGACGATGCCTCGGGACTCTAAGCGCTATTGTAAGACCGAGCCTCTGCACTGACGGCCGAGATCAGCTCCCTCCTTGCATGTCGGCCTATGTCCCCCTGATTGCATCTCTCTTCCGATTGGAGGAATTATTAGGAACAGGCTCGGACGCCAGCTTCCCGATTTGATGACTTCCATATCGTCTCTCTTATGAAAAGAATGCGTCCTCCATTTGTAAGAACATCGGTGCAATCAACTCTCCAACACCTCTTAAGTAAACAGGATGTCTCCACCTCAAGCAAAGTCAAGTCCTCGAGTAGTAGCGGACCCCGAGAAGATCCTGCTGTCAGGCTCTCACCTAGCTGGTAGGGCTGGAAGTCACTCGGTGTCATCCTTGGGCCTCGAGCAGATCCTGTTGTCAGGCTCTCACCTAGCTGGCAGGGCTGGAAGTCACTCAATGGTGGTAGTAGTGGACCCCGAGCAGATCCCGCAGTCAGGCTCTCACCTAGCTGGCAGGGCTGCAAGTGACTAGGTGTCATCCTTGGGCCTCGAGCAGATCCTGCTGTCAGACTCTCACCTAGCTGGCAGGGCTAGAAGTCAGTCGACGGACGGTAGTAGTGGACCCCGAGCAGATCCCGCTGTCAGGCTCTCACCTAGCTGGCAGGGCTGGAAGTCACTCGGTGTCATCCTTGGGCCTCAAGCAGATCCCGCTGTCAGGTTCTCACCTAGATGGCAGGGCTGGAAGTCACTTGACGGTGGTAGTAGTGGACCCCGAGTAGATCCTGTTGTCAGGCTCTCACCTAGCTGGCAGGGCTGGAAGTCACTCGGTGTCATCTTTGGGCCTCGAGCAGATCCCGCTGTCAGGCTCTCACCTAGCTGGCAGGGCTGGAAGTCACTCGACGGCATTAGTAGTGGACCCCGAGCAGATCCCTCTGTCAGGCTCTCATTAACTGGCAGGGTTATAGGCACACCTGGGGGGAAAGGATTGGTTCTTGGAGATTTTTGCAGGACACCGAGTGATGCTCGGCCCCGAGTAGACCCACTGCCTGGCTCCTACTAGCTGGCAGGTCCGTAGGCTCTCTTGGGGGGTAAGGGACCCCGAGTGCTGCTCGGCCCCGGGTAGACTCGCTGTCAGGCTCTCATTAGCTGGCAGGTCTGTAGGCACACCTGGGGGGAAAGGATTGGTTCTTGGAGATTTTTGTAGGACCCCGAGTGATGCTCGGCCCCGGGTAGACCCGCTTCCTGGCTCCTACTAGCTGGCAGGTCCGTAGGCTCGCCTGGGAGGTAAGGGACCTTGAGTGCTGCTCGGCCCCGGGTAGACTCGCTGTCAGGCTCTCACTAGCTCGCAGGGCTGTAGGCACACCTCGGGGGATAGGATTAGATCCGCGTATGCAAGAGGATACAAAATATATGGCTTTGTTGTTTCACGATATCTCGAGAAATTATATACTTGTTGTAAGTAATGGTATAAGGGCAATTCAATAGCAGTGAGCAAAAGGGTATCGAGTGATTCAAAAGGATCAAAAAGGTCATGGAGAGATTGATGTTCCAAGTGCAAATTTCAGTTTCTCTCAATTTTTTTGGGTCGGCCCCCACTCGCCGGATCCTAAGGTTGGATGATTCTTTCCGAGCTTGTACCAACCTCGAAAAGAGCGGGGATTGTGTACAACCCCGTAGCCGGGCGAGTGGGACCCTCACCAAATATCAGCCTAGGGGCGTGTTATGGGCTACGAGTTGGTGCGACCCTCGTTCGAAGACGTGCGGTTCCTCGTGCGTGCGTGCGGATGTTTTACTTGCATAGGCTTAATATATATATATATATGTTAATATTATAATAATATATATTATATTATATATAAATTATATTATAAGTGTTGATTTGTGAAAGATGAGGAGGGAGAGGGCAGGCAGGGCGGGGGACAGCAGCAGTAAAACAAAAAAAGGAAAAAAGATAAGGAGGAGGAGGAAGGCATCGGGGGTTTCTTCTTCCCGCTAGGGCATCGGGAAGCCGCCCGCCTCTCTCACTCCCTCTCCGGCCGCCACCTCAGCAAGGAGCCGCCCCACAACCCCGTTCCCTCCCTCTCTCTGGTCGGCTGGAGTAGCACCCCGCCCTCTCTCAATCTCTCTCCCTGTCGCCGGCAAAGCAGGGCACGACCGCCATCCCCCTCTCTCTCCCGTCGCCGCCTAAGCAGAGCAAACCGAGCTCGACGCCGCCCCGTTCCCCTTCCCCGTCGGCTTGGAGCGGCAGCCCGACCACCCCTCTCCCTCTCTCCCAGCCGGCTGGAGTAACCTGACCCCGTCCTCTTTCTCCTGGCCTGGAGCAGCACAGCCCGACCACCTCCCTTTCTCTCGGCCTGGAGCGGGGCTCGGCTTGGAGCAGGGTTTGGCCTGGAGCTAAGACCTAGCTTTTCACCACTGGTAGCAAGCTCGGCCTGGAGCAAGGCTCGGCCTGGAGCAAGGCTCGGCCTGGAGCAAGGTTCGGCCTAGAGTGGAGATCGACCACCGATGTGGCCGCATGCAGTAGGATCGACCCGGAGCTCCTCTCCCGGCCCCGCCGCCAAGCACGCGACAAGGGTAACGATGTTTCTACTTGGGCAGGTGAAGCCCTCAGTTTACATATTTGCATGGATGACCCTCTCCGCCAACGGGTGGGGGGAAGGGAGCTCTCCGACGGGTTGACGTGTACGTCCCCGCAATTAATTGCATTAGTACCTGGAAGCGCGAGTACGGGTTTAGGCATGCTGTGTGAAGCCCATCCGGACGTGTGAGCCGGATTGGTGATGTTCTGGGGTTCCCGGAGAAGACTCCGAGGAAGTTGTTTATCAGCCGCTTGCAGGGAATGCGCACCATAGCCCCAAAAAAGGGGGGTGCGCAATATGTTTGGCCCGCTTATGTTAGCCGACCGATGCCTAGTTGGCCGCCGCTTGTCGAGACGTTGGCGTACAGGTGTTGCAGTACCAAGCGGGAAATAGCGGGCTTAAGCCCGAGCTCGTGCCGGCCCTCGAAGGCCCGTTTTTGTTCATATTGCCGGCCTGCGTGCTGAGTATGGAATTCATATTCCTGTAATATTTTTTAATATCTGTGATGCTCTGTGAATATGTAGTTTACTCCTCCATTCTTAGGCGAACGGTGTGTTCGTGAACCTCTTCCCCCGTGGGGGCCCCGGGTTATAGATGTCGGGAAGCCCCCCTGATGAACTGTTGTCATCCTTTCAGAATAGCGGAGTTCCGCTGTTAGCGGCCCAATTGGGGCTGCGTAGAATAGGGCTGCTGGGCGGTTTTGCGCCAATAGTAAGGCAGACGGGGAACATTTTACATAGACCCGAGGTGGCACCTCTAGTTAGGGAGTGAATCTTGAGATCCTCCTTATATGTTCCGGTCGGCCAAGAGAGCCCTCCGAAGGTGCCTTAGCTCAGCCCTTGGCTTGGGAGGGGAAGAGTTTGTTAGTCTTCCGGGTATGCGGCGGGTCCTCCACGCTGAGACCTTGGGTCTGTCCCTTGTGTTCCTAGTCTTGTGCCTAGATCGTTCACTTGAGGGTAGTAGGTGCGCGGTCTCCCCTTCCCCAAGGGTCGATCTCCACAGGAGACCGAATTTCGGTTTCAACACAAGGTTTTAAGCTCATTGATGATTGAGCTCAACCTGTTGTACATTTCAGCCACTGATTCAGCCTCATCCTTCTTAAAATTCTCATACAGGGATATGAGGTTTGATCTCCTGTCTTTCCTTTCATCTGCTGAGCTAGCTACCATTTGGTTGAGGGAGTCCCAAATGTCCTTGGCTGAGGTGCACTCAGCCACCTTCTGAAATATGTCATCTGACATAGTCTGAGCCAAGATGTTCATTGCCTTTGCATCTACAATTTTGGCTTTCTTGTAGGCATCATTATTCTCTGGAGGAGGTACTGCAGTCATGTTGGTAGAGCTGCTTGTAGAAGCTACAGGTGCTGGAGGTACTCTTGTCAAGATAGAAGCAAAAATATCCTCATCAATAAAATTCATATATAATTTGATTCTTGCGTTCTAGATGGCAAATCTGTTAAGATTGCATACTGGAGGTCTGATGCTTGCATAATCTTTGTTTTGAGCCATGTCTGTGAAAAAAAATAAATCTAATAACAGAAACAAAACAAACAGATCTAACAAGAGTGATCTTTATGGTTCAGGTGTTAGCTTGTACAACCAATTAACCTCTTAAGGTGTGGTAGATTAACCAACCTGATAAGGTGTGGACTTTAAACAACCTCGCTTTGATACCAATTGAAACTGCAGGTTAGATCTGAAATACTTTAGAGGGGGGGGGGGTGAATAGAGTATTGTGCTCTCTTAAAAATTCTTTTCAACTTTTGTTGTAATCCTAAGTGAACAGGTCAGTAAATAAAGAACCGAACACAACAACCTATCAAATCACAGAACAACACAGCCAAAATAAAAGAAAAAGGGCAACCGGATGACACAAGAAATTTATAGTGGTTCCCCAACTGGGTACATCCACTCTTCTACCACCCTGGTAGGAATCCACTCAGGTTTTTGTTCAGTTGCCTGACACCAATGAGCTTTTGTTCAGGTGCTCAAAAACAAAAACCTCAAGTCTTTTGGTAGGAGACTTGCAACTAGGAATAATTTTGAATGGAATTAAAACCCTGTACAGAGGATGGAAAAAGGGGTTGATGGTGTCTTCTCTTTCTCAATAACAACTGAGAAGACTTGTGGATTGATTTCAGCAGATTGCTCCCCCTGAGATCTTGAATGGATCAGGAAAACTGGAGCACTCCTTCAGGGTCATAGGTCTTCAAAAGCTTGAGTGCCTACACCAGAGATTGCTTCAGGAACTTCTTTGACAGATAAAGTTTTTATTGTTCTTCTGAAGTTGTCCTGAGAATTGAAAGAAGAAGATTCTTGATAGGGATTGAATGTTCTTCTTCTTCTTGATGAAGTTGTTCTCTATCCTAGGCTGATTGCAGTAGAACTTTTAGATTTCTGTAAGACTGTTCTTCAGTGCTATCACTGTATGTCTGTCACTGCTTATGTTATAGTACTGGTTGATCTTTTCTGACTTTTAACTGACTGAAGAACATTCAAAATTTGAATGTTTGAGCAGTAAATACAGTCGGCCTGGGAAGGAAGCGACAATCAATGAATTCCCTAACTGTCCCATGGAAAAACGGCATGAAATAATCCATGATCAATGCTCGTTCCAACGGTAACATTCCGAGAAGATTGAGGATTAACTACTCAGGAATCATCGCCAAGAAATGGGACAAAAAACTGGAGAAGACCTAGTCTGGAATCGTCGAACGAAGAACAGGAATCGTCGAGCTGAGTTCACAGTTCGTCGTGCTGAGCTGATGAGTTCGTCGACAAGGCAATAAAAATTTGTCTTCAGGGTAATCTTGTCACTTTTGCTACAATCTTCGTCGAACTAATAATCTTCATTCGTCGACCAAAGATCCAGAGTTCGTCGAACAGATAATCATCACTGTCAATCTTTATTCGTCGAACAAAGATCCAAATTCGTCGACCGAAGAATGATTGTGGACTTAGAATCTGAGAAGTCTCTGACTGGGAAGGATTCAAATCGTAGACCACAAATCGTCGAGAAAGTACTGAATTCGTCGACCTGAGAAGTTGACTTCGTCATCCTGAGAGGTTGTGAACTTGAGGTCCAAGTTCGTCGAGCTCAGAATCTTGTTCGTCGACCAAAGCCTGAAGTTGGACTTAGAAAAATCTGGAGTTATTCTGACTTTAGCTTGTAGTAGTATCTCAGTCTTCGTCGAACGGATAACAAGGATCGTCGAGCTCAGCACAGAGAAATGTCTTAAGATCGTCGATCTCAGAACGCCTTTCGTCGACCTGAGTTCGACGAACGTCGAACTCATTTGACTTAGTCTTGAAATCTTCTAAATCTTGAGTCTCTGAAGGTCTTGTTGATAGCTGGTCCATTTGATGTTGACTCTAAGGACTTGTCCTAGACTCTAGGACACAAACTTGACCCTGGATATACATGTTGGGTCACATCCTAAGCTAGTGAACCTAGCGCAAATCAACTAAGGATCCAACACACTCACATGACTTCTTCTCCTTGATAGGCTTTTTCACAACGGGTTTTACTTTTGGAACTTTCTTGATGTTGTGGCCATGACTTTAAGGGCAATAGCTCTGAAGAGTGATCTCCTCATAAGGTGACTTGAAGACACTTTCACCAAAGTTCCAGGGACGGGTCCATCCTTAGTACCGAGACTTGGGATCTACATAAGTAGGCCTAGCAAAGTGACCATAGGAGGAATCAAGATCAAACTCGTTAGTTGGAAAGATAACCTTTTTGAATGATGTTTGATCTTGAGGAGCTTTCTCCTTCTCCTTGGCCAAAGCTTTCTTGGCATCCTTATTCTTTCGTTGAACCATATTTCTCCTAGAAGATTTACTAGGAGCATCCACATGGCCTAAGCTACCACCTTTGGCCTGAGCAGAGAACTCAGCAACAAATGGAAGGATTGTCTTGGCCTTGGAGAGACTTTCAACAAGTTTCTTTTCCGCTGAAAGTTGTTCTTCCAATTCCTTGATGATTTTCTCCTTCATATCTAGGTTCTCGAGATATTTTTTTATATTCTGAAATTGCAGCATTGAAATCCTCTCAGAGTGCTCTCTTCATCCTTGAGAGATTTAATCTCCTTGGTCTGAGTTTTAATAACTATTCGACATTTGTCATAAGCCTTGATTAAATCTTTGTATTGAGTAATGTGTTCAGATTCATCTTCAAACGAACAGTCCTCATGATCATGGTCAGAAGAATCTGATTCCGAGAGAGGGGTGTGAGGGTTTACCTTCCCAGTGTACTGGGGCTCTCCTTCCTCGTCTGTCTGTGTCATTAGCCCAAAGTAGGCTTCCTCTTCCTCACTCGACTCAGATGAGTCAGAGTCGTTGAGAGTCTTGACCTTCTTGGCTACTAGGCTTCTTTCAGTTTTCTTCTTATTATAAGAAGATTTATTCTCCTCTCTTCTTCCACCCTCCTTCTTCTGGTGAGGGAAATCACCTATGACGTGTCCTGCCTTATTGCAATAATAACAAACAATGTCAAAAGAAATATGTTTTTTGGTTTAGAATGATACCTATCTTGGCTACTTGAGCCTTTCTTGTGACGATCACCATCATGATGTGATAATCTAGACGAGGCGTCTTTGCATCTCACTACTAGAAAAACGAGTATTAGCTACATGTTTTTTTGCCAGGGTTCAAAAATCGTGGCTAATACACTAGTATTAGCCATGATCGCAAAACCGTGGCTAATATTTAGGTTTTAGCCACGACTATACAAAAACATGACTAATAGCTTTGTATTAGCTATGAAAAGTAAAAACGCATGGCTAATATTGATTTTTCAGCCCAAATAATATTTCAAAATAATTTAAAATGTTTGGCCATTTCCATCCAAACCCACCATCAAATCGCGAAAACAAAATAAAATTTCAAGAAATAAAAATCCACCCCGCGCCTCCATAACACTCCTCCCGATCGCCCTAAACCTAAGCAAATGTCATACCCTTCCTCGCAACTTCAGAGCGCCGCATCTTGCCGATCACTTCTCCTTCCTCTTGCATCACTCCGGCAACAAGTTCGCTCACCGCATCTTGCTGATCACTTCCCCTTCCTCTGGCAACTCTCCGGCAACCAGTTCGCTCACTGCATCTTCCTTCGTTTTTCCGCCGGATCTTGGTAAGCTCTCATTTTTCTTCTCGCTGATTTCCATACATCATTCTGATTACTACACCGTAGCAGATCCTGCAAGCCATCCGACAATCTAATAGCGTCGTCGCACCCTGCTGACGAATCTTCTTCGCCCGACATCGCACTTGCAACCTCATCGCTCACGGGATTTTCTTTCGTTTACCAGCTGGATCTAGGTTACTTCACAATTTTCGATCAGTTTTTCATTACCCTTTTTATACGTTATTTGATTTTGATCTTCTCTCCCAATTTGTTACATCTTTTGTTACAGCTTTTGATTTCTAATTTCGTTCAACCAATCCCAACAGTACTGCAGCAAGCTGCTGTAAAACATGACTAAAACAAGCAGCAGTACTTGAAAATAAGTTCCCCAAAATTGAACTTTAGTTTTCTCTCAGTGTCGTTTTGATTCTCATTGTGTGCGCTTATAATTATGGCAGGACATTGTGTTCAGTGACTGTGTTCTTTGTTCAGTTTGTGTGTTTGTTCTGTGTTCAGTATGTGTGTTTGTTTTGTGTTCAGTTAGTGTTCTGTGTTCAGTGAGTGAGTGTCGGTGCATGTTCCACTGCGTTCATGACTGCCATTATCGTGCCAAATTGTGTTCTTTTATATTGTGTTCAGTTGTGTGTAGTTAATGTTTATGTTCTGTCTGTCGTTAATTTGTGTTCTGTTTGCGTGTTCAGTGTTTGTTTTTGTGTGTTGCTAGTGTGTGAGCCCCGTGTCGGGCAGTAGCAAAGTTTAACGATGGCTTAACTTAGTCATTGATCTGAAAATGTTGGCTTAACTCGGTATAAATCAAAGTTTATTGATATCACTATACAAGTTTTGCTGTAATTGAATGAATATTTCTGAACAACTTTATGTTTTGTACCTATTTCTATTAAAAGTGATGTAACAAAAATATAGTTGTTATTACTTGTTTGTTAAACTCTCAAGTAGATTAGAAGTGATGCACCAATTTCATTCTTGCTTTGATAATTCCGTTTTTTTGCGGCTATTTCATTCCCCCTCCGGCTAGTGAGAGATAATAAAGTCTATACTCATCTTATACAAAATGTTGTTACGAATTATTTGAAAGTTTGTCTAAATGATGATTCCTCGCAATGGCATGTGCGCTTTGATCATTCTCACAGAATATATAATTATGCTTCTAAGATTGGCATCTATAATTATCATTTATAAATGACCATTATGCTTTATTTAAGTTGTGTTTAGGCTCCGGTGAGTTCAGACAAAATGCCACCGCCATAGAATGTATGTTTGACATGACAACGGTTATGACCGCCGCCATGAAAAGAAAATTAGTTTTGAACATAAAATCCTCAAGTTCTGCACAACTCTTCAGCATTTTAGGAATCAAAGTTTTTTATTGTTGTTTTATTATTTTGTTAGAATCATTCCACTATTACACTATCGCTTCTCTCATACTTGAGTCTATTTTGCTTTGCAATACCTTCTGGGCTCTCGATCAAATCTGTAATATATTTGCATTAGTTATTAGTAGAGAGCCAAAGGATTTAATTTTCCCGACTAAACTTTCAGATTTAGGCTTCGTTTGGGGGGACTTATTTTCACCGGTCAAGCGGTTACGTCTGCATGGATCGGACCTTAGATCACATGGATCGGAACTTAAATTAAGGTCCGATTCATGCGATCTTAACTGCTTGACCGGTGAAAATAAGTCCCCTCAAACGAAGCCTTAGTACCAATTCATCAGTCTTATAACTCAAAATGTGTATGGATTAGTTTGAATTGAGAGTTTGGAAGTTGTCCTTGTCAAGCTCATTAGTTTGCCTTTTTTGAGTCTAAATTCTAGATTTGTATTTTCCTTAACAATATAGAACCTTGGAGTATCTAAATTTTTCTTGTAGTATTGAAAATTAAACATCACAAATTGTTTGGCCGCACAAAATTCAGTAATTCATTTCTTTATTTATTTACAATCTATTTGTTTTTGTTTAAGGCAATGCATGTTTGCTTAGATATGTGTAATTGTTGGCTGTAGGCGCCCTCAACTGCTAAAGATATTGATTTCAGCCTCATTGCTTCCTGTTGAAAGCAGTCCTCCATTGAAGAAGGTGAAGTTCCATCCTCAATAGGAGATCTCACTTTAATTGTCTTTCAGTAAACATAGTGTAAGTAATTTAATTATTTGCATAGAGTTAGATGGAGACATTAATGGTAACTATAGGTTGATTTGCTTTAAAAGATGGTTAGGAATTGTTCTGATATGATTGCTCTGGGATAAGAAGAATATTTGACGATCATGTAAGGGATTCACTTGCAAATAATAGGAGGCGATTTCGGTTGCCACTTCCTTCCGAGATCAGCCATCTATTTGGGCATGCAGACTGCACTTAACCAAAACATTTAAATGGTTGCACTACTAGAAAAATGAGTATTGCGTGTGTGTGTGTGTTTTATTGTGTATGTGTTTGTGTTTTTGATTTTGTATGTGTGTATGTGTGTGTTTGTTTTTATTTGTCAAAGATTATTTAAACTCAAACTAATATATTTTCACTGCCCGACCTCTATTTGTATAACCCTAATTTTTTTAATTTATGTAGATTTCTCTGTCTTTAAATATGGATAAAAGTTGGATTGATTTGCAAAATAGAGCTTCATCTGAATACATCCATGGTGTTGACAAGTTTTTAGAATATGCATATCAAAATAAAACATATAGTTTTGAGACTCGGATATATTGTCCTTGCAAAAAATGTTGTAATACTTATTTGATGGAGAGGGTCATTGCTCGTGAACATATAATTATAAATGGATTTTTATCCAAGTATAAGATATGGACCCTTTACGGGGAATCATATTCTTCTACATCTTACAGTGGGAATGAACAACGTTCTGATTTTAGAGATGATATGATGGAGATGATACATGAAGCAATTGGAATTCCACCTATTGGTGCTAGTTTGTATGAGAATCCACCATCATTAACCAGTCCAAGAGTAGATGGTCCTAGCGAAGAAGATGCCAAATTTATAAAACTTGTTGAAGATGCAGAGTGTCCATTGTACCCTAATTGTGTCAAGTATACATCCTTGTCTTTCATAGTAAGATTACTGTAAGGTAAAGTCATGCATGGATGGACAGATATCTCGTTCACATGGCTATTGGAGTGACTTATTGATGCTTTTCCGGACATTAAAATACCCAAGTCTTATTATGAATCTCAAAAGATTACAAAAGATTTGGGATTTTCTTACGAGACTTGGGATGCATGCCCCAATAATTGCATGATTTTTAAAGGAAATGATATTTCACTTGAAAATTGTGAGATTTGCGGCGAGTCACGATACAAACAACTAAATGACAATGGAAATAACATGCAAAATACAATTTCAAAAATTCCAGCAAAACAAGTAAGATATTTTCCTTTGACACCGAGATTGAAAAGGTTATTCATGTCATCAAAAACTGCAATTTATATGCGATGGCATGCAGAGGAACATACTAAAGATGATAATATGAGGCACCCAACTGACTCTCTAACTTGGAAAAAGTTTGATAAAGATTATCCTCAATTTGCTGCAGAGTGTCGCAATATTAGACTTGGTTTGGCCTCTGATGGGTTTAATCCATATAGAACCATGTCCATTGCGCATAGCACGTGGCCAGTTGTTTTAATTCCTTATAATTTGTCGCCATGGATGTGCAGGACGCAATCTTTTCTCTTTCTTACTGTACTAATTGATGGACCGAAGGGGCCTGGCAATAAAATTGATGTTTACCTTCAACCATTGATTGAAGAGTTAAAAGAATTATGGAATGATGGTGTGGCTACATATGATGCATCAAAAAATCAGATGTTCACTCTACGTGCCGCATTATTTTGGACAATTAATGACTACCCAGCATATGCAAACTTATCAAGATGGAGTACAAAAGGCCAGTATGCTTGTGCAAATTATAATTTGTAAACTAAATCACAGTGGCTAAGAAATTGTAGAAAATTTTGCTATTTGGGGCATCGTCGATGGTTACCCAGTGGGCATAGGTTTCGAAGAGATAAGACAGCTTTTAATGGATGTCGTGAATTTGAAGCTAAACCTCTAATGTTAAAGGGAAGTACTATCACAACACAACTGAATGATGTACTTACGGAATACAAGAAAGATGATCTTAAAAAGTGGAAGAGGGAAGATAATTGTAGGGTTAAGAATGTTGGTCAGAAACATGGTTGGAAGAAAAAAAAGCATATTCTTTGAATTGACATATTGGGAGTATTTTCAAACACGTCATTTCATTGATGTAATTCACCAAGAGAAGAATATGGGTGAAAATTTGCTTTATACAATATTGGGTATTATAGGAAAAACAAAAGATGGCTTAAAAGCAAGACGAGATTTAAAAGAAATGGATATTCAAACAAAATTGCACCCACAACAACTTGCATCCAGTAAGGCCTTCTTATCTCCAGCCCGTTTTTCAATGAACAAAGTTCATCAAGATGTTTTTCTACAAGTGTTAAAAAATATCAAAGTGCCGGATGGTTATGCATCTAATATTTCTCGATGTGTACATTTGAAAGAGAGAAATATTTGGGGTCTTAAAAGTCATGATATGCACATTCTTATGCAACAATTCCTTCCAATAGCTATAAGGAAAGTATTGCAACCAGATGTTGTGAAAGTTGTTATCGAGTTATCTAATTTCTATAGACAATTGTGCTCAAAGACTATTAAGCATGTGGACTTGAAGATTATGCAAGAACGCATAGTTCTAACACTGTGTCATCTTGAAAAGATATTTCCACCTTCTTTTTTTGATATTATGGAGCATCTAACAATACATTTAGCTGAAGAGGTCTATGTTGGTGGTCCGGTGCAATTTCGATGGATGTATCCTATTGAAAGGTAATGAACATTTCATATATTTGAGTTTATATATTTATTTATATAATATTGTTGGTATTAACTTATTATATATATTGAAATTAGGTATCTACTTACCTTGAAGAGATATGTTCGTAATCGTGCTCATCCGGAAGGTTCTATTGCGAAAGGATATCTAATGGAGGAATGCATGAACTTTTGCGAACGATATCTTGTTGGCATTGAAACAAAATATAATCGACAAAATAGAAATTATGATGGAGGACATGACATTGGTCGCCCGTTTAAAAAGGGGAAAAAGATAGAACTTGATGAGATTTCTTGGATACAAATGCATCGTCATGTTCTTTTCACCATAGATGCAATCACACCTTTTTTAACGTGAGTTGTCATATTTTCTCCCATCAATTTAATTTGGTGTTTCTTTTTTACAATATCGAAATGTGTTTTTATATAGGAAACACATCGAAGAACTCAAAAATACAATCCCTCGTATGTCCGAACATCAAATTGATAAAGCTCATAATGAATCCTTTCATTTATGGTTTAAACATTATGTAAGTTCTTCAATATAGTAATGAAGAACAACTTTTTAATGAATCATTTCATTAATTTCATCCATGGTTTGATTATTTCTACAGGTTAGATGTATTGATAACAATCTATCCGAAGAAGTTAAGCGTCTCAGTGAAGGTCCAGATAATTGGGCATGGAGATATGATGGATATTTTATTAATGGATTTCGTTATCGCACAAAGTACAAAGATCAAGAGTTGCGAGCTCATTTGGAGCTTGTTAGCTGCCCATTGACACCAACAACAACCACTTCTAGAAGTCGGGTGAATCCTTCGATACCTTCTAGCACTGGTCAAGTAAGTAGTATTGTTTATTACTCAATTATTAACATGTTTAACATATCCATAATGTATATTTTTTTTAGGTTTGTGATGAAAATAGCGCTCAGGAAGATGCAAAATTTCAACGGATGATGCACTACCCAAATCAAAAGCTTTAGTGTTGATCTACTAATATGGAAAAAAATCATATCAACTCGATGTTTTGAGATAGATTTTGGTGAACTTATATTTATTTCCATGATGTTTTGAGATATATTTTGGGAATGTGTTCTTGTTGCAAACAACGCGGAAATTTATGATTCATTTTTGTACAATTCATATCATATTAATCTGATGATTTTGTTTTGCTTTCATTTCTATTCTGAACATTCTTTAAAATTTTTAAGGGATGGGGATAGAGTGCTTCAATCAGGTTTGTGTTGTTTTGAAATATATGTGATTGATTCACAATTATTATTCATGTAATAATTGTGATATGATTTAACGAACATGGATTCATGAAGATTTACTGTACACCGGAGGTGATTATAAAATAGAGGGTAGCAGGAGCACTCAATTTTTTGATGAAAAAATCCAAAAGTTGAGCCACGTTATATTTTGTCTTCCTTTCAAGAAAATAAAATTTTGTTAGGAATATCAGTTTGTATTTTGTTTTCCTTAAGTATTTAATGTTCAGTTAATCATATGTTAGATACTCAGTCTAAGTAGAGTGGCAATGCGATGAAGAGATGAGCATGACTGTCAATTTTCAGGTAATGCAGGTCCATGGAGATCTGAATCTGAAGATATTTCACAATGTTGTAACAGACGCTATTTTTGTACGATAACTTCATCAGACTCTACAACTCCGACAAGGTGGAAATGCACCCTTGCGGTCTGGTTTACTATGGAAATAGGTAATTACTTTCCTAATTTATACTCTCTGCGAAGCATCAAAATCTATATTAGTGCTTAGTATATATTCTTTTGTCCTCCTTAATTCTATATCTTGTATGTTGACTTATTGACGTATGGTAGGTTCTTAATGGAACCGAGGCTAATAGCTGCACTCTATTTGCGCTAACAATAATTTGGCCACAATAGAGAAGATCCTCGAAGGAAACAAATGTAGTATTTATGCGAGAATGCACAAAAATAACAACACAAGCGAAAAAGTCATAACAAGTCACGAGACTTGCGCCCAAAGATTACAAATACAAACATACAAGGAATAAACACTAGATTCAACACCAAAACCAATGTAAGCAAACTATAAACTCACAATGATTTTGAAGTAGAAGGTTTTGCGAGTGTCCGTTGACTTACCGGTGACACCGGAGATGAAGCGAATGATTGAATCTGAATTGTCGGAGGGGATTTGGGAAGCTGGACTGAACTGTCGTTGGTCTGAATTGGTGGGTAACAGCTGCTGGGAAGGGTTGGATGGGACTATTTGTGGATCTGGGAATTTGTAGGTTGGCATTCAGAGGTAACAACTGCAGTTGTTTCAGAGTTTTGGGAAGGATTCTGTGCAATGAAAGGTCTGGGGTGGTAAGATAGGCTGTTGGAAGAGAAATGGAGGTCTTGGTGGACGTATTGGGGTAGTATATTGGAATCTAGAGGAGTTCTGAGGAAGTTACTGGCCGTTACAGTGGAGATTTGGGTGGGTGCTACGGATCTGTAGGAGGAATGAGGAAGTGGAGTGTTGCAGTTGAATTCCAGGAAAGGGCAGTAATGGGCAGTTACTATATATTCTAGTGCTGGACGGTCTTTGTAGGTGTTGGTTTTGCAATTCAATGATTGAAATTGCTTTGGAGTAGGCGTAGATTGCAAACAGTGAAGTCACAGGTGCAAATTTGTGGAGGGGAGAGAATATATGTATTGACTGTAGATGGTGGTTTGTGATGAGGACTAAGGCTCAGGAGTAAATATTTAGGGTTGTGAATGTGGGAGGTTATTGAATCTAGGCAGAAAGATGGGTGGTTACTACAGGAAAATAAATAGAAACAGCACAGTGAGAATGCCGTGAATGATAACCTAGTGCTGGAACCTCCATTGGTTGAGCTTGCCAATCAACCGAACATAAGTTCAACTCTACTTGGGTTTCCACTGCCTAATATATTTCATTTGTTTACTTTTTTTCCTCGAACTGTATGTGCGTGCATACTAAGGATCACAAACCGGGGAAGTAGTTGGGAAGTACTTAAGATGACCTCATCCCCCTCCTCTCTCCACTTGAAGAGGCGCCTCCTCTTTTGGTCACGAGGGCTAGTCTCCTCGTAATAATAGGGAGACTTCCTGTAAAAACCCGTAATTTAGTATAATGAAATTGCATATTGCTACAGTGAAAAAAATAATAGATAAATAAATTTTAACTGATATGGAATACATATATAAAACAATTAATTATTGTATATGTTAACTTTCAAGTAGAAAGCTTAGATAAAAAAAGTAGAAAGCTTAGAAATAATTTATAACTTATGTTCGATCTCTTTGAAGGTTTTTTAATAATTTATAATTTATGTTCGATCTATAATCTTACAAACAAAATTTTAAGATGAGAAAATTGCCATAGAATATATTTTACATGCTTTAACCACTCTGCTGAATTAAATGACTGACTTTTTCTTCCATTAAGTTGCTCTATTAGTTACAACCTCTCTGCTGAATTAAATGGCCGACTTCTTCCGTTAACTTGCTCTACAAGTTGCAACCTCTTGCTGGTTTAGTAACTTCTCAACAACTTGTTGCAACCTCTCTGCTTGTTTAACAACTCCTCAACAACTAGCTGCAACCTCTCTGCTGGTATAGTAACTTCCTCCTTGTCATATGCTATTGTTCTATTGCCTTCATTTATTCAGTCGATAAAATGAAATATAGCGATCATCTAAAAGTTTTCGAAAGAAAAGTTGAGGCTCTTATACATTTTGTTAGCTCCCTGGTTGTTATAATTTAAACTGCCTTCCATCCAGTGCTAAAACTTTCAGTTCCTGTATGAGTACTGATTTTTGTTGGATTACTGGATCAATTCCAAATGCTATTGTTGGATTCTTTCTACTCTGTTAGCATACTCACTCCTATCAGCATGTATTTGTAACAATTTTATAACTATTGCTCTCGATAAATAACACATGGTATGACGGTAGTCTTTTTGACTTGCTATGATGAAGCATTAAGATACAATTATTTAAATACACTGAGCAACTCTTTATGCATGTTGCCTGATATCTCCGGTACAGGAAATATATGTATTGGAGATGGCTTATGAGTAATATTCGAAGCAACTTATGCAATTGGTTGAACAAAGATTCCAAGATCTGTTATAGATGTCTGACTACTTCCCCGGTTTGTGATCATTGAAACACTGCTCTCATGATCAGAATTAACATTTATATTGGTTTTTGGGATTTCTACATTGTGCAAGGAGTGTCCGCTTACATTTTGGGAAGTATGTCACTTACAGATTTCCAAGTCACTTGTAGATTGATTATGCAAGCTGCAATTTTTGTGTTCAATTTTGTTATCTACACTTATAAGCACTCTAGTTGGGTGATGTATAAATTACATTTTTTTTAAGTTAAAGTAATGGATATTTATTTTTCATGGGTTTGGTTTCTACATTGTTTTTTAGTGTTAGTATGACTGCTTTATGGATTAGCATTACATTATTTTGAATATGGTTTTTTTTTAAAAAAACATAAATTAGTATTTGCTACGGCTTAAAACCGTGGCAAATAGTTTTTTAAAAAATGATGAGTTTGCCTTTAGCCAGGGCTTCATACCGTGGCTAATAGTTGGCTTATTTGCCACGGGAAATAACCGTGGCAAATAGTTTATTTTAACTCATGAAATCGTTTTTGCCAGGGATTAAAACCGTGGCTAAAGGTAAAGATATTAGCCACGACAGTTTTTTTCCTTGGCTAATAATATTAGCTACGGCCAATCCGTGGCTTAAAATGTTTAGCCACGCCGACTTTAGCCACGAATGTTTCCCGTGGCTAGACCGTGGCTAAAGCTTTTTAGCCACGGTTTTGGACTTTTTGCCAGGGCAATTTGCCCTGGCCAAAAGTCTATTTTCTAGTAGTGATCTCCACTGTTTCTTCTTGTTCAAGAACTTCTTGAACTACCTTTAAAGTAGAGAAAACTCTCCTTCACATAGCTCTGAGCTAGAGGTACTTGTCTTTAAAGCTTCTTCTTCACTCTGTTCCTGTGCGGGGGTAGGTGATGCAGCTTTTGACTTCTTTGAGATGTCAGCCTTTAGAGTGACAAACTTCTCCTTAGATGATGACCGACTCTCATCACCATAGATTTAGTTCTTGAAAAAGAAGTCTGTCCCAATAGAGAGGCTATACTTGAGTCAACACCGTAGATCATACAATGAGCGATTACATTGTATGGTCCTGTGTTTGGTGACTCATTGTAGACTGACATTGGTCCTACAAACACTCAACTGAAAAGTACATCAAATACAAACTTAATTCATCCTAGTTCAAGGATAACTTCATATAAATCTGGGTTATTGTGGATGCAATACCCTACATACTTATACATGATGTGATTATATACTCATGACAGACTAGTTCCGTCGTCACCTGCTAACTCTTGTTACTCTCCACCTTAAATACCTTCCCTTTCCTTCTCCCCGCTCGGTGCCTAGGAGCTATGGGGGAGGGGTGGGGGATGAAAGGACTTAGTCTTTTAGACTAACGGTCATTGATCAAATCAGTTTAGTGGATCGTGGAGCCGAACCAGGAGATGCAACCCAAGAGGTCGGTGCTCTTGGAGATGAGACAGTCTAGCATGAGAGTTCAGGCAGCAGGGACAGTGAGTCCCGATCATTAGTACTTATTATAGATTTGCTTCCGCGTTGAGTGACTTGTAGTGAGGATCATGATGTATCAGGCAGGAGTCCTTTTTATTAGTACTTGATTTATTGTTATTGTGGACTCTCCCTTCATGGAGATTTATTTATATTTATTTGATTTCTGGTGGACCAACATTGAGTTTCATTTTACTCATGTACTTATACATTTACTCTTCTCTTCTGCGATCGGTATGACCGGCAGGATCGGTGTTTTGTTGTCATGACCTTCCCGAGTGTGTTGGTGTCACCGTAAAGCGGCGGTTCTTGGCATAAGACACTGTTGGTTTTGCAAAAAATGAGGGTCTTACAATATTAGCTTCACTCGATAAATTCTAAAATCACTCGACGCACTCTATGACTTCGTCGAGAATACTCGACAAATTACACTGGGCGAAATCAATACACTCGACACCAAATACTACAGTCACTCGACAAATTCGTTGAGAAAACTCGACGAATTATACTCGACGAATTATACTCGACGAAAAGAACTCAGCCTCACAAGATCACTCGACGGCTTCACTCGACGAATCCGTCGAGAATACTCGACGAATTTCACTCGACAAAAATGACTTGGTGTCAGACCCAATCCTGCTCTACTGGACGAACTGGTCTTGGTCAAAAATCCTACATTACTCCTACATTCTAAAAAGGAAAGAAAAAGGGGGAAACAATAATCAAGGAACTAGCAAGAGGGGAGGAATCACTACCTGCCACAAGATCTTCTGAAAATCGGCATCTCATGCACTATGCTTCAATGATCCACCACAAGAACTCCTCGTCTACAATCACTGAAACTTTTTGGAGTAAATAAGGGTTAAGATCAAATACCCTATAGTCAAAAAACCACGAAACGCAAAAAATCTTACCGTGTATGCGGAGATCCCGGCGAGAGCTTTCCGGATCTATGCTCTGTCTAAGGTTTCATGCACCGGATCTCCGATAAGAGGTGGCCTGAAGACTTCGTGATGTCCGTTGCTCTCTACGCTTTACTCTTCGGGCCGGCGGTTTGGGGAATGCAATGAATATTGTTTCAGTTTATAAGTATATAAAAACATGTATAATATTATATTATTAATATAATTTATAAGAAAACTAAAATGACAAGAATTACGAAAAAACATCGGTTTTTGATGAAATTCGCACCAAAACTAAATGTTGCTGCTACGAATCTAACAGCAATGTCGAAGCCAAATTCCGACAAACCAAACTCGAGTTAAAATTTTCCGAATTTAAAACAACAATAATCCTTATAAAATTCACCAAGACTCCAATTAAGCCCGGATCACAACAAAACATCATTAGCACACAAAAAATTAACCACTTAAATTTTGCGAAGTCAAAACTCTAATTTTGAGGAACAAAATTACGCACTAACGATGACGCTCCGCTAACTACGTGTCAATGTATTGCCATTATGCCACTATTATGCCACAAAAGAGATTAAAACAATTATCAAAAATTCAGGGGCGTTACAAAGTGTTAATTTTATTTCATTTTATTTTTATATTTTTAATTAACCTATTTTTATATTCGATAAAATAATATTAATTTGCTTGAGTAGAAGTAGTCAACAGGCTCAAAAGAATAGGACACTTGATATTTTATTTATGATAACCTATATTTGGAATGATAGGTATTCCTACCTATAGTTCGTAGAAATTTGGGAAAATATTAATCTAAAATTTTAACCATCAAGTTTTTGGCGTCGTTGCTGAGGAGTTATTATTTTTGATATTTTGAAAGCATAATTTTTTTAATTTTATCATTCTCTTTCTCTGCCTCCATTTCTCTTTTCAATTATCTTTTTAAATTCAATTTTATTAAGTAAAGGTTATTTTTAATTTTCTTTCTTAAAAATGCTATCTGAATTGGTCGCTAAATTCGTCGAGCTTCAAACTAAAGTACATCTTTTGGAAGCCGCACGAATGCGCCAAATTTCATGTTATTATTGTGGTGTTGCTCATCGAAGTGAGCAGTGTTGTTGAAACCAAAAATTAGCTTCTGTAGAGTGCGAAACATTGGGGAAGGCGTGATCACACACTTACTTCTCTCACAAGTTGAACAACCAAAGTCTTAGGATTAGAAATGGACCCAAGGCTCCAACACGGAGGTCCCACCACACTCCTGTAAAATCTAAGAGCGCTTCCCCTCTTTAGCTAAGTGCTGAGATAAGGATACCTCAGAAAGCGCATTAAGAGCAGGGCACAAACATGCTTTCATACAACTTGGGTCTTATCTATAGTTTTTTGAAAACGGTTTTCTAATAGCCAACCTCCACTATTCCAAACAGCTATATACAGTCCAGGTTGGCCTGCTAATAACATAAATCCGCTGTTCTCAAAGGATATATGCGGGCCAGCGTGGATAAAATGTTGAAAATACATCATACAACATTGGTTGAGTGGTCCACTAAAACCACCACTCACCTGGGGTGGCAAGTGGTCGATGCAACTGGCACTCACCGCCTCCTTCTGCCCCGGGGAGAGTGCGGGCCTAGTCTGACCCACTCACCTGCTATTTGCTGAGAACCTGGGGAAAGTGCAAGCCCACTTGCTCCACTCGCCCCTCACATGTACCACCCCGCCTAGCGAGTCGACGAGGCTGCATGGTTCTCTCCTCCCCTTCGGATCGTCTGGGACTTAGACTGCCCGATATGGCTGAATCAACTCTTGCTGACTCCAATCACAGGATATGGGATTGTAGACAATCACTACACTATGTGATATGGCCCCAAACTCAGAAATAAACATCCAACCCAAGAGCTCGGCAAGTTGGTCAATGAGTCCAAGAGATTCTATTGGTGGGATCCATTAGGGGCTATATATGTACACGTGCGTACCTGGGCAACCATTGTCATTCCTCTTACTCTTACCTTGTCGGTACCTCTTTACAAAGAACTTCAAGAGAGGATGTACCATGCTCATAGGCTAAATTCTGATTGGGCTGCCAGACTGGTCACCATAAATCCCAGCGCCTCGCCGTGCAAGTCTCCAAATCCACAACCAACCAAGAATGCCAAGTTTGCTCCACAAGTGGCCGAGTTGGTCTACTGCAACTTGGCCTCCAACCCAGATTCTGTGCTAGCCTCGAAGCAAAAGGTAAAGGAGATCATCGAGGTCCCTCCCAACCCGGACAACCATCAGATCGGTGTGAAGCCTCCATAACGCGAGTCGACTCTCCCCATAACGACTCGCGGCCAAAAACTCCTCTTACTCTCCTGCGGGACATGAAGCCTCCTTTTGGGACAATGGGGCAGTACTCGCTGAGGCCGAAGTTGCCAATTCGCGCACCTTCTCAGCAACCCATACTTTCACATGCATTCGCATGGGGGGTGGAGGGGATGTCGGGTTCATCCTGATTCTGAGCTTCGAGCTCATACCCCAAAGAACTCAAATTCCAGGTAGTGGTAAGGAAATAGCCTTACCGCCTTCATACCCCCATTAAGGGCGGCAAAGACCTTCCTATAAGCTCCCCTTTCATTGGACCATCTCGCTAGTTCTTGTGGAACTTGCTAATTATATATTCACCAAGATCAATTGTCCTTGCAGGTCTCCACGGGGAGACTGAGGCGGAAGAATCTTTTGAGCTGGCTCGCCACTCGCCACCTCCTTCTCGCAGCATGATAAAGAACTTCCTCGACATCTCGCTGGACTCTGCTGAGCTGAGGAGTTTAGTCGGGTTCGGCGAGCCGGACTGACAGGTCGGCTCGGACATTAATTTTATTTTTTATAAATAGGCCCATCACCTAGGCCATCGCCTTAACTACAGACTTATACCCGCTTCTTTTTTCCCTTCTCGCCACTTCGACTCATGTCGAAACCCTCAACACAATGGGCAAGACGAGGCTCGATGCCGACAGGAGGCCTAAGTGTGCTTAGAAATTTGTCGAGTACAACATTTTCGCAGGAAACACCACCTGTAAGACCCTCTTGTTTTTGCTACGCTAGCGGGTCTTACGCCCAAAATGGCCTCTTTGCTGTTATACTGACATACGGGAAGGTCGTCACTACAAAATGCTGATTCTGCCGGCAATTAAAATCATCATGAAGTAGAAGTAACAAGTAAGACTAGTAAAGTCCACAATCACATGTAACATCAGAAATCAAAGCAAGTCCACATGATAATAGAAATACTGATATAAAACAATACAAATAAAATTCAAACGGGCTTAAGCCCAGTACATCAAATCCTCACTATAACCCTCTCATGGAAGCTAAGAAAGACTATCACTCATGGAGCCAGTGACTGGTGGTCCCATACTAGATTGGCCCACCTCCATGTGTACCATGCTCCGCTGGTGCTTCAACTCCTACTGCTGGTCCCTATCTCCAATCGAGAGCCCCTGAAATGTTTGGTCCACCGACCGTTAGTCAAAAGACTAAGCCTGATTCCCCCCTAATGGCTCCTAGGCACTGCACGGGAGGAGGGATATGAAAGCTATGAAGGTGGAGAGTCGTCAAAAGAAGATGATGGTGGACGTATTCTAGCAAGAATTTAGTAAATTTACAGGGTTGTAAAAGTAAACGCAACTAACAGTTCTATAATAAGAAAACGGTAGAGTAAATAAGTATAACAGAGCAACATATATAAAAACTACGTAAGAAATAAATAACCTAAACTTATATGAATGTCCACACAAACATATAAGTTAAGGGGTCTTTTGCAAGGCTCCTATCGTATAAAAAACCTCATACCTATTTATACGATGGGGTGTCAGGTTGTATGCAAGTATGAGTGAAGTGAAATGTTATTCCACGATTCATGCAAATGCAACACACGTACACAACTCTATGCGGATAGACCTTTAGTTCCCCCTATTTGGAAGCTAGCATCACTCAGAGGAGCCTCCGTCGTGGGAAACAGAGAGAGTTGGTCGAGCCACCCCACTCCTAGATGGGTATTCACACTACCAGGCCTAGCTCTTATGTACGCCCTATAACATAGGTATCTGCGTACTTTGTGGACCCACCTCCAGACTTTCCCTTAGCCTATTGTCCACCATACCCATTGAGTCAGCATACCGACGTCGGTGTCGACGACCGTCAAGTACTGAAGACCCACCACTTTTATGCACATGCAACCATGAGTTCCCGATCCATCGGCTCCCTAGACTAACCTGTCCATTTCCACAACCACCGAGCCTACCGCTCGGCCAACCTAACCAAACCAACCTCCTGAGTTACCTGGGTATGTGAAAGTGAGTCCCTAGTTATGTTAGTTGCTCTTTAATAATTATTCTAACGATTTAGATTAACCTCGGACTGCCCAGGGCATTTCCTGTGAAGGGATCTCAGGGGCACAAGGAACTACGATGGGCTGAAGCTCAAAGCTCCCTTTTTGCAAGGCACTTTCTTTTATTGGTATCTACCTAGGTCCCAATACCATTTAATGTTACAGTAAATCTAACCCTAACATATTTTGACTCTCTCTAACACCAGGAAAGACGATCTTTTGTCGATCCCATGCATCACTTAACACTAGGCAAACAAGTTCCCTCAACCTACCTTACAATGTTGACCTTACTCATTCTCAACCAGACTAAATTCATCAACTACCGCTTTTTCCCATAACTGGTTTCACACCTTATTCAACTTTTACAATTTCTACTATGTGTAGACCGACTAAACAACATGATGAGTATGAGTAGTGACCCCTTCAATTATCCATCCAAATGCCCTATAATTATTACTGGGGATCTATCACGACAAACTTAAGCTAAATCCAGAAACTTGTAATTTTACTAATTAATTCGACATTTATTAAATTTTCTGCAAAATCAGGCCAAGGAAGCTTTTGAACTACAAGTACACTTTTCTCTCGAGATATGGTCACATGTAAAATTATGTTAGGTGCATGTCATCAAAATAACGTTAAGTACAGAAATTTATAATTTTTTAGAGAGGTTTTAACCCGCAAACAAATTAATAATTAATTATCCACAACAGTGGAGTAAAGAAAGAAGTACCACAATTATTCATCCAAAAATCATGATAAAATTACCAGAACTTTAAAATGACAATAAAAGGCTTCTGACCAAAAATAACAATTTTGTATGATCATTTTGTCACAAAAACAAATCATTTAAAACTAATCATTAATTAGTGACTTGTGAAGTAACCACTAAGAACATTTTCCTAAAAATTCTTTAAACTTTTTTATATCTTAAGGGTGTCCTAAAAAGTTCTCTGACCAAGTTTCATAAACTTTCAGTGATTGAATAAATCAAAATAAATTCTTGAATCAATAGGGCAACTAGAAAGGGTGTTAATGAAGTTCCATAAATTCTGATAAAAAATTCTCGCTAAAATTTCCATAGCTTAATAGAAATATTATTTGTCCACTGCCTAAATCTAAAGGTCATCCAAAGTCCTATGATGCAATAATAAATTCAAGTGTAAAAGTGCCCTAAATGGTCCTAAGTTGTTATAAGGGGGATGTAAATACTAAAAGTCCGAGAATTACTTTCTAGGGTTACTTACCATCCTAAGATCAAATGAACTAAACCCCAAGTCCATACATGTACATTACATCTTATGTGCTTCACAAACCCCCAAAGTTGAACCCTAGGGTTTGACCTAGGGTCCTAGGGCAAATCCATCCTAATCCACCCCAAACTCCAAGTGACGGTCTTTTAACTGACCTTGAGGCTCTAGCCAAATTCCCATCCCATTTGGGTGAGGATTGGCCCTTCCATGCCCCAAGCACCCTTTTGCCCTAATTTATCCTTTAGGGACCAAACGTTAGTCACACCAAAACATATTCAAATCAAACCCAATTAGCCTGAGATTTTTAGAAGAGCAATGTTATGACCCTAAGAGATAGCCACCAAAAGTTTGGGGACTTTTGGGTATTAGACCCTTTAATTAAATCATATATGATTTATTAAATTTTTACAAAAAATATAGGTAGAGTTTTTCCAAAAATTCCCATTTTTGGATATGTTTTAGTTATAGATAATAGTGGCCCCCTTCCAAATTTCAAGTCATTTGGACAAGTGGTTTAGTGGTGGCACTCAATTTAATCTCTGACTAGCCCTATGTACAGTACGCACTATTTTGAGTGATGTGGTCAAACCACTACCCCAAATTGGTTTAAGCCACTTTAATAATAAAATAGACTTCAATACTTACAATTTTCATGTCGGTCAGTTTATCTTCAAAGGAATCTAAGTATTTTTGATAAATTAATCTAACAACTACATATTTGTATACCTGAAAACAAAATCAAGGAATTATTATATTAACTCAGCACGAATCTTAAAGCAGAAACCGACGGGATACGCTCATCTTCCTCCTTGAGCCAACGGTTCCGATTGTCCCATCCTAGACATTTTGGTAGGTGATTTCCCTGCCACCTGTGTGCTTCCCCGGTCGGGAAATACAACCACCACCTTCGATGAGGTGGCGGCCGGCGAAAGGCGATAGTTGGCCGGCCGAAGGTGGTTGGAATCGGGTTATAGGCTTGGATGAAAAGCTTGAAAAACCAAGTTTTTGGCCACCCAGATTTAGGGTCAATTGGCCCCAAAACTTGTAGCCAATAGACGGAGATCTATCCACAAGAAGAGAGGAGAGGGACAGGACCTCTTGGGAGAGTTGGAGTCGAGCTGATACCTGTGCTGCCTTTTCCGCACTTTGAGCTTGCGGTGCTTAACAACAGTGCAAAAGAAGGGCTCGAATTCTTCATTGGAATGGTGGAAATGGCTGCCTTGGGTCTGGGGAAGCTTTTAATATGCTCAATTGGGTGAGAGTATGGGTCAAGGGTTCAGTGCCATTAATGGACTTGGGTGGCAGTTTTTCGCCAAGTGTGGTCCACTACATCCAGCCACTGAACAGCCTGGAAAACCTCTTGATCTTCTCAGTGCTGATGGGGGAGATGTATTAAATTAATGGAGTAAAGAGAGAAGAAGGGCCTTGGCCTTCCAAGCCAAGCATGTCCTCTTTATCCTCGCTTTCTCTCTCCTCTTTTAATTCCAAAGAGGTTAAGTTTGACGAATTCTGAACCCAGTTCGACGAGTTTGCTTTGTTCGTCGAACTCCGTTCGACGAACTCCTTTCGATGAATTTGCTCCACTCGACAAACTTGCTCCGTTCGTCGAACTCCATTTGACTAATTTGTTCAGTTCGACGAATTTGTTCTGTTCGATGAACTTGCTAAGTTCGACGAATCCGTCAAGTACAATATCATCGGGAGTCAGAATGTTTTAAAAATTTGTGGTAACTGAAACTCACAATTTTCAGCCCAAGGTGATTTCTATCTTTATGCCTTGTTCACTTGGTCTTTTGAGCTTCCTATGGTTTTGTCATGACCTAGTCATGACAAAATCACTCTTAGGGGTGTAGTTGTAGAAGGGATGTTACAAATCGCTATATACAAAAATAAAAATTTCATCCCCGAAATTAAGGTTAGACCTATGTGGTTTCTACTGAACTAAAAGTATGTAACATCCCTAGGAATTAAAGATATACCTGACTCGAAGAGATTCGAGTACCTTTGCTGCAACAAGTCCCGTGGATCCTCCTGGTCATGGTTCTTCCACAGGACCTTGACCAGCGGGACCTTCTTGTGCCGCAAGACACACACCGTCGTATCATTGATCCTCACTGGCACTAGTATGACTGATCGATCTGAAGCCACCGGGCCATCCATAGTGGAAATCAGCTGATCAGGTCGTAGTAGAGCCCTCCAAAATGAAGAGACGTCGAAGAAGTCGTGCAATCACGCTAACTCTAGCGGTAGCTACAGTCTATAAGCCATGGGGCCGATCTGCTCCAGCATCCTGTAATGCCCCATGTATCTCGGACTGAGCTGCTTCTGCCTGCGGAGCCGCGCGACTCCATGCATCATCCCTATCTTGAAGAAAACCCGGTCTCCCACTGGAACTCCACCGGACGATGTCGCGCATCGCAGTATTTGGCCTGTCTGCTCTGGGCTTCCAGCACCCTATCCCGAATCAATCTCACCTGAGTATTTGTGTCCTCCATGAATTCCGAGACAAGTGCCTTTGGATACTTTTCCTGGATCCAAGATAGTGGGGTCCAGCATCTCCATCCATATAAAGCCTCATAAGGGACCATGCCTATGTTGTACTGATGACTGTTATTATGGGAGAACTCGATCAGCGACAACAGTCTCTCCTAGGGCGCAGAAGATCCTCTAGTGTCCGACTGATGCGCTCCGTCTGCCCATCTGTCTGAGGGTGGAAGGCTATGTTAAAGGTCAACCGTGAGCCTATGTAGGCTTGAAATGACCTCCACTCCTTGGACGTAAACCATCCATCCTAATCTGACACAATCGTCCTGGGCACTCCATGGTAGCGGACAAACTGCTCCACAAATCTTCGCACCAGATCACTAATAGGAGCATCCTTCCTGATCGGGATAAACGTAGCCACCTTCGTCAATCTATCGACACCCAAAAAAAATTGACAAAGACAAAAAGCACTGAGACCCTTGAGAAGATCAGAGTTTGTCGAGCTCAACCCACAGATCGTCAAACACAGCTAAAGCCAGAAAAACTGACTAATGAAAAAAGTGCTGAGACAGCTGAGACTTCTATGAAGAAAGTGTTGAGATAGCTGAGAAGAAACCACTGAGATAAAAGGTTGTCTCAGTAGTTGAGAGGAAAGCATTGAGACCGCAGAGAAGAAAATGCGGAGACAGAAGGTTATCTCAGCAGTTAAGAATAAGGCATAGAGACCGCTGAGAAGAAATCACTGAGACAGAAGCTTGTCTCAGCTGATAACAAAAACCACTGAGATCGCTGAGACAGTATCGCCGAGACAAAGCCATGGAAAATAGACACGTCCAGATGCGCTGAAAGCCAAGATAGATGGAGTTAAGTGACTTAACATCACTCAACGCCTAATAAAATTCTAGAATAATTTCTAAGTCCAGAAGGTGATGACCACTGTTGACATCATCAAAGTCAAAATTGTAGAAAGCCATTGCGGGAAAGCTATCATGGTCTCGAAAGCTGCTTTGTCCTTTTCTGATGGAGGTGGAACTCACCAATCCTTCGTGGGTCCATATACAATTTTGACCCAAATCAACGTAATTCAAATCAACGTATATAAAAAGGAAAAAGTAATCGGATTAGGGTTAACAAACACAAGAAGAACAAACACACAAAATAAAATAAAACTAGAGGCGACTGGACATCTTCTTCCCTATTAAGCTTGAAAGCTCAAGTCCAGTAGAGATAGCCTGAAGGCAAAGGAAGATAGCTGAAGCACTTCAAGGTTCAGCAAGTTAGATCTCTCCAGAACAGAGAAGCTGATTCATCTCTTCAGCAAGCTGATAACTGTTGATCCGTGCAACAAAAAAGTGTTATCTGGAGAAGAAGACTAATTCCTTCTATAGTAAGTGGGCTGGACTGATATCTTCTCAGTCCAACAAAGTTAACTCAGAGATTTTTCTCTAAGTCTGTGCTTTTATTTTTATTAAACACTCTGTTTTATTTCCTGTAGGATTTAGTTTATCTAAATCAGAGTGTAGGGCACTTTGTGCCTGAGCTAGGTGACTAATTAGCCACTAAGATAGGTACCCTGTTGGGGTACTGAGGTAGGATCCAAGAGTGGATCTGAGATGTAGGGCTTAATTGATTGAGGTAGGATAGTGTTGCTCTCTGAGGTAGGATCCAAGTATGGATTTGAGGTAAGGCTGTCCTCCCATCATGAGTGTTAGGCCTTATGCCTGAGGTAGGCGATAGGAGAGTCCTGAGCTATAGGTGACAAGTGTGTCACTGAGTTGTACGCCTTAGAGGAGGCTGAGCTATAGGTATATGTAAGGGTACTGAGTTGTAGGAGTACTTGATGAGTCTAATATTTATAGGGTTTTTCGGACTCATCTGGGCTTGTTTTCTCACTCTTGCACTACATTTCAACCGGTTATCAGTTATATTTGCATCGTTCGGTCATGGACCATTTTGTGCACTATTTTGTCTAATGGCTGTGCAATTACGCGCTCTTGTGTTTAGGGTAAGTTCTTTGAACTCCTCACACTTGTTTGTTCTATTTTATATGTTTATTTGGTTGGATTTATTATTGTGCAGGTAGTGCATTTTCCACAAGGTAGGAATTCTGATTTGTGGAAAACGCATGGTCGTGTGTTTCTTTCACACACGGTTTGTGCCCGATCGTGCGTTTTGTTCAGCAGGAGAAATGTCGAGTTGAGCTCGACGAATTTCGTTGAGCTGAGGTCGACAATCTTCACGCACGCTTGATGCACGGTTTCATCATAACTGTGCGTGAAGGAAACACACGATTTTCCTGTGGATTTCTTGTTTGTTCCAATCTGTGGTGAATCATGTGATTTGTTCAAGAATGGGCGGAATCACCCGTGCTTGAGTAAAATACATGGTTCCCCTGTATTGTCCTGAATTCCTGCTTCCTATCGCTACCCGTGCGATTTCCTTCATGCACGGGCGGAAACGTCTGTGCGCGTGTAAAATGCATGGGTCAATGCTTCTCCTTCCGCAGGCTTGTTCTGGAAGTTAATATCACAAGGTTAACGGATGTTTGTGTGCCAAACCGTGCATGCCTATTTTTCTGACCTGCTTATATTTAAAGCGCAAATTTCTTCTTCCTGAAAAGGAGTATTGATCCAGTCCGACTCAACCACCTTTTCTTCTCCTTTGAGCGGGGAAACTTTCCACCATTCGATATTAACTCTCTCCTCCTTGGAGAGTTGATCTGGCCACCATTCTTCCTCCAAAAGCTTGCAATAGCTTCATCTCCGGCCACAATTTTCTTCTCCAAACTCCAAGCTCCGTTTCATGCTCATAAGTCGCTGCATCCGTGGAGTTCTCTGGACAGATTCAGCATAATTACTATTCACAAATAAGATGGGATATTGGAAGGAGGTAACAGCCCTTCTGGACCCCGAACGTCATTCGTAGACCGAGCTCAGATAAGGCCCAACAACCCTTGACTCTGGCCGCGGATCTCTGAAAGCTTTTATGTGTTTGGTTGTATTTCTCCCCCTCATCTTGTAGTTACTTTGTTCTGAACTTGTGGTTGTGCGATTGTTTCTTTAGAACACTATTTATTTTAACTATTTCAGCATGCCTATGAGTTGTTATATCTTAGATCATGATTGTGTTGTTGAGCTTCAGTTTGTCATTTTCTTATTGATATAGTGTCGTTTTAGCGATTGCTAGATGCGTGTGGGGCGAAGAGGTGATTGCGACCCTCATTGGCTCATCTATCTTTCATACTACTCTCTTGAGTAGTCCACCAAAGAGACGCGGTGACAGCGTCCCGCAATAGGATTATTAGTGTTAAATTTAGGAAACTCCAAACCAAAACCCCCTTTGTTTACGTTGACACTTGCAGTCACTTTTTCAATAGCGAAATCACACTCCCTACTTGCACTACTCGAGAGATCGATATCTGGGGATTCTACTCCTCAACTTTATTACTTGACTACGTTCAGTACATTTGCCAATGCAACAAGTTTTTGGCGTTGTTGCCGGGGAGTGCAACCGTTGCGTGTATTTTTCTTTTGAAAAAGTTTGTACGTGTTTTTGGTGTTTTTGAAAGGATTTTTTGTGTTGTATGACAGATCCCAACTCCGGTGATAGGGTTGAAGATCTTGTGTGCGAGCTTGAAACCAAACGTGCTAGGAGAGCTCCCCCGCGTGCTGCTGCTGCCGTTGAAGAATGGATGGAAGATTTAGGCTGAGGAGGAAATGACCACGGTGAACGAGTTGTTGAGGGCCGAGAGGTGGTCCAACCGTGCATTATGACAATACATGATTTCACAACCCCTACTGCGGGAAGTGTTTACCCTAGCTTAGGACTGGTCATTGTAAACAACCACTTTGAGATTAAACACGCCATCTTTAATATGATCCGAAATAATACTCAGTTCTTGGGCTTGCCGAGTAAGGATCCGCAGCTCCATCTGGCAGAGTTCTCAAAAATTTGCGGCACATTTCGATATGCCGGTATTTATGATGACATAGTAAAGCTGAGGCTGTTCCCATTTTCACTGAGGGACAAGGACAAAACCTGGCTCCATACCATTGTGCCCGGGATCGCTACTACTTGGGAGGCCCTTTCCTCTAAGTTTTTAGCTAAATTTCTCCCGGTGGATAAAATTGTGAATGCCCGAAGGGATATTGCTACCTTCTGGCAGATGGACCAGGCATCTTTATCGGAAGCATGGGAGAGGTTTGCTGACCTACAACATCTATGCCCCCAGCATGGCTGTGAGCCGTGGAATTTAGTTGAAATATTCCACTTTGCTCTTGAGCCTAATTTCAGGGCCATGATCGACGCATCAACTGGAGGCACAATAATGTACCTATCTCCTAACGAGGCATTAAGGATACTTCGCAACACTGCCTCCCATAACACATACTGGATAGCCGGAAGAAATGCCCCTAGAGGGGTGTGGAATTTATTTGAAGTAAATGTTGTGGTGCAACAAGCTGAGGCGAGCCAACATACTTTGGATCGAAGAACGATGTTGACCAGATCAGCCCCTCATCCAGCTCAACTTATGGACATTTTGTGGCAGTGTTATGGTAACCCCGACCATCATTCTTATGAATGACTATTAGGGAGACCTTTACTGAGCCCTGAGGGATAACTTTTGATGAGAATGTCAATTTTATAAATAGTCAAAACCGCACTACTCCTTATAATAATGCGTATAACCCCAACGCGAGAAATCATCGTAATTTCTCGTGGAATGAAAATGGTCTCGGTCAAAGGTGGCAGGACGACCAACATCAATTTGATGCTCAAGCCCCTAGTAGTCAGCTACGATCGCCGCATCCGAGTTATAATCCGATCGTTCAAGGGAGTCGTAAGAGTGCACTTGAGGAAATGATGGAGAAGTTTGTGGATATGGCCAAGTCTAATATGGCCACTTAGAGCGCTTCCATGAGGAACTTGGAAACACAACTGGGGAAACTAGCCCAAGTGTTCTCTGAGCGTACTCGCGACACCCTCCCAATTGATATAGAGAAGAATCCCCGTGAACAAGGGAAGAGTGCTGAGGATGCGAAGGAGTGCGATAAAAATGAAATGACTGTTAAATGTGAGATTAATGCTATGGAGATGATAGATTTATGTGATTCTGGATCATCGTGCAACATTCTTGCTTTGCAAGATATGAAAAACTGAATTTAAATATCGAATCTGATGTCCAAAAGTCACTGGTGCTAGCTGATGGATCGGTAGTAAAGACCGATGTAGAGATTAAGGATGTGGAAGTGATTCTGAATGGGGCTGTTGTAGTCACTTACTTTCAGGTGTTAGGACCCATGGGAAATACATCGAAACACATCTTAGAGGTCCCATTCCTAAAAGCTAGTGAAGCTATATTGCAATTTTATGCGAGTTGTGTCACCTTGGCTTCCAAGGTCGATTTGCCTTTACCACCGTCAATTCCCCATAAAATTTCTAATGAACCTGGAGAACTTCTGAAGTTCAATGTTTTGTCATCTAATGATTTATTTTGTGCTGCTGAGATAGGTTATCTACTGAATAAGCATGATCGGGTTAAGAAGGTGGCGGAATCGCTGACATTAGCTAAAGGAGAGACGGAGATGGAGTCACTTGACGTGAAACAAGATTTAGTGGAGAAGAAACATGAGCTGAGCACGGCTGTAGAAAGCGTGCAGAAGATTGGTTTAAAAACATCGATTTTTCTGCACAAAGTTTGCAAGACTGTTAAACAGGTGACTTGGGCTGATATTTCACACGCCACGGTTGAGGAAAGGATGCCCCCGGATGAGAAAGATAGACATGTTGCTGAATTGGTTGGAGTAGTTATACCACCCTGGCGTTCACCATCTGTGGATCTAAAAAGAAAAGAACTGCTCATGCGCAAGGTGCAAACTTTTGGCCGTAGACGTGAGAAGGAAGAGTTAGGGGTAGGGGAGATTTGTCTTCCCTGGGCCCTAAAGCTTTCGCATTGCCCTCATCTCGCGTGACTGGGGGGATCTATCATAAGTCAGCATTCAGCTGAAGAGTGAAGGATCTCCCGGTCCCCTTTCCTGCTTTTTTTAGTTTTATTTATTATTTAATGTTGTCTATAACTTTAGACTTTTTCATTACATTGTGAGCATATGCTCTAAACAATATTTATATAACTACAAATACAGGTACTTGGTCCACCTTAAGGACTGTAAAGAAAAGAGCTTATGGGAGACAACCCAATGTTGACGCTTTTAATTTACTCAATTATGTTGTTGTTATTATATGTTTTTAGTATGCGTGATTGAAGATATTCTCTTGTGCAGGTGGTGTTCGTTTGGGCCGTGGACTTTCTGCTAAAATTAACGCCAATCTTATGGTATGCTCAATTTGCTGAGCATGGGGTAACCTTTCCCTCAACTTTTATTTCTCTATTTTTATTGCAATTCATGAATAGTCTTTTTACATTAAGTCTAGTGGGGGAGAGTTATGTGGGTTACCTATGTACACGCACTATTATCACTTTCATACCAAAAGTATATTTGTATTTTTTATTTCTATATTGCCATATCTGCATTGTGCACCTGCACCCACCTGAGCGCAATCTTAAGCACGAGCTCGGCTCAAGTCAATTTTTTTTTATTTTAAGTTAACTTTAAAATAGGGTGTTGGCTTAGGATTTTAGGTTAGAGTAGTTCGAAACTCGTGCAGTGCCCCTAATCGAGTGCTCATGGTGTGTATAAATAGTATAAATTTAATTTTTCCTTATGATCATAGATTTATACTTTTTCTGCATTTCTAAATATTATTTGTACTACTCAAAAGTGTTGAATCTGGAGTAATCGAACGATAGTGTAGGAATGTGTGTAGCCGTCACTACCCTCGTATTTCTCGAGTCAGGAGGAAGGGTTGTCTTTCTCGGTGGCTAAAAACATGCCCCAAGCTACTCTCAAAGCATTGGTACATGGTTAGTCTAGCGTGAGCGTGATGTAGGCCATCATTTTGGCCTGGTTGAGCCTTATTCACATACTAACGATAATCCTTGCAAGCCTATTTTGAGCCTAGACGTCCTGTTGATTTAGCCCCACTTCACGATCACCAGATTCTAAAAGCTTTTCCCAGTTGCACACCCCAAGCTCGATGTATTAGTATTTTAATTCTTCCATTGGTGTTGTTGTCGTAGTGTTGATATGTGGTTGTACAGTGAAGTTTTCTTGAAAATTTGGCTGAAATTGTATTATAAAAATTTGGAAAAATAAAAGAAAAGAAAAAATACATGTGCTGATTTTTATAAAATAAGAAAGTGAAAATGAAGAATCTTTTTGCATTATTATTGTGGTGTTAGGCAGTGTACACACCCTTGTTGGCAAGTTCAAGTCTGGTGGTGTTGTGCACCGACATGTTTTGTTGGCGAGAGGATTTCATTTGTATGAGCTCATTTTGGTTGTGCGTAGCCATCGTTTTTATCCTTTTGCATCCTTACCTACGTATATACCCAAGCCCCATTATTTTCCCCAAGTCCTACAGATTCACGCTTGAGTTAAACTAGCTCCGTGGAGAGAGTGTGAGCAGGCAAGCGTATGGTCTCCGATATTGATGGATTTCTTTAGAGGTGATCCCGAGCCCCGGTCTTTGGCAATGCTCAACTAAGTGGCCTGCCTACTTTCTTCCTATGCATGACTGAATGATTCTCCGGGATTCTATTTCTGAGTAGTTATAATATTTATTTACGCCTGTCGAAATTTATAAAATCTGTAGTATAATTAAAAATTTTACCTATTATATTAAATACGCCCATGAATTATTTGATTTCTTCGCCTTACTTTATTTGGAAATTTCTAAGCCAGCTAGCTGTTTTCTAGTTCACAGAGAGATGATTTGCTCGGGACGAGCAAATGTTTAAGTCTGGTGGTGTGATGAGTCTGATATTAATAGATTTTTCGTACTAATCTGGGCAGGTTTTCTCACTTGTGCACTGCATTTCAACCGGTTATTGGTTATATTTGCATCGTTCGGTCATGGACAATTTTGTGCACCGTTTTCGCCCATGGGTGTGCAATTGCGCGCTCTAATGTTGTGGGTAAGTTATTTAAACTACACATACTTGTTTGTTTTGTTTTATATGTTTATTTACTTGGATTTATTGTTGTGCAGGTAGTGTGTTTTCCACAAGACAGGAATTCTGATTTGTGGAAAACACACGGTCGTGCATTTCTTTCACGCATGGTTTGTGCCCGATCCTGCATTTTGTTCTACTGGAGAAACGTCGAGTTGAGCTCGACGAATTTCCTCGAGCTGAGGTCGATGATCTTTATGCATGATTGATGCACGGTTTCATCGTAACTATGCGCGAAGGAAACGCACAGCTTTCCTGTAGCTTTCTTGTTTTGTTCCAATCTGTGGTTAATCGTGCGATTTGTTCATGCAAGGGTAGAATCGCCCGTGCACGATTAAAATGTACGGTTCCCCTATATTGTCCTGAATTCCTGCTCCCTGTCGCTACCTGTGCGATTTCCTTCACACAGTCGAAAACGTCCGTGCGCGAGTAAAATGCACGGGTCAACGCTTCTCCTTTAGCAGGCTTGTTCTGGAAGTTAATATCGCACGGTTTGCTTATGGTCGTGCGCCAAACCATGCGTGCCTATTTTTCGGACCTGCTTCTATTTAAAGCGTAGATTTCTTTTTCCTGAAATGGAGTTCTGATCTAGTCCGACCCAACCGCCTTTTATGCTCCTTTGAGAGGGTAAACTTTACCTCCAGCCGATATTTTCTCTCTCCTCCTTGGAGAGTTGATCCGACCACCATTATTCCCCAAAAAGCTTGCAATAACTTCATCTTCGGCCACCATTTTCTTTTCCAAACTCCAAGCTCCGTTTCAAGCCTATAAGTCGCTGCATCCTTGGAGTTCTCCAGATATATTCAGCCCAGCGACTATTCACGAAGAAGACGGATTTTTGGAAGGAGGTGACAGCCATTCTGGAACCCAGACGTCATCCGTAGATTGAGCTCAGACAAGGCCTAACAAACCTTGACTCCGGCCGCGAATCTCGGAAAGTCTTCGTGCGTTTGGTTGTATTTCTCCGCCTCCTCCTGTAGTTACTTTGTTCTGAACTTGTGGTTGTGCGATTATTACTTTAGAACACTGTTTATTTTAAGTTTTTCAGCATGTCTATGTGTTGTTATATCTTAGATCATGATTGTGTTGCTGAGCTTCAGTTTTTCGTGTTCTTGTTGATATAGTGTCATTTTACCGATTGCTAGAAGCGTGCGCGGCGAAGAGATGATTGCGACCCTCATTGGCTCATCTATCTTTCATACTACTCTCTTGAGTAATCGAACAAAGAGACGTGGTGACGGCGACCCGCAATAGGGTTATTAGTGTTAAATTTAGGAAACTCCAAACCAAAACCCCCTATGTTTACGTTGACACTTGCAATCACTTTTTCAATAGCAAAATCACACTCCATACTTACACTCCTCGGGAGATCGATATCCGGGGATTCAACTCCTCAACTTTATTTCTTGACTACGATCGGTACACTTGCCGACGCAACAGTGCTACAGCACTTTGAGAGTAGGGTTGTGTGCCTGAAGCTGTAAGGTCTAAAGAGCCTAAGTTGTAGGCCTTAGAAATAAGGCTGAGGTAGGTGATTAGTGGATCACTGAGCTGTAGGAGCCCTGCAGGGTTATGAGGTAGAAAACCTTGTGGTTTTGAGTTTGGATTCTGTGAAAAATCTGTATGCAGGGCTTAAGGCCTGAGGTGTAAGCTTTGAGGGGCATAGTGGTGAAGTTTGGGCCTAGTCCAACAAGTAAGTTGGAAAGGTGGTAGGGAAAGTGGATGTAACCAATTGGGGTACCACTATAAATCTTTGTGTTTGTTGTGGTGCTTGTTTTTCTTTCTTATTGCAGGATCTAAGGAGAGGCACTAGTTAGATTAACTTGAAATCAACAAAAGAATTAATAAAAATTCAAAGACCTATCCCCCCCTCTAGGTGATTAGCTAACCTTCAGTTAAATAACTTTCAAGTGGTATCAGAGGGAGGTTACTCAAAAAGGATTTAACAATCTGAGTTTACCTCCAAGGTTAGCTACAAGTAATAAGGATGGGTCTGGTGTAAACTACAAGGAACTAGGGGCCATGAAGTTACCAATCTGCAGAAAGGAAGTGTTTGTCCTCTGGAAGGAAAGGGTCAGGATATTCATGGATGTTGCTGACCCTAGGATGTACATCATAGTTCAGGAGGGACCCTTCATCCCCATGAAGATCTCATTTCTGGATGCCAACATCTAGACTCCTAAATCTTATGAATAAATGAACAAAGATGAGCTCCTCCTTGCCTCCATGGACAAGAGAGCTCAAAATATCATTACCAGTGTACTAGATGATTCTACTTTCTAGAATCTGGTGCACTACAAGACCTCCAAGGAGATGTGGGACACCCTAGTTGTGTTCATGGAGGGATTAGAAGAGGTGAGGGATGATAGAACATCCATGCTCAACTAGGAGTTTGAGGCCTTCAGACAAGGAATGTCTGAGGGCATTGCTGAATGTTTTGAAAGATTTTTCATAAATATTAATGAACTGAGAACATATGAAAGGGTCTTTAGCACCTATGAGCTGAATCACAAATTTCTCAGGTCACTTACAAAGGATTAGGACACAAAGATTTGTGCCATCAGGGAGATGGGCAAGCTAGCTCACACTCCAACTCCAACCCTGCTTGGAAAGCTACTGTCTTATGAGATGTAGCTTGCAGCAAGGAAAGAAGAAGAAGAGAAGAGAAGTAAGTCACAGAGAAAGGAGAAATTTTTGGTCTTCAGAGCTGATCCTTCAACCAAGAGCAGAAGGAAGATCTATCAGTCAGGAGAACTACTGAGTCAGAATCTGAGAGCTCAAGGTCCAGCTCCCCTGATAGCCATATATCTGATGAGGACCTTGCTGCCTTCTCCAGGCAATTCCAAAAAATCATGAAGAAGGGGCATTGGAAGAATAGAAGGCCATCCTCCTCTTCACAGCACAGAAGGAAATCCTCTAAGGATAGGTTTGTTTCTAATTATAACAAACATTATTCCTGTAATGTTATTTGGTTCTGATACAGCAAACCTGGTCGTGTCGTTGCTGACTGCCCAGTGAAGAGGAAAGAAGGAGTGAAGAAGAGCCATAAGGGAGAGAAGAAAGAGAAGTCCCTTGTGGCCAAGAAGGAAAAGACCTGGTCTGACTCCTCCTCCGGGTCAGACAATGAAGAAGAAGAAGGCTACATTGGGCTAATAGCTATTGCTGGAGAAGAACCTGAAGAATACCCTGCTGCTATAATTGGGATCAGGGCCCCTTTGTCTCACTCAAATATTGACTCAGAGGTGGATGAAGATGAAGAGGAAGATTCTTAGTGCCATGGATTAATGGCAATGACAGATGTATAAAGTAGCTAGGATCTGCCTGGTCAGACTCAGATAAATGCTAAATCATAATCTTTTATTTCAAGTCATGAGGCTGGCTCAGACTCTGAAGCTCAATCATCAAGAGATGAAAGGATTCAGACTCTGAGGATGATGTAAACTCCATAATTACCATGTATGGAGAACTTCTTGAGGCTTTCAAGATATGCAAGCTACATGACAAGAGATAGGCAAAAGAGATTCTTAGTCTTAAAAGTAAGTGTGAAGACCAAGAAAAATTCCTCACTTACAAGGCTAAACATGCAACCCAGCACAATGAGATCATCGATAGTGAGTCTGTGGTAAGAGTCGCAAATGAAAAACTTATCCAGAAACTTGAAAATGATCTCTTAAATGAGAAATTACTAGTGACCAAATTTTCTAAGCCAAGCACTATGCCGCCCTTAATTGATACCCACCTTACCAAGCTAGTAAGAAATGGTTGGGATTGAAGGGACGTTCTAGACCTTTCAATCCAAAAGGAAAGGGAAAAGGGAAGGCAGTAGTTATGCCTCTAGCATCATTGCCTCAAATTCCTTTTCAGAGACTGTAGTTGCCTTTTAATAGGTATCACCATGACAGCTGTTATGGTTACTGGGACAATGGCAGATCCACTGGTATGGACCAATATGGCCCTATCCATGGTGGAAGATACATTTATATGAGAGCCTTTAAGGCTGCCCATGAGGAAATTCAAATGGCCCATCTTGGAACATTTATTTTTGGTGCCCTAGCCCCCAAATTAAAAGATAATGCTATTGCAATGAATATAAATCATCCATCAAAAGTAGTGACTCAAGATGAGTCTTCTGGCATGACTGGAATGGCAATCTCAGATGCTATCAGATGCATGTTATTTGAAAAGAGACTTGCAGCTGGTGGTTCTCATAAAAGACCAAAACAGCCAGCTAAAAGACTCTCCTTCATTCAAACGGCTGCTGAAAGAAGTCAGAAGTATAGGGCAACACATATCCCTACTATTCAGGGAGCAGTACAGCCTAATACTGGTCCCAAATATAAAAGGAGATACAATATCTATGAGTGCTGGTATTGTGGCAAAGTGGGCCACTATGCTGTAGATTGCTGGCACAATCCTTCAGTGTCCAGAGGTTATCAACCTATCAGAAATTCTATAGGAAGGCATTATTATTTTCAGACTAATGTGAACCTATGACCCAATAGAAATTGGGATCCTAAGGTAAGGTGATTTGTGTTCTTTTCAGGTTAGTTTATGTACCAATTCCCCTAAATGGTACTTGGATAGTGGATGTTCCAGTCACATGACTGGAACAAAGGAGCTATTGAAGGAGCTCACTCTAGTAAATAATGGACACAACGTCATCTTTGGAGGCTCTGACAAGGGGACAACCAAAGGCTATGGTAATATCTCAAATGGCATAATCACCATCACAAAGCTGGCATATGTGGAGGGGTTGCAACACAAGCTCATAAGCATATGCCAACTATGTGATCTTGGTTATGACATTTCCTTCCACAAGGATAAGTGCCACATCAAGAGGTTAAGTGACTAAAGTGTCATCTTAACAGGCACTAGGTGTGGGAATGTCTATAGCTTAAACCTTTCTTGCTAAAATATTAGTTCCCCTATATGCCTAGTTGTAGATGAGAAAGTCTCATATTATGTCCAGTGGTACAAGAGACATGCTCATTTGAATTATAAGACCATTGGTCAGCTCTTTAGTGATGAGATTGTTAGGAAAGGTCCCAAAATAAAATGCTCCAAGGATGGTATTTGTGCTGCTTTCCAAAAGGGTAAGCAGACAAAGACCTCTTTCAAGAGAATTGGGACAAAGGACTCAGTGAGATGCTTGTGTCTCCTGCATATGGATTTGTTTGGTCCTATTCATATTCATAGTCTAGGTAGGAAGGTATATACCCTTGTGGTGGTTGATAACCACTCCATGTTTACTTGGGTGTTCTTCCTTATAAGAAAGGATGAAACCCTTAAAATCTTCATGAATTTTGTCAGGCAAATTCAGAATGAGCTTTCATGCTCTGTGGTCAAAATGAGAAGTGACAATGGAACTGAGTTTTTGTCTGCTGCCATGAATACATTCTGTGAAGAGCAAGGGATTCATCAAGAATTATCCTCTCCAAGAACACTTCAGCAAAATGGGTTTGCTGAGAGGAAAAATAGGAATCTCATAGAAACTGGGAGAACATTATTGAGTGACACTTCTCTCCCTGAATATTTCTGGGCTGCGTAAGTTAATACTACATATCATGTGCTCAATAAAACATCTATCACCAAAGGCCACAAGAAGACTCCCTGTGAGATTTTAAAGGGCAAAAAATCAAACATATCCTATTTCAGGATCTATGGTTACAAGTGTTTAATCCTAGACAATGGTAAGTCAAAAGTACCAAAGTTTGCTGCCAAATCACATGACAGGATCTTTGTTGGGTACAACAATAATAGTAGGGCATATAGAGTCTATAACATGACAAATCAAGTTGTAGAAGAATCTTCCCATATAGTGTTTGATGAGCCATGCATGATTGACAGTGAGCTGTCAGGCTCTTTGCATAGCTCTGTAGGTACAGAAGTCATGGTGGAAAAGCTCTCCATCAAAGATAAAGACCCAACTATGCAAGAAGAATGTAAAGAGGGATGCTGTCCAGAAGAAGCACAAGATATCCAAGCTGGAAATGAAGACAAACCTGCTGTAGAAAATGGTAATCAGTAGGAAGTAGTCAGGATGCCTCCAGCAGTCAGATATCTGAGAGATCATCCTGTAGACCAGATAATACGTGAGGCTAGCCTAGGTGTATAGACCAGAATCAGGAGTCTCAACACAGCTCTCTATTTCAGCTTTCTGTCATAAGAAGAACCCAAGAAATTTGAAGAAGCAAATCAAGACCAATTCTGAATTGGTGCAATGCAAGAAGAAATGAACCAGTTCAAAAGTTGCAAGGTATGGAAGTTGGTTCCCAGACCAGATGGACACAATGTCATTAGAGTCAAGTGGATTTTTAGAAATAAACTAGATGAAATTGGCATTGTAATAAAGAATACAGCTAAACTGGTGGACAAAGGTTATAGACAGGAAGAGGGGATTGATTATGATCAAACTTTTGCCCCAGTTTTAAGGTTGGAAGCAATTAGACTATTTCTTGCATTTGCAGCCTTGCAGGGATTCAAGGTATTCCAGATGGATGTCAAGTCTGCCTTCCTAAATGGAACTTGAAGGAAGAGGTCTATGTAGAGCAACCTCTAGGTTTTGTAGATTCAAACTCTCCTACTATTGTATATAGACTTAGGAAACTCTTTAGGGGCTCAATCAATCCCCAAGAGCATGGTATAAGACATTGTCTACCTTTCTCATTGTGAACAAATTCTCAAGACATAAGATAGACAAGACCCTATTCCTAAGGGACTCTAAGGAGAAGATCATCCTAGTCCAGATTTATGTTGATAACATAATATTTGGCTCTACTAATGACAACCTCTATAGGAAGTTTGCAAAACTTATGCATGGGAAGTTTAAGATGAGTTGTATGGGTGAACTGAAATTTTTCTTGGGACTCCAAGTAAAACAGACTGATGATGGTCTATCCATATCCAAATCAAAGTTCACCAGGAAGATAATCAAGAAATATGACATGGAGAATGCTTCCATCATAAGAACTCCCATGAGCTCAAGTATCCCTACAGGCAAAGTTGATCTAGGTAAGACTGTTGATCAAACTCTATATAGAGGTATAATTGGCTCCCTTCTCTACCTCACTGCTAGTAGGCCTAACATTATATATGCAACATGTGTCTGTACTAGGTATCAGGTCTGCCCTAAATAGTCTCACTACACTGCTATGGAAAGAATCTTGAGATATCTTAATGACACCCCAGATCTTGGCCTATGGTACCCAGGAATGGGGAATTTGAACTAACAGGCTATTTAGATGCAGATTTTGCTGGCTCCAAGGAGGATAGAAAGAGCACTTCATGCTCCTATCAATTTCTAGGTGGCAGGATTGTGTCTTGGAGCAGCAAGAAACAAACAAGTGTTCTAATATCAATAACAGAGTTAGAGTATATTTCAGCTGGAAGCTACTGTGCTCAATTGCTGTGGATCCAACATCAACTTCAGGACTACAATATTCATATAAGTAGAACTCCACTCTTCTATGATTCTACTAGCGCAAATTCTATAGCTAGAAATCTTGTCTCCCATAGTAGGAGTAAGCATATAGAAATTATTTATCACTTCATTTGAGAACATGTGGAAAGGGAAGACATCTCCCTTGAGTTTGTCTCCACAGACAAGCAAGTGGCCGATATCTTCACTAAGCCATTAGATGAAGCCAAGTTCAACACCTTCAAATTTGAATTGGGTATGTTGAATCTTGTTTAGCTTCAATTCTCTCTTCTACCATATGCTGCACTGTATGTTTTGGAGGTAGAACATGTTCTTCCTCGAGATTATGAAGATAGTGCGCAACTGTTTAGGGGGAGCTTACCCAATATAATATGAAGAGAGCTAAACTGGATTGAGTCAAAGTGGAAAACCTACTCCAGACAGATTGGGGGGAAAACCCCACAAAATGCTCCCTATTACAGCAGTTAAAAAGGGGGAGGATAGGTCAAAGAGAGTCAAAGGGGTAAGGAGAATATATAGATGAAATAGTATGGATAGCAGCATGCCTGCATGCTTGGGGGAGTAAGTAATTCTACAAAAGCTGGAAAAATATGGTAATTTGGTAACTCTTGTTCAATTTTGTCTATAATGAATATGTTGTGTTGTCAATGATCTATATTGTTTTGATTTCTTCAAATAGGGAGAGATTGTTGGTTCTACTGATCCCAATATCCCAGATTTGTAAGAAGTCAAACGTGTCAATGACATACACACATAATGTATTTGATGTGTTCCTTAGTTCTTGCATGAAAGGAGTCCATGATTGGACAGGTGAAGAAAAAATGAGTTTGGTAGTAAACTCAAAATTCGTCGAGCTCAGCTCGAAGTTCATCGAGCTCAGTTTGCAGTTCATCAAGCTCAGCTCAACACTTGTCAAGATAAAATAAGAGAAAATTGACTAAAGCAAAAAGCACTGACACTGCTGAGAAGATCAGAGTTCGTCGAGCTCAGCCCACAGATTGTCGAACGTCGCTAAAGACAGAAAAACTGACTAAGGCAAAAAGCGCTGAGATAGCTGAGACCGCTGAGAGAAAGCGTTAAGATCGCTGTGAAGAAAGCACTGAGACAAAAGGTTGTCTTAGTAGTTGAGAAGAATGCGTTGAGACCGCTGAGAAGAAAATGTTGAGACAGAAGGTTATCTCAGCAGTTAAGAATAAGTCGCTGAGTCCGCCGAGAAGAAAGCACTGAGACAGAAGCTTGTCTAAGATGATAATAAAAAAACTGCTGAGACCACTAAGACAGAACCGCTAAGACAAAGCCAGGGAAAATACACAAGTCCAGAAGCGCTGAGAGACAAGACAGATGACATTGAGTGACTTAACATCAATCAACGCCTAATGGAATTCTGGAATATTTTCTAAGTCTAGAAGTTGATGTCCACTACTGACGTCATCAAAGTAAAAATTGTAGGAAGCCGTTGCGGGAAAGCTGTCGTGGCACCGAAAGCTGCTTTGTCATTTTCTGATGGAGGTGGCACTAACCATTCCTTGGTGGACCCACATAAAATTGTGCGGTTGATTCAAATTAACGCTTATAAAAAGGAAAAATAAAATATATTATGGTTAACGAACACACGGAGATCAAACACAGAAAACAAAAAGAAAACTAGAGGCGGTTGGACATCTTCTTCTCCACTAAGCTTGAAAGCTCAAGTCCAGTACAGATAGCCTGAAGGAAAGGAAGATAGCTGAAGCACTTCAAGGTTCATCAAGTTAGTTCTCTCCAGAACAGAGAAGCTGATTCATCTCTTCAACAAACTGATAACTGTTCATCTGAGCAGCAGAAAAGTGTTAGCTATAGAAGAAGACTAATTCCTTCTACAACAAGTGGGATGGACTGATATCTGCTCAGTCCAGCAAAGTTGACTCCGAGATTTTTCTCTAAGTCAGTTGTTTTATTTTTATTAAACACACTGTTTTATTTCTTGTAGGATTCAATTTATCTGAATCTAAGTGTAGGGCACTTTATGCCTGAGGTAGGTGACTAATTAGTCACTAAGGTAGGTACTCTGTTGAGGTACTGAGGTCGGATCCAATAGTGGATCTGAGCTGTAGGGCTTAATTGACTGAGGTAGGAGAGTGTTGCTCTGTAATGTAGGATCCAAGTGTGGATCTGAGGTAGGGTTGTCCTCCTAGCCTGAGTGTAGGGCATTGTGCCTGAGGTAGGTGACTGGAGAGTCACTGAGCTGTAGGTGACAAGTGTGTCACTAAGTTGTAGGCCTTGGAGGAGGCTGATCTATAGGTATCTGCAAGGGTACTGAGCCGTAGGAGTGCTGTAACACTCTGAGAGTAGGGTTGTATGCATAAAGCTGTAGGGCTGAAGAGCCTGAGTTGTAGGCCTTCAAAATAAGTTTGGGGTAGGTAATTAGTGGATCACTAAGATGTAGGAGCTCTACAGGGCTCTGAGGTAGGAACCATTATGGTTCTGAGTTTGGATTCTGTGAGAATCTTTGTGCAAGGCTGAGGGCCTGAAGTGTAAGCTCTGAGGAGCATAGTGTTGAAGTTTGTCCCTAGTCCAACAAGTAATTTAGATAGGTGGGAGGGAAAGTGGATGTACCTAAATGGGGAACCACTATAAATCTTTGTATTTGCTGTGGTGCTTGTTTTTCTTTCTTATTACAAGATCTAAGGACAAGCACTAGTTAGATTTACTTGAAATCAGTAAAAGAATTAATAAAAATTCAAAGACCTCTTCACCCCCCTAGGTGATTAGATAACCTTCAGTTAAATAACTTTCAACCCTAAATTTCGGCTCCAACCTCGTATCCAGCCTCTGCCCATCCCTGATGCGATTCTGGATATCATCAAAGGTAGTCATCGATGACAGCTACTCCTTATACAGCTCCGTATCGTCCTCAGACACGAGAGATATCTGCATCTCTTCCAACATCCGCACCAGCTCCATAACAATCAACTGAGGCTCCGCTCCTGGTGTAATGGCTCTCTGTCTCAGAGCGTCTGCTACCACTTTGGCCATCCTGGGATGATAGTGCATGGTATACTAGAATTATGACAAAAACTCTACCCAATGTCTCTGCCTAATATTCACCTCCTTCTGTGTGTCAACGTACATCAATTTTCTGTGATCCGAGAAAATATCACAATGGACAAAGTAGAGGTAGTGCCGCCAGTTCTTCAGAGCGAAGATAATTGCTCCAATCTCTAAGTCGTGCACCAAATAGTTCTGCTCCTATTTCTTCAGCTGTCTGGAGACATAAGCTATCACGTGCCTGTTCTGCATCAGAATGACACCCATCCACTAATACGAAGCATCAGTGTAAACCTGAAATCCTTCCTTCCCATATGGAAGCACAAGGATAGGGGCCAAGGTAAGCCAACTCTTTATATCCTTGAAGGTAGCCTCACACTGCGGTGTCCAAATAAAGGGCGTCACCTACTTCGCCAGAGATGTAAGGTGGAGAGCTATCCGGGAGAATCATTCGACGAACTTCCGGTAGTAACCGGCAAGTCCCAGGAAACTCCTTACATCAGTGGCTGTCTTCATCGACGACCAATCCCATACTGCCTGAACTTTTGTCGTATGCACTGCCAAACCTGCTCCGCTGATAATATGGCCCAAGAAAGCCACCTCCTTCAGACAAAGCTGGCACTTGGTGAACTTCACGTATAAACTATGCTCCCTGAGCTTCTCCAATGACTGTGCCAGGTGCTGAGCATGCTCCTCCTCGGTCCTTGAGTTAATGAGTATATCAATGATAAATACTATGACAAAAACATCCAGATAGTGCTCGAATACCACAGTTCATTAAACTCATGAATATGGATGGTGCATTCGTGAGCCCGAAGGGTATCACGGTGAACTCGTACAACCTGTATCTGCTGCTGAAAGTGGTCTTCGGGATGTCATCCTCCTGAATCCGTAGTTGGTAGTATCCGAACCTCATATCTAGCTTCAAAAACTAGTGAGCTCCCTCCAACTGGTCAAATAGCTCGTTAATCCTCAGTAGTGGGTAGGTGTTCCGAATTGTCAACCTGTTTAGTGCTCTGTAATCGATACACAGTCAGAGTGTCCCATCCATCTTCTTCACAAACAACACTTGGGCTCCCCTTGGGGAAGAACCTGTCGGGACAAATTTGGCTTCCACTATCTCCTGCAGGTAGCTTCGAAACTCCATAAACTCCTTCTGAGCCATCCAATAAGGGCTCTGGATACCGACTTAGCCCTCGACACTAGCTGTATCTGGAAATCCTTCTCTCGATGATGTGGCAACCTAGGCAACTTCTCCAGAAATACATCTTAAAAATCTCGCACTTCTGGGATACTAACAACGGAATCCTTGGCCTCGACCATCTAGAACAACACCAAGTAAACTTCATCTCCCTATAGTTGGGCCTTAACGGCCTGAATAGAAGAGAGTAGAAGACGGGAAACTGGCACAATAACTTCGAATGTCGGGTAAGTGTCACCGTATCTCGGCATGACCCTCCTTGCTGGGCAATCAATATGCGTATAATTCCAGGTGAGCCATGCCATGTCCATGATGAGATCAAAATCCGGCATCCTCAATATCGTTGTCGGGGCCTCGAAGACCACACCATCGATGGTCACTCTCAGAATGCACTTGGCCATACACTGGATCTCTGTCCTGTTGGGGAGGCGCACCCTCTTAGCGACTCCCTCACAGTTTGGATCTGGTCCAGGTCTCTGACGAACTCCTCCGAGACAAAATTTTGTGATGCTCCAATATAAAATAGGGTGTGGGCAGGATTGCCACACACCATCACTATCCCTAAGTTAGTTAAATTATTATTCTTCGTTATCTGGTTTCTGATTCCTTCCTAGTTCTAAAGTTTTATGTTCATGTAATATAACTTCTAGAAAGGGACGAAAACTTTTAAATAACGGGCGTACCTGCTATCACCTGATCCGGGTTCCGAGGTTGAACCAAGTCCAGGGAATACACCTGCCCTCTGTCCTACCTGTAGTCACCACCCCGAAATCTACATCCTCAGCCGCGTCCTCAACCCCCAAACTATCGTGCAGGTGGGGAATCTTGAAGTGTTAGTGGGAGTGCTTCCCTCATGGGGCAGTTCCTCTTGAAGTGCCTTGGTTGGTTGCCCCGAAAACATGTCTTTGCCTCTTCCACTGCCCTCGGCATTTCCCGTATCTGTAATGGCTGAAAATCCAACACCACCGGGTTTCTTTGCTCTTGTCTGTCCTCCTAGCAGGGTTGATCCCCATTCCTTCTTTCCCCGATGAATCAACCTTTGGGCTGGTCCCTGCTACCTCCGATCGCTGAATCATTAGCTGGCCTCTTCCATCCCTGAACTGCAAGCTTGTCCGCCTCCAACTTCTTGGCCATCTCCAAGATCCTAGCAAAGAACCCATCAGAGATGAAGAGGAGGGTCTGCCTCATGTCATCATGAAGGTCCTTGTAGAACCTCTTCGCATAGCCCGCATCATCTAACTAATATGAGTTCGCAAAACTAGCTAGGTTTGTGAACTCCCGGTAATAATCCAACACCGTCCTGCTGCCCTGCCTCAACTGCAGGAACATGTCCTCTAACTCATCACTCGCCGACTGAGGTACAAAGTGATCCAACAAAGCTGCTCTAAACACTTCCCGAAAAATGTCTATGCAATCCATTCGAGCAAAGGTGGTGTCCAATAGTAACTTCCACCATCTCTTCGCATGCTATTCCAAGCAAGAAACTACCAAAGCCACTGCCTCCTCCGTCAGACATCGAATCCCACCCAGCATCTCCTATATAATGTCAATCCACTCCTATGTATGGACTGCTGACTCCGTGCTAAGGTAGGATGGAGGAGAAAGCACCCGGAAGACACTCAGCCAGTTTTCCCCGTGGTTTGGCTGTGGGGCTAGAGCCTGCTGAGCCCCGAAAGACTCCAAAATGGCCGTCAAAGTCTGCCCCATCTCCGTTTACTGGAATGGAGTCAGACCTGGTGGGGGTGAAACCATGTTCTGTACCTGGGGTGTACCCTGCTGAGGAGTAGTGTTCGTCACAGGCTATAAGGAAAATTCCAATTATTAGTTAATGTACAAGTGTAACTAATGAAAAGTCGACTTTTGCATGTGATTCACCCTTATGGGCACACCATTGCTTCCGCTACTAGTTTGTCCTCAAACTAAGCTCGTGCGGTGTGGCCCAGGCTTTTCTGGACTTCTTCTCTTTGATCGATGTTTCCTCTGATACCATTTTGTAAGACACTTTTTTTGCTACGCTACCAGGTCTTACGCCCATAACCGCCGCTTTGTGGTGATACCGACACACGGGAAGGTCGTCACTACAAAATGAAGATTCTGCCGACAATGAATATCATCACGAAGTAGAAGTACAAGTAAGACTAGTAAAGTCCAAAATCACATGTAACATCAGAAATCACAGCAAGTCCACATGATAATAGAAACACTGAAATAGAACAATACAAATAAAAGTCAAACGTGCTTAATCCCGGTACATCAAATCCTCAATACAACCCTCTCGCGGAAGCTAAGAAAGGCTATCACTCACGAAGCTACGGACTGGTTCTCCCGTACTAGACTGGCCCACCTCCATATGTACCGTGCTCCGATGGTGCTTCAACTCCTGTTGTTGGTCCCTGTCTCACATCTGGAGCCCCTGAAATGTTTGGTCCACCGACAGTTAGTCAAAAGACTAAGACTGAATTCCCCCACCCGTCCCCCAATGTCTCCTAGGCACCACATGTGAGGAGTGATAGGAAAGCTATGAAGGTGGAGAGTGGTCAAAAGTAGATTACGGTGGACCTATTCTAACAAGCATATATTAAATCTACAGAGCTTTAAAAGTAAAGGTAACTAATACTTCAATAATAAGAAAACGGTAGAGTAAACAAGTATGATAGAGCAACATTATATGAAATGTAACTAAGAAATAAATAACCTTAACTTATATGAATGCCCATACAAACATATAAGTTGAGGGGTCTTTTGCAAGGCTCCCATCGTATAAAAAGTCTCATACCAATTTATACGATGGGGTGTCAGGTTGTATGCAAGTATGAGTGAAGTGAAATGTTATGCCATGATTCATGCAAATGCAATACACGCACACAACTCTATGCTCACAGACCTTTAGTTACCCCAATTTCGAAGCTAGCATCACTCACAGGAGCCTATGTCGTGGAAAACGGAGAGAGTTGGTCGGGCCACCCCACTCCTTAACGGGTATTCACACTACCAGGCCTAGCCCTTACGTACTCCCCATAACCTGGGTATGTGCATACTTTGCTGACCCACTGCCAGACTTTCCATTGTCCAAGTGTCCAGCACACCCACCGAGTTAGCATACCGACATCAGTGTGAATGACTGTCAAGTACCGAACACCCACCACTTTTATGCACAGGCAACCATGAGTTCCTGAGCCATCGGCTCCGCGGACTAACATGTCCGTTTCCATAACCACCGAGACTACTGCTCTGCCAACCTAACCAAACCAACCTCCCAAGTTTCCGGGTTGTTTGAAAGTGAGTCCCTAGTTAGGCTAGTTGCTCTTTAATAATTATTCTTACGGTTTAGATTAACCTATGACTGCCCAGGGCATTCCCTGTGAAGGGCTCTTGGGGGCACTAAGAACTAAGATGGGTTGAAGGCCAAATATCCCTTTGGCAAGGCACTTACTATTATTGGTATCTAGTCAGGTCCTAATCCCATTTAATGCTACACTAAATCTAAGACTAACATATTTTGACTCTCTTTGACCCGAGGAAAGACGATCTTTCATCGATAGCGTGCACCACTTAACACTAGCCAAATAGTTTCCCTCAACCTACCTTCCAATGGTGACCTTACTCATTCTCAACAAGACTTGGTTGACCAACTACCCCTTTTCCCATAACTGATTTCACACCTTATTCAACTTTTACAATTTCTACTATGTGCAGACCGACTAACTTACATGATGAGCATGAGTAGTGACCCCTTCAATTATTCATCCAAATTCCCTATAATTATTACTGGGTGTCTACCATGATATACTTAGGCTAAATCCAGAAACTTGAAATTTTCCTAATTAATTTGACATTTATTAAATTTTTTGCGAAATCAGTCCAACGATACTTTTGAACTACAAGTACACTTTTCTCTCTAGATATGGCCTTAGGAAAAATTATACCATGTGCATGTCATCAAGATAACATTATGTATAGGGATTTATAATTTTCTATAGATGCTTTAACCCCAAAGCAAATTTTTGATTAATTATCAATAATAGTAGAGTAAAGAAAGAAGTACTAAAATTATTCATCCAAAAATCATGATAAAATTACCCAAACTTTAAAATGACCATAAAAGACTTCTGACCAAAAATAACAATTTGGTAAGATTATTTGGTCAAAGAAATAAATCATTTAAAACCAATCATTAATTAGTGACTTGTGAAGTAACCACTAAGAACATTTTCCTAAATATTCTGTAAAATTTCTCAGATCTTAAGGGTGTCCTAAATAGTTCTCTGACCAAGTTTCATAAGCTTTCAGTGAATGAATAACTCAAAATAAATTCTTGAATCAATAGGTCAACTAGAAAGGGTGTGAATGAAGTACAATAAATTCTGATCTAAAATTCTCACTAAAATTTTCAGAGCTTAATAGCAATATTATTTGGCCACTGCCTAAATCTCAAGGTCATCCAAAGTCCTATGATGCAGTAATAAAAATTCAAGTGTAAATGTGACCTAAACGGTCCTAAGTTGTTACAAGGGAGATGTAAACTCTAAAAGTTCAAGAAATACATCCTAGGTTTACTTACCATCCTAAGATCACATGGACTAAACCCCAAGTCAATACATGGACATAACAGCTTATGTCCTTCACAAACCCCCCAAAGTTCAACCCTAGGATTTTGTTGGAACACCCTATTACTAATTTGGGTAAGGATCACTATGTTTCTAGGAAACCTGTTTTTGACCTCCTGTATAGATCTAAAGGTCAATTAGAATTGAGTATAAGGGTTAGAAGTCTAGGTTTGGAAGCTGCCCTCAAGACCAAGAATTGTTCAGTTTGAGACTAAGTCATATCGTCGAGCTCAGCACGACGATTCGTCGAACTCAAATCGACGATCATCTAGCTCAACTTCGACAGATCGTCGAACTCCATTCGACGATCGCTGAGCTCAACTTCAACAAATCGTCGAACTCCATTCGACTATCTTCGAGCTCAGTTCGACGATCTTGACTCAGTATTGGATCTCTATCTCTGAGCTCAGTTCGACGATCTTTGAGCTCAGATCGACGATTTTTGTTGTTGTCTATGTCCATATCGCTGAGCTCAGTTCGACGATAGCAGAGCTCAGTTCAATGATTTTCTGATGACTTCAAGGATTTTCAAGATTCAAATTCAGGAGTTATTCAGCAATTAATTCAGAAGATTTTCTAGCCGTTTTCATTTATTTCTGGACCAAGTTTCAAGGGATTATCAAAGAATGTTTCTTTGGACTTTCCTCCAGAAGACATTTTGCAATTAAGGATGCAATTAATGCAGGACAACGACTGTTCTTGACAGAGGATGTTTTTCTATTCAGTACCAGAGAATAAAAGAAAAGATTTTTGAATCTCTCTATCACTTATCCTCAAAACACATACAAGAACAAAATATTCTCTGTCTCAAAGAATTTTCTGAAGAACACACATCCAAGGAGATCAAACTTTCTGAAATCTTCTGATCTCTTTTGTCTCAAGTGTTCAAGGCCAACATCTTTCAAGACTCCAGACACCTAACATTTCAGCTATTGCTGAAATCATTATTTGCTGGAGGTCAACTTCTGAAGGCCTATCACCCTACAGCAAAGTTTCTTTTCCTGAACATCTCAAGGACTCAGGGGGAGCTTTTACACCATCAAATCCACATAGTCTTCTCAGCTGCTTTGAGAAAGAGAAGACTTCCATAAATCTCTCATCCCCATCTCTATAAAGGGTTTCCCAAACTCCCTTCAAAAGTTTGAGCTTGGTTTTTGAGCACCTTGTCAAAAGTTCATTGGTGGCAAGACACCTGATCAAAAAATCTGATTTGGTTTTTGAGCACCTTATCAAAAGCTCATTGGTGCCCAGGACACCTGATCAACTCATCCTGCAGTGGATTCCTACCTAGGGTGGTAGAAGAGTGGATGTACCCAAGTTTAGGGGAACCACTATAGCTCCTTATGTCATCTGGCTTGCTTGTCTTTATCTTTTGTTTCTGGCTGTGATTGTTCTGTGATTGTTTTGTGATTAGTTTAGATCTGTGATTAATTTATATTGTATGTTATTCTGTGATTAGATTTAATAATTGCTTCCCTGCTCACTCAGATTACAACAATTGTTGTAAAAAGTTTTCAAGCACCATATACTCTATTCACCCCCTCTAGAGTATATCAGATCTAGCTGCACTTTCAATTGGTATCAGAGACAGGTTGGTTAAACATACCACACCTTGGTGGTTGCACAGGCTAACACCTGAACCCAAAGATTCCTAGTTAGATCTGTTTTCTTTTGAGTTCATTATTAGATTTTGTTTTCACAAATCATGGCCCAAAATAAAGATTATGCTAGCACCAGACCTCCAGTGTGCAATCTATCCAAGTTTGCACTTTGGAAAGCAAGGATCAGATTATACATGAATTCTATTGACGAGGATATTTTTAACTCTGTTTTGACAGTCTGTCCAAGACCTCCAGAGAACTCAAGTACAAATGTTATTTCACCTCCATCAGGAACAGATGCTGATATTAAGAAGTGGAAGGTAGCTGATGCCAAGGCTATGAACATTCTAGCCCAGACCATGTCTGATGACATCTTTCAAAAGGTGCCTGAATGCAATTCGGCAAAGGAAATCTGGGATAAACTCTCAGAAATAGTCTCAGGCTCAGCTGATGAGAGGAAGGACAGGAGATCCCACCTCATATCTCAATATGAGAATTTCAAGAAGGGAGAAGCTGAATCAGTTGGAGATATGTACAATAGACTTAGTCTAATAGTCAGTGAACTCAGGACCTTGGATAAAGAGATCTCACTAACTGAACTTAATGACAAAATTCTAATGTGTTTCCCTAGCTCTTGGGATTCAAGAATCTGGCCAATCAAGGATGCCAGAAGTTTGAATGAGATCACCACTGAAGCTCTATTGGGTAAGCTCAAATCTTATGAGCTACTCATTAAGAATAGAGAAGAAGAACAGAAGGCTGCCTCACCAGCCACAAGAAAAGAGAAGACAATAGCCTTCAAGGCAACTGAAGATCAGCCTGAAGACAAAGTCACAGGCAATGATTAACTGCTCAGTCTGTTGGCCAAAAAATTCTACAAGATGTCCAGAAAGGACTTCAGAAGGAGATCATACAAGGAGCATGATAAGCCAAGGTATGATAAGTCAATTAATAATAAAGAAATTGTTTGCTTTGGTTGTAGGAAACCAGGGCACATTGTTCCTGACTGTCCAGAAAACAAAAACAAGGACAGAAGGGACAAGAAAGAAAGAAGAAAGGAGAAAGACTCCAAGAGGAATGGCAATGGCAAACCCTCCTCAAGCAAAAACAAACACACAAGAAAGGGGTTTGTTGCTGAATCCTGGAGTGAGACTGAAGAGGAATCAGAAGCCTCATCCAGCTCCAGTGATGATGAAGATGATGTAGAAGAGAAAGAGTTTTGCATGATGGCAATCAATGCCTCTCAACATAATTCAGATGAAGAAGAGTCAGAGTCAGATTCAGAGACTCAACTTGAAGAAGATCAGGTAATCAGTTCTTTTGACTTCAATTCAGAGGACTTTAAATCTGAGTTTAAAGCATTATGTTTAGACCTGTTAAAATCTGAGAAAGAAATTATCTCTCTCAGAAATCATTTATCTGAACATAATACCTTAAAGTCAGAAAACCTCAAACTCTCTCAGGAGTTGGAGTGTTGTAGGTAGCAGATAGCTTCACTGAAAGGTGAGTTATCTGAGGCCAAGAAGCTTAAAGAATCCCTTAATGGGAGAAGCATCAAGCTGATGGACATCACAAGCACAGTGAACTCCAGATTTAATAGTACACCGGGCTTAGGTGCTTCATCCAGCCAACCCATAGTTCTAAGAACTCCAATCAAGTTCATTTCTGATAAAGGAAAGGGAGTTGTAGAGGTAGCTAGGAAAAATTCTGATCTGCCCAAGAAAACTAAGTCCCAACAGAAATCGTCGAACGGAGATCGACGATCGCCGAACGCAGATCGATGATCTCAGGCAAAATCGTCGAACTCAGGTCGATGATCTCAAGTTCCTGAACTCTGCCATAGTCGACCGTCGAACGGAGCTCGACGATCTGACCCAAGATCGTCGAACGCAGCTCCACGATCGTCGAACAGAGGTCAGAGCTCTGGAAATTTTTTCAAGGGCAAATCAAAATCCAATCCTAGGGGTCCTTCATCCCAAATCTTTAACCCTTATACTGAATGGATTATACCTCCAAGGAGATATCATCCTGAAGGTTATAAGAGTCAACCTGGGATGTCTTTTATTTCAGAGTTTAAAGGTTATCAACCTAGGCCCAAGGTAAACTGGGTCAAAAACAAATGAATTATCTTATGTGCAGGTGAAGACCTATCCAACATCTAACCAGCAATGGTACTTGGATAGTGGGTGCTCTAAGCACATGACAGCAAACAAGGACAACCTCACATCCTTTAGAGCCAAGCTTGGACCCAAAGTTATCTTTGGTGATTCAAACTTTGGACAAACTAAAGGATATGGTGCAGGTCCAGATTGGATCAGTAACATTCAAGAAGATAGCTTATGTGGAAGGACTGAAGCACAACTTAATAAGCATCAGTCAGCTGTGTGATGAAGGCTACCAGGTGACCTTCAGCAAAGCATTATGCAAAATCAAGTCAGAGTACAACACAACTGTGTTGACAGGTAAAAGGAAAGGTAACATCTATCTAGTAGATTTTCTTTCAACAGATGTAGATATTTGCCTATTCAATTCTGTTTGTAGACCAAATATTTTATGGCATAAGAGATTAGGACACTTAAACCTTAGAACTATTGCTAGGATATCCAAGGACAAACTTGTTAGAGGACTACCTTCTGGCCCCTACAAGAAGGAAGGACTCTGCAGGGCTTGTCAATTAGGCAAGCAAACTAAAAATAGTTTTAAGTCACTTAATAAGAGTGATTCACCTAGGATATTGTATCTGTTACACATGGATCTTTTTGGACCCATCACAGTACAAAGCCTAGGAGGGAAATCTTACACTTTAGTAGTTGTAGATGACTTCTCTAGATTCACTTGGGTGTTCTTTCTAAGGAAGAAGTCTGATAACTTTAAGTGTTTGACAGAGTTTCTCAAATGTATACAGATTGAGTTCAATACTCACATTGCCCTGATCAGAAGTGATCATGGGACAGAGTTTGATTCTCTTCTTATGCCCTGATCAGGCATACTTTCTCAACTCCTAGAACTCCTCAACAAAATGGGGTAGCTGAAAGGAAAAATAGAACCCTTATTGAATCTGCCACTACATTGTTGTCAGATGCTCACCTTCCTCTATCCTTCTGGGCAGAGGCAGTGAACAGCTCCAACTATGTGCTGAATAGAAGTTTGATACATAAACTAAAGGGAAAGACTCCCTATGAATTACTCAAAGGGAAGAAACCTAAAGTTGATTATTTTAGAGTTTTTGGTTGCATTTGCTATATACATAATAATGACAAGAAATATTTAGCAAAATTTCAAGCTAAAGTTGATGAAGGAGTGTTTCTGGGATACTCCATGATCAGTAAGGCTTATAGGGTTTATAATAAATCATCTCTAAAAATTGAGGAATCTGTTCATATATCATTTGATGAATCTAACATGTCTTTCAAGGAGAAGATCTCTTCTACCATAGAACCTTTGCAGGAACACTCTCTTGTTGAAGACTTGAACAAGTTACAGGTTACTCAAAAAGAGGAAAGCAGTGAAGATGAAGAAAGTATTCAACATATTGAAGAACAACTTGAAGAGCCAGTTGTTGTACCACAAGAGGAAACAACAACACAGGTTGGTGAATAATCAACACCCCCTGTTGATTTAGTAACATCAAGAGACCATCCAATTTCACAAATAATTGGAGACATCTCAGCTGGTGTGCAAACCAGAAATCAGGTCAACGAAAACCTGTTGCACACTTGCTTCCTATCTCAAATTGAACCTCAGTCCATTCAAGATGCAGAGCAAGATCCACACTAGATCATTGCAATGCAAGAAGAGTTGCATCAATTTGAAAGGAACAAAAAGTGGGAACTAGTGCCAAAGCCTAAGGATCACTCCATTGTTGGAACAAAGTGGGTGTTCAGAAACAAACTGGATGATCAAGGAGTAATTGTAAGAAACAAGGCAAGGCTAGTTGCTCAGGGATATTCTCAAGAAGAAAGAATAGACTATGACCAGACTTTTGCACCAGTTGCAAGATTGGAAGCCATCAGAATCTTTTTAGCTTATGCAGCATATAAAGGATTCAAGGTATATCAGATGGATGTCAAAAGTGCATTTCTAAATGGAGACATCAAAGAAGAAGTATATGTCAGACAACCTCCAAGTTTTATCTCTCCAACTTATCCTGATTATGTTTTTAAGTTGAACAAAGCATTATATGGTCTTAAGCAAGCTCCTAGAGCATGGTATGAGACCCTAGCATGCTTTCTTTTGGAAAATGGATTTATAAGGGGTAGAGTAGACCAAACTCTTTTCATTAGAACCCATAAGTCCCATACCCTACTAGTACAGATTTATGTATACGATATTATTTTTGGTTCTACTGACTCAAAATTGTGCAGAAGGTTTTCCAACCTAATGCATTCTAAATTTGAAATGAGTAGCATGGGTGAGCTATCCTTCTTCCTAGTATTGCAAGTCAAACAACATGCTGAAGGCATCTTTATTTCTCAAACCAAGTATGCAAATGAATTGGTTAAGAAATTTGGCATGTCTGAAGCATCTTGTATGAAAACACCTATGCCTACCAATGCTGTATTGGATGCTGATGAACATGGGAAACCTGTTGATCAGACAACATATAGAGCAATGATTGGCTCTTTACTGTACCTTACAGCTAGTAGACCAGATATAATGTTTGCTACATGTATATGTGCTAGGTTCCAAGTAAGCCCTAGAGAGTCACACCTAACATTAGTAAAGAGGATTCTCAGGTATGTTAAAAGTTGTCCAAATCTAGGTCTCTGGTATCCAAAAGATTCAGCATTTGATTTAACTGGATTTTCTGATGCTGATTATGCTGGATGCAGAATTGACAGGAAAAACACCAGTGGAACTTGTCAGTTCCTTGGTGACAGACTTGTCTCTTGGTTTTGTAAGAAACAAACTTCTGTGTCAACTTCAACTGCTGAAGCTGAATATATGGCTGTAGGCAGTTGTTGTTCACAAATCTTGTGGATTCAAAACCAACTCCTAGACTATGGCTACAACTTAGAGAAGTCAAAAATCTTTTGTGATAACACTAGTGCTATTTCTATAGCTCAAAATCCAGTCCTCCATAGTAGGACAAAACACATAGAAATTAGGCATCACTTTTTAAGGGATAATGTTGAAAAGAATAAAATTGAACTGCAATATATCCCAACTGATTTGCAAAGGGGAGATATTTTCACCAAGCCCTTGGATGAAAAGAAACACACCTTCTTCCTAAATCAGTTAGGAATGTTAGATGGAGGAAGTCTTAAATAATATCCAAGATTTTAAAAGTTTAAAAATTGACCAAGACTAGGCAAACATCTTGATTTTTCTTAGTGTCTAGAGTTTTTCTGGTCTCTGAACTGCGCTCGACGATTTTCCCCCAGATCGTCGAACGGAGATCGATGATTTCCGAAATCGTCGACCTGAGTTCGGCGTTTCTCAGATAGTATGAACTATCCCTTCCGGTCAGCTATCGTCGAACGGCGCTCGACGATTTTGTTCTCTGAACTATCGTCGAACGGAGCTCAACGCTCTCCAATATCGTCGAACGGAGATCGACGATATTGAAGACTCTTCAGATTCCTTTAGTAGCCCCGATCGTCGAACTGAGTTCAACGATCTTTCCATTTCTACGTCGAACCCTAATATAAAATTCATTTTTCGCCGTCATTCTCCTTTTGCGCTTTCGATTTCTCTGCAAACACTTTCTTTCCCTCCAAACATTTCTGCACTTGGTCATTTTGTTTGTTGATTCTTTGCAGGTAACTATGGCCGTTTCTGTAGCTGTTCTCGCCGCCATGAAATTTGATGTCGGCTTTGACATTGACATGGAATCCTTCAGCACAACAGATCAAGTTTTCCAGGACATCTTGGAGTTGTTCAAAGAGTAGAAACTTGCTACAATCATGACCACCAGGATTAAACTTGCTGCTGATGAAATTAAAGAGTGGGTCTACACTGCCCACAATCAGGATCAAAATACAATTGTTGGATCAATCTCTGGCACACAGGTACCCTTGACCCCAGCAATTCTGACAGAAGTTTTTGAGTTAAGTACTGGTGGAGACTCTGCTGATTTATCTGGAGAGGAATATGCTGATTTGCTTGCAAGAATGGGTCATTCTGAGGCTAACCCTAGCAAGCTGCTGAAGAAGAATCTGTCTGTGGAATATAGATTCTTGGCTGATGTAGTTGGGAAGGTCCTGTTGGCTAAGAACTCTGCCCATGATACTATTTCCAGGTATCAGCTATGCTTAATGGGAGCCATAGTGGACAGGAAGAATTTGAACTGGGGAGAGGTCTTCTTTGACCTAATCAAAAAGAAAATTAACAAGAGTTTTGTAAATTTTGGGAGGATTTTAGGCCTTTTTCTGCAGAACAGATGCCCTGCATTGCTAGTATCCTCTGGGATACACATTAATGCTTCCAAGAGACTGTCCTGTGCCCTATTTGGTAAATGGGACAGGCAGATCCTCAAGCCTAGCAGGCCCTCTTCCAGCACACCTTCAGGCACCAGGACTGCCATAGTCACTTCCCCTCAGGTCTCTGCCCCTGCAGATGACCTGCCTGTTGCTGCCTCTCCTCCTCGTCCTCCAATTCCATCTCTTCCAATTCCATCCACCATTCAAACTCCATCCACTATCATCATCTCCAGCCCTTCTCCAACATCTATACCATCTCCAATCCCTACTCTACCAAAAACAGAAGAACAATTCCATCCATTATACTCCTACCCTCAACCAGATATTGAAACATCCACAATTCCATCCTTCAATCTCATTGATGATTCCTTCATGGATGACTCACCCTCCTCACCTCCTGAGCTACCCTCCTCATCAACATCTTACCAAGACCTTCTGCAAGATATCATTGATCAACCCACCTTCACACCATCTATCTCCATCCCACTGTCCTCCATCACCACTTTACCCACACCTCAACAATCTCTTCCCCAATACACTAGCTCTCCACTACCATCATCAATAGCTCCACCTCCATCCTCTACCTCTGCTCCAGTCACTGCTGAGCAAGTAGATCTTCCAGCCCTAGCTGACAGGATTTATGAATTGCTAGCCCCCAGGAAATCTCTTCTCTTGGAGACCTCCTTGGCTCCCTTACTCCAGTTAGTGGCAGCTCTTTCTGCCAGGCTCTCCTCCTTAATCCCTCAAGCAATCCATTCAGCAGTGTGCCTTGATCCAGCCTTGTCTGAATCTAGGCAAGGGGAGATGCCCTATGAAGTGAGCTTGCCTGCTGTTTCTGCAGTTAGTGTTGCTGCTGCTATTGCTCTTCCTCAAGCTCCAGTTCCCCTTCCAGTTGCAGTCTTTCGAGTGGACATCAGGTCCTTGCTCTCAGTGTTTGATTCAATGTATTTCAGTTGTCTGCCAAAGAAAGCTTGTTTTCCAGAGAGAGTTGCTATCCAGTCCCCAGAGGATCTCTCCAAGGCCCTTGTGCCCTTCTCTTGTTGTGACCCCAGCATCATAACTTCCTTTATTAATTCAGTATATGCTGCTGCTACTCCTGCTGAAAGCAGTGTTGATGTTTCTGATGTTGCTGCCCTTCCTGCTGAAAATTTTGTTGATATTATTGCTGATACTGCTGATGAGTCAATTTCTGAGGATATGCAGATGACAGAGGCACATGATGTTGAGCCTTCTGTGTTTGCTGATGACATTCCTCCTGCTGCTGATATTGCTGTTTCTGTAAGTGAAACTGTTGCTGCACCAACTGCTATTGTTATTACTACTGCCACAACTTCAGTATCTGCTGCTGTTGCTGCTGCTTCAACTTCTGTTACTAGTTCTGTATCTACTTCTGCTTCAACTACAATTGCTACAAGTGTTGTATCTGCTGCTGCTCCAATCACTGCTGCTTTATCTGCTTCAACCCAGCTCAAGAAAGATTTGATGAAAAAGATTGATGCTCTTTATGATGAACAAAGTTCTGAAAGTGATGAGTTCAAGACTGATTCTGATGACTCCTCTACCACCATTGCCAGAAAGAGAAATGCAAGGAGCAAAGCCATGAAGAGAGTACCTCCAGCCAAAGTCAAGGACAATAATGATATTCCATATTATATTCTTCATGACTGCCCCATAACTGAGCACTGGATGCAGTATTCAAAGAATCAACTCAAAGCCATGAAGAAAAAGAGGAAGTATGAGAAAGGATCTTCTCAATTTCAACATCCTCATCCTCCTCCACCACCTCTTCCTGATGCAGGTGCAGGTGGAAGTTCAGCGGCTCAACCCTCTGCTAGAAGCCAAACCCCCTATCAGCCTCATGCCAGATCCTATCATAGGGGAAGCCAGTCCAGGGGCTCTCAATCCAGAAGAGGAAACTATAGAGGCAATCAAAGAGAATTCCAAGTTTATTCTAAAGGATATTCAAGGCAACATCCCTACTCCAGGGAAGGACAAATCTCATCAGACACAACCTCTGGTCCTTTTCCCTATAAACTGAAGGAAGTAGTTTCATCCAGGCCTCCTCAGGACAATCCATCAAATAGATATGAGCCACCAGTGCCATTTGAAGATCCTGAAAATAATCCAACTGCTTGGACTGCAAGGATAAAAGAGCTTGCTGCACTGGACCAGATTAAGAAAGCTAGAGAGCAAGGCAAAGACTCCTCCAACATCACTACATTATCTGAACAGAGAAAGAAAGAGTTGGAAAGATATGGTTCAAGCAAATTCTTTGATTCTGATAGATACATGGAGCTGCATCCTGAAGCTGTAGTTCCCAGGCCCAAACAGCAAACCTCTTTAGGTGCAGCAGATGATACAAGATCAAAGAAGGAAGCTCTCAACCCCAATAGAGAAATCAAACTCATTAAGAGCAAGGAGAAGAAATGATTATGTAAGGTGACAAACATCTTGACTTCTGATTATTATCTGGGATGATATATATCTATGGTTCTGCTATGTCCAGCTTATTGCTTTTCTGTATTGTTGCTGTGTATGTTGTTATTTAATTTTTCCAAATTCTGTAAATAGTAATCCTAACCCAAATAGGGGGAGATTGTTGGAACACCCTATTACTAATTTGGGTCAGGATCACTATGTTTCTAGGAAACCTGTTTTTGACCTCCTGTATAGATCTAAAGGTCAATTAGAATTGAGTCTAAGGGTTAGAAGTCTAGGTTTGGAAGCTGCCCTCAAGACCAAGAATTTTTCAGTTTGAGACTAAGTCATATCGTCGAGCTCAGCACGACGATTCGTCGAGCTCCAATCGACGATCATCTAGCTCAACTTCGACAAATCGTCGAACTCCATTCGACGATCGCTGAGCTCAACTTCAACAAATCGTCGAACTCCATTCGACGATCTTCGAGCTCAGTTCGACGATCTTGACTCAGTATTGGATCTCTATCTCTGAGCTCAGTTCGACGATCTTTGAGCTCAGATCGACGATTTTTGTTGTTGTCTAAGTCCATATCGCTGAGCTCAGTTCGACGATAGCAGAGCTCAGTTCAACAATTTTCTGATGACTTCAAGGATTTTCAAGATTCAAATTCAGGAGTTATTCAGCAATTAATTCAGAAGATTTTCTAGCCGTTTTCATTTATTTCTGGACCAAGTTTCAAGGGATTATCAAGGAATGTTTCTTTGGACTTTCCTCCAGAAGACATTTTGCAATTAAGGATGCAATTAATGCAGGCCAACGACTATTCTTGACAGAGGATGTTTTTCTATTCAGTACCAGAGAATAAAAGAAAAGATTTTTGAATCTCTCTATCACTTATCCTCAGAACACAGACAAGAACAAAATATTCTCTGTCTCAAAGAATTTTCTGAAGAACACACATCCAAGGAGATCAAACTTTCTGAAATCTTCTGATCTCTTTTGTCTCAAGTGTTCAAGGCCAACATCTTTCAAGACTCCAGACACCTAACATTTCAGCTATTGCTGAAATCATTATTTGCTGGAGATCAACTTCTGAAGGCCTATCACCCTACAACAAAGCTTCTTTTCCTGAACATCTCAAGGACTCAGGGGGAGCTTTGACACCATCAAATCCACATAGTCTTCTCAGCTGCTTTGAGAAAGAGAAGACTTCCATAAATCTCTCATCCAAATCTCTGTAAAGGGTTTCTCAAACTCCCTTCAAAAGTTTGAGCTTGGTTTTTGAGCACCTTGTCAAAAGCTCATTGGTGGCAAGACACCTGATCAAAAAATCTGATTTGATTTTTTGAGCACCTTATCAAAAGCTAATTGGTGCCCAGGACACCTGATCAACTCATCCTGCAGTGGATTCCTACCTAGGGTGGTAGAAGAGTGGATGTACCCAAGTTTAGGGGAACCACTATAGCTCCTTGTGTCATCTGGCTTGCTTGTCTTTATCTTTTGTTTCTGGCTGTGATTGTTCTGTGATTGTTCTGTGATTGTTTTGTGATTAGTTTAGATCTGTGATTAATTTATATTGTAGGTTATTCTGTGATTAGATTTAATAATTGCTTCCCTTCTCACTCAGATTACAACAATTGTTGTAAAAAGTTTTCAAGCACCATATACTCTATTCACCCCCCTCTAGAGTATATCAGATCTAGCTGCACTTTCAGATTTGACCTAGTGTCCTAGGGCAAATCCATCCTAATCCACCCCCAAACTCTAAGTGAGGGTGTTTTAACTGACCTTGAGGCTCTGGCCGAAGTCCCATCCCATTTGGGTGAGGATTGGGCCTTCCATGACCCAAGCACCCTTTTGTCCTAATTTATCCTTAAGGGACAAAACTTTGCTCATACCAAACCCTATTCAAATCAAACCCAATTGGGTTGAGATTTTTATCAGAGCCATGTTATGACCCTGATAGACAGTCACCAAAATTTGGGGACTTTGGATTCATGAGACCCTCTAATTAAATAATGTATGATTTATTAAATTTTTCCAAAAACTATAGGTATATTTTTTTCAAATATTCCCATTTTTGGATAAGTTTTAGCTATAGATAATAGTGGCCACCCTTCCAAATTTCAAGTCATTTGGACAAGTGGTTTAGTGGGGGCACTCAATTTAATCTCTGACTAGCTTTATGTACAGTCTGCACCATTTTGAGTGTAGTATTCACACCACTGCCCCAAACTGGTTGAAACCAATTTTATAATAAAATACACTTCAAGACCTATAATTTTCATGTTGGTCATTTTCTCTTCAGGGCCCTCTAAGAATTTTTAATAAATTAATCTAACCGTTGTATATTTGTATACCAGAAAATGAAAAAAGGAATTATTATATTAACCTAGCACGAATCTTAAAACAAAAACCCACGGGACCCGCTCATCTTACTACTTGAGCCAACGGTCCCGAATGTCCCATCCTGGACATTTCAGGAGGTGATTTCTGGGCCACCTTTGGGCCTCCCCGGCCGGCCAATGCCAACACCACCTTCGTTGAGGTGGCGGACAACGATAGGCGATGGTAGGCCAGTCGAAGGTGGCCGAAATCGGGTTTTAGGATTGGATGAAAAGCTTGAAAAGCCAAGCTTTCGGCCACCTAGATCTATGGCCAATTGGTCGCAAACCTTGCAGCCAATAGACTGAGTTGTATCCACCAGTAGAGAGAATAGAGACATGACCTTTTGGGAGAGTAGGAGTCAAGCCGATCACGGTGCCGCCATTGCAGGACTTGCAGCTTGCGAGTGCTCTGCAATAGTATAACAGAAGGGCTCGAATTCTTCAATGGAATGGTGGAAATGGCTGTCTTGGGTCTGGGGAAGCTTTTAAGTTGCTCAATTGGGGACAGAGGATGGGTCATGGATTCAATGCCATTATTGGACTTGGGTGGCGTTTTCATCCAAGTGTGGTCCACTGCATCCAGCCACTGAACAGCCTAGAAAACCTCTTGATCTTCTTAGCACTGATGGGGGAGATGAATCAAATTAATGGAGTGAAGAGGGAAGAAGGCCCTTGGCCTTCCAAGCCATGAATGGTCTCTTTCTCCTCGCTTTCTCTCTCCTCCATTAATTCCAGAGAGGTTCAGTTCGACGAATTTTGAACCCAGTTCGATGAGTTTGCTTTGTTCGTCTAACTTCGTTCGACGAATTTTCCCTATTTGAAGAATTATGTTCGACAAAATTACACTGTTCGACGAAATACATTCGACGAATTTGCCCCATTCGTCGAACTCCGTTCGATGAATTTGCTCCATTCGACAAACTTTTTCCATTCGTCGAACTCCGTTCGACGAATATGTTCTGTTCGACGAACTTGCTGAGTTCGACGAATCCATGAGGTATAATATCAACAAGAGGCAGAATGTTTTCTAAATTTGAGGTAACTGAAACTCAATATTTACAGCCCAAGGTGATTTCTACCTTTATGCCTTGTTCACTTGGTCTTTTGAGCATCCTATGGTTTTGTCAAGACCTAGTCATGACAAAACCACTCCTAGGGGTGTAGTTATCTGAGGGGTGTTACACAACCGAATAGGAGCTCACTCACTTAATCAAGTACTACATCCCATAGTCATCTCTGTGTGCCGACTAATGGCGGGTGAGGCGATTGATAAGCCAATATTTATTGTGTTTTAATATAACCTTTACTTAATAAATAATTGATTTCTATTTTGTTTTCTATTAATATTTACTTTAATTCCTTCCTTTTTACATTTTTAGGTTAATCTGGGCTGCTAATAGCAATTTGGAGCTGATAGTATTGATAAGGAGAAAATCTGGAGAAAAGCAAAATTTTTCCCAAGTACACGCCCATGTCATGCGCGTGATAGTGGTGCGTGACCATAGTCACGGGCCGTGACCTCCAGGTGCTGATTCACTGCCATTCCACGTCAATTAAAGTAACACGCCCACATGTCATGGGCATGACAATGGTATGACCAACCTATGCGCGGTGTGGTGTCAGCAGTAGCCCCAGCACTCAAGGCCATGCCGGTTTTGGGTTACATGCCCTGTACATAGGTGTAACCTATTGTTCACGGGCATGAACCAAAGGCATGACTCCCCGGCATTACTCGGTCATCAATCAGCAGTTTTTGTTGTCAGCGTTCAAGTCTACACACCTTAGCTCATGGGTGTGTCCAAGGGGCATGACTCGTCCAGCAACCGCCAGACTAACTCCTGCCGTTTCTCCTTCCCGCCATTTCCAGTAACAGACTTGACCCGCCTTCGGTCACGGGCGTGACCAATGGGCGTGACTCGTAAAATGACGAATTTTGGCATTTTCCTGCCAACGTTCCCGGGCTTTCAAGATGACGATTTCGAGCCTTACACACCCTAGGTCCTGGGTGTGACCTAGGGGCGTGACCTTCATGAAATTTTCCTATATATTCCAGACAAAGTCAGGAGCTAGGAGTGATCTAGGGAGTTAGATTTAGTAGTTTACATTTAGTTTTTCTCTTTTGTTTTCAATTTCATAGAATAGTTTGCTTTGCTTTTATTTCAATTCAAGCACTTTTATTTTCCATCAGGTCTCCCTTTTTATGTATTTCTTTTATGATAATGAGTATCTATTTTTATTAGCACTTAATCTTGACAAGCTTTTTAATAAAATAAAGTTCTTCTTTCTTGCTAAAAACTCTTTTATTTCCGCTTCAATTTATCTTTGATTTTGATTTTTGATCTATATCCAAGATTTACCGAGAGGTTATGGGTATACGTAGACTACTCAACGATAGAAGGATTCACATGGACTCCTCGAAAGATAATGACATGGATCTTTCAGATTGGAGTCAAGTCCAATAGCGGGGTTCACCACATAAAGCAAGCTCAGGGGTTTCAACTCGCTGAGAGGTCTTAATCGATCAACCTAAGTTTAGTTGAGTGTGTATTCTTGAGTGAGGCGCTCCTGTAATTTGCAACCTCCATGGTTAAAATAGGTTATTTAGAAGTTTGCGTTTATGAAAAATTTATTTTAATTCAAAGTAAGTCTAGATCAAGTATTAATCTGAGTTCATAGTTTTATTAATTTTCTATTGTTATTTAATGATAAAATAATATTAATTTGCGTGAGTAGTAGTACTCAACAGATCCGGAAGAATACGACACTTGATATTCTTAAAATATGCTATACTATGAATGATAGGTGCTCTTGCCAATAGTTCGTAGAATTTGGAGATATTACTAATCCTAAATTTTACTTATCAAGTTTTTGGCGTCATTGTCAGGGAACTTTCTTTGTTGATATTTTGAAAGAGCGAATTGTATTAATTTTATCATTCTCTTTCTCTACTCATATTCACGTTTTCATTTTATTTTTTGAATTCCATTGTATTAAGTACCGGTTGTTCTATTTTTTTACAAAAAAATGTTATCTCAATTGGCCGCTAAGATTGTCGAGCTTACACACAAAGTTAATCTTTTGCTAGTTCGCAAGACAGCGCCAATTTTTATGTACTTATTGTGCTGCCCCTCATCGGAGTGAGGAATGTTATTGTAATTTTTATTTTCAGAATTATTCTTATAATTTTGATAATAATTATGAATATAATTATTCCTACTTTAATGATAATCCTTTATCTATTTTTCGTGAAAATACCCTTTCGAATACTTTTTCCAATTTTAATGAAAATAATTTTTCAAATTCTAATGGAAATCATTTTGATAATTTTCATGAAAATTTTTCGTGCATTAATGCGAACAATTTTTCTGATTTTAGTAATTTTCCTTCTTCCCTGGATGTTAATTTCCGGCATGATCCCACGGAAAGATTCCCGAGTAATCAGGATATTTATTTAGATCAGTCTTTTTGTTCTTCTTTTTAAGCACTACAAGCTTTCACTCCTAATTTTGGGGATTCTTATCAATTTCCATTTGATTCTTCTCCCCAAAATTTGGATGAGACCTTTATTACTTTTAGTGATTTTTCTCCTTCTTCAGATAATGTCGCTAATGAGAAACATGTCTCTTCATGTCCCCCCGTAGTTGCTTATACCGAATAAGAAGAAGAACTTTTATTTCAAGAATTTGTTAAGTGTATGGACGCATTGGGAGGAGTAGAAGAAGAACATGTTTCTCCTCATACTACTACCAATTTTTCTCCTCTTTATGAATTTCCAAGAACAATTTATAAATATTTAGGAGCGAAAATTTATGAACCTTATGCGTCTGATGATTTAATTTTCAATCAATCTACGGAAGAAAAATTAATTTTAGAAAATAAATGACCCTCCTCCGTGTGAAATTGTTTCTAACACATTTATTTTTAATTTTTCTTGTTATAATGATTTTCATGTAAACGATGAGCCGTTACAACCAAACGTCGTTAACGATCCATTTCCTGCTCATCTACAAAAATTCACATCACCTCAGGTATGTATAGGTGATTTGAATTTACATTTTCAAGTCAATTGTAAGGAGAAAGATCAAGAATTAAGCGGATGAGTACTCAGGCGACCAATGATGCGCTTACGACAGGTGTACCGCTCTCACAAGTAATATAAAATGGGGAGGCTTTCCCAAGTATTGAATCTCTCATGGAACAACGCAAGGTGGAGTTGTTATTCAAAGAGTACTTGAGATTGAACTCTTTAGGTCAAGGTCAATAAGGGGTTTGATTTTAGAAGAAAGAAAATAAAAACTAATTAAATCTACTCGTATGCAGGACGCTATGTGTTGCTTCGCCGTCGGAATGGAGGAAATGCATGCGTAGTGAATGAGTAGAACAGCAGATTGAGGGTCACAAAAACCTCGTAGCAATGTGCGCCTCTAGCAATCGCTTGAGCGACAATAACAACTATGGTGGCGGATGGAGATATGGGCGATGCACAAGCAACTAAAGCAGTAAAATGATAAAGATTCACATAGACATGAAACTAATAATGTTTACAATTAATGTGCCACATCAACTACATATAAAGATTTAATCGCGCATATACAACAATAAAGCAAGAACAAGTCAAGAAATCAACCGAATCCGAAAGCTCATCGAGGAGTCGCGGAAGGAATTGTCGGGTTGTCAATCCGCATCCAAGCTCGATCCTCAACTACGTCTGGGGTAGAGAAGGTTGTCACTACCCTCCAATGGACACATCTTATTCGTGTCACAATCCAAAAGAAGGATGCAAGCTTCCCTTTAATTAACAGATATGGCATCAAAACTTGCAATAGAGCTAGGAAGTGAAGGAGCAGGCCGAGAGCAAGCACCGAAGAGAGGTAATCTTCGAGGGCATGGCAGGAGCTTCTCTCCTTAGTGGAAGATGAAGGGCGGAGGAGGAAAGGCAGAGTTTTGCCCCAAAACTGCAGCAGTAATGGCAGGAAAGCAGAAATCTTTGTTTGGAAAAAAATCTGTACTTAAATAGAAGCAAGTCAGAAAAATGGTCACACACGGTTAAGTGCACGACCGTGCATTAACCGTGCGATAATAACGAGCATAAAATGACCTGCGAGGAAGATTCGTTGACCCGTGTATTTTACTCGCACACGAGCACATATGCCCGTGCATGAAGGAAAATGCACGGGTAACCACAGAGCGCTGGAAAACAGGATAACAAAGAGGAACCATGCGTTTTAATCATGCACGTGTGTGTAGGCTCATGCGTGAAGGAAAATGCACGATTAACCCAGTGAGCATGAAACACTGACAAGCAGGTGGAACCGTGTGTTTTAATCGCGCACGGGCACTTCCGCCTCTGCATGAATAAATCACACAATTAACCACAGAGCGCAGGAATTCCGAGAACAATATGCAGACCATGAGATTCTTTCTCGCATGGTGTGGCCGAAAACGTGCAGGAACAAAATGCACGGGTAACCAAAGACATCCCCAGGATTGTTGTGTATAACGCACGATTACACCAGAATAGTGCACGAAGAAATTCGCAGGATCGTGTGTTTTACACAGGAGCTGGAATTGGAATTCCGGACATCTCGACCACTGGCACAATAATAAATCCACACAAACAATCATATAAATCAGAACAAACAAGTGCGAGAAGCTCTAAGAACTTACCCTCAACACTAGAATGTGCAATCGTACACCACATTGGGCCAAAACAATGCACTATTGGCTAAGTGGAGCCCTAATCAAATATATGAGTTTCCTACTGAAAAAGTAGTGCACATGCAAGATAATAAGGTCAGATGAGTCTGAAAAACCCTATATAGATCAGACTTATCACACCACCAGACTTAAACATTTGCTCGGCCCGAGCAAATCATCATTAAGCGGAGTTTAAGAAAGCTAGTTGACTAAGAAATTCCATAAATAGAGTACCATGCGAAGTCATACCCTCATGTAGAAAAAGTAATAGTAGAAAACTCATCTAAGCATGCATAATAATTTCTAATTCCTATAAACTTAAAGAAGATATTACAAATACTCCTAAAGTGAATCATGGTGAATCATTTGGTTGGGCGTAGAATGAAAGCAAGCAGACAATGAGGTGAGCATTTGCCAAAGATCAGGTCTCAGGAGAATCCCCAAAGGAATTCACAAATGTCGATAACCATATGCTCGCCCGTTCACACTCTCTCCACGACACTAGTTTGACTCAAGCACGAATAGGTAGGACTTGAAGTATAATATCGGCTTAGGCGAAGGCAGGGTATACAAAGATAAACAATACGGACACGCACAGCCAAAATGAGACCTCCCGAAAATACTCACAGATATACTCAACGACAAACATGTGCAGCGCACCACCAGACTTGGACTTTTTAACAGTGCATGCACGCCTATAACCAACATAATATAACAAAATTTCACAATTCTACAACAATTTTATTCTTTTCTTTTCTCTTTTATTCCTCAATGGGAATTTTCTTTTTCAATTCATTTTATTTAAACTTTTTCTTCTTTTACTTTTTTGCCAAATAGCCAAAACAAAATATGAAAACACGACAACACAACAAGCTGCACAAACACCCACATAACTACGATACATAATAGATACAAAACTACAATAAAGCAAACCAATTGATCGACCACATTCGGGTGTTTGAGTAGGAATGGCTATATGGCTTTGGTAGCGAGGCGTAGGGATATCAAAGGAAAGGATAGGCTCAACGGGGATAGCAACGGATAGACATCATGAATGGTACAAGGCTCAAACTAGACAAAGTGACGGCCTACATCACACATGCACTTGACTAACCATGTACTCATGCTTCGAGTGTAGCTAGGGGCAAGTTCTTAGCCACTGAGAAAGACAATCCTTCCTCCCGACTCGAGCAATACAAGGCTATTGAACTCCCACACACAATCCTACACAACCGTTTGATTCATAACTGGATTCACAACTAGAGTACCATAAACAAAATCTACGCTAATAGAAAAATAGAAACTATAAGCATATAAAGTATTTTATTTTACACAGACTCTAAGTGAGAATGAGTGCACGCCGAGGAACCCATATGGATTCAACATTTTACTCCATCACGCAATCCTAAGTCAACACAACATTCTTTATTCTACGCACAAGTGATAAACAAGCTCGGCCCGTGCAAGTGCTTAAGTACACGTTCTCAAGTGGGTGTTGTGGAGTGCAATGCAAATGCAAATGATATAATAATAAAAGCATCTAGTATGCGAGTCGAATGTGCACGTGAGTGGATAACAACTCGAGTCTCTCCCCCACTAGACTTAATCTATGCAACCTATCACAAGATTTGTAATAAAAACAATGAAATATAAGACGGGGGAGAGGTTACCCCATACTCAGCAAATGAGCATACCAGAAGATGCGAGATAGCTTGAAGCTAAACCTGCAAAAAATTCATCCACTCCTCAGCGCAAGTGAAGGGCTAACCTGCAAATGATCTCCAACAAAAATTTTATATATGGTGGCAATATCAAATTAAATCTAAGCTATGCTTGCAAGTTATTCAGCTACACAAAATCATCCCATATCCAAAAATAACGAATCACAAACTTGCAAGCATGCTTTAAAGCTAAAACAAGCTATACAACACGTAAAACAATTTTTAAAAACAGTAAAAATAACTAACTATTCATACTCCTAGAAAAGTACTGGGGTTATTGTCCACCAGCAAGACTTATTCGACTAACGAAAAGTACTAGCTAATGGGCCTATGAAATAAAAGATGCACAGGTAACTGGCCGAATATCTGTTGCGGTAGTGAATACCAAAACAGAGATAATGCAGTTACCCCTCTACCTAAATAATAATACCTACACAACTCAGGTAGAGGGAATAAGAAAGAATAAGAGGAGGAGCACTGGTCCTCACTAATCTCATCAAAAGCTAAATCCTAGCCTAGCAAGGCGTTGTCCACAGCAGGTCCGCATGAGACCATGGCGACGACAGGGGCTTCGACTATGAAGGAAGTAGGAACCTTCTCACATAAGCAGATGCACTCACCGACGGCTTGAGCACAAGGCTCATCGTCATCCCAATGTACCTATGGAGACTCAACCCGCACAGGCTCAGATAATGAACGGGGGTCAAGTAAAAAATGAAAGGAAAAACTAAAATGTACAATATACAGGAGAGTCATCCCGGTATCACTCTCAGCAGCATCCGAGCACAAATCACTATATGTATCATATGATTCATATCAGGAGGAATCCGAGAACTTGAGGCCTGCGGTGGTAAGGGGGACCACCTCGTCCAATAAGGAGGTACAAAGCTCGGTATCAAAAAGGGGAAACTCCTCACCCCACCGGGGTGCGTCATAGTGTTCCGAAGGTCCACATTTTTCATAAAAAATAGTAAAATCCTCATCCCACTTCGGCGCAACCTTAGGGACCGCATCACCAACAAATATGGCATCAGCAACCGACTCACACAAAAAAGGAGTAGCACGATCAATTAATAATTACGGAGGGGCAAAATTTCTCTCGAAACCTGACATTGAATGAGCAGGCCCCATTATAAAATCATCGACAGACACCTCCCCATGGACGGGAACAATATCTACATACCATAAAGGAGCGCCCATGTGTTCCTGATCCACTTTTTGCTGGCTAACACCAAACTAATAGTCATCACTCAAGGGAAGCTCGTAAAAAGGGAGCGACAGACCCATGAAAGATCTATATGCTGCGAGAGATACTTCAGTAATCTCAACAGGCAAGAACGAGCAAGATGTGCGATGTCAGTGTATGGTCCCGGCAACACTCTGGTTGGCCTGTCTACAGTAGTCCTCCGTAAACGGGGGGTTGCTGCGCACACGGCCTCAGAGGGAGAATGCTTGCATAGACGAGGGCAATCCTTCATCATATGGCCTATACCTTGACAAAGCAAATACCTAATACAAAGCTCGGCATTTAAAACAGCCAAGGCATCAATGCATCAGTGCAAAGTGTCATATAGCCGGCACTCACTTATATAGTACATTGCGAACAAAAAATTTGTTGAATGTGTGTTAAACAACTTAGAATAAAAAAAACAGACCCGCTTTTTAAACCAAAAATCAGAAAAGGGACAAAAAAATAAACAAAAGAAACGGAAGCAACTAAAATAATAGGAAAAACAACAATCGCAAGACTTCCTTTCAGAAAACTCACACGACGGTATTCCTCGACAACGATGCCAAAATCTTGATGTGCTTACTGCAAGTGTACCGCTCGTATAAGTAATATAAAATCGGGAGGCTTTCCCAAGTATCGAATCTCTTAAGGAACACCACAAGGTGGAGTTGTCATTCAAGGAGGACTGGAGATAGAAGTCCTTAGGTCAAGGTCACTAAGGGGTTTGGTTTTAGAAGCAAGAAAATAAAAGCTAATTAAATCTACTCCTGTGCAGGCCTCTATGTGCTGCTTAGCTCGACGGAATGGAGGAAAATGCAGGCATAGGGAATAAGTAGAATAGCAGATTGAGGGTCGCAAACACCTCGTCGCAATGCGCGCCTCTAGTAATCGCTAGAAAGACAATACCAACAATGGTGACAGATAGAGAAATGGGCGCTGCACAAGCCACTAAAGCGGTAAAATAATAAAGATTCACATAGACATGAAACTAATAATGCTCACAACTAAAGTGCCACATCAACTACATATAAAGATTTAACCGCGCATATACAATAATAAAGCAAGAACAAGTCAAGAAATCAACCGAATCCGAAGGCTCCTCGAGGAGTCTAGGAAGGAATTGCCGGGTTGTCAATCCGCATCCAAGCTCGGTTCTCAACTACGTCCGGGGAAGAGAAGGCTATCACTACCCTTCAATGGACCCATCTTCTTCGTGTCACGATCCTGAAGAAGGTTGCAAGCTTCCCTTTGCTTGACGAATATGGCATCAAAACATGCAATATAGCTAGGATGTGAAGGAGTAGACCGAGAGCAAGCACCAGCAAGAGGTAAGCTTCACGAGCTTGGCCGGAGCTTCTCTCCTTAGTGGAAGATGAAGTAAGGATGCGGAAAGGCAGAGTTTTGCTCTAAAACGGCAGCAGGAATGGTAGGAAAGTGGAACTCTTCGTTTGGTAGAAAATTTGTGCTTAGATAGAAGCTGGTTAAAAAATGTTCACGCACGATTAAGCGCACGTCATGCATTAACCATGTGATAATAACGCGCATAAAATGGCTTGCGAGGAACATGCATTGACCTGTGCATTTTACTTGCACACAGCCGCGTATGCCCGTGCGTGAAGGAAAATGCACGGGTAACCACAGAGCGCTAGAAAATAGGATAACAAAGAGGAATCGTGCATTTTACTCGCGCGTGGGCGCGTAGGAATGTGGTGAAGGAAAACAGATGATTAACCCTAGAGAGCATGAAATACCAGCAAACAGGTGGAACCGTGCGTTTTACTTACGCACGGGTACTTCCGCCTATGCGTGAAGAAATCGCACGAATTACCACAGAGAGAAGGAATTCCAAGAACAATATGCAGACCGTGTGATTCCTTCTTGCATGGTTTGGCTGAAACTGTGCGGGAACAAAATGCACGGGTAACCACAGACGTCCCCAGGATTGCTATATATAATTCACAATTACACTGGAACAGTGCGTGAAGAAATTCGCACGACCGCACATTTTACACAGGAGTTGGAATTGGAATATCAGACATCTTGACCACCGACACAATAATAAATCCACACAAACAATCATATAAATCAGAACAAACAAGTTCGAGGAGCTCAAAGAACTTACCTTTAACACAAGGGTGCGTAATCACACATCACATTGGGCCAAAACAATGCACTATTGGCTAATTGAAGCTCTAATCAAATATACTACTTTTCCTACTGAAAAAGTAGTGCACATGTAAGATAATAAGCCCAGATGAGTCCGAAAAATCCTATATAAATCGGACATATCAACCAACTTCAGCACTTACGCCGAATTGCGAATTAAGGGAGTTGCCCGTTCATTTTAATTTTCAATTTTTCCTTCTCCTAACAATAATCGTCTAGGTTAAAGATGGGAAAAATAAAAGCACTCTTGGGAGACACCCCTTGGTTATCTTTTATTTACTTGTTTTAAATTTTCTATGCTATTTTATTTCTTTTCTCCCCTATAACTAGGCTTATAAACATTGAGGACAATGTTTATTTTTAAGTATAAGGGTTGATTCACATTTATTGTTTTTATTTAAAAATCGAAAAAAATGATAAAAAAAAACTTTTAAAAAAAATAATAAAAATTTTGTTTTGTTTTTATTATCAAAATTATAAAAAATAGAAAATCGAAAATTATTTTCTTGGAAAGGGCCGTGTTGGGCTTTCATCCAACAAAATGTCCCAGTACCATGCGAACCCATCACTGGGTAGCCTTTGGGAAGTCCATGAATAACAAAAAAATTCGGATTTTATTTTTAAAGAAAATGCAAAAAATATAATAAACCCCTACTTAAATTTTTATGACTTTTCAGAAATTTATTTTGAGTTAATTTATAAGAATTTTTATAAGTTTTGATTTTCTAATCTTTTATTTTATCATAGTTAGTTAAATTTAATTTTTATGTGATTTGATTTTAAGAAATATTTTATGAATTAAAATTATTTACAGTAAACTATTTAGCCCTTTTTCTCTTTTAATTCCAATTAGTTTCAATTTTATAGTGCTTAGCTAAATAATTTCTAGATTTCAATTATAGTCACTTATGCTTTAAGATTCTTAGAAAATTTTAATGTTAACCTAGAAATCGGCGATCCTTCCCAAGGTAGCCAGCTGGCTAGTCGCTCTTCTTAGATTCTCCCTTTTTGATCGCGACAAGCCACGGCGTAGGCTGACAGTTTTCCCTGTCCGTCTAGGTCCCCTTGCAACCGCGTGCCCTGCGGGACGGCGGGCTTGTTCCCATAGCTCACCCTCGCAGGCCATGCGGTTAGGCCCGCTAACCATGCAATGCTTTTCCTTGCAGGAGTCCGCCAATAGCACCACAAGGGCGGCCTCCCAGTCCGCCCAAGGGGCTCCGGCCTCCCTGCCGCCCGAGGGGCGGCGACCACCTGCAGCCGTCCGCCGAGGCCGCCGACCAGGGGCGGCCTCCGCCTGCCAGGCCGCCCACCCGGGGCGGCCTCTGCCCGCCAGCCGGGCGGACTCCACCCGGAGTCCGCCCAGGCCGCCCGCTAGGGGGCGGCCCCGGCTCTTGCCGGGCGGACTCCACCCGGAGTCCGCACCGACCGCCCGCTAGGGGGAGGCCCCGGCTCTTGCCGGGCGGACTCCACCCGGAGTCCACCCCGGCCGCCCGCTAGGGGGCGGCCCCGGCTCTTGCCAGGCGGACTCCACCTGGAGTCCGCCCAGGCCGCCCGCTAGGGGGCGGCCCCGGCCCCGGCCCTGCCGGGCGGACTCCCCCTGGAGTCCCTGGTGGAGTCCGCCCAGGCCGCCCGCAAGGGGGAGGCCTCCGTTCTCTCCCGGCTTCCTACAGCTTGCTTTGCCAACCTGGCGGACTCCAATTTCCAGTTCCGCGGAGTCCGCGCAGGTCATCATGCTAACATCACTGGGCCCCGCTTTTTGAAGATCTTCCCCGAGCCTACAAATAGCCCCTGATTCCTCTCATTCGAGAGGACCGGTGGTGGAGACAAGTCTTGCCAGCAGACCCTGCAGACTCCGTTTTCCTGTCCGTGCAGTCCTCCATCAGCCTTCTAGCAAGCTCTGCGGACTCCGTTTTCCTGTCCGCGCAGTCCTCCATCAGCCTTCCAACAAGCTCTACGGACTCAGTTTTCCTGTCCTGCGCAGTCCTCCATAGCTTACCTGCAGCTTGCCTGTAGACTCTATAGACTCAGTTTTCCGGTCCTCCAACAGCTAGCAGCCTCTTTTACTTAGGGTCTGTTTGGCGCAGCTCTGGCGGCTGGAAAATCTCTATTCCATGCTCCAGAGCTGCTTTATATGTGTTTGGGACAGCTCCCTGTGAAGAGCTTTTCAAAAATCTGGAGCTGTTTTGCAGCTTTTCAGATATCTCCCTCCCCCCAGCTTCTGCTCTTGCAAAATAGCTTTCTCTCTCACAGGTTTTGAAAATCTAATGGTTTCTTCAGTTGGAACATGCTTAGAGGTCGGACGGCCTTCCTCCGGTGATTCCGAGCCCCTGACGGCCTTCCTCCGGCGATTCCGAGCCACCGACGTCCTTCCTCGGGCGATTCCGAGCGCACTTCTGCACAGAATACCTAAACACTCTGTAGCTTTTCAAAACTGCTCCCCAGAAATCTATTTTAAAACAGCTCTATCCGGACAACAGCTTTTCAATCCGCCAGAGCTGTCCCAAACAGAGCCTTAGTCTCTGGCAGCTTCTTTTCTCTACTCTCTGGCAAATTCTTCTCCCTTAGCCGCCAGCTTCCCTTTGTACCCCTTTAATGCTTTGTTATGAAGGTGTACATGTAAGCTTGTAACCTCTCGCTATTAATCAAAGGAAAGCCCGTCGTAAGAGTGGCATTTAGGCCGCGGCGGGCGAAGTGTGCTTTTGCCGCTGCTAGTGGCCCCCTCCTCTCCTCTCTGCTCAGCAAGCCTTGCTCTCTGCTCAGAAATCCTTGCTCTCTACTCAGCAAGCCTTGCTCTCTGCTCTACAAGCCTTGCTCTCTGCTCAGCAAGCCTTGCTCTCTACTCAGCAAGCCTTGCCCTCTGCTCAGCTCAACTCTTCTCGACAACCAACCTGCAAGTACAACCGTCGTAGAAACTGTCTGCTCGACAGCTCCTGATCAACCTCATCTTCCTCTCTTGATCAACCCTCTCTGTTGATCAAGGCTCGCCTCTGCTATCAACAGCCTTTCCTCTACACCCGCAACCCTCCTTGAACAAGCTATTTGCTCCACTCTCGAGCACTGAGAAGCTTCCCTCTCCTCTACCCCCGCAACCTTTCTCCTCCCTCCTCACCTAGCCTGTGAGGCCAAACACCCTCTCCGTATTAGCTGTGCCCCCGGTGCCGTTTCCGCGCATCAACAGTTTTGGTGCGGTGAGCATGGACCATCAGTTAACGCGCGATCCTTCAGATCCGAACAGGCGGTGAATGCGACAGTTAACCATGTCAGACCATCAATCAGCTGAGAACATTGCTCCAAGTCCCAGTGAAGATCCTCTCTGGGAAGCCCTTGAGCAGACGCGCCGTTAGAATGCTCAACAGTTCCATGTGATCAACAAAGTTCTTACTACAATCATGCAATGATTGGACGCTCATCCAGCAACAGCTCCAGCTGCTCCAGCTGCTCCAATCAACCCAACACCAACATCAGAGCATCATCAAGCTTATTATCAAGCTTGCCCGCCATTCTATCCTCCTTACACCCCAACCTTTCCGCAAGGACCTGCATCTCCTTTGCGACCTCAAGATGAAGAGTTTGTTGCTTCGCCATAACTTCTTCCGGGAAGCAGCCCGGGGAAGTCCTGCTAGATTTCTCAATTTTCAGGGAAGTCATCCCTATCCTTTAGCTCCTGCCTTTGCTCCTCATGCATCAACTTTTCCTTGTTATCCTCCTGCTCCTTTTGCAGCTGCAGCTTATGCTCCTTTTTATCCCTATGCTGTAGGAGAGCAAGAAGAACCTTCACCATTCGCGGAGAATGTTCGCCATGAACCAACTCCAGCTAACTTCAGAGAGCCTCGACTGCCAATCTACACTGGAGAGACAGATCCAGTGAAGCACCTCCAAGCTTTTGAGTCAGCCGTTGCTCTCAAAACCCTTTTAGATACAACCAAGTAAAAGCTCCTTGTCACCACCTTTAATGGGCAAGTGAGGGACTGGTTCTATGGCCTCCGTCCTCACTCCATCACTTCCTTCCTTGATCTTCGAAGGGAGTTTCTTCTCAGATTCTCTACATCAACCAAGAGAAAGGGCGGTCCTAAAACCCTCTTTGAGATCAAGCAGCACGAAAATGAGACTTGGTCTCAGTTTGTTGATCGATTCCAAAGAGAGATTTTGGACATCAAAGTTACTGATCAAGAAATGTACAGAGTGGCTCTTATCCACGGTCTTCGTGAAGGGCCCCTCAAGTTTGAAGCTAATGTCCGTGCTCCAAGGACATATCTAGAGTTGATTGTTGTAGCCAACTCATATATCCAAGGCGAAAAGAGCAACCCGGGCTTCGTCTCCAAGCTTTTATCAGAGGAGGAACTCTCTCGCAAGCATCCTCCAAGGTCTCCTCACAATCACTTCCCAACTCACTCAAAGAAGGAGAGAAGGGTTCATCGCCATCGATACTCCTTCCCGAGCCGTGATCGTGCTCAAGATCCATTGCTGCATCTGGCTCCTTCTTCTCAAACAGCAGCAGTTCATCAGCAGCAAGACAATGACTTGCATGAGTCTGATCTCAACGACGCCATGCAAGAAGTAATCCAGATCATGAAAGACAGGGCAAACTTCAAGATGCCCTATCGACCAGTTGATCAAAGATCTAGGGGTTTAGAACCATACTACGAATTTCACAAAGAATCAGGTCACCTAACTGAAGACTACCGAGCCTTCCGACAACTTGTGCAAATGATGCTCCGACAGGGAAAGATGCATGACTTGCTTCCTAAAGAAGAACGCCCTGATCCAGCAACTTCAAAGGGCAAAGAAGTTGCAGGCATTTCTTGCTCCTCAAGGGGAGTAAACCAAGTCGAAGAGCCTCCTCTCCTCGTTGTCAACAATACCGTCGAATGCTTCGATGCCGATGATGAGGGTGTGCTTGGAAGGCTATTCTGAGCAAGAGATGGACTTCACAGTCCTCCAAAGCTACTAGCAAACTTCATGGGTTATCTCAACCCTTGCTCTCTCTCTCTCTCTTCAAACATTTTCATTTCACCAAACACTTCTCAGTGTTCATTTCCTGCTTTTCAACAAAGCATTTTATCAGGGATCTTATACTGACACAGTTCCCTTCTTGTGTTGCTCCTTCCTCTACTTCTCTCTCTCTAAGGGATCAGTAAGCTAATGAGATATCACCGAGTCTGAAATGTTCCCGCCATAGATTGTTCTCGCACCACCGCTACGACCACAGATGGCGGGAGTATACCCATGTGTGTAGTGGGAGAAATTCAATCGCGATGATGGGCTTCAGATTTCAGATCCTAGCCAGCATCTGACACAGAGTGTGTGCTAGAGGAGCCCCATGTGTTAGCTCTGTTGTGCTTTGCTTAGGATACATTACAGTTATGATGATCTTTGCTTGACAAGCAATGGAGATCAAGCGTAGCCTTGTCTCTTCGATCATCACCTAACTGTGATAGTTGAGCACTCTCTGGTATCCTCGATCCGTGCCTTCTCGGGTTCTCACAACTCCACTGATCAATCCACATACAAGCTATAGGCTTCTTGGCACAACCAGTCTCATTGATCAGTGATGCTTGTGCCCAAGGCAAGAGAGCGTTGCTTCTAGCGATCCTTCTCAGGATCTTTCCCTTGCTTTTCTCTTTTGTGCCCTCCTTGAGGATGCACGGCCAGCCCGCTTTGAGTAGGACTATACTCGGGATGATTTTTTCAGGCAAGTGATGCATAAGGCCCATGGGGAACACATGTGGCAGTATTCAACCTTCTTTAGTCATATCGAGTATAGACCTCTTTTTGTCTTTTCCCTCCTTTCACAGGTGAACATGTTAATCCAACCTACCAAAAGGTTTCCAGCATTCATTTTGATCATGTCCATCCAGCCTTATCGACATATAACGCTCGATTCATTGATCTGGGCTTCATGATAAAGTGTTCATCAGGCATTTTTCTTGCTACTTGGTCATATCATCCTTATCTCATCAACCTTCATGGGTTATCTCAACAGTTTTGGTGCGGTTATCTTCATGTCTTGTTCGCTTCTAATTTCTCTCCTCGCAAAAATTAGCAAACTCTTGCAAGCCTTCTCTACAGGTACTTTCAAGCTCCTTTCATATGCATATTGTTTGCTTCTAACTTTTCTCTTTGTAGAGAACAACAGACACCGGCAAACCTCATCCAGGTACTTCCAGTTTAAATCATTATTTTATATCTGCTGCTCACTCTTCATTTTGCAGTAGTTAGCAGACGTCTGCAAGTCATATTCAGGTACTTGCAGCGTATCTTTGTATATAATACCTGCCTCTAACTCTCTTCTTGCAGAGATCACCGACACTTGCAAGCTCCATTCAGGTACTTGCAAGTTACTTCAATGCACTGTGCGTAATTTTAACTCTTCTTTTGCAGAAACCACCAAAGATTTGCATGTTCCTTACAGGTACTTGCAACTCATTTTTCTTTCTTTCTTGTATACTCTTCTTCCTTCCCTTTTTGCAGAGGATAACAGGTGCTTGCAAGACTTTATCAGCTACTTGCGAGTTATTATGCCTTTCTGTTTTCCTCACTTTTGTTTTGCAGAACTTAACGGAAGACACACCTTCTTCGTTTTGCAAAAGCAAACTCAGGTACACACTCGATGTACCATCTATACATGCTTACCGTAACTTTCCTCTTGCAGGAAAATAGACAGGAAGCACCAAGCTTGTAAGGAGAGTCTTCAGATTCTATCTCTCCTTCCCCCCCCCCTTCTCTTTCCTTTGGGGTGGATCACGATTTTCGTGGGTATCGAACTTTTTCGAAGTTCCCTTTGGAACTTAAAAAAGTGCGGGGATTATGTTAACCCAGAAATTGGCGATCCTTCCCAAGGTAGCCAGCTTGCTAGTCGCGCTCCTTAGATTCTCCCTTTTTGATGGCGACAAGCCCCAGCGTAGGCGGACAGTTTTCCCTGTCCGTCTTGGTTCCCTTGCAACCGCGTGCCCTGCGGGATGGCGGGCTGTTCCCATAGCTCACCCTCGCAGGCCATGCAGTTAGGCCCGCTAACTGTGCAATGCTTTTCCTTGCAGGAGTCCGCCAACAGCACCACAAGGGGCGGCCTCCCAGTCCGCCTAAGGGGCTCCGGCCTCCCTGCCACCCGAAGGGCGGCGGCCTCCTGCCGCCGTCCGCCGAGGCCGCCCAACAGGGGTGGCCTCCGCCTACCAGGCCGCCCACCGGGGCAGCCTCTGCCCGCCAGCCGGGCGGACTCCACCAGGAGTCCGCCTAGGCCGCCCGCTAGGGGGCGGCCCCGGATCATGCCGGGCGGACTCCACCATGAGTTTGCCCCGGCCGCCCACTAGGGGGAGGCCCCGGCTCTTGGCGGGCGGACTCCACCCGGAGTCCGCCCCAACCGCCTGCTAGGGGGCGGCCCCGGTTCTTGCCGGACGGACTCCACCCGGAGTCCGCCCAGGCCGCCCGCTAGGGGGCGGCCCCAGCCCTGCCGGGAGGACTCCCCCCAGGGTCCGCCCAGGCCGCCCGCAAGGGGGCAGCCTCCGTTCTCTCCCGGCTTCCTACAGCTTGCTTCGCCAACCTGGCAGACTCCAATTTAAGTCTGCGTAGTCCGCAGAGGTCGTCAAGTTGACATCACTAGGCACCGCTTTTTGAAGATCTTCCCCGAGCCAATAAATAGCCCCTGATTCCTCTCATTCGAGAGGACCGGTGGTGGAGACAAGTCTTGCCAGCAGACCCTGCGGACTCCTTTTTCCTGTCCCCGCAGTCCTCCATCAGCCTTCCAGCAAGCTCTACGGACTCTGTTTTCCTGTCCGCGCAGTCCTCCATCAGCCTTCCAGCAAGCTCTGCGGACTCATTTTTCCTGTCCGTGCAGTCCTCCACAGCTTACCTGCGGCTTGCCAGCACACTCTGCAGACTCAGTTTTCGAGTCCTCCAGCAGCTAGCAGCCTCTTTTACTTAGTCTCTAGCAGCTTATTTTCTCTGCTCTCTATCAACTTCTTCTCCCTTAGCCGCCAACTTCCCTTTCTACCCCTTTAATGCTTTGTTGTGAAGGTGTACATGTAAGCTTGTAACCTCTCGCTACTAATCAAAGGAAAGCCCGTCGCAAGAGTGGCATTTAGGCCGCGGCGGGCGAAGTGTGCTGTTGCCGCTGCAAGCGGCCCCCTCCTCTCCTCTCTGCTCAGCAAGCCTTGCTCTCTGCTCAGCAAGCCTTGCTCTCTGCTCAGCAAGCCTTGCTCTCTGCTCAGCAGGCCTTACTCTCTGCTCAGTAAGCCTTGCCCTCTGCTCAGCTCAGCTCTTCTCGGCAACCAACCTGCAAGTACAACCGTCGTAGAAACTGTCTGCTCGACAGCTCCTGATCAACCTCCTCTTCCACTCTTGATCAACCATCTCTGTTGATCAAGGCTCGCCTCTGCACTCAGCAGCCTTTCCTCTACCCCCGCAGCCATCCTTGAACAAGCTGTTTGCTCTACTCTCGAGCACTCAGAAGCTTCCCTCTCCTCTACCCCCGCAACCTTTCTCCTCCCTCCTCACCTAGCCTGTGAGGCCAAACACCCCCTCCGTATTAGCTGTGCCCCCGGTGCCATTTCGGCGCATCAACATTTAATGTATTATATTTGCTCTGTAATTATTTTAATTAAATTTGAATTTTTGTTTAGCCTTTCCCTTTGTTCATTTTATTTTCTTGTTAGCTCATATGTCATGGGGATAAGAGGATAAAATTCATTATCCCCTGCTACACATATGCAATTTTTCCTTTTTGGTTAGATCATATCACATGTGAATCAAGTATTTCTTAGTACACATATACAACCCCCAAAAAAAAAAGAGTAAGGGGATAAAATTCATTACTCATAAGCAATTTGTTTTTATTTGAAGAAAAAAAATATTCGTTCATATGTCATGGGAAATGAGAGAATAAAATTCATCATTTTCTTGATAAACATATGCAAATATCAAAAACAAATTGTGTGGGGTGAGAGGATAAAATTCATCACCCCCAATCCAAAACCTTTTCAATTTCCTTTTTCCCAAAACAAATACACAATATAATTACTTTAGAATTAAATTAAAATTCTAAGAGAGCATAGGTAGCAGTTTAAATTTCCTTTAAGTTTCTTTTTAGTTAAAAAAGTGTTAATAATTTTAAATCTAACTTTGTTTGCTAACTACTCAATTTTGAAGTTTAATTAATTTATATGAGAAAACTTTGCTAAATATATTTGGGTCTTCTCATTTTAATTTCATATTTTAGGACTTAAAATTTTGAATCACAAAATTTTATTTTTAACTTTCTTTTGATTTAGTAAATTTTAAGTTTAATTAAAATATTATATTAATTTTTTATAAATACTTCTAATAGTTTTGCTCTGTTATAGTGTTTTATTATAACCTTTAGTTAATATATAATTGATTTCTATTTATTTTTATGTTATTATTTACTTTAATTCCTTTCTTTTTCCATTTTCAGGTTAATTTGGGCTGCTAATAGCACTTTGAAGTTGATAGGATTGATAAGGAGAAAATCTGCAGAAAAGCTGAATTTTCCCCAAGTACGCGCACATGCACTGGCGTGACAATGGGGCGTGACCATAGTCACAAGGCATGACCATCGTCACGGGCCGTGACCTCCAGGTGCTGATCCGCTACTATTCCATGTCAATTAAAGTTACACGCCCCCATGTCACGGGCGTGACCAACCTACGCAGGACGTGCTACCAATAGGAGCCCCAACACTCAATGCCACGCCGATTTTGGGCTACACGCCCTCTAGACGAGCGTGACCTATTTATCACAGTCGTGAACCATAAGTGTGACTCCCCGACATTACTCGGTCATCGATCAGAAGTTTTCGTTGTCAGCGTTCAAGTGTACATGCCTTAGGTCACGGGCGTGACCGAGGGGCATGACCCATCCATCAACCGCCAGATTAACTCACGCCATTTCTCCTTCCCGTCATTTCTAGTAACATACTTGACACGTCCTAGGTCACAGGCGTAACCAAGGGGCTTGACCCACAAAACGATGAATTTTGGCGGTTTCCTCCCAACGTTCTCGAGCTTTCAAGATGACGGTTCCGAGCCTTACACGCCCTAGGTCACGGGCGTGACATAGGGGCGTGACCTTCCATAAATTTTCCTATAAATTCCAGACAAAGCTGGGAGCTGGGAGGGATCTACGGAGGTATATTTAGTAGTTTACATTCTGTTTTTCTATTTTGTTTTAAATTTAACAGAATAGTTTGCTTTGCTTTTATTTCAATTCAAGCACTTTTATTTTTTATCAAGTGTCCCTTTTTATGTATTTATTTTATGATAATATGTAGCTATTTTTATTAGCACTTGATCTTGACAAGGATTTTAATAAAATAAAGTTCTTCTTTCTTGCCAAAAACTCTATTATTTCCGCTTAACTTTATCTTTGATCTCGATTTTTTGATTAGTATCCTAGATTTACCGAGAGGTTGTGGGTATGAGTAGATCACTCGAGCGTAGAAGGATTCGCATGAACTCCTCTAGAGAGGATGACATGGATCTTCTGGATTGGAGTCATGTCCAATAACGGGGTTCAACGCATAAAGCAAGCTTAGGGGTTTCGACCGGCCAAGAGGTCTTAATCGATTAACCTAAGTTTAGTCGAGAGTGTATGCCCTAGAGAGGCGCACTTGTAATTTGGGAACCTCCACGGTTGAAATAGGTTATTTAGAAGTTTGCTTTTATGAAAAGTTTATTTTAATTCAAAGTAGGTCTAGATAAAGTGTTAATCTTAGTTCATAGTTATATTAATTTTCTATCGTTATTTACTGATAAAATAATATTAATTTGCATGAGTAGTAATACTCAACAGACCCGGAAGAATACTACACTTGATATTCTAAAAATATCCTATACTATGAACGATAGGTGCTCTTTCCTATAGTTCATAGAATTTGGAGATATTACTAATCCTAAATTTTACTCATCAGCGATCAATTCTTTTTGTGAGGATGAGCTCGGCTTCCCCATATCGCACTTCGAGGTGGGGTTGTGCCTCCCTCTATGGCCGGAGATACGCCAGATCCTGAAATACTTCGGGGCGGTCCCGGCCCAGCTGAACCCGAATATCATCGCCATGATTGTGGCATTCGCATGCTACCTACACCGCAAGCGGATAGAGTTCAACCTGATGGTCTTCAGGAAACTCTTCATCTTCCATGCGACCAAAGATGGGGTCGTCTTCCTGGATGGCTCGCAGTTCAAGGTCCTCGAGACGGCCAACAAGAACCACAATTGGTTCTCAAATCTTGTCTTCTTCAAGGGTGACCTCGACAACATACCATTCTTTCCTCGGCATAGGATCGAGGAGGTGTATTGCCCCCCGACGGTGACAGGCAATGATGTTTAGCTGCACAAATACTTCTTCGGCAATGATTTTGAGGCCGCCATCCTTCAAAGGGCCCTCATGTCGCTCCCCCCGGTGCTGCCTAGCGAAGTTATAGCTCTTTCCATTCTTTCTTTATTGTGCTCGTAAAGAATAAATATTTTCTAACTATATGTTATTTTCTACAGGGAAGCGATTGATCCTAGAGCAACCGCCATTTGCAGACTCGGGATTGCACCTTGATCCACTCGAGCATGAGACGGAGGTCGTCGAGGTCTGCTGGAGAAAGATGAGTCTCGACAAGCCCTCCTCTAGCAAGAAACTCCCTGACCCCGCGAGCTCCAGCTCGCATCGCCATCCCTTGCCATGAAAAAAGATGAAGAAGGCTCTAGTAGTCTCCCAAGGGAGATAACAACAACAACAAAAACAAATATTCCTGAGCTCGCCAGAGACTTCGCTGGAGAAGTTTCAGGGCATGGCGACTCGGTTGTCTCGCCCACTGCCGAGGAGCTCGCGGCCCGGGAGTTGGGCCTGCCGAAGGACCACCGCAAATTTGGTCTCGGCAGGAAGGCCTAGGAATGGCTGGGCGAGCGAATGGTCCGATGGGATGAGCAGGCCCATTGGGTCTCCATCTCCTCCCTCATCCCCTGCTGGACAGAGCGCCACCCTCCCAGCGGGCATGCTTATGCCCTAGAGTTCGACATCTATGGCCGCGAGGACGTCGCGGCCTATAATAACATGAGCCTCCAGCAGCTCACCCATGGGAGTTTGATAGCTCAAATACTCACGAAGGAGCTCACACACATGTCGACTCATCACCACACTCCTGGTGAATGCTGAGGAAGAGCGGGATGTCGCGAAGGATGACACCGCCAACCTGGCAAAGCGGCTGGAGAACGCCGAGAGCATCCTCGCCAAAGCTGCCAATGGGGTGGTAAGAATCATTTGAACCCTTCCCATTTTGACTTGGGTTTTCGACAACTTCTTACCCATTCTTGCCTGGCAGGATGCCGAGATCGCGGACCGCATACGCACTCACGGTGCCGAGCTGGAGGAGAAGAATAAGGCACTGGAGGAGAAGAATAACGCACAAGGTGAGCTGAACAAAGGACTCCCTGGAGAGGTCACTTGTCTGATGGACATCATCTTCCTCCCCTCTGGTGGCGAGTCAGGCACCCCGGTCAAAAGGACAATGCTCTTCTGTGAGGCAGAGGTTTCCAAGAGGCTGCGCGTCAACTCCATCAACACCGCCGACTATACCCTGCAAGTCATACGGGATATGCCGTTGTTGATGGAAAACAACGAGGAGATGACGACGATGGACTTGGTGTCAGATCTGTTCTACCCTCCTACTTCACCTGTCGAGAAGGAAGATAGCTTCTGTTTGCTCTTCAAGGATATCACCGACTTCAAGGATGAAGACTCGGGAGGGGAGTGCGAGAGCTAGCTCGAGATTTTTTTTCTTTTTCTCTCTTTTTTGCGATGTAAATGTTGGGTATTGTATCCACAATCACCTGGATTTGAGGAAGCCACCTGTCAAGCTAAGATGAATTCACAATGTATTTGATGAAACATCTTAAGTTGTGCTTGCAGCTCTTCCACGCTAAGTGCACACCAATGTCAGGGTGCAGTAGGTCAATATACACGGGTCTGCACGATGTAATCTCTCGTTGAGTAGATCAGTGTGTTGGCCTACGTGTACTCTCTCTATTGGAGTGCACTTACTTTCAAGTACAGGGTCATGTTTATGCAAGAGAAGACAAGGAGCAAGGATGGGTCAAGGAGCAGCTCTTGAGTGGAATGACGAAAATTCGTCTAAGTGAAAGTCGACGAGAATCACCAAGTGATTCTCGCCGATTCGGCGAGAATCACTAATGATTCTCGCCGAATCGTCGAGAATCATTAGTGATTCTCGCCGACTCCTTCCGGCTACCTTAAAATGGTGCCAAGTGAGATTCGGCGAGAATCACTAATGATTCTCGCCGAACCCGTCGCTGAGCAGGTCATGAATACCAAGTGAAAATCGTTGAGAATCAACAAGGGAATCGTTGAGAATCACTACGACGAATCGTCGAGAATCGTCAACTGATTCTCGCCGATTCGTCGAGAATCACCAACGATTCTCGACGAATTTTACTTGTCGTTTTCTCTGGATGGTGCTGGACCGGTTTCTGCCGCTGGACTAGTTTGAACCGGATTTCGGGGGTCTACGTGTGGGACCCACAACGGTCAAATTGAATCTATCTACAGTATATATATACGGGTATTTTGAACAGTAAGTAGCATCGAGAAAAGAAACATGCGAGCACGGAAAAACCCTAAGTCGCCGCTTCCGCTCCGCTCCGCCGCCGCCGCTCGCGTCAAGTGGTCGCCGCTGTTGATCGCGTTTCTTCCCGATCTCCGGCGACAGATGCTTAACCAAGCTTAGAGTCTCACGCGTCTATCCAGAGATCCCTTGTCTCTCGATTTGTTGATCGGGAAAACTTCCCATCCGAATTGATCGAGACGACCGATCCTCGTGTGACCGTTGGTAGACCTAGCTTGCTTCGCTACGAAGATTGGATCTCTATTTTCAGCAGCCGCTCATCATCATAGCCGCCGATCCCGAAGCTAGCCGCCGCTTGTGTTGTCGCCGCCGGTTCCGGGGAGATCCTCTCCAAGAGAGACCAAGGTTGTAGACTCTTCGTTGACTTCACGAACACGTCGTCGAACGAAGAGGAACACCGTAGTCTCCAAACGAAGTTTGTATCTCGTGTACATTCTATATTTACTTTTGTTGTAAAGGAGCGTTTGTTCCGTGTTGTAGGGGTTGGGTGCAACCCGTGTTGTGGGAGTGTTGACTCTCACGTGTGGAAGGGTTCCTTCCGATAGTGCAGGGATTGGATTTCAATCCTGTTGGATAAGAGACCGAGTCGTCCCTTGTTGGGAGATAGGTCGAAGGGGGAAAGTGGATGTACCCAAGTCGGGGAACCACTATAAATTGCCTGTGTATTCTGTGTGCTGTGCTTTTTATTTTTATTGTGTAGGTACATTCGTAAATTCCGCAAAAGCGCTACACGTCACCTATTCCCCCCTCCATAGGTGCACATAGCTGACACTAGTTGGACTTTCAAGTGGTATCAAAGCGAGGTTGCTCATCAAAAAGGTTAACACCTTGAGTAGTATCCTGCCACCAGTGTCAGAAGCATGGAGCTGGATTATGAGATATCGCCACTCAGACTCCCCGCATGCACAAAGGAGTTTTATCCAGTCTGGAGGATGAGAGTGTCATATCACTTGGATGCCATCGATCCTCGTGCATCTCTCATCCTGGAAGATGGTCCTTTTATTCCTATGAAGACCTCCGACTCTGGAATTCAAGTGCCCAAGTGCATTGCTGAGATGTCGGAAATGGAGCTTTCATTCTTTAATTTGGATAAGAGGATTCGTCAAATTATCATGGATATCTGGTCTGGAGCTTCTCGCTCTAGATTGGAAAAATGTAAGATGGCTAAATCTCTGTGGATGATGATCTCAGAGCTGATGGGGGGGGGGTCAGAGAAAGCTGGAATCTGCTGTCAATCAGAGGATGAAGCGTATGTTGGGGTCCTCACTTCTAAAGATGAAGGCAAGGATCTCTCGGACTGCATCAGAGCTCCAGTGTCCATGTCAGTGACTGAAGAGGCCAGTGATGAAAGCAGCTCTGATGAGGATGACGCAATGGTCACTGGCTTGAATGATAATAACACTGAAGAGCAGGTAACTTCCTCATCCTGCCCCATCTCTTTTGAACCTTCTGAAGACAGGAACTGCTTTCCTCCAGAAGATTCTGATTCTCTGAAGAGAGCCCTTCAGTCAAGCAACCTACTTGCTGAGGAGCAAGCTCAAGAGATTGCTCGACTGAAGATCTTGTTGGTTCTCCAATTGGCGTCCAACAAGGTCAAAGACTCTAAGATCTCAGCTCTAGAGAGTAGTCTAGAGAATGAGAAACGAATAGTATCAAACTTTTCCAAAGTTGATGCTATAAAGAGAAAGCAAGAAAACGGGTGGATCTCCCGGATTATCAATTCGTGGAGAAATGGGGAAACGGTATTCCGACCCCCCACTCCAAGCAGGAAGACAACTCATCATGCCTTTAGGTATGACCCCAAGAATAGTCGTGGTCACTGCAAGGGTAATCTGTCGCCATGTGGAGACACCCAGAGTGCAAGGGCCGTCGTGGCCACTCATGAGAGAATACCAAAGGCTCGTTCTGAGCCCTTTGTATTCACTGCCACTGCCTCAACTCGGTGTGAATCTGCATGTCCTAGCTCACAGAACACTTCTCACCACCCGAGGACACAGGATAGGGAGGTTAGAAGTCATGGCATAAGTTTTCATGGGGCCTCTGAATGGGGGATGCCTGAAAGGAGGGCACCACCTTCCCGGCCTCATGACACTCACAACATGCATTCCTTCCACCCTCCCACGTGTCACGATGGAAGAGGAAATTTTGTGGGGAGATCATGCTCTATCCCGTTTAGACCTAGGACCGTGACTACCTCAGTCACTAGATCAGGTCGGAAACGGCGATACAACATTCACCCATGTTGGTGCTGTGGCAAAGTGGGGCACTTTGCCATCAACTGTTGGCACAACCCCTCTGTGCCCACGGCAAGGGCTTATCCACATTCTCGGGACAGAGGTAGTCTTCCAGACAGGTTTTCTGAAGGAAGGCAGTTGCGTGCCTATGCTAACAGGAACCTAGGACCCAACATGATTTGGGTTCCTAAGGTAAGGTAATTTCTTTTTGCAGGGTAGTCTAGGTTCCCGTAAATATGATGGGAACTAGACAGTAGGTGTTCCGCGAATGAATTGGAACATGCATCGGGAATAACAGAAGTGATATATATATTTATATAAGCATACTCTCATCGAGCACCTAGTATGGTATAGTCAGAGAGACTCAATGTTAACTCTCATAATCCCAGGTACTTTTGATCAGTTCAAGGACTTGCGTCATATTGCATCCTCATTTACATATATATATCTCTATTATGTGTATATTTATCCTTATACATGTATGTGTGCACATCTAAGGATAGGTTAACTCGATACTTGCAAACCTTTATACATCAATAAAGAGTTAACGAAGATATGTCATTGTGAATCTCGACAACTCACAATTGACATCAAGAAGTGTTTGGAGAAGCCTCGCTCAAACCCAAATAGTTTGGCTTTACAATATATATGTATTTATCGTTATTATATTGACTTGACATCAGAAGAATTCGAAAATGTTGCAATGCTTCTTAACGTGAAAATTCCTAGTAGAGAAACCTTTCAATTTCGAATTAGACAAATCCCGCCGACCCATTATATACTCGGAATCTCGCCGACCCTTCACCTTCCTCAAGTATCTCGCCGAAGGAGCAAGCTACACGAGTCCCGCCGACTCTCGCAGAAATCACGCCAAATCGCAAGGTTTCTTCCGTCGGATCCCGCAAGGAAGCTCGTCGAATCTCTCAAAGTTCCCGCAAGGTTTCTCCTTTAGGAATCGCGCAAGGTTCTCGTCGGATCCCGCACCGCCTTCGCACAATCCCGCAAGTTCTCCATCGTCTTCCCCTAAGTTCCCGCAAGGCTCTCGCAAGGTTCTCGTCAAGCTCCCGACGAATCCCGCCGAACCCCGCAGGACACTCTCCTACTCACCGAAAGTCTCCATCGCTGTTTCCCGCTAAGTCTCCACCGAAGGTCTTCCCAAAGGACGAGTTCTCGCAAGAAGCTCCCCAACTCACTTCCGTCTACGCCCTTAGGTAACCTCTTCCTCAACCGTACTTGGTCGTCCTCACTAGTGACACTTTCCTTTTGAATGTTCATTAAAGCTTAGAGTAGGGCTTCTCTCTCTAGATCTGCAATGGCTCCAAGGACAACTGCTGGGTTGGTCACTGGTTGCGAGCTTGTTCGGACTGGGTTTTCTCACGCCTCGGACGAATTCCGCAACATCATTCTGATGCTGGAAGAGGCTGGACTAACATTCATCCTGGAACACCCTTGCAAAATCTTGGACAAAGAGGTACTGGAGTTCTTCGCTACCGCAAGACTCCGAAATGGCGACTCCCTAATCAAAAGCAAGGTGGCTAGGGTAAAGGTCAAGCTGTCTGCCAGCAAGCTGACTCGCTTCCTGCAGCTTTCTAGCTCGGAGCATGAGGACTATTTGGAGGACGATGACAAAACCAGAACTCTCTTATTCTGCGGTCTCCCACGAGGAACTCGGTCAATAAAGAGAAAGGATATGAATGAAGAAGGGAAGCTCCTGTCTGACATTATTGGAAAGGTGCTCATCTGCAAGCCGGGCTCTCATGACCATATCTTAGCAGATATGTTCAAGATCCTGATAGCTGTTGTCTGCCGCAAAAGGTTCAACTGGGGGGAGTTGCTGTTCGAGAAGATCAAGGAAACCTTGGGCTCTCCAAGTTTTGGCCACATCTTAAGTCTATATCTAAACCAGCTAAATGGAGACAAATTTGACATGAGTAAAGGTGTCCCTCTCCACTACCTGATGAAGATGGACTCAAGTGTGTTTGATCGATGGGAGAGGCGTATTGGGCAGACTGCAGTGGAAGAACAACATGGAGTATCTCCAGCAGTCAACCCCAGTGACATTCCTGATACCTTGCCTGCAGGAATCGAGGGGGAGCCTCTACCCCCTCATACGGATGTAGTATCTGAAATCTCCCAGGTGGCCAGGGATGCTGTGGCCGAAATTCGAGAAGAAAGTGACACTGTACTGGAGACTGCTGACAAAGAATTGGAAGAGGCTGCTGATGAAGATGAGTTCATGGATGATGACGAAGAAGATGAAGGACATGAGGGACATGAAGTATTTGAGGCTCCGGATCCTGTTGAACCGCCATCTGACAAGCATGCACCAGTGGAGGGGGAGTCAGATAAATCTACCGAGGCCGCCAGCATTCCTCCATTAGAGACTGTGATTGTATCCAGCTCTACAGATGCGTCTGCTGAAGGGCAAGGCCCACAAGTGCCTTTGGCTCTTCCATTACGAGATGAGCTAGCTACTCACATGTAAATGTCATTCAGGGGATTGTGAATGAACTCAAAGTCTCCTTTGATGAAGCTCAGAATAAACTGCTGAAAAGGATTAAGACATCTGAAAATCTCATGCTCAAGAATATAGTGGAAATCAACCATAAACTGGACGTGATGGAGAAGAAATTTGAAGAGAAGTATACCGCGGCCGGCGAAGCTGTCACACTTCTTATGGCCGGCTTGAAGAAGAACACCGACACTCTTGCCGTCATCAATCAGAATGCACATGTTGTAGCCAACAACATTCACAAGTTTGACGGTAATATGGTAACTCTTAACGCCAATCAGCAAGCTTAGTCAATGAATTCTCCCGGACCACCAAGCACATTGATGACTCCTTGCACTCCTATGCAAACTGCATCGCTGTTGAAGCCAAAAAGGGGAGGAGGACTACATAGCTAAGATGGCTGAGCTACGAGAAGTCATGATCACAAACTTCGAACAGTCAAACAAGTACGTCTATGACAGCAACTGGTGGATGCTCCACCAGGCGTTAGGCATCCCCTTTGCTGAAAATCCTGCAGATATTCATCCTCCTGAGACTTCTACGGCCACTGAGGGAGTAGGTGCTGCTGAAGGAATAAGTGCAAGTGCTGCAGATGTTCCCACAAATGAAGATGATGCTAGGGCTCTCTCCAAAGCTAAATGAGGAGCATGTTTGACCAAGAGGCTTTAGCAAAAGCCAGGGGAAAGAGAAAAGCTCAAGAAGGGACCTCCAAGGAGACACAGGCTGAAAAGAGAACTCGAATGAGTGAGGAGGAAGTTCGAAACGAAAAGTGGAGTCCAGTTTCAAAGAACATCATCTTGGACACCTTCTGGCTACAAGAACAGGGAGAACTCAATCGGAACGAAGTTTACAGCCAGTTTGAGTGGGAAAGGCACAAGACGTATGAAGCGAAACGAAACATCTTCTTCAGAAACAACATGGATGCAGATAAAGTTCCTCCTCCCAGATACTATCCGAAGCCTAAAGAGTACATGGAGAGACAAAGGAAGAAGTTCTTGGCGCAAAAACACAAGGATGACTTAGCTAAGGAAAGATAGTCAACAACGTGTAGCTTGTCATTCTCTCCTAAAAACATTTAATGCTTATTGTTATGATATGAACAATTCTGAGATTATATATATATATATATACAGTGGTATTTAAATTTGTGAATGACTCAAGTCCTGATCTGGTTGCATATATTCTCTTGTGCTGCATGTTTAATTTCTGAATGCTATATTTATTATTTGATTGGTGTTATTCATCTTAGCTAGTAGGGTTTTGGCTTCGTCAAATAGGGGGAGATTGTTGGGTATTGTATCCACAATCACCTGGATTTGAGGAAGCCACCTGTCAAGCTAAGATGAATTCACAATGTATTTGATGAAACATCTTAAGTTGTGCTTGCAGCTCTTCCACGCTAAGTGCACACCAATGTCAGGGTGCAGTAGGTCAATATACACGGGTCTGCACAACATAATCTCTCGTTGAGCAGATCAGTGTGTTGGCCTACGTGCACTCTCTCTATTGGAGTGCACTTACTTTCAAGTACAGGGCCATGTTTATGCAAGAGAAGACAAGGAGCAAGGATGGGTCAAGGAGCAGCTCTTGAGTGGAATGACGAAAATTCGTCTAAGTGAAAGTCGACGAGAATCACCAAGTGATTCTCGCCGATTCGGCGAGAATCACTAATGATTCTCGCCGAATCGTCGAGAATCATTAGTGATTCTCGCCGACTCCTTCCGGCTACCTTAAATGGTGCCAAGTGAGATTCGGCGAGAATCACTAATGATTCTCGCCGAACCTGTCGCTGAGCAGGTCATGAATACCAAGTGAAAATCGTTGAGAATCAACAAGGGAATCGTCGAGAATCGTCAACTGATTCTCGCCGATTCGTCGAGAATCACCAACGATTCTCGACGAATTTTACTTGTCGTTTTCTCTGGATAGTGCTGGACCGGTTTCTGCCGCTGGACTAGTTTGAACCGGATTTCGGGGGGTCTACGTGTGGGACCCACAACGGTCAAATTAAATCTATCTACAGTATATATATACGGGTATTTTGAACAGTAAGTAGCATCGAGAAAAGAAACACGCGAGCACGGAAAAACCCTAAGTCGCCGCTTCCGCTCTGCTCCGCCGCCGCCGCTCGCGTCAAGTGGTCGCCGCTGTTGATCGCGTTTCTTCCCGATCTCCGGCGACAGAAGCTTAGCCAAGCTTAGAGTCTCACGCGTCTATCCAGAGATCCCTTGTCTCTCGATTTGTTGATCGGGAAAACTTCCCATCCGAATCGATCGAGACGACCGATCCTCGTGTGACCGTTGGTAGACCTAGCTTGCTTCGCTACGAAGATTGGATCTCTATTTTCAGCAGCCTCTCATCATCATAGCCGCCGATCCCGAAGCTAGCCGCCGCTCGTGTTTCCGCCGCCGGTTCCGGGGAGATCCTCTCCAAGAGAGACCAAGGTTGTAGACTCTTCGTTGACTTCACGAACACGTCGTCGAATGAAGAGGAACACCGTAGTCTCCAAACGAAGTTTGTATCTCGTGTACATTGTATATTTACTTTTGTTGTAAAGGAACGTTTGTTCCGTGTTGTAAGGGTTGGGTGCAACCCGTGTTGTGGGAGTGTTGACTCTCACGTGTGGAAGGGTTCCTTCCGATAGTGCAGGGATTGGATTTCAATCCTGTTGGAGAAGAGACCGAGTCATCCCTTGTTGGGAGATAGGTCGAAGGGGGAAAGTGGATGTACCCAAGTCGGGGAACCACTATAAATTGCCTGTGTATTCTGTGTACTGTGCTTTTTATTTTTATTGTGCAGGTACATTCGTAAATTCCGCAAAAGCGCTACACGTCACCTATTCCCCCCCCCCCATAGGTGCACATAGCTGACACTAGTTGGACTTTCAGTAAATATCTTTCCCCTTTTTGTAATCTCGCTGAGGCAAGCCTCTCTTGTAACAACATATATCAATGAAAAAAGACTTGGCAATATTTTCCTTCTGTTTTCTCTTCTGTACTTACTCTCCATATTACAGTCACACACGAATCACCCCCTCTGTCATGCGACCTCACTAGGATAGTATTTATCATTAGAGCGCACTTGAGTTAGGATAAATACTCGTGCCGAGACCCCAAGCATCGCCACACAATGATAGTAGGGCCCAGCTTCTCCCTGAGCCAGACTCGCGACCATCCAGCTCGGCCACGAGATTCCTTCCCTTTAGAGACTATATCTTGAGGCCAAGATTTTCCCAAGTAAAATTTCGATGGGATGTAGTGTAGTTGCCGAGGACAGGCTTGGCTTGCCCATCCATGCGGGTGCTGAGATCTCAGCTCACCACCTTTGACCTTGCTATAATGCCACCCATAAGTAGCTACCAAGATCCTGACTCGCCACTCTCAGCTCTCCTGGAGGTTACTATGTCCAACACCTTGTTTTTCTTTGTGATCTCTACTTCGAGGCCTCTGTTACGAGTTTAACTTCCAATACCTGAGGTTGATTGGCAAGAACAATATGCATTGAGGATCTCGGCCATGCCAGCTAGGTGAGAGCGTAGCAGCGAGAGAATCTTGGGACACGACTCCAAAGCAAGAATAATGCCCACAAAGGATCCTGACCCTGACAGCTAGGTGAAAGCCTGGCAGAGGGAGCATCTCGGGACTCAGCTCCGGAGCAAGAACAATGTCCACTGAGGACCCCGGGCCTGCCAGCTAGGTGAAAGCCTGACAGTGGCAACATCTCGGGACCTGACTCCAAAGCAAGAACAATGTCCACCGAGGATCCTGGCCCTACCAACTAGGTGAGTGCCTAGCGGTGGGAGCATATCAGAACTGAGATTCAGAGCAAGAAAAATGTCCAACAAGGATCCCGGCCCTGCCAGCTAGGTGAGAGCGTGGCAGCGGGAGCATCTCGGAACTCGTCTCTATATCAAGAATAATTTCGACTGAGGATCACGTTCCTGCCAGCTAGTTGAGAGCCTGGTAGCAGGAACATCTCAAGACTGGGCTATAAAGTAAGAACAATGTCCACCGAGGATACCGACACTGTCAGTTAGGTGAGATCCTAGCAGTGGGAGCATCTCTGGACTTGGATCCAAACCAATAACAATGTCCACCGAGGCTCTCGGCTCTACATGTTAGGTGAGAGCACTCCAACGGGAGCGTCTCTGTACATGGCTCCAGAGCAAGAACAATGTCCACTGAGGATCCCAGCACAGCCAGCTAAGTTTGAGCTTGCCAGTGGGAGCATCTCGGGACTTAACTCCAGAGCAAGAACAATGTCCACCGAGGATCCCGCCCCTGCTAGCTATGTGAGATCCTGACAACGAGAGCATGTCGGCAGTTGGTTCAAAAAGAAAGAACAATATCCACCGAGGATCCCGATCCTGCTAGCTAGGTGTGAGCCTGACAATAAGAGCATCTCGAGACTTAGCTTTAGAGCAAGTACAATGTCCACCGAGGATCCCGCCCTGCCAGCTAGGTGAGAACCTAGCAATGGGAGCATCTCGAGACTTGGCTCCAGAGCAAGAACAATGTCCACCGAGGATCCCGGCCCTGTCAGCTAGGTGAGAGGCTGACAACGGGAGTATCTCGGGACTTGGATCCATAGCAAGAAAAATGTCCACCAAGGATCCCGTATAACGCCTCCCCTATAATGTACATATAATATGGGTCTGACCGAGGCCCCACAACATACAGACTCCACATCTTAAGAATTATAAGATGATATAAACAACCCAACTCAAAACTCAGAGTAAAAATAGCGGAGACCAACAACAACACTAGAAGTTATCCACCGTCACAGGAGTATAAAAACGGCCTTAAGGCCTTACAATATTCTTGAGTCCAAAACTAAAGCAGTAACATATCAGCATTCAAAAGCACTCCTAGGCTAGCTCGTCATCCAAGCTGGATTCATAGTGCAATAAGAATAACATTCACCCAAACAGAGCCACCAAACAAAGTGATCACTTCAAGAGGCTTAGGCCTTTTTGGTCGGTGAGCTTACTCCTTCTTGCAATCCTTGTCCTGTAAAAATTTGTGGTAACGTGGGTCAATAAAGGCTGACCTCAACTATATAACCAACACATCTCCTCCTTGTCGTCCCTAGTGGACCTCAGGGCACTCCATCACCCTGCAGGTCAGCATTTCGTATGCAAATATCATGAACATATAAAATAGTAAAATAGGTTTGGATGTCTCATACAACAAACATGTTTCTATGTTGAGCTGGTAAAATAAAGGGGTCCTACAATGCAGCATGTACGAAATCCTGGGTTTCATCCAAGGCACCCAAAAGCGCATGAATCTAATACATCATCACGCATCATAAAATTTGTACTTCAAATTTCCCCTAAAGGCATACAAGCTGCCACCGAGAAACTCTTGCCTTGGCCCCACCCACTCGTGGGTCTCAAAACCCAGCCTTGCCTGCAAGCTCTGATTTCTCACATCAGGATTCTGTCACACAAATAAACGGATGCTAAGAACCCTTGCTAGACCCCACCTGCTCGTGGGCTTCTTTGTCCGGGCTTGTCCAAAGCTTCGCATTCTTGTCAGTTTCATAGAAGTTGACTTGTCTCGCCGGGACACTCTCCACACATGACTTGCACATCACGGGCAAGCCAGCCGACCACAGAGACAAAGCCATGTCTTAGCACATCACAATCAAAAGCCTTTCCTGCCTTAATCCACCATTCGTTCTCACAAGAAATCAAGGGGGAACAATCATCTGAAACAACAACTTATCACAAACAGATTTCAAGCACAATCCTTAGACTCGTTATACAACATCACCGAGTCAGACTAACGGTCATGACTTTGGCTTAACCCACAATGCCTAATCCACTAACAGAGTGAATTTCTAATGCAATATCATGCCGGGGATGGACACAATCGACCAGGTGGCTCCTATTGAGCCATGGCAACCTGAACCCCTCTCATTTGAGAGATCTGATGCCCAAATGATTGAAAGAAAGCAGTAATAAACATGGATGTCATGCAAGCATCCTAAAGATAGAGAGAAGAAGTGTGGTTACCTTACGACTCCAATTACTTCCCATGTAAAACTTGATTTGCTTGGATGAAAACGTGTGCCTTCAAGTCCACTCCACAGATCTGGCCTCAGATCGACGATCGGATCCCCAAAGCTTTGTCAATCGAGGATAAAGGCCTTCTTCTTCCTCCTCCAAACTCTTGCTCTCAAACCCAAACTCACACTTCAAAAGAGAAGAGAATGAAGGTTTAAAATGTTTCTGCCCTTTATATGCCCTTTGGGCGGAGCATCTAGGGCCATAGGATCAAATCCTATGAGAAAACGAATGGCAAAAATGCCAAAGAACAGAAATGCTCCCATCTGCTACCACCGAGCGGTAACTACCTACCGCGCTGCGGTAGTTTCTCGAGTTGTCAGTCACGTTGGGAAGAAAAATGTTATAGCCATTATTAGCCCTACTGCCGCATGATATCCACTCAATAATTTTCATTAAACGCTTCACGAGCTACCGTCGTGCAGTAGAATCCAACCATCACGCAACACCACTCAATGCCCTAAACTCCTGGCTACTCTGCGCTCCCAATTCCTAGATTCGACGAAAAAAGGCTATCGCTGGGTGATAGCTACCTATCATCACGCGGTAGCTTCCAGAGGCACAAGATCTGGAGAAACTGGGGTGTTACTACTCCTCCACCCTTAGAAGAATTTCATTCTTGAAATTAAGTATGCAATCAAACAAAAGCATACCAGAAGCAAAAATTTCTCGATATTCCTCACACATTGCTTACTCACTCTCCTAAGAGAGCTCGTCTCTACCGCAGTTATTCCACCGCACCGTCATGAGTCTGACCTCTTTATTCCATAACTGCCGAACTTTTGAGTCCTCTATGCCAACCAGATGGACTTCCATGCTTAAGTACTCTTCTACCGGCACAGCTGCCGCCTCGACCAGAACTTTTGTCTCCATCAAGGCTTTCTCAAAACTGAGACAAGAAAGACATCATGCAATCCACTCAGCTCTGTGGACAATGTTAAATGGTAGTCTGCTTCACCAATACGTTCCATGACCTCGAACTATTCTAAGAACCTCAGACTCAACTTCTTGAGTCAACGAATCCGCAAAATGCCTTTGAATGGCTTAATCTTTAAATATACATAGTCACATACGGCAAACTCCACCTTCCTATGGCACACGTTGAAATACTTCACCTGCCGATTCTGAGCAACCTTTATTCTCTCCTGAATCATTCGCACCAACTCACAAGCATCAACCACCACCTCTTTTCTCAAAAGTTTGGTGTCTCCTGCCTCTATCCAGGATACTGGTGTTCGACACCGCCTTCCACACAAAGCCTCGTATGGTGCCATCTTGATATTGCGTGGAAACTATTATTATAGGCGAACTCCACCATGAAGAGGTGGTCTTCCCATCTCTTGCCAAAGTCAAGGGTTCACATCCTCAGCATATCCTCCAATGTACTATTTGTCCTTTCTGTTTGTCCATTAGTTTGGGGATGGAATGTCGTACTAAACTTAAACTTTGTGCCCAGACTTTTCTGTACCAATCACTTGTCTTATGACATGAGTTGATCACTAACAATACTCTTGGGAATTCCTTGCAACCACACAATATTGCAAACATACAGTTCAACTAGCTTTTCCATGCTGCCCTCCTTCCAATTCTGGATGAAGTGGGCCACTTTTGTCAAGTGTTCCACGATTACCCAAATCACATCAGTACTCTACTGCGACCGAGGTAAATCATGCACAAAATCTATAGGGATTTAAGACTCCCCCGGAACACAAGACACAGCAGAGGGGAGTCTTATGCACAGAACAGCAGCCTTGCGGTAGCGCCGACACACGGGTCAACCTGTACCACAAGACGCCTATCCTGCCATCTAAATCCAATATCATCATTGCCAACCCAACATAAGAATTAAAGCATAAATCAAAATCCACATAAGTACATAGTCCAAAACGAATACATCAAATTAAAAGAAGCAACTAAGGCTTCTATAATATCAGAGTACATCATGCCAAAAATTCTACAAAAGGAGTCTCTCAAAAACTCACATCAGTCACTGGCAGTAGTGATTGTATTGTAACATCAGGCCCTGTCGTCCAGGCCTGCCTGCTCCCCTACAAAACCTGTTGCTCTATCTGTGGGGTTTCCTCCTAAAAAGTAAGATGTAGCAACCGTTATTCAAAAAATACTAAGTGGCTATCACATTTGCTCCGCCGACAACTCTTATGCACCGGGCAGAGAAAGGAAAAGGGTACAATAAATAAAATAGATGTAGTACAAAACAATTAGCAAAGTATTACACTATATCAGAGTATATCAAAACAACTACAATAAATTAAACTAGTAGTGTACAAGTAGGAATATACAAAAAGAAGTAACTTAACTTATATGAATGCTTATATAAACATATAAGTTAAGGATCGGCTTAATAGAAATGTAACTCATCATATATGAGTGACCATACCAACTTATATGATAAGGATCTTATATATGTGATGCAATGCAATGTTATGAATGACTTATGATGACTCACCCTTGCTCACACACAAGCAATTGCTATGTCGACACAGACTTGTAGTTCTCAAATGTCTAGCAGGTAACTGACCTCTTAGGCATAATCCGTCGTGGCCAGACGGTGACAGTGGAATGGACTTTCCACTACTAGGCGGGCATCCACATTAACAATCCAAGGCCTCCGTATATATAAGACCCCCCTACCGGATCCCAAAACACGAGACGAAGGGGGTCTTATGCCCGGAACAGCCGCCTTTCGGTAACGTTAGCACACAGGCTAACCTATACCACAAGACACATATTTCGCCAGCTACAACCAATATCAATATATATATGCCAACCCAACAATAATATAAAAAGAGAGAGAGAGAGAAGTAAAATCCACACCAAGCATATATATCCAAATACATCAAATAGAGAGAAGCTAAAACATGCTTCTACAATATCAGAGTACAACTATAAAATTGCCCAAACGGGCTTCATAAGAATCTCACAACACTCACATCCGTAACCGACGGTAGCGACGACATCGTCATATTAGGCCCTGTCATCCTGGCCTGGCTGTCCTGCTGCAAAGTCCGCGGCTGCTCTACCTGCGGGGTGACGTCCTAAAAAGGAAGTCGTAGCAACTGTTAGTCGAAAAGACTAAGTGGCTTCACATCCGCTCCCCTGGCGACTCTTCAGCACCGGGCGGAGAAAGGAACAAGGGTAATATATATATACAAGTAGTAAAGAAGGTACGAGCAGGTGGTAATGGTACATAAATACCAATATTATATAAACTAGCAGTTCTACTTGAATAACAATATTATAAACTAGCAGTTCTACTTGAGTAATTAGTAAATCAACAAGTACAAGTAACTATAGCAGGAAAGTAACTTAACTTATAAGAATGCCCATACAAACTTATAAGTTAAGGATCGGTTTACATAAAGTAACTCATCGTATATGAGTGCCCATACAAACTTATACGATGAGGATCTTGTTGTGCAATTGTTGGGTACATTGGTTTAAATGTACCTGATTTGAAGAAGCCTCACCCAACTCAATGATATACATCAAAATGTATTTGATGTGTTTTGAGTTTACTTGTGCAGGTTAAGTATTTGCAGGAAAGATGAAAAAGTTTCTAAGTCCATGTGTCGACACCCAGAGGGAAAGTGTCGACACTTAAGAAGACTTGTGTCGACACCCAGGCAAGCAGTGTCGACACTTGGAGTCATTGTGTCGACACCAGGGATGCAGAGTCGACACCAGACAGAAAGTGTCGACAAAAGGAGCTGTGTCGACACTCAATGAAGAAAAGTGCAGTGAAGCAGTGTCGACACCCAGTGAAACTGTGTCTACATCAGAAAGTGTCGACACTTGGAGGCTGTGTCGACACTCAGCAAAAGTCAGCAGAGTCTAAGTATAAGTGTCGACACCCAGAGCAATGTGTCGACACATAGCAGAAGAGTGAACACTTGAAGAAAGAGTCGACACTCAGCTGAAGACTCAGCACTTGAAGAAAGTGTCGACACAATAAAGAATGTGTCTGTTGAAATTTGTGAAGTGGAAGTGGGTGATGGGACAGGCCGCGCGGCCTGGGCGGACAGCTTTGGCGGACTGGGCGGACTGGGCGGACTGAGGTTTGCGGCCTGGTGTAAAGTCTGGTGGAAGCCGACTGTGTTCTGAGCGGGTTGTAGCTTGGAGTCCGCGGTTTGGTGCGGCCTGGTATCTGCGGATAGAAAGCCTTGCGGACTGGTGTGTCCGCGGTTTTGGCTATTGCGGACTGGGTTTTGAGCTTGGCTGAGGCCTTATCGAGCTCAGGTGTTACAGCAGGTCTTGCTGTGGAGACCGGTTGGCGGACTGGTGTTTGGAGTCCGGCAGGAAGCTGCTGTGTTGGACAAGTGCGAGGAGCTCGCGGACTGGTTGCGGTCTGTGCTAGGGTGTTTGGCGGACGGGACTTTGTGTCCGCCATGCTCGCACTGGCCCTTGATGGTTTTGGACTTGGTCACACTTGATGTCAAGTTCATGGTGTCCGTCGTATCCGCGAAGTCCGCTATGACCGGGTGGACTGTGGCTGTCTGCCTTTGGTCGTGGACTTGTGGCGGATTGAGGTGTGAGTCTTGCGGACTGCCTCGGGTTGGTGCGGACTGCCATTGAAGAGGGTGCTGTCCTGCAGTGGTTGGAGCTTTGCGGGCTGGTGCCTTGTCCGCTTAGCTTAGGCGGACTGGAGAGGGTTCGTCATTGGTTGCCTTGCTCCTGGCGGTTTTCCTTGGTGACCGGCTAAGTCCTCGCGGACTGAGCGGACGGTGGTTTGTATTCGCGCAGACTGGGGCGGTGTCGCTATCTCTTGGGCGGTGACCACACTCCTCACCTGGCCTATAAATAGGACCCCCCTGGCACATCTACAGTAACCTGAGTAACGTGAGTGAACAGTAAATTGGGTTGGGCGAGTGCTGCGGTCTGTGTTTTCCAGTCCGCGCGGATTGTTTCAGGCTGACGGTTTGCTGTGTGCAGGTCGCGCGGATAACTTCAAGGAGCCAGGAGTTTGGCTGTGACTTCGGTCAGTGCTTGGAAGTGTGCGGTCTCTGCGGACTCAGCAGGAGGTCGCTCTGCGGCTTGTCAGTTCTGTTTCAACTTTCCCAGCTTCAATAACCTGTCAGCCGGCTTCAGGCGGGTAGGGGAGTTCCTCAGTTCGGGTTCAGCAGGAGGCGAATAACGGTCTGTCCGCGCGGCCTCGCGGTCTCGGCGGACTCCGTGGTATTCGGCGGATTGCAGCATAGCTTGGGCGAGCTCAGCGGTCTCGGCGGTCTCGGCGACCTCGCGGTCTCGGCGGACTGGAGTGTTGTCCGCCCGGCTTGTTTTTTTTGGTTCTTTCTGTTTACAGCTGTAATACTAGCGAAATCATGTCTCGCTATGTATGCCTTGGATTGTAAAGAAGTGAATGCATAATAAGACCTTCTTGTGCTTCCATTGTTTTGTTGGGTGCAACCTCTAGTCCTTGGGTTTCCGCAGGTTCAGCGTGCGAACTGGGTAGTTCCGAAGATATTAATTTGGCGTTTGGGCTATCTTGTTGACCACGTTGAGAAAATTTAACAGTGTCGACACTCAGCAGAAGAGTCAACACTTGAAGAAAGTGTTGACACAAGAAAGAATGTATCGACACTCAGCTGAAGACTCAGCACTTGAAGAAAGTGTCGACACAATAAAGAATGTGTCGACACTCAGCAGAAGACTCAACACTTGAAGAAAGTGTCGACACAAGGAGCTGTGTCGACACTTAGCAAAGTTCAGAAAATTCTAAGTACAAGTGTCGACACTAAGGAGATGTGTTGACACTCAGCCAGAGTCTCAACAGAAGAAGAATGTGTCGACACAAGGAGCAGTGTCGACACTCAGCAAGTATCAACACTAAAGACATGTGTCGACACCAAGAAGCAGTGTCGTCACTGACAAGTTCAACACATGAAGATGTGTTGACACTAAGGAGTTGTGTCGACACTTACAAGAAGTCAACAAAGTGTTGAAGAACAAAGTGTTGTGTCGACACTCAATATCAGTGTCGACACATGAAGAAGAAGCAGTGTCGAGATATAAAATCTACAACACAAGGAGTTATGTCGACACCTTGTAGGCTAGTGTCGACACTTAGACAACTTGTGTCGACACTTACTCTATAAGTGTCGACACTTAAAGACAGACAGTCTCGACACTTTCAGACAGTTACAGAATTTTCAAGAACTGACTGGATGACTTGACAGCTGCCATACCAGCCGGTCTACTGCACCTGTCAGAGTTGTCAGAAATCAGTTATGAACCGGAACAGCCGGTTACCATGAAGAAGGCCTATAAATAGGCTTATACTGTCTACAGAAACAGAAGATTTTGATTGAACACAAGTTCAAGTGATCAATATACAAAGAAGATCTAGCTATTCCTTGAAGAATCTAGTGAAGATCTAAGAAGTTGGAGAGAGAGAGCTCCATCCAAGATGTCAGCCGTTGGAACCAGGTTGAGAAGAAGGGTTCAAATTTGTTCTGAATCTTAAGTAGCAGAGATCAAGGATCAACTACAGAGGAGGTCAATCTTATTGTGTTCTACATTCAAGAAGCTTTGAAGAAAGCCAAGTCAGATTGATTTCAGCTGAGTTCTTCCAAGAACTCATCAAGAAACTCACAACTCTTCTCTCTTTTCTCTGAGTTGTTGAGTTACAATTTTTTGTATTCATATTATCTTGTAGCATCCTTAGGGATCTGAGTTTTGTAAGCCTGTAATTATAAAGGCTGAGTGTAGGGCTTGAGTGCCTGAGTGTAGGAGATTTGAATCTCTGAGTGTAGGCCTGTTGTGGCTGAGTGTAGGCCTTGGTGGCTGAGTGTAGGCCTTGGTGGCTGAGTGTAGGCTTTGTGAAGAAGCTGAGTTGTAGGGCCTTGGACCTGAGTTGTAGGAACCTGTTTTGGGGTTCTGAGTGTAAGATCTGAGGATCTGAGATAGTGGAGAAGTTTGGCCGAATCTAGTTCACTGCTAGATAGGCTAAGGGGGAAAGTGGATGTACCCAAACCTTGGGGAACCACTATAAAACTGTGTGTCTACTGGTTGCTTGTGTAATTCTGTGATTGCTGCTTATGTGCTGTGATAAAGTAGATATAAGTCTGTGATAAACTCTGAATTCTGCTTAAAAAGTTAAAAAGAGTTAAGTCACCTATTCACCCCCCCCCCCTCTAGGTGATTAGGTACATTATCTTTCAAGTGGTATCAGAGCCAGGTTACTCAAAAAGGGACATAACTGTCTGAGTAGATCCTGTTTTTAGATTCAGTCTAAGTCAAATTACAGAATCAAGAAAATCAAGAACCATGGGTTCCAATGCGAATCATAAGGAATTGGGATCCATGAAGCTACCCATTTGCAGAAAAGAAATCTTTGGCATCTGGAAGGAAAGGGTGAGACTTTTTATGGAAGCCTCAGACCCTAGGATTTATATTACAGTGAAAGAAGGGCCATATGTGCCCATGAAGGTTTCAGTCTTAGATGCAAATCAGAGAACACCTAAGGATTTCTCTGAAATGACAAAGGATGAGATTATTCTAGTCACTATGGATAAGAGGGATCAAAACATCATTGTGAGTGCCATAGATGATGCTACTTTTTAGAATTTGATACACTATAAGACAGCTAAAGAGATGTGGGATACTCTTATTGTTTACATGGAGGGTTCTGAAGAAGTGAGGCAAGACAGAAAATCCTTGCTCAACCAAGAATATGAAAGTTTTAGACAAGGTAGAGCTGATAGCATAACTGAATGCTATAAGAAGTTCTATAGGATTGTGAATGAGCTAATGTCCTATGGCAGAGAGTTCAGTAATTATGAGCTCAATGATAAGTTTCTAAGGTCCCTAACAAAAGATTGGGAAATCAAGATCTGTGTCATTAGGGAAATGGCAAAGTTGGCAGAAATTCCTCCACCAACACTATTTGGAAAACTGCTATCCTATGAGATGCAGTTGATGGTGAGGAAAGAAGAGGAGAAATCAACAAGAAGTGAACATAAAGAAAGGACAGTGGCCTTCAAAACAGAAGCCCCCAGAAATTACAGAAGTAAGTCACCAACTCCACCACCAAAAGTAGCTGAAACTGAGTCAGATGAGTCAGCAAGCAGAAAGTCTGAAAGCAGTGAAAGTGATGAGGACTTTACTGCCTTCACAAGACATTTTCAGAAGTTCTTAAAGAATAAACAGTGGAGAACAAGGCCATCTACTTCACAGGATAAAGAAGACTATTATCAGAATAAAAAGTCTTCAAAGAAAGATAGGAAAAAGACCAAGTCTAGCAAAACAACTCTTTCAAAAATTGTTTGCTATTGCTGTAATAGACAAGGACATGTTATTGCAGACTGTCCAGAGAAAAGGAAGGAGTCTAATGACAAGAAAAAGACTCAATACAAGGGCAAGAAGGAAAAATCTTTTGTTGCCAAAAAGGATAAGAGCATGTCAGACATTTCTTCATCAGAAACTGAGTCAGATGCTGAGGCATACATAGGACTATTTACTGAGGAAGAAGAAGAAGAGTTCATCCAGATCATGAACTCAATATATGAACAAGCGGACAGTCAGTGCCAAGGTCTGATGGCATTGACAGAAAATGACAAAATCCTGAAGCAGCTAGGACCTAGTAAGGTACAGCATTGTTCTTTCAGTTCAATTTCTTGTGCTAGTACAGAATCAGATTCATCATCATCAAGTGATGAGAGTGTATCTGAGTCTGAAGAGGATATTCATCAGTTGATAGATGAATAAAAAGTTCTGTTGCAAGCATTTAAGAAATGCAAATCCTTGGCCAAGAGTCAAGCTAAGGAGATTGCAAGTCTGAAAATGGCTGCAACTGATTATGAGAAGATGTTTGATCAAAAGCTAAATGAGATAGCCAGACTGAAGCACATAACTATGATTTAGATGGGGACTATATCATTTAAGAATGATCAAATCAAGAGTCTGGAGATTAATCTTCAGAAGGAGAAAGACTTAGTTGCTAGGTTTTCTAAACCTAAGTCAGTTCTACCCTTAATTGATGAATTTGTTCATCACAAAGGTAGAGCTGGACTGGGATTTACTAAACCAGCTAGGACTGTCAAGTCCAAGTCCAAGGGCAAAGCCCCAACTCTCAACAAGCCAGCTGTAAATAAAACAGCTAAGACTGTACCTAAGCAAAGGTACAATAAGTTTGAGTGTTGGTGCTATGGCAAGGTAGGCCACTTTGCAATGGACTGTTGGCACAATGCTAGTGCCAAAGTGAGTAGCAAACTGCCTGTTGGAAAACCTACAAGTAGCTTTGTTAGGAAGCAAACTAACCAGTACCAAGGACCCAAGAATTCTTTGGGTTCTAAGGTTCACTAATCTGTTTTGCAGGTGAGTCCAAGTGGCCATGCCCCAATATGGTACTTGGACAGTGGATGTTCCAGACATATGACTGGAACAAGGGGTTTACTAAAGTACTACACCCCCATAAAGGATGGTCCAAAAGTCACCATTGGTGGTTCTGAAAAAGGGATCATCAAGGGTTTTGGTAACATATCTAACTCCTATATTACAATTACTCAAGTGGCCTATGTTAAAGGTTTGAAACATAACCTTATTAGTATAAGTCAATTGAGTGATATAGGATATGACATCTCATTTGTGAAAGATGGATGTCATATCAGGAGGTCAAATGATCAAGAGATCATTTTGACTGGTTATAGAAAAAGGAATGTCTACTGCCTAGACATTATGATTGAGAACAATGGTTCTCCAGTGTGTCTTGTAGCTGATGAGACAGTCTCTCATTGTGTCAAATGGCACAAGAGGCTAGCCCATCTAAACTATAAGACAATTGGCAAACTCTTTAGCAAATAGTTAGTGAGGAATGGTCCTCAAGTTAAGTGTATTAAAGATGGTATTTGCTCAGCTTGTCAAAAGGGCAAGCAGACTAGATCCACCTTTAGAAGCATTGAAAACAAAGATGTTGTGAGGTGTTTATACCTCTTGCATATGGATCTCTTTGGTCCAATGACAGTTCACAGCCTAGGTAGGAAGGTCTATACCTTTGTAGTTGTAGATGACTACTCAAGGTTTTCCTGGGTGTTCTTCCTTAGACAGAAATCTGAAACACCTAGTGTCTTCTATAGCTTTATCAAACAAATTCAGAATGAACTAGATAGTACAGTGGTCAAAATAAGAAGTGAGCATGGTACTGAATTTCAGTCTGATAGCATGACAAAACTATGTGAAGAATTTGGGATATTTCAAGAGTTTTCTTCACCAAGGACACCTCAGCAAAATGGCATTGCTGAGAGGAAGAATAGAACCTTGATTGAGGCTGGTAGGACCCTATTAAGTGATACATCACTACCAGAGTATTTCTAGGCTGAAGTAGTTAATACTGCATGCCATATTATTAATATGGCTACCATTACTAAAAGCCTCAACAAGACCCCCTATGAGGTTGTGAAAGGTAAAAAACCAAACCTATCCTACTTCAGGATCTTTGGTTGTAAGTGCTTTATACTTAACAATGGAAAGTCTTACTTGACTAAGTTTGCTGCCAAGTCCCAAGAGGGAATTTTTGTTGTGTATAGCAATAACAGTAAGGCTTATAGAGTCTACAACTTGTCAACACAAGTTGTGGAAGAGTCTGTACATGTAGTATTTGATGAAACTTGACTTATTAACAATGAGTTGTCTAGTAGTATTTGCAGCCCTATAGGTATAACTGAGAAGTTGGACAAGCTCACTATAGAAGAAAGACCTACTGCAAGACAGCAAGTAGAAGACAGTGGCTGTTGTCCAGGGGGAGTACTACATGTACCTAATGCAGATGAAGTTCAAGGAGTACATCAAGATGAAGAAATTGAAGAAGTTCAACCTGAATCCAGGATGCCTCCAGCCAATAGGCATCTAAGAGATCATCCAGCAGAACAAATCATTGGTGATCCAAGACAAGGGGTACAAACAAGGAGCAGAAATCTGAATGCAGTGCTCTACTCCAGTTTCCTATCCCAAGTTGAACCAAAGAAGTTTGAAGAAGCCATCCTAGAACCTCATTGGATTGAGGCAATGCAAGAAGAGCTGAATCAGTTCAAGAGGTGCAAGGTCTGGGAGCTTGTTCCTAAACCAAAAGACCACAACATAATTGGAACCAAGTGGATCTTTAGGAACAAGATGGACGAACATGGAGTCATCATTAAGAACAAAGCAAGATTGGTTGCTAAAGGATATAGGCAGGAAGAAGGTATTGACTTTGATCAAACCTTTGCTCCAGTAGCCAGACTGGAAGCCATAAGGATGTTCCTGGCCTATGCAACCTTTCTAGGATTTAAAGTTTACCAAATGGATGTCAAGTCAGCATTTTTGAATGGTAATCTAAAAGAGGAAGTCTATGTGGAACAGCCATCAGTTTTTGTTGATTCAACTCAACCTAATCATGTCTATAGACTTAAGAAAGCATTGTATGGGTTAAAGCAAGCCCCTAGGGCTTGGTATGAAACCCTGTCTAGTTTCCTCATTGAGAATAAGTTCACAAGGTGGAAAATAGACAAGACTCTATTCCTTAGGGAATCCAGAGGCAAAGTAATACTAGTCCAAATATATGTAGATGACATAATATTTGGGTCTACTGAAAGTAGTCTTTGCAAAACGTTTGCAAAACTAATGCAAGGACAATTTGAAATGAGTAGTATGGGGGGACTTAAGTTCTTCTTGGGTCTCCAAGTTAGACAGACTGAGAATGGTTTATCCATATGCCAGTCTAAGTTCACCCTAGAACTCATAAGGAAGTATGGTATGGATTCATCCAGTACCATGAAGACTCCTATGGGGTCAAGTATGTCTCTTAGCAAGGATGATGTAGGGAAACCTGTAGATGAGTCTTTGTATAGAGGGATAGTTGGCTCCCTATTATATTTGACTGCAAGTAGACCAGATATCATGTATGCTACATGTGTCTGTGCAAGGTATCAAGCATGCCCTAAGGAGTCTCATTTGACTGCAGTCAAAAGGATATTGAGATATCTAAAGGACACTCCTTATCTTGGCCTCTGGTACCCTAGGAATGGGGATTTTGAACTAACAGGTTATTCAGATGCAAACTTTGCAGGATGCAAAGAAGACAAAAAAAGCACAACTGGAACCTGTCAATTCCTAGATGGAAGACTGATTTCTTGGAGTAGCAAAAAGCAGACCAGTGTGGCTATCTCCACTGCAGAATCAGAATATGTGGCTGCAGGAAGTTGTTGTGCTCAACTTCTATGGATACAACATCAGCTTGAGGACTATGGAATTCAGGTATGTAGAACTCCACTCTTTTGTGATTCTACAAGTGCTATATCAATTGCACATAATCCTGTTTCCCATAGTAGAACTAAACATATTAAAATAAAATATCATTTTCTTAGGGAGCATATAGAGAAAGAAGATATTTTACTAGAATATGTTAGAACAGATAATCAACTAGCTGATATGTATACTAAGCCCCTAGAAGAAACTAAGTTCAATAGGTTTAAAATTGAACTAGGTATGATAAACTTAGAATAAGTTTATAAGAATGGCTAAGTAAATTAGTGTCGACCCACAGAGTTGTCTGTGTCGAGACAGAAAATTGGTGTCGACACTTCAGTAAAAAAGTGTCGACACATCTAGGGAGTAGGTGTCGACACAACCAAGAAGGTGTCGACACTTAGGCTTTACTCAGAATTATCTAAGTAAATTCTCGACTAAATGTCGAGTTATGTGGTGTCGACACATAAACAAGTGTCGACACATATAATCTGTTGACTAAACTTGTGTCGACACATAGGTGTCGAGACATTATAAGTCAGTGTCGACACTTATCAATAGTGTCGACACAATTTAAGTTAGCCGCCCGCCCTTTCATCTTCAAACCTAGAAAGGTATAAATAGGATTTTGCCTTAGTCTGTCGACACGCTTTCAAAAGTTTCGAGACCAAACTTGTTTGTCGACACCTCTCTTCTCTCAGTTCAAATTCTTCAAACACTAATGGCGCCAAAGCTCGAGGAGAACATCAATGAAGGCTATGAACTGGTGCGAGACGTGTTTGGTGATGCAGACCCAGAGATCAAGACTGTGGTAACCCTAGTTGCAGACTGAGGGTTAGAATTTCTTATTTTTGAGCCGACAAAGATCTTGAAGAAAGAAGTACTGGAATTCCTGAATGGATCTAAAGTAGACGAATCTGGGTTCAAGATCAAATCCAGGGTACATGGAGAAAAGGTGAAGGTATCACCTAAAAGTTTGAGAAAAGTCCTAAACCTGCCAAGGACAAAAGAAGAGGATGAGGTTACTGCTTCTAAGACCAGAGAAGCATTAACATGGTGTGGTCTAGATTCAAAGATGAAAATAGGATCTGTATTCAATAGAAAGGGAATGAACAGCCAGGGGAAATTCCTCTCTGAAATTGTTGGAAAAGTAATTTTGAGTAAGCCAGGAGGGCATGATAGGGTATCAACCCATATGTTCAGTATTATGACAAGGATAATCTTCACTTTGAAAACAGATTGGTCTATTATTGTCTTTGATAAGATTAAAGAAAGTCTGAAGAAACCCAACTTGGGTAGGATCTTAAGTTTATACCTAGCTGGTAGCATACCAGAGGTTATGGGTCAAGCTGTTGGCAGTAAAATCAACCATATGAGAAAAATGGACATGATGATCTTCTCCAGATGGGACAGGGTTTTGTCTAAGGAGATGCCAACCCCTGAGAAAATAACTTCTGAGAAGGAAACTCCACTGAAGAATAAGAAGAAGATAGCCCCAGTGGCTCAAGAGTCCTCTAGCAGCTCTGGTAGTGAAGAGCATGTTGTCTTTACTCCAGAAGAGGATGTAGCAGGAAATGCTGTGAACTCTCCAGCTCAACAAGATACTGCAGTGAGACAGGGGGAGCTACGACCAGCTAGCCCCTTACACCAGGATTCAGTCCAGGGGGAGCCACTAGTAGTGGAAGAGTGAACTCCACTGGAAAGTGAGCAAGCTACAAACACAATTCTTGAGGTAATCACTGAGCTTAATGCTTTAGATTTCTCTATAGAGGATAATGTATTGTCTGATTCATTCAATAATATTAATCAGCAAACTCAGAAGGATAGCCAACCCCCAGATGTTGTCATGAAGGACACTTCTGTTTCAGCTCAAATTATATCTGATCCAGTGGTAGATGAGCAAAGAATTTCTCCTGCCCATTCTCCACACGAATTTACAATGGAAGATTTATTTCTTAATCTGGATCAACAAGACCTTGAGAAGGAATATACTGCTGCTGAGGGGGAGAATTCTCCAGTTGAGGGGGAGCAAGTTCCAATTCTAGATGAAACTGCAAGGCAAGAGCCTGAGAAGCCCCAAGCTGTTGAGGAGCTACCTAAGGAGAGGGTAGAGATAGCAAGTACATCAGCCTCTGAAGATGAAGAAGCTGCAAGGGCTAAGAAAAGGAAGTTTCAAGTTTTCAAAAGAAGAAGTCAGAATTATAAGAAGGCATTGCAAACTGTAGCACCACAGCCTGTACTACAGTCAGCAACATCAGTAGATTACAGTGCTTTAATGGTTGCAATGCAAATTAAGCTTGATGAGCACAGGAAAGCCATTGAGAAGTATGTGGATGAAGGGCAAAAATCATTACAGTTTGATTTGTCCCAGGATATTAAGTCTATAAGATTTGAAATGAATCTTAATAAAAAGGAGATGACTGACTGCTTCCACAAAGGAGGGAATGCAGTAGTCTATTTAGCAACTCATCAAGAAAAGATCAAAGCTCAAGTAGATGACATTGCACTGAAGCAAGGGTATGTTCTTGAGAATCAGATCAGGATGAATGATAATTTGACAGAATCTCACAATGCCATTATCACTGAGATGAAGAACATAGTTGCTGGCCTAACTAATTCTAATGCTACTGCTAAGGCAGAGTTTGATAAGGCATTGCAAGAGAGCTTAACTGCTATTAAAACTGCAATTCAAGACTCTCAGAAGTTGATAACAGAAAAGCTCCAAAGATTAAAACCTTTCTTTAAAGATGGAGTCAACTATTTGGATGCTCAAGTAAGATTTCAAAAGGATGATCTCAGGGATCACATGGAAAGAGAAGTCATAAAGGGGGAGAGGGTGTTAGTCAAAGCCAGCTCTGATCATGCTAAGTGGATATCTAATTCTATCAGAGCAACTCTTTGTTATCCTCCTTTATGTGATGATGATAATGTTGCAGAATCTGGAATACATCCTGCATATCTAGGAGGGGAGCAACCTGAAGTGGCTCAAGTCATCTACCCTCCTCCAGATATTGATATGGTTCAAGCTGATATACAATCAATGTATAGCCCACCTGGGGGTCAGCCAAATGTCATCATAGAGAAGGTTGTTCAGCCAATATCTGAAGCTATGCAAGAAGCTCTGCAGAAAGAAGAAGAAACCAGATTGTCTAAGAAGAGGTTCAGAGAGCAAGCTGAACAAAGACCAGATTTTGAGCAGTGGAGCCCCACTTCAAGAAACATTATCTTAACTGCATGGAAAGCTGCAAAAGATAATATCCAAGACAGAAACAAATGGATTTCTGAACTAGAATGGAGGGAACATGAGACAAGGCAAGAAGCCATAGTCCAATATAGAAGGAAGGCCAAGATGGGAAAGCTATCTCCTACTGCTCAAGAGCCTAGCAAGTACTTTCCCAAGCCATATCATTATTTTGAGAGGCAAAAGATTAAAGCTGAAGAGCAAAAGAAAAAGGATCTGAAAGGCAAGAAGCCTGCTGATACTGAATTTACTGAAGCCCCTGTTCAAGATAAAGTACAATCTGGAAAAGGAATAGTAATTAAGGAGGATGAACAAAAATAGAATAGAATTTTATTCAGTTTACAATTGTAATCTTGTGTTTTTTCAAACACTATGTAAAACTTTTGTATAATGAATATTACAAAGTTGTGAGAACAATATGATGTGTTTTAAATTTATTTCATAATTGTTCTGAGATGTTATCTGTGTATACATGTTTGATTGATACATGTTTATGTTTGCCCTGATATATATAATCCTGCTTTACATCATGCAATGATTTTATTCTGTATGATGTATATCATTGACTAAGGGTTATGACTTCTCCAAATAGGGGGAGATTGTTGGTACATTGGTTTAAATATACCTGATTTGAAGAAGCCTCACCCAACTCAATGATATACATCAAAATGTATTTGATGTGTTTTGAGTTTACTTGTGCAGGTTAAGTATTTGCAGGAAAGATGAAAAAGTTTCGAAGTCCATGTGTCGACACCCAGAGGGAAAGTGTCGACACTTAATAAGACTTGTGTCGACACCCAGGCAAGCAGTGTCGACACTTGGAGTCATTGTGTCGACACCAGGGATGCAGAGTCGACACCAGACAGAAAGTGTCGACAAAAGGAGCTGTGTCGACACTCAATGAAGAAAAGTGCAGTGAAGCAGTGTCGACACTTAGCAGTTGTGTCGACACCCAGTGAAACTGTGTCTACATCAGAAAGTGTCGACACTTGGAGGCTGTGTCGACACTCAGCAAAAGTCAGCAGAGTCTAAGTATAAGTGTCGACACCCAAAGCAATGTGTCGACACACAGCAGAAGAGTCAACACTTGAAGAAAGAGTCGACACAAGAAAGAATGTGTCGACACTCAGCTGAAGACTCAGTACTTGAAGAAAGTGTCGACACAATAAAGAATGTGTCGACACTCAGCAGAAGAGTCAACACTTGAAGAAAGTGTCGACACTCAGCTGAAGACTCAGCACTTGAAGAAAGTGTCGACACAATAAAGAATGTGTCGACACTCAGCAGAAGACTCAACACTTGAAGAAAGTGTCGACACAAGGAGCTGTGTCGACACTTAGCAAAGTTCAGAAAATTCTAAGTACAAGTGTCGACACTAAGGAGATGTGTCGACACTCAGCCAGAGTCTCAACAGAAGAAGAATGTGTCGACACAAGGAGCAGTGTCGACACTCAGCAAGTATCAACACTAAAGACATGTGTCGACACAAAGAAGTAGTGTCGACACTGACAAGTTCAACACATGAAGATGTGTCGACACAAAGGAGTTGTGTCGACACTTACAAGAAGTCAACAAAGTGCTGAAGAACAAAGTGTTGTGTCGACACTAAATATCAGTGTCGACACATGAAGAAGAAGCAGTGTCGAGATATAAAATCTACAACACAAGGAGTTGTGTCTACACCTTGTAAGCTAGTGTCGACACTTAGACAACTTGTGTCGACACTTAGTCTATAAGTGTCTACACTTAAAGACAGACAATCTCGACACTTTCAGACAGTTACAGAATTTTCAAGAACTGACTGGATGACTTGACAGCTGCCATACCAGCCGGTCTACTGCACCTGTCAGAGTTGTCAGAAATCAGTTATGAACCGGACCAGCCGGTTACCATGAAGAAGGTCTATAAATAGGCTTATACTGTGTACAGAAACAGAAGATTTTGATTGAACACAAGTTCAAGTGATCAATATACAAAGAAGATCTAGCTATTCCTTGAAGAATCTAGTGAAGATCTAAGAAGTTGGAGAGAGAGAGCTCCATCCAAGAAGTCAGCCGTTGGAACCACGCTGAGAAGAATGGTTCGGATTTGTTCTGAATCTTAAGTAGCAGAGATCAAGGATCAAATGCAGAGGAGGTCAATCTTATTGTGTTCTACATTCAAGAAGCTTTGAAGAAAGCCAAGTTAGATTGATTTCAGCTGAGTCTTCCAAGAACTCATCAAGAAACTAACAACTCTTCTCTCTTTTCTCTGAGTTGAGTTACAATTTTTTGTATTAATATTATCTTGTAGGATCCTTAGGGATCTGAGTTTTGTAAGCCTGTAATTATAAAGGCTGAGTGTAGGGCTTGAGTGCCTGAGTGTAGGAGATTTGAATCTCTGAGTGTAGGCCTGTTGTGGCTGAGTGTAGGCCTTGATGGCTGAGTGTAGGCCTTGGTGGCTGAGTGTAGGCTTTGTGAAGAAGCTGAGTTGTAGGGCCTTGGGCCTGAGTTGTAGGAACCTGTTTTGGGGTTCTGAGTGTAAGATCTGAGGATCTGAGATAGTGGAGAAGTTTGGCCGAATCTAGTTCACTGCTAGATAGGCGAAGGGGGAAAGTGGATGTACCCAAACATTGGGGAACCACTATAAAACTGTGTGTCTACTGGTTGCTTGTGTAATTCTGTGATTGCTGCTTGTGTGCTGTGATAAAGTAGATATAAATCTGTGATAAACTCTGAATTCTGCCTAAAAAGTTAAAAAGAGTTAAGTCACCTATTCACCCCCCCTCTAGGTGATTAGGTACGATATCTTTCAGCAATGTTATGAAATGATATGTATGTTATGCAATGACTCACCCATGATCACACACATGCAATTGCTATGTCGACACAGTCTATAGTTCCCACTATTCGAGCAGGTAGCTAGCCTCTCAGGCATCAGCCACCGTGGCCAGGCAGTGATAGTAGAGCGGGCATCTCTACTACTAGGCTGGTATCCACACTACTTCACCTAGTACTCCATAAGCCTCAATGCTAAGAACACAACAGCTGAGCCTATGGGTAATATGGCCCAGCGAGGTCTCGGGTAGATGTGCACCGAGAACACTTCCAGAACTGGCCTGGTGTGACCCGGAAGGGGCCTTGGAAGAAAGCACGAGGACACAGCCCAACCGTTCACTTGCCACGGAAGGGGCCTTGGGACGTGAACACCGAGGACACAGCCCAACCGCCCAAAGTCTAAATGTCAACTCCCGTCAGTGTGACGATCGGCGAGCCCGTACACCTGCCACAGTATCCTTAACCCAGGATTACGACATCGCATGTCGACTCACACCGCATACAAATTCCACATCACCGTGGCATGGAAGGGTCCTCGGAAGTAAGCATGAGGGCACAACCCAACCGTCCATCTATACCTCATTTCAACATTAACTCAACTAGTGACGGCCAACGCCGCACTAACATCCATCCACACTACTACCCGTAGGGATACTACGCTCTAAGTATTGGACTACTACATTTCATTCTTACCATCATACATACTCATGGCCATGCTTTATCCTTCTATTTGTCATTCCAAATGATTTCAACATATTACAAACATGATGCGTATAAGTAATAATCTACCAATTTGTATCTAGTCATTTCATTCATCATAATATAGACATGATGCGCATATATAATAATCTATCAGTTTTTAGCATGTCATATCATGACATAAAGCTTGCTTTACAATTCAGTTTTATCAAATCTAATTAAATAGATTCATCATTCATAGCACTACGGTGGTTAGCATAAAATAGTTCACCAAAATCTTGAGTTAGTTTGCAACATCGATTCCACCGAATCCAAATCCATATTATATAAAAATCCAGAATTTAAGTGCAGAATAAATCTGGACAACAACTTCGACAGGAGATTCCTGAAGCTACATGAATCTGGCGAAGACATGTAACCCCTCGATTGAAAGGTCTTTCCACTGGTTACAACTTTCATATTCAGCCCACAACCCAAATTTGGATGTATCCTATTTGAAATCGACTTCAAAGTCCGCTGCCCACAGAACAATATTTCTGCAGGCAGGATTTATCGGACGTCATTTTCGTTCAGGCTTTCCCGGGGCTAAATAACTTGCCTGAAGTCGTGCAACCATTCATTGGAAAGATATTTTCAAGGGCTTCAACTTTAGTGTTTAGTCGAAAGCCCATATCTGGACACATCCTACATGAAAATGGCCAAAACTATCACTGCGCGAAGAATACAGATTTTGCAAGTATCTTAAAGAGGAATGAATGTCATCGGTTCATCTTCCTCGTCAAGTCGATCTTCCACAGTCACTCTAGAAATTCCTCCTCCCTTATTCACCCTAAAAGGGCAATGATTATTCACGAAACCATCCACCCATCATCACATAGAAGAAAGGGGAGGTTGAAGAGATCTAAAACCTAGAACACATGTCCTAGCATTGTCATCCATAGAAAACTCCTTCTCTCTATCAAACTCTTTTGAGTCGATATCTCTCCTAAGAAAATAACTAAAGATCTAGCACCAAGGGAGAGGGTAGGAAGCTTACCTCATTTTCGGTGTTTCCACTATTTCCGGCCATGGATCGTGTAACTCTTCTCGGCGACATTTTCTCCTTCACGGTGACGGCGGATTTCTCCTCTAGAACTAGATCCAGCAACTTCCTTCTCTCACAAGAGTTTCTCCCAGAAAATAGGGGATGAAATGAGCATGGAAACGGCTAGGGTTTTCACTTCCCCTTATATCTGAAAAGTGACACGGGTAGGGACAGCCCGTGTCCCTACGCGTGTCCTGCTTGCGCGAAGCATTACAGCAGTTTCAGTGTCAGTTCATTATTCGACACGGGTAGGGACACGCCCGTGTACCATCCCGTGTACAAATGATACGACCGTGTTCCATGGCTATGTCCTCTTCTGGATACATCTCGACTTAACACGACACAACGACATACAGGTAGGGACACGCCCGTGTCTCTACCCGTGTCATACTTGTCTCTCACACACATACACGGGTATTCTCGTGTCTTGCATCATGGTGTTGACACAAGAGTGTCGACACCTCAACATCTGGGTGTCGACATACTGTGTCAATAGCTGGTTCCAGTATGTCGACATAGCGAGTGTCGACACACAGTGTCGACACCAGTGTGTCGACACCTTAACCTGGGTGTCGACACATTGTGTCGACAACTTGACCCAGTGTGTCGACACAGTGTGTGTCGACACACGGTGTCAACACTAGTGTGTCGACACGTCAACATCAGAGTATCAACACACTATGTCGACACCTTGACTCTAGTGTGTCAACACCTCGACACCAAAGTGTTGACCAATGACTCGGGTGATACAAATCCTATTCACATGTGCTTCCCAGTTATCAGCACCCCCCCCCCCCCCCGAACCCAAGTCAGCTCTCCTGACTCAAAAACACGTACGAGGGGCCTAGTGCAATTCGGGACGTTACAAATCCTATAAACAAAATAAAAGATTTCGTCCTCGAAATCAGGCTTAGGCTATGTATAACACCTCCCCTGTAATGACCGTATAATATGGGTCCGGCCAGGGCCCCACAACATACAGACGCCATAGCTTCAGTATTATAAGATGATATAGCTACCCAATCTGAAAACTCATAACACAACACAGCGGAAACAACAAGCAAGACTAGAAGTTATCCACACCTACAAGAGTAACGAAATGGCCTTATGGCCTTACAACAAAAGTGAGTCCAATCTCAAATAATACATCAGTCATAAAAGTGCATAAGCACTCCTAGTCTACCTCGGCATGCAAGCCAGTCAACATGGGCATCAAACATACAATGTCATAAAAGTAGAGCTACAGCAAAAAGGTAACACTTCATGAGGCTCACGCCTTTCTGGCCGGCGAGCTAGCTCCTACCTGCGATCCTTGCCATGTAAAAATTATTTGTAACATGGGTCACCAAAGGCTGACCTCAAACTGTGTAACCAACACATCTCCTCCTGGCCTCCCCTAACGGATCCCGGGGAACCCTCCAACCTGCAAGTCAGCACTTCGTATGCAATATATATTTATAAACAAGTAATGCACTTAGAACAGGCTTGGATGTCTCAAACAACATACATGTTCTCTACTGTTGAGGATATAATAAAAGGGGCCTACTTATGCAGCATGTATGCAACAACCCAGGCTTCACCCAAGGCACCCTATCGCATATGCATATAACACATCATCACATCATATGGGTACTCATCATTTACCCATTGGCATAAAGCCGCAAACAAAGGGGGTTTACCAACATTCCTCCAATGGCACACAAGCCGCCACACGGAACTCTTGCTAAGGCCCCACCCCCTCAAGGTCTTAAACTCGGGCTTGCCTGCAAGCTCTGACTTCTTATGTCAGGATTCCAACAAACACACAGACCGATTCTAAGAAGCATTGCTGGACCCCACCCGCTCATGGCCTCATTACCCGGGCTTGCCCCAAACTTGGCATTCTTGTCAGTCTCACAGAAGGGGACTAGTCTCGCCGGGACACTCTCCACACATGACGTGCACATCACGGGATAGCCAGCCGACCACGGAGACATCGCCATGACTTGGCACATCACAATCCAAGACAATTCCACCCTAATCCCTTATTCGTACTGCAGTGTTCCCTTGCAACAAGGAAACCATCTACCACCCATGCGGAGCTAACCTTGTCCACCAAGGAAACCATCTACCGTCAATGAGGAGCTAACATTGTCCGGTACCGGCCACACGTACTCACGTAAGATAAAGGGAAGAATATCACAAACATCACAAACGACCTCTTGCCGCAACGGATCTCTACGAATCCTTAAACCTCGTATGCAACATCACCGAGTCGGACTAACAGTCGCGACTATAGCTTCACCCACCATGCCTAATCCACTAACGAAGCGGATCTCTAATGCAAAAACATGCCATGGACGGACTCAATCGACCCAGATGTTCCTCTTGAACCTTGGCGACCCAAAACCCTCTCACTTGAGAGTTTGGTGCCCAAAACCTAGAAAATCAAAGATGCTAAAACATGCATCCTAAAACCAAGACGAGAAGTATCATTAACTTCCGACTCCTCTTCCTAGCCATGGAAAAATAGCCGGATGAAAACCTTTGCAATGATCTAGCCTCCACGGATCTGGACTCGGCTCGCGATTTGGAGCACCGAAGCCTCTCCAATAGTCGGATCACTTCTTCACCTTCTTCCTTTCTCTCCCCTCTCTCTATAACTTTAGTAAGAGAAATCTTGGAGAAGAATGAGGGTTTCTAACCCTTTTCTCGGACTTAACTCAGTAAGAGCAATCCTGGACTATCAGATCCCAAAAGAAAGGGAAGAACGGCCATGATTCGAACTGAAAACCAAAACACCTGGGCCGAACACGGCTTGTGACATGCCCGTGTCCAAGGCCGTGTTCCCCAATCGACGCCGAAACCGTCACACCCAAAACAAGACACGGGGCCTTGACATGCCCGTGTCACATTTGACACGGCCGTATCTAACCTGAATATGCTTGGGCTCCAGGCCGTGTCCAACCCCTTACACGTACCGACTCACAACCCGAGAAGGATACGGCCTGGGACACGCCCGTGTCTCTGGCCGTGTTCGAAGCCTCGACGATCGTCGAATGCCTCTTCATCGAACTAGCAGAGAAAACGTCGAACAAGATCGACACAGTGGGACACGCCCTGTGACACGCCCGTGTCATAGGCCGTGTACCCCTACTCGATGATCGCTACTCGACGATCGACGATCGACAATCGACGATCGAAAATCGACGATCGACAATCAACGATCGACACTCGATGATATTCGAACCGAGGGGACATGCCCCCTGTCACGCCCGTGTTCCAGGGTGTGACCACCAAAACATTTTGTCGACCGAAATTCGTCGACCATGTGCCTTACTACACCACCCGAGCAGGACACGCCCATGGACATGCCTGTGTCCTTGGTCGTGTTCCCTGTCTCGACACTTCGTCGAGCACAGGACGTTGACTTCCCGGACTCTCGATGAGCCTGAGCTTGACACGGCCAAGGACACGCCCGTGTCCTACGCCGTGTGACCCCCAACTACGACCCAATCTTGGCCAAAAATGCTGATCGTCCCTCTTTCAAATTTTGGGGCGTTACACTATGGGGAGAAAAGCATAACAGAAAATACAATATGCTTTTAAATAAAATTACCTTGAGCAAACAACTCCGGATAGTATTTTTGCATCAAATCCATTGGCTCCCATGTATATTCCTCCTTCCCGTGATAAGACCATAGCACCTTCACCAAGGGAACACTTTTGCGACGTAACTTTCTTGTCTTTCTATCTACGATCCGCACTGGCTTTAGTCGCACAAACCTATCAGATGCCACAGCACCATAAGTTGTGGGGATGTATTGATTGGGCTGCAACAATGCCTTCCGAAGCGACGACACATGGAACACATCGTGGAGGTTCTCTAGCTCGGACGGTAACTCCAACCGATAGTCCAACGGGCCAATCCTTTACAATATAGTATAAGGCCCAACATACCTTGGGCTGAGATTTTACACACCACGCACACGTGACACTCCATGCATCGGTCGGATTTTCAGGAACACCTTATCACCCACTTGAAACTCCACCATCTGGTGTCTTGCATTATAATACTTCGCCTGCCGACTTTGACCCTCCAACATGCGATCCCATATTAGTCTAACCGCCGTATCAGTATCATCAATATAATCAACACCCAAAGCCTTCGGATCTTCATATTGCTCCCAAAATAAGGGGGTTCTACACCTTCTTCCATAAAGAGCTTCATGAGGAGCCATGCCGATACTAGCCTGGTAGTTATTGTTATAGGAGAATTCTATCAACGTTAAGAGTCTTTCCCACGACTCTCCACTATCTAACACGCATAATCTCAACAAATCTTCCAATGTCGGGATAGTCCTATCAGATTGCCTGTCCGTCTGGGGATAGAACGCGGTGCTGAAGGTAAGGCGCGAGCCCAAATATGCATGTACCGCCTTCCACTTCCTTGAGGTAAACCGACCATCATGATCTGCCACGATCGTCTTAGGCACGCCATGATACTGTATGAATTGCTCCATAAAGAGGCGTACTACGACATCTATATGCGCTTCTTTCTTCATTGGTGTTGGGTACATTGGTTCTAATGTACCTGATTTGAAGAAGCCTCACCCAACTCAATGATATACATCAAAATGTATTTGATGTGTTTTGAGTTTACTTGTGCAGGTTAAGTATTTACAGGAAAGAAGAAAAAGTTTCTAAGTCCATGTGTCGACACCCAGGAGCAAAGTGTCGACACTTAAGAAGACTTGTGTCGACACCCAGGCAAGCAGTGTCGACACTTGGAGTCATTGTGTCGACACTTGGAGTCATTGTGTCGACACCAGGGATGCTGAGTCGATACCAGACAGAAAGTGTCGACACAAGGAGCTGTGTCGACACTCAATGAAGAAGAGTGTAGTGAAGAAGTGTCGACACTTAGTAGTTGTATCGACACCCAGAGAAACTGTGTCTACATCAGAAAGTGTCGACACTTGGACGTTGTGTCGACACTCATCAAAAGTCAGCAGAGAGTAAGTACAAGGGTCGACACCCAGAACAATGTGTCGACATACAGTAGAAGAGTCAACACTTGAAGAAAGTGTCGACACAAGGAAAAATGTGTCAACACTCAGCTGAAGACTCAACACTTGAAGAAAGTGTCGACACAAGAAATAATGTGTCGACACTCAGCTGAAGACTCAACACTTGAAGAAAGTGTCGACACAAGAAAGAATGTGTCGACACTCAGCTGAAGACTCAACACTTGAAGAAAGTGTCGACACAAGGAGCTGTGTCAACACTTAGCAAAGTTCAAGAATATTCTAAGTACAAGTGTCGACACAAAGGAGATGTGTCGACACTCAGCAAAAGTCTCAACAGAAGAAGAATGTGTCGACACAAGGAGCTGTGTCGACACTCAGCAAGTTCAATACATGAAGATGTGTCGACACAAAGGTGTTGTGTCGACACTTAGAAGAATTCAGCAAAATACTAAAGTATAAGGACTTGTGTCGACACACATTATCAGTGTCGACACATGAAGAAGAAGCAGTGTCGAGATATAAAATCTACAACACAAGGAGTTGTGTCGACACCTTGTAGGCTAGTGTCGACACTCAGACAACTTGTGTCGACACTTAGTCTATAAGTGTCGACACTTAAAGACAGACAGTCTCGACACTTTCAGACAGTTACAGAATTTTCAAGAACTGACTGGATGACTTGACAGCTGCCATTCCAGCCGGTCTACTGCACCTGTCAGTGTTGTCAAAAATCAGTTATGAACCAGACCAGCCGGTTACCATGAAGAAGGCCTATAAATAGGCTTACACTGTCTACAGAAGAAGTTGTTCAGATTGATTAGAAGATCAACACATCAATTAATACAAAGAAGATCTAGCTATCAAGTGAAGATCTAAGTAGTTGGAGAAAGAGAGCTCCATCCAAGAAGTCAGCCGTTGGAACCAGGCTGAGAAGAAGGGTTCAGATTTGTTCTGAATCTTAAGTAGCAGAGATCAAGGATCAACTGCAGAAGAGGTCAATCTTATTGTGTTCTACTTTCAAGAAGCTTTGAAGAAAGCCAAGTCAGATTGATTTCAGCTAAGTTCTTCCAAGAACTCATCAAGAAACTCACAACTCTTCTATCTTGTTCCTGAGTTGATTGAGTATATATTTTGTATTCAAATTATCTTGTAGGATCCTTAGGGATCTGAGTCTTGTAAGCCTGTAATTATAAAGGCTGAGTGTAGGGCTTGAGTGCATGAGTGTAGGAGATTGAAATCTCTGAGTGTAGGCCTGTTGTGGCTGAGTGTAGGCCTTGGTGGCTGAGTGTAGGCCTTGGTGGCTGAGTGTAGGCTTTGTGAAGAAGCTGAGTTCTAGGGCTTTGGGCATGAGGTGTAGGAACCTGTGTTGTGGGTTCTGAGTGTAAGATCTGAGGATCTGAGATAGTGGAGATGTTGCGCCGAATCTAGTACACTGCTAGATAGGCGAAGGGGGAAAGTGGATGTACCCAAAACTTGGGGAACCACTATAAAATTGTGTGTCTATTGTGTGTTGTGGATTGCTGTGATTGCTGAATGTGTGCTGTATTAAAGTAGTTATAATTCTGTGTTAGATTCTGTGTTCTGCCTAAAAGGTTAAAAAGATTCAAGTCACATATTCACCCCCCCTCTAGGTGTTTAGGTACAATATCTTTCAAGTGGTATCGGAGCCAGGTTACTCAAAAAGGGACATAACTGTCTGAGTAGATCCTGTTGGCAGATTCAGTATAAGTGACATTACAGAATCAAGAACATCAAGAACCATGGGTTCCACTGAGAATCACAAGGAATTGGGATCCATGAAGCTACCCATATGTAGGAAAGAGATCTTTGGTATCTGGAAGGAAAGGGTGAGACTGTTTATAGAAGCCTCAGACCCTAGGATTTATATCACAGTAAAAGAAGGGCCATATGTGCCCATAAAGGTCTCAGTCTTAGATGCAAATCAGAGAACACCTAAGGATTTCTCTGAAATGACAAAGGATGAAATTGTTCTAGCCACTATGGATAAGAGGGCTCAAAACATTATTATGAGTGCCATAGATGATGCTACTTTTCAGAATTTGATACACTGTAAGACAGCTAAAGAGATGTGGGATACTCTTATTGTGTACATGGAGGGTTCTGAAGAAGTAAGGCAGGACAGAAAATTCTTGCTAAACCAAGAATATGAAAGTTTTAGACAAGGTAAAGCTGATAGCATAACTGAATGCTATAAGAAGTTCTACAGGATTATGAATGAGCTCATGTCCTATGGCAGAGAGTTCAGTAATTATGAACTCAATGATAAGTTTCTAAGGTCCCTAACAAAAGATTGGGACACCAAGATCTGTGCCATTAGGGAAATGGCAAAGTTAGCAGAAATTCCTCCACCAACACTGTTTGGCAAACTACTGTCCTATGAAATGCAGTTAATGGTGAGGAAAGAAGAGGAGAAATCTACAAGAAATGAACATAAAGAAAGGACAGTGGCCTTCAAAACAGAAGCCCCCAGAAAGTACAGGAGTAAGTTACCAACTCCACCACCAAAAGCAGCTGAAACTGAGTCAGATGAGTCAGCAAGCAGAAAATTTGAAAGCAGTGAAAGTGATGAGGACTTTGCTGCCTTCACAAGACATTTCAGAAGTTCTTAAAGAAGAAACAGTGGAGGACAAGGCCATCTACTTCACAGGGTAAAGAAGACTATTATCAGAATAAAAAGTCTTCAAAGAAAGACAGGAAAAAGTCTAAGTCTAGCAAAGCAACACTATCAAAAATTGTATGCTATTGCTGTAATAGACAAGGACATGTCATTGCAGACTGTCCAGAGAAGAGGAAGGATTCTAGTGATAAGAAAAGGACTCAATACAAGGGCAAGAAGGAAAAGTCTTTTGTTGCCAAAAAGGACAAGAGCCTGTCAGATATTTCTTCATCAGAAACTGAGTCAGATGCTGAGGCATATATAGGACTGTTTGCTGAGGAAGAAGAAGAAGAGTTCATTCAGATCATGAACTCTATATATGAACAAGAAGACAGTCAGTGCCAAGGGCTAATGGCATTGACAGAAAGTGACAAAATCCTGGAGCAGCCAGGACCTAGTAAGGTACAACATTGTTCTTTCAGTTCAATTTCTTGTGCTAGTACAGAATCAGATTCATCATCATCAAGTGATGAGAGTGCATCTGAGTCTGAAGAGGATATTCATTAGTTGATAGATGAATATAAAGTTCTGTTGCAAGCATTTAAGAAATGTAAATCCTTGGCCAAGATTCAAGCTAAGGAGATTGCAAGTCTGAAAATGTCTGCAACTGAATATGAGAAGATGTTTGATCAAAAGCTAAATGAGATAGCCAGACTGAAGCACATAACTGTGATTCAGATGGGGACTATATCATTTAAGAATGATCAAATCAAGAGTCTGGAGATTAATCTTCAGAAGGAGAAAGACTTAGTTGTTAGGTTTTCTAAACCAAAGTCTGTTCTACCCATAATTGATGAATTTGTTCATCACAAAGGTAAATCTGGACTGGGGTTTACTAAACCTGCAAGGACTATCATGTCCAAGTCCAAGGGCAAAGCCCCAACTCTCAACAAGTCAGCTGTAGATAAAACAGCTAAGACTGTACCTAAGCAAAGGTACAATAAGTTTGAGTGTTGGTGCTGTGGCAAGGTAGGCCACTTTGCAATGGACTGTTGGCACAATGCTAGTGCCAAAGTGAGTAGCAAACTGCCTGTTGGAAAACCTACAGGTAGCTTTGTTAGGAAGCAAACTAACCAGTATCAAGGACCCAAGAATTCTTTGGGTTCTAAGGTTCACTAATCTGTTTTGCAGGTGAGTCCAAGTAGCCATGCCCCAATATGGTACTTGGACAGTGGATGTTCCAGACATATGACTGGAATAAGGGGTTTATTAAAGGACTACACACCTATAAAGGATGGTCCAAAAGTCACCTTTGGTGGATCTGAAAAAGGGATCATCAAGGGTTTTGGTAACATATCTAACTCCTATATTACAATTACTCAAGTGGCCTATGTTAAAGGTTTGAAACATAACCTTATTAGTATAAGTCAATTAAGTGATGTAGGATGTGACATCTCATTTGTGAAAAATGGTTGTCATATCAGGAGGTCAAATGATCAAGAGATCATTTTGACTGGCTATAGAAAAAGGAATGTCTATTGCTTAGACATTATGGTTGACAATAATGGTTCTCCAGTATGTCTTGTAGCTGATGAGACAGTCTCTCATTGTGTTAAATGGCACAAGAGGCTAGCCCATCTAAACTACAAGACAATTGGCAAACTCTTTAGCAAAGAGTTAGTGAGGAATGGACCTCAAGTTAAGTGTATTAAAGATGGTATTTGCTCAGCTTGTCAAAAGGGCAAGCAGACAAGATCCACCTTTAGAAACATTGAAAACAAGGATGCTGTGAGGTGTTTATACCTCTTGCATATGGATCTCTTTGGTCCAATGCCAGTTCACAGCCTAGGTAGGAAGGTCTATACCTTTGTAGTTGTAGATGACTACTCGAGGTTTTCATGAGTGTTCTTCCTAAGACAGAAATCTGAAACACCTAGTGTCTTCTATAGCTTTGTTAAACAAATTCAGAATGAACTAAATAGTACAGTGGTCAAAATAAGAAGTGACCATGGTACTGAATTTCAGTCTGATAGTATGACAAAACTATGTGAAAAATTTGGGATATTTCAAGAGTTTTCTTCACCAAGAACACCACAGCAAAATGACATTGCTGAGAGGAAGAATAGAACCTTGATTGAGGCTGGTAGGACCCTTTTAAGTGATACATCACTACCAGAATACTTCTGGGCTGAAGTAGTTAATACTGCATGCCATGTTATTAATAGGGCTAACATAACTAAAAGCCTCAACAAGACCCCCTATGAGGTTGTGAAAGGCAGGAAACCAAACCTATCCTACTTCAGGATCTTTGGTTGTAAGTGCTTTATACTTAACAATGGAAAGTCTTACTTGACTAAGTTTGCTGTCAAGTCCCAAGAGGGAATTTTTGTTGGGTACAGCAACAACAGTAAGGCTTATAGAGTCTACAACTTGTCTACACAAGTTGTAGAAGAGACTGTACATGTAGTGTTTGATGAAACTAGACTTATTAACAATGAGTTGTCTAGTAGTGTATGTAGCTCCACAGGTATAACAAAGAAGATGGACAAGCTCACTATTGAAGAAGAACCTACTGCAAGACAGCAAGTAGCTGATAGTGGCTGCTATCCAGGGGGAGTACTACATGTACCTAATGCAGAAGAAGTATAAGGAGTACAGCAAGATGAAGAAACTGAAGAAGTTCAACCTGAAGTCAGGATGCCTCCAGCCAATAGGCATCTTAGGGATCATCCAGCAGAACAAATCATTGGTGATCCAAGACAAGGGGTACAAACAAGGAGCAGAAATCCGAATGAAGCAATATACTCTAGTTTTCTATCCCAAGTTGAACCAAAGAAGTTTGAAGAAGCCATCCTAGACCCTCATTAGATTGAGGCAATACAAGAAGAGCTGAATCAGTTCAAAAGGTGCAAGGTCTGGGAACTTGATCCTAAACCTAGAGACCACAACATAATTGGGACCAAGTGGATCTATAGGAACAAGATGGATGAACATGGAGTCATCATTAAGAACAAAGCAAGATTGGTTGCTAAAGGATATAGGCAGGAAGAAGGTATTGACTTTGATCAAACCTTTGCTCCAGTAGCCAGACTGGAAGCCATAAGGATGTTCCTGGCCTATGCAACCTTTCAAGGATTTAAAGTTTACCAAATGGATGTCAAGTCAGCATTTTTGAATGGTAATCTTAAAGAGGAAGTCTATGTGGAACAGCCATCAGGTTTTGTTGATTCAACTCTACCTAATCATGTCTATAGACTTAGGAAAGCTTTATATGGGTTAAAGCAAGCCCCTAGGGCTTGGTATGAAACCCTGTCTAGTTTCCTCATTGAGAATAAGTTCACAAGGGGGAAAATAGACAAGACTCTATTCCTTAGGGAATCCAGAGACAAAGTAATACTAGTCCAAATATATGTAGATGACATTATATTTGGGTCTACTAAAAGTAGCCTTTGCAAAAAGTTTGCAAAACTAATACAAGGTCAATTTGAGATGAGTAGTATGGGAGAGCTAAAGTTCTTCTTGGGTCTCCAAGTAAGACAGACTGAGAATGGATTATCCATATGCCAGTCCAAGTTCACCCTTGAAATCATAAGGAATTATGGTATGGATTCATCCAGTACCATGAAGACTCCTATGGGGTCAAGTATGTCTCTTAGCAAGGATGATGTAGGGAAACCTGTAGATGAGTCTTTGTATAGAGGAATAGTTGGCTCCCTATTATATTTGACTGCAAGTAGACCAGATATCATATATGCTATATGTGTCTGTGCAAGGTATCAAGCATGCCCTAAAGAGTCTCATTTGACAGCAGTCAAGAGAATATTGAGATATCTAAAGGGCACTCCATATCTAGGCCTCTAGTACCCTAGGAATGGGGATTTTGAACTAACAGGTTATTCAGATGCAGACTTTGCAGGATGCAAAGAAGACAAAAAAAGCACAACTGGAACCTGTCAATTCCTAGGTGGAAGACTGATTTCATGGAGTAGCAAGAAGCAAACAAGTGTGGCTATCTCCACTGCAGAGTCAGAATGTAACAACCCCATCCGTTCATATGGTATATTCTAGAAGGTCCGGCCGGGGCCCCACAGGATATATCACAAAACAGGCGGTGAAGGTACAGGATGATACCAGAGTAGCGCTATCGCACCTATCACAAATCATTCTAGCGGAAGCCTAGTCTACACTTGAACTCCTCATGAATGTCCAAACACAAACTCCACATTTTATATCATATAGGACTGTCTTACAAGTACAAAGCGTTGGCCTTATGGCCTTATAGAGCTTTCAAGCAGTGGCCTAAACAAATTGGTGCGCAGGCCGGCCACAACAAAAGAAAACACACAAACAACATAGAGCCTTCGAGGGCTCGCAACTGTAGCAGCAACAGCAGCAGGTACATCAACCTCTATGCGTCCCGCTCGGCTCTCCAGCACCTGTACAGGGACAATCCACCCAACGGTGGCAAACAAAAGTAACGGTCAGCGTTCAGCTGACCAAATTATAACGACCCTACCCCTTCTCTCGGGGCAGCGGTACTTCCCTGCAAGCATAGCAAATCACAAGGATGGCAATCTATATATAGCATTCAAATGTGCTTTCACGCACACAAGCCATCACAACCGTTCGCCACCCGACCCAACGGTCCGTGCACTCAGGGCACATTCTTGGTGTTTTGGCAACCTCTTGCCCACCACCGTATCAGGGACACAACCCAACGGTAAATCTCTTGAGCATTTACTCCATGGCGTGCAGCCGGAGTTAGTCTTCGGACACCCTGATGGCCCGTAGCCCCCCGTTGTGTCATGGCGCGCAGGCCGAAGACTCTTGCTATGCGCTCCAACAGACCGCACTTTTGGTCTCACATCGGACGGACATAGCGCAGGTCGGATCCTCCACCCCCCGTTGCTCAAATCGCCTTGCCTTCTCTGAGTACAGCGTACTCATGGCTATATCAAAGGCGCGGGTCGGTCTCACCAATCCTGTTCCTGGCATTCAAGCCTGGGCATATCTCGATACCCATTTCCTTAGCACAACAGCGGGTCTTTCCTGGGCCTCCCAGTACTTCCTGTGACTCTCTTCACAGGTGGACACCGCACAAGCACAAATGTCAGGGGTCTTTCCTAGCTATCGTGCCAGTACTTCCTGTTACTCGCTTCACAGGTGGACACCCTACGACATCAAGCATTACAAAGGGCATTTCCTGGTCACACCAGTACTTCCTGTGCCACATCCACAGGTTAGACCCAAACACATCACATGGCTATTTTTCCTGGGCTACCACCCCAGTACTTCCTGCTACTCCTTTTCGCAGGCATAACCCGCAGACTCCTTACACTACACGTTATCACGGAGTCTTCTCCGGTTCGTATGCAACATCACCAATCCAGACCAACCTGTCCAGATGGGCTTCACACAGCATGCCTATTCCGTACTCCATTTCCGGATCTATATGCTAACAAAGGGGATGTCAAGCATCCACCTCAAGATTTCCAAAATCAGCCACCTCTTGGTGGGGGAAATCACAAAGTTATGCCAAAAAGAAGCCTTCACATGGCTAGGAAGAAGAGGCGTTACCCTTGACGACCGCTTCGGTGCCATGACCTTAAAGCTTGCTTGCAAGACTCGCAAGAGCGTTTCCTCCGCAACGCTGGCTTCGGATTGCTCGTCGGTAACCAGCAGCACCACCACCAGCAGCCCCCTTTCCTTCTTCCTCCTCCTTTCTCTCTCTCTTTCTCTTAAGTTGAAGAAAGCTTAAGGCCAAGGAAAATGAGAATCCTTGCTCTGATTTCGGCCTTTAGGAAAAAGAGGAAGAGGCTTCAGCCCTTGGATCCCAGCTGAAGGAATGGACGGCCATGATTCTGCCAAAAACACAGATTTTGACCCGACACGGCCTCGGACACGGCCGTGTGCCAGGCCGTGTGCCTCAAGCGGTGGTCAACCGACTTATCCAAACCAGTGACACGCCCATGGGACACGCCCGTGTCATGGGCCGTGTCACCAACACGCCTTTGAACAAGCCCGTGTCTGTGGCCGTGTGCCTGGGCGAAAAAAATCCCAAATCATCCCGAGACTTCACACGGCCTGTGACACGCCCGTGTCCCAGGCCGTGTGCCCTGACACGGCACAAAGACACGCCCTGTCGAAAACCTTCGGCGGGCTGAGTTCGTCGTCCCGATTTGACACGCCCTGTGATACGCCCGTGTCACAGGCCGTGTTCAACTTCTCCACACTCGACACTCGACACACACGTCTCGACACTCGACGATCGTCGAGATAAAGTAGTCGAGCATGCGACACGACCGTGGACACGCCCGTGTCCTGGGCCGTGTGCCCCCTCTCGACACATCGTCGAGCGAAAAATCGCCGAGACAAAGCCCGATCGTCGACACACCCTCGACACGCCCTGCGACACGCCCGTGTCGCAGGCCGTGTCAGTTGACATGCCCTGGGACATGCCCGTGTCCCAGGCCGTGTCACCCAAAAATTCATGTTTCAGAAATTTGGGCTGTTACAATCCTCCCCTCCTACAGGAAATTTCGTCCTCGAAATTCAGACATAGGAAAGGTAACAGAAAACAGTAAGAAAAATGTGACAACATATAAAATTTTATGTTACAACATTTTTGCTACAGCTACAAAAACAGCTCAGGGAACTCTTCGCGCATGGTTTGCTCTCGCTCCCATGACAGTTCTTCACGGCCGCAGTTGTCCCACCGGACTTTCACCATGCCGACCGTCTTGTTCCGCAACTGTTTCTCGGCTCGATCTTCGATCTGAATGGGTCTAACTTTCGTTGTTAGCCCATACTCCACCGGCACACGATCATCCGCGATCACTTGAGCTGGATATTTCACGGCCTTTCGAAGCACCGAGATGTGAAAGACATCATGCAACCCACCCAAGTCTGCCGACAGAGCTAGCTGATAAGCCGCTTCGCCAACTCGCTCAACCACTTCAAAAGGACCCAAATATCTTGGACTCAACTTTTTCAATCGTCGAATCCTGGAGACACCTTTGAATGGCTTGATCTTCAAGTAGACCCAATCGCCAACCGCAAATTCCACGTTCCGGTGTTTGGCGTTGTAATACTTCGCTTGTCGATCTTGAGCAATAAGCAATCTCTCTCTAATCGTCCGGATAGTTGAGTTTGCTTCCTCAACCTCATTTGGTTTAACAACCCGAGCTTCGCCCTCTTCTATCCAAGCTAAGGGAGTACGACACTTCCTTCCATATAAAGCTTCATATGGTGCCATCCCAATGCTCGCCTGGTAGCTATTATTATATGCAAACTCTACCATATAGAGATGATCTTCCCATCTCTTTCCGAAGTCAAGGGCGCACATTCGGAGCATGTCCTCCATTGTTCTGTTGGTACGTTCAGTTTGGCCATCCGTTTGGGGATGAAAGGCCGTACTGAAAGTCAACTTCGTGCCCAACAGTCAGTGAACTAGCCTCCAATCATTTGACGTGAATCACACATCTCGATCACTTACGATGCTCCGAGGAACACCGTGAAGCCGCACAATCTGGTCAACATACAACTTTGCCAAACTTTCAGCTGAATCATCCCGCCTGTTCGGGAGAAAATGTGCTACTTTCGTTAGCCGGTCAACAATCACCCAAATGGAATCATTTCCTCGCTGCAATCTTGGCAACCCGTGCACAAAATCCATGGAAATATCATCAAATTTCCACTCTGGGATTGGCAGTGACTTCAAATAACCGCCCGGCTTTTGGCATTCCGCCTTCACCATCGCACATGTTTGACATTTGGCTACATAAAGGGCAACATCCTTCTTGAGCCCTGACCACCAGAAAAGCTTCTTCATATCGTTGAACATCTTTGTGCTCCCAGGGTGAATGGAATACTTTGTAAAATGTGCTTCATACATCAGTTCTTCCCTCAGTTTCCCCACATTTGGGACGCACAAACGGCCTTCTTTTCGCAAAAGCCCGTCAATCCAGGTGAATTTGCCCTCTGGCCCTTCATTCACATAGCGTAAGAGATCTTCATCCAACTCCATTGCCCGTCGAACTCGGTCCGCCAGGTCACATTGCACCTCGGTACAGTTCAAACATGCAGTGGCAGTGGAATTCTTGTCAACACAATAGATCTCTAACGCCTCCAACTCCTGGATAAGGCGTTTATCATGCCTTTGTAACCAATTCGCTCTAGCCGGAATCCGCCGACTCAAGGCATCCGCGACAACATTCCCCTTCCCGGGCGTATAGTGAATCTCGAAAGTGTAGTCCCCAAGGAACTCTAACCACCTTCGTTGTCGCATGTTCAAGTCTTTCTGCTCCAGAAGATACTTTAGGCTCTTATGATCGGTATAGATCTCCACCTTCACTCCATAAAGGTAGTGTCGCCACAACTTGAGTGCAAAAATCACCGCCGCTAGTTCCAAATCATGGACGAGATAATTTCGCTCATGCACCTTCAGCTGGCGTGAGCCATAAGCAATCACTTTTCCGCTCTGTAGAAGAACGCAGCCTAAGCCGCTTCCTGAGGCATCACTATAAATCACAAATCCGTCGGTTCCACGTGGCGAAGACAACACCGGCGCCGTGGTCAACCGAACCTTCAGCTCTTCAAAAGCTCGTACGCACTCTGGCGTCCAAACGAACTTCTGATCTTTTCGCGTCAATGTGGTTAGCGGCAAAGCGATCCGCGAGAAGTTTTCCACAAATCTTCTATAGTAGCCCGCAAGTCCAAGAAAACTCCTGACCTCGGCCACGGAAGACAACATTGGCCACTCCTGTATGGCCCTTATCTTCGCTGGATCCACTGCAATGCCCGCTCCACTCACCACATGGCCCAAAAATGCCACTGACGATAGCCAAAACTCGCACTTCGAGAACTTGGCATAGAGCTGATTTTGCCTCAACGTGTTCAACACTAACCGCAAGTGAATCTCATGTTCAGCTTTGGACTTCAAGTACACCAGGATATCATCAATGAACACTATCACAAACAGATCCAGGTACTCGCGAAAAATACGGTGCATCAAATCCATAAACACCGAGGGCGCATTGCACAGTCCAAAGGGCATGACTGTGAACTCATAGTGCCCATAACGCGTTCCAAATGCGGTTTTGGGAATGTCACCTTCCCGAATTCTTAACTGGTAATAACCAGACTTCAGGTCCAACTTCGAATAGACGGTCGAGCCCACCAGCTGATCGAATAACTCATCAATCCGGGGTATCGGATACTTATTCTTCTCGGTCAGCTTATTCAGTTCACGGTAATCGATACACAACCGCAACCCAACGTCTTTCTTCTTTACAAAAAGCACAGGCGCGCTCCAAGGTGACATACTTGGGCGTATATAACCTTGCTCTAACATTTCTTGGAGTTGAACCTTCAATTCAGCCATCTCTTTTGGCGCAACGCGATATGGCGAGCGGGCCACAGGTTTCGCACCTGGCACCAACTCGATCGTGAAGTCAATCTCCCGCTGGGGTGGTAGCCCAGGGAGATCCGTGGGAAACACATCTGTAAATTCTGCCACAATCGGAACCTCGCACAAACTGGCATTAAGCTCAACAGCCTAAATGAGTGCAAAGTAACACTCCGCACCCTTCCGAACAGCCTTGACTACCTGGAGTGCAGACATCAATGTCCCGCCCACTCCTCGCATACCCGCGAACTTTGTCTCCTGTTCGGTATTCTGGCCCAACGTGATTTCTTTGGACTGGCAATCTATCATAACATGCTGCTCCGCAAGCCAATCCATCCCAAAAATCACGTCGAATTCCGATATTGGCAGAACAAATGCAGTTAAACAAAAATCCCGACTTCCTAAATGAACCGCCACATCGCAAGCTTGATCCGCAAGCATCCAACAACCATTCGGCAACACCACTCTGACGCTATCTGTCTTTGCACGACTGGGTATCCCAAGCCGCGTCATAAACTCACTAGACAGAAAAGAATGCGATGCACCTATATCAAACAGTGCTCGCGCCAGCGTGTCCCGAATCATCACAAAGCCTAAGACAAACATGACACACATACAAATCGCATACATAGAGGTCCTAAGCAAAGCATACAACCAAAAGCATATGCAAAACTAAACTCATACCTGTGACCACGTCACTCTTCTTGATGGCCTCTTGCAGGCCAAGATTGTACACCCGGGGTTGCGCCTGCGAGGCAGAGGAATCCACCACCGCCTTTCCTTTTTCCGCATAAGATGCTCCCGCCTTCTTTTCATTCTTTGGCGGCATCCGACAATCTCGCGCAATATGCCCCATGCGGCCACAATTAAAGCAGACCCGAGTATCTGGCCTGGAGGTAGCCCCTGACGTTGCTCCTGTTGTAACGGATGAAGGAGCTTGTCCACTAGGCTTGGACTTCTTGCCCCATCTCTTCTTATAAAATGATTTTCCCGATCGGGGCGCCTTCCACTCTGGTTGCGTCACAGCCAAAGTTCTCTTTCCTTGCACCCTTTTCATATCCTTTTCCAACGCGGTCGCGGTGTCAACCAACGCTTGGAAACCTTGGTTCACAGAACTTGACACAAGGAACCTCAACTCGTCCCTCAGTCCTTCATAGAACCGATTAGTCTTCCTCTGTTCATCAGCAAAGATAGATCCCGCATACCGCCCCAAGCGCGTAAATTCATGCAGATAGGCGTCAACACTGCCATCGCCTTGGGTTAACCTTTGGAACTCATTTTCCATGGCTATCCGTTGAGCCGCAGGAAGGTGCTTCGCAAGGAAGAGCCTGGAGAATTCTTCCATTGAGACTTGGGTTAACGGACGACCCGCCAAATGATGCAACTCCATCTCATCCCACCATAACCGAGCTTCTCCTTCAAGCAAAAAGGTCACTAAGGTGACTTTCTGATGCTCCGCCGTTCCTATCGCCGTCATCACTCGCTTGACGCGCGATAGCCAATCCTCAGCCTGCGTCGGGGTTCCCGCTCCCGAGAACGTAGGCGGATGAAAACTCATAAACCGCGTAAGTTGCTTCTCAGCCGCTCGAGGAGCCAAAGACACTACAGGTTCAGGCCTCGCCGCCACCTGTTCTGGCCTCACAGCCGCTTGCTCCTGCCTAAGGGGCTGGCCTTGGATCATGGTAAATAAGGCCTCCGCAACTAAACGCGCATGTTTCGCAGACGGTGGAGGAGTAAGCACCTCGGCTGGTGCCGTACTTTCATCAGAACGCTGGGACTCAGACGGCCCAGCTCCACTTCGAGTCACCTAAGGTGGACAAGACACACACATTAGCGGTCGTACCCAAGCAAACACCACAAGATAAGAACACGCAGGTTCCTCAAACACACAAATATGCATTCCTATCATGGACATTCAGGAGTTCATTGTAGACTTTGGTTTGCACAAACACGTGCTCGCCACCCCACAAAAGAAGTCGGCCACGACTTCGAGAGGGAAAGACCAAGACAACCGATACTAAAAATGTAACAACCCCATCCGTTCATATGGTATATTCTAGAAGGTCCGGTCGGGGCCCCACAGGATATATCACAAAACAGGCGGTGAAGGTACAGGATGATACCAGAGTAGCGCTATCGCACCTATCACAAATCATTCTAGCGGAAGCCTAGACTACACTTGAACTCCTCATGAATGTCCAAACACAAACTCCACATTTTATATCATATAGGACTGTCTTACAAGTACAAAGCGTTGGCCTTATGGCCTTACAGAGCTTTCAAGCAGTGGCCTAAACAAATTGGCGCGCAGGCCGGCCACAACAAAAGAAAACACACAAACAACATAGAGCCTTCGAGGGCTCGCAACTGTAGCAGCAACAGCAGCAGGTACATCAACCTCTATGCGTCCCGCTCGGCTCTTCAGCACCTGTACAGGGACAATCCACCCAACGGTGGCAAACAAAAGTAACGGTCAGTGTTCAGCTGACCAAATTATAACGACCCTACCCCTTCTCTCGGGGCAGCGGTACTTCCCTGCAAGCATAGCAAATCACAAGGATGGCAATCTATATATAGCATTCAAATGTGCTTTCATGCACACAAGCCATCACAACCGTTCGCCACCCGGCCCAACGGTCCGTGCACTCAGGGCACATTCTTGGTGTTTTGGCAACCTCTTGCCCACCACCGTATCAGGGTCACAACCCAACGGTAAATCTCTTGAGCATTTACTCCATGGCATGCAGCCGGAGTTAGTCTTCGGACACCGGGATGGCCCGTAGCCCCCCGTTGTGTCATGGCGCGCAGGCCGAAGACTCTTGCTATGCGCTCCAACAGACCGCACTTTTGGTCTCACATCGGACGGTTATAGCGCAGGTCGGATCCTCCACCCCCCGTTGCTCAAATCGCCTTGCCTTCTCTGAGTACAGCGTACTCATGGCTATATCAAAGGTGTTAAAAGTTGGAGACCGGGCGGTCTGTCTTGGCGGGTTGGAGACCGCGCGGTCTGGCGGCTTGACTCTTCGGCTTGTTAACCGGGCGGTCTAGCGATCTTCATCGGCGACCTATCTGCTTCTCTTATGGTAAGTCGTGCGGTTAGCCCTTCTGTCTAACCGCGCGGCTTGTGCGGTTTTACCTTGTACAGTCCGCTTAACTTGTATTTTTTAGTCCCACATCTCTTATTTGTATTCTCTCTTCTCTCCTCCATTCTATATAAGGGAGGGCATACCTTTGTAATAGATATCATTTTTTGGATAATAAAATTTCAATTATTCAAAAGTTATTCTGTTTGTTCTCTCTTTTTACTGCTTTCTAACATGGTATCAGAGGACTCGATCTACTCCTCCTGATTCTGTGTCTTGCTGTCTGCCCGGCTTGTTGTGCCGGTTTGCTTTTTATTCGCGCGGTCTATTCTCTAGCCGTTCGCCTTCTTCTGCTTGCCCGGCCTGTTCTCTAGCCGGTCACCTTCTTCTGCTCGCACCGGCCTATTCTCTAGCCGGTCGCCCTCTTCTGTTCGCACGGCCTGTCCTCTAGCCGTTCGCCCTCTTCCCCTCTGCTTGTGTCTGCAGCTAGGTCGTGGCCTTTCTGGCCGCTGGATTTAGTCCCTTGAGACCGCTGCCGCCCTTCTTTCTTTGCGCGGATTGTTACCTACCCGCCGCCTCCTATCGCAGCGACCTGTTTTTTTGTCCCTGCTCCTGTTCGTGCGGCTTGTCCTCTATCCGCTCGACTTCTTCCCCTCTGCTTGCGCCTGCGGTTTGGTCGTGGCTTTTCTGGCCGCTGGTTTCTACCCTCGAGACCGCTGCAGCTTTTCTTCCTCTCCGTGCGGGTTATATCCTAACCGCCCGGCTTCCCTTGTTTCCAGCTGCTATGGCTTTTTCTGATGCCTCTACTGCCACCACCCCTGTTGCCAATCCGGCTCCTCCTCTTCCCCCTACTCCTTCCGGGAACCTTGGGACCGTTTCCAAACTTGTTGGCTCCAACTACCCGGATTGGAGCGTCTCTTTCACCTTTCTTCTTCGCTCAGAACGCAAACGCCACCACCTCGTTGATGACCCACCTCCTATCACTTCACCTCTCTTTGATGACTGGGATGCCAGTGACGCGCTTGTGCGTACTTGGCTTGCGAACAGTCTTTCTGATGAGTGCCTTCCCGTCATACGTCATGATGAGACGGTCAAGGCCGCTTGGCTTCATCTTGCCGCTTTGTACTCCAAAGGGGCTCAGACTTCCCGCATCTATACGTTGTATGCGGACCTCTTTGCCCGTCCCACCTTGTCTCCTGCTGCTGCCTACCAACAGGTCCAGGCTCTTGGGGCTGAAATTCTTCAGAATCGTCCCTTTTCTACGGATTTGGCTCAACAACACACGCACTTCCAGGAGCTTCTGGTCGTGTGTTATCTGCTCCGGCTTCCCGATACTTATGACATGATCCGCCAGCAAATTTTGGGTGAGGCTGAATCTCCCACTTTGGATGCCACCGCTGCTCGCATCGCTGCTGTTACCTCTCTCCTTCAGCGCCCGCTATTGCCCGCTCCTTCTCCCCCACCGGACCACTATTCTCATCACGCTCAGCGCAGTGGCTCTGGTAGTCGCGGTCATCAGACCGGCGGCCGTACTTCTTCCCGCTACATCTGTTCTCATTGTGGCCGCACCGGCCATACTGTCGAACGCTGCTGGACAAAGCATCCTCATCTTCGCCCCTCCGGTGACTCTTCCAAGCCATCTGCCTCTGTTGTGACTTCTTCAGGTAGTGCCCACGTGGTGACTCAAGGTAAATGGCTTATCGACTCTGGTGCCACTAATCACATGACGGGCAACCCTCAGTGCTTCTCCTTGCTCGAACATCATGATCGGTTGCCCCCGGTCCTAGTTGCGGATGGTTCTCCCTCCCCGGTTCATGGGACGGGTGTGGTTCATGTTACTCCCTCACTAAGCCTAGCGGACACTCTCTATGTGCCCAAGTTTCCGTGCAATCTGTTGTCTGTTACCTCTTTATGTAAACAGCTTCAGTGTTCTGTGACCTTTACGCCAACTTCTTGTTCTTTTCAGGATCCGAGCTCCCACCGGACGATTGCTACTGGGACTGAGAGCGGCGGCCTCTACTTCCTCGACAATGTTTCCGCCTTATCTGCCTTCTCCTCTTCCTGTACGGATCTTCTGCAGTGGCATCTCCGTCTCGGTCATCCTCCTCCCCGTATACTACATCAGCTTCTGCCGCACCTCCTTCCATCCAGTGCTCCTCTCCAATGCGACGCCTGTCAACTCGGCAAGCATCACCGTTCCTCCTTCCCGCCGAAGCTCGGACGGGGCTCTACTCGTCCTTTTGATCTTGTCCACTCTGATATCTCGGGACCTGCTCCTACCCTCACCATTGGTCGGGGTAGTTCTTATTTTGTAACATTTATAGATGATTTTTCTCGTTGTACTTGGGTGTATCTCCTCCGAGATCGCTCTGAACTTTTAGATATATGGATATCCTTTTATCAGTTAATTAAAAATCAGTTCAATCTTTGTATTAAAACTCTTCGTTCTGATAATGCTAAGGAATATCTAAGTCATGCTTTTACTTCTTTTTGTGTGCAACATGGCATTATTCATCAGACTAGCTGTGTTTACACCTCCCAACAAAATGGGGTGGCGGAACGCAAAAACCGTCACCTCCTCGATGTGACCCGCACTTTAATGACCCAGATGCATGTCCCTCGCTCGTATTGGGGCTATGCCGTTCTCCTTGCCTGCTACCTCATCAATCGTCTTCCATCCACCCTTCTCCGCGGGAAAACACCCTTCTCCATTCTCTATCCGGACAAGGAGCCCTTTCCTCTCCCTCTCCGCATCTTTGGCTGCACTGCCTTTGTCCATACGCCATCTGCCACCCGTGACAAGCTTTCCCCCGCTCCACCAAATGTGTCTTTCTGGGGTACTCCACCACTCAGAAAGGCTATTGTTGCTTTAACCCTGTTCTTCGTCAGCAGTTCGTCTCTGCTGACGTTACCTTCTTCGAGAATGCCTCCTACTTCTCGGCTCCCTCCTCCTCTCCTTCCCCACCTTCTGACTCTCCTACTATTCCCTTCGTTCCCTTATCTCCTACCGAGATACCCCCTCCTCCTCCCTCTCCGTCTCCTCTTCTCGCTCCTCCTCTCTCCCCCCCTTCTCCACCTCCATCTCCACCCTCTACGCCGCCGTCGCTCTCTTCTCCCGGGCCAGCTCTCTCTGCCACGGACGCTCCGGATCCCGAGGGGGCTGCCGACCTGGATCTCCCTGTGGCGCTTCGAAAAGGGGTGCGGACATGTACCCTTCACCCCCTGGCTGCTGTTGTTTCCTATGATCGTCTTACCCCTTCTCGCAGGGCCTTTGCGCTGGCTATCTCTGCTACTGCCACGCCTCGTTCCTATCAGGAAGCCCTTGCGATTCCCCATTGGAAGCTGGCCATGGATGAGGAAATGGCGACCCTCACGGAGCGGGGTACATGGACTCTTGTTCCCCCTCCCTTTGGTACTGATGTTGTTGGATGTCGCTGGGTCTTTGTGGTCAAATTTGGCCCCGACGGCACTGTGGATCGCTATAAGGCTAGCCTGGTTGCTAAGGGCTTTACTCAGACTTATGGGGTTGATTACTTTGACACCTTCTCCCCCGTGGCCCGTCTCAGCACTATCCGGGTCCTTCTCTCTGTGGCCGTCAATCGAGATTGGCCGATCTCTCAGCTGGACGTCAAGAATGCCTTCCTTTATGGTGACCTTCACGAGGCCGTTTACATGGAGCAACCTCCTGGGTATGTTGCTCAGGGGAGACACGGGTATGCCGGTTGCAGAAGGCAATTTATGGCCTCAAGCAGAGCCCTCGAGCTTGGTTTGACAAGTTCAGCGGCATTGTGGCGGCTGTTGGTTTTGTGCGAAGCTCTGCTGATCACTCTCTCTTTATTCGTAAAACTCCTTCTGGGCTGGTTGTTCTGGCTGTGTATGTCGATGATATTCTTCTCACCGGTGATGACCAGGAAGGGGTAGCCCTGACAAAGCGACATCTTCGCCAACATCTCATCACTAAAGATATGGGCTCTCCAAAGTACTTCCTGGGGATCGAAATCTCTCGGAAGCCCGACTCCTTAGTTCTCTCTCAGCGTAAGTATGCCCTTGATCTTCTAAAAGAGGCAGGATTGACTGGAGCAAAACCTGCCTGATGCCCCATGGCTACTGGGGAGGACAAAACCTGGACAGATGATTCGCCTCCTCTTTCAGATAGTTCGCGGTACAGGCGTCTGGTTGGTAAGCTCATATACCTCACAGTGACCAGACCCGACATTTCCTATGCTGTAGGTAAGGTGAGTCAGTTCATGCAAGCGCCTAGGGAGTGTCATCTACAGTCCGCCTTGCGGATCTTGGAGTATGTCAAAGCAGCGCCTGGGAAAGGCCTACTTTTTCAGAAGAATGGTCATCTGAGGATTGAAGCCTACTCAGATGCAAGTTATGCTGATGACAAAGGGGATCGCAAGTCAACCTCAGGATTTTGCACATTTGTTGGGGGAAATCTGGTGAGCTGGAAGAGCAAGAAGCAGTCTGTTGTCTCCAGGTCCAGTGCAGAAGCTGAGTATCGCAGTATGGCGTCAACCACTTGTGAATTAAAATGGCTGCGGGCTCTCATGCTAGACATAGGAGAGGTGTACAACCATCCTCTACCTATGTTCTGTGATAACAAGGCCGCCATATACATCTCCAAAAATCCGGTATTCCATGAAAGAACCAAGCACATTGAGGTCGACTGCCATTTCATTCGTGAAGAGATTTTAAAAGAACAGATTTGCACTCCTTTTGTCACGTCTGATAAAGAGCTGCCTGACATCTTCACCAAGCCAGTTTCCGCCTCGTTTCTGCATGTTTGCAACAAGCTGGGCATGGTTGATATATATGCTCCAGCTTGAGGGGGAGTGTTAAAAGTTGGAGACCGGGCGGTCTGTCTTGGCGGGTTGGAGACCGCGCGGTCTGGCGGCTTGACTCTTCGGCTTGTTAACCGGGCGGTCTAGCGATCTTCATCGGCGACCTATCTGCTTCTCTTATGGTAAGCCGTGCGGTTAGCCCTTCTGTCTAACCGCGCGGCTTGTGCGGTTTTACCTTGTACAGTCCGCTTAACTTGTATTTTTTAGTCCCACATCTCTTATTTGTATTCTCTCTTCTCTCCTCCATTCTATATAAGGGAGGGCATACCTTTGTAATAGATATCATTTTTTGGATAATAAAATTTCAATTATTCAAAAGTTATTCTGCTTGTTCTCTCTTTTTACTGCTTTCTAACAAAAGGCGTGGGTCGGTCTCACCAATCCTGTTCCTGGCATTCAAGCCTGGGCATATCTCGATACCCATTTCCTTAGCACAATAGCGGGTCTTTCCTGGGCCTCCCAGTACTTCCTGTGACTCTCTTCACAGGTGGACACCGCACAAGCACAAATGTCAGGGGTCTTTCCTGGCTATCGTGCCAGTACTTCCTGTTACTCGCTTCACAGGTGGACACCCTACGACATCAAGCATTACAAAGGGCATTTCCTGGTCACACCAGTACTTCCTGTGCCACATCCACAGGTTAGACCCAAACACATCACATGGCTATTTTTCCTGGGCTACCACCCCAGTACTTCCTGCTACTCCTTTTCGCAGGCATAACCCGCAGACTCCTTACACTACACATTATCACGGAGTCTTCTCCGGTTCGTATGCAACATCACCAATCCAGACCAACCTGTCCAGATGGGCTTCACACAGCATGCCTATTCCGTACTCCATTTCCGGATCTATATGCTAACAAAGGGGATGTCAAGCATCCACCTCAAGATTTCCAAATTCAGCCACCTCTTGGTGGGGGAAATCACAAAGCTATGCCAAAAGGAAGCCTTCACATGGCTAGGAAGAAGAGGCATTACCCTTGACGACCGCTTCGGTGCCATGACCTCAAAGCTTGCTTGCAAGACTCGCAAGAGCATTTCCTCCGCAACGCTGGCTTCAGATTGCTCGTCGGTAACCAGCAGCACCACCAGCAGCAGCCCCCTTTCCTTCTTCCTCCTCCTTTCTCTCTCTCTTTCTCTTAAGTTGAAGAAAGCTTAAGGCCAAGGAAATTGAGAATCCTTGCTCTGATTTCGACCTTTAGGAAAAAGAGGAAGAGGCTTCAGCCGTTGGATCCCAGCTGAAGGAATGGACGGCCACGATTCTGCCAAAAACACAGATTTTAACCCGACACGGCCTCGGACACGGCCGTGTGCAAGGCCGTGTGCCTCAAGCGGTGGTCAACCGACTTATCCAAACCAGTGACACGCCCATGGGACACGCCCGTGTCATGGGCCGTGTCACCAACACGCCTTCGAACACGCCCGTGTCTGTGGCCGTGTGCCTGGGCAAAAAAAAATCCCAAATCATCCCGAGACTTCACACGGCCTGTGACACGCCCGTGTCCCAGGCCGTGTGCCCTGACACGGCACAAAGACACGCCCTGTCGAAAACCTTCGGCGGGCTGAGTTCGTCGTCCCGATTTGACACGCCCTGTGATACGCCCGTGTCACAGGCCGTGTGCAACTTCTCGACACTCGACACACACGTCTCGACACTCGACGATCGTCGAGATAAAGTCGTCGAGCATGCGATACGGCCTTGGACACGCCCGTGTCCTGGGCCGTGTGCCCCCTCTCGACACATCGTCGAGCGAAAAATCATCGAGACAAAGCCCGATCATCGACACACCCTCGACACGCCCTGCGACACGCCCGTGTCGTAGGCCGTGTCAGCTGACACGCCCTGGGACACGCCCGTGTCCCAGGACGTGTCATCCAAAAATTCCTGTTTCAGAAATTTGGGCTGTTACACAAAATATGTGGCTGCAGGAAGTTGCTGTGCTCAACTTCTATGGATACAACATCAGCTTGAGGATTATGGATTTCAGGTAAGAAGAACTCCACTATTTTGTGATTCTACTAGTTCTATATCAATTGCACATAATCCTGTTTCCCATAGTAGAACTAAACATATTGAAATAAAATATCATTTTCTTAGGGAGCATGTAGAGAAAGAAGATATTTTACTAGAATATGTTAAAATAGATAGTCAACTAGCTGATATGTATACTAAGCTCTTAGAAGAAACTAAGTTCAATAGGTTTAAAATTGAACTAGGCATGATAAACTTAGAATAAGTTTATAAAATTGGCTAAGTAAAAATGTGTCGACACACAGAGATATCTGTGTCGACACAGAAAATTGGTGTCGACACTTCAGGGAAAAGGTGTCGACACATCTAGGAAGTTGGTGTCGACACATCAGAAAGTTAGTGTTGACACATGATAAGTAGGTGTCGACACATCCAAGGTGGTGTCGACACTTAGGCTTTACACAGAATTATCTAAGTAAAGTCTCGACTGAATGTCGAGTTGAGTGGTGTCGACACATAATCAAGTGTCGACACATATTATCTGTCGACTAAAATTGTGCCGACATAGTGTGTCGAGACATTATAAGTCAGTGTCGACCCTTATCGACAGTGTCGACACAATTTAAGTTAGTTGCCCGCCTTTTCATCTTCAAACCTAGAAAGGTATAAATAGGATTTTGCCTTAGTCTGTCGACACGCTTTAAAAAGTTTCGAGACCAAACTTGTGTGTCGACACCTCTCTTCTCTCAGTTCAAATTTTTCAAACCCTAATGGCGCCAAAGCTCGAGGAGAACGTCAATGAAGGGTATGAACTGGTGCGCGACGCGTTTGGTAATGCAGACCCTGAAATCAAGAATGTGATAACCCTAGTTGCAGACTCGGGGTTAGAATTTCTTGTTTCAGAGCCTACAAAGATCTGGAAGAAGGAAGTTCTAGAGTTTCTAAATGGAGCTAAGGTAGATGAATCTGGATTCAAGATCAAATCCAGGGTACATGGAGAAAAGGTGAAAGTATCACCTAAAAGTTTGAGAAAAGTCCTAAACCTGCCAAGGACAAAAGAAGAGGAAGAAGTTACTGCTTCAAGGATCAGAGATGCATTGGCATGGTGTGGTCTGGATTCAAAAATGAAAATTAGATCTGTGTTTAATAGGAAGGGCATGAACAGCCAAGGGAAATTCCTCTCGGAAATTGTAGGAAAAGTAATCTTAAGTAAGCCTGGAGGGCATGATAGGGTGTCAGCCCATATGTTCAGTAGTATGACACGGATAATCTTTACTTTGAAAATAGATTGGTCTGTTATAGTCTTTGAAAAGATCAAGGAAAGTCTGAAGAAACCCAACATGGGTAGGATCTTAAGTTTATACCTAGCTGGTAGTTTACCAGAGGTTATGGGTCAAGCTGCTGGTACTAAAATAAATCATATGAGGAAAATGGATGTGAGGATATTCTCTAGATGGGACAGGGTGTTGTCTAAGGAGATGCCAACCCCTGAGAAAGTAACACCTGAGAAAGTAACACCTCAAAAGAAGACAAAGAAAACTGCTCCAGTAGCTCAAAAGTCAACCAGCAGCTCTGGTAGTGAAGAGCAAGTTGTCTTCTCACCTGATGAGAATGAAGAAGAGACTGTTGAGAAGTCTACAGCTCAACAAGATGCTGCAGAGAAGCAGGGGGATCTACCACCAGCAAGCCCCTTACACTAGGATCAAATCCAGGGGAGCCACTAGTTGTGGAAGAACCCACTCCTCTTGAGAGTGAGCAAGCAACCAACATCATCCTTGAGGTAATCACTGAGCTTAATGCTTTAGATTTCCTTAAAGTGGATATTGTTTTATCTGATCCATTAGTTAATGTTAATCAGCAAACTCAGCTGGATAGCCAACTCCTAGATGTTGTCATGGAAGACACATCTGTTGAAGTTCAAATTGTATCTGATCCAGTGGTAGATGAGCAAAGAATTTCTCCTGCCCATTCTCCACAAGAAATTACAATGGAAGATTTATTTCTTAATCTGGATCAAGAAGATTTTGACAAGGAAACTGCTGCTGTTGAAGGGGAGAATGCTCCAGTTGATGGGGAGCAACTACAAATTCATGAAGAACCTGCAAGGCAAGAGACTGAGAAGGCACCAGAAATGCAGAAGGAGTTACCCCAAAGCCCTAAGGAGAGGGTAGATATTGCCAGCACCTCAGCTTCTGAAGATGAGGAGGCTACAAGGGCAAAGAAAAAGAAATTTCAAGTATTCAGAAGAAGGAGTCAGAATTATAAGAAGGCCTTACAAACTATTGCACCACAGCCTATATCACAGCCAGCACCTACTGTTGATTATAGTGCTCTAATGGTTGCAATGCAAATTAAGCTTGATGAGCACAGGCAGGCCATTGAGAAGTATGTGGATGAAGGAGAAAAATCATTGCAGTTTGATCTGGCCCAGGATATAAAGTCTATAAGATTTGAAATGAATCTTAATAAGAAGGAGATGACAGACTGCTTCCATAAGGGAGGGAATGCAGTGGTGTACTTGGCTACACATCAGGAGAAGATTAAAGCTCAAGTAGATGACATAGCACTGAAGCAGGGGTATGTTCTAGAGAACCAAATCAGAATGAATGACAATTTGACAGAATCTCACAATGCTATTGTCACAGAGATGAAGAACATTGCTGCTGGCCTGACAACTTCTACTGCTACTGCTAAAGCAGAATTTGACAAAGTATTCCAAGAAGAAATAACTGCTGTTAAGACTGCCATCCAAGACTCTCAGAAGATCATCACTGACAAACTCCAAAGGTTGAAACCTTATTTTAAAGATGGAGTCAATTATTTGGATGCCCAAATCAGATTTCAAAAGGATGATTTGAGGGATCACATGGTTAGAGAAGTCATAAAGGGGGAGAGAGTGTTATTCAAAGCCAGCTCTGATCATGCTAATGCTAAATGGATTTCTAATTCTATCAGAGCAACTCTTGGATATCCTCCTCTTTGTGATGATGATAATGTGGCAGAATCTGGGATTAATCCTGCATATCTAGGAGGGGAGCAACCTGAAGTGGCTCAAGTCATCTACCCTCCTCCAGATTTTGATATGGTACATGCTGATATCCAGACCATGTATAGTCCACCTGATGGTACTCAGAAGGTTATCCTAGAGAAAGTTGTTCATCCAGTCTCTGAAGCTATACAAGAAGCTATGCAGAAAGAAGAAGAAACCAGATTGTTTAAGAAGAGGTTCAGGGAGCAAGCTGAACAAAGACCAGACTTTGAGCAGTGGAGCCCTACTTCAAGAAATATTATCTTAACTGCATGGAAAGCTGCAAAAGATAATATACAAGACAGAAATAAATGGTTTTCTGAACTTGAATGGAGGAAACATGAGACAAGGCATGAAGCAATAGTCCAATATAGAAGGAAGGCCAAGTTAGGAAAGCTACCTCCTACTGCCCAGGAGCCTAGCAAGTACTTTCCCAAGCCTTACCATTATTTTGAAAGGCAAAAGATTAAAGCAGAAGAGCTAAAGAAAAAGGATCTGAAAGGCAAGAAGACAGCTGATGCTGAATTTGCTGAAGCTCCTGTTCAAGCCAAGATTCAGTCTGGAAAAGGGATTGTGATTAAGGAGGCTGAACAAAAATAGCATAGAAATTTTCTTAAGTTTACTATGTAATCTTTTGATGTTAGCACTATGTAAAACTTTTGTATTATGAATATTACAAAGTTGTGAGAACAATATGATGTGTTTTAAATCTATTTCATAATTGTTCTGAGATGTTATCTGTATATGCATGTTTGTTTAATACATGTGAAGTTCTTTCCTGATTATATAATCCCGTTTTACATCATACTTGATTTTATTCTGTATGGTGTATATCATTGACTAAGGGTTATGAATTCTCCAAATAGGGGGAGATTGTTGGGTACATTGGTTCTAATGTACCTGATTTGAAGAAGCCTCACCCAACTCAATGATATACATCAAAATGTATTTGATGTGTTTTGAGTTTACTTGTGCAGGTTAAGTATTTATAGGAAAGAAGAAAAAGTTTCTAAGTTCATGTGTCGACACCTAGGAGCAAAGTGTCGACACTTAAGAAGACTTGTGTCGACACCCAGGCAAGCAGTGTCGACACTTGGAGTCATTGTGTCGACACCAGGGATGCTGAGTCGACACCAGACAGAAAGTGTCGACACAAGGAGCTGTGTCGACACTCAATGAAGAAGAGTGCAGTGAAGCAGTGTCGACACTTAGTAGTTGTGTCGACACCCAGAGAAACTGTGTCTACATCAGAAAGTGTCGACACTTGGAGGCTGTGTCGACACTCAGCAAAAGTCAGCAGAGACTAAGTACAAGTGTCGACACCCAGAACAATGTGTCGACACACAGCAGAAGAGTCAACACTTGAAGAAACTGTCGACACAAGGAAGAATGTGTCGACACTCAGCTGAAGACTCAACACTTGAAGAAAGTGTCGACACAAGAAATAATGTGTCGACACTCAGCTGAAGACTCAACACTTGAAGAAAGTGTCGACACAAGAAAGAATGTGTCGACACTCAGCTGAAGACTCAACACTTGAAGAAAGTGTCGACACAAGGAGCTGTGTCAACACTTAGCAAAGTTCAAGAATATTCTAAGTACAGGTGTCGACACAAAGGAGATGTGTCGACACTCAGCAAAAGTCTCAACAGAAGAAGATTGTGTCGACACAAGGAGCTGTGTCTACACTCAGCAAGTTCAACACATGAAGATGTGTCGACACAAAGGTGTTGTGTCGACACTTATAAGAATTCAGCAAAATACTGAAGTATAAGGACTTGTGTCGACACACATTATCAGTGTCGACACATGAAGAAGAAGCAGTGTCGAGATATAAAATCTACAACACAAGGAGTTGTGTCGACACCTTGTAGGCTAGTTTCGACACTTAGACAACTTGTGTCGACACTTAGTCTATAAGTGTCGACACTTAAAGACAGACAGTCTCGACACTTTCAGACAGTTACAGAATTTTAAAGAACTGACTGGATGACTTGACAGCTGCCATTCCAGCCGGTCTACTGCACCTGTCAGTGTTGTCAGAAATCAGTTATGAACCGGACCAGCCGGTTAACATGAAGAAGGCCTCTAAATAGGCTTACACTGTCTACATAAGAAGTTGTTCATATTGATTAGAAGATCAACACATCAAGTAATACAAAGAAGATCTAGCTATCAAGTGAAGATCTAAGTAGTTGGAGAAAGAGAGCTCCATCCAAGAAGTCAGCCGTTGGAACCAGGCTGAGAAGAAGGGTTCAGATTTGTTCTGAATCTTAAGTAGCAGAGATCAAGGATCAACTGCAGAAGAGGTCAATCTTATTGTGTTCTACTTTCAAGAAGCTTTGAAGATAACCAAATCAGATTGATTTTAGCTGAGTTCTTCCAAGATCTCATCAAGAAACTCACAACTCTTCTCAATTGTTCCTGAGTTGATTGAGTATATATTTTGTATTCAAATTATCTTGTAGGATCCTTAGGGATCTGAGTCTTGTAAGCCTGTAATTATAAAGGCTGAGTGTAGGGCTTGAGTGCCTGAGTGTAGGAGATTGAAATCTCTGAGTGTAGGCCTGTTGTGGCTTAGTGTAGGCCTTGGTGGCTGAGTGTAGGCCTTGGTGGCTGAGTGTAGGCTTTGTGAAGAAGCTGAGTTGTAGGGCCTTGGGCCTGAGGTGTAGGAACGTGTGTTGTGGGTTCTGAGTGTAAGATCTGAGGATCTGAGATAGTGGAGAAGTTGGGCCGAATCTAGTACACTGCTAGATAGGCGAAGGGGGAAAGTGGATGTACCCAAACCTTGGGGAACCACTATAAAACTGTGTGTCTACTGTGTGCTGTGGATTGCTATGATTACTGAATGTGTGTTGTATTAAAGTAGTTATAATTCTGTGTTAGATTCTGTGTTCTGCCTAAAAAGTTAAAAATATTCAAGTCACCTATTCACCCCCCCCCCCTGTTGGAACACCCTATTACTAATTTGGGTCAGGATCACTATGTCTCTAGGAATCTGTGTTTTGACCTTCTGTATAGCTTAATAGGTCAATTAGAATTGAGTCTAAGGGTTAGAAGGCTAGGATTGGAAGCTGCCCTGAAGACCCAAGTTTTTCTGGAGACTAAGTCCAAATCGTCGAGCTCAGCACGACGTTTCGTCGAACTCCGGTCGACGATCGTCTAGCTCAACTATTGACAGATCGTCGAGCTCCATTCGACGATCGCTGAGCTCAAACCTCATAATATCGCCGAGCTCTGGTCGACGGTCGCTGAGCTCAGGTCGACGATTTTGACTCTGCACTGGATCCTTATCTCTGAGCTCAGTTCGACGATTCTTGAGCTCAGATCGACGATTTCTTTGCTGCTTGCATTTTCCAGTTCGCTGAGCTCAGCTCGACGATAGCAGAGCTCAGTTCGACGATTTCAGTTATCTTTCAGAATTCAAATTCAAATCAGATAGAAGTTATTCTGCATTTAATTCAGAAGATCTGCCAGCCGTTTTCTTTTACTTCTGGAGCAAGTTTCAAGGAATTTTTCAAGGAACAATTCAGTGGACTTTCCTTCAGAACAGATTATGCAATTAAGGCTGTAATCAATGCAGACCAACGGCTATCTTTGACAGAGTAATATCCTATTCAGACACAGAGAATAATTAAAAGAATGTTTTTGAATGAAATAGAGAAGAGAAGAAATACAGAGATTGACAAGTAGAGCACACACAACTCAATACACAGAGACTCTCTCAATCTTCTGTCAACAAGAATTCTGAAGAACACTCATCAGAGAGATCAAGCTTTCAAAAATCTTCAGTTCTCTTCAGCTCTCAAGTGTTCAAGGCCAACATCATCTCAAGACTCCAGACACTCAACATTTCAGCTTGCTGAAATCATCTTTTGCTGGAGATCTATCTTTGAAGGCCTATCACACTCAGCAAAGCTCATCTTCCTGAAGATCAAGGACTCAGGGGGAGCTTTGAAATCAATCCACTTAGTCTTCTCAGTTGATTGAGAAAGAGAAGACTGCCATCACTCTCTCACCCTCATTCTGTAAAGGGTTTTTCAAACTCCCTTCAAAAGTTTGAATCTGGTTTTTGAGCACCTTGTCAAAAGCTCATTGGTGGCAAGACACCTGATCAAAAAATCTGTTTTGGTTTTTGAGCACCTTATCAAAAGCTCATTGGTGCCCAGGACACCTGATCAACTCATCCTGCAGTGGATTCCTACCTAGGGTGGTAGAAGAGTGGATGTACCCAAGTTGGGGAACCACTATAATTCCTTGTGTCATCTGGTTTTGCATGTTTTCTTTTTGTTTTTGGCCTAGATTTTCTTGTGCTTAGTTTCTGCATAGCTTAGTCTGTGATTAGTTTTATTTCTGCTTCCCTGCTTACACTCATTACAATAATTATTGTAAAGCTTTGCAAAAGTTTTTCTTTGTGTTTTAAAAAGCACCATATACTCTATTCACCCCCCCCCTCTAGAGTATATCAGATCTAGTTTCCCCTTTCAATTGGTATCAAAGCGAGGTTGGTTAAACATACCATTCCTGATTGGTTGTACAGGCTAACACCTGAACCCCAAGATCCCAAACTAGATCCTTCTTTTGTATTTTAATATTAGATTTTGTTTGCACAACTCATGGCCCAAAACAAAGATTATGCAAGCACCAGACCTCCAGTGTGCAATCTGTCAAAGTTTGCACTTTGGAAAGCAAGGATTAAACTCTACATGAATTCTATTGACGAGGACATTTTTAATTCTGTTTTGACAGTGTGTCCCAGACCCCCAGAAAGTACAAGCACAAATGCTGTTCCACCTCCATCAGGAATAGATGCTGACATCAAAAGGTGGAAGGTAGCTGATGCCAAGGCAATGGACATTTTAGCTCAGACAATGTCAGATGACATTTTTCAAAAAGTAGTTGAATGCAACTCAGCCAAGGAGATTTGGGACAAGCTCTCAGAAATTGTCTCTGGCTCAGCTGATGAGAGAAAGGACAGAAGATCCCATCTCATCTCCCAATATGAGAACTTCAAGAAGGGAGAAACAGAGTCAGTGGGAGACATGTACAACAGACTGAGTCTAATTGTCAGTGAACTGAGGACATTAGACAAAGAGATCTCACTGACAGAACTTAATGACAAGATCCTAATGTGCTTCCCCAGCACTTGGGATTCAAGAATCTGGCCAATTAAAGATGCCAGAAGTCTAAATGAGAACACCACTGAAGCCTTGTTGGGTAAGCTCAAATCTTATGAGCTACTCATCAAGAACAGAGAGGAAGAACAGAAGGCTGCTTCACCAGCCACAAGAAAGGAGAAGACTATAGCATTCAAGGCAACTGAAGATCTGCCTGAAGAAAAAGGAACAGGCAATGATGAACTTCTCAGCTTGCTGGCCAAAAGATTCTATAAGATGGCCAGAAAGGATTTCAGAAGAAGATCATACAAGGAGCAGGATAAGCCAAGGTATGACAAGTCCATTGGCAATAACAAAGACATTATTTGCTTTGGTTGCAGGAAACCAGGGCATATGGTTCCTGACTGTCCAGAGAACAAGAACAAGGACAGAAGGGACAGAAAAAGAAAGGAGAAGGACTCCAAAAGGAATGGAAATAGCAAACCTTCCTCCAGCAGAAATAAGCACACAAGGAAAGGATTTGTTGCTGAATCCTGGAGTGAGACTGAAGAGGAGTCAGAAGCCTCTTCCAGCTCAAGTGATGATGAGGATGATGCAGAGGAAAAGGAGTTCTGCATGATGGTAATCAATGCCTCACAACACAACTCAGAGGAAGAGGAGTCAGAGTCAGACTCAGAGACTCAACCTGAAGAAGATCAGGTAATCAGCTCTTTTGATTTCACTTCAGAAGATTTTAAACTTGAATTTAAAGCACTATGTTTAGACCTGCTAAAGTTTGAGAAAGAGATCATCTCTCTCAGGAATCAATTATCTGAACAAAATGCTTTAAAATCAGAAAACCTCAAACTCTCTCAAGAGTTGGAGAACTATAGAGAACAGATAGCTACACTGAAAAGTGAGCTCTCTGAGGCCAAGAAGCTTGAAGAATCCCTTAATGGGAGAAGCATCAAGCTGATGGACATCACAAGCACAGTGAACTCTAGACTTAACAACACACTGGGCTTGGGTGCCTCATCCAGCCAACCTATAGTCCTAACAACTCACATCAAGTTCATTTCTAGCAAGGGAAAGGGAGTTGTAGAGGTTGCCAGGAAAAATTCTGATCTGCCTCAGAAATTCAAGTCCCAGCAGAAATCGTCGAACGAAGCTCGACGATCGCCGAATGAAGATCGACGATCGCCGAACGCAGCTCGACATTCTCAGGACAAATCGTCGAACGCTGGTCGACGATCTCAGCCAAGATCGTCGAACGATGGTCGACGATCCCATATACCTGACCTCAGCCATAGTTGACCGTCGAACGGAGCTCGACGATCTGACCCAAGATTGTCGAACTCAGCTCCAAGATCGTCGAACAGAGGTCAGAGCTCTGGAAATTTTTTCAAAGGCAAGTCAAAATTGAATCCTGAGGGTTCTTCATCCCAAACCTTCAACCCTTATACTGAATGGATTTTACCTCCAAGGAGATATCATCCTGAAGGATATAAGAGTCAGCCAGGGATGTCTTTCATTTCTGAATTTAAAGGTTATCAACCTAGGCCCAAGGTAAACTGGGTCAAAAACAAGTGAATTGCTTAATGTGCAGGTGAAGACCTATCCAACATCTAACCAGCAATGGTATTTGGATAGTGGGTGCTCTAAGCACATGACAGGGAACAAGGACAACCTAAATTCCTTTAGAGCCAAGCTTGGACCCAAAGTTATCTTTGGTGACTCCAACTTTGGACAAACTATAGGATATGGAGCAGTCCAGATTGGTTCTGTAACCTTCAAGAAGGTAGCATATGTGGAAGGACTGAAGCACAACCTAATCAGCATCAGTCAGCTATGTGATGAAGGCTACCAGGTGACCTTCAGCAAAACCTTATGCAAAATCAAGTCAGAGGACAACACAACTGTGTTGACAGGTAAAAGGAAAGGTAACATCTACCTAGTAGATTTTCTTTCAACTACTATAGATATCTGTTTATTCAACTCAGTCTGTAGACCAAATGTTTTATGGCATAAGAGACTAGGACACCTAAACCTTAGAACTATTGCTAGGCTATCCAAGGACAATCTTGTTAGAGGACTACCTTCTGGCCCCTACAAGAAGGAAGGACTCTGCAAGGCCTGTCAATTAGGCAAGCAAACTAAAAACAGTTTTAAGTCACTTAATAAGAGTGATTCACCTAGGATACTGTATCTGTTACACATGGATCTATTTGGACCCATCACAGTACAAAGCCTAGGAGGGAAATCCTACACTTTGGTGATTGTAGATGACTTCTCTAGATTCACTTGGGTGTTCTTTCTAAGGAAGAAGTCTGATAACTTTAAGTGTCTGACAGAGTTTCTCAAATGTGTAAAGATTGAGTTCAATACTAACATTGCCCTGATCAGAAGTGATCATGGGACAGAGTTTGATTCTCTTCTTATGCAAGAGTTCTGCCAGAGTGAAGGGATCAGGCATACTTTCTCAGCTCCTAGAACTCCTCAACAAAATGGGGTAGCTGAAAGGAAAAATAGAACCCTTATTGAATCTGCCACTACATTGTTGTCAGATGCTCATCTACCTCTATCCTTTTGGGCAGAGGCAGTGAACACCTCCAACTATGTGCTGAACAGGAGTCTGATACATAAACTGAAGGGAAGGACTCCCTATGAATTACTCAAAGGGAAGAAACCTAAAGTTGACTATTTCAAAATTTTTGGTTGCATTTGCTATATTCACAATAATGATAAGAAACATCTAGCAAAATTTCAAGCCAAAGCTGATGAAGGAGTGTTTCTGGGATACTCCATGATCAGCAAGGCCTATAGGGTTTATAATAAATCATCATTGAAAATTGAGGAATCTGTTCATGTTTCTTTTGATGAAACTAACATGTCTTTCAAGGAGAAGATTTCTTCTAACATAGAACCTTTGCAGGAACACTCTCTAGTTGAAGATATGAACAAGCTACAGGTTGCTCAAGAGGATGAAAGCAGTGAAGATGAAAGTTATGCTCAACATATTGAAGCACAACCTGAAGAGCCAGTTGTTGTACCACAAGAGGAAACAACAATACAGGTTGGTGAACAATCAACACCCCCGGTTGATTTAGTAACATCAAGAGACCATCCAATTTCCCAAATAATTGGAGACATCTCAGCTGGTGTGCAAACCAGAAATCAGGTCAACCAAAACCTGTTGCACACCTGCTTCCTTTCTCAAATTGAACCTCAGTCCATTCAAGATGCAGAGCAAGATCCACACTGGATCATTGCCATGCAAGAGGAGTTGCATCAATTTGAGAGGAACAAAGTATGGGAACTAGTGCCAAAGCCTAAGGATCATTCCATTGTTGGAACAAAATGGGTATTCAGAAACAAACTGGATGATTAAGGAGTAATAATAAGGAACAAGGCAAGGCTAGTTGCCCAAGGATATTCTCAAGAAGAAGGAATTGACTACGACCAGACCTTTGCACCTGTTGCAAGATTAGAAGCCATCAGGATATTTTTAGCCTATGCAGCTCACAAAGGCTTCAAGGTTTATTAGATGGATGTCAAGAGTGCCTTCTTAAATGGAGACATCAAAGAGGAAGTCTATGTCAGACAACCTCCAGGTTTTATCTCTCCAACTCATCCTGATTTTGTTTTTAGATTAAATAAAGCATTATATGGTCTCAAGCAAGCTCCTAGAGCATGGTATGAGACCCTAGCATGCTTTCTTTTGGAAAATGGTTTTATAAGGGGTAGAGTAGACCAAACTCTTTTTATTAGAACCCATAAGTCCCATACCCTACTAGTACAAATTTATGTAGACGATATCATTTTTGGCTCTACTGACTCAAAATTGTGCAGAAGGTTTTCTAACCTAATGCATTCTAAATTTGAGATGAGTAGCATGGGTGAGCTATCCTTCTTCCTAGGATTGCAAGTCAAACAACATGCTGAAGGCATCTTTATTTCTCAAACCAAATATGCTAATGAACTGGTTAAGAAATTTGGTATGTCTGAGGCATCTTGTATGAAAACACCCATGCCTACCAATGTTGTATTGGATGCTGATAAACATGGGAAACCTGTTGATCAGACAACATATAGAGCAATGATTGGCTCTTTACTGTATCTTACAGCTAGCAGACCAGATATAATGTTTGCTACATGCATATGTGCTAGATTCCAAGTTAGCCCTAGAGAGTCACACCTCACATTAGTAAAGAGGATTCTTAGGTATGTTAAAAGTTGTCCAAATCTAGGTCTCTGGTATCCAAAAGATTCAGCATTTGAGTTAACTGGATTCTCTGATGCTGATTATGCTGGATGCAGAATTGACAGGAAAAGCACCAGTGGAACTTGTCAGTTCCTTGGTGATAGACTTGTCTCCTGGTTTTGTAAGAAACAAACATCTGTGTCAACTTCAACTGCTGAAGCTGAATATATGGCTGCAGGCAGTTGTTGTTCACAAATATTGTGGATTCAAAATCAACTCCTAGACTATGGTTACAACTTAGAGAAGTCAAAAATCTTTTGTGACAATACAAGTGCTATTTCCATAGCTCAAAATCCAGTCCTCCATAGTAGGACAAAACATATAGAGATTAGGCATCATTTCTTAAGGGATAATGTTGAAAAGAACAAAATTGAATTGCAGTATATCCCAACTGATTTACAAAGGGGAGATATTTTCACCAAGCCTTTGGATGAAAAGAAACACACCTTCTTCCTAAATCAGTTAGGAATGTTAGATGGAGGAAGTCTCAAATAATATCCAAGATTTTGAAAGCTAAAAATGACCAAGACTAGGCAAAATTCTGATTTTCCTTAGTGTCTAAAATTTCTCTGATCTCTGAACTGCGCTCGACGATTTTCACAAAGATCGTCGAACGGAGTTCGACGATTTCCTGAATCGTCGAACTGAGTTCAGCGTTCCTTTGATAGTATGGACTATCTCTTCTGGTCAACGATCGTCGAACGGCGCTCGACAATTTTGTTCACTGAACGATCGTCGAACGGAGCTCGACGCCTTTCCAGATCGTCGAACGGAGATCGACGATTTTGGAGTCTCTTCAGATTCCTTCAGAAGCCTCGATCGTCGAACTGAGTTCAACGATCTTTCCTTTTCTGCGTCGAACCCTAATATAAAACTCATTTTTCGCCGTCGTTCTCTCTTGCGCTTTCAATTTCTCTGCAAACTTTTTCTCCCTCCAAATAGTTCTACCTTGGTCGTTTTGTTTGTTAAGTTTTTGCAGGTACCATGGCCGTCTCAGTTGCTGTACTCGCCGCAATGAAATTTGATGCGGGTTTTGACATTGATCTAGACTCCTTCAATACAACTGATCAAGTCTTCCAGGACATCCTCAGTTTATTCAAAGATCAGCATCTATCTGCCCTCATGACAACAAGAATCAAACTTGCCTCTGATGAAATCAAAGAATGGGTTTATACTGCACACAACCTTGACAACAACACCATTGTTGGATCCATTGGTGGAACCCAGGTACCTCTGACCCCAACAGTCCTCACAGAGGTTTTTGGTTTAAGGAATGGTGAAGACTCTGCTGAACTTTCTGGAGAAGAATTCTCTGATATTCTTGCCAGGATGGGTCATCCTGAGGGGAACCCTAGCAAGTTGTTTAAGAGGAACCTGTCAGTGGAATACAGATTTCTGGCAGATGTTGTAGGCAAGGTTCTGTTGGCCAAACATTCTGCCCATGACACCATCTCCAAATATCAGCTCTGCCTCATGGGAGCTCTTGTGGATAGGAAAAGCTTGAACTGGGGAGAAGTCTTTTTTGATCTGTTGAAGAAAAAGATAAACAAAACCTTTGTGAATTATGGAAGAATTCTAGGAGTCTTCCTTCAGGCTAAGTGCCCTACCCTGCTAGTCTCCTCTGGAGTGCACATCAATGCCTCCAAGAGACTCACCTGTGCCCTATTTGGGAAATGGGACAGGCAAATCATCAAGCCCAGCAGGCCCTCTCCATCTGCCCCTTCAGACACCAGGACTCTAAGAGTCACTCCCCCGCAGGTCTCTGCCCCTGCAGAAGACCTGCCTGCTGCTAGTGCTGCTTCTTCTTCTCCTCCAAGCCCAACCCTACCCATTCCATCCACCACTCCAGCTCCCTCCACCATTACAATTTCCAGCCCATCTCCAACTTCTATTCCATCTCCAGCAACCATCTCATCTCCACCAGCAGACCACTTCCATCCCCTATTCTCTTATCCCCCACCAGATGTCACCTCATCCCCATCCCTTCCATCCTTCACACTTCTGGATGAATCCTACATGGATGATTCCCCCTCCTCTACTCCAGAATTACCGTCCTCTTCCACCTCTTTCCAAGACCTTCTCCACCACATTATTGCCCAACCCACATTCACTCCATCCATATCCATCCCATTATCCTCCATCTCCACCATCCCCTCTCCTGAGCCATTCATTCCACCCTTCAGCCCTCCTCCTCCAGCTCCATCAGCCATCCCTGTACTCTCTACCTCTGCTCCTCTTCTTGAGCAAGTAGATCTCCCAGCCTTGGCTGACCAGTTGTATGAGCTCCTTGCTCCCAGGCTCTCTCTTCTCATGGAGGCCTCTTTAGCTCCTCTACAACAGTCAGTGGCAGCTCTCTCTGCCAGGCTTTCCTCCTTCCTTACTCCTCAAGCAGCACCCCCAGCAGTGTGCCTTGATACAGCTGTATCTGTATCCAGGAAGGGGGAGATGCCCTATGAAGCCAGCCTTCATGCTGCTGTTGCTGCTGCTTCTGCTGCTGCTGATGCTGTTTCTGTGTCTGCTTCTGCTACTGCTGCTGCTCCTGCATCTGTTGCCTCTGCTACTCCAGCCCTAGCAATAGACCTAAGGTCTTTGCTATCTACATTTGATACTGCATACTACTGCTGCCTCCCAGAGCCCAATGATGTCCAGCCCTCTGAAGATCTGTCCAAGGCTCTGGTGCCCTTCTCATGCTGTGACCCCAGTATAATTTCTGCTTTTATTCATTCAGTGACTGCTACTTCTGATGATGTTACTGCTGCTGCTGATGAAGAAAAGGCTGTATCTGCCTCTGAAATTATCCCTGCTGCTGAAGAAATTGTTTCTGTTGAGCCCTTTTCCCAGGATTCTCTGATGACAGAGGCTGCTGTTTTTGAGCCTGCTGAAGTTGTTGTTGTTATTACTGAAGCTGCTGCTGCTGTCTCTCCTGAAGTTACTAGTGTTGTTTCTGAAGTTGTTTCTGTTGCTCCATATGCTGTTGCACCTGTTGTTATATCTGTTGCCCCATCTATTGCTGTTCCTGTTGCTGCCCCTTCTGCTTCTGCCCCATCAGCTGCTGTTCAACTGAAAGAAACATTGATGAAGAAGATTGATGCTTTATATGATGCACAGAGTTCTGAATCTGAGGATTATAACACTGCTTCTGATGATTCATCTGCCACCATTGCAAAGAAAAGGAAAGCAAGAAGTAAGGCATTGAAGAGGGTTCCTCCTGCCAAAGTTAGAGATGACAATGATGTCCCTTATTATATTCTGCACAACTGCCCAATTTCTGAGCATTGGATGCAGTTCTCTAAGAACCAGCTAAAGGCTATGAAGAAGAAGAGGAAGTATGAGAAAGATTCCAATCAGTTCAAGCACCCTCATCCTCCTCCACCACCTCTACCTGATGCAGGTGCAGGTGGCAGCTCTGCAAGTTCAGGCCCAGCTAGAAGTCAGGCTCCCTACCAACCTCATGCTAGAACATATCAAAGGGAAAGCCAGTCTAGGGGCTCTTATTCTAGAAGGGGAGGATATAGGGGAAATCAAAGAGAGACTCAGGTTTACTCCAAAGGGCATTCCAGGCAGCACCCTTATTCCAGGGGAGGACATGTTCCTTCTGATACAACTTCTGGTCCTTTCCCCTATAAGCTCAAAGATACTGTGACTGCCAGGACTCCTCAAGATACTCCTTCCAACAGGTATGAGCCACCTGTTCCATTTGAGGACCCTGAGAAGAATCCTATGGCTTGGACTGCTAGAATGAAAGAGCTGGCTGCTTTAGATCAAATCAAGAAAGCCAAAGAGAAAGGCCTAGACACTTCCAACATCTCCACAATGTCAGAACAAAGACAGAAAGAACTAGAAAGATATGCTTCCGCAAATTTTTTGATGCAGACAGGTACATGGAATTGCATCCAGCTGCAGTGGTTCCCAGGACATCAAAGCAAATTTATTTGGGTGCAGCTGATGATACCAGATCCAAACAACAAGCTTTAGATCCTAACAGAGAAATCAAGATGGTAAAAGGCAAAGAGAAAAAGTAACTCTGTAAGGTGACACTTCTTGGTTTTTCTGACTGATTTCTGGATATCATGTTTATATATATCTCTGTGATGGTTCTGTGATGTCTAGCTGTTGTTGTTTTTATGTTTTTCTGACTGTATGATGTTGTTTGTTTTTCCTATGTCTGTAAATAGTTTTCCTAACCCAAATAGGGGGAGATTGTTGGAACACCCTATTACTAATTTGGGTCAGGATCACTATGTCTCTAGGAATCTGTGTTTTGACCTTCTGTATAGCTTAATAGGTCAATTAGAATTGAGTCTAAGGGTTAGAAGGCTAGGATTGGAAGCTGCCCTGAAGACCCAAGTTTTTCTGGAGACTAAGTCCAAATCGTCGAGCTCAGCACGACGTTTCGTCGAACTCCGGTCGACGATCGTCTAGCTCAAATATTGACAGATCGTCGAGCTCCATTCGACGATCGCTGAGCTCAAACCTCATAATATCGTCGAGCTCTGGTCGACGATCGCTGAGCTCAGGTCGATGATTTTGACTCTGCACTGGATCCTTATCTCTGAGCTCAGTTCGACGATTCTTGAGCTCAGATCGACGATTTCTTTGCTGCTTGCATTTTCCAGTTCGCTGAGCTCAGCTCGACGATAGCAGAGCTCAGTTCGACGATTTCAGTTATCTTTCAGAATTCAAATTCAAATCAGATAGAAGTTATTCTGCATTTAATTCAGAAGATCTGCCAGCCGTTTTCATTTACTTCTGGAGCAAGTTTCAAGGAATTTTTCAAGGAACAATTCAGTGGACTTTCCTTCAGAACAGATTATGCAATTAAGGCTGTAATCAATGCAGACCAACGGCTATCTTTGACAGAGTAATATCCTATTCAGACACAGAGAATAATTAAAAGAATGTTTCTGAATGAAATAGAGAAGAGAAGAAATACAGAGATTGACAAGTAGAGCACACACAACTCAATACACAGAGACTCTCTCAATCTTCTGTCAACAAGAATTCTGAAGAACACTCATCAGAGAGATCAAGCTTTCAAAAATCTTCAGATCTCTTCAGCTCTCAAGTGTTCAAGGCCAACATCATCTCAAGACTCCAGACACTCAACATTTCAGCTTGCTGAAATCATCTTTTGCTGGAGATCTATCTTTGAAGGCCTATCACCCTCAGCAAAGCTCATCTTCCTGAAGATCAAGGACTCAGGGGGAGCTTTGAAATCAATCCACTTAGTCTTCTCAGTTGATTGAGAAAGAGAAGACTGCCATCACTCTCTCACCCCCATTCTGTAAAGGGTTTTTCAAACTCCCTTCAAAAGTTTGAATCTGGTTTTTGAGCACCTTGTCAAAAGCTCATTGGTGGCAAGACACCTGATCAAAAAATCTGTTTTGGTTTTTGAGCACCTTATCAAAAGCTCATTGGTGCCCAGGACACCTGATCAACTCATCCTGCAGTGGATTCCTACCTAGGGTGGTAGAAGAGTGGATGTACCCAAGTTGGGGAACCACTATAATTCCTTGTGTCATCTGGTTTTGCATGTTTTCTTTTTGTTTCTGGCCTAGATTTTCTTGTGCTTAGTTTCTGCATAGCTTAGTCTGTGATTAGTTTTATTTCTGCTTCCCTGCTTACACTCATTACAACAATTGTTGTAAAGCTTTGCAAAAGTTTTTCTTTGTGTTTTAAAAAGCACCATATACTCTATTCACCCCCCCTCTAGAGTATATCAGATCTAGTTTCCCCTTTCACCCCCCTCTAGGTGTTTAGGTATAATATCTTTCAATTGGCATAAACCGGGCTACTTTCGTTAGGCGATCAACTATCACCCACACAGAATCATTTCCTGATCGTGAGCGAGGTAACCCATGGACAAAGTCCATGGAGATATCCTCAAACTTCCACTCGGTGATGGGCAACGATTGTAGTAAACCACCGGGAATCTTGCATTCCGCCTTCACCCTTTGACAAGCTTTGTAATGCATAACAAAATATCGGACATCCTTTTTCATTCCCGGCCAACACATGCTCTTTCGTAAGCCGGCGTACATCTTAGCAATGACCGGGTGCACTAAATATTGATAGCAATGAGCCTCTCTCAAGATATCCTCCCGGATTTTACCGCCCTTGGGAATGTAGAGCCGACCATGAAAATAAACGAGGCCGTCTTTTAGCGTATACTCATCCATAGTCCCATCTTCGATTGACTTGATTGTCGGTGCCCGAGCCACATCAATTCCATGCTCCACTCTGATTCGGTCCCGGATATCACAAACTATGCTTATGATTGTCAAGTACTCCGTATACTCTGCCGAAGGAGCCTTAAATATCAATGTAATATCCATCTCCTCAATCATCCGAGCCAACTCCATACTCATCAACCGAGACTCTGGACTAGAACCTGGTACCTTTCTACTCAATGCATCGGCCACCAAGTTCGCCTTCTCGGGGTGGTAGTTCATGGTGAACTCATAGTCACATAGAAATTCTTACCACCACTGTTGTCTCAAGTTCAACTCCTTCTGAATATGAACGTACTTCAAGTTTTTTTGATCTGAAAAGATCTCGCAGTGGACGTCGTATAGATAATGCCTCCAGACCTTCAAGGCGAACACCACTGCTCCTAATTCGAAATCATGAATCGGGTAGTTGATTTCATGCTTCTTCAACTGTCTTGAAGCGTAGGCAATCACGTGTCCGTGCTGCATCAACACCGCTCCCATCCCTTGATATGATGCGTTAGTGGAGACAAGAAATCCTTCCTTCCCAGATGGAAGTGCAAGGATGGGGGCGGAGGTAAGTATATCCTTCAGCTCCTGGAACGCCGCTTCACATTGTGGTGTCCACTCAAATGGCAGACCTTTCTTCGTCAATGAAGTAAGAGGAAGAGCAATCTTTGAAAATCCTTTTACGAACTTGTGGTAGTACCCGACAAGTCCAAGTAAACCCCGCATATCGGCCGCCGACTTCAAGGGCGACCACTCCTTCACGGCACGCACCTTGGCCAGATCCACCGCTAGTCCTGCTCTACTGATCACATGCCCCAAGAAAGAAACCTCTTTAAGCCATAATTCGCACTTACTGAACGTGGCGAACAAGGCGTGCTCTTTTAATTTCTTCAATACCAAGGTCAAGTGCTCAACATGCTCCTCCTCCATCTTTGAGTAGACCAAAATGTCTTCGATGAAAACAATGACGAAGACATCCAAATAAGGTTCAAACACCTTGTTCATCAGGCTCATGAAGGCCGAAGGGGCATTTGTGAGCCCAAACGGCATTACCGTGAACTCGTACAGTCCATATCTTGAACTAAAGGCCATTTTCTGGATGTCACCTTCTTGTATTCTCAACTGATAATACCTTGACCGCAAGTCCAGCTTAGAAAACCAATGCACTCCCACTAGTTGGTCGAACAATTCGTCGATCTGAGGTAGTGGATAAGTGTTCCGCACCGTCAGCCGATTGAGTTCCCGATAGTCTATGCACAAACGCAGGGTCTCATCCTTCTTCTTCACGAACAATACAGAAGCTCCCCAGGGCGACGAACTGGGGCGGATGAACCCTGACTCCACCAGTTCTTGCAGTTGAACTCTAAACTCCGCGAGTTCCTTCGAGGAAATTCGGTAAGGGGCCCTGGATACCTTCTTGGCACCCGGTACTAGATTAATCTGGAAGTCAACCTCTCTATGCGGTTGTAATCCCAGCAGTTTCTCAGGAAATACCTCGGGGAAATCCCGCACTACTCGTACATCTTTCATATCCAGCGCCTTCTCCTTCAACTCAAACCAGATCATGAAGGCTTCATCCCCCTTAATATGGCCTTTTCTATCTGAACTGAAGATAACAACATACGAGGTGCGAAGCTAATACCTTGGAAGATGACATCCGAGTCCCCATGTCTCAAGTAGATTCGTTTCTCTGCACAGTCAATCCTTGCAAAGTGCCAGTCCAACCACGCCATGCCCAAAATGATGTCAAACTCTGACATTCTCAAGACAGTGGCAGGGGTATCAAAGGCCTTTCCTTCAATAAATATCTCAAACTCGCACTTAGTGGTTGCAATCATCTCCGAGCCGTCCGGTAGGTGCACTCGTCGTACTATACCTGTAAAGTATTGTACGCCCTCCATGTCCTTAATGAAGTCCTCAAACATAACGGAGTGTGAGGCACCGGTATCGAACAAAACATAGGCCGTCTTCCCGCCAACTATCATGGTGCCTATGTACCAATAACCAAAACTTATTGCTAGGTGTCTAGTATGTCTCAAGCAACTTCATGTTAAACACTGAAAACGTGATAATTACTTAAATCATACCTGCAATCACATCTTGGGGATTCCGTTCTTATGCCAAGTACAGCGCGTATACTTGATCCCGAGCAAGGCCGGGTTTTCCTCCGCGCGGTCCTCGTCCTCGACCACGCATGTAACCCCGCCCCCGTGGAACTGCCGGAGGGGGAGCAGGGGGGACATTCCCATACAACCGCAGGCCGAAACATCGAATGTGGCCCGGCTGGTTGCATTCAAAACACACCAGACCACGACGCCCTTCATGTTACTGAAATTGTTTAGGTTGAGGCGGTGGAGGCAACGCAGGCGTCTGCGGAACCGGATGCTCCACCATAAGGTCTCGGTGGAAACGTCCTCCACCTCTTTGATGTCCTCTTCCTCCTCTGAAGTCCCGCCTCCTTCTATTGCTTGGACCCACTTCCATCACATCTTCCGCAGGTCTCTAACCACTACTCAAGTGATCTGCCTCCAATCTCTTCTCCATGTCGATAATCTCCGCCAACCTAGCGTCCGCTATAAACAAAAGGTCCTGCCTTAGGGGATCTCATAGCCCTTTATAGAAATGCTTGGCGTTTCCTCTATCATCTAAGTCATATGAGTCTGTGAACCTTGCGAGATTTTAGAACTCTCGCTGGTATTCTATAACCGATTTTGATCCCTACTTCAGTAGTAGAAACCTCTGCTCGAGCTCGTCTCGAGCCGATGTAGGAATGAAGTGCTCCAAGAAGACACCCGAGAACTCGCTCCAACTTATCTCGGTATATACTAATCCTTGGAATGTGGACCCCATGAGTGACTTCCACCACCTCTTAGCATGTAGATCCAAGACGGACACCGCCAATGATACAGCCATGTTGGCCGGGCAACGGATCCCCACCAATAGCTCTTGGACTATGTCAAGCCATTCCTCCTTGCGTATAGCTGACTCCGTCCCGAGGTAGGCGGGAGGGGGGAGAGCCCGAAAGTTGCTCAGCTAGTAAGAGCCCAGAGCCTGTTGCTCGACCGGATAGTGCTGCGCCCTAAAGGCATCCAGGATGGCGGTGAGCGTCTGCCCCAACTCAGATTGTTGAAACTGAGTGGGTATGGAAGGGGCAGGAGTGCCCCCCCCCCCCATCGGCTCAGCTTGTAATGGAATATACACGTAAAACACAAGCGTATGGTCAGATTGTCTAATCTTGAGGTCTAAGTTGGACAACTCAGTGTGAATTACATATGAGCACACCACTGCTTCTACTAAATTAGTTTGTCCGCAAACTGACTAATCGAACGGGGGTGGTACCATTGTTGAATGACTTCTTTAGTTGAGGATCGTGGCAAACTGATACCATATAGGCCCATAACCAACAGGTCGGAGGATCGAAACATCCCTCTGATACCATTTGTAAGACCCCCCCCCTCCTGGATCCCAAAACACGGCACGAAGGGGCTCTTATGCCCGGAACAGCCGTCTTGCGGTAGCGTTAGCACACGGGCTAACCTGTACCACAAGACGCCTATTCTGCCAGCTACAACCAATATCAATATATACATGCCAACCAAACCATAATATAAAGAGAGAGAGAGAGAGAGAAGTCAAATCCACACAAAGTATATATGTCCAAACACATTAAATAGAGAGAAGCTAAAACATGCTTCTACAATATCAGAGTACAGCTATAAAATTGCCCAAACGGGCTACATCAGAATCTCACAACACTCACATCCATAACCGACGGTAGTGATGGCACCGTCACATCAGGCCCTATCGTCCTGGCCTGGCTGCCTGCTGTAAAGTCTACAGGTGCTCTACTTGTGGGGTGACCTCCTAAAAAGGAAGACATAGCAACTATTAGTCGAAAAGACTAAGTGGCTTCACATCCGCTCCCCCGGCAACTCCTCGGCACCGGGCAGAGAAAGGAACAAGGGTAATATCTATATATACAAGTAGTAAAGTAGGTACGAGCAGGTGGTAATGGTACATGAATAGCAATATTATATAAACTAGCAGTTCTACTTGAATAACAATATTATAAACTAGCAGTTCTACTTGAGCAATTAGTAAATCAACAAGTATAAGTAACTACAGCAGGAAAGTAACTTAACTTATAAGAATGCCCATACAAACTTATAAGTTAAGGATTGGTTTACATAAAGTAACTCATCGTATAGGAGTGCCCATACAAACTTATACGATGAGGATCTTGTTGTGCCATGTTATGAAATGATATGTATGCTATGCAATGACTCACCCATGATCACACACATGCAATTGCTATGATGACAAATACTATAGTTCCCACTATTCGAGCAGGTAGTTAACCTCTCAGGCATCAGCCTCCATGGCCAGGCGGTGACAGTAGAGCGGGCATCTCTACTACTAGGCGGGTATCGACACTACTTCACCTAGGCCTCCAAACGACTCAACGCTAAGAACACAATAGCGAAGCCCATGCGTACTATGACCCAACGGGTTCTCGGGTAGATGTGCACCGAGAACACAGCACGAACCGACCTAGTGTGACCCAGAAGGGGCCTCGGAAGAAAGCACGAGGACACAGACCAACCTTTCACTTGGCATGGAAGGGGCCTTGGGATGTGAACACCGAGGACACAGCCAAACTGCCCAAAGTCTAACTGTCAACTCCGGTCGGTGTGACGATCGGCGAGCCCATAGACCTGCCACACTATCCTTAACCCAGGATTATGACATCGCATGTCGACTCACACCGCATGCAAATTCCACATCACTGTGACATGGATGGGGCCTTGGAAGTAAGCATGAGTACACAGCCCAACCGTTCATCTATACCTCATTTCAACGTTAACTCAACTAGTACGACCAACGCCGCACTTACATCCATCCACACTACTACCCGTAGGGAGAATACGCTCTAAGTATTGGAGTACTACATTTCATTGTAACCATCATACATACTCATGGACATGGTTTATCCTCTATTTGTCATTCCAAATGATTTCAACATATTACAAGCATGATGCGCATAAGTAATAATCTACCAATTTATATCTAGTCATTTCAATCATCAAATATAGACATGATGCGCATATATAATAATCTATCAGTTTTTAGCAAGTCATATCATGCCATAAAGCTTGCTTTATAATTCAATTTTTTGAAATCTAATTAACAAGATTCATCATTCATAGCACTACAGTGGTTAGCATAAAATAGTTCACCAAAATCTTGTGTTAGTTTGCAACATCAATTCAACCGAATCCAAATCCATATTATATAAAAATCTAGAATTTAAGTGCAAAATAATCTGGATAGCAACTTCGACCGGAGATTCCCGAAGCTACAAGAATCTGGCGAAGACGTGTAATCCCTCGATGGAAAGATCTTTCCATGGGTTACAATTTTCATATTCAGCCCACAGCAAAGATTTGGCTGTATCCAATTTGAAATCGGCTTCAAAGTCCGCTGCGCATAGCACAACATTTCTGCATGCATGATTTATTGGACGTCATGTTTGTTCAGGATTTCCTATGGCTACATACTTCGCCTGAGTCGTGCAACTATTCGTTGGAAAGGTATTTGCAAGGGCTTCAACTTTAGTATTTAGTCAAAATGCAGATCTGGCCACAGCCTACATGAAAATGGGCAAGAAGATCGTTGCGCGCAGAATACAGATTCTGCACGTATCTTAAAGAGGAATGAACGGCATTGGTTCATCTTCCTCTTCAAGTCGATCTTCCACAATCACTCCTGAAATTCCTCCTCCTTATTCACCCTAAAAGGGCCATGATTCTTCACGAAACCATCCACCCATCATCACATTGAAGAAAGGGGAGGTTGAAGAGATCTAAAACCTAGAACACATGTCGTAGCATGGCCATCCCTAGAAATCTCCTTCTCTCCATCAAACTCTTTTGAGTCGACATCTCTCCTAAGAAAATAACTAAATATCTAGCACCAAGGGAGAGGGTAGGAAGCTCACCTCATTTCCGGCATTTCCACTATTTCCGGCCATGGATCGTGTAACTCTTCTCGGCGGCATTTTCTCCTTCACGGCGATGGCGGAACTTCTCCTCTAGAACTAGATCCAGCAACTTCCTTCTCTCACAAGAGTTTCTATCAGAAAATAGGGGATGAAATGAGCATGGAAACGGCTAGGGTTTTCACTTCCCCTTATATATGAAAAGTGATACGGGTAGGGACATGCCCGTGTCCCTGCCCGTGTCCTCCTTGCGCGAAGCATTACAGCAGTTTCAGTGACGGTCCATTATTCGATATGGGTAGGGACACGCCCGTGTCCCAACCCGTGTCCACATGACACGACCATGTTCCCTGGTCGTGTCGTCCTCTGGATACATCTCGACTTAACTCGAAAAAATGACACACGGATAGGGACACGCCCGTGTCTCTACCCATGTCATACTTGTCTAACATACACACACACGCGGGTAGGCCCATGCCTTGCATCATGGTGTCGATAGCAGAGTTTCGACACCTCAACATCTGGGTGTCGACACACTGTGTCGACACCTGGTTCCAGTGTGTCGACACAGCGAGTGTCGATACACGGTATCGACACCAGTGTGTCGACACCTCAACCTGGATGTCGACACACTGTGTTGACACCTTGACCTAGTGTGTCGACACACGGTGTCGACACTAGTGTGTCGATACCTCAACATCCGAGTGTCGACACACTGTGTCGACACCTTGACTCCAGTGTGTCAACACCTCGACACCAAAGTGTTGACCAATGACTCGGGTGATACAAATCGTATTCACATGTGCTGCCCAATTATCAGCACTCCCCCGAACCCAAGTCAGCTCTCCTGACTCAAAAACACGTACGAGGGGCCTAGTGCGATTCAGGACGTTACAGTATACCTCAATGCTAAGAACATGACAGCAGAGCTCACTTGCGTACTATGGTTCAGAGGAGTCTTCGGTAGATGTGCACCAAGAACATAACGCAAACTGGCCTATGAGTATGGCATAGAAAGGGCATCAGGAATGAGCGCCGAGGACACAGCCAAACCGTCCACTTGTCACGGAAAGGGTCTTGAGGTTGGGCACCGAGCACACAGCGAAACTGTCCAAATTATATCTGTCAACTCCCTTCGGTGTGACGACAGGCGAGCCTGTAGACCAACCACACTATTCATAACCCAAGATTATGACACCGCGTGTGAACTCACATCATTTGCATTTCACATATAATGGCTCCACATTAAGTCCCATATCAACACTTCATTCTATTACGACAAACACACATGCAGTGCCAACCCTTCCATATTTCCATACCACACAAGGGCTCATTATTTACATAGGTGGAAAGCCACCTTACACAACATACCAATCTCACGCTGCTACCCATAGGGAAACCCAACGCAGTAGATTTTTATACACATTCATCTAATCATCATCTCACATTGCCATGCATTAAACTCAACCAATTCCTTCTTAATGTCAAGCATTCACATTCAATAATACTTCCACAAGAATATCATTTATTCAATCAACGTATTAATTTAATTTTTCTCTTGCTTACCCAAACCATTTGTTTGTCGACCGCCTTCAAACCATTGTTACAATCTTGTTCCACCAAACAATTTGTTTACTTAAGGATCTATCAAAAAATCCCATCAATCATTTGATTAGCACAATCACCAATAATTTAAGTTCAACAGACCATATGAAAACCTCAACATTAATCTAATATGACTTCTCTACTAAGTTCAAACCCAGTAATACAGTAACGCAAGAACAATATTTTCACAAAACTTAAATGTATAGCAACATTAACTGGACATTACTGAGTCTACAGGACTCGTGTGAAAACGGGTAAACACCCGTTGAAAAGGTATTTCTAAGGGCTACGATTTTCGTGTTTAGTCGAAATACAAGATTTGGTCGTATTATACCCGAAAATGACCTTGAAGTTAGCTGCGCATAGAAAATAGATTTCTGGACGCATCTTAAAGCAAGATGAATGACATTGGTTCATATTCTTCCTTTAAACATTTATTCAAAGTTATATTCAGAACTTCCTACTCCCTTATTCAACATCATTAAAAAATTTCTCTTCACGAAATCAAGTCCACCATCTTAACAAGGAGGAGAGGTTGAAGACATCAAATCTCTAGGGCACAAGCCCTAGCATGGTCTCTACCTAGGAAATCTTTGTCTCATGCGTCAAACTCTTTCGAGTCGAAATCTCTCTTAGAAAATAAATACAAATCTAGCACCAAGGGAGAGGGTAGGAAGCACACCTCATTTCTGGCGGTTTCGGCCATGGATCTTGTGACTCTCCTTGGCGGCATCTTCCTCCCTCTCATCCATCGGTTCCAGCAAGTAATAGCTACGGCTCTGCAAGAATAAAGTGATGGCTAGGGTTTTTCCATAAATCTCCTTTTATAAGAGGAATTAGGGTTGAACCACTATGCCGCGTGTCACCCTACTGTTGTACCGCCTATTATTACATTAAATATGTCCTTTTGAAAAGACGTGTCCAATTTAAGTCATTTTATGCTAATCCCGAAGTTCCTGTTGAAACCGTCAATATGAATAAAAAATAGTGGGCTGAAAATATGCCAAGTCAAATTCATCCTGTATATTATACCCAGTCGACGAATCATCGAGATTCGTCGTGATCACTCGACGCCTTATATACGTACAACACTTCTAAGTTAAAATCATCGATTGTACTTATGTTACTCGACGAATCGTCAAGTGTACTTGCTTTACTCGATGAATCATCGAGTGGAGTCGAGTACACTCAACTCACTCGACGCCTTCAGGCCTCAAGAAAAGCTAAGTTAAAAAACGTTGAGTATGCAAACCTTCACTCAAAGAAACGTTGAGTGACATCGAGTGCACTCAACGCACTCGATGCCTACAGGCCTCGGAACAATTTCTAAATAAAAAGCGTTTAGTGGCATTGAGTCCACTCAATGTCGTATTGACTTCACTCAATGCTAGGTTCCAGAATAATTCTAATTCCAAATTCGTCGTGTAGCATTGAGTCCACTCTACGCCAGCTTCCAGAAAAATTCTAAGTCCTAATTCATTGAGTTGCATTGAGTCCACTCAACGCCTCAACTTTTTTGTCGAATGGCATTGAGTGATGTTAAGTCCACTCAACGCGTCAGCTTATTCGTTGAATGGCGTTGAGTGGTATTGAGTGCACCCAATGCACCAGCTTATTCGTCGAATTGGGTTGGGTGGTGTTGAGTCCACTCAACATCTCAGATTATTTGTCAAATGACATTGAGTTGTGTTGAGTCCACTCAATGCCTCAGGTTATTCGTCAAATGGCGTTGAGTGGTGTTGAGTCCGCTCAACGCCATGCATCCAGAAAATATTCTAAGTAACATCTGCTCTATTCATCGAGTCCAGTCGACTCACTCGACACTTTTGGAGCCTGAGTCAATTCTCTTAACTCAAAATGCGCGTGAGGGGCCTTGCGCGAAACGAGATGTTACAAATCTTATAAACAAAATAAATGATTTCGTCCCCGAAATTAGGCTACGGTTGTGGGGGAAATATAGCATGGAAATATAATATGCTTTTAAACTTACCTTGGAAAAACAACTCCGGGTAGTTCTTTTGCATCAAGTCCACCGACTACCAAGTGTATTCTTATTTCCCGTGATTAAACCATTGGACATTTACCAATGGTACACATTTTCGCCGCAAGCACCCTATCTCTGTGTCCACTATCTGCACCGGCTCAATTTGGACAGATCTATCAGTTGCCACTGCTCCATCTACAGTGGGGACATATTGTTCTGGTCGTAGTTGTTCCTTTCGGAGCGACGACATATAGAGACATCGTGAAAATTTTCCATCTCTGCTGCTAGCTCCAGCCGATAGGCCAAAGGGCCAATCCTTTCCAGTATACTATAGGGCCCCACATTTCACGGGTTGAGCTTAATCATACTACGCACTCGATACACTCCATGCATTGGTCTGATATTAAAGATTACCTTGTCACCCACTTGAAATTCTACCATCTGATGCTTCGCATTACAGTACTTTGCCTGCCGACTTTGAGCCTCAAGCAAGCGGTCTCGTATCAATGTAACAAGCGCATCAGTGTCATTAATGTACTTTATCCCCAAAACTTTTGGATCTTCATCCTGCACCCATAATAATGTAGTTCTACATCTTCTTCCATAAAGTGCTTCTTGGGGAGCCATCCCAATGCTAGCTTGGTGGCTATTACTATATGAAAATTCTACCGATGGTAAAATCCTTTCCCACGGTCCACCTATATCCAATACACACAGTCTCAAAAGATCTCCATTATCCTGATCGTCCTCTCAGACTTAGCATCAGTCTGAGGTTGAAAAGCTGTCCTGAAGATAAGGCAAGAGCCTAGATATGCTTTTACTTCCTTCCACACCTTGGAGGTAAAGCAGCCATCACGATCGGAGACTAGTTTCTTAGGCAAGCCATGGTACCTGAAAGTGCAGGTTAGATCTGAAATACTCTAGAGGGGGGGAGGGTGAATAGAGTATTGTGCTCACTACAATCTTTTTAAAACTTTTGTTGTAATCCTAAGTGAACAAATTAGCAAATAAAGAGATAAGCACAGCAACCTAACCAATCACAGAACACAGCCAAAACAAAAGAAAAAGGGCAACCAGACGACACAAGAAATTTATAGTGGTTCCCCAACCTAGGTACATCCACTCTTCTACCACCCTGGTAGGAATCCACTGAGGTTTTTGATCAGGTTCCTGACACCAATGAGCTTTTTTTCAGGTGCTCAAAAACCAACACCTCAAGTCTTTTGGTAGGAGATTTGCAACCAGGAATAATTTTGATGGGAATTAAAACCCTGTACAGAGGATGGAAAAAAAGTGACGGTGTCTTCTCTTTCTCAATAACAAATGATAAGACTTGTGGATTGATTTCAGCAGATTGCTCCCCCTGAGATCTTGAATGGATCAGGAAAGCTGGAGCACTGCTTCAGGGTGACAGGTCCTCAAAACTTGATTGCCTTGACCAGAGATTACTTCAGGAACTTCTTTGACAGATAGAGATTGTTGTCCTTCTGAAGTTTTCCTGTAGGTTTGAAGGAAGAAGACTCTTGATGGAGATTGTTTATTCTTCTTCTTCTTGAAGATGTTCTCTGGCCTAGGTTGATTGCAGAAAAGAACTTTAGATTTCTGTAAGACTGTTCTTCTGTGCAAAAATGTATGTATGTCTGTCACTGCTTGATCTTTTTCTTTTTTGACTTAATACTGACTGAAGAACATTGAAATTTGAAACCTTGAGTAGTAATTGCAGTCGGCCTGGGAAGGAAGCGGTAATCAATGATTTCCCTAACTGTCCTATGGAAAAATGGCATGTAATAATCCATGATCAATGCTCGTTCTAATGGTAACATTCTGAGAGGATTGAGCATTAATTACTCAGGAATCATTGCCAAGAAAATGGACGGAAAACTGGAGAAGAACTAGTTTGGAATCGTCGAACGAAGAACAAGAATCGTCGAGTTGAGTTCATAGTTCGTCGAGCTGAGCTGATGAGTTCGTCGACCAGACAATAGCAATTTGTCTTCAAGGGAAACTTGTCAATTCTGCTATAATTTTCGTCGAACTAACAATCTTCATTCATCGAGCTGAGATCCAAGATTCGTCGACCGAAGAATGATTGTGGACTTAGAATCTCAGGAGTCTCTGACTGAGAGGGATACAAATCATAGAGCAAAATTCGTTGAGCAGAGTACTGAGTTCGTCGACCTGAGAAGTTGACATCTTCGACCTGAGATGTTGTGAACTTGAGGTCCAAGTTCATCAAGCTCAGAATCTTGTTCGTCGACCAAAGCTTGAAATTGGGCTTAGAAAAATCTGGAGTTATCCTGACTTTAGCTTGTTGAAGTATCTCAGTCTTCATCGAACAAAGAACAAAGATCGTCGAGCTTAGCACAAAGAAATGTCTCAAGATCGTCGAGCTCAGAATGCCTTTCGTCGACCTGAGTTCGACGAACGTCGAACTCATTTTACTTGGTCTTGAAATCTTCTAAGTCTTGAGTCTCTGAAGGTCTTGTTGATAGTTGGTCCATCTGAAGTTGACTATAAGGACTTGGCCTAGACTGTAGGACACAAATTTGACCCTGGCTATACATGTTGGGTCACATCCTAAGCTAGTGAACCTAGCCCAAATCAACTAGGGATCCAACAATCTCCCCCTATTTGGGTGAGGTCACTAAGAGACTCAAAACAAATAAACAAAACAAGAAAAAACGGATATATCTGGCAGAGAATTACTAACACATACATCAGATATATATATACATAGGCTTTGTTTAAACAAATAACATAGTTTGAAAACAAATGCAGAAAGAAATTGAAACAAAATAAAGATTACTTCTTCTGTTTTTTCTACATAGACTTGTCTTATGTTGTCTTCTCTCCTGACTTTTTGAAGATAATTTCTCTGTTTGGATCTAGAGTCTGTGCCTGAGTCATAGTCATGTCAGCTGCCCCAATGATCTTCAGTGATGTAGCTCTGGGGACAACTACTTCAGGATGGAGCCTCATGTAATCATCAACATTGAAGAGCTTGTTGGCTTTATCAAATCTTTTCAGTTCTTCCTTTCTGTACTTTGACATAGTTATAAAACCTGAAATGTCTTTACCTTCAGCTTTAGCTTTATTGATCAATGATAGGCCAATAAGTTCCTAGAATCTGGCCATTCTTGCAGTGTTGGCTGTTTCAGGATCTTCAAATGGAATAGGAGGAGAGTAAGGTCTTTTAGGACTGTCAGCATTCTGTTCTTCAGATATATGTTGTTGTTGATGTTGTTGATGCTATTGTTGTTGATTTCCTGAGAAATGATGCCCTTGCTGACTGCTTCCAGAGGATCTTCCTTGATGTCTCTGATAAGTTTGCAAAGGGGCAGATCTCTAAGAGCTAGAGCCAGTGGCACCAGTTGCTGGAGGAGGAGGAGGTGGATCTTTTCTATATCTATGGACTGGTGGAGGAGAATATCTCCTACTTCTTTTACTTTCCTTTTGTTGGTTCTTAGATAACCACATCCATGCAGGCATTCCCATATAAGGAGTAACATTATGCAAAATGTAGTAGGGAGTGTCAGCAGTTGGATCAGGCTTAGGAGCGGGAGGAGGAGGAGCCTTCCTTTTCTTTGACAACATTTTCTTCTTTTTCTTTGAAGCGTCTTCATCTGAATCATCATCATCATCATTTTCAGAGTCAGAACCCTGAGGGTTATCATATAAAGCATCCAATGCTTTCAAAGCTTTGTCATCAATAACAGCCTTTGCTGTAGTAGGGGCAGAAGTTGAAGTTTTAACAACTGGAGTTTCAAAAGTAGTTGGGGTAGAGACTGTATAGGACTCAGAAGCAATTGGGACAGAGCTTTCAACAGCTGCCTTATTTTCCTCTTCAATATCAGCCAGGATTAACTCATCCAGATCTGGCATAGGTGAATCATCCAAAATAAAAATTGGTGCTGAGATGGCTTCTGGAATAACTTTAGATGTTGGAGCAACAACAGGAATTGCAAAACTATCACAGAGTTGCTTAGAACCTGCTGGACTTATTGGAGAAGTATAGGGCACAATAGCAAACTGTGGCTTAGTAAAGTCTTCTGGAAGAGACTGCATATATACAGTATCAAAATTTCTCAACAAAAAATTCAAATTAACTGTGGGATTTAAATTGAAATCACCAAAAGTTTTTATTTGCTCTGGAACTTACTCATCTAAGTCAATGTCAGTATCCATAAAATGAATCAATTCAGTCAAATTAGAAACAGAATCAAATTCTGGCAAAATTTCTGCATCGGTGATGCGCCCACGAACAGACTCTTACTGTGGTTGGTTCGGTGAGTCGATCGCCGCGGTCGTGCTACAGGAGGCAAGTGCACCTATCGCAAGTAGTACTCGATTTTCGGGGGAATATCGAGGTCGTATTATTCTCGGGGTCGTGTTGACTATTCTTACTCCTCCGGGAGGACTATTATTTTATCGAAAGTAAGGTGGATTTTTTTAATTAACTAAAAACAGAAAAAGCAAAGAGAGAAAAAACGATTTAGAAAATATTCGATGAGGGGTTAACGCTCGGCATCGAATCGGATTAAGACTAAAATAATTTTTAAATAATTATAGGACTTAGTTTTCAAATTAATAAAAGGCAACTTGGCCGTGGAGGTTCCACAAATGTGAGCTCACATAGCTATAGGGATATCGCTCACCTGAACGTTAAGACTATTCGATCGAACGTTAGTCCGATGAAGGATTCCTCTTAATGCCCGCTTTACGCTAAGAACCCCGCTATTGGGTGGGGAACCCAATTCGGTAGAATTGCGTTTGTCCTCTCTCGAGGGTATGCACACAACTCTATTTACCCAGGGGTGATCGGTCCATATGCACGGCCTCTCGGCTAGCTAGCATATGGACTACGGAAATAGGGCCCACACATCGATATGTGGTACTACGCATCGTTAACTCAGGGTAAACCTTAAGTCCTTAAATTAAAATGAAAATAAAGAGCTTCAATTATTACAAATGATTTTAAATGTCCCAATGCTCTTCGATTCCGAGGTTAATAGCGATTAGCCACACATCGGTATGGGGACGGCTTTATAATTTAATGAGGCGCGAGTTCAGAATTAAACGCTAAATGATTATAAGAACAGGACATAAAAAAACAAACATTTAGAAAGCTGAAAAGTTAGCTAAAACAAGAACTCACGCACACTCCAAATTATAAATAAAACAGAAACTAAGTTACACATGAAAGAAATTTGCATAATTGAAATTGCAAGTCCCACTCAAACGAGTGGGGGCGGGAAATAAAAGCTAAAAATTGCAAGTACTACTCAAACGAGTAGGACTAAAATGAAAGCGAGTCCTACTCGAATGAGTAGGAGAAAATAAATGTGATTACAGGGCTTTCTCAAATATTTACAGGGAGATAAAGACACGCCATTTAACTCAAACGAGTAGGCGAAAATAAATGCGAGTACAAGTCCTACTCAAACGAGTAGGCGGGAAATAAAGTTCGTCCATTTAACTCAAGTGAGTAGGCGGAAAAACAAAGAAAGAAAATTACAAGTCCTACTCAAACGAGTAGGACTGAAAATTAAAACGATGCGACATTTAACCCTTAATGAGTAGCGGAAATAAATGCACACAAACACACACACTCTATAAGAATTGAAGGAAAGCAATAAAACTATCTCCTACACACACGCACTCTACATAATTAAAGAAAACGATAAAATAAAGCACGAAAAATTAAGCATGAAAAACTAACACCTACACTCACACACTCTACATAATTTGAACAAAGCATCAAAACATTATTCTCATACACTCACACACACAAATTAAAAGCAAAATGAAAATTACCTAAAAATTAAAACATTTACTTTTTCATGCTTAGGTTTTTCCAAAAACAAATAAAAAGAACAAATTAAAATTTTAAGAGAACAAAAGTTTTCCAAAATAATTCAAAAACTTAAGCCTTTCAAAATTTAAAATTTCAACATTTTCATTCCTAGGATTTCATAAAAGTGCTAAAAAGTTGAAATGAAAAGAGAAAAAACAAAAAAGGGTTTTCATCCTAAAATAAAGCTAAGTAAAAAAAATCAAAAATACTTTAGTAACTCTTTTACACATTCATAAGAGTGAAGATCTTGAAAACATTAAAAGAGGACATGAAGAAAAAGAGAAAAAGCTAATTCATCATTTCATAAATTTCTAACAAAACCTAACATGAGACAAATTAAAAGCATGTAAAGTAAATAAGTTACACTCATACACACACACACATTTTTCATAAGAGGGGGAACAAAGATGAAACCAAGGATAAAAAGGGAAAGAAGTAAGCCATCCAAATGAATTTTCATGCTATATAGAGAGAGAAAATCTAACATTTTTATTAAAATTATCAAGCTATTACAAAGCTAAAAGATAAAGCAAAACAAAACATGAAAGAAAAGAGGGAGAAATCTCCTTACATAGCACTACAATCCACGAATGCAGCCCACAAAAAAACACTAAAATGGCCCAAAAATCTGAACCTTTGGACCTTACAGAAATGGGCAATTTATAGGCAAAAAATTCTAAGTACACGCCCTCCGACACGGGCGTGTCAGGGTGGGGGCGTGTCACTACTATTCATGATGGCGGCCGACGATTGGACAGGAAAGTTGACTTCGGGCTGAGTTCGAGGATGTCACGCCCCAGGTCACGGGCGAGACGCTGGGCGTGTCGGGGAGGTAGAACCGGGCGCAGGTTGCGTCAAAAGTTTTCGGCAGCATCTTATCGGGCCAGTTGGTGAAGTCACGCCCCATGTCACGGGCGTGACTCTAGGCGTGCCGGTTGGTGTAGACACTCGACAATCGTCGAGCGGAAAGTGTCGAGTTCAAATCGTCGAGCTGAGATTGAGTCACGCCCTAGGTCACGAGCGTGACTCTGGGCGTGTCGCGGTTTCGACGATCGTTGAACTGAATTCGTCGAGTGGAGTGGACACGGGCTTGGGTCACGCCCCGTGTCGGGTGACACGGGCGTGACACCAGGCGTGTCAAGCTTTTTACTTCAGAAATTTGCAACTTCACGGAATTTGAGCTGTCATGCCCTGGTCACGGGCGTGACCCAAATGACACGGGCGTGTACTGCCCAATTTTGGCAGATTTTGGAATTTTTCTGAAAAATAAAATAAAACAAGTTAGTAGTAAATTTACAAGAATAAGAGCATTTTATTGAACAAAAATAAGTAAAAACGACGAAAATAAATGAAAATGACTAAATTAATGTGCACAAAAATACGTATATTTACAATTCATCAAATACCCCCATACTTAGGCTTTTGCTATTCCAGAGCAAAAGTTTGAGGTGAATCTATAAGGAATAGAAAAAAAAACTCTAAGTTTAGCTACCGCTTAATCAATTATAAGAGTGATCGAAATAAATATACGGGGTGTAAGAGTTAAGTCCTAAAATTATGTAGATGATTTAAATAGCGCAAAAGTTCTGGCCAAAAGACTTCTTGATGTAATCAAATAGAAGGCAACATTTGTAATGGTTAGATTGACGAAAATAGTTTGGAATTATATGAACTCTAGCTTATACGAGTGCTACTGGAAATAATACAATTTACTAATTTTGCTCTCAAAAAGATTTTTGAATTAATTCTAGAATCGTGTAATTGGCTAAGGGGGTAGTGGGTTTATGAAGAGGGTTTTGATTTTTGAGGTGAGGTAATTTTTTCTCGAACATCCATTTTTTTTTCTTTTGTATTATTAGGAAAACGAAATCTTATTTTCCTAATATGATTTTTGTTTTTCAACTTCATAAGAATAAAATTAACCCAATGTATATTTGTACGAGTAATGAATTTTATCCTCTTACTCCATATATAATCTTTTTAAATTTTTGGGTGTCTATGTTTACGCTACGAAATCTTATTCCCATTGACATAGGATCTTTTAAGGATAGAAAATTTTATCATACCAAGTAGGTCATGATAAGGTTAGGGGAGAAAGGAAAACTAGATTTTAAATCCTAAAAATTTTTGAGAGCAACCTTAATAATTTGTACGTTCCAATTTTTTTCAGAAAGCTAAAAGTAAGTATAATTGAATTCTATAGTCGTTATTTCCTAACATAATATACGTGCTCCTATCAATGAAAAATTAGAAGAAGTGCCTAAAACGAGTTCGCTATTTTTAACAAAGTATAATGAATTCTTTAAAACTTAACCCCGGGTATTTAAATTTTTCAATCAATAATTAACAAATGGGTAGTGAATAAAGAATTAATCAAATTCACATATAAATAAACTCAAAACGGAATTTTTGGATAGCAGAAAAGTTAAGGATGGAATATTTGATTTATTTGTTTCAAAACAATTTTTTGATTTTTATAGTTTTTATCATCATTTTTTTGTTTTTTTCATTTATTATCTTCTTTTTGTATTTTTGTTTTGTTTTACTTAATTTTTTTTTTGATTTTTTTTTAATTTTTGAACTATTATCTCTTTTTTTTGTATTTTTTAAGAGAATTTTCATTATATGTACAAAAACATGGGAGAAAAAAAAAGTTTTTGCAAGAATGAGAAAGGGGGAGAGAGAAAAGAGTATTTACAAAAAGAATATGTACAAAAAAAAATATTTACAAAGTGAAACTAAATATATTCTTCATAAATTTTTTTGTTGTTTTTTAATGTTTTTTGAGTTTTTTGGAAAAAAGAAAGAAAAAGAAAATAAAATTTTTTTTTTGGATTTTTTTTGGATTTTTTATTTAAAAATTTTTTCATTATAAGATGTTTTTTTATTTTTTTGTTTTTGTTTTGTTGTTATATGTATTTTTTTGTATTTTTGAAATGCAGAAAAATTGAAGTGCAGAAAGTAAAGCACGAAAATACCCCCATACTTAAGTCCAACATTGTCCCCAATGTTGTAACGTAAGTATGCGAAACAAAAGGAAAGACAATATATACAAAGAAAAAAGAGGGGGTAGAAGCTTCCCTGAAACGCGTAGGGGGAGGCCGATCAGAAACCCTGCGTTTATTAGAAAAAGCAGCAAAGATAATAAGGAAGGAGCGAAAAAGATAAGCGAGGGGTGCCTCCCAGGAGCTCTTTGTTTATAGTTGTGTAGCTTGACTATTTTGGCGGGTTTATAATGTGGAGGAAAGTTATGGTTTCGCTAAAACCGATAACTGGGTCGCCTGCTATATAAGACTTTAACCGATGACCATTTACCTTAAACGAACCTTTTTCCGGGTGGGAGACGAGTACGGTCTCATATGGAAAAACTTCTTCAACTAGGAAAGGACCGGACCATCTAGATTTTAGTTTACCCGTAAAAAGCCTAAGACGTGAATTATAAAGAAGGACAAGATCGCCCGGAGAAAATAATTTTTGGGACTTGAGTTTTCGATCGTTATATAACTTAGAGTTCTCCTTATAGAATTTATTGCTCTCGTAAGCGTTCGCACGCCATTCATCGAGCTCGTTTAGTTGCAGTTTTCTATTCTGAGCGGCTAAGTTGGAGTCGAGGTTTAAGAATTTTAAAGCCCAAAGAGCGCGATGCTCTAATTCTACGGGTAAATGGCACGCTTTGCCATAGACTAACCGGAACGCGTACAACCAATTGCGGTTTTGTATGCCATCCGATATGCCCACAACGCATCGTCGAGTTTAACGGACCAATCTTTCCTATTTAGTGAAACGGTTTTTTCTAAAATTCGCTTAATCTCTCGATTTACTACCTCAACTTGGCCACTTGTTTGCGGGTGGTAGGGGGTGGCAAGCTTGTGCGTGACTCCGTATTTAGCTAACGTCTTAGCCATAAGAGCGTTACAGAAATGCGTTCCCCTATCACTAACAATTGCGCGAGGCGTGGCGAAGCGAGAAAATAGTTTTTTAAGAAATGTAACGATGACTCGCGCATCGTTGGTGGGGAGAGCTTGCACTTCCGCCCACCTTGATACGTAGTCGACAGCCACTAAAATATACATATTTTTGAAAGATGGAGGTAGGGGGCCAACAAAATCTATGCACCACAAATCGAAGACTTCGCACTTTAAAAATATGTTTTGGGGCATCTCGTCGCGACGAGAGATGTTACCCGACCGTTGACAGCTATCGCATGCGCGCACAAAATTATGCGCGTCTTTAAAGAGAGTGGGCCAAAAGTAGCCCACCTCTAGCGCCTTCCGAGCGGTCCGGTTGGCTTGATAATGCCCACCGGCTGGACCCTCGTGGCAGTGCTTAAGAATTTGCAAGCACTCCACACCCGCAACGCATCTTCGGACCGCTTGGTCCGCGCAGATACGAAAAAGAAATGGGTCCTCCCAAAAGAAATTTTTCAAGTCAGAAAATAATTTCTTCTTTTGATGACTTGAAAACTCTTTTGGAAGAACCCGCGCTACTAAGTAATTTGCAAAGTCTGCGAACCAAGGCAAAGATGACGAAGATTTATTAATGGCAAGGAGGCGTTCCTCGGGGAATCTGTCATTTATTTTAGTTTCGATGAGCGCTTCCGCACCCGGATTTTCTAAACGGGAGAGGTGGTCTGCCGCTAGATTTTCCGCTCCCCGCTTATCTCGTATCTCCAAATCAAACTCTTGTAGGAGGAGAATCCATCGAAGAAGGCGGGGCTTCGCATCATTTTTAGCTAATAAATATTTAAGCGCGGAGTGATCGGTAAAAACGATAACTTTAGATAGCGTTATATACGAGCGAAACTTATCAAAAGCGAAAACGACGGCTAAGAGTTCCTTTTCCGTTGTCGTGTAATTTACTTGTGCGGAAGTGAGCATCTTGCTAGCGTAATAAATAGGATGAAAATGTTTTTCTACGCGTTGTCCAAGAACGGCACCTAAGGCAATATCACTAGCGTCGCACATAATTTCGAACGGAAGGGACCAATTAGGGGCCACTAAAATTGGTGAAGTGATAAGTTTTTGTTTTATTAAATTAAAGGCGGACTCGCATTCGCTATTAAAGATGAAACGTGATTCCTTTTCCAAGAGTTGAGTAAGCGGCTTTGTTATTTTTGAAAAATCTTGAATGAAGCATCGATAAAAGCCCGCATGGCCTAAGAAACTCCTAATAGATTTTACGTTTGTTGGATGCGGAAGTTTTTCTATGATTTCTATCTTGGCCTTATCCACCTCTATCCCCTTAGACGAAATCATATGGCCGAGGACCAAACCTCCTCGAACCATAAAGTTGCATTTTTCCCAATTTAATACAAGGCTTGTGTCCTCGCACCGTTGAAGGACACGATCTAAATTGTGAAGGCAATCGGGAAAAGAGAGTCTGAAAATAGAAAAGTCATCCATAAAGACTTCCATAATGTCTTCTACTAGCTCGCCAAAGATCGCTAGCATACATCTTTGGAATGTAGCTGGCGCATTGCAGAGTCCAAATGGCATTCTTCGATATGCGAAGGTGCCAAACGGGTAAGTAAAAGTTGTTCTCTCTTGATCATCGGGGGAAATGGGGATTTGGAAAAACCCCGATAAACCATCAAGAAAACAATAATACGGATGACCGGATAAACGCTCTAAAATATGGTCCAGAAAAGGCAGAGGGAAATGGTCCTTGCGGGTGGCATCATTAAGTTTTCTATAATCGATGCACACTCGCCAACCCGTAACAGTACGAGTTGGGACAAGCTCGTTATGCTCATTCGCCACTATGATAAGACCACCCTTCTTGGGCACGACATGCACGGGACTAACCCATGCACTGTCCGAAATAGAGTAGATAATCCTCGCATCTAATAACTTAATAATTTCAGCTTTAATGACGTCTTTCATGTTTGGGTTAAGACGACGATGCGGCTGAATCGTTTTGCGGCAATTATCGTTAAGAAAAATCTTATGGGTGCATAAGGAGGGGCTAATCCCCTTTAAGTCAGAGATTTGCCACGCAATTGCGTGGCGATGTTTAAATACAACATCCAATAAATCAGAAGTCTCCGAATCACTCAAGTTCGAAGAAATGATAACGGGAAGCGTATCGCCTTTTCCCAAAAAAACGTATTTGAGCGATGCGGGTAAGGGTTTGAGGTCTAGGATGGGCGGTTCTTCTAGGGAGGTTTTAATTCCTATGTCTTTCTTACCAATTGGTTCGAAAGGCAAGTCTAAAGAAGTATCCTCATTGCATTTAAAATTTTCGAGCGCATAAATATCGTCATTTAAAAATACGGACTCGAAAACGGGAGAAGAACGATCTCCAAAAAAAGGTATCTAAAGAGTAGCAGAAATTGTCGCTCGATGACAAATTGTCCATCGAGGGATTAATAGAGAAAGTAACCTGATCATCGCCTACTCGGAGGAGAAGACTACCATTACTAATATCTATTAGTGCGCGGGAGGTGGCGAGAAAAGGGCGACCAAATATTATTGGTACCTCGTCGTCCTCCTCGATGTCTAAGATGACGAAGTCTACCGGGAAGGTAAACTTGTCTACTCGGACAAGGACGTCCTCCACTACCCCGATAGGGAACTTAACCGAGCGATCCTCTAATTAGATGCGCATATTCATAGGACTATGAGTACCCAAACCTAAACGTGAAAAGAGCGAGAACGACATTAGATTAATGCTAGCCCCTAAATCAGCTAAGGCGTACTTTACTAATGATATCGCCAAAAAGGCACGGGATGGAAAACCGTCACGGGTCGTTTTGTTTTGTGGGCAATTTATTAGTAAGGGCCGCCGAGCAGACAGCGTTGAGAGATACATGTGAAATATCCTCTAATTTACGTTTATTAGAAAGTAATTCTTTTAAAAATTTCGCATATTTGGGCATTTGCGAGATAGCCTCGCAAAAAAGAACATTAATGTGAATTTGTTTTAATAATAAAATAAATTTTGCATATTGTGTGTCCTGACGCTCGTTATCTAACTTATGCGGATATGGAAGGGCCTTGTTTAAAATAATTTTTTCTTTTAAAATCGGTAAATGCGGCGTAAGCAAAGAAAGGGGAAGAGGGGTCGGAGGTGAAATATGTATCTGAGGGTCGGTCCGTTTTGGATCGACCACCTCCTTTCCGCTACGGAGGGTTATAGAATTGGCGTTCTCCCGCGGATTGGGCTCCGTGTTTCCCGGCAGTGCCCCGAGCGCGCGCTCGGACATCATCCTCGCCAGCTGTCCAACCTATTGTTCGAGAGTTTTTAGAGATCCGGTGATGTTCCGGATATTTGACTCGTTGGACGCAATATACTTCGAAAAATTTTCCTCCATCGGGGAGGGTTTCGGAAGAGGAGGAGGAGGCAGAAATCCGGGCGCATAAGAAATAGGGGGACACTGAGCATTATTCGGGTTGCTCCAAGAGAAGTTGGGGTGATTCCCCCAACCCAGATTATAGTTATTACTATAAGTGTTGTTGTTGGGGTTGAAGGGAGGACGACCCGAATTTCCCATGAAGTCCATGAACTCTTCAGCTACGCAGACGTTAGGGGGAATAAAACAAGGCAGAGTGGAGGAGGCAGCAGACATCTCCGCCACCTGCTTTGTTAACCTTTCAACTTGAAGGGTCAAGAGAGCAGTAGCATCCACTTCAAAAAGTCCAGCCGCCGGCTTTGGGCGTCCCCGCGGGACGTTCCATTGATAGGCGTTCATAGCCATCTCTTCGAATAAAGCCTGGGCGGCCTCGGGGGTTTTGTTGTTTAGAGTACCCCCGGCAGCCGCGTCAATCATTTGACCCGTTTGGAAATTCAGCCCATCATAAAAAATTTGAACTTGCAACCACGTTGGCAGCGCGTGGTGCGGGCACCGGCGGAGGAATTCCTTAAACTGTTCCCAAGTATCGTATAGAGACTCAGGATCGTTTTGCACAAACGAAGAAATGTACGCCCGCAACTTTGCAGTTTTTGCGGGCGGAAAGTACTTCGTTAGGAAACGTTCCGTCAACTCAGCCCACGTGGTGATACATCCTCGCGGGAGGGCATTCAACCACGCCTTAGCTTTGGACTTAAGGGAAAAAGGAAATAAGCGCAAGCGAATGGCGTCATTCAGTGACGCCATTAATCTTGAAGGTGTCGCATATCTCCAAGAAATTGGACAAGTGGACATTCGGGTCCTCATCCAGCATTCCATCGAACTGCACGGCATTTTGGAACATTTGAATGACACTCGACTTTATTTCAAAATTATTATTCGCCACAGCAGGGCGAACAATACTCGACCCAGTATCATCCAGGTTAGGCCGGGCGTAATAAGACATAGTACGCTCGGCCGCTGGGGCAGGGTTATGCGCGGCCATAACTACAACAGTGGGTTCTCCGATAGATTCCTCGGGATCTAAAGAAGGATTTCGACGTTGAGATCGAATACGAGCAAGAGAGCGTTCGATCTCAGGGTCGAAGTCAAGATCTTCAGACTCGGAGGGTTGTCCACGGGTCATACACCCAAACAAAAATAAAACAAAATAAATTCTTTTTATTTATTTAAAATTAAGTATTTAGTTTTTTTTTTAGTTTATAGAAAATAAGTAAAAGTAATAGACTCCGGAATTCAAAATAGCAACTCGAAGAAGACTCCCCGACAACGGCGCCAAAAACTTGATGCGCCCGCGAACAGACTCTTACTGTGGTTGGTTCGGTGAGTCGATCGCCGCGGGCGTGCTACAGGAGGCAAGTGCACCTATCGCAAGTAGTACTCGATATTCGGGGTAATATCGAGGTCGTATTATTCTCGGGGTCGTGTTGACTATTCTTACTCCTCCGGGAGGACTACTATTTTACCGAAAGTAAGGTGGATTTTTTTAATTAACTAAAGACGGAAAAAGCAAAGGAGCGAAAAAACGATTTAGAAAATATTCGATGAGGGGTTAACGCTCGGCATCGAATCGGATTAAGACTAAAACAATTTTTAATAATTATAGGACTTAGTTTTCAAATTAATAAAAGGCAACTTGGCCGTGGAGGTTCCACAAATATGAGCTCACCTAGCTATAGGGATATCGCTCACCTGAACGTTAAGACTATTCGACCGAACGTTAGTCCGATGAACGATTCCTCTTAATGCCCGTTTTACGCTAAGAACCCCGCTATTGGGTGGGGAACCCAATCCGGTAGAATTACGCTTATCCTCTCTCGAGGGTATGCACGCAGCTCTATTTACCCAGGGGTGATCGGTCTATATGCACGGCCTCTCGGCTAGCTAGCATATGGACTACGGAAATAGGGCCCACACATCGATATGTGGTCCTACGCGTCGTTAACCCGGGGTAAACCTAAAGTCCTTAGATTAAAATGAAAATGAAGAGCTTTAATTATTACAAATCATTTTAAATGTCCCAATGCTCTTCGATGCGAGCCTAATAGCGATTAGCCACACATCGGTATGAGGACGGCTTTATAATTTAATGAGGCGCGAGTTCGGAATTAAACGCTAAATGATTATAAGAAGAGGACATAAAAAAACAAACATTTAGAAAGCTGAAAAGTTAGCTAAAATAAGAACTCACACACACTCCAAATTATAAATAAAACAGAAACTAAGTTACACATGAAAGAAATTTGCATAATTGAAATTGCAAGTCCCACTCAAACGAGTGGGGGCGGGAAATAAAAGCTGAAAATTGCAAGTCCTACTCAAACGAGTAGGACTAAAATGAAAGCTAGTCCTACTCGAATGAGTAGGAGAAAATAAATGCGATTACAGGGCTTTCTCAAATATTTACAGGGAGATAAAGACACGCCATTTAACTCAAACGAGTAGGCGAAAATAAATGCTAGTACAAGTCCTACTCAAACGAGTAGGCGAGAAATAAAGTCCATCCATTTAACTCAAGTGAGTAGGCGGAAAAACAAAGAACGAAAATTACAAGTCCTACTCAAACGAGTAGGACTGAAAATGAAAACGATGCGCCATTTAACCCTTAATGAGTAGGCGGAAATAAATGCACACAAACACACACACTCTATAAGAATTGAAGGAAAGCAATAAAACTATCTCCTACACACACGCACTCTACATAATTAAAGAATACGATAAAATAAAGCACGAAAAATTAAGCATGAAAAACTAACACCTACACTCACACACTCCACATAATTTGAACAAAGCATCAAAACATTATTCTCATACACTCACACACACAATATTAAAAGCAAAATGAAAGTTACCTAAAAATTAAAACATTTACTTTTTCATGCTTAGGTTTTGCCAAAAACAAATAAAAAGAACAAAATGAAATTTTAAGAGAACACAAGTTTTCCAAAAAAAATCAAAAACTAAAGCCTTTCAAAAATTAAAATTTCAACATTTTCATTCTTATGTTTTCATAAAAGCTATTAAAGAGTGAAAATAAAATGAAAATAACAAAAAGGGTTTTACAATCCTACAAAAACTAAGTAAAAAAAACATCAAAATCACTTTCAACTCTTTTGTAAATACATAAGAATGAAAGCTTATAAATTTTTGTTAGAAAAGGACATGATGAAAACTAAAATACAAAAAAAAAATATACATATAACAACAAAACAACAAAAACAAAAAAAATAAAAAAAACATCTTAAAATGAAAAATCCAAAAAAAAAATTTCATTTTATTTTTCTTTCTTTTTTCCAAAAACTCAAAAAATTTAAAAATTTAAAAAAAAAACAAAAAATATATTTAGTTTCACTTTGTAAATATTTTTTGTACATATTTTTCTTTTGTAAATACTCTTTTTTCTCTCTCCCCCTTCCTCATTCTTGTAAAAACCTCTCTTTTTCTCCCATGATTTTGTACATAGTATGAAAATTTTCTTAAAAAAAACAAAAAAAAGATAATAGTTCAAAAACAAAAATTAATTCAAAAAAAAAAAAAAAAAAACTTAAGTAAAACAAAACAAAAATACAAAAAAAGATAATAAATGAAAAACAAAAAAAATGATGATAAAAACTATAAAAATCAAAAAATTATTTTGAAACAAATAAATCAAATATTCCATCCTTAACTTTTCTGCTATCCAAAAATTCCGTTTTGAGTTTATTTATATGTGAATTTGATTAATTCTTTGTTCATTACCCGTTTGTTAATTATTGATTGAAAAATTTAAATAGCCGGGGTTAAGTTTTAAAGAATTCATTATACTTTGTTAAAAATAGCAAACTCGTTTTAGACACTACTTCTAATTTTTCATTGATAGGAGCACGTATATTATGTTAGGAAATAACGACTATAGAATTCAATTATACTTACTTTTAGCTTTCTGAAAAATTGGAACGTACAAATTATTAAGGTTGCTCTCAAAAATTTTTAGGATTAAAAATCTAGTTTTCCTTTCTCCCCTTACCTTATCATGACCTACTTGGAATGATAAAATTTTCTATCATTAAAAGATCCTATGTCAATGAGAATAAGATTTCGTTCCGTAAACATAGGCACCCAATAATTAAAAAAGATTATATATGGAGTAAGAGGATAAAATTCATTACTCTTACACATATATATTGGGTTAATTTTATTCTTATGAAGTTGAAAAAAAAAATCATATTAGGAAAATAAGATTTCGTTTTCCTAATAATCCAAAAGAAAAAAATGGAGGTTCGAGAAAAAATTACCTCACCTCAAAAATCAAAACACTCTTCATAAACCCACTACCCCCTTAGCCAATTACACGATTCTAGAATTAATTCAAAAATCTTTTTGAGAGCATAATTAGTAAATTGTATTATTTCCAGTAGCACTCGTATAAGCTAGAGTTCTTATAATTCCAAACTATTTTCGTTAATCTAACCATTACAAATGTTGTCTTCTATTTGATTGCATCAAGAAGTCTTTTGGCCAAAACTTTTGCGCTATTTAAATCATCTACATAATTTTAGGACTTAACTCTTACATCCCGTATATTTATTTCGATCTCTCTTATAATTGATTAAGCGGTAGCTAAACTTAGAGTTTTTTTCTATTCCTTATAGATTCACCTCAAACTTTTGCTCTGGAATAGCAAAAGCCTAAGTATGGGGGCATTTGATGAATTGTAAATATACATATTTTTGTGCACATTAATTTAGTCATTTTCATTTATTTTCGTCATTTTTACTTATTTTTGTTCAATAAAATGCTCCTATTCTTGTAAATTTACTACTAACTTGTTTTATTTTATTTTTCAGAAAAATTCCAAAATCTGCCAAAATTGGGCAGTACACGCCCGTGTCATTTGGATCACGCCCGTGACCAGGGCGTGACAGCTCAAATTCCGTGAAGTTGCAAATTTCTGAAGTAAAAAGCTTGACACGCCTGGTGTCACGCTCGTATCACCCGACACGGGGCGTGACACAAGCCCGTATCCACTCCACTCGACTAATTCAGTTCAACGATCGTCGAACCCGAGACACGCCCAGAGTCACGCCCGTGACATAGGGCGTGACTCAAACTCAGCTCAACGATTTCAACTCGACACTTTCCGCTCGACATTCGTCGAGTGTCGACACCAACCGACACGCCCAGAGTCACGCCCGTGACCTTGGGCGTGACTTCATCACCTGTCCCGACAAGATGCTGCCAAAGACTTTTGACGCAACCCGCGCCCGGTTCTACTGCCCCGACACGCCCAGCGTCATGCCCGTGACTAGGGGCGTGACATCCGCGAATTCAGCCCGAAGTCAACTTTCCTGTCAAATCTTCGGTTACCATCATGAATAGTAGTGACACGCCCCCCTACACGCCGGTGTCGGAGGGCGTGTACTTAGAATTTTTTGCCTATAAATTGCCCATTTCTGTAAGGTCCAAGGGTTCAGATTTTTGGGCCATTTTAGTGTGTTTTTGTGGGCTGCATCCGTGATTCCCTTGCTATGTAAGGAGATTTCTCCCCCCTTTTTCTTTCATGTTTGTTTTTGCTTTAGCTTTAGCTTTGTAATAGCTTGTAATAGTTTCCTTTAATCAATAAAAATGTTAGATTTTCTCTTCTTATTTGGCTTTTGAATGAACCCTTGTGCCCACTTTTCTTCTCATTTTATTCTTAGTTTCACCTTTGTTTTTCTCTTTATGAAAAGTGTGTGTGTGTGTATGAGTGTAACATGTTTAATAGTAATGTTTTTAATTTATCTTCATGATAGGTTTTGTATTAGATTTCATTTCCAAGTTAGGTATGATAAGTTTTCCTCTTCTTCATCATGTCCTTTTCTAACAAAAATTTATAAGCTTTCATTCTTATGTATTTATAAAAGAGTTGAAAGTGATTTTGATATTTTTTTACTTAGTTTTTGTAGGATTGTAAAACCCTTTTTGTTATTTTCATTTTCTTTTCACTCTTTAATAGCTTTTATGAAAACATAAGAATGAAAATGTTGAAATTTTAATTTTTGAAAGCCTTTAGTTTTTGATTTTTTTTGGAAAACTTTTGTTCTCTTAAAATTTCATTTTGTTCTTTTTATTTGTTTTTGGCAAAACCTAAGCATGAAAAAGTAAATGTTTTAATTTTTATGTAACTTGTGTGTGAGTGTATGAGAATAATGTTTTGATGCTTTGTTCAAATTATGTAGAGTGTGTGAGTGTAGGTGTTAGTTTTTCATGCTTTATTTTATCGTTTTCTTTAATTGTGTAGAGTGCGTGTGTGTAGGAGTTAGTTTTATGGCTTTCTATCAATTCATATAGAGTGTGTGTGTTTGTGTGCATTTATTTCCGCCTACTCGTTAAGAGTTAAATGACGCATTGTTTTTATTTCCCGCTTACTCGTTTGAGTAGGACTTGTAATTTTCTTTCTTTATTTTTCCGCCTACTCACTTGAGTTAAATGGACGGACTTTATTTCCCGCCTACTCGTTTGAGTAGGACTTGTACCTGCATTTATTTTCGCCTACTCGTTTGAGTTAAATGGCGTATCTTTATCTCCCTGTAAATATTTGAGAAAGCCCTGTAATCGCATTTATTTTCTCCTACTCATTCGAGTAGGACTCGCTTTCATTTTAGTCCTACTCGTTTGAGTAGGACTTGTAATTTTAAGCTTTTATTTCCCGCCCCCACTCATTTGAGTGGGACTCGCAATTTCAATTATGCAAATTTCTTTTATGTGTAACTTAGTTTCTGTTTAATTTATAATTTGGAGTGTGCGTGAGTTCTTGTTTTTGCTAACTTTTCAGCTTTCTAAATGTTTGTTATTTTTCTTATGTCCTCTTCTTATAATCATTTAGCGTTTAATTCCGAACTCGCGCCTCATTAAATTATAAAGCCGTCCCCATACCGATGTGTGGCTAATCGCTATTATCCTCGGCATCGAAGAGCATTGGGACATTTAAAATGATTTGTAATAATTAAAGCTCTTTATTTTCATTTTAATCTAAGGACTTTAGGTTTACCCCGGGTTAACGACGCGTAAGACCACATATCGATGTGTGGGCCCTATTTCCGTAGTCCATATGCTAGCTAGATGAGAGGCCGTGCATATAGACCGATCACCCCTGGGTAAATAGAGTTGCGTGCATACCCTCGAGAGGGGACAAGCGTAATTCTACCGGATTGGGTTCCCCACCCAATAGCGGGGTTCTTAGCGTAAAGCGGGCGTTAAGAGGAATCCTTCGTCGGACTAACGTTCGGTCGAATAGTCTTAACATTCAGGTGAGAGATATCCCTATAGCTAGGTGAGCTCACATTTGTGGAACCTCCACGGCCAAGTTGCCTTTTATTAATTTGAAAACTAAGTCCTATAATTATTAAAAATTGTTTTAGTCTTAATCCGATTCGATGCCGAGCGTTAACCCCTCATCGAATATTTTCTAAATCGTTTTTTCGCTCCTTTGCTTTTTCCTTCTTTAGTTAATTAAAAAAATCCACCTTACTTTCGGTAAAATAATAGTCCTCCCGGAGGAGTAAGAATAGTCAACACGACCCCGAAAATAATACGACCTCGATATTCCCCCTAATATCGAGTACTACTTGCGATAGGTGCACTTGCCTCCTGTAGCACGCCCGCGGCGATCGACTCACCGAACCAATCACAGTAAGAATCTGTTCGCGGGCGCATCAAGTTTTTGGCGCCGTTGCCGGGGAATCTTCTTCGAGTTGCTATTTCGAATTCCGGAGTCTATTACTTTTACTTATTTTCTATAAACTAAAAAAAATACTTAATTTTAAATAAAAAAAAGAATTTATTTTGTTTTATTTTTGTTTGAGTGTATGACCCGTGGACAACCCTCCGAGTCTGAAGATCTTGACTTCGAACCTGAGATCGAACGCTCTCTTGCGCGTATTCGATCTCAATGCCGAAATCCTTCTTTAGATCCCGAGGAATCTATCGGAGAACCCACTGTTGTAGTTATGGCCGCGCCTAACCCTGCCCCGGCGGTCGAGCGTACTATGTATTATTACGCCCGACCTAACCTGGATGATACTGGGTCGAGTATTGTTCGCCCTGCGGTGGCGAATAATAATTTTGAAATAAAGTCGAGTGTCATTCAAATGGTCCAAAATTCCGTGCAGTTCGATGGAATGCCGGATGAGGACCCGAATGTCCACTTGTCCAATTTCTTGGAGATATGCGACACCTTCAAGATTAATGGCGTCACTGATGACACCATTCTCTTGCGCTTATTTCCTTTTTCCCTTAAGTCCAAAGCCAAGGCGTGGTTGAATGCCCTCCCGCGAGGATGTATCACCACGTGGGCTGAGTTGACGGAACGGTTCCTAACGAAGTACTTTCCGCCCGCAAAAACTGCAAAGTTGCGGGCGGACATTTCTTCGTTTGTGCAAAATGATCCTGAGTCTCTATACGAGACTTGGGAACGGTTTAAGGAATTCCTCCGCCGGTGCCCGCACCACGCGCTGCCAACGTGGTTGCAAGTTCAAATTTTTTATAATGGGTTGAATTTTCAGACGCGTCAAATGATTGACGCGGCTGCCGGGGGTACGCTAAACAACAAAACCCCCGAAGCCGCCCAGGCTTTATTCGAAGAGATGGCTATGAACGCCTATCAATGGATCGTCCCGCGGGGATGCCCAAAGCCGGCGGCTGGACTTTTTGAAGTGGATGCCACTGCTCTCTTGACCCTTCAAGTTGAAAGGTTAACAAAGAAGGTGGGGGAGATGTCTGCTGCCTCCTCTACTCCGCCTTGTTTTATTCCCCCTAACGTCTACGTAGCTGAAGAGTTCGTGGACTTCATGGGAAATTCGGGTCGTCCTCCCTTCAACCCCAACAACAACCCTTATAGTAATAACTATAATCCGGGTTGGAGGAATCACCCCAACTTCTCTTGGAGCAACCCGAATAATGCTCAGCGTCCCCCTATTTCTTATGCGCCCGGATTTCTGCCTCCTCCTCCTCTTCCGAAACCCTCCACGATGGAGAAAAATTTTTCGAAGTATATTGCGTCCAACGAGTCAAATATCCGGAACATCACCTGATCGCTAAAAACTCTCGAACAACAGGTTGGACAGCTGGAGAGGATGATGTCCGAGCGCACGCTCGGGGCACTGCCAGGAAACACGGAGCCCAATCCACGGGAGAATGCCAACGCTATAACCCTCCGTAGCGGAAAGGAGGTGGTCGATCCAAAACGGACCGACCCTCAGGTACATATTTCACCTCCGACCCCTCTTCCCCTTTCTTTGCTTACGCCGCCTTTACAGATTTTAAAAGAAAAAATTATTTTAAACAAGGCCCTTCCATATCCGCATAAGTTAGATAACGAGCGTCAGGACGCGCAATATGCAAAATTTATTTTATTATTAAAACAAATTCACAATAATGTTCCTTTTTGCGAGGCTATCTCGCAAATGCCCAATTATGCGAAATTTTTAAAAGAATTACTTTCTAATAAACGTAAATTAGAGGATATTTCGCATGTATCTCTCAACGCTGTCTGCTCGGCGGCCATTACTAATAAATTGCCCACAAAACAAAACGACCCGGGACGGTTTTCCATCCCGTGCCTTTTTGGCGATATATTAGTAAAGTACGCCTTAGCTGATTTAGGGGCTGGCATTAATCTAATGCCGTTCTCGCTCTTTTCACGTTTAGGTTTGGGTACTCCTAGTCCTACGAATATGCGCATCCAATTAGCGGATCGCTCGGTTAAGTTCCCTATCGGGGTAGTGGAGGACGTCCTTGTCCGAGTAGACAAGTTTACCTTCCCGGTAGACTACGTCATCTTAGACATCGAGGAGGACGCCGAGGTACCAATAATACTCGGTCGCCCTTTTCTCGCCACCTCCCGCGCACTAATAGATGTTAGTAATGGTAGTCTTCTCCTCCGAGTAGGCGATGATCTGGTTACTTTGTCTATTAATCCCTCGATGGACAATTTGTCATCGAGCGATGATTTCTACTACTCTTTAGATACCTTTTTCAGAGATCGTTCTTCTCCCGTTTTTGAGTCGGTATTTTTAAACGATGATATTTATGCGCTCGAAAATTTTAAATCCGATGAGGATACTTCTTTAGACTTGCCTTTCGAACCAATTGGTAAGAAAGATATAAGCATTAAAACCTCCCTAGAAGAACCGCCCATCCTAGACCTCAAACCCTTACCCTCATCGCTCAAATACGCATTTTTGGGAAAAGGCGATACGCTTCCCGTTATTATTTCTTCGGACTTGAGTGATTCGGAGACTTTCGATTTATTGGAAGTTTTATTTAAACATCGCCACGCAATTGCGTGGCAAATCTCTGACTTAAAGGGGATTAGCCCCTCCTTTTGCACCATAAGATATTTCTTAACGATAATTGCCGCAAAACGATTCAGCCGCAGCGTCGTCTTAACCCAAACATGAAAGACGTCGTTAAAGCCGAAATTATTAAGTTATTAGATGCGGGGATTATCTACCCTATTTCGGACAGTGCATGGGTTAGTCCCGTGCATGTCGTGCCCAAGAAGGGCGGTCTTACCGTAGTGGCGAATGAGCATAATGAGCTCGTCCCAACTCGTACTGTTACGGGTTGGCGAGTGTGCATCGATTATAGGAAACTTAATGATGCCACCCGCAAGGACCATTTCCCTCTGCCATTTCTGGACCAGATTTTAGAGCGTTTATCCGGTCATCCGTATTATTGTTTTCTTGATGGTTTATCGGGGTTTTTCCAAATCCCCATTTCCCCCGATGATCAAGAGAAAACAACTTTTACTTGCCCGTTTGGCACCTTCGCATATCGAAGAATGCCATTTGGACTCTGCAATGCGCCGGCTACATTCCAAAGATGTATGCTAGCGATCTTTGGCGAGCTAGTAGAAGACATTATGGAAGTCTTTATGGATGACTTTTCTGTTTTCGTATGCTCTTTTCCTGATTGCCTTCACAATTTAGATCGTGTCCTTCAACGGTGCGAGGACACAAGTCTTGTATTAAATTGGGAAAAATGCAACTTTATGGTTCGAGGAGGTTTGGTCCTCGGCCATATGATTTCGACCAAGGGGATAGAGGTGGATAAGGCCAAGATAGAAATTATAGAAAAACTTCTGCATCCAACAAACGTAAAATTCATTAGGAGTTTCTTAGGCCATGCGGGCTTTTATCGACGCTTCATTCAAGATTTTTCAAAAATAACAAAGCCGCTTACTCACCTCTTGGAAAAGGAATCACGTTTCATCTTTAATAGCGAATGTGAGTCCGCCTTTAATTTAATAAAACAAAAACTTATCACTTCACTAATTTTAGTGGCCCCTAATTGGTCCCTTCCGTTCGAAATTATGTGCGACGCTAGTGATATTGCCTTAGGTGCCGTTCTTGGCCAATGCGTAGAAAAACATTTTCATCCTATTTATTACGCTAGCAAGACGCTCACTTACGCACAAGTAAATTACACGACAACGGAAAAGGAACTCTTAGCCGTCGTTTTCGCTTTTGATAAGTTTCTCTCGTATATAACGCTATCTAAAGTTATCGTTTTTACCGATCACTCCGCGCTTAAATATTTATTAGCTAAAAATGATGCGAAGCCCCGCCTTCTTCGATGGATTCTCCTCCTACAAGAGTTTGATTTGGAGATCTGAGATAAGCGGGGAGCGGAAAATCTAGCTGCAGACCACCTCTCCCGTTTAGAAAATCCGGGTGCGGAAGCGCTCGTCGAATCTGAAATAAATGACAGATTCCCCGAGGAACGCCTCCTTGCCATTAATAAATCTTCGTCATCTTCACCTTGGTTCACAGACTTTGCAAATTTCTTTGTAGCGCGTGTGCTTCCAAAAGAGTTTTCAAGTCATCAAAAGAAGAAATTCTTTTCTGACTTGAAAAATTTCTTTTGGGAGGACCCATTTCTTTTTCGTATCTGCGCGGACCAAGCGGTCCGAAGATGCGTTGCGGGTGTGGAGTGCTTGCAAATTCTTAAGCACTGCCACTAGGGTCCAGCCGGTGGGCAATATCAAGCTAACCAGACCGCTCGAAAGGCGCTAGAGGCGGGCTACTTTTGGCCCACTCTCTTCAAAGATGCGCATAATTTTGTGCGCGCATGCGATAGCTGCCAGCGGTCGGGTAACATCTCTCGTCGCGATGAGATGCCCCAAAACATGTTTTTAGAGTGCGAAGTCTTCGATTTGTGGGGCATAGATTTTGTTGGCCCCCTACCTCCATCTTTCAAAAATATGTATATTTTAGTGGCGGTCGACTACGTATCAAGGTGGGCGGAAGCGCAAGCACTCCCCACCAACGATGCGCGAGTCGTCGTAACATTTCTTAAAAAACTATTTTCTCGCTTCGGCACGCCTCGCGCAATTGTTAGTGATAGGGGAACGCATTTCTGTAACGCTCTTATTTCTAAGACGTTAGCTAAATACGGAGTCACGCACAAGCTTGCCACCCCCTACCACCCGCAAACAAGTGGCCAAGTTGAGGTAGTAAATCGAGAGATTAAGCGAATTTTACAAAAAACTGTTTCACTAAATAGGAAAGATTGGTCCGTTAAACTCGACGATGCGTTGTGGGCGTATCGGACGGCATACAAAACCGCAATTGGTTGTACGTCGTTCCGGTTAGTCTACGGCAAAGCGTGCCATTTACCCGTAGAATTAGAGCATCGCGCTCTTTGGGCTTTAAAACTCTTAAACCTCGACTCCAACTTAGGCGCTCAGAATAGAAAACTGCAACTAAACGAGCTCGATGAATGGCGTGAGAACGCTTACGAGAGCAATAAATTCTATAAGGAGTGCTCTAAGTTATATCACGATCGAAAACTCAAGTCCCAAAAATTATTTTCTCCGGGCGATCTTGTCCTTCTTTATAATTCACGTCTTAGGCTTTTTCCGGGTAAACTAAAATCTAGATGGTCCGGTTCCTTCCTAGTTGAAGAAGTTTTTCCATATGGGACCGTACTCGTCTCCCACCCGAAAAAGGTTCATTTAAAGTAAACAGTCATCGGTTAAAGTCTTATATAGCAGGCGACCCAGTGATCGGTTTTAGCGAAACCATAACCTTCCTCCACATTATAAACCCGCCAAAATAGTCAAGCTACACGACTATAAACAAAGCGCTCCTGGGAGGCACCCCTCGCTTATCTTTTGCGCTCTTTCCTTATTATCTTTGCTGCTTTTTCTAATAAACGCAGGTTTCTGATCGGCCTCCCCCTACGCGTTTCAGGGAAGTTTCTACCCCCCTCTCTCTATATATTTTGTATATATTGTTTTTTCCTCTTGTTCCGCATACTTACGTTACAACATTGGGGACAATGTTGGACTTAAGTATGGGGGTATTTTCGTGCTTTACTTTCTGCACTTCAATTTTTCTGTATTTCAAAAATACAAAAAAAAATATACATATAACAACAAAACAACAAAAACAAAAAAAAAATAAAAAAAAAACATCTTAAAATGAAAAATCCAAAAAAAAATTTCATTTTCTTTTTCTTTCTTTTTTCCAAAAACTCAAAAAATTTAAAAATTTTAAAAACAAAACAAAAAATATATTTAGTTTCACTTTGTAAATATTTTTTTTACATATTTTTCTTTTGTAAATACTCTTTTTTCTCTCTCCCCCTTCCTCATTCTTGTAAAAACCTCTCTTTTTCTCCCATGATTTTGTACATAGTATGAAAATTTTCTTAAAAAAATACAAAAAAAAGATAATAGTTCAAAAACAAAAATTAATTCAAAAACAAACAACAAAAAAAACTTAAGTAAAACAAAACAAAAATACAAAAAAAGATAATAAATGAAAAACAAAAAAAAATGATGATAAAAACTATAAAAATCAAAAAATTGTTTTGAAACAAATAAATTAAATATTCCATCCTTAACTTTTCTGCTATCAAAAAATTCTGTTTTGAGTTTATTTATATGTGAATTTGATTAATTCATTGTTCACTACCCGTTTGTTAATTATTGATTGAAAAATTTAAATAGTCGGGGTTAAGTTTTAAAGAATTCATTCTACTTTGTTAAAAATAGCGAACTCGTTTTAGGCACTGCTTCTAATTTTTCATTGATAGGAGCACGTGTATTATGTTAGGAAATAACGACTATAGAATTCAATTATACTTACTTTTAGCTTTCTGAAAAATTGGAATACACAAATTATTAAGGTTGCTCTCAAAAATTTTTAGGATTAAAAATCTAGTTTTCCTTTCTCTCCTTACCTTATCATGACCTACTTGGCATGATAAAATTTTCTATCATTAAAAGATCCTATGTCAATGGGAATAAGATTTCGTTCCGTAAACATAGGCACCCAATAATTTAAAAAGATTATATATGGAGTAAGAGGATAAAATTCATTACTCCTACACATATACATTTGGTTAATTTTATTCTTATGAAGTTGAAAAACAAAAATCATATTAGGAAAATAAGATTTCGTTTTCCTAATAATCCAAAAGAAAAAAATGGAGGTTCGAGAAAAAATTACCTCACCTCAAAAATCAAAACCCTCTTCATAAACGCACTACCCCCTTAGCCAATTACACGATTCTAGAATTAATTCAAAAATCTTTTTGAGAGCATAATTAGTAAATTGTATTATTTCCAGTAGCACTCGTATAAGCTAGAGTTCTTATAATTCCAAACTATTTTCATTAATCTAATCATTAAAAATGTTGTCTTCTATTTGATTGCATCAAGAAATCTTTTGGCCAAAACTTTTGCGCTATTTAAATCATCTACATAATTTTAGGACTTAACTGTTACACCCCGTATATTTATTTCGATCTCTCTTATAATTGATTAAGTGGTAGCTAAACTTAGAGTTTTTTTCTATTCCTTATATATTCACCTCAAACTTTTGCTCTGGAATAGCAAAAGCCTAAGTATGGGGGTATTTGATGAATTGTAAATATAGGTATTTTTGTGCACATTAATTTAGTCATTTTCATTTATTTTCGTCGTTTTTACTTATTTTTGTTCAATAAAATGCTCCTATTCTTGTAAATTTACTACTAACCTGTTTTATTTTATTTTTTAGAAAAATTCCAAAATCTGCCAAAATTGGGCAGTACACGCGCGTGGCATTTGGATCACGCCCGTGACCAGGGCGTGACAGCTCAAATTCCGTGAAGTTGCAAATTTCTGAAGTAAAAAGCTTGACACGCCTGGTGTCACGCCCGTGTCACCCGACACGGGGCGTGACACAAGCCCGTGTCCACTCCACTCGACGAATTCAGTTCAACGATCGTCGAACCCGAGACACGCCCAGAGTCACGCCCGTGACATAGGGCGTGACTCAAACTCAGCTCGACTATTTCAACTCGACACTTTCCGCTCGACATTCGTCGAGTGTCGACACCAACCGACACGCCCAGAGTCACGCCCGTGACCTTGGGCGTGACTTCATCACCTGTCCCGACAAGATGCTGCCAAAGACTTTTGACGCAACCCGCGCCCGGTTCTACCGCCCCGACACGCCCAGCATCACGCCCGTGACTGGGGGCGTGACATCCGCGAACTCAACCCGAAGTCAACTTTCCTGTCAAATCTTCGGTCTCCATCATGAATAGTAGTGACACGCCCCCCCTACACGCCCGTGTCGGAGGGCGTGTACTTAAAATATTTTGCCTATAAATTGCCCATTTCTGTAAGGTCCAAGGGTTCAGATTTTTGGGCCATTTTAGTGTGTTTTTGTGGGCTGCATCCGTGATTCCCTTGCTATGTAAGGAGATTTCTCCCCCCCCCCCTTTTTCTTTCATGTTTGTTTTTGCTTTTGCTTTAGCTTTGTAATAGCTTGTAATAGTTTCCTTTAATCAATAAAAATGTTAGATTTTCTCTTCTTATTTGGATTTGGAATGAACTCTTGTGCCCACTTTTCTTCTCATTTTATTCTTAGTTTCACCTTTGTTTTTCTCTTTATGAAATGTGTGTGTGTGTATGAGTGTAACATGTTTAATAGTAATGTTTTTAATTTATCTTCATGATAGGTTTTGTATTAGATTTCATTCCCAAGTTAGGTATGAGAAGTTTTCCTCTTCTTCATCATGTCCTTTTCTAACAAAAATTTATAAGCTTTCATTCTTATGTATTTATAAAAGAGTTGAAAGTGATTTTGATGTTTTTTTTACTTAGTTTTTGTAGGATTGTAAAACCCTTTTTGTTATTTTCATTTTCTTTTCACTCTTTAATAGCTTTTATGAAAACATAAGAATGAAAATGTTGAAATTTTAATTTTTGAAAGGCTTTAGTTTTTAATTTTTTTTGGAAAACTTTTGTTCTCTTAAAATTTCATTTTGTTCTTTTTATTTGTTTTTGGCAAAACCTAAGCATGAAAAAGTAAATGTTTTAATTTTTAGGTAACTTTCATTTTGCTTTTAATATTGTGTGTGTGAGTGTATGAGAATAATGTTTTGATGCTTTGTTCAAATTATGTAGAGTGTGTGAGTGTAGGTGTTAGTTTTTCATGCTTTATTTTATCGTTTTCTTTAATTGTGTAGAGTGCGTGTGTGTAGGAGTTAGTTTTATGGCTTTCTTTCAATTCATATAGAGTGTGTGTGTTTGTATGCATTTATTTCCGCCTACTCGTTAAGAGTTAAATGGCATATCGTTTTTATTTCCCGCCTACTCGTTTGAGTAGGACTTGTAATTTCCTTTCTTTATTTTTCCGCCTACTCACTTGAGTTAAATGGACGGACTTTATTTCCCGCCTACTCGTTTGTGTAGGACTTGTACCTGCATTTATTTTCGCCTACTCGTTTGAGTTAAATGGCGTATCTTTATCTCCCTGTAAATATTTGAGAAAGCCATGTAATCACATTTATTTTCTCCTACTCAATTGAGTAGGACTCGCTTTCATTTTCGTCCTACTCGTTTGAGTAGGACTTGCAATTTTAAGCTTTTATTTCCCGCCCCCACTCGTTTGAGTGGGACTCGCAATTTTAATTATGCAAATTTCTTTTATGTGTAACTTAGTTTTTGTTTAATTTATAATTTGGAGTGTGCGTGAGTTTTTGTTTTAGCTAACTTTTCAGCTTTCTAAATGTTTGTTATTTTTCTTATGTCCTCTTCTTATAATCATTTAGCGTTTAATTCCGAACTCGCGCCTCATTAAATTATAAAGCCGTCCTGATGCGTGTAATTCGGCAAGCGCACCGGTCGCACAAGTAATAAAGTTTTGGGAGTAAATCCCCAAGTGTCGGTCTCTTGAGGAATGCAATTAGCGTAGAACGGCAACAGTACCGAGAATATCGTTATGAGAGTTAAAAATAGAACAAAAAGGAAATAGCGAACTAGGGAGATTGTGGATGTTTGATCTACTGAACTAGTAAAAGCTATGCGGGTCGACGTCACCGCTTCGCAAGGTGAAGTGGGTTTGTCGGCCGCTATGCCGAACTTCAGTTGGGCGAGTGGAAGGGAAGCTAATGGATTGCAGCGTTCTTGTGTGGATTGCAAGCGGACAAGGCATAGGAATGAAGTGGATGTGGGGTGAGCGAGGCGCATTCACAGACAGAACTCACAAGCATAAGAAGAAACTAACATTCCATTAACTAGAAAGTAAACTTGATGTTCAGGGATGGAAATGTTCGTTACACTGCTCAAAACATTCATAACACAGAGGAAGGGGAAGAGGAGTAAACCAAAAGAGAATGAAGATCCACCGCGGATCGTGGTTGGAGTAGCGAGTTGTCAATCCGCTTCCGGGCTCAGTCCAAGGAGGCTTCCGGTACCAACGATCTGTCACCTCGAAGGCCTTTAAGTCCGTTCTCTAGGTTATCTACTTCACCAACTCTGCAGGAAAGCTTGGAGTTGAAGTCATCAATGGCCGAGGGCTTCACTAGAGTGTTGAAAAGCTTCGTAGTAGCTGGAAATGGCTTCCTGACGAAGGTGGAAGTGATGGAGCAGCTGGAGAGGTGAAAAGGCGATTCCCGCGCACTCTCCGATCGCAGCAAATGACAGGCGTTGACCTAAAATGCGGAGCAGGGCCTTATATACGGAGGTAGCAGAAGTAGTGCGCACGAGCAGTGGCGCACGACCAGTGGTCGTGCGCACTGTAGGTCGATGATCGTGCGGCTTTTCCAAATAAACCTGCAACCTGGACAAGAAGCATCAGCATAAAAGCGCACGAGCAGTGGCGCACGACCAGTGGTCGTGCGCACTATGGCCAGTGCTCGTGCGATTACCGAGACAGGGTTATGAAAACGGGGGTGTAATGCACACGAATAGTGGCGCACGACCAGTGGTCATGCGCAGTAAGTCCAGTGGTCGTGCGCAGTATTCCTGCATCGTCGGAGTCTCCCGAACAGTTCCGGAGCACGCACACGACCACTGTACCAGCAGAAGGGGCAGAAAGGCCACCAGAACGTGCACACCACATCCCCGAGATAGAGCTAAAGAATAACAACAAAATGGAAACACAGAAAGCACACAAAAGCGGTCCTACAGTGCACTTAAGCGTGAAATAGGTACATAAACACAAATAAGCAATAAAGGCTCTCAAGTGTAGTGCTAAGGCGATAAAACTAGCCCAGATGAGTCCAAAAATCAGTGTAAAATGTGGACTCATCACACCCCCAGACTTAACCATTTGCACGTCCCGAGCAAATCATCACTCCATGGACTCGAAGATAGCTAACTGGCTCAGAAATTTCAAAAAGAAGTAAGACGAGAAATCAAATATATCATGAGTATAGAAGATATAATAGAAAAACTTTTTAATTATACAACGCAGTTTAAACTATTCGACAGACGTAAATAAATATTGTAATTGCTCAAAATTAGAATTCTGGAGAATCGTGCGAACATGTGCAGGAAGAAAGTAGGCAGGCCACTAAGGTGAGCATTGCCAAAGTTCGGGACTCAGGATCACCTCCAAAGGAATCCACCAATGTCGGGGACCATACGCTTGCACGTTCACACTCTCTCCACGGTGCGGGTTAGACTCAAGCATGAATCAGTAGGACTTGTAGGAAGAAATGGGGCTTAGGCAACGGCTTGGTAGTCAAAGATAAACATGAAGGCTCTATGCAACCAAAGCGAGCGAAAACAACCCAAACCAAAACAGCCACTTAGAAAAGAATGGGGCACACGCCCCCAGACTTAGCTTGAAATTCGGGTGTGAACACGGCTGAACCCGACCAAATTCAATAAAGAGGATTGGGATCGAAATCTCAAAGCAATTCTTTCATATATATATATATATATATATATTTTTTCTATTGCGCGAATCAGCTTTTTATTTTCGTAAACGGTTGTTTTCTTTTCTGCGCTAGCAATCCCCAAACGAAGCAATCCAAACAGGAATAAAATCAGCACCCCCAAAAACAATGTCCACTAATCACAAGCTCGACAAAACAGTAAATACAAATCAGCTAAAGCATTTGATTGCGAAGGTGGGTTTAGCTTCAGGCCTTGGTGAAAGTGAGTGGAGCTAGATCAAAGGAAGGGTAGGCACAAATTTGGCATGCAATGGTTAACAGGTAGGAATGGCTAATCAAGGCTCAAACTAGCCAAAAAGAAGGCCTACATCATGCTCACGCTTAACTAACCGTGCACCAATGCTTCGAGAGTAGCTTAGGGCAAGTTCTTAGCCACCGAGAAAGACGATCCTTCCCCCCGACTCGAGCAACACGAGTCTAGTGGCGGCTACACACATTCCTACACTATCGTTTGATTATCCCAGATTCAGATTTTGAGCAGTACAAACAATATTTACGTGTGCATAAAAGAATAAATCTACGAGCATAAAGAAAAATTAGTTCTATCCTAACTCTACACAAACCATGAGTATTCGATTAGGAGCACTGCATGAGTTTCGAACGACTCAATCCTGAAATCCTAAGCCAGTACCACTATTTTAAAGTTTACACAAAAGCAATAAATTTAACTCGGGTTGTGCGCGTGGGTAAGAGCGCACTCGTGTGGGTGATTCAGTGTGTGCAACAAAAAAACAAGAAATAAGTAAATACGCAACTGAAATGCAACAGAAAGTGCGGTGTAGTGACCACAGGCATACTCCCCCCCCAGACTTAAAGTTGACAACGAATAAAAATTAGCATTCCAAAGAGGAGAAATAGCTCGGGTAGGAAGTTACCTATGCTCAAAATTGAGCATACCAGTCGGGGAACGAGATGTCCAAGTGCGACCAAGTTGTCGCGCCTCAAATATTCCTGCACCTGCGATTAAAGGATGCAAGCCAAACAAAATATGGACAGATATATATATATATAGAAATAAATAGAACTCAAAACACAGCATAGGACCGAACGGTCCAACTTGGGTTGTCTCCCGAAAGCTCTTTTGTTTACCGTCCTTAAGGTGGACCAAATACCTGTATTAGCAGTTCAAATAGAGAGTTCGATACAAAAAAAAAGAAAAGACAACAGTCGGCTCCCATATGGGCGCTCACAAAAATATAGTAGCTGTCTTGCTCAAAAAATATAAACAATAGAAAATAAACAGAAGGCGTGGTATACTAGCTCTGTGGTGAGTTCCACTCACTCCCCCTCACTATCACTGTCGTGAATCTCGATGGGCGACGGACGTGGACCAGGTGCTGATGGTGCGACGCGAGTGGGCGGTGGTTGAATGTTCATCCCGCCTCGCACTGCTTGCTGATAAATAAAATCCTGCATCCAAAACTGGGAAGCTTCCAGATCAGCAAGGCGCTCGGATAAATATGGGACACCCCTCTCTTGAACTGAGCTGGACTGGCGGCTAGATTGCCCCTCATGCTTTATGGGCGGCCTCAGTTGTTGCTGACTCTGCTGCGGTGGCACTCCTGCACTCCGCCTACCCATAGCGGAAGATTCACCCGGCTCTCCTTCATCTTCCCCTTCATCTCTACCCGCAGGCGCATCACCAGGCATGCGGACAATAAACTGTCGGCCACCTTTTCTCCCTACCACACGTAGCAAATGGAAACTCACCAGGTTGGCCCTGAAGATCATGGATGGGGCAGTGACCTGCACCATCGGAGGTAGCTGGCTCCAAACTCCCAAACTTTTGGCAATGCGGGTAATGTAGTAAGCACCCCCGATCGCGCCCGCGAGACCATAAGTGGCCTTGTGGTGGAAGAAATAGGCCAGCATATACCCCAAATGGAGGGGGTACTGCTGCTGCATGCTAGATAAGGAGATCAAATCCTGCCACCCCACCACATTCTTGCTCAGGGCCCTAACGGTGAGTGAATGACTAAGCAAATGCTGCATAAACCAGAGAGCGGGGGAGACAATTTTTGTTGACTTGGCACGGCGGGCTACATACTCCTCGTGCCCTCCGGTCAGAGAATGCCAAGCGGACCGCGGAGTCACAGCCTCTGGAAAATCAATGCATAATGCGGGGAAATTAATCTGGGATGCCTCTGCCTCGGAATAGACACCTGCATGGATGGCAAGCTCGGGCAGTGTGACCGTGAAGACATTTCCCATCATCCGAAAGGAACAAGTGGGGAGAAACTGGTTGTCCGCCGTTGTCTCCCAAGTGAATGTGGAAAGAAATTCCAATGTCAATTCCCGGAAGCCAAGCTCGTCGCACTCGAATAACTTGCTCCAACAATCGAAAGAGTAGAGAATGAGCACGGCCTCTGCTAATGCACCGTCATCCCCAATGGAACGCAGCTCGTTCCAGTCAACAAGCCGCTGAGAGAGGAATGGCTTGTCCTTCAGGGAATTATAGCGTTGAGTATGCTCTGCCTTAGCAAAAGTTCCCATTCTTCCCAAAATCTGCGCAGGGCTTGCTGAAGCACGACCGGATCGTTGATAGGCCTTGACTATAGGGCGGCGTCTAGGTTCCATTACAGCAAAGTAAGGAAGGGAGATATGAAGTTGAGGGATCCTACCGGAGGAGAGAGAGACGAACCACCGGGGAGGAATCGGAAGAGGATGAGCGCCGAAAACGCATGCGCAGCGGACCAAGCGGGAGATTAGGGCGCACGCACAGTGGACAGCGGCAGGAAAATAAAAAGAAACCGGGCATGCGCACGACCAGTGGTCGTGCGATTATAAGTAGTGCGCACGACCAGTGGTCGTGCGCAGTGAAATTTTTCACACGCCTGAGTTTCCAGTCTATTTCACGCTGCTGACCACGTGGTGCACAGAAAGCTCAACACACAGCTGGGCTACCACACCCACATAATGAAATACAAACAAAAAATGTAACAAAAGAAAGACTATCCTAAATAACTGTTGGGTTTATTGTCTCCCAACAGGACTTATTCAAAATCTGAGCATCTCCTAACTGATGGGCGAGTGAAACTGGAAATGCTCAGGCAGAGGTTCATGGTCACGCTGCGGTAGCGGGTACCGGAACGGAGATAGAATAGAAGCCCCAATACCTGTATACGTATACCTATCGGAAGTTTCAGGCATGGGCAGAAAGTCACTTGGGAAGCTCATTGGCTTCAACTCCATCTGCATCTGGTTACAATAAGTCCGAGGCTACATTACAGGCCCTTGTACTGATTTGACCAATTCCACATTGTGGTCCTGCATGGGAGTAGACACGAGAGCAGGGTCAAGAAATAAACTAGAAGAGTAACATAAACGGACCTCGATCTTGGGGATGATCCCGGAGTCATCCCCCGTCGGCGGAATTGTGGATGCTTCCAAACAGCTGTCTAAGCTAGTGCAGGAATGTTCTGAAGCTGTATCTGCCTCGTCCATGCCTCGGGCATCCTCACATGGGATGGAGGTCAAAACCTCTGCCACGGAGGAGTCGGGAAATGTCCACCTGCTCAATCTCGCACTGTCAGAAGAAGAAAGAATATTATCAAAGAGGAAGGTAACACGAAGCTTGGTAGGACGTTGCGCTGGCTCTTCACAACTAAAAGATTCTATGCTAGTTGAAGTAGGCACTTCCAGGAGTATAAATACAGTGTCGGAATGGGGATAAGCATATGTATGGTGCACACCTGGGATGTCTTCTCCAAAACATAGAGATGCCATGGCACATACCCCGATACAGAAGGGATGTTGCCCAAGGGTGAAGTGGAGACAATCCGAAAATCCGGCTCGTCATCCACTGCTAGATCAGCTAGGTACGCGGCGCACTCCTTCAATGCATGATCCCAGCTTCGACAAAAAAGGCACTGCTTAGCCGGCTTTGGCGGGCAACTGGTGCTGGCTGAATAAAAGAGTGCGGCAATGGCTCCGCTGGTCGGTAGCTAACCGGCTTATGTCGACGATGTTGGGTATTGTATCCACGATTACCTAGATTTGAGGAAGCCACCTGTCAAGCTAAGATGAATTCACAATGTATTTGATAAACTCTTTCAAGTTGTACTTGCAGTCTCTCCACGCTAAGTGCACACCAATGTCAGGGTGCATAGGTCAATATATGCTATCCCTCGTTGAGCAGATCAGTGTGTTGGCCTATGTGTACTCTCTCTATTGGAGTGCACTTACTTTCAAGTACAGGGCCGCTCTTGCAAGAGAAGACAGGAGTGGAGGATCAAGGAGCAGCTCCTAGGTGGAAGACGAAAAATCGTCCAGGCAAATTCGACGAGTCACCAAGTGATTCTCGCCGAATCGGGGAATCACTAGGTGATTCTCGTCGAATCGCATATCAGTATTCTCGCCGACTCCTTGGCCATCTCAAAATGGTGCCAAGTAAGATTCGGCGAGAATCACTTGTAATTCCCGCCGAACCTGTGGTCTGCAGCCCATGAATACAAAGTAAAATTCGTTGAGAATCAACAAGTGATTCGACGTGAATCACAAACATTCTCGACGAATCGTCGAGAATCACTTGGTGATTCTCGCCGATCGTCGAGAATGTCTGCGATTCTCGCCGATTTTTACTTGGCGTTTTCTCAGAATGCTGCTGAACCGGATTCTGCTTCTGGATTTGTTTGACCGGATTTTGGGGATTTCATTTGTGGGTCCCACAAACGGCATATTTGAGAATCCACAGTATTTATACACAGGTATTTTGAAAGTAAATCTACGGACAAAAGGAAAGAACAATCCAGCGGCGACGTAACCCTAACTTCGCGAAATCGCTCCGCTCCGCCGCCGCCGCTCGCGTCAGTGGTCGCCACTGCTGATCGCTCTTCTTCCCGATCTCCGGTGACAGAAGCTTAGCAAGGCTTGAGTCTCACGTCTATCCGGAGATCTCTTGTCTCTCGATTTGTTGACCGGGAAAACTCCCCCGTCCGAATCGATCGAGAATGATCCTAGAGTGACCGTTGGTGACCAAGCTTGCTTCGCTACGAAGTTTAGATCTCCAAGTTTCAGACTTTTCATCGTAGCCGCCGATCCCGAAGCTAGCCGCCGCTCGTGTGCCGCCGCCGGTTCCGGGGAGATCTTTCCAAGAGAGACCAAGGTCGTAGACTCTTCATCGACTTCAAGAACACTCGTCGAACAAAGAGGAACACCGTAGTCTCCAAAAGAAGTTTGTATCACGTGTACATTCTACATTTTCATTTCGTTGTAAAGGAACTGTTGTTCCGAGTTGTAAGGGTTGGGTGACCCGCTTTGTGGGAGTGTTGACTCTCACGTGTGGAGGGCTCCTTCCGTTATGCAGGGATTGGATTTCAATCCCGTTGGTGAAGTGACCGAGTCGTCCCTTGTTGGGGAATGGCGAAGGGGGAAAGTGGATGTACCCAAGTCGGGGAACCACTATAAATTTGCTGTGTTTTCTGTGTGCTGTGTTTGTTGTTTTTATTGTCAGGTACATCTGTAAATTCCGCAAAAGAACCACACGTCACCTATTCCCCCCCCCCCCCCCATAGGTGCACATAGCCGACACTAAGTGGACTTTCAGACGATATGTCGATTCATGAATTTCCTAGCTACTATACTTCTGAGGGCATCTGTCGCTAACATGAGTGATGTCTCCACAATGACGGCAATTGATATTGAAATTGGCCCACATTGCAACGACTTTAAATATCAGGGATACAACTACTTGGCAAAGATTCTGCGAATAAAACTAACACTTCCATCTGACGGAATAACAACACAAGAGAAAAGAGATCAACAACAACAAAACAACTCGTATAATGAAATTCTCAGTCATCTGGAGTCGCTCTACAGTTGCATTCCCCGGCAACGGCGCCAAAACCTTGATGCGTGTAATTCGGCAAGCCCACCGGTCGCACAAGTAATAAAGTTTTGGGAGTAAATCCCCAAGTGTCGGTCTCTTGAGGAATGCAATTAGCGTAGAACGGCAACAGTACCGAGAATATCGTTTTGAGAGTTAAAAATAGAACAAAAAGGAAATAGCGAACTAGGGAGATTGTGGATGTTTGATCTACTGAACTAGTAAAAGCTATGCGGGTCGACGGCACCGCTTCGCAAGGTGAAGTGGGTTTGTCGGCCGCTATGCCGAACTTCAGTTGGGCGAGTGGAAGGGAAGCTAATGGATTGCAGCGTTCTTGTGTGGATTGCAAGCGGACAAGGCATAGGAATGAAGTGGATGTGGGGTGAGCGAGGCGCATTCATAGACAGAACTCACAAGCATAAGAAGAAACTAACATTCCATTAACTAGAAAGTAAACTTGATGTTCAGGGATGGAAATGTTCGTTACACTGCACAAAACATTCATAACACAGAGGAAGGGGAAGAGGAGTAAACCAAAAGAGAATGAAGATCCACCGCGGATCGTGGTCGGAGTAGCGAGTTGTCAATCAGCTTCCAGGCTCAGTCCAAGGAGGCTTCCGGTACCAACGATCTGTCACCGTCGAAGGCGTTTAAGTCCGTTCTCTAGGTTATCTACTTCACCAACTCTGCAGGAAAGCTTGGAGTTGAAGTCATCAATGGCCGAGGGCTTCGCCGGAGTGTTGAAAAGCTTCGTAGTAGCTGGAAATGGCTTCCCGACGAAGGTGGAAGTGATGGAGCAGCTGGAGAGGTGAAAAGGCGATTCCCACGCACTCTCCGATCGCAGCAAATGACAGGCGTTGACCTAAAACGCGGAGCAGGGCCTTATATACGGAGGCAGCAGAAGCAGTGCGCACGAGCAGTGGCGCACGACCAGTGGTCGTGCGCACTGTAGGTCGATGATCGTGCGGCTTTTCCAAATAAACCTGCAACCTGGACAAGAAGCATCAGCATAAAAGTGCACGAGCAGTGGCGCACGACCAGTGGTCGTGCGCACTATGGCCAGTGCTCGTGCGATTACCGAGACAGGGTTATGAAAACGGGGGTGTAATGCACACGAATAGTGGCGCACGACCAGTGGTCATGCGCAGTAAGTCCAGTGGTCGTGCGCAGTAAGTCCAGTGGTCGTGCGCAGTATTCCTGCATCGTCGGAGTCTCCCGAACAGTTCCGGAGCACGCACACGACCACTGTACCAGCAGAAGGGGCAAAAGGCCACCAGAACTTGCACACCACATCCCCGAGATAGAGCTAAAGAATAACAACAAAATGGAAACATAGAAAGCACACAGAAGCGGGCCTACAGTGTACTTAAGCGTGAAATAGGTACATAAACACAAATAAGCAATAAAGGCTCTCAAGTGTAGTGCTAAGGCGATAAAACTAGCCCAGATGAGTCCAAAAATCAGTGTAAAATGTGGACTCATCACGTCCCCATACCGATGTGTGGCTAATCGCTATTAGCCTCGGCATCGAAGAGCATTGGGACATTTAAAATGATTTGTAATAATTAAAGCTCTTTATTTTCATTTTAATCTAAGGACTTTAGGTTTACCCCGGGTTAACGACGCGTAGGACCACATATCGATGTGTGGGCCCTATTTCCGTAGTCCATATGCTAGCTAGCCGAGAGGCCGTGCATATGGACCGATCACCCGTGGGTAAATAGAGTTGCTTGCATACCCACGAGAGAGGACAAGCGTAATTCTACCGGATTGGGTTCCCCACCCAATAGCGGGGTTCTTAGCGTAAAGCGGGCGTTAAGAGGAATCCTTCGTTGGACTAGCGTTCGGTCGAATAGTCTTAACGTTCAGCTGAGCGATATCCCTATAGCTAGGTGAGCTCACATTTGTGGAACCTCTACGGCCAAGTTGCCTTTTATTAATTTGAAAACTAAGTCCTATAATTATTAAAAATTGTTTTATTCTTAATCCGATTCGATGCCGAGCGTTAACCCCTCATCGAATATTTTCTAAATCATTTTTTCACTCCTTTGCTTTTTCCGTCTTTAGTTAATTAAAAAAATCCACCTTACTTTCGGTAAAATAATAGTCCTCCCGGAGGAGTAAGAATAGTCAACACGACCCCGAGAATAATACGACCTCGATATTCCCCCGAATATCGAGTACTACTTGCGATAGGTGCACTTGCCTCCTGTAGCACGCCCGCGGCGATCGACTCACTGAACCAACCACAGTAAGAGTCTGTTCGCGGGCGCGTCAAGTTTTTGGCGCCGTTGCCGGGGAATAGGGCCTGACTCAAACTCAGCTCGACGATTTCAACTCGACACTTTCCGCTCGACATCATCGAGTGTCGACACCAACCGACACGCCCAGAGTCACGCCCGTGACCTTATGCGTGGCTTCATCACCTGTCCCGACAAGATGCTGCCAAAGACTTTTGACGCAACTCGCGCCCGGTTCTACCGCCCCGACACGCCCAGCGTCACGCCCGTGATTGGGGGCGTGACATCCGCGAACTCAGCCCGAAGTCAACTTTCCTGTCAAATCTTCGGTCGCCATCATGAATAGTAGTGACACGCCCCCCCTACACGCCCGTGTCGGAGGGCGTGTACTTAGAATTTTTTGCCTATAAATTGCCCATTTCTGTAAGGTCCAAGGGTTCAGATTTTTGGGCCATTTTAGTTGTTTTTGTAGGCTGCATCCGTGGATTCCCTTGCTATGTAAGGAGATTTCTCCCCCTTTTCCTTTATGTTTGTTTTCGCTTTAGCTTTAGCTTTGTAATAGCTTTGTAATAGTTTCCTTTAATCAATAAAAATGTTAGTTTATCTCTTCTTATTTGGCTTTGGAATGAACTCATGTGCCCACTTTTTCTTCTCATTTTATCCTTAGTTTCTCCTTTGTTTTTCTCTTTATATAGAGTGTTTATGTGTGTATGAGTGTGATATGTTTCATAGTCATGTTTTCAACTTGTCTTCATGATAGGTTTGTATTATATTTCATTTCCAAGTTAGGTATGATAAGTTTTCCTCTTCTTCATCATGTCCTTTTCTAACCAAAATTTTTATGCTTTCATTCTTATGTATTTATAAAAGAGTTAAAAGTGATTTTGATTTTTTTTTTACTTAGTTTTTTTTGTAGGATTGTAAAACCCTTTTTGTTATTTTCATTTTCTTTTCACTTTTTAATAGCTTTTATGAAAACATAAGAATGAAAATGTTGAAATTTTAATTTTTGAAAGGCTTAAGTTTTTGAATTATTTTGGAAAACTTTTGTTCTCTTAAAATTTTAATTTGTTCTTTTTATTTGTTTTTGGCAAAACCTAAGCATGAAAAAGTAAATGTTTTAATTTTTAGGAAATTTTCATTTTGCTTTTAATTTGTGTGTGTGAGTGTATGAGAATAATGTTTTGATGCTTTGTTCAAATTATGTAGAGTGTGTGAGTGTAGGTGTTAGTTTTTCAAGCTTAATTTTTCGTGCTTTGTTTTATCGTTTTCTTTAATTATGTAGAGTGCCTGTGTGTAGGAGATAGTTTTATTGCTTCCCTTCAATTCTTATAGAGTGTGTGTGTGTGTGTTTGTGTGCATTTATTTCCGCCTACTCATTAAGGGTTAAATGGCGCATCGTTTTCATTTTCAGTCCTATTTGTTTGAGTAGGACTTGCAATTTTCTTTTTTTGTTTTTCCGCCTACTCACTTAAGTTAAATGGACGGACTTTATTTCCCGCCTACTCGTTTAAATAGGACTTGTACTCGCATTTATTTTTACCTACTCGTTTGAGTTAAATGGCGTGTCTTTATCTCCCTGTAAATATTTGAGAAAGCCCTGTAATCGCATTTTTTCTCCTACTCATTCGAGTCGGACTCGCTTTCATTTTGGTCATACTCGTTTGAGTAGGACTTGTAATTTTCAGCTTTTATTTCCCGCCCCCACTCGTTTGAGTGGGACTTACAATTTCAATTATGCAAATTTCTTTCAAGTGTAACTTAGTTTCTGTTTTATTTATAATTTGGAGTGTGTGTGAGTTCTTGTTTTAGCTAACTTTTCAGCTTTCTAAATGTTTGTTTTTTTATGTCCTCTTCTTATAATCATTTAGCGTTTAATTCCGAACTCGCGCCTCATTAAATTATAAAGCCGTACTCATACCGATGTGTGGCTAATCGCTATTAGCCTCGGCATCGAAGAGCATTGGGACATTTAAAATGATTTGTAATAATTAAAGCTCTTTATTTTCATTTTAATTTAAGGACTTAAGGTTTACCCCGGGTTAACGACGCGTAGGACCACATATCGATGTGTGGGCCCTATTTCCGTAGTCCATATGCTAGCTAGCCGAGAGGTCGTGCATATGGACCGATCACCCCTGGGTAAATAGAGTTGCGTGCATACCCTCGAGAGAGGATAAGCGTAATTCTACCGGATTGGGTTCCCCGCCCAATAGCGGGGTTCTTAGCATAAAGCGGGCGTTAAGAGGAATCCTTCGTCGGACTAACGTTCGGTCGAATAGTCTTAACTTTCAGCTGAGCGATATCCCTATAGCTAGGTGAGCTCACATTTGTGGAACCTCCACGGCCAAGTTACCTTTTATTAATTTGAAAACTAAGTCCTATAATTATTTAAAAATTGTTTTAGTCTTAATCCGATTCGATGCCGAGCGTTAACCCCTCATCGAATATTTTCTAAATCATTTTTTCGCTCCTTTGCTTTTTCCGTCTTTAGTTAATTAAAAAAATCCACCTTACTTTCGGTAAAATAATAGTCCTCCCGGAGGAGTAAGAATAGTCAACACGACCACGAGAATAATACGACCTCGATATTCCCCCGAATATCGAGTACTACTTGCGATAGGTGCACTTGCCTCCTGTAGCACGCCTGCGGCGATCGACTCACCGAACCAACCACAGTAAGAGTCTGTTCGCGGGCGCAATGACGCCAAAAACTTGATAGGGTTAAAACTCCAAAAATATTTACGGTCACGCGGCGACCCGGCGGTTTTATTTAAGTAAAACCGAAGTGGTTTTATTATTTAGAAAACGGGGCGCGCGTATTTATTTATTTGGATATAAAAAGGGTTAGATCGAGTTTTAACGAAAGGAGGCAAGTGCACCTATCGTGAGTAGTACAGGATATTCCGGGTGTAATATCGAGGTCGTATTGTTCTCGGGGTCGGTTCGATTATTTCTACTCTTCCCTGGAGGGGACTATTATTTTACCGATACTTAACTTGTCGGGTTATATATTATATATAATAAAAATGACAGAAGATAAAAGGCATAAAAGGAAAGCAATAAGGTGGTGCCGATGAAGAGCTTAGCTCGATGGCACTGAAAAAACAATTGAACTAAAATAGACTTTAAATAAAAAGAGCTCCCAAATTTCTAATTAATTAAGACGGAGACTTGGCCGTGGAGGTTCCACTAAAATGAGCTCACCTAGCTATAGGGCTATCGCTCACCTGAACGCTAAGACTATTCGACCGGGCTCTCGTCCGACGAAGGATTCCTCTTAACGCCCGCATTACGCTAAGAACCCCGCTATTGGGTGGGGAACCCAATCCGGTAGAGTTGGCGCGCCTCCTCTCTCGAGGGTTAGTGCGGAACTCTCTTTGCCAAGGGGTGATCGGTCCATATGCACGGCCTTTCAGCTAGCTAGCATATGGACTACGGAAATAGGGCCCACACATCGATATGTGGTCCTACGCGTCGTTTACCCCGGGCAAACCATAAGTACTTTTAATTAATTAGAAAAATACGACCTTTAATTATTTTAAGCTATTTTATTTGTCCCAATGCACTTCGATACCGAGGGCTAAGAACGGTTAGCCACTCATCGGAATGGGGACGGCTTGCGGTGAAAAGCAGAAAATAAAGCAATAAAGAAAGCGGTAAAGGAAAGCAGAAAATTTCAAGTCCTACTCAAACGAGTAGGACTGAAGAAAGCTGTAAATTGCGAGTCCCGACGCAAATGCATGTGCGGGAGAAAGAAAGCGGGTCCTACTCAAACGAGTAGGACTAAATAAATGCAACACACGCACACACTCGACAAAAATTAAAACTCACACACACACTCTCTCGACATAAAGTAAAACACACACACACAAATCCTACTCAAATGGGTAGGGGAAAATAAAGACCTGCCATTTAACTCGAATGAGTAGGCGGAAATAAAGAAAATTACAAAATCACGCACTCTACAGAAAGTAAAATAAGCAAAGCGTCATTTAACTCTTAACGAGTAGGCGGAAATAAATGTGCATACATAAAAAATTGCAAAAAACTAAGTTACCGAAAAATTAAAATAACTACATTTCTACCGCTAGAATGCGGTAGAAATGCATAAAAAGCTAAAATAAAAATTAAACGAGCGAAAAGTTTTGAAAATAAACGCAAAATGAAAGTGCTCGAAAAATTAAAACGAATACATTTCTACCGCAAAAATGCGGTAGAAATGCATAAAAAGAGAACGAAAAATTAAATAAGCAAAAAGTTTTAAATAAAAAACTAAGTGCATGAAAAATTAAAACGACTATATTTTCATTCTTATAATTTTATAAAAATGCTAGAAAAGTGATAATAAAGTTAAAAGGAGTAAAATGTTTTACGGATAAAAACGAACAAAACTAGCGAAAAAGATAAAAAATCACTTTTAAAACGTTTTTATAAACTCATAAGGATGGACATTATATGAACGGAAAAGCTAAACTATGAAAATTATGGAGATTATGAAAGCAATAAAACTAAGTTAAACTCATACACACACACACACCCTTAGAAAAGAACGAAAAACAAAGTTAAAAACAAAAGCAAATAAGATTGCATAAGGTGGGAGTTGCATAGATCCATTCCAAAGGCAATATAAGAGAAGAAAAGAAAATATTTCATTAAATAAAAAGACAAGTTACAAAGACATGAAACTAAAAGCTAAGGAGAGGGGGAGAAAATATCGCTTACATAACCCTTGGAAGCATTCCAGCAGCACAACATCTTATACAAAATGGTTCAAAAAAAGGGAACAGGAACTCAAGCAGAACACTGGTATTTATTGGGGAAAATTTACAAGTACACGCCCTCTGACACGGGCGTATCATGGGGCGTGTCGACACTATTCATGATGGCGGCCGTCGATTTGATGGGAAAGTGAACTTCGGGCTGGACACGTCTCGGTCTCGCGTTGGTCACGCCCTAGGTCACGGGCGTGACGGTGGGCGTGTCAAGGAGGTGGATCTGGGCGCGGGTCGCGCCAAAAGTCGTCGTGCGGGTCTTGTCGGCCAGGTGGAGATGTCACGCCCCAGGTCACGGGCGTGACTCTGGGCGTGTCGGCTGGTGTAGACACTCGACAAACGTTGAGCGGAAAATGTCGAGTTGAAAATCGTCGAGCGGGAAGAGGTGTCACGCCCTAGGTCACGGGCATGACTCTAGCCGTGTCGAGGGGGTCGACGAACATCGAGCTGAAAACGTCGAGCGGGTGGACACGGGCTTGGGTCACGCCCCGTGTCGGGTGACACGGGCGTGACGCCGGGTGTGTCAAGCTTTTCTCTTCAAAATTTGCTGATTTCACTGGAATTTGACGTGTCACGCCCGGGTCACGGGCGTGACCAATATGTCACGGGCGTGACTTTGCAATTTTTGGCAGATTTTTGATATTTTCTGAAACATAAAAATAAAGCAAGTCAGCAAAATTATTTACAAAAAGGAGCAATTTATTAAGCAAATACATGAAAAAATGACGAAAAGAAATGAAAACGACTAAATTAATGTACACAAAAATGCGTATATTTACAATTCATCAAATACCCCTATACTTAAGCTTTTGCTATTCCAGAGCAAAAGTTGGAGATGAACTTATAAGGAATAAAAGAAATCCTAAGTTTAGCTACCGCTTGAATTAATTAAAAGTAAGATCAAAATAAACATCCGGGGTTAAAGAATTAAATCCGAATTTATGAAATGTTATGAATAGAGGAAGAGTTTCAAAAAGACTTCTAGATAAAATAAAATAGAAAGCAAAAATTTATTTTTGTTAGTTTAACAAAGATGGATTGGATTTATATAAAAAAAATTAAGCTTAAAAGAAGTTAAAGGAAATAATGCAATTTAAAAGTTATGCTCTCAAAAAAATTTTAAATTAATTCTAGAATCATTGAAATATGTTAAGTGGTTTGGTGGTTTATGAAGAAGGCTTGAATATTGAGGTGAGGTAATTTTTCTCGAACCTCCAATTTTTTTATTTTTGGATAGTTAGGAAAATGAAATCTTATTTTCCTAACACAAAATAATTTTTTTCTTTCTTCATAAATAATAAATAACCCAATGTATATGTGTAGGAGTAATGAATTTTATCCTCTTACTCCATAACATATAATCTTTTTAAATATTGGGTGCCTATGTTTACGGAATGAAATCTTATTCTCATTGACATAAAATCTTTTAAGGGATAGAGGTAAACATGTCAAGTAAGACATGAAAAAAAATGGAAGTGGATTTATTTTTCAAAAAGAAAACTAGCTTTTAATCAAAAAGTTTTGAGAGCAACCTTTTTAAAATGAACGTTCCTATATTTCTAAAAGCATGAAGTAGAAATAATTGAAATCCATGGATGTTATTTTCTAACATAAAAATGAGCTTCTACTTATAAAATTAGAAGTGGTGGTGAAAAACAAGTTCTCTATTATAAGGAAAAGACATAAAAAAATTCTTTAAATCTTAACCCCAGACACTTAAATCTATCAAACTTTAAATAATAAACGAATAGTAAGCAAAGAATAAAAAGAATTCGCTTATAAATTAACTCGAAACTAGATTTTTGGAAAGCAAAAAGGGTTAAGAAATGATATATTCGATTTATTTTGTTACATAATTTAACAAAACACATTTTTTTGTGAATTTTTAGAGTTTTTATCATTTTTTTTGTGTTTTAATTATTATCTTTTTAAGATTTTTAGAGTTATTTTCTTTTTTTAAGATTTTTGGTTTTTCTAATTTTTTTGATTTTTAGTGTATTTTGATCAGTTATTTACAAGAAAGAGTAGAGAAAAAAGTGTTATTTATAAAGGAGATACGGGGGAAAAAGAATAAAATTTTTTATTTTTAAATAATATACAAAGTAAAAAAACTCGAGGGCGGCCCACGAACAGACTCTATTTGGATGGTTGGTTCAATGAGTCGAACGCCACGGGGAGGCAAAATGCGAGTTTTTATAAATAAGAAGTACGGGGAAGATTTTTACAAAAATTATTTACAAAGTAAAAATATTTTGTGTTTGTTTTTTTTTTGTGAATTTTTTGAGTTTTATGATTTTTTTTGAAGTTTTATGAAAATAAAAACAAGGAAAAAAATTTTTTAGGTTTTATTTTTTGTAATGTTTTCGTATTTTTATGCATTTTTGTAAAGTGCAGAAATAAAGAAATACGAAAACACCCCCACACTTAAACCCAACATTGTCCCCAATGTTGCAATCTAAGTATGCGGAACAGATAATATACAAAATATAATAAGTACAGAAAGAAAAAGGGAGGGTAGGAGCTTCCCTTAGACGAGTGCGGGAGGCCCGGGTTGAAACCCTGCATTATTGGTTAGAAGAAGAACAAAGAAGCAAAAAAGGCAATCATAAAAGCAAAAAAGATAAATTCGGCTAAAAGATATGCGGGCGGTAGGGGGCAGGTGTGTTGGTGACTCGGAAGGTAGCTAAGGCCTTAACGACCATTGCGTGATAAAAATGTGATCCCCTAGCACGCAAAATAATGGAAGCGTGCCGAAGCAAAATGAAACGAAATAAAACAAATTAAAATAAAAAGAAGTTAAATAAAACATATATACGTTTGTTAATATCAAATTATTATATATTTTTTTGTGTTTTTAAGGAGATTTTTTTTTATTTTTTAGTTGGGTTTTAGTTTTTTTTATTGAAATTTTTTAGTTTTAAGTTTTTCTCTTTTTTAGTATGTTTTATGTTTTTTTTTCATTTTTTAAGTGTTTAGATTTTTTAGATTTTTTCATTTTAGAGTTTTTTTTGTTTTTGTTGGGTTTTAGATTTTTTAGATTATTGATTTTTAGAATTTTTAGGTTTTTTTTAGAGTTTTTAGATTTTTTAAGTTTTATACTTTTTCAAGTTTTTATAGTTTTTTTTTGTTTTTAAGTTAGTTTTTTTTTGTTGTTTTGTGTTGTTAGTAGAAAACGACGTCATTTCAAAAAAATATTCTATAAATAATAATAATATGATAAAAATAATATATATTTTTAAGATTTTTTTTAAGTAGTTTATTATTATTATTATTATTATGTTTTTGTTGGGCATTTTTAATTTTTGTTATAATTATAGATATAGGTAAAATTAATATATTTCCAGGGTTGAAAATAACGGCACCAAAAAGTCCCCGGCAACGGCGCCAAAAACTTGATAGGGTTAAAACAGCGCCAAAAACTTGATAGGGTTAAAACTCCAAAAATATTTACGGCTTACATAATCATTTAGCACTCCCGGCAAATGCACCAGTTTGTTTTTGCTTTAGCTTTAGCTTTGTAATAGCTTTGTAATAGTTTCCTTTAATCAATAAAAATGTTAGTTTATCTCTTTTTATTTGGCTTTGGAATGAACTCATGTGCCCACTTTTTCTTCTTATGTTATCCTTAGTTTCTCCTTTGTTTTTCTCTTTATATAAAGTGTGTGTGTGTGTGTATGAGTGTAACATGTTTAATAGTAATGTTTTTAATTTATCTTCATGATAGGTTTTGTATTAGATTTCATTTCCAAGTTAGGTATGATAAGTTTTCCTCTTCTTCATCATGTCCTTTTCTAACCAAAATTTTTATGCTTTCATTCTTATGTATTTATAAAAGAGTTAAAAGTGATTTTGATTTTTTTTACTTAGTTTTTTTTGTAGGATTGTAAAACCTTTTTTGTTATTTTCATTTTCTTTTCACTTTTTAATAGCTTTTATGAAAACATAAGAATGAAAATGTTGAAATTTTAATTTTTGAAAGGCTTTAGTTTTTGATTTTTTTTAGAAAACGTTTGTTCTCTTAAAATTTCATTTTGTTCTTTTTATTTGTTTTTGGCAAAACCTAAGCATGAAAAAGTAAATGTTTTAATTTTTAGGTAACTTTCATTTTGCTTTTAATATTGTGTGTGTGAGTGTATGAGAATAATGTTTTGATGCTTTGTTCAAATTATGTAGAGTGTGTGAGTGTAGGTGTTAGTTTTTCATGCTTTATTGTATCGTTTTCTTTAATTATGTAGAGTGCGTGTGTGTAGGAGTTAGTTTTATGGGTTTCTTTCAATTTATATAGAGTGTGTGTGTTTGTGTGCATTTATTTCCGCCTACTCGTTAAGAGTTAAATGGTGCATCGTTTTTATTTCCCGCCTACTCGTTTGAGTAGGACTTGTAATTTTCTTTCTTTATTTTTTCGCCTACTCACTTGAGTTAAATGGACGGACTTTATTTCCCGCCTACTCGTTTGAGTAGGACTTGTACCTGCATTTATTTTCGCCTACTCGTTTGAGTTAAATGGCGTATCTTTATCTCCCTGTAAATATTTGAGAAAGCCCTGTAATCGCATTTATTTTCTCCTACTCATTTGAGTAGGACTCGCTTTCATTTTAGTCCTACTCGTTTGAGTTGGACTTGCAATTTTAAGCTTTTATTTCCCACCCCCACTCGTTTGAGTGGGACTCGCAATTTCAATTATGCAAATTTCTTTTATGTGTAACTTAGTTTCTCTTTAATTTATAATTTGGAGTGTACGTGAGTTCTTGTTTTAGCAAACTTTTCAGCTTTCTAAATGTTTGTTATTTTTCTTATGTCCTCTTCTTATAATCATTTAGCGGTTAATTCCGAACTCGCGCCTCATTAAATTATAAAGCCGTCCCCATACCGATGTGTGGCTAATCGCTATTAGCCTCGGCATCGAATAGCATTGGGACATTTAAAATGATTTGTAATAATTAAAGCTCTTTATTTTCATTTTATTCTAAGGACTTTAGGTTTACCATGGGTTAACGACGCGTAGGACCACAAATTGATGTGTGGGCCCTATTTCCATAGTCCATATGCTAGCTTGCCGAGAGGCCATGCATATGGACCGATCACCCCTGAGTAAATAGAGTTGCGTGCATACCCTCGAGAGAGGACAAGCGTAATTCTACCGGATTGGGTTCCCCACCCAATAACGGGGTTCTTAGCGTAAAGCGGGCGTTAAGAGAAATCCTTCGTCGGACTAACGTTCGGTCGAATAGTCTTAACGTTCAGGTGAGTGATATCCCTATAGCTAGGTGAGCTCACATTTATGGAACCTCCACGGCCAAGTTCCTTTTTATTAATTTGAAAACTAAGTCCTATAATTATTAAAAATTGTTTTAGTCTTAATCCGATTCAATGCCGAGCATCAACCCCTCATCGAATATTTTCTAAATCATTTTTTCGCTCCTTTGCTTTTTCCGTCTTTAGTTAATTAAAAAAATCCACCTTACTTTCGATAAATTAATAGTCCTCCCGGAGGAGTAAGAATAGTCAACACGACCCCGATAATAATACGACCTCGATATTCCCCCGAATATCGAGTACTACTTGCGATAGGTGCACTTGCCTCCTATAGCACGCCCCGACGATCGACTCACCGAACCAACCACAGTAAGAGTCTGTTCGCGGGCGCATCAAGTTTTTGGCGTCGTTGCCGGGGAATCTTCTTCGAGTTTCTATTTCGAATTCTGAAGTCTATTACTTTTACTTATTTTCTATAAACTAAAAAAAACTAAATACTTAATTTTAAATAAAAAAAGAGTTTATTTTGTTTTATTTTTGTTTGGGTGTATGACCCGTGGACAACCCTCCGAGTATGAAGATCTTGACTTCGACCCTGAGATCGAACGCTCTCTTGCGCGTATTCGATCTCAATGCCGAAATCCTTCTTTAGATCCCGAGGAATCTATCGGAGAACCCACTGTTGTAGTTATGGCCGCGCCTAACCCTGCCCCGGCGGCCGAGCATACTATGTCTTATTACTCCAGGCCTAACCTGGATGATACTGGGTCGAGTATTGTTCGCCTTGCGGTGGCGAATAATAATTTTGAAATAAAGTCGTGTGTCATTCAAATGGTCCAAAACGTCGTGCAGTTCGATGGAATGCCGGATGAGGACCCGAATGTCCACTTGTCTAATTTCTTGGAGATATGCGACACCTTCAAGATTAATGGCGTCACTGATGACGCCATTCGCTTGTGCTTATTTCCTTTTTCCCTTAAGTTCAAAGCCAAGGCGTGGTTGAATGCCCTCCCGCGAGGATGTATCACCACGTGGGCTGAGTTGACGGAACGGTTCCTAACGAAGTACTTTCCGCCCGCAAAAACTGCAAAGTTGCGGGCAAACATTTCTTCGTTTGTGCAAAACGATCCTGAGTCTCTATACGAGACTTGGTAATGGTTTAAGGAATTCCTCCGCCGGGGCCCGCACCACGCGCTGCCAACGTGGTTGCAAGTTCAAATTTTTTATAATGGGCTGAATTTTCAGACGCGTAAAATGATTGACGCGGCTGCCGGGGGTACGCTAAATAACAAAACCCCCGAGGCCGCCCAGGCTTTATTCGAAGATATGGCTATGAACGCCTATCAATGGAACGTCCCGCGGGGATGCCCAAAGCCGGCGGCTGGTCTTTTTGAAGTGGATACCACTTCTCTCCTAACCCTTCAAGTTGAAAGATTAACAAAGCAGGTGGCGGAGATGTCTGCTGTCTCCTCCACTCCGCCTTGTTTTATTCCACCTAACGTTTGCGTGGCTGAAGAGTTCGTGGACTTCATGGGAAATTCGGGTCGTCCTCCCTTCAACCCCAACAACAACCCTTATAGTAATCACTATAATCCGAGTTGGAGGAATCACCCCAATTTCTCTTGGAGCAACCCGAATAATGCTCAGCGTCCCCCTATTTCTTATGCGCCCGGATTTCTGCCTCCTCCTCCTCTTCTGAAACCCTCCCCGATGGAGGAAAATTTTTCGAAGTATATTGCGTCCAACGAGTCAAATATCTGGAACATCACCGGATCGCTAAAAACTCTCGAACAACAGGTTGGACAACTGGCGAGGATGATGTCCGAGCGCGCGCTCGGGGCACTTCCGGGAAACACGGAGCCCAATCCGCGGGAGAACGCCAACGCTATAACCCTCCGTAGCGGAAAGGAGGTGGTCGATCCAAAACGGACCGACACTCAGGGTTTCTGATCGGCCTCCCGCTACGCATTTCAGGGAAGTTTCTATGCCCCCTCTCTCTATATATATTGTATATATTGTTTTTTCCTCTTATTCCGCATACTTACGTTACAACATTGGGGACAATGTTGGACTTAAGTATGAGGGTATTTTCGTGCTTTACTTTCTGCACTTCAATTTTTCTGCATTTCAAAAATACAAAAAAATTACATATAACAACAAAACAACAAAAACAAAAAAAATAAAATAAAAAAACATCTTAAAATGAAAAATCGAAAAAAAATTTATTTTCTTTTTCTTTATTTTTTCCAAAAACTCAAAAAATTTAAAAATTTAAAAAAAAAACAAAAAATATATTTAGTTTCACTTTGTAAATATTTTTTGTACATATTTTTCTTGTGTAAATACTCTTTTTTCTCTCTCCCCTTCCTCGTTCTTATAAAAACCTCTCTTTTTCTCCCATGATTTTGTACATAGTATGAAACGTTTCTTAAAAAAATACAAAAAAAAGATAATAGTTCAAAAACAAAAATTAATTCAAAAAAAACAACAAAAAAAACTTAAGTAAAACAAAACAAAAATACAAAAAAAGATAATAAATGAAAAACAAAAAAAATGATGATAAAAACTATAAAAATAAAAAAAAATGTTTTAAAATAAATACATCAAATATTTCATCCTTAACTTTCCTGTTATCCAAAAATTCTGTTTTGAGTTTATTTATATGTGAATTTGATTAATTCTTTGTTCACTATCCGTTTGTTAATTATGGATTGAAAAATTTAAATAGTCGGGGTTAAGTTTTAAAGAATTCATTATACTTTGTTAAAAATAGCGAACTCGTTTTAGGCACTACTTCTAATTTTTCATTGATAGGAACACGTATATTATGTTAGGAAATAACGACTATAGAATTCAATTATACTTACTTTTAGCTTTCTGAAAAATTGGAACGTACAAATTATTAAGGTTGCTCTCAAATATTTTTAGGATTAAAAATCTAGTTTTCCTTTCTCCCCTTACCTTATCATGACCTACTTGGCATGATAAAATTTTCTATCATTAAAAGATCCTATATCAATGGGAATAAGATTTCGTTCTCAAAACATAAGCACCCAATAATTTAAAAAGATTATATATGGAGTAAGAGGATAAAATTCATTACTCCTACACATATACATTGGGTTAATTTTATTCTTATGAAGTTGAAAAACAAAAATCATATTACGAAAATAAGATTTCGTTTTCCTAATAATCCAAAAGAAAAAAAATGGAGGTTCGAGAAAAAATTACCTCACCTCAAAAATCAAAACCCTCTTCATAAACCCACTACCCCCTTAGCCAATTACACGATTCTAGAATTAATTCAAAAATCTTTTTGAGAGCATAATTAGTAAATTGTATTATTTCCAGTAGCACTCATATAAGCTAGAGTTCTTATAATTCCACACTATTTTCGTTAATCTAACCATTACAAATGTTGTCTTCTATTTGATTGCATCAAGAAATCTTTTGGCCAAAACTTTTGCGCTATTTAAATCATCTACATAATTTTAGGACATAACTCTTACACCCCGTATATTTATTTCGATCTCTCTTATAATTGATTAAGCGGTAGCTAAACTTAGAGTTTTTTTTCTATTCCTTATAGATTCACCTCAAACTTTTGCTCTAGCTTTAGATTTTTGGGGCCAACAAAATCTATGCCCCACAAATCGAAGACTTCGCACTCTAAAAACATGTTTTGGGGCATCTCGTCGCGACGAGAGATGTTACCCGACCGCTGACAACTATCGCATGCGCGCACAAAATTATGCGCGTCTTTGAAGAGAGTGGGCCAAAAGTAGCCCGCCTCTAGCGCCTTCCGAGCGCTAGAGGCGGGCTACTGGACTAAATGACCGACACGTGTCCAGCCCAAACACAAGCAGAACACTGGTATTTATAGGGGAAAATTTACAAGTACACGCCCTCTGACACGGGCGTGTCATGGGGCGTGTCGACACTATTCATGATGACGGCCGTCGATTTGATGGGAAAGTGGTCTTCGGGTTGGACACGTGTCGGTCTAGCGTTGGTCACGCCCCAGGTCACGTGCGTGACGGTGGGTGTGTCAAGGAGGTGGATCTGGGCGCGGGTCGCACCAAAAGTCATCGCGCGGGTCTTGTCGGCCAGGTGGAGATGTCACGCCCCAGGTCACGGGCGTGACTCTGGGCGTGTCGGCTGGTGTCGACACTCGACAAACATCGAGCGGAAAATGTCGAGTTGAAAATCATCGAGCGGGAAGAGGTATCATGCCCTAGGTCACGAGCGTGACTCTAGGCGTGTCGAGGGGGTCGACGAACATTGAGCTGAAAACGTCGAGCTGGTGGACACGGGCTTGGGTCACGCCCCGTGTCGGGTGACACGGGCGTGACGCCGGGCATGTCAAGCTTTTCTCTTCAAAATTTGCTGATTTCACTAGAATTTGACGTGTTAGGCCCTGGTCACGGGCGTGACCAATATGTCACGGGCGTGACTTTGCAAATTTTGGCAGATTTTTGATATTTTTTTAATAATAAAAATAAAGCAAGTCAGCAAAATTATTTACAAAAAAGGAGCAATTTATTAAGCAAAAACATGAAAAAATGACGAAAAGAAATGAAAACGACTAAATTAATGTACACAAAAATGCGTATATTTACAATTCATCAAATACCCCCATACTTAAGCTTTTGCTATTCCAGAGCAAAAGTTTGAGATGAACTTATAAGGAATAAAAGAAATCCTAAGTTTAGCTACCTCCTGAATTAATTAAAAGTAAGATCAAAATAAACATCCGGGATTAATGAATTAAATCCTAATTTATGAAATGTTATGAATAGAGGAAGAGTTTCAAAAAGGCTTCTAGATAAAATAAAATAGAAAGCAAAAATTTATTTTTGTTAGTTTAACAAAGATGGATTGGATTTATATAAAAAAACTTAAGCTTAAAAAAGTTAAAAGAGATAATCCAATTTAAAAGTTATGCTGTCAAAAAAATTTTAAATTAATTCTAGAATCATTGAAATATGTTAAGTGGTTTGGTGGTTTATGAAGAAGGCTTGAATATTGAGGTGAGGTAATTTTTCTCGAACCTCCAATTTTTTTCTTTTTGGATAGTTAGGAAAATGAAATCTTATTTTCCTAACACAAAATAATTTTTTTCTTTCTTCATAAATAATAAATAACTCAATGTATATGTGTAGGAGTAATGAATTTTATCCTCTTACTCCATAACATATAATCTTTTTAAATATTGGGTGCCTATGTTTACGGAATGAAATCTTATTCCCATTGACATAAGATCTTTTAAGGCATAGGGGTAAACATGTCAAGTAAGACATGAAAAAAAATGGAAGTGGATTTATTTTTCAAAAAGAAAACTAGCGTTTAATCAAAAAGTTTTCAGAGCAACCTTTTTAAAATGAACGTTCCTATCTTTCTAAAAGCATGAAGTAGAAATAATTCAAATCCATGGATGTTATTTTCTAACATAAATAATGAGCTTCTATTTATAAAATTAGAAGTGGTGGTGAAAAACAAGTTCTCTATTATAAGGAAAAGACATAAAAAAATTCTTTAAATCTTAACCCCAGACACTTAAATCTATCAAACTTTAATTAATAAACGAATAGTAATCAAAGAATAAAAAGAATTCGCTTATAAATTAACTCGAAACTAGTTTTTTGGAAAGCAAAAAGGGTTAAGAAATGGTATATTCGATTTATTTTGTTACATAATTTAACAAAACACATTTGTTTTTTGTGAATTTTTAGAGTTTTTATCAATTTTTTTGTGTTTTAATTATTATCTTTTTAAGATTTTTAGAGTTATTTTCTTTTTTTAAGATTTTTGATTTTTCTAATTTTTTTGATTTTTAGTGTATTTTGATCAGTTATTTACAAGAAAGAGTAGAGAAAAAAGTGTTATTTATAAAAGAGATACGGGAGAAAGAGAATAAAAATTTTTGTTTTTAAATAATATACAAAGTAAAAACTCGAGGGCGGCCCACGAACAGACTCTATTTGGATGGTTGGTTCAATGAGTCGAACACCGCGTGGAGGCAAAATGCGAGTTTTTATAAATAAGAAGTAGGGGGGAAGATTTTTACAAAAATTATTTACAAAGTAAAAAGATTTTGTGTTTGTTTTTTTTGTGAATTTTTTGAGTTTTATGATTTTTTTTGAAGTTTTATGAAAATCAAAACAAGGAAAAAAAAATTTTTAGGTTTTATTTTTTGTAATGTTTTTGTATTTTTATGCCTTTTTGTAAAGTGCAGAAATAAAGAAATACGAAAACACCCCCACACTTAAACCCAACATTGTCCCCAATGTTGCAATCTAAGTATGCGGAACAGATAATATACAAAATATAATAAGCACAGAAAGAAAAAGGCAGGGTAGGAGCTTCCCTTAGACGAGTGCGGGAGGCCCGGGTTGAAAACCTGCATTATTGGTTAGAAGAAGAACAAAGAAGCAAAAAAGGCAATCATAAAAGCAAAAAAGATAAATTCGGCTAAAAGATATGTGGGCGGTAGGGGGCAGGTATGTGGGTGACTCGGAAGGTAGCTAAGGCCTTAGCGACCATTGCGTGATAAAAATGTGATCCCCTAGCACGCACAATAATGGAAGCGTGCCGAAGCAAAATGAAACGAAATAAAACAAATTAAAATAAAAATGTTAAATAAAACATATATACGTTTGTTAATATCAAATTATTATATATTTTTTTGGTGTTTTTAAGTAGATTTTTTTTTATTTTTTAGTTGGGTTTTAGTTTTTTTTTTATTGAAATTTTTTAGTTTTAAGTTTTTCTCTTTTTTAGTATGTTTTATGTTTTTTTTTTCATTTTTTAAGTGTTTAGATTTTTTAGATTTTTTCGTTTTAGAGTTTTTTTTTGTTTTTTTTGGGTTTTGGATTTTTTAGATTTTTGATTTTTAGAATTTTTAGTTTTTTTTAGAGTTTTTAGATTTTTTAAGTTTTATACTTTTTCAAGTTTTTAGAGTTTTTTTGGTTTTTAAGTTAGTTTTTTTGTTGTTGTTTTGTGTTGTTAGTAGAAAACGACGTCATTTCAAAAAAATATTCTATAAATAATAATAATATGATAAAAACAATATATATTTTTAAGATTTTTTTAAGTAGTTTATTATTATGTTTTTGTTGGCCATTTTTAATTTTTGTTATAATTATAGATATAGGTAAAATTAATAGATTTCCAGGGTTGAAAATAACGGCACCAAAAAGTCCCCGGCAACGGCGCCAAAAACTTGATAGGGTTAAAACTCCAAAAATATTTACGGTCACGCGGCGACCCGACGATTTTATTTAAGTAAAACCGAAGTGGTTTTATTATTTAGAAAACGGGGCACGCGTATTTATTTATTTGGATATAAAAAGGGTTAGATCGAATTTTAACGAAAGGAGGCAAGTGCACCTATTGTGAGTAGTACAGGATATTCCGGGAGGAATATCGAGGTCGCATTATTCTCGGGGTCGGTTCGATTATTTCTACTCTTCCCTGGAGGGGACTATTATTTTACCGATACTTAACTTGTCAGGTTATATATTATATATAATAAAAATGACAGAAGATAAAAGGCATAAAAGGAAAACAATAAGGTGGTGCCGATGAAGAGCTTAGCTCGATGGCACTGAAAAAATAATTGAACTAAAATAGACTTTAAATAAAAAGAGCTCCCAAATTTCAAATTAATTAAGGCGGAGACTTGGCCGTGGAGGTTCCACTAAATTGAGCTCACCTAGCTATAGGGCTATGCTCACCTGAATGCTAAGACTATTCGACCGGGCTCTCGTCCGACGAAGGATTCCTCTTAACGCCTGCATTACGCTAAGAACCCAGCTATTGGGTGGGGAACCCAATACGGTAGAGTTGGCGCGCCTCCTCTCTCGAGGGTTAGTGCGGAACTCTCTTTGCCAAGGGGTGATCGGTCCATATGCACGGCCTCCCGGCTAGCTAGCATATGGACTATGGAAATAGGGCCCACACATCGATATGTGGTCCTACGCGTTGTTTACCCCGGGCAAACCATAAGTACTTTTAATTAATTAGAAAAATACGACCTTTAATTATTTTAAGCTATTTTATTTGTCCCAATGCTCTTCGATACCGAGGGCTAAGAATGGTTAGCCACTCATCGGAATGGGGATGGCTTGCGGTGAAAAGCAGAAAATAAAGCAGTAAAGAAAGCGGTAAAGGAAAGCAGAAAATTGCAAGTCCTACTCAAACGAGTAGGACTGAAGAAAGCTGTAAATTGCGAGTCCCAACGCAAATGCATGGGCGGGAGAAAGAAGGCGGGTCCTACCCAAACGAGTCGGACTAAATAAATGCAACACACGCACACACTCGACAGAAATTAAAAACGAACAAAACTAGCGAAAAAGATAAAAATAAAGCATTAATTTAGTCATTTTAAACTAAAATGACTAAATTTATGTGCACAAAAATACGTATATTTACGATTGAGAGTCTATTCGATCTCAACACTGAAATCCTTCTTTAGATCCTGAGGAATCTATCGGAGAACCCACTGTTGTAGTTATGGCCGCGCCTAATCCTGCCCCGGTGGCCGAGCGTACTATGTCTTATTACGCCCGGCCTAACCTGGATGATACTGGGTCAAGTATTGTTCGCCCTACGGTGGCGAATAATAATTTTGAAATAAAGTCGAGTGTCATTCAAATGGTCCAAAATGCCGTGCAGTTCGATGGAATGCCGGATGAGGACCCGAATGTCCACTTGTCCAATTTCTTGGAGATATGCGACACCTTCAAGATTAATGGCGTCACTGATGACGCCATTCACTTACTCTTATTTGATTTTTCCCTTAAGTCTAAAGTCAAGGCGTGGTTGAATGCCCTCCGTCGAGGATGTATCACCACGTGGGCTGAGTTGACGGAACGGTTCCTAACGAAGTACTTTCCACCCGCAAAAACTGCAAAGTTGCTGGCGGACATTTCTTCGTTTGTGCAAAATGATCCTGAGTCTCTATACGAGACTTGGGAACAGTTTAAGGAATTCCTCCATCGGTGCCCGCACCACGCGCTGCCAACGTGGTTGCAATTTCAAATTTTTTATAATGGGCTGAATTTTCAGACGCGTCAAATGATTGACGCAGCTGTCGGGGGTACGCTAAACAATAAAACCCCCGAGGCCGCCCAGGCTTTATTCGAAGAGATGGATATGAATTCCTATCAATGGAACGTCCCACAGGGACGCCCAAAGCCGGTGGCTGGTCTTTTTGAAGTGGATGCCACTACTCTCTTGACCCTTCAAGTTGAAAGGTTAACAAAGCAGGTGGCGGAGATGTCTGCTGCCTCCTCCACTCCACCTTGTTTTATACCCCCTAACGTCTGCGTAGCTGAAGAGTTCGTGGACTTCATTGGAAATTCGGGTCGTCCTCCCTTCAACCCCAACAACAACCCTTATAGTAATAACTATAATCCGGGTTGGAGGAGTCACCCCAACTTCTCTTGGAGCAACCCGAATAATGCTCAGCGTCCCCCTATTTCTTATGCGCCCGGATTTCTGCCTCCTCCTCCTCTTCCAAAACCATCCTCGATGGAGGAAAATTTTTCGAAGTATATTGCGTCTAACGAGTATAATATCCGGAACATCACCGGATCGCTAAAAACTCTCGAACAACAGGTTGGACAACTGGCGAGGATGATGTCCGAGCGCGCGCTCGGGGCACTGCCGGGAAACACGGAGCCCAATCCGCGGGAGAACTCCAATGCTATAACCCTCAGTAGCGGAAAGGAGGTGGTCGATCCAAAACGGACCGACCCTCAGGTACATATTTCACCTCCGACCCCTCTTCCCCTTTCTTCGCTTACGCCGCCTTTACCGATTTTAAAAAAAAATTATTTTAAACAAGGCCCTTCCATATCCGCATAAGTTAGATAACGAGCGTCAGGACGCGCAATATGCAAAATTTATTTTATTATTAAAACAAATTCACATTAATGTTCCTTTTTGCGAGGCTATCTCGCAAATGCCCAAATATGCGAAATTTTTAAAAGAATTACTTTCTAATAAACGTAAATTAGAGGATATTTCGCATGTATCTCTCAACGCTGTCTGCTCGGCGGCCATTACTAATAAATTGTCCACAAAACAAAACGACCAGGGATGGTTTTCCATCCCGTGCCTTTTTGACGATATATTAGTAAAGTACGCCTTAGCTGATTTAGGGGCTAGTATTAATCTAATGCCGTTCTCGCTCTTTTCACGTTTAGGTTTGGGTACTCCTAGTACTACGAATATGCGCATCCAATTAGCGGATCGCTCTGTTAAGTTCCCTATCGGGGTAGTGGAGGACGTCCTTGTCCGAGTAGACAAGTTTACCTTCCCGTTAGACTTCATCATCTTAGACATCGAGGAGGACGCTGAGGTACCAATAATAGTCGGTCGCCCTTTTCTCGCCACCTCATACGCACTAATAGATGTTAGTAATGGTAGTCTTCTCCTCTGAGTAGGCGATGATCGGGTTACTTTCTCTATTAATCCCTCGATGGACAATTTGTCATCGAGCGACGATTTCTGCTACTCTTTATAAACCTTTTTCGGAGATCGTTCTTCTCCCGTTTTCGAGTCGGTATTTTTAAACGACGATATTTATGCGCTCAAAAATTTTAAATGCGATGAGGATACTTCTTTAGACTTGCCTTTCGAACCAATTGGTAAGAAGACATAGGCATTAAAACCTCCCTAGAAGAACCGCCCATCCTAGACCTCAAACCCTTACCCGCATCGCTCAAATACGCATTTTTGGGAAAAGGCGATACGCTTCCCGTTATTATTTCTTCGGACTTGAGTGATTCGGAGACTTCTGATTTATTGTATGTTTTATTTAAACATCGCCACGCAATTGCGTGGCAAATCTCTGACTTAAAGGGGATTAGCCCCTCCTTTTGCACCCATAAGATATTTCTTAACGATAATTGCCGCAAAACGATTCAGCCGCAGCGTCGTCTTAACCCAAACATGAAAGACATCGTTAAAGCCGAAATTATTAAGTTATTAAATGCGGGGATTATCTACCCTATTTCGGATAGTGCATGGGTTAGTCTCGTGCATGTCGTGTCCAAGAAGGGCGGTCTTACCGTAGTGGCGAATGAGCATAACGAGCTTTCCCAACTCGTACTGTTACGGGTTGGCGAGTGTGCATCGATTATAGGAAACTTAATGATGCCACCCGCAAGGACCATTTCCCTCTGCCATTTCTGGACCAGATTTTAGAGCGTTTATCCGGTCATCCGTATTATTGTTTTCTTGATGGTTTATCGGGGTTTTTCCAAATCCCCATTCCCCCGATGATCAAGAGAAAACAACTTTTACTTGCCCGTTTGGCACCTTCGCATATCGAATAATGTCATTTGGACTCTGCAATGCGCCGACTACATTCCAAAGATGTATGCTAGCGATCTTTGGCGAGCTAGTAGAAGACATTATGGAAGTCTTTATGGATGACTTTTCTGTTTTTGGATGCTCTTTTCCCGATTGCCTTCAAAATTTAGATCGTGTCCTTCAACGGTGCAAGGATACAAGCCTTGTATTAAATTGGGAAAAATGCAACTTTATGGTTCGAGGAGATTTGGTCCTCGGCCATATGATTTCATCTAAGGGGATAAAGGTGGATAAGGCCAAGATAGAAATCATAGAAAAACTTCCGCATCCAACAAACGTAAAATCTATTAGGAGTTTCTTAGGCCATGCGGGCTTTTATCGACGCTTCATTCAAGATTTTTCAAAAATAAGAAAGCCGCTTACTCACCTCTTGGAAAAGGAATCACGTTTCATCTTTAATAGAGAATGCGAGTCCACCTTTAATTTAATAAAACAAAAACTTATCACTTCACCAATTTTAGTGGCCCCTAATTGGTCCCTTCCGTTCGAAATTATGTTCGACGCTAGTGATATTGCCTTAGGTGCCGTTCTTGGCCAACGCGTAGCAAAACATTTTCATCCTATTTATTACGCTAGCAAGACGCTCACTTCCGTACAAGTAAATTACACGACAACGGAAAAGGAACTCTTAGCCGTCGTTTTCGCTTTTGATAAGTTTCGCTCGTATATAACGCTATCTAAAGTTATCATTTTTACCGATCACTCTGCGCTTAAATATTTATTAGCTAAAAATGATGTGAAGCCCCGCCTTCTTCGATGGATTCTCCTCCTACAAGAGTTTGATTTGGAGATCCGAGATAAGCGGGGAGCGGAAAATCTAGCGTCAGACCACCTCTCCCGTTTAGAAAATCCGGGTGCGGAAGCGCTCGTCAAATCTGAAATAAATGACATATACCCCGATGAATGCCTCCTTGCCATTCATTCTTCATCATCTTCGCCTTGGTTCGCAGACTTTGCAAATTTCTTAGTAGCGTGGGTCCTTCCAAAAGAGTTTTCAAGTCATCAAAAGAAGAAATTCTTTTCTAACATGAAAAATTTCTTTTGGGAGGACCCATTTCTTTTTCGTATCTGCGCGGGCCAAGCGGTCCGAAGATGCGTTGCGGGTGTGGAGTGCTTGCAAATTCTTAAGCACTACCACGAGGGTCCAGCCGGGGGGCATTATCAAGCCAACCGGACCACTCGGAAGGCGCTAGAGGCGGGATACTTTTCGCCCACTCTCTTCAAAGACGCGCATAATTTTGTGCGCGCATGCGATAGCTGTAAGCGGTCGGGTAACATCTCTCGTCGCGACGAGATGCCCCAAAACATGTTTTTAGAGTGCGAAGTCTTCGATTTGTGGGGCATAGATTTTGTTGGCCCCCTACCTCCATCTTTCAAAAATATGTATATTTTAGTGGCGGTTGACTACGTATCAAGGTGGGCGGAAGCGCAAGCTCTCCCCAACAACGATGCGCGAGTCGTCGTTACATTTCTTAAAAAACTATTTTCTCGCTTTGGCACGCCTCGCGCAATTGTTAGTGATAGGGGAACACATTTCTGTAATGCTCTTATGGCTAAGACGTTAGCTAAATACGGAGTCACGCACAAGCTTGCCACCCCCTACCACCCGCAAACAAGTGGCCAAGTTGAGGTAGTAAATCGAGAGATTAAGCGAATTTTAGAAAAAACCGTTTCACTAAATAGGAAAGATTGGTATGTTAAACTCGACGATGCGTTGTGGGGGTATCGGACGACATACAAAACCGGAATTGGTTATACGCCATTTCGGTTAGTCTACGACAAAGCGTGCCATTTAACCGTAGAATTAGAGCATCGCGCTCTTTGAGATTTAAAACTCTTAAACCTCGACTCCAACTTAGCCACTCAGAATAGAAAAATGCAACTAAACGAGCTCGATGAATGACGTGCGAATGCTTACGAGAGCAATAAATTCTATATGGAGCGCTCTAAGTTATATCACGATCGAAAACTCAAGTCCCAAAAATTATTTTCTCCGGGCAATCTTGTCCTTCTTTATAATTCACGTCTTAGGCTTTTTCCGGGTAAACTAAAATCTAGATGGTCCGGTCCCTTCCTAGTTGAAGAAGTTTTTCCATATGCGACCGTACTCGTCTCCCACCCGGAAAAAGGTTAGTTTAAGGTAAACGGTCATCGGTTAAAGTCTTATATAGCAGGCGACCCAGTGATCGGTTTTGGCAAAACCATAACTTTCCTTCACATTATAAACCTGCCAAAATAGTCAAGCTACACGACTATAAACAAAGCGCTCCTGGGAGGCACCCCTCGCTTATCTTTTTCGCGATTTCCTGCATGTACCTGTGAAGAAACTTGCAAGGGTCTGCTGATCTCTGCGAGATAAGAGTTAGGAGAATACAAAACATGAAAATGGCTTGCAAGTACCTGTGAAGAAACTTGCAAGTGTCTGCTGATCTCTGCGAGAAAAGAGTTAGGAGCAGACAAAACATGAAAATGACTTGCAAGTACCTATGAAGAATCTTGCAAGGTTCTGCTGATCTCTGTAAGAAAAGAGTTAGGAGCAGGCAAAACATGTGAAAGTAGCTTGCAAGTGCCTATGAAAAAACTTACAAGCATCTGCTGTTCTCTGCAAAATGAGAGTTAGATGCAGATATGGTATATAAAGACTAAGCTGCAAGTACATGGATATGAATTGCAGGTGCCTGCTAACCACTATAAAGAGAAGAATGAGCAGTTGACATAAAATAATGAGCTAAGCTGTAAGTACCTGAGATGAGGCTTGTAGATGCTAACTGTTGATAAAATAAGGTCAATATGATAATATAGCAGAGGAAATACCTGATACACTCTGCTGATAATTGAAGGAAGTTCAAACCAGAGTAGTGATCTTCTTGCTATATTAGAGATGTCTTCAGCATGAAGTCCAGATCAACAAGTCGAGTGTTGACTATTGATATACTAGGATAGATATGATCAGATTAGCAGAGAAGAAGCTTGATGCATTCTGTCAATCTGGACTTGATTCCAATAGTATTGCTTGATGATCAAAGAGAGTTAGATTCCTTAACCAATGTTTGATACCATTAGCGTTTGATAAGAGTAATGGAGGTGCTTGTAAGTCATCATCTGATAGAGCTTTGAGCAAGCAATGCATATGAGATGAGCATAAGCAAAGTGAATGTTGGAAATCCTTTTGGAAGGTCGGATTAACCCGTTCACCTGTGAAAGAAGGCAGTAGACAAAAAAGAGGTCTATACTCGGAGATGACCAAGAAAGAATGGATGCTGCCACAGGAGATCACCCGTGGGCCTTATGCATCGCTTGCTTGAGAAAGGTCATCACGAGTATAGTCCTACTCAAAGCGGGCTGGCCGCGCATCCTTTAGAGGGCACATAAATGAGAAAAGCATGGGAAATCCTGAGGAGGATTGCTAGAAACACTGTTCTCTTGCCTCGGGTATAATCATCACTGATCAACGAGACTAGTTACACCAAGTGGCCTATTGCTTGTCTGTGGAAAGATCAGTGGAATTGTGGGACCCCGTGAAAGCACGGATCGAGAGTACCAGAGAGTGTTCGTCCATCATAGTTGTGAGATGGTCGAAGAGACAAGGATATGCTTGATCGCTATTGCTTGTCAAGCAAAGATCACCGTAAATGTAATGTATCCTTTGCGAAGCACAGCAGAGCTAACACATGGGGCCTCCCTAGCACACTCTCTGTGTTTGATGCCGGCTAGCATCCGAAGTACCGTATTCCTCCGCATGAGAGTTTGATAGCCCCCACTACACATATGCAAAGACTCCTCGCGATATGTGGTCATTATGGCCTTACGCCGGAATCCAATCCTGAGGGGGCCTATAGCGAGACTCAGCGATATCTCATTGGTGTAGCAATCTCTTTGGCAAAGAGAAAAGAGAGGAGGAAGCATTATAAGAAGGGAACTTTATTAGTATGAGATCCCTGAGGTAAATTTTATTGAAAAGCTAGAATGAACACTTAAACGTGCTTTGAAATGAAAATGTTTGAATGGGTAGGAGTAGCGATAACCCGTCATGGTTGTGAAAAAATTTGAAGAACTATGAAGTCCTTTGCCGGCTTAGAATAGTCTTCCAAGTGCGCCCTCATCATCGGCATCGAAGGTTTCAATGGCTTTGCGAACAACGAGGAGAGGGGGCTCTTCGACTAGGTTCACTCCTCTTGAGGAACAAGGAATGTCTGCAACTTCATTGCCCTTTGAGGTTGTTGGATCAGGGCGATCTTCTTTGGGAAACAGGTCACGCATCTTACCCTATTGGAGCATCCTTTGCACTAGTTGGCGGAGTGCTTGACAGTTCTCAGTCAGGTGGCCTGTCTCATTGTGGAATTCCCAGTATGGTTATGAGCCTCTAGACCTTTGATCAGCTGGTCGATAAGGCTTCTTGTAGTTAGCCTTATCTTTCATGATTTGACTCACTTCTTGCATGGCTTCATCTAGTTTGGACTCATGCAAGTCATCGTCTTGCTGATGGTAAACTATAGCTGTTTGTGAAGATGGAGCTGGAGGTAGTAATGGGTCTCAAGTACGATCATGGTCTTGGAAGGGATATCGATGGCGCTGAAACCTTCTTTCCTTCCTTGAGTGAGTTGGGAAATCATTGCGAGGAGACCTCAGAGGCTACTTATGAGATGGATCTTTCTCTGATATAAGCTTGGAGACGAAGCCTGGGTTGCTCTTTTTGCCTCGGATATATGAGTTGGCTAAGGAAATCAACTCTTAGTATGTTCTCAGTGCTCGGACATTGGCTTCAAACTTGAGCGACCCTTCACGAAGACCGTGGATAAGAGCCACTCGATACATTTCTTGACCAACAATCTCTATGTCAAAGATTTCTCTCTGAAATCGATCAACAAATTGATAAAAAGTTTCATTCTCTCGCTACTTGATCTCAAAGAGGGCTTCTGGACAGCCCTTTCTCTTAGTTGAAGTAGAAAATTTGAGCAAGAACTCCCTTCGCAGATAAGCAAAGGAAGTGATGGAGTGAGGGCGAAGACCACAGAACTAGTCCCTTACTTGTCCGTCAAAGGTTGTCACAAGGAGCTTGCACTTAGTTGCATCTGAAAGAGTTTTGAGAGCAACGACTAATTTGAAGGCTTGGAGATGCTTTACTAGAACAGTGTCTCCAGTGTATATTGGTAATCGGGGCTCTCTGAAGTTTGCTGGAGTAGGTTCGTGACGAACATTCTCTAAAAAGGGTGACGACTCTTCCTGTTCTCCTACAACATAAGGATGAAAGGGAGCATAAGCTACAACTGCAAAAGATGCAGGGGAATAAAAGGGAAAAGTTACTGCAGGAGCAAAGACAGGAGCCGAAGGGTAAGGATGACTTCCCTGAAAGTTGAGAAATCTAGCAGGACTTCCCTGGGCTGCTTCCCGAAAGAAGTTTTGGCGAGCAGCAAACTCATCATCTTGAGGTCCCAAAGGGGCTGCAGGACCTTGCGGGAAGGTTGCTGTATAAGGAGGAGGATAGACTGGTGGGCAAGCTGGAGGATAAGCTTGATGATTCCCCAGTGTTGGCGCTGGATTGATCGGAGCAGCTGGAGCTACTACAGGTTGAGTCTGCAACTGCTAGGTGATTACAGCAAGAATTTGGTTGATCGCTTGGAACTGCTGAGCATTTTCACGATGCGATTGCTCGAATGCTTCCCAGAGAGGATCATCTCTGGAACTTGATTGAGCAAGGTTCTCGGCTGAACGATGATCTGACAAGGCTAACTGTTGTTGTTCACCGCCTGTTCGGATCTAAAGGTCGTGTGTTAACTATTGATGCGTGAAAACGACAATGCCTAGTTAACACAGAGGGGTTGTTCGAGCTCACAAGCTAGTAGAGGAGGAAGATGAATGTTACGGGGAAACAGGAAGCTTCTGAGTGCTCGAGAGTGGAGCAAGCGCTTGTCCGAGGGTTGTCGGGATAGAGGAAAGGTTTGCTGAGAGCAGCGGAGGGGGTTGATCAGGAGCTGTCGAGCAGAAGGGTACTTGGATGGTTGTGCTTGCAGGTTGACGCCGAGAGAGCTGAGCTGAGCTGAAGAGAAGAGAGAGGGGCCGCTGGTAGCATCAACAACAGACTTCGCCCGCCGCGGCTTAAATGTCACTCTTGCGATGGGCTTTCCTTTCATTAATATTGAGAGTTACAGCTTGCTAATACACCTTTACAAGAAAGCAATAAAGGGGTACAAAGAGGAAGCTGGCGGCTAAGGAAAGAGTTTCAGAAGAGGCCGCGTGGACTGAAGAGCCAGGTCGGCAGGCCGCGCGATTAAGGGAAAAATGGAGACCGCGTGGACTTGGAACTGAGGCTGGCAGGCCGCGTGCGGCTAAGAGAAGAGAAGCGACGGACTGAGAAAAGGAGTCCGCAGGAATTGAACTTGCTGTGGGCTGACTTCGAGCATGAGCTCCTTGGAGATGTTCAGTCCTCCCTAATTAAGAGGAATGAGGGTCTATTTATAGGCCCGAGGAGGTAACGGATTGCGATAATGTTACCCCCGATGAGACGGTAATTTGAGCGAGAAGGGGAAGGACTCCGCCGAGTCCGCAAAACGCCGTGCAGACCGGGGCTTTCTTCTGGAGCTGGTGCTGCTGATGGCGAACTTGGAGACTGAGTGGCGGACTGCGAGGAGAGTCTGCGGAGTCCGCCTCTGCTAAACTGAGCATGCATTAAGGGGTGCGAGCTGAGGAGTGACTGCTGAGTCCGCCGAGTCCGCACGAGGCTGTGTTGTCTGGGACTGTCTTGACAAGGTTCTGCTTCCTGGCGGACTACGAGGCGAACGTGCAGAGTCCGCCACAACTGATTGAGCCCACGCCAAACTGCGGGCTGAGGGAGGTTGGCTCTGCTGCTAGAGAGAAGCGGGTGCTGGAGATGAGGAATGGCGGGCTGCATGTTGAGTCCGCGGAGTCCGCATCTGCTAACAAGCTAAGTCTGCCGAAGATGAGGCCTGTCGCTGAGGAGCTGGAGCTGGGGTGCACCAACGTAGGTGGACAAGAAGTCTTGACTACACTTCGAGTCCGCCCAGCTCGTGAGGAACCATATGTGGCTGCTGGTCTTTGCGGGTAGCCGGAGAGCTGGAGTGTCCGCACTCCGCAGGCGGACTGAAGAAGTTGGTTGCACATGCTGCTGGGTGACAAGGGCTGAGCGACCTGCCGGACTGATGATGCAGGTCGTGCGTGTTGGCGAGGTGGAAGCTGAGGTAACTGGCTGGCGGCCTGGGGTAGGTCGCCACCTTTATTTGGCTGTCTGGGCGGCCTGGGCAGATAGGTATCTGAATCCGGCAAAGGGGGCTCCTCTTGAGGCAAGCTGCGATTAAGCTGACAAAGGGTGCGGCCTGCAGGGGCGGACTGCAGGAGCAGTCCGTGGCCCCTGCCGACCAAGGGATGGCACGAGGCCTAGGAGGTCAGGCCGCTGAGACAACCCAAGTCGTGCGGCTTGAGTGGATAGAAAGTTCTGTCAGCCCACCCTAAGACGTCGTGACCTCCAGGAGGAAACCGGGGCAGGCCGCGACTAGCAAGCTGGCTGGCTTGGGAATGATCGCCGATTTCGGGGTTAACACTCATCATGAGCAAGATGTTCCTTGGAACAAGTTAAGACAGGTGGTCAAAGTGATTGTGACAGGTGGTCACAAGGCAGAAAGGTGGACACAAAAAAAAGATGTTGGATAGGCTGGAAATCGCCAAGTCCACGGACATTGAATGATGTTTATTCACTTAATGCCAGGTAAGTAAAATCGTTGAATATAGCTTAGTAAGTCTTAGCCTAACTATTGGCTAGATAAAAAAGTGGCTAAGTCCACAGGCGTTGAGTGAAGCTAACTCACTCAATGTCATACAGCAAAAGGTCGTGAGTCAGGCTAATGTTGTAATAGTCTAAGGAGAAATGAGCTGAAATGTGGACAAGTCCACATGCGTTTAGTGTAACTCATTCACTCAACACCATAGCTCCATAATTCTTAGGTATAGCTCAATCAGTCAACGCCACAGGAAAACTTTGAATATCTACCAAGTCCACAAGCATTGAGTGAAGCAAGCTCACTTAACACCATGTAATATTTGTGTTGACTAACACTCAAAGGAAGTGTTCATCTTGATACAAAAATTGGCTAAGTCCAAATGTGTTGATTGCTTTCACTCTTCGTCGAGCTGAGATCTGAGTTCGTCGAACTGGGCTCTGAGTTCGTCGAACTGATCTATCACGTATTCGTCGCGCTGAGCTCAGAGTTCATCGAACTGAGTTAAGAGTTCATTGAGCTGAACTTTCAATAACATAAGGTATAAAAATTCCTAAGTGATATGAAATTGAGTGAAGCTTACTCACTCAATGCCAAGTTGATGATAGAGTTGAACACACTCAACGCTCTCAATGCTTAAGATGTTGAAGAAGCAAAAATGGCTAAGGCAGAAAGCATTGAGTGAGACATGCTCACTCAATGCTCTCAACACCTAAATTACAGAATGTGGCTAAGGCACATGTCATTGAGTGAGGTATGCTCACTCAACGCTCTCAACACCAGGCATGCTAAAAATGTTGCAGAAATGGTTAAGATAAAAAGCGTTGGGTGAGACTTGCTCACTCAACGCTGTCAACGCCTAGATAGATAGAATTGTCTAAGTGCTTTGGCATTGAGTGAAGCTCATTCATGCAATGCCTATTCTATTGATGCTCAATTTTGGCTAAGTTCACATGTGCTGACATCAACAAAATCTATAAGATCGACAAAGTAAACTTATTTCAAATCAAGTGCAGTGAAGCTACAAAACACGACAAACTTTGTCGTGAAGCTACTGTATGTCTTCTTCCGTTAAAGCAAGGTGCATGATGGAGCCCACGAACAGACTCTTATGTGGGCGTTTGGTTCGATGAGTCGATCGCTGCGGGCTTGCTTAGGTAGGTAAGTGCACCTATCACAAGTAATACAGAATATTCGGGGGAATATCCAGATCGTAAATTTCCCGGGAACGGGTTGATTATCCCTACTGCATCGAAAGCACTATCATTTTACCGAAATAGTAAATTGTTGATTTTAATTAAAATAGGATGAAAATAGATTAATATTGAAGACGATGAAGAGATAACACTCAGTATCAAATTATGTTAGGATTAAAAATAGATTTAAATAACTAGAGATCTACAGTTTCAATTTAATTAAGCGAAAACCTGGTCGTGGAGGTTCCAAAGTATGAGCTCACCTATCTCTAGGAATATCGCTGACCTGGACATTAAGGCTATTTGATCGGGCTCTCATCCGACGAAGGATTACTCTTAATGCCCGCAGTGCACTAAGAACCCCGCTATTGGGTAGGGAACCCAATCCGGTAGAGTTAGCGCTCCTCCTCTCTCGAGGGTTAGTGCAGAACTCCATTTACCAAGGGGTGATCGGTCTATAGGCACGGCCTCTCGACTAGCTAGCGTATGGACTATGGAAATAGAGACCACACGTCGATTATGTGATTCTACGCTTCGTAAACCCTAGGAAAACCTTAAGTAATTTTAATTAATTAGAAAAAGAGGACCTTTTATTATTTAAAGTTATTTTATTTATCCCAATGCTCTTCAATACTGAGGGCTAAGAACGGTTAGCCGATCATCGGAATGGGGACGGCTTGTGGGAAAAAGCATAAAATAAAGCAGTAAATGGAAAATAGAAAATGAAAGCAGTAAATAAAGCAGTAAAGAAAGCATTAAAATTGCAAGTCCCACTCAAATGAGTAGGACTGAAATGAAGCAGTAAAAGACAAGTCCCGGCTCAAAGGAGTGGGCGGGAGATAAGGTCCTGCCATTTAACTCCTAGCGAGTAGGCGGAAATGAATGCTAATACAAGTACTCCTCAAATAATTACAAAAAATAAAGACCTGCCATTTAACTCAAATGAGTAGGCAGTAAATAAAGTCCTTCCATTTAACTCCTAGCGAGTAGGCAGAAATAAATGCTAACACTCATGCACTCTACTTGAAAGTAAAACACACGCACATAACAAAAAGTAAAACCACGCATTCACACACTCTACTGAAAGAAAATACACACACACACTGCAGAATTTAAAACACACACGTACAAGTCCTACTCAAACGAGTAAGAGGGAAATTAAGGCACGCCATTTAACCCTTAACGAGTAGGTGAAAGTAAATGCAACGCATGCACAAACTCTACAGAATTGAAAGAAAACTATCGAACCTATCTCATATATACACGCACACGTACAAGAAAAAGGAAAAACTAAGTTGCTGAAAAATTAAAACAACTATATTTCTACTGCTAGAATACGGTAGAAATGCATAAAAAGTGAAAATAAAAATAAAACGAGCAAAAAGTTTTGGAAATAAACGCAAAAATGGAAGTGCTCGAAAAATTAAAATGATCACATTTCTACCGCTATAATGCGGTAGAAATGTGTAAAATAAAGTCAAAACAATAAAACGAGCAAAGGTTTAAAACAAAATCAAAGTGCACGGAAAATTAAAACGATTATATATTTATTCTTATAACTCCGTAAAAATGCTAAAAAAGTGCAAATAAAGTAAAAAGGGAGAAATGTTTTACAACATAAAAATGAAAATCTAAGTTAGCGAAAAACTGAAAATTACATTCAAAACATTTTTACGGATCTATAGGAATGACATAAAAGCTATAAAAAACTAAATATAACAAAACTAAGTAAACAAATTCCTAAGTATAAAAGCATGAAAACTAATCTCATACATGCACACACGCATTTTAAAAGATGAAAAATAAGATTGCCTAAGGGATGGGCTCATGAATGCATTCCAAAAAAATGTATAACGGGAGAAAATCTATTAATTTTATTAATACTAAAAGACGATTACAAAGCTAAAACGAAAATTAAAGAGAGGGGGAAAAATCCCTTACATAGCATTTGGAATTACATTAGAGCAACACCCATTAAGGCAAAATGGTTCAAGAAGAAGGAACAGCAGATCAAACAGAAGGCTGCAATTTATAGACAAAAAAATTTCATGGGGCACGCCCTCGGACACGGGCGTGATAGGGGGCGTGTTGGCACTATTCATGAGGTGATCGGTGATTTGAAGGGAAATTTGACTTTGCGGCTGATAATGCAGCGGTCACGCCCCAGGTCACGGGCGTGACGGTGGGCATGTCGTGGATGTTGAACTGGGCGTCGTTTGCATCGAAAGTCGTCGGCGACAGTTTGTCGGGCCAGGTGGAGGAGTACATGCCCGTGTCGCATCTTGATACGGGCGTGTCGGATCGAGTCGACGAATGTTGAGTGCAAAATGTCGAGAGATGGTCACGGGCTTGGGCACGGGGCGTGTCATATGACACGGGCATGTCGCTCATGGGAAACGAGCGTGTCTTGTCGGGTCGACGAACGTCGAGTGGAAAATCGTCGAACAGGCTGACACGGGTCAGGTCACGACCGTGTTACATTTGACACGGCCATATGACAGGGCATGTCACACTTTTCTTCTTCAAATGCGGTGATTTCACGGGATTTGAGTTGTCATACACAGGTCACAGGCGTGACCCATAGTACACGGGCGTGACCGATGCAAAAATTTGACTTTTCCTGAAATTTTTCAGAAAATCAAAAATAAACTAAGTTAGAGAATATTTACAAAATAGGAGCAATTTATTATAGAAAATTAAGTAAAAATAACAAAAATAAAGTAAAATGACTTATTTAATGTACATCAAAATAAGTATATTTACAACTCGTCAGTGCAGCTGGATGCTGCAAGTGGGCCCCACTGAATTCCAAAGAGTCGTTGATCGACGAGCTATAAAAAGAAGCGTGTGGGGCAAGACAAAGATAACTTTTCAAGACTTACCATTTTCAAAAAGAGGCGGCTGGACATCATCGTCTTCTCCGACGAGCTTGAAAGAGCAATGCAGCAGAGAAAGCCAGAGGTCAGATAAAGATAACTGAATATTCTTCCACTTCAGCAGGATAGTTATGGGCAAAACAAGATAGCAGATTCTTCCGATTCAGCAAAAGTGAAGATAGTTGTTGAAGTGGACTCATTCCTTCAACATCATGTAGCTGAGGTAATCCGATCAGCAAATAATATAGCTACCGAAGAGGACCCTTTTCTTCAACAGTAAGTGTAACGCCCCGAAACTCAAAAGACCGACGGGAGGTGTTTTATGCCAAATTTGGAATCTGGCAGGGGGCACACAGCCTGGGACACGGGTGTGTCCCATGGCGTGTCAGGCTGGAGTCGACGATTTGGTCGAGTGGTTGATGATTTTGGAGTCGACGATCATCGAGCAGAGAACACGGCCTGAGACACGGGCGTGTCTCAGGGCGTGTCGAGCCCGTGTAGACAATCGGCCCGGGGAGTCGACGAACTTCGCTCGACGATGTGTCGAGACAAGGCACACGGCCTAGGACACGGGCGTGTCCAAGGCCGTGTCAGGAAGTCGACGAACTTCGCTCGATGAAGTGTCGAGACAGTGAACACGGCCTGGATCCAAGGCATGTTCGAGTTAGACACGGGCTAGGACACGGGCGTGTCCAAGACCCGTATGAGTCTCGGGTTGTTTTCGGGGCTGTGTCGATGGGGGCACACGGCCGACCACACGGCCGTGTCAGTTGGAACATGGGCGTGTCAAGTCGTACACATGCGTGTTGGATGCCCGTGTGTTGTTCCAGGCGCGTCGATTTTGACGGCGAATAGGGGACACGGCCCTGGACACGGGCGTGTTGCAGGCCGTGTTCGGCCCAGTTTTATCATTTCAGGCCCGAATCAAGGCCGTTCGTTTCTTTAATTTGGGATCCAACAGCTGGGGGTTATTCCTGATGGGATATACCCGGGATTAGACCTTTGAAACCCTCATTTCACTTGAGTGGTTCCCCTTCTAAGGTGTAGAGAGAGTAGAGCAAAGGAGGAAGAAGAAGCTACATCCGACCATTGGAGGAGCTTCGAAGCTCCAAATCGCGAGCCGACTTCGGATCTACGAAGGCAAAGAGAGTGCGGTGCTTTTCATCTTCTTACTTTTCCATGGCACTAAGGAAGAACGCTAGGGTAACAATTCTCTTCTTGAGCATGTGGAGCTTTCTTCTTTGCATAGGAAGCCCGTTCTCGCGAGTTTGCGGTGAGTTAGAGGTGTTCCTTCGTGTAGATATGTAAAGTCCCCGTTGTTTAGAGTCCGTATTCGAGAACGGACATATGCATGATGTGTTAAGCCTACCCATACATGTTGGTCTGGATCAGTGATGTTGCACTGCATAAATGCCGGAGAAGACTCCGTGCGATTGTTTGTTTTTCGGGTTTTCTACATGGTAGATTGAAACACGGAGCTTTGTGGATTAACCCTAAGGTGCCCCCGAAAAACTGGGCGGATGCGTGATCTTGCCAACTTGGTGGCCTTGGAGCCAACTAGAACATAACCGGGTTATGTGAAGTTTGTGATGGAAATAGGACTCAGGAGAAGTTTGACCCGTGCATATGGCTTAAATTGTCGTTGCGATGTGAGCACGGGTTAGATGGAACCATACCCGTTCTATGTTGTTCGGTTAAAGAGACCTAAGGGTACGTGGCACTTGCCGTTGGCATAGATGAGGGTCTTCGACGATCTATGGCTTAAATTGACGTGACCCATGCCAAGAAAACAAAATGCTCATAGTGTGGTCGTCAAAGTGGCTGTGGTGTGATCGGAATGTCTATGGCTTAAATTGACGTGACATCGACCGATTCACCGAGAATGTGCCCTGAGAGCACGGGGCGTGTGGCCGTGCGTGCCAACGCCTGTGATGCAATGTATATTTATATACTGCTTGGTTAAGCTAATAAGTGCAGGGAAGGAGCATCGCCGCCCAAAGTCGGGGCGAGATCATTATAATTTGGTCAGCATTGACAACCGTTGCCCTTTATTTTCCACCGTGCGGTGGTTTTGTTGCTTGCAGGTGCTGCTGGACCAAGCGGTCAATAGCGGGCTAAAGCCCAAATTGCGAAGCCGGCCCTCGAAGGACGAATTGGAGTGTTTACTTGCTTTTATTCATGTATGACCGGCCTGCGTGCCGTGGTATGGAAAACATGTAATACTGAGTAAACCATTTTGTAAGGCCTTAAGGCCTGTACTTGTATATGTACTACATTCCTATTTGATGTTTAGTGGACATTCATGCTTGGTGCTGGGTTCTTTAATTTCAACTTAAAACTGCTTCCGCTAGAATGCTCTGTGTAGGACGTTACATTGGTTGGATGGTTTACATTGAGTAACCACCCGGTCTGTCTGTGGTATATGGCGTCGGGCCACGGCCGGACCTACTGATATATGCTATGCGACGGATAGGGGGTGTTACAGTAAGTGGCCCAGACAAAAATCTCCTCAGTCCAGCAAGGTAGACTCAGAGACTAATCTCTGAGTCAATTACTTAATCATTTCATTTAAATTACCTTATTGTATTCAATGTGTACGGAATCTGAGTGTAGGCCTAAGTAATTGGGCTGAGTGCTAGATCTGTTTATATCTGAGTAGTAGGAAAACTTGGTGTCTTGTGGTAGGTGATTGATGAATCACTGAGTTGTAGGATCCTTTGTGGATCTAGGTTGTAGGGCTATCTGAGCCTGAGGTATGGCAATATTGCCTGAGTTGTAAGAGAGTGAAGCTCAATGAGTTGTAGGATCTAACTGGATCGGGGCTGTAGGTGCCTGGAACGGCACTGAGGTAGGTACCAGCTTGGTACTAAGATGTATGAGTGTTGCAGCACTCCGAGAGTAGGGCTGTGTGCCTGAAATTGTAGTGCTGAGAATTATGAGCTGTAGGCCTTTGTGTTTGGCTGAGGTAGGTGGCCTGAGGGTCACTGAGTGTAGGAGCACTGCAGAGCTCTGAGGTAGGAACCTGTTGGTTCTGAGAAGGTGTCTTGAAAAGGATACCGAGTATAGGAACTAATTGAAGTTCTAAGTGTATGGCTAAGGGCCTGAGGTGTAAGCTCTAAGGGGCATATTTGGAGGAGTTTGGCCTTGTCTAACAAGTGTTAAAAAAGTGCGAGGGACAGTGGATGTGCCCATAATTTGGGGAACCAATATAAGGCATTGTGTGTTTGTTTTTCTTTTATTGCAGGTGTTAAGGACAAGCTCTAGATCACCCTAAGCTGAAAGCTAAAAGAAAGCAACAAGATAGTAAAAGGACTAAAAAAGATTTAAACACTTATTCATCCCCCCCCCCCCCCCCCCGCGTCTAGGTGTCCAGATAAACTTGAAATAAGAACTTTCAGTTGTAATCTTAATGTATGTTCTTGGGATTCGCACCATTGTCTCCTTCAACCACCCCAAACATTTCAAAGGCATAGAAGGTGATTTTCGAGGTATCTTTGGATTTCTAAGTTAGAATACTGAAAGGGAGAATAATTATAGCTCAGAGTCTTCTATAGAGCAGGTGAATATAAATTTAAAACATATTTACTTAAACTATAAACTAGATTTGAATATTTCTCAGATTCACATCAACAATCACACATCCACAATTAATTAAGCACAACTGAATTTAAAAATTAGGAAATCAAAATAAAATCAACACAAATAATAAACAACACAAAAGACACAAGAAATATAGTGGTTCCCCAAAATCTGGATACGTCCACTCATCTACTAGAAATCCACTATCACAGTGCCTGAGTCTTTTAATATGGTGACTCTTAGAACTAGGGATTGAGTCTTTTGATAAAGAGACTCTTAGAACCAAGTCTGAGTCTTTTGGTATGGAAATTCTAATAACCAATACACTAGATCTTTTGAAAAGAATATCTTGTACCAGTTTGAATATTTTGAAGAGAGATTCTTAAAACTCTTTACTCATTTAAAAAAAGAGAAAGTGAAAGAGAATAAGAAGAGAGAAGAATTGTCTTTTGTTGTGAATCGTATTTCAGCAAATATTTGAGAATTATTTTGGCACTAAATGTTATGGATCTTTTATATAGATGAATCCTCAATGAGAAGATGCAAAGATTATAAGCTCTCCGATCAACTTGTTGAAACATGCATTCTGCATTTCTCTTATTTTAAGATATCAAATCCCAAGATTTATTTGATCATACATAATCTGGGTATAGTGTGCAGGTTTATAGGTGTGAAGCTCTTTCAGGAAAAACAAAGTTGGGCACTACCGCTAGCGGTATTAATATGGCTAGCATTAGCATGAAACTGGTTCCATTAGCGATCCGTGGGCTCAGCATGAGAAAGTGGAGAGGTAATAAAAGGAAGTTGTAAATGTTTACTTTAGTATTAAAAGTGACCTAGAGGGGATGAATAGATCCAATTTAAATATGGTTCCCCTTTTCTTAAATCAGAGTATTACTTTAATTAAAATGATTAACTCAAATCAGATAATCAAAAAAAACCAAATAACTAATAACTAAATTAACACAACACAACAAAACAGCACACACAGCACAATGTACACCAATTTATAGTGGTTCCCCAATTTATGGGTACATCCACTTCCCCCTTCGCCTATCTAGCAATAAACTAGATTCAGCAAAACTCCTCTTTTCTTTACTCAGATCTATAGATCTTATAACTCAGAGCCCATCCGGCTCCTACAACTAAGACTTCACAGGTCTCACCACTCATATTACCAAGATCCTACACCTCAAGTTCTTCCCAAGAACTCTACCTAAAATGAATCCTCGCTCCTACTTCTCAGGCAACAGATGCCCTACAACTCAGAGAATTTTCAACTTCTCAGACGTCAGAAAATCCTAGCCCTACCTCAGCCTTTATAATATAGGCTTACAACAACAAGAGAATAAATCTCCTCGACTCAGATTTACAGACAGATCTTACAAACTGAATATAACAGAGAAATAAATCAGAAAATGTCACCCAGAATGAGATTTAAGTAATTGCTTCTTCATCTGATCTTGATGATTGTGTTTTCTTTGATTCTAACAAGACAGATCTGATCAAACCCTTCTTAGCTTTTCAAAGCTTCTTGAAGTAGAAATTAGGGTTGATCTAGGAAGGAGAGATGTTGTTGATGATTCTTGATCAGACCTCCCTCCACCTTCTTAATTTTAGCTGGACCTTCATAGTTGTGCTGCTTCTTCTTTAATTCTCTGGTACTTCTTTTTTTTCTCTCACTCTTCTATTTCTTCTGAAGACAGCATCCCTTTAAATAGGCTCTGACAGGATAACCGGCTGATCCAGTTAATAACTGACAGTTCTGACAGCTGTCAGTATCTCAGTCTTGATATCTGTACTTTGGAAATAAATCTGCTGAAGTGTTGAGACTTGGCTGTGAAATGTGTGTTGACACAAGTCCTGAGTGTCGACACAGCTCCTGTAGTGGTGTTGACACACTTCTGAATGTGTCGACAAAGCTCTTTAACTTGTCTCAACACAACTTCTGTGTAATATGTCCACACAAGTCCTGTGTGTCGACACAGTTGTCTTCAGTCTTGTAACAGCTTGATTATAGTGTGTCGACACTAGTCCTAAGTGTCGACACAGTTGTCTTTAGTCTTGACACAGCTTGAATAGAGTGTGTCGACACTAGTCCTGAGTGTCGACACAGTTGTCTTTTGTCTTGACAGAGCTTAAATTGAGTGTGTAGACACTAGTCCAGAGTGTCGACACAGTTGTCTTTAGTCCCGACATAGCATGTCGACACAGTTGTCCTTAGTGTTGACACAACTTTTCCTTATCTCGACACAACTTGTTCAGTGTGTGTCGACACTAGTCCTAAGTGTCTACACATTGTACTTAGCTTTATTAACCTACACAAATAAACTTAACGTCCATCAAATACAATAATGTGTATATCATTGAGCTGAGAAGACTTCTTCAAATCAAGTACATTGAGACCAATGTACTCAACAATCTCCCAATATTTGGAGAAGTCATAACCCCAATACAATGATATACAACAAGATACCACAAAATAAAGATAAAAATATTTAAACATACAGTGCAGTACAGTAAGTGAATTATCACATATAAACACACAAACTTAATAATAATGCAGAGTAGAACATAAGGCAAACAATTTTAGTCCTAATCAATCAACACATGAAATGTAGAATGAGCCATAATTTCCATTAATTGTTTATTTTACTGATACAAGTTTTTTTTGTTTCAGAAAAGTTATAGAACAAAAGGTTCATTTGAAATATAAAACTTAGAAAATTCCTAAGGCAGCTCTGGTTCCTTAATAACTAAGCCTTTCCCTGATTATATCTTGGCTTTCATTTCAGGTTCCTTGTCCTCAACAACTACATTAGCTTTGGCTTTCTTAGCTTTAGCTTTTGCTATAACATCTTACTTCAGCCTTTGCCTCTCAAAATAATGATATGCCTTTGGGAAATACTTGCTGGGCTCTATGGAATTAGCAAGAAGCTTTTCTCTCTTCAAATCTTGTCTGAATTTCTGAATCACATCTTACTGTTTCAAGTGTTTAGCCAATTCCTGTTCAGAATACCATTTCCCTCTATCAGTAATATTAGCAATCACAGCTTTCCATGCAGTAAGAATGATTGATCTAGAGGTTGGACTCCATTGCTCAAAATCAGGTTTAGTCTCAGCCTGTTCTCTAAACCTTTTCTTTGATAACTGATCCTCGGTCTCTAGAGCAGTAGCAGGCCTATCCACTTTATCAAATATTACATTCTTATTAATGCTTTGAGGAGGACTATACATATGGTGAATAGCTACTTGAACAGACTCAATAGTGGCTGGGGCTGCAGGAGGATTCCATTCAGCAGGAGGTGCATGAAGTAGAGGTGGTTGTGGACAACCAGATTCAACTATTTGATCACCCTCATACCATAGGGGAGGAAAGCCTAAAGTATCTCTGGTATTATTTGCAATCCAGGTAGCTTGTTCAGCACTTGCCTGAATCATGACTCTCTCCACCTTTATGACTTCTCTCTCAATATGATCTCTTAGATCATTCTTTTGAAATCTGACATGTCCATCAACATAATTGATACCTGTAGTCACTGTATTCTTAAACCTCAATAAATTGTTGTCCAAAGTTTTGTAGGAATCTTTGATATCCTTAAGTAGAGATTCAGAATGACTTTGCAATTTGGTATTAATATCTATGCCAGTAGAATCAATTTTTCTTTCCAAAGTAGTAGTTTGAGTTTTAATGTCTCCCAAGATAGTTTCATGCATTACTATCAAATTCTCATTCAGTATGTTCTGATTTTCCAGGACACAACCTTGCTTGATTGCCATATCATCCTGTATTTGGTTGGCATCATGTTGTTGCTTTGCTAGATAAACTACTGCATGAGCCCTTTCTCAAAGAATGAAGTCATTTCAGTTTTCAGAAGATTTACTTCAAATCTTATTGACTTGATCTATTGGGCTAGCTAAAATTGCAACTCCTTGTTGCTTTCATCTACATATTTTTCTAAATCTTGCCTTTGCTTATCAAGCAGAATCTGTAGTTACACAAGCAAGGAGTTGTGATCTATTGTAGTAGCAGATGGTGGTCTAAACAGAAGATATTATTTGTAGCTCTTGCTCTTCTTCTTCATTGCAGAAAGTTTTTTTTTTCTGTTGAGTAGCATCTGCATCTTCAGATTTAGAAGAACTAACCTCTTCAACTTGAGTTACCTCTTTAGATTTCTCAGTAACAGTGGCCAACTCCCCCTCAATTATTGTACCTTCTTGATTAATAGGGATATTATCCACAATAATATCTACATGCTGAATTGCTGTATCAGGTATCTCAAACCGAGAGTTTGCAATTCTCTTTTCCTGAATATTTGTATTCTTTGTCATTGTAACTTCTTCTTCAGTCTCTTGTAGAGATGCTTCTTCCATTACTTGATCAGATATTTCATGTGTAGTAGCATGTGTCTTTTCTAGGTCTTGTACTACATCCATTATAATTATTATTGATGTATCCATTGGCAATACTGTGAGGTTCTCCCCCTCAGCTAATTCTTTTTTTGTGATGATCTCCCCCTGCACTTGTGCACTGGTCTCAGGGAATTGCCCAGGAGACCTCCCTTAGATTTCCTCTGGATTTTCATCTGGACTGAAGTTCACTTCTTCAGAATCACTAGAGGATACTACTTCCTCTACCACTAATTTCTTACTTTTTATTTCCTTTTTCTGCTTAGGTGTAGGAGTTTCATTAATCAAAACTCTGTCCCACCTAGATAGGATTCTTAGGTCCATTCTCCTCATATAATTGATCTTAGTGTCATGTTTCTGATTGATGCAATCTGGAATGACCTTTACCAAATACAAACTTATTATTCTGCCCATATTAGTCTTCTGAATTCCTTCTACAATCTTATCAAACAACACTCTATTCCAGTCAGTATTGATTTTGAAGATAATTCTAGTCATCAGATTAAACATGACATTAGAAATCATGTCATGTGCTCCAATCTTACAGAGGAGCACCTTGCCTACTATTTCTGACAGGAATTTACCTTGAAATTCAGTCCCTTCCTGTTGAAAGAATGTCCAATACTAGTGGTTAAAGGTAGACCACACCAAACTAGTGCTTCAGCTGTCTTGGTTGAATCCAGTTCATTATCCTGTGAAATTCTTGGGATTTGAAAAACTTTAGCCGGTCTTTTGATAGTGACCTTTATCCTTTCTCCTTTAACAATGGATCTTATCTTATCAGAGTTAGAGTTTAATGAGGCATTGGAGTAAAATTTAGATACCTCTCTCTTCTAGATATTGGTTCGTTCTGAAAGAAGATACTCCAACCCTGCCACATTCCCAAGGTCAATCACTTTCTTGATATCTGCAGATGCGGTGTCGAATGCATTGCGCACAAGTTCATATCCCTCAATGATGTGATCGTCCATCTTTGGTGTCATTCTTGTTGAAAGATCTTGAGTTTGAAGGGTGTTGACTATGGGTTTCCAAGTCTCGGCACACAACGATTAGTCTCTCAAGATTACTGGCGAGTGAAGGAGATAAAACCTAACATCTACTATTTATAGAATAAGTCTTTTGAAGGTGAAAAGGCGTGCAACATTTTGAGATTTTCTAAATATTGGGAAGTTTGTGGACTCGACAAAGAAAACCTATGCTGTCGAGATATGTCGACATGTGTCGACACAAGTTTTATGTTTCTCGACATAGACCTAAAGGTCTCGACACAGACCTAAAGTTCTCGACACAAACTTGTAATGTCTCGACACACATTCTTTTTTTAGTGTCGACACACATCCTCTAATCAGTGTCGACACACCTGTACTAATTGTATCGACACACAGTCACGTGTCTTGACACACCTTTTCTACTAGTGTCGACACACGCTGTGGTGTCTCGACACACCTGTACTAATAGTGTCAACACACACCCTGGTGTCTTGACACAATTATGTGACTTAGAAGAATTTTGTGTTCTGACCTGTATGTCTTGACTAATTAAAGTAAAATTTTTTAAATATTTGCATTCATAATTAGTCATCCTTTTAAGTGTAATGATTTATTCAATATTCAACATGCCGAGTTCAAACATAGAATAATTGAACTTACTTTCATCTAGTGGTTTTGTAAAGATATCAGTAACTTGTCTTTCAGTTAGAATATGTTGTAAGCTAATATTTTCTTTTTCTACATTCTCTTTGAGAAAGTGATATATAATTTCTATATGTTTAGTTCTACTATGAGAAACATTATTATTGGCAATAGAAATTGCACTAGTAAAATCAGAAAACATAATAAATTTACTAAGTTGAATACTATAGTCCAGTAGTTGATGTTGAATCCACAACAGCTGTGCACAGCAACTTCCAGCAGATATATACTCTGATTCTGCTATAGAGATAGCAACACTTGTTTTCTTTTTGCTACTCCAACTGATAAGTCTTTTCCCTAGAAATTGTCAAGTTCCAGAAGTGGTTTTTTGTCTTCTTTACACCCTGCAAAATCTGCACCTGTGTACCCCGTAATTTCAAAATCACTATCCCTAGGATACCAAAGCCCAAGATTGGGAGTGTCCTTAAGATATCTCAGTATTCTCTTAACAACAGTATAATGAGACTCTTTGGGGCATGCTTGGTACCTAGCACAGACACATGTTGAGAACATAATATCTAGTCTACTAGCAGTTAAATATAGGAGTGATCCAATTATGCCTCTATACAAGATTTCATCAACTAGTTTTCTAGATTCATCCTTGTGCAGTGATACAGTAGAACCCATTGGAGTTCTCATGTTAGAAGAATTCTCCATACCATATCTCTTAATCAAATCCTTAGTGAACTTAGATTGAGAGATGGATATTCCATCCTCAGATTGTCTAACTTGGAATCACAAGAAGAACTTTAGCTCACCCATGCTGCTCATCTCAAACTTTTCTTGCATAAGCCTTGCAAATTTGCTACACGGCATCTCATTGGTAGACCAAAAAATTATGTCATGTACATAAATCTGGGCTAATATGCTTGAACCTTTGATGTTCCTAAGGAATAGTGTCTTATTTATCATTCCTCTAAAGAACTTGTTCTCTATAAGAAAGGTAGAGAGGGTTTCATACCAGGCTCTAGGTGCCTGTTTTAACCCGTACAAAGCCTTCTGTAATCTGAAAACATAGTTTTTGTGTTTAGGGTCAACAAAACCTGGTGGCTGCTCTACATAGACTTCTTCCTTCAGTGTACCATTTAAGAATGCTGACTTTACATACATTTGGTAGACTTTATATCCTTTGAATGCTTTATGGGCTAAAAACACTCTAATGGCTTCTAGCCTAGCTACAGGTACAAAGGTTTGGTCATAATCTAATCCTTCTTCTAGTCTATATCCTTTACCACTAATCTAGATTTGTTCTTGACTATAACCCCATACTCATCTAATTTATTTCTATAGATCCACTTAGTGACTATAATATTGTGATCACTAGGTCTAGGAACTAGACACCAGACTTTGCATCTCTCAAATTGATTTAACTCTTCTTGCATAGCCATAATCTAATTGGGATCTGAATTGGTATCTTCAAACCTTTTAGGTTCTACCTGTGAGAGAAAATTGGAGTATAAAACCTCATTGTGATGTCTACTTCTAGTAGTCACACATAATCTGGCATCAGCTATTATTTGATCTATAGGATGATCTCTAAGGTGTCTAAATGCTATAGGAAGGTGTCTATTATCACCTAGTACTGCATGAGTATTAGGGAGATTCTCTTCCTCCCCTGAGCTGAAGCAGTATCTTCTGAAGGAACTTTTATATTGTCCCTAATGTCTAACTCTAGGTTAGGTGAGTCACTAATATTTAGTTTTTCCATTCTAGAATTTACACCACCTCGACTAGAACTGTTAGAGATATCATTACATCAAACAGATGATTCATCAAATACTACATTAATAGATTCTTCTACAACTTGATGTTTCAAGTTGTAGATCTTGTATGCTTTGCTATAATGACTATACCCTAGAAAGATTCCTTCATAGGATTTCTCTGAGAACTTGGTTAGATAAGTTTTCCCATTGTCCAAGTCATAACAGTTGCTTCCAAAAATTTTGAAGTAGGACAGATTTGGTTTTCTGCCTTTCATTAGTTCATAGGGAGAATTGTTGTGATATTTGTTGATCAGGACTCTATTTTGAACATAACAAGCTTTGTTTACAGCCTCAGCCCAGAAATATTCTGGGAGAGATGTATCACTCAGCATTGTTCTTGCTATCTCAATAAGAGTTCTATTTTTCCTCTCAGCAACTCCATTTTGCTGTGTTGTTCTTGGAGAGGAGAACTCCTGAAGGATTTCGATTTCCTTTCAGAAATTTGTCATCCTTCTTATTGAAATTTTGTACCATGGTCGCTTCTAAGTTTGGCGATAGTACATCCCATCTCATTCTGAATTTGTTTGACAAATCAGCAAGGATGCCGAGAGTTTCAAACTTTTTTCCTTAAGAAGAACACCCAAGCAAACTTGGAGTGATCATCCACAATCACATAGGTATAAGACTTCCTTCCTAAACTAAGAACTTGTATAGGACCAAATAGATCCATATGAAGTAAGTACAAAAACCTCTCAGTGTCTTTGGACTGAATACTCTTAAAAGAGACTTTTGTTTGTTTGCATTTTTGACATGCACGACATATGCCCACTTTATAGCATTTTAGTTGTGGGCTATTTCTAACTTAGTCCAATGAAAATAGTTTACTCATGGCATTGTAGTTTAAGTGAGCCAGTCTCTTGTGCCACAGTACACACAAAGTGTCTTTCTCACTGCTACAAGACATACTGGTGATTGTTCATTTTATACTAAAAATTTAGAAAATACATATTCCCACTCCTAGTGCCTAACAAGATGATCTCTTGATCACTTGAATTCCTTATCAGACACTTGTCAATGTGGAAGACATTTCATATCCTATATTACAAAGCTGACTTATGCTTATCAGATTGTTGTTCAATCCTCCCACAAAGCACTTTAGTGATGGTAACTAGGCCATTAGAAATGTTACCATACCCCTTGGTGAGTCTTTTCTCTAACCCTCCAAAGATGACTTTTGGTCCATTCTTAACTGGAATGTAGTCTCTTAGTAAACTCCTTGATCCAGTCATATGCCTGGACATCCACTATTCAAGTACCATATTGGCCTATTAGTGGTACTTGGCTCCACCAGCAAACAAAATTTAGTTTACCTTAGGCACCCACAAGTTTTGGGGCCTTGGTTCCTGTTAGGCTTTGTTGTGTGAAACACAATAGAATTTTTAAATAAAGTTGGTTGGAATCTATATGAAGGACCTGTTGGATTATACCAACAATCTAGGGCAAAATGCCCAACCTTCCCATAATACCAACACTCAAATCTATTGTATCTTCTCTTTGGTTGCACATTTGAAGTGGTTTTCTTGTGCAACACAGAATTCTCATTCAATTTCCAAGTAGACGTGCATAATTCACACCCTTACCTTTCAGATTTGAGTGAGATACATTGGGATCAGCCCCAAGAATTCCTTGGCTTATTAGATTGATCTCCTTCTGTAGGTGGTTCTTGGCCTATATTGCCTTTTGCCATCTGATCCTTCAAGCAAGGCTCTTTATTGACCTTGCTGATAGAGCACTCAGACATCATGTGTCTAGGAACACATGATCTCAAGCATCTATTAGAAGGTAGATAGTTGACAGGTTGCCTATCTGGACCATTTGGAATTTTATCTTTAGATACAAACGTCTTTTTAAATTTTTTATTCTTACCAAACCCTACACCACTTCTAAATGGTGCAGAGAAGGTATCTATGATAGGTAGTACTGACTTAGACTTTGAGAACTAAGTCAGGTGCTGTCTTTCCTAAGCAAGCTTTACTTCTAGGTCTTTGACAGTCTTGACCTGTTCAATTATCACCTCTGCCTGGCTGTCTATCTTGTTGGTTAATTCAATTAGTTTTAGTTTTTGTAAATCGAACTTTGTGTTGGCACTTATCAACTGAGAAGATACTCCTCTCAAGGAATCTAACTCTTTGGCCTGATCCTTAATAAGTTGTTTTCTTGCAATTAAGGCCTTTAGTACCTTCCCATACCTATTGATAATGGAGTTAAAATCTACTTCAATGTCTGAATCATGTTCTTTACTATGTGAACATGATTCATTTTCTGATGCAGAAATAGAATCTGAGGAAAAACTATTAGAGATTGATTTTACCTTTGCAGGATCTAAACAATCCTGATCTTCTTCTCCTGGTTGAGTTTCCTCAATGGCCATCAGGCCCATAAGAGCCTCCTCCTCTTCTGATTCAGATAAATCAGGCTCACTGTTAGATAATGTTAAATGTCTTTTTGCCAATAGGCTTTTGTCAGCCTTCTTGTGTTGTCCATCCTTCAAGTTCTCAAATTTTTTCTCATTCCTTTTTGCTGGGCAATCAGCTATGATATGCCCTTTCCTGTTGCAACAATAGCACACTATATTAGTTTTATATATTTATTCTGAGAAGATCCATACCTGTCCTAAAACTCTTCTTCATGAGTTTCTCTAGATGATTGATCTTTTTGTGAGAAGAGTCTCCTGTTGAACCCTTCCATCTTTATTGTTTTCTTCTCCTTAACATCTTCTTGAACTGTCTAGAGAAGAGTGATAGTTCCTCCTCAGCTATTTATCCTTTTATCGAGGATGATTCTGAGCACTCAGAGGCAGTTTCCAGTTTTTTTTTGAGTATTGACTTCTCTCTGACTTTTTTGGATCACTCAGCCTTTAGAGCCAAGGTCTTTTCTCTATTGAGTGCTCTGGCTGATTCTTCTTTAGAGCCAAGGTCTTTTCTCTATTGAGTGCTATATACATAAGTCCTTAGGTTGTTAACAATTCTAAATAACTTTTCAAAACACTCAGCCACTGAATCCTTTTTATCTTGTCTGAAGGCTCATACTTTGATTTTGCAGAGATTTTCTATCATCTCTGGCTTATTCAGTACGTTCCATGTAGACTATCAAAGACTCCGACATTTCTTTAGTTGTTCTGCAATGAATCAGATTCTGAAAAGTGAAATCATCAATTGCACTAACTATAATATTCTGAGCTATTTTGTCCATAGAGGCCAATATGATTTCATCCTTATACATTTCCATGTAAGTCTTGGGTGTCCTGATGTTTGCATCGACAACTGACACTTTCATGGTTATGAATGGTCCTTCAACCACAGTAATGTATATTCTTGGATCTGCTACCTCCATGAATAATCTGACTCTTTCTTTCCAAATTCCAAAGTTTTCTTTGGATCAGACATGAATCTTAATGAAATTATTTTCCCTCCGGGCCATGGTATTTCATTCTTTGCAATCCTTTTGGATTCTCACTAGGATGTTATTCCTTTTTCAGTGAACCTCGCTCTGATACCAATTGTAAATATTTACTTTAGGATTGAAAGTGACCTAGAGGGGGTGAATAGGTCCAATTTAAATATGGTCCCCCTTTTCTTAAATCAGAGTAGTACTTTAATTGAAATGATTAACTTAGATCCAATATTCAATAAAAACCAAACATCTAATAACTAAATTAACACATCATAACAAAATAGCACATACAGCACAATGCACACCGATTTATAGTGGTTCCCCAATTTTTGGGTACATCCACTTTCCCCCTTCGCCTATCTAGCAATAAAATAGATTCGGCAAAACTCCTCCTCATCCTTTACTCAGATCTATAGATCTTACAACTCGGAGCCCACACAGCTTCTACAACTCAGACTTCACAAGTCTTACCACTCAGATCACAAAATCCTACACCTCAAGTTCTTCCCCAGAACTCTACCTCAGAATGAATCCTCACTCCTACTTCTCAGGCAACAAATGTCGTACAACTCAGAGAATTTTCAACTTCTCCTATCTTAAGTAATCCTAGCCCTACCTCAGCCATTATAACACATGCTTACAATAACAAGAGAATAAATCTCCTCCACTCAGATTTACAGACAGATCTTACAAACTGAATATAATAGAGAAATGAATTAGAAAATGTCACCCAGTAAGAGATTTGAGTAACTGCTTCTTGATCTGATCTTGATGATTGTTCTTTCTTTGATTCTGACACGACAGATCTGATCAAACCCTTCTTAGCTTTTCAAAGCTTCTTGAAGTAGAAATTAGGATTGATCTAGGCTGGAGACATGTTGTAGATGATTCTTGATCAGACCTCTCTCCACCTTCTTAATTGTAGTTGGAGCTTCAAAGTTGTGATGCATCTTCTTTAATTCTCTGGTACTTCTTTTTTTTTCTCTCTCACTCTTCTATTTCTTCTGAAGACTACATCCCTTTAAATAGGCTCTGACAGGAGTAACCGACTGATATGGTTAATAACTAATAGTTCTAACAGCTGTCAGTATCTCAGCCTTGATATCTGTACTTTGGAAATAAATCTGCTGGAGTGTTGAGACATTCCTGTGAAATGTGTTGACACAAGTCCGAGTTGTCGACACACAGCTCTGTAGTTGTGTCGACACACTTTTGAATATGTCGACAAAGCTCTTCAACTTGTCTCGACACAAATTCTGTGGAATGTGTCGACACAAGTCCTGTGTGTCGACACAGTTATCTTAAGTCTTGTTACAGCTTGATTATATTGTGTTGACACTAGTTCTGAGTGTCGACACTGTTGTATTTAGTCTCGACACAGCTTGAATAGAGTGTGTCGATACTAGTACTGTGTGCCGACACAATTGTCTTTAGTCTTGAAACAGCTTGAATAGAGTGTGTCAACACTAGTCCTGAGTGTCGACACAGTTGTATTTGATCTCAACACAGCGTGTCGACATAGTTGTCCTAAGTGTCGACACCGCTTTCCTTGTCTCGACACAACTTGTTTAATGCGTGTCAACACTAGTCCTAAGTGTTGACACATTGTACTTAGCTTTATAACCTGCACAAATAAACATAACATCCATCAAATACAACAATGTGTATATCATTGAGCTGAGAAGACTTCTTCAAATCAAGTATATTGAGAACAATGTACTCAACAAAAGTTCACTATCGTCCCGTGATATCAGTATCACTCACGATAAAATTAATGTTATTAGAAAGGTCTGCCACCTTTCCATACTTGGAGCAGGACAGCTGGTTAATACACTTGAAAAGGTCTATCGCTAAGCTATTGTGATACCTCCAGCAAGAGCATTTCAAAGTTGTATAAAAGCAGTCTTTTTCCTGTTGGTGTATGGAGAACCCTAGAACATCCAAAGGAGGCTGTCATGTCATCTCTACTACAACGAACCACCAACCAAGTAGAAGAAACCTTTTCTTATTTCAAGAATAAAGAAGATCTCCAAAGAAGGAATATCTGAATGAGATTTTGAATATGATAAAGTGCCCGAGCAATGAGTAAAAGAATTGATTGCTTGTCGTCTCCAGAGTCATAGTTTTGAGGGAGCAAAATTTCTTTGATCTAATTTTCCATTCTCTTTAATTATTTTTCTCTGATTGTGTGTGTATAATCGTCCAGTGTGGAAGTAGGATTCCTGGAGGAGTACGTGGGAAATCGACCTAGGAGGTCGTCAGATTCATAGCAGGTTTGTAGAAATAGTCCTAGGAGGATGTGTAGATCTGGGAGATCTAGCAGGCTCGTCAATCTTCTTGGGAAGAAGGGAGAGATCCAACTGGTCCACGAGGAGGTTTGGTATTGAAACCATACGAGTATTCAATGCACCACCTGTGATCTTCGGTATCATGAAGATCTAGTTAAAAATTTATGAACACTAGTTTGATATTCAATCAAATCTTGTCTATTTGTTTGATCTTTATTTACATGTGTTTACTTCCGTATATATAAATTGTTAGTTGTGCATATGCTATTACAATCTCCAGAAACAAATGAAAACACTTTCGGCTATACCGTCGGTGTTAGTGCTAATGCCCAACGATTGTCCCATAAAGTGTGTTCTTTCTTTGAAGTTTTTTAAATCTCTAGAATTTCACCGCAAACCATATTCACCCTCGCCCCTATAAGATTGGCTACTAGATCCAACAAGTGGTATCAGAGCTAGGTTACTTTGAGAAAGGATTAAAATCTTAAAGTAGATGGCTAACAGTAATCACGTCTTTCTTGAGGGACAAGGACTAAATAGACCCCCAATGTTTGTAGTGAGTGACTACATCCACTAGAGAATACATATGAAAATATTATTAAGGACACAAATCATGGATGTGTGAGCCATGGACGAATCAAAATACACTGCACCCATTATTATGATAGGAGATCAAACTCTAGAAAAACTGCAAGATAAATGAGATGATGCAGATAAGCTGAGGTGTACCAATAATGTGAAAGCTATGAATTCTTTATTCCACGGGTTAGATAAAATTGAATTTAATAGAATCTATAACTATGAAACTATTTTTGAAATCTGGCATTTAATAGAACTAGCACATGGAAGTACCTCACAGGTAAAGGAGTCAAAGCTGTTCTGATTGAAGTCTGAATATGAACAGTTCTGAATGGAGAGTGACGAGGAGGTGGATAATATATACACTTATTTCATGAAAAACATCAATGCCTCTAGATCTATCGGAAAGACTTTCTCAAATAGATACCTGGCAAGGAAGATCCTGTGATCTTTAACTCCATGGTTTAATCCAAAGTTGACCACCAATGCTGAATCTCATGACATCAAAACCCAGAAACGACAATCAATTGGGAATCCTGGATATTCGAATAAAAAATTCAGAGAGGTATTTAGGGAGCAAAAAAATTCTCACTGAAGGCTTAGAAGGAATGGATCAAATTAA